>CM046879.1:2218533-4618533 GCA_025667525.1 Glebionis coronaria | reverse complement strand
CCCACCAAGGTACGACCAATGTTAAAGGTTGTTCAAATTAAGCAACACAAAATTCATTCATTAATATCATCACTGCCCCATATATAAGACCGCAACCGCTGTACATTTCTGAAACAGTAAAACGGCCAAAACCATTGGATGGCAGCAACAAAAGGCGGACGCGTAACACGATGGCCAGCCAACGGACATATTCATTCCAAGCTTTGTATCCCTACGAACCCAAAAATCACTTTAAATAACCAGATCAACAGAATGCACAAATGAACAATAGACCACTTTAACTAACCATCTTATATAAACGGCCATAAATAAAAAAATACACCCGCAACCAACTCTATGAACTAAGCATCTTATATAAAGTTACAAATAATAAAAAAGCCAGAAATTAACCTTTATATAAAAGAGGATCCCTCTCCGACAACCAAAATTTCGTCTCACAACCAAAACACACACCCGCGCCTACACCTTTCCGTTATTTGATTTTAGAGAAACCCAAACACATACGAACTTTTTTTCTTCGTACACAAATAAAAAGGGGCATAAAAAATGTGGCTAACCTACCAACAATGTCGGAAAGCAGATTTTCAGAGGCTCAGATATGGAAGAGAAAAAAGTATGAAACAAACACGATAAGACCGCCATGGCTGCAAAACACCAACAGTGAATTACCCCGCCAAGGTACGACCAATCTGAAAGTTTGTTCAAATTAATCAACACAAAATTCATTCATTAATATCATCACTTCCCCATATATAAGACCTTAACCAGTGTACATTTCCAAAACAGCAAAACGGCCAAAACCAAGTGCAGGGACAATAAGCTTATCAGCATCGCTATGTAACCGTCCTAATTGTCGCCTGCCATGGATGGTAGCAACAAAAGGCTGGCGCGTAACACAATGGCCAGTGAACGGACATATTCATTCCAAGCTTTCTATCCCTACGAATAAGAAAATCACTTTAAATAACCAGATCAATAAAATGCACAAATAAACAATAGACCACTTTAACTAACCATTTTATATAAACGGGCATAAATAAAAAAACATCCGAAACCAACTCTATGAACTAAGCATCTTATATAAAGTCACAAATAAAAAAACCACAAATGAACCTTTATATAAAGGAGGATCCCTTTCCGACAACTAAAATTACCAAAACACACACTGGCGCTTAGACCTTTCGGGTATTTGATTTTACTGACCCCGTTACAAACAGAACAAACAAAAAGGCTAAATCTTACAAACCTTTGTAGACTGGATCACCAAAAAAGAAAAGAAGATCCAGAACGACTGTAGCAACAACACAAATAATGGAAACCCAGATGCAACTATGTGGTGATGCTGGTATATATATGGATGCAAGAGGCACATCATCAACGGACACCATCGCGACACGGATTAATTGCAACGGTTAAGATTGGGTTTTTGTAGCCACTACGATTCTTGTAGCCACTACACAAGGGAGAATCGTAATTAATGGCAGGGGCAATCTTGCAATGGACAATTACAATTAATGGGAGGGGAAAACATCCAATTAACCCCCCATTAATTAAATCACGAAAGGGCAGATTAACACCAATTAAACCAACAACTGGACCCCAATTTCGCGAAAGGGCAGATTAAGGGTAGATTAAACCACCAATTAAACCACCAACGGGGATCAATCAATGCATAACGGGGCCAGTAAAATCAAATAACGGAAAGGTGTAGGTGCTAGTGTCTGTTTTAGTTGTGAGACAGGGAGATACTATTATAAAAATGGGTTTGTGAGGAGAATCACTGCTCCTATGGATGCGTGATTCTCCTCCTTTATATAAAGGTTAATATATAGCCCCTATACATTTAATTTGGTGGCATGACACTTTACTAATATACAACGAGTGTATCTTCTTTTTTTACTTATAATAAAAATTGTATTAGCTCCGTCTTATTTTTGTTGTCCTCATTTAACTTTTTAAACTTTTACTATTTTCAAATTTGCTTTTTAATAACTCTTTTTGTTGTTATATAATACTTGATAAAAAGTATTATAAAACACGAACAAAATTATATAAGATCAAAGTTGAAAAAGTAACACTTTAAAAATAAAATGAGGACTACTAAAGTGGAACGGAGAGAGTATTTTTTCTTGAAAATGTTAATTTTCAATATTTTCTACTATAAATTAAAAATAATGTCTCTTTTTACATAATATTGTTGGGTTACGGGTTCGATCCCCGGGTGAACTGGTCGAGTCACCGAGTCATCTCGATTGAGTCAGCAGGTTGACGTGTTCGATCACCAAGTCACGAGTTTGACCACCGGATCAACCCGTTCAAGTCACCGGTTTATTGATTCGACCACCGGGTCAACACGGTTAAGTCATCGGGTCTCGAGATTGACCTACTGAGATCGTTAGATATTAGATTATTAGTTTTCACGAAAACCTACAAAACATAAAATTACTATTTTTCCTTTCTATACACAAAATACAAAATAACAGAACAACTTTTATTTGTTTTGCGTGTTTTCCCTTTTAACACGCCATGTCTAATTTTGTTTCTCTATTTCCTATTAACACTCTGCTAAACCTTAACATCTCTCTCACCACCATAGCTGACAGCACTTTAGTTGGTATTTTTACGTATTAGTCGCTATTTTTACGTTTTCGGGCATATTTATTAAGTTTTCGTCCGATTTTTACTTTTTAGTCAATACTTTATGTTTTCGTTCGATTTTTATTTTTTCTTCGTCATTTTTTACGTTTTTGTCAGTATTTTATTTTTGTCCATTTATACGTTTTCGTTCAGTTTATTACATTTTCGTCATTATTTTTACGTTATTGTTGGTTTTTTTTTATATTTTTGTTAGTTCTTAACTAGTGACAACGTACAAAAACTGATGAAAAAGCAAAAAGGACAGACAAAAAATATAAAATTACTAACGAAAAAGTAAAATATCGAATGAAAAAATAAATATAGTGCAAAAAAGATAACAATATTGACGAACACGTAAAAATCGGACGAAACACTACTAAAAAATGGACCTAACTCAACACTCAAAAAGTGTTGTATTATGCTCAATAAGTGTTACAATATGGTTAATGCAACACTTTTTGAAGTGCTGCGTCAGACAACGTCGCCTTAGGTCTAAAACAACACTTTGAAAAGAAAGTGCAACACTTTTTTGAAAATGTTTCTTCACATTATTAAATGTAACACTTGAGAGCAAACACTTCTTATACTTGAACGCAACATTTTTTTATTATAGCGACACTTTTGTATGAACGCAACACTTTTATTTGTCAAACGCAACACTTTAAATTGTTTTGTGGTATATAAGTGCAACACTCTTCAATATCTATCGCAACACTTTTATTCTATTTGTATACTTTACGTTCCATTTAAATAAAAGGCTATACACTTCAAGATTTCAAACTTGTATGATTTACAATTTAAATGGCGTAAAAATTCTAATATACTGGATGAAACTCATTAATAAATTTGTACAATACTGTTAATGGTACATTACTACATTATAAAAATTTGTAGAATGTCAAAGTAACTACATGTAACACTAGTTGATATGAAATGATCTCATGAACAATCATTGAAATTTTGGGAGTATCCTTCATCCACAACTTTAGCCTGCAAACACTCTATATCAACATACCCTGTAACATATGAAAATAAGAAAATAGTCGTCAACGATTTTAAATTATGAAGGTTCAAAAATAAAATCCACGTGAACGTTGCCAAACAGTTACAAAAATGAAGTCAACCTGAACCGTTGCCAAACCCGCCGAACCCTTTTCCCATGAGAAATAAAGAAGATTACATAATTTCCAGAGCTATTCCACTTAGTGCTGCAGCCTCTAAACTTGAACCGAGTAGCCAATCGACACAAATGCTAGCTCTTCCAAGTCGATCAAAGATGCAGGGAATACCAGGAGTATTTTTAGGCAGAGATGCACCCCTGAATAGAAGCTTACCATTAACACCATCATTAATATTTGTATTACGTTAGACTGTTACAACTTCTTTGCATGTCAAATATTTTTTAATGCACATCTATGTGGGCCAGCTCATATTGTAATTCTGTTGGGTATGCCATAGCTGGAGCAAAATATTTCTGAGTTTGGCTGTCAAATGGTGCAGTATGGGCTGCATGTTTCTAGTGCTCTGAGACGTGCATATTTGGTCTCAGCTGTCTAGTAGTGTGTAGGGGTGTTATCGGGTCTGGTTATCATGTTATCGGGTCTTGTCGGGTCGGGTTGAGTCGGGTTTTAGTTGAAAAAAACTAACTCGCAACCCGACCCGATAAGGAGTCGGGTTATCAAGTTTGAGTTTATATCGGGTCGGGTGATTGGGGTTGTCGAGTTGGCTTATATAACTTAACAAAAACGTATTCAGCCTTAAACAATCTATAATAATTGTCACTCACATTTCCTTTTAATTGCAAAAAATGATAACAGCAAAGTTAAATTTGGAGAAAAAATGATTATTACTCGTTACATGTTACAGTAGGGAGAAAGTTATGTAAAAGTCATCCATGAAGTAGATGTATAATAAAGAACGAGCACGAGAAATCTGTTGTGAATGATTTGTAGACTACAACGTAGCCGGTAAAAAAACAAGTACGTAGCAGTCCACTACTAGCTGATACGTTGTAAATAAATATAACAACAAACAAGTGTTTTCATCTTAAGTAAAAACCAAAGCTACAAAATTGTATTACAGTAACATTTTTAGTTTTAGCTTTGACAAGGATTTATAACGAAACAGTAGGCAAAAACAAATATTAATTATAAAGTTTAATTTTCGGATCTTATCGGGTTTACCCGATAATATTAAATTTTTAACCCGAACACGACCCGATAACACTATCGGGTTATCAGGTCGGATCAAAACAACCTGATATTATTTTTTAACCCGACCCGATAAACTTTATCGGGTTCAGGTCGGGTCAACCCGACCCTACTGACACCCTAGTAGTGTGATACTACAATAAAATGTTATCCCAACATAAGTCATATTTCCAAATGAAACGGGGTCTTTCGAATCATACTACATCATTAACAACATTAATGGTTTAGTACTTACTTTTTTGTTTATGTGATATGATTGGTCTAGGTTTCATAAATATTAAAGGCATGATTATTTAAAAATTTGTAATGTGATATAGATTACCATTATAGAAAGCTCCATGCATGTAGAATAAATAAGTGCGGCCTAAGATATTAAGCACATTTCTCACCTGTTTGCTTACAAGACGAGACAAAATCTCTATAATAAAATCCACCTGTATTATATCGTCAACATAAGATATCTCATTATAGAAATAACAACCTTTCATATGGAAAGGGAGTAATTTTCTATCATCGTGCACTAATTGTCTGTATTACTTAGGGGTGTTCACGGGTCGGTTCGGTTCGGTTAGTTAGATGATTTTGACTATCGATCGCGGTTCGGGTAGTTAAATTTACTATCCGTAACCGAACCGTACAAGGCGGTTAACCGGACAATCGGTTACCCAAAATGAGCGGTTATCCACGGTTCGGATCACGGTTAACCATTTTATAAGTTTCATCGAGTTTTAGTTTATAAATAATAACATGGTTTAGAATATAGAATGTCGTTTTCGTATAATTCAACGACATTGAATAGATAAAAATCATATAAAAATTATTTCGTTACGAAAAGTGCATTAGAAATTTAGAATATTCATAAATAACATATTAACTAAAAAATATTTATTCAATTTTTATAAACTACGATCACATTAATTAAATTTACACATACATGTTTAAAATAGTTGACATTAAGAGTAAAAAAATCGTTGTTCGATAAAAGTAGGGTACTAATACAATTAATACATGTACTATAATTTGAATATTTAGTTAAAAAATTTCATGTATAATATGTGCGGTTCGGTTCGGTTAACCACGGATATCTAAAAATGAAAACCGTAACCGAACCGTTATAAGCGGGTTTTTTCGGTTTCGGTTTTTTTGGTTTCGGTTTTCTTCGGTTTCGGGTTTTTTCGATTTCGGATTGAACGGTTCGGCTCGGTTCGTCGGTTTCTAGGTTTTTTGAACACCCCTACTATTACTGTCCACATAAACAACATCAGAAGAGGAATCTGCTCAACCTGAAAAAATAATATAAAAATACGAGTAAGATCACCCCAAATAATCTTGACCTATTATCTGGCACAGTGAAACTTCGAGCATACTAGCTGATTTAAAGCCTTTGCGAGAACTTGTTGGGTAAACATTTTTCGTTGTTGAATGCAACTATTGCATGCATCTGTAACCTGCTTAAGAAAACTAAAAAGGAGTTCTTCAGATGCATACCTAAATGTAAAATCGACAACGGATAAAAAAGTTAAGAAATTTTTTCCTTCTTTAAATGTATCTCGTCTCTCTCAAGAAAAACTTACTACAACGTTCACCCTATAAGAGCACATGGGACATAAGAGTTAGAAACTGAAGATAAAGGAAGCAAACCTCGTCTTTTGATTGGAAAGGTAATATAGGAATTAAAACCCCAGTGGCATGTTATGTGACATAATGTAAATAAATTAGTGTGTTGATATATGCCAGCCTACAAAAACAGAAAAAAAATTATAACAAAAAAATTACCCTCAATTTTTTATCATACAAATTCTAATGGTCACTATCAAGTTAGGAGAAGGAATTGCGCCATCTATTTGTGTTTGCACCACCTATTGAAAAGAAAAAATGGATAAGAGAAGTCAAGCACATTATTAATTTGTTAAGAGAATAATAATAATTAAGGAAACACAAAAAAAGTTCATCTGAAGGCTCTCGATTCCAGCAGGTGTATCTGCAATAATTTCAAGAAGTTGAGGAGATGAATGATATGAACTGTTGGGAAGTCTACAACAAGAGTTTAGGGGGCTAATTGCCATTAGCTATTAGTTAATGGTTATTATGTTATTTCTGGTTTATTTTTGGTATTGTTTTGTGGAATAAGTAATCTGCTCCTATATTAGAAGGGGATCACCGTAGGGTTTAGGGGAGGGAATTCGTATTTTATTTATCTTATTGTTCTGTAGGTTTATTATTCTGTCTTTAAGCAGCCACTAAGGGTGCTAATTGTTATCAATAAACTGTTATCCGTTTGGTTCTTATCAAATTGGTATCAGAGCAACTGATCCACAACCATACACAACCAAAAAAAAAACCCAATCATGACAAAGATAACCGATTTAGAGGCGAGTTTCAGACAGTACAAGGCTGAGCAGGCTGCAAGTCACACAGATCTGATAGAAGCTTTGGAAACAAACAAGGTTGAGCAGGCTGCGAGCCAAGCAGAACTGATACAAACCATGGTAAAGAATAAGGCCGATGCTGACAAACAGTATGCTGAAATCATGCAACTGTTGAAAGCACGACCACCGGCCGTCACTGTTGCAACCACCGTACCACCGTCCGCCACTGTTGCAACCACCATACCACCGACCCTCTACACCCAACCGCTGCAATCCTTCCACCCAATGCCGCAGCAACATCCTTATGCCACCACTACATCCCCACTGCCAACCTTTGCCGTCTCTCAACCACCGCTGCAATCCTACCACTCCATGCCGCTGCAACACTCTTTTACCACCAGTACATCACCACCGCCAACCTTTGCCGTCTCCCAACCGCTGCAACGACGCCGGTCGAGCCTACCCTCATCTGTTGCATACACTAGTTTTTCTGGCCTACCCTTTGATTCACAGGGGTTCCCGATTCCATATGGGTCGAATGGTGAATTTTTGGGGCCGTTTCAAACAGGGGAGTCTAGTAGCCATAACCGAAGGCAACCGGTCAGTACCGAAGGGATATACCAAACCTTTCCAACTGTTTCATTGGTTAAAACTGGTGGGTTTTTCCCGGGGCCAAGTCAAACACTACCACCGCCACTTGTTCATGGTAATGAACGGGGGTGGGTGTCGGGGGCTGACTATCGATTGCGAAAACTAAAGATGCCTCTTTTTAACGGGGATGACGTATATGAATGGGTTTAGCAGGCTGAGAGATTCTTTGACATCCAAGGCTTAATGACATCGGGGGAAAGACTCAAGGCTGCAGGGATGTGCTTAGAGGGTCCAGCCCTGTCTTGGTTTCGATGGAGTGACAACAGGGAACCATTCCGGAGTTGGGAAGATTTAAAGCAACGGATGTTAGTTCGTTTTCAATCCTCGCAAGCGGGTAGCTTATACGAACATTTTTTCGCCATTAGCTAGAGCGGGACCGGTCGGGATTATATAACTATGTTTGAGAAGATGGCAGCACAATTACCAAGGTTACCAGAGGAGGTACTCGAGGGGGTCTTCATGAAGGGGTTAAAACACAAGCTACGTACGGCCGTGCGAACTCAGAAACCCACGAGTTTGAGTCAAGCCATGGATTTAACCTTAATCATTGATGAAATCGGTAAGGAGATAACCCCCAAACCTGCAAACCGAACGAGTGGTGATAACTCTCGGCCTCTAACTGTGGCTGCAGGGGTAGCTACGGGGGAGGCTTCTGTTAAGCGTATGACCAACTCCGAGTTCGCGGATAAGAGAGCAAAGGGGCTCTGATATCGTTGTGATGAGAAGTATTTCCCAGGACATCGGTGCCCGGAGAAAACACTTCAGGTTCTTCTCGTGGATGATGATGAGGCGAATGAGAAAGAAGGTGGGGTGATGAGGAACAAGCTCCACCTTGAGGACAAGGTGGTTTTTCAGGGCGGGGGTAATGATATGAACTGTTGGGAAGTCTACAGCAAGAGTTGAGGGGCTAATTGCCATTAACTATTAGTTAATGGTTATTATGTTATTTCTGGTTTATTTTTGATATTGTTTTAGGGAATAAGTAATCTGCTCCTATATTAGGAGGGGATCACCTTAGGGTTTAGGGGAGGAAATTCGTATTTTATTTATCTTATTATTCTGTAGGTTTATTATTTTGTCTTCAAGCAGCCACTAAGGGTGCTAATTGTTATCAATATACTGTTATCCGTTTGGTTCTTATCAATGAACCTATAGTTGCAAACTAGTTCGGGAATTTGAATGGAAATTGCCTGCACAAAAGGGAAAAGAATGATATAAGCTTAATACTAGTCCGTGTTACTTTATAAATAATATAGTAAAATCAGTAAACTAAAAACAACTCAACATGCTTGATGCTTTTGAGATGTTATTATAGATGATTAACAATTGACAGAAAAGAGAGTGTTTCTGTAAGTTAGAAAGTGATTTTATAACTAGTGAATTAACAATCTTAAAAGTAAGATTGTGCAACGACATATGCTGATATACCTTTGTTCATAGGGCATAATACAGTGACATGCATTCTTGTGCATCGATTATTGAAGTTGATGGATTGTTATCAGATGTACTAGCTTGACCAGCCTCATATGAAATGTCCTTGACGACGGGGCTTACTTATTCAGTCAGAGGCTTTCCCATCTCGATGTCCTGCATTTTTAAAAACTTTATAAAAAGGCAACAATTATAACCAAAAACAACAAAATACACGGGTCTCGTCCTGTTAACAATACATTTAAAACGGACTAAAACACAACTAAAACAAAACACTAGCAGCTTACAACACTAACTAAAAAACTAAAGTGCAAAGACCAAAACCAACTCACTGTGACAAGTTTAAGCCATGACAAAGACACATAAAACTAAACAAACTTGGCCAACTTAATCACACTAGCCAACATATAGGTGAGACAACAAAAAGGAAAAACAGAGCATATCAAACTTGTTGGACACACCCATTAACAAGTCACTAAGTACTTTTGACCCTTACTGAAAACACCTAGACCATGACTTTTTCAAATACGATTTTACTTCTACCTAAAAAGGCCTCAATTAGCAATCCAAACATAGAAAACACTATATCTATACCAATTGTATCACTCAACCAAAAGACCAGTAGCAGCAAATAGCCTAGATTAATGACATGCATTTATAAAATAGTAAGTGATATATTAAAATTCCATAGTGGATCCTTCATTTCATCATCAGATCCATCACTATATGCCTTATCCATCAAACGGTTATCATTCGCTGCAAATAATAACATATCCTTCGCAAAATCTTTTATATACCAATTTCTTTTAGTTATGTACAAATAGGATGCCAAGAACACATAGGTTACACCTAAAGTTACTGATTGGTAAACTGTAGATTGCCAAAATATAATCTCTAACACAAACAAAGCTGTATAAGAAACAACCCCACCCCAATATTAAAACACTAAGGAAGGATAAATTGAATACCAAAAAGTGTAGTGTGTAGGGAAAATAAGGAATCCGAGTATTGTTTGTATAGTCAGTATATGAATAAAACAACCATAATTTCACCAAAATAATCTCAAAATTATAGATAACATCCATTTCAAAATCAATTATAGGGTATTGATAACATTAAAGAAACAAATGGTTCTTACACCATAACCTAATTAATCATTTTTTGGGAATACGATTGACAATCAAACATTATAATATACGATTAGAGTAGGAGTAGCTTTGATACCTTGAAAAAAGTTCACGAGTCGAGAAAACATGATTACAAAACAGATCGTGGAGTAAGAAAGAGGAAACTGATTTAGGGTCAGATTCGGTGGGCATGGCTAAAAAAAATCAATTTAGGGCAAGAAAGAAAGAAACTGGTTTGGGGAAAATATAATTTGGGATGGGCGGGAGGAGTGAAATAAAAATTTATTTTAGGAGGGATGGGATATGGCAATTCAATTTTTTAATTCTACAAGATTTGTAACACTTTTGTAAAAATGTTGCATCAGGTCTAAAGAATGCAACACTTATTTTCAAAATGTTGCTTTAACTTTAATACTTCCTAAAATGCAACATTTTGAAAAGTGTTGCTTATAAAATGTTCATACATATCCAAAATTTGTCAATTTAAAATATGACCATCAAAATCTTTATACATTTAATGTGTTTAGGAAAGAATACTCAATCTCAATTAATTACTTAAGTGTGATTAATAATCTATTCATAATACATACATTAAATATGTGTACAATTTTGTCCATATAATTTCGACACAAAGATTAAACCACCACAATTGGCGTTTTTCTTCTTTTGACGAAACTCATCTTCAATTTCTAGTCAAACTATTTAAGATAAACCAAAACCAAAATTTGATTATCTTGTTGGACAACATCTATAACAATCATAGTATGAGTAGTTTACTCAAAACAATATTTGGTAACAAATCATAACAATTATTTGTAACTCATAATTCTCAGCATATAAATCGCATATCCGAGATATCTTTACGGACCTATGACATAAATTCCTTTATCTCGAGGTTTAGCATTTACACGCCTACCTCATGATAATTACTAGTGTATTTTAGAAGATTATGTATCTTGTAATTTTATCTTTCAAGATCAAAACTCCCACTTGCTTTTAGTAACTTAAAATTACTCTTTAAATACATAGCAAATAGATCAACACTCCAACGTTATCTATATGAGACATTACAAAACACAATGGCCATTCCATACTCTTTATTTCCTAAACAATCAACTTCATAAGTAGTTTAGCAAAATCCGAACTCCATTTAAGATATAACGTGATTCATCACATTCCATATATAATGGTATCTTATCAATCTTCTTAGCTCAAGTCATACTCAACTTTCTAAACTTGATATCTTTTTGGAAGAAAAGAAGATATAGTTATCTTGAATCAATCATCACCATCAAATTGAGAATTTTGATTCTCCTAATGAACATACCATAACAATGATATATTTTCATTTAGGGAAATATTGTAAGTCAATCTTAACAATATTTAAGATAAATATATATCTTTAGGCTTACCTATATACCAACTAAATCATCTTAATGGTATAATAGATTTTCTAACCATTTTGCATGCTTTATAACTCAAGTACTTATAATACAAAGTCACTTCATAAAAGTTATAAGTCCATTACACGTTACATGTATATGTCTTTAGTGAAATATAGACAATACATTAACGTCTTACTTTATATTATACGTCTTCCAAGACTTTATGTTTGTGACTTTATTCAATAAATCATAAACATGTATAACTAAAGTAAATCATGAACACCACTAGGTTTCATTCATCTTTTCAAGTTAATTCACTCATATACTATTATATGAACACCACTAGGTTTCATTAGTAGTATAAGATTACTCTATGTATCTTATGTCATTCCAGGAATTTGTCCATTTTAAGAAACTCCAAAACATTCCACGCCCGATCTTACGACATGTGGATATTTTACCCTTGTGTTTACAATTTAGTCCAAGCTCTTACATGACTAAATCAAAACAACAAGTGTTTCTTAATGTGAATGATATATATACTTTTAAGTAGTCTTTTAATCATATTGACACATGATCTAAATATTAATTAGATTGTTAGTCTCTTATCTTAAAGACAAGAGAATCATATCTTTATGAGTTGTTTCTTACACACAATGTTCATTTCTCCCACTTGTGCATGGAACAACCTCATAAGATAAACATCACGTCTAACGTTCGTCTATACAAAATATGATTGTGCCACATATATTAGCTTTTACAAGTAGATGTAGAACCACTTAATCAACAAGAATCAGTACATAACTATCTTTGAAGATATTAGTGTCAACAATTCGAAAGTAATTATCTTAGGACATACTAAAGATAACATGGGTTATTACCAAGACAACAAAGCTTGTAACTCCCACTGACTTAGAGAATGTTTTAATAGACTCAAAATCAGTAACACAATTCTCCCACTGAACTTGACAACATTGAAAATGTTTCATAATCGGTGAAAATATTTAGTGTTGTGTTTACTTTCTTACACTTTTGAAAAACACATTCGCAACAATTACTTATAGTGTTTAACAGTGTACTCTACTTCGTAAATGATGACTTATCCATCAATTGCTTTTTAACTTGAAAGACTTGACATGCAATTTCTTCCTTAATAGGTCTACCAACCCTACAATGGTATGTAGTGCCTATAAATGGTCAAAGCACAACTACTAGACAAATATACTAGTTTGCCTTATAACCAATTAGCGGTAACTTTTAATAACTTAAAATATGCACTTTTCTTAACTATTAAAGTTTGCTATGAGTTACGGATTTGAATTTGACATTTCTAAAATCCTTATTACTCCTTCTTTACTCATGAAAAAGAGTTTTAGGTTTATCTTTCATTTGTAAACTGACTCTATCCTCAACCATATGGTTTGTAGATCAATAAATGAATAAACCACGTTTACGGTGTAACGTTGCATTAATACATTTGCAAAAGAATTTACAAAATTCAATTTTAGTATTTTCGATAATACCATTCAAGAAAATAAAATTACCCCGGTAATAATAACCATAGTATTTTCCTTGAAAACTAGAATCCAAATTGACATAATTTCATCACATCAGTTGATCTGCTAGCAATGAAAGTATTCAAGATGGTAACTTGTCGAACAATGATTGACAAACAAATTTGCAATTTCTAGATTTTAAGGGATTTACATTGCCAAAAGTCATTTTGCATTGTAAACATGTTTCATCCCTTCTTTATGCCTTAAGTTTCCAGATCTCACTGAGTAACTCAATTAAGTCGACTAATCTAAAGAACGTAAAACCTTCATGTGCAATCTTATTCAGTCATGAAGTTTTCTCTCCATTACAACATCGTCCGATATCTTATATGACGACAATTGTAACTTCAAGTGTTCCTCAATTAGATGGCATATGACTTAAATTTTAGGGTATAGATTTTGGTGTCAAAATCATGTATGGAGAAGCATGCATACATCTCCATAACATAAGTTTAATAAAAAAAACGTTTAGTAAACTTTTTGGTGAGACTAAAAGTTGATCATATATTTGCAAGTTGAGGTATTGGTAAACCAATTAAAGATTTTACACACAACTAAATTCACACCGTACTTTTTCTAGAACTCAGCTAAAGCACAAAGCAATAACCTTATTCATTGTGTTTCGGATGTGAATTAATGTAGTTAAATGAACCTTAAAGAATTATACCAATAACAACCGTAGGTAATTCCAATTTTGACGCACAGGCGAGCCGGGAATTTGGTCAGCGCTGAAGCATAACACCTCCTTCCTTAACCGGGTACATGACCAGCGGTGCGTTATACCCACTTTATAGTTTGTCAAAATTGAGTAGGCCGTTAAGTTGCTATTGCAATTCTAATCAACACAAATCATATGTAATTTAGATCTCAAAACAATTCATTAATCTTGATATGATTTAGTCCATATTTATTTTTCTTAAAAAAAAATTACCCTTGTTTACAACATACAATCAATAAAAAACGTATGAAAACAAGTAGGTACAAAAAAACTAAATCATAAACACATAATAACAATTTTTATGTGCAATAAATAAATCAAATAGCCACATGCATACGATTTATTCAATAAATAATGTCAAATCTAGGTTTTTATATATATATAAAAGTCTTCCCTAATTTTAGATTTATTGAATCAAATAAAGCATGTAGCAAAACACGTAACAATTACCACATAAAATCATATGACCCATGAAAAACATGCATGTTCATCACGGATCTCCCACATATCTTAACAATTAAATCTCTATGGATCGAAACATGAATTCACACAACATAACAATTAATCATGCAATTCATCAAAATTCCACCCAAATCACTTAAAAATTTAATTAAATCACTACGGATCGTAACCTTAAATACATGACATAACAATTAATCATGTAATTATCTAAAGATCAAAACATGCAATTTTAGGGTTTCACAAAAAAAACTATCCTTTTTTTTAATCGGCTAAAAAAAAAAACAAACCGACCCCTTTTTTTTTAAATCGGATTTCAAAAAAAACAAAACCAAAACCCTAAATTTTCTTTTCAAAAAAAAACATGTAGTTTTAACTCAAAACAATTAATAGTCAAAACAATCTTTAGATCTCGATAATTATAATCATGTTAAAACGGCTCTCGATGCCACTGCTGGTTTATATAGTTCATAACAATTATTTAAAACCCTAATATGGATCAAAGAACGCATAGCGGAAGCGATTAACAAGATCATTAATTTAACACAATTATATTACTCAAGATTAGGGTTACATACCTTTATCCTAGTAAGATCCACAAGACGACGGAACAAACGGCAACTAGGGTTTATCACGAACACCACCAAGAATATAATCTAAAGGAAGATTATATCACGTTCTTGTACACACGTAATACGGCGAGTTAACCGTGAGTCTAGCACGAACAAACCGAGCTTCAACGCTTATGGAATATCTACCCAACAACCCTAGAGAGGGGCTAGGACTAGATAAAATAGACTTAATCGAAAACCAAACGAAACCCTAAGTTGGGTGTGTATGGCCGGCGATCAAAGCAAGAGAAAAGAAAGAGGGAGTGAAAAATTATGAGGCTAGGGGTTTGTTTATATAGGCTTGGCAAACCTTGGGCTCCAAGTTATAAACGAAAAAGGAAACAAAATCTTTCCCTTTACCCCCTCTATTAGCCGCCGATTAACACCCTCCATAAGGGGTGTTTGTGTAATTTTTCCTTCTTCTTTTAGCTTCTATTTAATTCCATAACGGTCGTTATAACTTAACTTTTATTTATTAACGATCGTTAGTTAAGCTTTGTTTTGATTTAATAAATATATATAAAATATATTTAATAAATAAATTAACTCTTTACGTTATGTGTGCAATCCCGTGATCCCGAGTTCGATCCTATCTCACGACTATTAATTTTAAGTCCATAAACTTTCAGTTTCCTTGTACAATATCATCTTCCTTATGTCCAAAAGATTCCAGGACAACCATGTTATTCTTTTAGGGACCCCGAGACCTGTCATTTGGGCCGCTGAACTTGGTTCCTCGCTACGCTTTCTAAGGGTTTTGTTGCTTCTCTCGACACAACCGTTTCTTTCGTCTTGCTGCTCCTAGATACATTGTATGTTCCTTCACGGTTTTATTCTCTAGAAAAATTCCAGCTTTAGCAATATTTTTTTCCGGTTCTACAGGAAATTCAACATCCATGGTCATTTTCATCTTTTGGTTCTCCTCTCTTACCAGATGCCTTGTTAGTATCTCTTTCATAAGCATTTGATCTCCCATAACCCTCATTTAGCCTTCCCTTTTTGTCTTCGGCATTATTCTCCATCCTAAACTTTGATCGACTTTGAAGACCGTTTTTCTTTCGGTCCATGTTTTCATTTGCACTATTGAGCTTTGCTTGAGCTTGTTGCATCGTGTCTTTCACAGCAGCTACATCATCAGTAGCAACAGAAGAGCTTGCATCTATCTCAATATCAAAGTAAGGTGGTGACCTATCACCTATCGACACCTCTTTGAATGCACTTTCTTGTCCAACTCTCAGACCATGAGTCTGCAAAACGCAGAGTCACTTATGCAAAACATGAAACACACATTGCAGTATGCAATGAGAAGAAGCATAAATATGACAGTAAGTTTTTCGGTAGCTATTATTGTCTCGGTGTCTCCCTTCATATAATGTGTTTGCCAAAAAACTACAATATGCTTTCTCGACTCAGATTAATTGATATCGTGCTCGGGTTGTGGAGGTTGTTGAAGCGATTATCGCTTCTGCCATCCTCCCGCTTTCAGTAGCAAAAGAATATAATAAAAGGATCATCACAGGCAAAAAAAGTTAAGATCACAATGGACACATAGCATACGGGGGAAGTTAAATAGGAACTTTTATATAGCATCCGTATAACACACATTATCATCTGGCGGCTCAGAGTAGTTGATATTTGACCCCGGGGTCACATAGGTTGCTGAATGGAGAAATTCTCACATTCTGCCGTCCGTACGCTTCCCGTGGCAACATAATATAGTAAAAGGATCATCACAGCCATCCAAATAGAGAAAACAGTGTACACACATCAATATGCAATGAGAAGAAGCTTAAATATTACAGTAAGTTTTTCGGTAGCTATTATTGTCTCGGTGTCTCCCTTCATATGATGTGTTTTCCACAAAACTACAATATGCTTTCTCGACTCAGAATAATTGATGTCGTGCCCGGGTCGTGGAGGTTTTGAAGCGATTATCGCTTTTGCCATCCTCCCGCTTTTAGTAGCACAAGAATATAATAAAAGGATCATCACAGGCCAAAAAAATTGAGATCACAACGGACACATAGCATACAGGGACAGTTAAATAGGAACTTTTATATATCATCCATATGACACACAATATCATCTGGCGGCTCAGAGTAGTTGATATTTGAGCCCGACGTCGCGTAGGTTGCTGAATGGAGCAATTAGCATATTCTGCCGTCCGTACGCTTCCCGTGGCAACATAATATAGTGAAAGGATCATCACAGCCATCCAAATAGATAAGATACTATATACACATCATATGGCTGCAGTTCAAAAAAGCCTATATCGTGCTCTACAATTCTTACAAGTTGGACTTTTTATCTCTATATAAGCCAATTTTTTCCAATATAAGCCAAAAAAAGTAAACGCGTAAAACATAACCCGAAAACAAAATAAGGGATAAGGCCGCTATGTACAGTTAAACAAATACCCTGACTGTGTTGGTTTTAAGCTTATATATTGTATGGATTATGTTTCATAAGTTCATTTTATTGGAAACTTTTTGGCTTATATAGCCTTATTTTGACATGATGTGCTTATATAAGCCGAAAAGTTTCAAAAAAAGTGAACTTATGAATTATAAGCCAAAAATACATAACCCTTGATAAACTTTTCGGCTTATATAAATAATGAACTTGTATAAATCGCAAAGGTTTCAAAGTGAGTTTATGAAACGTAAGGTCAAAACCAAATCAGTCTGCCGAAACAAACACCCATAATCATCAAGTGCCCATATCTCAATTCCTTAATATTTTCATAATTTTTACCATGCTGGAGGCCAAGAATCTTCTTAATTTTTGAATTTCAACGTTTTCCTGCAATTGTTTAGCACTTGCTTCCCTCACATTGAGCAATTTACCTTTGAGAGGAAACACACCATAGTTATCCTGGCCCACAACAGATAATCCAGACATCTGCAAACAATGTTCAATATTGTATTAAAAGATTGCTTATACAAATAGAAGTATCTAACTATGTGATTATCAAAGGACAAGCACACCAAGCAAGCGCTTATAAGTCGCAATTCATGAACACGTGGCACTTTCCATAGCATCAAATTTAAGGAGTTTTCGCTAAGCTGTGGAACTTTAAATTTTTTTATTAAAAGAAGTTGCGAGTAACAAATACAAACCTGAAATGGTGACATAGCAATCTGGAAACCAAAGGCGTATAAAAACGTATACCGTTTAACGTACCCATTTGGGATCATCACATCCTCATACATCAGATACCACCGAAAGCAATAATCATAGGTATTTTTCTATGAAGTGTTATATTATATTGTAACTTCTATAAAAGAGGAGCGTGCCCATGTCACCTAGGCTTATAAAATCAGGCGTAGGCTGTTTCTTTTTAATAAAAACATGGTAAAAGAGGCTCAGATTAATTGATGTGTTGCCTGCTTGCATGGAGGTTGCGGATGCAAGTGGATTGCGCGGTCTGCCATCCTTCCACTCTTAGCGGATGAACGACATAAATAAAGGATCATCATAGCCTAATTAACCACAATCACATTTTATACACAGGTTATGGTAAATGTGTGACACGATGGCGATCATCTTGTCACTAATTTATATAGATGAACGGCCATCTCCGTTTTCTAGGAACATGGACCATAGTAGGCTCAGACAGGTTGCCCTTCAAGGGTAACCGGACACACACGGCATGGCTGCATCCTCAAGGGTTGCCCCGCCAAGCTCCGTATAGTCTCACGTTTAACCCGGGCTATTTCAAGGTCATCACAGCCAGGTGCACTCATCACAGCCCACAACCACAGGTGTCCCCATATAGAAAGCATAAAAATGTATCCCACAACCACATGTCGCAAACATAAATAAACAATATTTTCTGTGTAACCCATTTATTTATGAGATCACAAACGTGAGATGCCCGTGACAATAGTCGCCTGGCATCAAGACCGACAACGAAAGACAAGCTCCCTAGGAGGAACAGTTTCCCCTGACAATGGTATTTGTTTAATGTTTTGCCCCTCTCACACAACAGTACCATACTCTCTTAGAAGCCTCAAACTTAAACACAACCGTGGATTTGGTTCTCACACAAACCTAATAAACAAACACTCCCAACAGTAGGAAGATTTATTGATGAGATCACAAACGTGAGACGCCCGTGACAATCGTCGCCTGGCATCAAGACCGGCAACGAAAGACACGACCATCACTATCGCTGCCCGACATGAGCAACAGTTGCATAAATGAATAATATATCGTCTCATATACCTAATTCGGTGGCCATCTCATACTCTCAGAAGCTTCAAAATTGACACAACTCCGAAAAACGAAAGCTCCCCTTACAAATAAACATAACCATAAACAAATGCTCCAATCTAATATACTGCTAATAATAGAGGGAATAGCTAATAAAATATACCTTTGTTCCGAAAGAGACCACGTTCGATTAAGAACAGCCCCAATAAGTTCCAGGCCTCCAATCCCATCTCTAAGATCAAAACATCAACCTCATTATTATACCTCATCTATAAGATCAAAACGAACCCCCAAAAGATGTAGCCCCATTATTATAGATCATTTCTAACATCGAGCCAAGACCCAAGTAAATATTAGATCATCTCTAACATCGAGCCAAAACCTCAATAATAGATCATCTATAACATCAAGCGAATACCCCAATAAATCGTTACACCAAGACCGTGATAATAGATCAACTCTAACATCAAGAGAATATCCCATAAATAATGATCGAGAACAGTGGATTTAGATTGATCGACAGTAGATGAATCAATATTCGAGAAACATCATGAATTATGTGAGACAGAGATGAGATGAGATCATGATTTTGAGATGAGACCATTTATTTTTTGTGAAAGAGATGGGTGGGAAGCATTTGTTTATTAGGTTTGTGTGAGAACCAAATCCATGGTTGTGGTTAAGTTTGAGGCTTCTGGTAATGTTGTGTGAGAGAGGAAAATATTAAACAAATACCATTGTGAGGGGATCACTGTTCCTATGGGGAAAGGTATCTAATAGAAGTATAAATAAATACAATATAATGTATTTAAAATACTCATGATCTATGTATGATCCTCACGTTCTTAATAAAACATAATTGAGGGTCATAACTTATACATGTGTTTTGGTACTTTTTTGTAAGAAGAAAAATGTAGATGTTAAATCCCACATAGGTAAAAGAAAAGAAACTTTGGTACCTAATATACTCATGTGATTTTCAGTTATTAAGGTTTTGGTTAATATAACATATTTGTCTTGGTGGTACTTCTAGATATACTTGGTATTTCAGGTAGTAAAATTAAGATAAATAATTTGTATAATTCCTTGATCTTTTTGCATTTTTTCAATTCTGTTTGTTATTATTATAAAAGAATAATGTTACTAATGTGCGACCGTTGCTATAATCTCATGCGCAAAGCCAACATTCTCGTTGTGGGTAGGTCAAATTAAGTAACATTTTAGCTTTGAGTGAACGTAATAATATGGCTAAACAATAACTTTATTCTAAATGCGATTAGTCAATTCTGAAAATTAATACGAAAAGAAGAAAGAAACTCAATATTATTAATTAAGATTAGATAGTTATACTGCTTTTAATCTATTACGAACAGCAAAAATATATTGCAAATTTTAACGTTTATATGTATATAATATGAAACAAGAGATGAGATCTATAAGGAATGTTCACCAGAAACCTTATACTCACAGATCTATAACCTCTGTATTTAAAAAAACCTATAATAAACATCTACAACCTCGTCGGAAAATAAAATACCCACCGAAACCCTTGCTGGAACCCTAATCATTAGAAAAATGGATAAACCCGAGTTACATGATGTTATGGAAGTGGTTTCACAACTCGATTTAAACAAAGATGTTGCATCATAGAAGGTGTTGCGAAAAAAGTAAAAGAAGGTGTTACAGGTAGATTTTGACCTATAATTCTTGATTTTTTAGTGATAAATGCAAATCACATGTAATCTTCATGAATTACATGTGTTTTTTTCGTGGAATTGCTTTGCTAGTGATAAATATAAATCACATGTAATTCTGGTGATTTTCGACTTGTAATTGCTTTGTTAGTGATAAATGTAAAGCACATGTAATTATGATGAATTACCTTTGATTTTTATTCTAAAATTGCTATGTTATTGATAAATGGAAATCACATGTAAGGAAATCACATGTAATTCTGAGGAATTACATGTGATTTTTAGTCTCAAATTGCTTTGTTAGTAAGTTAAAATAACAAGTACATATTACCTATTCTGAGGTATTATGTTTAATTATTTATGCGAGACAATTTATTATTAGTTAGCAATTTATACCTATTCTATTTAGATAAAGAAAAAGATGGTTGCATAATCGCTATAAATTGCACCTAATTAAATTATTAAAACATAATTATTGGTTGAATTAATATAAGATTTATTATCGCGAGTCATTGATAAACATAATAAATACCGACATTAATTTATTCATATTAAGTTGAAATAATCTTTGTAAACGAACTAAAAAGGTTCGATAATCCACAAGTTTGATCAACCATAAATATTAGGAGCTGGAAGAGATTGCATTTTTCTTTTAATTGTTTACATCCTTATTAAATTTTTTTAGCTTTATTATTAGTTTAAATAAGTATTTTAATTTTTAATCAACATTTTTATTATTAAAAGTATTTTAGTGAATTAGATTTCAAAAGCAAAACTTTTATTAATCAGTGATCACCCCAAAACTTAAATTAAAACCACATATTCCTCGTAGATTCGATACCCGCTTACCCTATCTAGTATAAGGTAATTAGGTTATTTTTTATCGGTACTTCGACGCGACCTTGATTGTTGAAATTTCACAAGTGAAGAACCAAATCACCAAAATAATATCTTAAAACTGATTACCATACAAAACCAACTGAGCAAGCTTAGTTGGCCACCAAGGGTAACCTTGAGGAGGTTTTCTTGGAAATGTCTCGAGTTCGAATCTCACCAAGAACCTTCAGGGGCCCGAATTAAGAAGCAGGAGTGGGTTTTATCCCTTAAAGAGAAGGTTTGAGGCTTGCATACTGCCCAATTGAATGTCATTATAAGTTCGAATCACTAAATACTAAGTCGTCGTTAAAAAAACTGATTACCATACAAAAATTTGTATACATTTGCATTAACCAATCAAATTTATACATTTCATAACTAGCTTTTTATGCTTTTTTAAATTGGCTCCAGGTTAAAAAAACAAAGAAAATCAAAATTAGAAACGAGTTTCACTTATTGTTACAAACTAATTTGGATAAGAGACTAAGTCAATTCTTTAACTTTAGCAAGACCAAATGGTTAGAAACTGCTCCCGGACCTTCCTATTTATAGTAAAGGTGTGTTTGGTGACACGTAGCAGTAAGCAGTAGTAGGAGCATGAGTAGGAAGCAGTAAGCAGTATTTATTTGTTTTAAAAAGATGTTTGGTAACGTAGCTGTAAGATATTGACATAAAGTGTAAAATTACTTAAAAGGACATATAACCTAATGAAATAAAGTATAAATGTTATATATAAGGGCATAAATGTAATTTTATAAACAAACTACTCGAAGCACTCCGAAATGCTTCTCCAACCAGCGTTTGAAATTGGAGCAGTAAGACAATATTGAGATGCTTCTTTAGGTATTGCCAAAACAAGCTTTTCATTTAAACTGTTTACCGCTTGTCACTCTTAATCACTCCAAAATGCTTGCTACCAAACACAACCTAAGATTGTAAAAGTAAACATTGATGTAATAGCCAATGTGGGATAAGATCATTTCTTTTTTTTCTCAGTTTTATTTGTGATGTTTAGCATTCTGGTGGTGGTGGCGGGACGGATACCGAAGCAAAAGCTCAATACTAAAATTAGGTGCATGGCGGAGAGACCTTGGACGCAACTATGATGGACCATCGATCACCTTCATCAGCTGCAATATTGTTACAAATGTATAGCTACCACGTGCCCGTGCCTAGCTGGTAACGTTGTATGAGTACCTATACGCCCTATACGACAACTAGATCAACTATATTAACCTTTAGATTGTAAATATTGATGTTACTAAATGAAAATGCATCAAATTTACTTGTTGGGGTTTACTGGATTGGATTGAAATTGAGCAAAATATGTTTACGATACTTATTTGACTTGTGTTTCAAAGTTATTTGACCAAGGAGATTATAGAGATGTTTTGATCAGTTAATTTATATGTTTCATAAATAATTTCGAACTTGGATTAGGTTAATATAACAATTATATTATTTTGCCTATCTCATCTGAATATTTTATTGTTATTGAGAAGATCATACGGCATTATCTTATACTTATACCATGATCAGGAGGACAAACACTTTGTAGGGTGATTGAGGGGTTTATTTGCTCCAAGAACGATTTACATAATGGCTGTGTCGTTTAACACATTCAAATTCACGTGGGGAAGATTACATACGGAACTAAGAATGCTCCATCTTCAAAACCTCCACCTTTTTTGACCACAGTGTTCTTGCCAATATATAGATGATATACGCCTAGTGACGTCACATGGTCGACAACTCTTAGTAGCAACTTTGTGACTTTAAAGCATGTGTCTTTTAATTATGTGAAAACAAACGATGATAATAATAAACGTGTAATTGTGTAAATGAGTCGGGTTTTTGTCGAGTAACTTTTTCTCCCAAAGTTCGATTCAGATCGACTTGTTTGCGCCTCTATATGAATCAACATGGGATGCATTAGAGAAAATCCAAAATAAAACAAAATAAATAACCATGCAATAACAAAAATATTGCCTTAAATATCACATATTTGGACTCCAACTCATACAAATAAATAACATATTCGTTTGCAATGACAAATGAATAACGTATTCGTTTGTAATGACAAGAACCCAAATTCCTAACATTTGAACGTAATATTGTCAATAGCCTTCACAATCTAAATTATAAACACATCTCAAATTTGCTCACTTACCTATGTGGGATAAAGATTATATTAGTTATTTACAAGTCTAATTATTAAAAAATTGTTAAATACTCATACAAAATAAAAAAGTATAAAATACTAATTGTGATATAAGTAAGCTATTCAATGTGAACTTAGACGCAATCATCGATGTAGGAGAAAAAAATATCTGGCAGGGTCTTCAAGTGGCCATAAACTTGCTTAAGGAGCGGTTTGCATCAAGGAAATGTCTTTTAACAACGCGCCCTAGGATAGGCTACCAATGTCGTTTAACAATGCGTCCTAGGATAGCTTACCAATGGATGATGAAAAGGAACTTTTGACTCTTTAACTCTAAGTTTGGGTATGAAATTATGGTTAATGTAAGTGATATATATAAGGTAGAGTTCAACTGACTATAATGTTCATAAACGTCGTGAATGTGATGAACAAGTTTGCAACTTTGATCCCAGAATCGAAGTGTCATACGAAGATTGTGGATTTAAATCTTGTAGTTTTAATGGTGGGAGAAAGGTTTCGGAGACTAACTCTGCAAGAGGATAGGTGAATGTGCAAGTGGAAGTGTGTGGCGGGAAAAGGGTTTCGGAGAGGAGTGAGGGAGTTAACCGGTGTAAACTGGTGAAATTAAGAAAATAATGTTTCATGGTTTTTTGCGCTAAATTGAGAAATTCGATGGCAAATATGTACCACCTTTGCTCTCAGATGATTTTTGGCAATTTTAGGATAGTCAAAGGACAAAATATTGAGTTTACCCAAAATAAATACACGCAAACTATATTGTTTAGAGTATATAATGAGGTGATTCTTTAAATTAGACATATAACGATCGAGATGATAAAAAAATGTTGGCCTTAAATATCATAGATGGACAGTCTTGAGTCGTGCAAATGAAGGTGTTTCACGTATTCATTTTCAATGACAAGAACACCCATTCTTAACACTTAAGGTATATTATCTATATCCTTCACAATCTTAATGATAAACACATCTCAAGTTTGCTCACCTACCTATGCGGGACAAAGCTATTGGAACTTTTATTAGAGCTTGGTAACTTACAAAGCTATTATGTCAATGTAGCAGCTCCTTTTTTGGCTTGTGCTTGTACGGGATTTATGAACTTCAATTCAAAATACACGATAAATTCTTATGAGGTTTTTATTATACGATTAGTAATTGCTAGGGATATGGTGTCGTTAATAAAAAGCACATAAGTTTAGTGAGTGAACGTAACAAACCATATAAGGAATGACGTCTAAGTTCAAGTTGGTGATTGGGTAATCTTGGGTTATGTAAAGATCAAAGGGTGGTTAGAAAAATCATAGCGAGATCAATTTAGGTTGGTGAACATGAGTTCTAGAAGCCAAGTGATGCCACTTTTCACGAGGGTAGATAATAAGATATCGCTAGACTGTTGTTTTACGTTAGCATTACACCGCATCGGATCGAATACAAGCATTCGATATAAACGTTTGTTTTCTTTCCAGCACCCATCACCATTTCGAAGCTGATTGCTTATTATTTGGGCATGTTTTTTGTTGATCATCTCGTTCAGTTGACCTGGGTACGTAACTAAGTAATGACTAGAGGCCAAAACCTTTCTTGTAATGACACACCTTCCTCGTGGTGACATCATATGCACACCTATACCACAATAAGCTAGAGCCATGGATTTTCTAATCATTTGGTGATTTCGATTTTAAAAAAAAGGACTTGTTATTGCACTACTTTTATGATATACGTAGTAAAGATTTTATATTTGCCTAATGTAAGCATCTACTAACATTTATATGTGACATTCGATTAGTATTACTGTAACGAAGATTTGGATGTAACTATTGTGACAAAAACAACTTTACTATCAAATTAGCTTTTAAATGTTAATTAATTATGCTACCAGTGACATTTAACGTTCAACTATACATCATGTTAGTGTTTCCTAGTTTCGACTCGATTAAGTGTCTACAACAATTGGCTGGCATGAATTGCTGTGTAACCGAACGGGTACCGCATATCCCGTTACAAGCATAGTACGGATTTATGCAATTAACTCTAACCTGCCCCTAGTAGATTGTTCAAAATTTTACAACTTATTGAAACGAATCCTCAGGCAAACAAATGTTCGAGACCATAGTCACATGGAACGGGGATCGCTTCGGTACGGGATCGCGGTACGGGATCGCGATTCGCTATTTCTCAAAATCCGGTACGAAGGGAGGTAGGCTCATTTCGGTACGCTTCGGTTCGGTGTACCATATATTTCGGTTCGGTGTACCAAATACTTTGGTACAAAGTGCACAATAATAATGAACATATAACATAAAAACATAAAACACTTCATTCGATTTAATACTTAACGATGAAGAAAAAACATAACCGAAAAGAAAACATAATTGAAGGGAAAACATAATTAAAGGAAAACATTTTGCAAAACATTCAAACACATATTGGAATCATATGGTATCATTCCTCATCAAGATTTTCCCACCGCATGTCTTCTAATGTCGAAGTCGGCCCTTCTAAGTTAGTGCTTTCGGGATTCATATCCCATTTCTTTAGTGGTCCTTGTTTGTAAGAATCTGAAAACCTGGAGAGTAGACGAATATTGGAATGTATGTAAACCAATTTGTCGGCCCTGTTGTTGTTCAACCGGTTCCTCTTCACGCTATGAATATAAGAGTAAGTGCTCCAGTTTCTTTCCGCAGAAGAACTACTTATTGGCTGTGATAGAACCTTTTTGGCTACATCAGCTAATTCCGGAGTTTCAGAATCATAAGTTGACCACCAATCAACCGAGTCCATTGTTACAGCATCCATTATAGCACCAGGTAAACCAAAAAGACCTTTTTTCATGGTAAATGTTGCGAATTGGTTTCGCAAAAGTTGATCTTCTTATTCATTTTCTGCAATTCTTCTTCAGACTTTTTTCACGTTCATCTAGAGATCGTTTTGAACCACTTGCTTGATGACCAAATGCCATTTAGAAGATATGACTGTTTTTGAATGCAGTGAATATATGTATTGATGATGTATTAGGAGTGTTGTTTATATAGGATAGAAAAGTGCATTGTAAACATAAAAAAAAAAAACCCTTTGCTCTTCCCTAAAAAAGTACCTTTACTGTCTCCATGCAAACACACCTTTAGTCTTCCTAGTAAAACACATTTATACATACTACGTATTTGATAGTAATCAGACACGTTTTCGAGGCCTATAAATCGCCGATTTGCAAAGTGTTGGATCGTGATCCGGTACGATTGGGAACGCCAATTGGGTACGATTGGGAACGACGCTTTATCAGTTTTGGTTCACGATCCATGGCGATCCGGATCGCGATCGTACCGCGATTGGGATCGCGCGTACCAGATCGAAATTCGCCTAAGGTTTGGCGAACCATGTGACTATGTTCGAGACTTTTTTAATAGCTTGACTGCTTTATTGTATTGTTCTAACATATT
Organism: Glebionis coronaria; assembly: GCA_025667525.1. Classification (NCBI taxonomy): domain Eukaryota; kingdom Viridiplantae; phylum Streptophyta; class Magnoliopsida; order Asterales; family Asteraceae; genus Glebionis; species Glebionis coronaria. The sequence goes on along the minus strand of CM046879.1, from coordinate 4,590,978 downwards.
ATATAAAAGTAGTCTCAAACTCATCATCTTGTTTTATGAAAAAAAAAAATGAATTGAAAACCACTTTCAAATATCTATATCTATATCTATATATCCTAATAAACCAAAATAAATTACAACTCCCCTAAGCTTGAAAAATTAAATTAGTTACCTAAAATAACCAAGAAGTACCACCAGTTTATGCATGAACATTAAAATCGTAATAAAAACATTGCCTATTTTAACAATTTATTTGCCAAAACCCGGATGGGCTACCTATACAAAAATAAAGCCCATATTTTAACAACTTATTTACCTAAAATAACCCAGAAGCCCATATATAACAAATATTTTTGAATAAAAAGTAAATAAATTTGGAAAGTTATAATGGTGAAAGAAACGTAATATTAAAATTTACGTTATATAACTTTTTGAAGTTTGAAAATTTTAATTGAGATAAGTTATTTTTAGTACAAATCGTTATTTATGTAAACTTATAAATATTTTTAATGACCAGTCAAATTATTTTTTCTCTTATACAAGAGGGAACGCCCTCACAAAATCCTCGCCTCACAAAAATAATGACCAGTAAAATGTTTGATCATTCCCCTATCCTCACAAAACACACTAGATCTTTAGATCTAACAAAAAGGTTGCGAAAGGTTGATGCCTCCCGCCGACAGCTCTTTTCGATGCCACCGATCTATTCATTGCCGCCATTTAAGGTGTGTGGCAATGGTTGTTGGTAGGTGACGTTTTTAGCTTAGGTGGGTGGCTTGATTTCTGGGTGTTTTGATTTGTTAGGGATTTGTATTTGATTGTTAAGTATTCACATTAGAGTTTTGATATAAATTTCATAGTCATTCAACTAAGTTATTTGTTGTGGACCCTTTTTGTGTTTGTTTAGGGTAAAAGGGATTACAAAATAGGCGGGATTTGGTGGTCCAACTGTTGATGTACATAATTCATTTTCAGTGGTAAGAAATTCTTTATGTTTGTTATTCTAAAATTTGCTTTGATTAATTTCAATTAAATTCTACTATAGTAAAACCACAAAAAAAATATTAGTGAAAATTAATTGCCATTACACGCGTGTATGAACAACCTTTGTGATTAGTTGTCTTAAGATAAGATGAGTGGGTTGCTTTTATGATTCATATTAGTGATTTTGATGCATAAGTCTGAAAGGGAAATCTGGAAGAAAATTATACATTGTTGCATAAGAAGGTAAATTCGTCACATATAATATGAATGAGATATTGGTATTTTTATTAATGGTGTTTTATGCACAAAGACTATTTGTAAATTTGGGTATGCTTTGTATGCCCACAAACTGTTTGATGAGATATATGTATAAAGCAAATATGAATTGAGTTTCCCATTTTAGTTTGGCATTTTAGATATCCAAAGTTGTAATTGCGATTTATATCAGTTATCTGTTTGCATTCATTTTTTACAGGTTAAAGTGCAATAGCACAATTTGGAAGAATGTTGGTGTGTAACTGGAAAGGTAATCATATGTCCATTATTCTTAATATTTTTATAGAACGAAAAATATTGAAACACGTCTATCCATTTTGGTTCGCTAAACTAAAATCAGAATTTTATCGAAAAGATAAGGGGTCCGAATTTGGTATACCGGAGATAGAGTAGTCGGGTGTACACTGGAGTAAAATATTTCAATACTTAAATGTTGTAATTCTGGTGCAAAGCTTTTTTTTATTACAGAAGATTATGAGAACAAGGTTTTTGCATTGTAATATAAAGCCATAAAATTTGCTCATGGGTCATGGTCAAAAAGCAATTCATGTATATCATATCATGAATCCTTCTACTTAAAGTATAATGTATATAGTTATTGCAATCAGTTTAGCACAATATTTAATAATAAAGTTTCCTTTATATGTATGAGATATTAGATAACGTATGTCCAATACTAAAAGTATAATTTTTTCTAATATAAATGAAATGAAACTAAGTGTGTTTGTAGTTACACGTTATGGAAGAGTGTTACGTATCTAAACAGTTTGTTTTGACAACGAAGTACTATGAATATAACGTTTCAAACTGGTAAGAAGATTAACCGTTTGTATTATTCTCTATATTTTTCTACTTGCAATAAATTTAAGTTTCACTAATATTTGCAAAAGTCGAGTGACATGTATATGGGGTACAATCGAAGACTGAAATAATGTTTTCTTAAGAAACTTCATGTGGTATACATTTTGGATATTCGGCATTTGGTAAAGTAATTGATGTTGTATACTTAAAAAACATTAATTTATTTTTTTACATTATTCCAGCCCTTCCAAAAGCGAAGCGAGAGGTGCCCCGGGAAGGAGTTTGACGTTGGGGTTGCAGAGATTTAGGCGTCGATCGATCGTTAATAAAGTAAGTCAGCTGGGAGAAACGGGTTTGTTTACACCTGCAGAATGAAGGTATAGTGAGGTTGTGAAATAAATGTTGCTTATACTACTATACGAGTATGTTGATGCATGTTAAAAAGAGAGGACCAGATAATTCATTTTGGGTAGACTTTTAATTAGTCCGAATAAGACAAGTACCAATATTTGTTTTCATGCCAAAACAGTGTTTGGATAATATACGAACCTAGGGTGAAGCTCACATGATTATTTAGCGATAAGAATAAAAAAAATTCCATGTAACTTCTTAAATAGTATATGTTGATGACTTGATGTTTAGTAAATAGTATATGTTGATGACCTGATGGTTATACATGTAGGCGAGTTTTTATAGTGATGTAGTGAGTAGTAATGCAGGACACCGTCACCATAAAACTAAGCACCATAACTGTATAGTAGTATAAGCAACATTTTTGCCTTTTAAAAATAAGTATAAGCAATATTTTCTTCAGAATATCTGAATGTAATTATGTTTTACAGGTTAATGATTATTGATTTCTTTAAGAAGATTGAATGATAAGTTTTTGTTGTCAAAAGATAAATGGGTGGCTTTTAACGAATGAACATATGTAGATACATATGTAGATCATCTTAAATTATCAAAAGTTATATTTTTTAATATACAAAATATCTTTAGTACTACCAAATTTTTAGTTTGTGTATTACTCAACAAATGAGCAAATTTCAGTGTCTTCTTTTGATTCTAATTGCATATCGTCAATTACAAGTGTGTCTCCCCATGATCTCCATAAAAAATCAATATTAAACTTAGCTACTTATGAAGTAAGGATGTGGTGTTTATTTACAGTCTTTTATACTTTACTTTTCTGCATATGATTTTTGAGAGCCAAATGTAGATTATACTTTAGTTTTTTGCGTATGATTTTCGAGAGCCTAATGTAAAATATCTGCTCAAAATTTATATGCATCACATGCACAAAGGACAGCCAAATGCAAAGTTGTTAATTCAAGGGCCAGAAGATTTAAAAGCTATTAGCGAACCACAATTTAGCAATGTAACAATGGAAAACTTTCTCAGTCATTTACTTTAAAGTCTATTTGTTTTCTCATTACATTTTAGTAATTTCTTTTGGCAAATTATAATGTGAAACCATATAGAAATGTTTTGATCTTAAAAGTAGGTTAAAGAAGCCTGATAAGCATGCACTCCTAATATTGTAAAATACACCAAAGTGGTTATTGGATTCATTCAAAACAAAAAGTGGCTATTGGATTCATGTAAAGACAATAATAAAAGTTGTCGTTGAAATAAGCAGGCTACCCGTACGTTGCAGCTGCGAATACCCAGAAATAAAATAACAATAACGATTTGATTAGTTGAAATAGAAAAAGAAAATGATTAGAGTATGGCCTGATTCACCTGTTCTCCCCAGTTCTCACGGACTCAAAACCATTTGAACCATCAACTTGACATATAAATTGCATGAAACTTTATCTGTTTTATCGGTTTGAATAATATGTATAAGAGCATACTATATTTTAATTATAAGATATTAACATTAATTAGTGTCTTTAGTTAGTTTTTATTGTACCTAATGCTTTAATGTGTAGTGATTAAATTTTTAAAATTTAAAAAACATTTAATGGATTACTTAAGATTAAGTTTTATTTTGAATGTTTTAGTTTGTGATTCAGATGAGAACGTATCTAAAACGATTACAAATGTAGTTTATAAAAAAGTGTTACACGGTTTATGAACAAGTGGTATGTTATATAACTATATTTTTTAAATGCTTATTCTAATATTTTGTACTTAATTCTAAATTATTGTTCACGGTTTCCTTTTAATTATTTTTACCTTCAACTTTTAGGTGTTTACGAAATGGACGTTGGCTATTTACTTTATTTGACCTCACATACGTCACGGTGAAGACTAATATGCATGAAAGCCTATTTTTATGATTTTTACAAACTTAAACGCTCATCAAACAATTCTTGTTCTTTTCTATTATTCTTTTTTTTTATTATCATGCCCGTTTATATTCTTTTAAAATTAACATCTCTTTGTTACTTCTTAGAAAATTGTTGAATAAATTATACCCGACGTTAGACGGGTCTTTAAGCTAGTTGTTAAATACTACAATTAGAATAAGAGTACAACTAACAAGAACTCTTTATATTTGGTTAACAGAACCAAATGGTGGTAACCTTTCTATTTATAGCAAAATATTTAATGAAAACATTACTGCAATAGCCGATGTGGGATAAGATTATTTCTCTAATTTTCTTTGCGTTTTGGTTCAAAAATTAAAACACTACCAATAATTTTGCTAAGAGCAGTCTTATGGGTTTTTATTAAGGCTACCATTTGTATAAAATTGCATTCAATGAACTGATTATTTTCATATTTATATGTATTTAAATATTATAATTACAGAATGTGTAGTTAAACATGAAATGATTTGTCATAATTAAATGTTGAATTATCAATTAAGTTATTTAAACATGAAAAGTTTTATATTAATTAAATTTTTAATTTTAATTATGATAATCTTAAGAAAAACGCATAGGGCTGCTGTTAGCAAAACCCTTTTATTAAATATTATTTTCAAACTATGGATACTATCTTTTTTACTATGTCTTGGCCGGTCTATAAAAATATTGTAACTAATTTATAAATATTGTTGTTTTTCGCAGATTTTGTTGTCTAGTTTGGCATGCGGGTTGTGCTGGTGGGAGGCCCGGATGGGTTCTGAAGCAAAAGCTCAATCACCTTCGACTGCAATCCTGCTCCTTATTCTCCACTTTTTTTCTTTTGCTGATAGGTAAATTGAGGTCCATTTTTGTTATGTAAGACTTGCTTACTGCTATTTCTCACCTGAACAAACCCATCACCATCAGTGATATTCTAATTTTCTTCCACCTTGCTACGTATATTTTAGTAAATGAATCCGATCCATAGATATGTTATATATTTGATAGATAAAGTTTGTTACATAAAAAAAGTCGCAATTAGCTAAAAGTTTAAGGTGTTTTCATAGCTTGTGGCATACTTGATTATTTACCCATTCAAACCCACGTAAATAAGAAGCCAAACCCAAGAAAAATAAACAAACACAATGGGATGAGTCACGAGAGTAATTGTGTTATTATGCTTTTTATGCAAAAAGTACAAACTTATAATTGTAAAAAAAAAAAGATCAGTTTTCATTTGAGAGTGAAAAAAGTAGCACTAATGTTCCGGATTTCGTTAAATGTGGACATATGGGGAAGAATTCAAAATATCATTTGATTTTTTTTTTATTTTTTCTAATAACCGTCCTAAAGATTGGAGGAGGATCATCTCAAGTTAGAACTAACTTGATAGGTAAAATTAACCAATCATAATGAAGATAAATACAAATGGGTCATCTGAATTTCACTAAAAAAAACTTTTATACATTTATTTTAATTCTTTTAGACCATTATGACTTATCAAATTGTCTTTAACCTGAGAGGATTTGATCCCTAAAGATTACCATACAATCATAATTATTTATAAGTTGAATTGTAAATAAAAATTATTTGTTTAACGACAACTCTTAGAGCCTTTGGTACGATAAGTCATGGCTTGAGCCATGATTATAAGGTCATTCCCAGGTGCAAGACATCACACCATGGGTGGAGTTACGGCCTCTCGCGCCGTACTTGTTAGCCAAAGATGGTGGCCATATTGAGAGGCCACACATCGTGGCTCGCATTATGGTTACGCGTCTTGATTTTTTTCTTTTATAAAAGTATTAAAGGGGCTAATCTTTATGATACTTTTATGATGTTATGAGGATTCTCTTATTATGAGTGAGTTGGGTGACGTGATATGTATTTTTTTTAAAATAAAAGGTTACCATACCACACTTTACCTAGTGTCTTATGGCTATTGTTAGCCATTTAAAAAGGAAAACCAATACACGTGTCATCTATGTTTACATCCTTAGAGCATCTACAGTGGTAAGAGGTCCAAAATTTAATAAAATCATTAATTTGTAAAACTTTTGGCTTTATAAACAACCTTCTTTCATTATGTATAAACCATTTTAAGTTTATAAATTCTCAATATTTATACTTGGATTAAACTTTAAAAAGGTCTAAGATTATGAAACTATTCATTATAAACCTATCTCTACTATAATTTAGACCTTTTCATCATTTTATAAACTTTTCTTAAACTACCATAATAGATGCCCTTATTGTAACAAAAGAAAAAGACAACTTTAAAGCTATTTTAGATAGCATAATATTTTTTGGTCAAAGTATTGCTATGAAACAAATCTATCGTACACGTTTTAAACAAGATATAAGCGCTTGATTTTGTCACCAGACCAAATAAGTTTCTGGCCAGTCTACCATCAGAGACGAAGCCAAGGCCATATATGATCGGGTGGACAAAACTTTTTAAACCGCAATTAATAAAAGTTAAAATTTATTTTCTATTTATAAGTATACTAACTAAATAAGACTACAAACACATTTTCGAAGGACCGGGTACATTTAAGATGCATGTAGAAGAAATCGCTGTTTTTTTCGAAAATTAACATTAAATCAAAAAAATCCATAGTGTCCCGGGCACCCATAAGATACCCCTGGCTCCGTCCCTGTCAACAATAATCAATCTTATACTTTTTAAACATATATACAACTATTTAGTTGAATACCTTTTACAAAATAGAAAGTATTATCCGTACATAAATCTCTTGATTCTTGAATATTCAAAAACAAATATTTTTAATGAGGGAGACTTTAGCGACGTTTTAAATTTATACGCTTCGTAAATAACTTTTAACTTTTATTAGATTAGTATAACAATTATAAGTGTTATCTGATTTTTATTTATATAAAAATAAAATAACACTTATATAAACAAAATAGAAAATTGTTAAAATACTAATTGTGATAAAGTATAAATACATATAATAATAAGAATTACCATATAATGAATATGAAATATATACTCATAATCTTTTGCTCACTTGCACCTTTCAATTTATAGTAATATATTCAATGTAAACTTTGATGCAACACCCGATGTTTTGTTCATATAATAAACAATACTAGCTTCTAGGGATAACATAATTTACATTTGCAAACCATATATATTATTAACATTGTAACTAACTCGTAGAGTATGTCGTTTTTCACACGCTTTCTTGCGAATTTTTCTTGTACTTATAGTCTTATGTCATTAAGGAGGACAAATATTTGGTTGGGTGATTGACAGGGGCGGAGCTAGAAAAATCTAAAAGGGGGGGAGGCAAAAAAACTTTTTACGTCCTATAAGAAAAACAATAGAAAAAAGGTGCTATTAACAAACTTAAAGATGTTTGATTCATTTGTTTAGTTTGGGAAGATTAACATTTTACACTAGATATGTATAATATAAAAATAAAAAAGTGTACAAATAAAGAAAAAATGTTTAAAAAAAATAATCTTGACACATTTTACATCACGTGACAAACAAAAGTTGAGTCCATTATTTCTTTTTGAATAACACACACCATCATATATATATTAATATTATATTATATATATATATATGTGTTAGAGTTATATGCAAAACCCAATTTTGATGTAGAACTCTACAAAACTATTTAAAATAAATCTTGGCCATTGAATTAGTTAATAAAAGGTTGTAATTAAATGTGTCAACAGTGTAATTATATTATATTATAATTATAATTATAACTATAATAATATATGGGAATTTTCGTAATTAAAAAAATAAAAAAAAAGCACCCACTCACATGGCCTTTTTACTGATTTGTGACATTAGACGTGGTGCCTTTTCATGCGACGTTTAAGATACTTTGTAAACACCATATCATGAAACTAAAAATAAAAAATCATAAATTGATGATCTAATCGACACAAATGTTAAAGAACCGTTGTGACTTAACTAACACTTTGCCACCGTTTCACACTCTTTATAATCATACGAAAATGTCATATTCATAAAAAAACAAGATGCTTGACATCCCCGAATCTTCAAATGCTGCGAACAAACGCAGGCGGGTCGATATAATGAGCCATACGAGCGGTGTCCCGTTTACGAATCCTATCACGCAATTTCCATCCATGCATCTCCTCGGCCAACAACAACAAACTCGGACTCCGACGAGAGTCTTTGGCGTTGATTTGGGTAACTCTACACCATCAACAAGTTTTCTGGACAATGAATGGGCTGCAGAGAATGATCGTCTTTCTTCGTTGATGCCACTACAAAACTTCGTAGTCGGTTTCCATGTACGTTTAACAGTGTTCTCTCTTAAAGTGTATTTTTGGTAACTTGATCATACAAATATTATTCTTGAAGAATATATGTGTTACATACGTCAGCAAGCATTGATTTGGGTAACTCTACACCATCAGCAAGTTTTTGGGACAACGAACGGGCTGCAGAGAATGATCTTCTTTCTTCGTTGATGCCACTACAAAACTTCGTAGTCGGTTTCCATGTACGTTTAACAGTGTTCTCTCTTAAAGTTTATTTTTAGTAACTTGGTCATGCAAATATTATTCTTGAAGAATATATGTGTTACATACGTTAGAAAATGTTTCAAGCCTAGGTTTAAATTTTCTATAAAAATTAACATATGGATGTATATATATGTCATGATTTCTAATGAAAAGATGTTTTTAGGTTTCATAAATGATTTATTTTGTCATTATATATAATTATTTTGTGATACAGTGAAGTATGATACTAAAACTTCATGTTGATGTATGCCAGGCGAACCTAATGATCCAACAAGTCGAAGAATTCTGGCGAAAAAACGTTTTTGAACAACTCATAAAGATCAAGGTCACAGAACAAAGATAAAAGCCAAGGACCAACAGTCACTACAACAATAATGAGTTTAGGGTCGCCCCTTTTCTAGGGTCGATTTAGTCGTCCCTAGATTAAGGGGGGACCCACCACTTTTACAACAAAATCTTGGTCAAAAAGGCTGAGGGGACAAAGTGGGGCCCAACAAACCTAGGGACGACTAAGTCGTCCCTAGGTTTAATAAACTTATTATTCCGTTTTTAAATCTTTTTTATATATTTAAAATTAATATAAAATTTTTTTATTTAAAAAGTTTAAAATGAAAGAGGGGACCACAAACCCTAGGGACGACTTAGTCGTCCCTAGGTTAAATAAACTGATTATTCTGATTTTTAAATCTTTTTTATATATTTAAAATTAATATAAATTATTTTTATTTAAAAAGTTTAAAATGAAAGTGGGGACCCCAAATCCCAGGGACGACTTAGTCGTCCCTAGGTTAAGTAAAATTATCTTATTTACTTAAAATTATTTAAACTTTATACATATTTAAAAAAATATATATATTTAGTTAAAAATAACTTTATACATATTTAAAAAAAACTTTATATATATGGTAAAAAAAATTTATATATTTAGAAAAAAATTATACATATTTAAAAATAACTTTATACATATTAAAAAAACTTTATACATATTTAAAAAAAATTTATACATATTTAGAAAAAAAAATTATACATATTTAAAAATAACTTTATACATATTTAAAAAAAACTTTATATTTATTTAAAAAAAACTTATATGTATTTAAAAAAAAACTTTAGATATATATTTAACACTTACAAACTAGTTACAACGATAATAGATTCATAAATAAGAAAAAAAACACATTACAAACTAGTTAAAATACAAATTAACACATTAAAATAACAAATAGATTCATAAATAAGAAAAAAAACACATTACAAACTAGTTAAAACTAAACGTACAGATTAACACATAATAATAAAATACAAATTAACACATTGAAATAACAAATAGATTACTACTCAAAGCTAAGATTTTCCATATCATTTAAAAACTCATGAAGTATTGCAGCCGATTGATATGCGTGGTCTTCAGGATGCCTTTCCATTTCTAGTCTTGTCTCTAGCATCTTTATCTTTAGATCTTTGATCTTGCAATTAGAGCACTCAGTTGGTGCAGATTGAGAAGGACCTGTAGAAGAACTTGGATGTGAACCTTGAGGTGTTGAAGATCCAGGGGAAGATCTTATACGGAGTTCGAGATCAAAATCATCCTTTCATTTAAAATATTTACATCCATAATCATCTGTTTTTGGCTGTTACAAAGTAAACAAATAACATGACATGTCATTTTAATAATCACACGTATTACATAACTAAAACATTTGATTGTTTACCTTCGAAAGAGGACATGCATAGTAAAGTTTACCAAAGCTATGAGGTTGATGTGACTGTCTCAACACAATATATCCCTTTCTACATGTACACTTATAAGCTTCAAGCGGATCCATATTATGCAAAATCGGGTGGTGGTGGTGGTGAGTTTGGTATGAGAGGATAAGAGTTTGTGAGGATAAGAGCTACCATAAATAAAGATAAAAATTTAGGGATGACACATTTAGGGACGACTTAGTCGACCCTAGCTTTCCGCTAACATTTTCCCGCCAGCATTTCCCGCCAACATTTCCCGCCAATATTTGATCACTTAAACATGCTTAAGCTCAGTATTTTTAGCTTAATGGTCACCTCAGAGCAATAATAACATATTGTCTTACACTCTAACATATGGACTCATCGGTTGAACCTATAACGTATAACCGTAACATATGGACTCATCGGTTGAACCTATAACGTATAACCGTAACATATGGACTCATCGGTTGAACCTATAACGTATAACCGTAACATATGGACTCATCGGTTGAACCTATAACGTATAACCGTAACATATGGACTCGTCGGTTGAACCTATAACGTATAACCGTAACATATGGACTCGTCGGTTGAACCTATAACGTATAACCGTAACATATGGACTCCTCGGTTAAACCTATAACGTATAACCGTAACATATGGACTCATCGGTTGAACCTATAACGTATAACCGTAACGTATGGACTCATCGGTTGAACCTATAACGTATAACCCTAACATATGGACTCGTCGGTTGAACCTATAACGTATAACCCTAACATATGGACTCATCGGTTGAACCTATAACGGAGGTTCTCGTGTAATCACAAATCCCCATGAGCACAATTACCGGTCCGTTGACGAGTTGGGTCGAGATAGGAATGTACAAAACAGTGGTGACGACTTATCAGGCGATGACGAGGGGAATGACGAGGGGAGTGACGAGGGGGGTGACGATGGGGAAGGTGACTTTTCACCTTACGAGGATGCGGAGTAGAGGTTGTGGTAGTATTTTTCTTATTATGCATGTTTAATAAAGTTTGAGACTTGTAGCGTTTGAAACATTTGATTTAGGATTGAATAAGTGTATTTGATGAATATTGTATCGTGACGTTGGATAATTTATCGTAATATGGTATTGTAACGTTTATTGATTTGTTATTATTCTGTATTTGTCGAACTCTGCCATTTTGAATTGTGGATTTTGTCCGGAAAAAGTTCCGGAAAAAATCTGGAAACTGCAAAATAGCCCAGTTTTTTTTTTAGCCCCCAGGTACACCTAGGGACGACTTAGTCGTCCCTAGGATATTAAATATCATCCAGGTTATCACCCTAGGGACGACTTAGTCGTCCCTAAGTTTCAAAATGCCCAGGTGTCAATACCTGGGGACGACTTAGTCGTCCCTAGGTATTGAATACCTGGGCATTTTGAAACCTAGGGACGACTAAGTCGTCCCTAGGGTGATAAATATATATATTTTTTTTTCTAAAAATGTTTTTTTTAATATTTATAAAAATGATTTTATTAAAAATAATAAAAAAAAGAATTTTTAAGAAAAATTTTGAAAAAGATTATTTTTATTTATAACCTAGGGACGACTTTGTCGACCCTAGGTTACAAACAGGGTCGTCCCTAGGTTAGTCAATTTTTTCAACGTAGTGGGTTGCGGGACCCACTAAGTCGTCCCTAGGATACAAAGAGGAGTTCGTCCCTAGGATCCTAGAGACGATTTTTTAGGCACAACCTCCTAGGGTCGACTTAGTCGTCCCTAGAAGTTTAGGGTCGAATATTGGCGTCCCTAGGGACGAATAAGTCGTCCCTAGGGTAGAAAATTGTTGTAGTGAGTTGGATTTGTTTAAACAAATGTACCATCACTTTCAAGAAAAAACATTGCGTTTAGAAGAAACACTACGGCGTAAGACCAATGGGGAGGGTGCCAGCACGCCTGCTCCCACGGTTGTTCGGCCTGAAGATGTGCAATCATGCCTTTTTATGCTTATGATTTGTGACATTAGAGGATGGTGCCTTTTCATGCGACGTTTCGATTTCTACAGCGTTATCAACAACGCCACCCCAGTTTACGACTGGTGGCAGTACGAGAGGCGGCGCGTCTTCCAGTAGCCCATTGACGCCATCCAAACGCAAGGTCAATTGTCTCATCTGTGGGAACTAATTAAATATGCATCACGAGAAGGCCTTCTGCGGGCACATTCGCTAGCACACGCCAGAAGACCGAGATGCCAAGAGTGCTGAAATTCAAGAGACGCTGGCGCTAAGTCGCCAAGTCGACATAGGGCAGTTTGAAAATTTACAAAGTGGGCAGAAAAAAAAACTTTTAACTTACAAACATAAAGCGTAAATATTTACGATTAGTTATGTGATTACCTTTCATTGTAACTTCAAATTCTTGACTTTCTTCCTGACTAGCCGAATCGTTTGGCAAATCTTCATTAATATGAAGTAACATGTATCAAAATTAGACCCAAACTGCAGTTTTAGCATCTTATTTCTAGATTCTAGGATTAAAATATTCAAATAACTCACAATGGTAGGCAGAGGGTCCGCAAATGGCTTTTGGACTTCACGTTTTTCTTCTGGTTACTCGACTTACTGGCTGATAAAACTGAAGATGACGTTCGCTTTGGAACAGGATTCTGAATAGCATTTTTTGGTGGCTTCACTTGCTTTGGAGAAGCAATTTTGGAAACTGAATTTGTTGATTTTGCGTTATCTACTGGTTTCCTGTTAACGGGTGATGCTATCTTTTGTACCTTGTCGATTTTCTTCTTGGTGTCTGGCTTCCTTTGTGGCTTTGTGACTACAGGAACAGATGCTTTCTGCTTATCAGAAGGTGGTTTCGGCTTCCCTCTATTCTTAACACCTTTATCTACGACTTTCACCTTTTCTTGATGGATCTTTCTCATTGGATTTTCATAAACTTTATAACTCTTATTATCATGACCTAAACGCCGAGGTCTCATTAAAACAATAGGTGGTGAATCATCGATAGATTTATCGTATAGTTTAATTCAAATCGTTGGGCAAACAATTTATTTTTTCAATAAGGGGCAGACCATTCAATACTAATTAGTCATTCATTCTGGGCATGTAATAATATACTATCGTTTCAAAGAAAGGATTTATATTGCTTGAACATCTGTTTGTCGTGGGTTTGTTAATTTGTGTTTGCTCATTATTATTTTGATGATTTCGATTATATTATTCCATGTATATATATTTTGGTTGTGCATGCATGTGTTTTTCCTGATCACAGTTACAAAGAACAAAAATTTACGACGTATGCCTCTCTGCATGGGAACATTGTCTCGCAACAAAGGTATGATTTTTATTTCATGATTCAAGTAGGAATAGTTTCTGCATGATTGTAATCTATTCTTTATATTGTAAAAATCTATTGGTTTGTCTCATAACTACGCTTCTCACAACAAACCACTATAGAAAACTCGCGGCGGAGCGCGGGCATCTACCCTAGTTAAATTAAAAATAAGGTACTGTTGTCTAAAAGAATAAAAGGTACTATAGGAACATCAAATATTTTATTTAAAACCGTTTAGGCTCAAAAGAAATTAAAATATATAAAAAATCGGAGATCTTCTGTCATTCCCATCCACAAACACCTACAACATAACCACATATTCCTAATCCACGAAAACCTTTTGTTCTTTATATTAACAATCACCGGCACTAAATTAAAACCACAATTATTTCGACGTAATATCATTATTTTGGTCAATGAGGTATGTGATAACCACCTACCACCGGTGACCAACAAAAGGAATCTCGTTAAGATCTGAATATTCAGATCTGGTACATCGTTATAAATTTAATCGTTTCAGATCCATAATCGTTTAGATCTTGCAGTCAAACCGGTTTTTTGGCATCATCAGATTTACACGTATCCAAGCCCTTCAAACGACGCCAGCAATGACTTTAGATTCACATCATTAAACCGCACCCGTCCCTTCCATGTGCCGCCACATATTTACTGGTCTACGGAATTTGATTTTCCTAGGGTCATGTTTGTTCTCGCTGCATGCTATCTATGGGAAAAGTCGTCGCTAGTGCTGCGATTTTGATGCTGCTCGTCTTCATGTATGGTTCGCCTCTGTCTTTCATGGTAAATGGATTTAGTCAAACTTGAGTATTAAAACCAACTGTAAACTTATATTTAATTTGTGTCTACTTTTTCCAATATCATAACACTATTAAGATAACATCATAACTGAGGACATGTGGCATGTACAAGGTCCCTAGAACCGGATATAAACTGTACTAAAATCGTTTTTCCACATTTTGCATTTAACTAGGCGAGTACCCGCGCATAGCGGCGAGAATTCCTAGCGGTCGATAATTAACTATATGACGAATGCTAACGGCATACGATTAAAGATATGCGATATTGTGGTAAGTTTTGTGCAACCTACGGAATATAACGCGAAAAGATAAAAATGAAATTGCAAAGGCTCGTAAAATAGTTACCTTGTGTATTTAATCAATTACAAAACAAAAAAAAACTCCAAAAAATTTGTACAAACAACATCAATATTAACAGGATCAATAATAGTAATAAAACAAAAAACATTAACTTTAGTGCAGGGAAGACATTAGTTTGTTTACCCTGGATAAACCTTCATCTACACCGACACACATGGGAAAAGTCTTAAATGACAAGCGTGTACAAGATCCTCAACCTGAACAAAACATTTGCAAAAAAGTTAAATACCAACTTTGACGTACATTAACATCATAATTAGTTCTAATTTCCAACCCATGTTGCTTATATAATCAAAGGGGAGTGAAAAAACTACACAAAATGTTTGACTTGACACTGAAACAATACAAAAATTAATCCGCAGACCTTATAGAATACATGAAGTTTTGAGTCCTTATGTGGTTCTACCTTTTATTTCTTGCTCATTAGACAACATATTTCTCCAAAAAAAATTACATACTAATAGGTAATAAGGACAACAAACTCCGATCCAAATTAAAAAAATACAGTTAGCAGCTTCAAGTGGACTTGCCGCCTCAACTAACTTCACATTTTCAGAAGATTAAAACTTTCAAATACTTCCCTTATAACATTTTAATGATTCAGAAGTTAAAGAAAAAGGGAAGACAAGTTTGGCAAACTGTACCTTAGCCTGCTTGGATGAACCCCCAACCGAGACTGAAACAACCCTCTGTCTTCTAGAGTTCTAGACAGCTCCCATGAAAACAGAAGTGTTGCCAGTAGTCGTTGGGCTTCATGAGATGAAGGAATGAACAAGTACAATGTGTTACAAAAACGAGAACTAATAATTTTGGGCAACATTATCAAAGAATATATAAATATCAAGATGATTGTAGAGTAAAGGATATTTTGATGAGGCCACAGCTAGGTTTCATCAAGATGAAACTCCTCAGCCAGTATCTCATGTTTTCTGATGAAGAATTATTTAAACTGAATTGCTATGGTGCCATAATTAAAGTCAGTTCCGTAAAGTGTACTAAACCAAATCACAACATTTTAGTCTTAGACTTGATCAAAGAATCTAATTTATCTATACATGTTAATAAGAACTAAGCTACAATGTTACATGAATGTCCGATGAGAATATCAAGATTTAGTCGACTGAATTGTAAACCCTGATCCTAAACAATTAAAAATTCCCCTAACGGGTGTTTCTATGATTCTCTCATATATGGAGCTGTGCTTGGTACATTACATTGATTTTTAACACGAATCAACCATTTCCTGTGTAGTAAGCATATTCATCGATCGAAGTAAATTTAGTTTTGGTGAAACTTCTAAGCCTAGTGCATGAAACCACACTAAATGAGATAGGGGTGTCAGGGAGAAACCGTAGCCAAAAGTATAGTGTGAGTAATAAGCTATGTCATCGAAACCAACAAAGTATAGGCTCACATCAAGCATAATACTTAACACGTATATATCATGACTATAATACTAAACATATACACGTCATAACCATAATACTTAGCACATCTATATCATAACCATGAGATCATACACGCTCAAAGATTGTGCATATATTATGATTTATGATTAATAATTAGCATATAAATATTGATAACTACCTTAGTAACAAACAAAGAATTTACACATCATTGATTAATTTGTGAGATTCCAGGGTAGTAGCCAGCTATCTTTCTGAGATCACAATGGCCCTGTTACTATTCTTTCTGATAAATTGTTAGGAGATGAAAATGAAAAGTTTTTGCCAGTGGAGGTGAAGACATTACAGTGCGCTGTGTGCCTTATCACTAAGCTCTAGTGGAAAGCATGGTCAAAAATCTTTGAAGGCTACAATCTATGGGCATGAGAAACCAATAGCGCTCATGTCTGTTGCCGGGTATGAAATTTTTCACAAACTTTTTCACACTTGAGTAATCATTTCTTGAAATTAGCAACTTCCATTTTAATTCACGAGTGAGATTAGGACACGTGCAAAGATTTTTGTGAAACTATATAGTCTCAACTTTAAGCCAAACTTTGTTACTTGTTGGTATATATGAAGAATCTAATCTATTGTATAGTTAACAGACAATATGGTGAGGTCATTGAACAAACTAATGGGACATTCATGCATAGGCGTGATTGCTAATAATTACAATTTTGATCGACCTGGTTTTCTTGTTAGACGAAACTTGTAATTTTGTGTGTACGCTATAACTTTTGTGCAAGAATTGGATTTAAGAAAGAAATAGTATTTTATCTAACGATATGATGATCAACCACAACCCTCGCAAGTGCCTTTTTAAAAAAAATAAAAAAACTGTGTAGACGAAAAAATTAGCATTCACAAAACCACGCTTAATTAAGTAATTTTGATCAACAACTATACATATATAAATTTACTCACCAAGTGCAGGGGAGCGTCTTCAGTTTCTTGCTTTTTCTTTTCATCTTCAGTTTCTTCGAGTTTCAACCCTTCTTTAGTAGCAGAAACAAGCTTCTTCCCTTCAAGAAAACAAGAATCATCTAAATGAAAATTGTAATGTATGTTTTAACTGAGTTGGAAAAACAAAGGAAAAAAAATACCTCAGCGACCCATTTCCGTGATAACTCTACAGTTACAAAACCAGCATCATGTATGGAGGGTGTCCATTTGGTTTTCATTATCATGTCAGATTTCGGAAGATTGTTCTTGATTTTCTGAAATAATAAGATACCACACAGATACATATCATTACATTCAAAAAACTCGAGTATACTCGAAAACCATGATTAGAAGGAAAAAAAATACCTCTCCAACATCAGTTGGTCGTTTGATATCGTCATGCTTCCTTAGTAACTCACGACTTTTCCTTATCTTGGGCCATATACTCAAGACATTTTGGCTGTCATTCATTCAATTCAGAGGAAAAAAGTAAATCTAGATAGATGAAAAAGAAAGCACACAAATGAACTGTTACTTATAATTAAGCTTACATTTGGAAAGTATACAAATAAAACAAAATGTATACCTCCACAATTCTATCATGAGTGTTTCTTTTCAACCTATGGAATGGGAGAACTAAGACCCTCTTGTGAAGACAAGGGTCGAAGATTATACTGTCGCTTAGAAGACGGGAACCGCTTGAACGATGGCCTCTTGTTTAGACGATCAAGAGTTCTTTTTGCATACACGGACTGGAAAAAAGGTGATGCTCTCTCCTTGAACTTGAGAACCACAAAAAATAGCATGCGATAACCAACCAGAATAGCAAATATCGCAAGCAAATCTAACCATTTTGAATGATTTAAAGGTAACCGGTACATTTTTCTGATGACGTCTTCTCCAGTCATTTTTGGGTCTCCTGGTGCGAGACCATCAAATACGAGTCCTATCATGTCATTCTTGTACGCTCCCTGCATTTTTAAACCCGGCAAGCATATAAATTAAAGGTGGCAAAGTGGGAGATCCAGACGATATGTAATGGGCCAGCAATAACTCCACACAATGTTCTGGTAAGGGTCGAAACAGAACAACTTTTTTTTGAAACACTTCTTATTCAGTAACTATCAGATTTTTTTACAGTAACCTGCTCGTCATACTTTACCTTTCTTTTCTTTCTTAACGCATTCGATAAAAATGTTGGTATGTTTATAATTGATTTACTTTTATCGGACGAACATTCATTTCTTTTCGTTTGTAAAGAATTCATAAATAATTTTGTATCTATAAGTCATGCATATTTACGTAATTTTTTGTTAACGATAATCATAAAACAAGCCCGCCCATCAGACAGGTCATGCAATGCAAGTAGTTCACTTCATTACAGATAATATAATATGTAGCCCACATCACATCATATATATCTGAATTATCTGTTTTAACACAAGTCATATATAAGACTATAAGAGCAATGCTTCACCTGTAGTGACCACGATCCATAGTTGATGTAGGAGATGGGGTAGCGCCAAAAGATCTTCGGAAGATCAGGAAGTTGGCGAAAGAAACCAGAGGTCATCAT
The DNA here is from genome assembly GCA_025667525.1 of Glebionis coronaria. Classification (NCBI taxonomy): domain Eukaryota; kingdom Viridiplantae; phylum Streptophyta; class Magnoliopsida; order Asterales; family Asteraceae; genus Glebionis; species Glebionis coronaria. Next base: position 4,571,895 of record CM046879.1, on the reverse strand, counting down.
CATGATTCCCTGTATATAGTAGAAGCAAATTGGTGCAAGTTACTTGTTAGTCGTACTTATTAACTAATAGCTACAAGTCTTTTTGTGAAGTAAATTAGTTCTTACAATGATTCCAGCCCCTGTTACAATCCCCATCAAGAAATTGGGGACTAAACTTGCGACAACCATCATGCAACTCTCGACCACGGCGATCGAGGCGAACAGATTGAGACAATAGTAAGCATACCGAGAGAATCCATGTCTATATTTGACCATGTTCCATGTGATAGTCCCAGTGACTAACGAAATTAACAGCATAAATGGCAAAGATGAAAGTAAGTTTGATAGTATGAAGACCGCAACCCCATAGTAACCATTGAGCCTTTCTCGTGTAAAAATCTTATAAAAAGAAGAGTAGCTAATTAGTAAAATGTATTATAGGGTTTAGTAGTTGCGATAACTTTTTATTGTAAGACTTTGGAATGTACCTTCATATCTTCAATGAAAGATGGGAAGCTTCCTATGGACATGAATACCATGAAGCCGGTTATAAAACCACCACAAGCACCTCGTGCTAAGATTGCAGTGTACCCGGTGCCAACGTCGTAAAAGATTGTACCCACACATATGGATACGATTGAGTAAATGATAACTCGTAGCCAGTAGTATCCAATGTCTCGTGACATGTTAATGAATGATCTCTGAGTCAGAGTTGTGAGTTGCTTCCACCATACAGCTTGGCTCGTACTAATCGTGCTCGTCTGAGGCCCATGCTGCATGATTAAAATACTACTTGTTTAGCTAGGTCATTGAAAACGGTTTATGATACAGTACTTGAAAAAGAATGTGATTATAGATACATACAAATGCAGAGATTTGTTTCATTTTGGCCACCATATGTTTAAATCGGTACATCGGTTGTTAGTTGAAACAATAAGATTATACTGATGTGTTTGGGCTTTCATTTATTTTATTTAAATACAGATAGTCCCACATAATTCCTAACACTCTACTGTAAATTAAGTAGTACAGTATTTGTTAAGATGGTTATAATCTGCCACTATAACAATTTTTGCATTTACAGCTAGAGAACATGTTTGTACCTCAGCAGCCATGGGATTAGCAGCGCCTGCAGCGGCACCGGCACCTCCCAATCTGCTTATGCTCAGAACCTGTGGTAATCACAATTTGTTTCAAGCAAATTATGAATCAAAACTTATCAAACATAATGGTTTATTCAGGTCTCTATAGCTATGCATTGACGTAAACGGTTTAGAGAAAAGGGTACCTTGACTTGGAGCTGGAGGAATTTGACATAGTCTATGATCTCATCAAGCATTGAAGCCTTGTATGTCTGTCATCCACACCCCCATTAACAAAACATCAATGATTTAAAATATATTTTTTCAATCAAGATTCACTTTTATTTTAACATTAAAACTAATATCTTAGTATATCAATTCCAATTTTTAAGACACGTATCATAAACCATACCATGTTCATATTCCTCGTTAAAAAGATACATGTTACCAAAATCTTATAATAGATCAAGGTACTAAAGGTCTAAAAGTACACTTATTGGCACTAAACAGGAAGTTATGCAGATTTGTCATACACCATTTAAATATAACATCACCCGAAAAATTTAACATTTTTAGTTTATTACCAATTAATCTCGTTTCTCCCATCGTCTCTTGCAGTACCTCACTGACATGCGTCGGCGTCTCCAAAAGTCGTAACATCTTTACCCAATATCCATAATCAAAAACTGAAATTAAAGAAACTGAATAGTGATTAGGAGTTTTAATTTGCTTGGTTTTTTAATTAAAAAAAAGATACCTGATGATTCAGGTGACTTGGATCACCATAAAATCGGATGTACTGCATATGAAGGGGCGGATCTATAAATGACCGACTTGGGATGTCACCGCCGCCGCCAACTCTGCCGCGTCGGCCTCCCATCGAATCTATACTGCGTTTGAGGATTTGTTTTAGATGATAGATTAGGAATGGAGAGAGAAAGAGAGAGTGAGGAGAGAAATGGAATACCAGGATGTGAGGGCTTTAAACCGTATGTGAGGGCGTTTTTAATTTCTGGAACAACCATCTATCAACCATCGTTGATGGAGAAGATGGTGGCCATGTGTGGCGGCTGTGATTTTTAGAGAGAGAGAGGGGGAAGATGGATTGTGTTTTGTGTGTTTTTTTTATGTTTAGATAGGAACCATTTTAGTGGGACCTACTACAAATTTTCAACCAAGCTAGTTTTTCAACATTCAACCAAGTTGATTTTCTCTTTATAAAGGAGTTAAGATATAGATATAGATTAGTGTGACCCATATTTTTCAACCATTCAACATTTTCAACTTTCAACCAAAGGGATACACCCTTCATAATGTAGTATAGATATATATTAGTAGGACCCACATTTTTCAACCATTCAACATTTTTAACTTTCAACCAAAGGGATACACCCTTTATAATGTAGTATAGATATAGATTAGTGGGACCCACATTTTTCAATCATTCAACATTTTCAACTTTCAACCAAAGGGATACACCCTTTATAATGTAGTATAGATATAGATTAGTGGGACCCATATTTTTCAACTATTCAACATTTTCAACTTTCAACCAAAGGGATACACCCTTTATAATGTAGTATAGATATAGATTAGTGGGACCCACATTTTTCAACCATTCAACATTTTTAACTTTCAACCAAAGGGATACACCCTTTATAATATAGTATAGATATATATTAGTGGGACCCACATTTTTCAACCATTCAACATTTTCAACTTTCAACCAAAGGGATACACCCTTTATAATGTAGTATAGATATAAATTAGTGGAACCCATATTTTTCAGCCATTCAACATTTTCAACTTTCAACCAAAGGGATACACCCTTTATAATGTAGTATAGATATAGATTAGTGTGACCCATATTTTTCAACCATTCAACATTTTCAACTTTCAACCAAAGGGATACACCCTTTATAATGTAGTATAGATATAGATTAGTGGGACCCATAATTTTCAACTATTCAACATTTTCAACTTTCAACCAAAGGGATACACCCTTTATAATGTAGTATAGATATAGATTAGTGGGACCCACATTTTTCAACCATTCAACATTTTTAACTTTCAACCAAAGGGATACACCCTTTATAATGTAGTATAGATATAGATTAGTAGGACCCAAATTTTTCAACCATTCAACATTTTCAACTTTCAACCAAAGGGATACACCCTTTATAATGTAGTATAGATAAATTAGTGGGACCCACATTTTTCAACCATTCAATATTTTCAACTTTCAACCAAAGTGATACACCCTTTATAATGTAGTATAGATATAGATTAGTGGGACCCACATTTTTCAAACATTCAACATTTTCAACTTTCAACCAAAGGGATACACCCTTTATAATGTAGTATAGATAAAGATTAGTAGGACCCACATTTTTTAACCATTCAACATTTTCAACTTTCAACCAAAGGGATACACCCTTTATAATGTAGTATATAGATATAGATTAGTGGGACCCACATTTTTCAACCATTCAATATTTTCAACTTTCAACAAAAGTGATACACCCTTTATAATGTAGTATAGATATAGATTAGTGGGACCCACATTTTTCAACCATTCAACATTTTCAACTTTCAACCAAAGGGATACACCCTTTATAATGTAGTATAAATATAGATTAGTGGGACCCATATTTTTGATCCATTCAACATTTTCAACTTTCAATCAAAGGGATACACCCTTTATAATGTAGTATAGATAAATTAGTGGGACCCACATTTTTCAACCATTCAACATTTTCAACTTTCAACCAAAGGGATACACCCTTTATAATGTAGTATAGATATAGATTAGTGGGACCCATATTTTTCAACTATTCAACATTTTCAACTTTCAACCAAAGGGATACACCCATTATAATGTAGTATAAATATAGATTAGTGGGACCCACATTTTTCAACCATTCAACATTTTCAACTTTCAACCAAAGGGATACACCCTTTATAATATAGTATAAATATAGATTAGTGGGACCCATATTTTTGAACCTTTCAACATTTTCAACTTTCAACCAAAGAGATACACCCTTTATAATGTAGTATAGATATAGATTAGTGGGACCCACATTTTTCAACCATTCAACATTTTCAACTTTCAACCAAAGGGATACACCCTTTATAATGTAGTATATATATAGATTAGTGGGACCCATATTTTTCAACTATTCAACATTTTCAACTTTCAACCAAAGGGTTTTACCCTTTATAATGTAGTATAGATATAGATTAGTGGGACCCACATTTTTCAACCATTCAACATTTTTAACTTTCAACCAAAGGGATACACCCTTTATAATGTAGTATATATATAGATTAGTGGGACCCATATTTTTCAACTATTCAACATTTTCAACTTTCAACCAAAGGGATACACCCTTTATAATGTAGTATAGATATAGATTAGTGGGACCCACATTTTTCAACCATTCAACATTTTTAACTTTCAACCAAAGGGATACACCCTTTATAATGTAGTATAGATATAGATTAGTAGGACCCAAAATTTTCAACCATTCAACATTTTCAACTTTCAACCAAAGGGATACACCCTTTATAATGTAGTATAGATAAATTAGTGGGACCCACATTTTTCAACCATTCAATATTTTCAACTTTCAACCAAAGTGATACACCCTTTATAATGTAGTATAGATATAGATTAGTGGGACCCACATTTTTCAAACATTCAACATTTTCAACTTTCAACCAAAGGGATACACCCTTTATAATGTAGTATAGATAAAGATTAGTAGGACCCACATTTTTTAACCATTCAACATTTTCAACTTTCAACCAAAGGGATACACCCTTTATAATGTAGTATATAGATATAGATTAGTGGGACCCACATTTTTCAACCATTCAATATTTTCAACTTTCAACCAAAGTGATACACCCTTTATAATGTAGTATATATATAGATTAGTGGGACCCACATTTTTCAACCATTCAACATTTTCAACTTTCAACCAAAGGGATACACCCTTTATAATGTAGTATAAATATAGATTAGTGGGACTCATATTTTTGATCCATTCAATATTTTCAACTTTCAACCAAAGGGACACACCCTTTATAATGTAGTATAGATAAATTAGTGGGACCCACATTTTTCAACCATTCAACATTTTCAACTTTCAACCAAAGGGATACACCCTTTATAATGTAGTATAGATATAGATTAGTGGGACCCATATTTTTCAACTATTCAACATTTTCAACTTTCAACCAAAGGGATACACCCTTTATAATGTAGTATAGATATAGATTAGTGGGACCCACATTTTACAACCATTCAACATTTTCAACTTTCAACCAAAGGGATACACCCTTTATAATATAGTATAAATATAGATTAGTGGGACCCATATTTTTGAACCATTCAACATTTTCAACTTTCAACCAAAGGGATACACCCTTTATAATGAAGTATAGATATAGATTAGTGGGACCCACATTTTTCAACCATTCAACATTTTCAACTTTCAACCAAAGGGATACACCCTTTATAATGTAGTATAGATATAGATTAGTGGGACCCATAATTTTCAACTATTCAACATTTTCAACTTTCAACCAAAGGGATATACCCTTTATAATGTAGTATAGATATAGATTAGTGGGACCCACATTTTTCAACCATTCAACATTTTTAACTTTCAACCAAAGGGATACACCCTTTATAATGCAGTATAGATATATATTAGTGGGACCCACATTTTTCAACCATTCAACATTTTCATCTTTTAACCAAAGGGATACACCATTTATAATATAGTATAGATATAGATTAGTGGGACCCATATTTTTCAACCATTCAGCATTTTCAACTTTCAACCAAAGGGATACACCCTTTATAATGCAATATAGATATAGATTAGTGTGACCCATATTTTTTAACCATTCAACATTTTCAACTTTCAACCAAAGGGATACACCCTTTATAATGTAGTATAGATATATATTAGTAGGACCCACATTTTTCAACCATTCAACATTTTTAACTTTCAACCAAAGGGATACACCCTTTATAATGTAGTATAGATATAGATTAGTGGGACCCACATTTTTCAATCATTCAACATTTTCAACTTTCAACCAAAGGGATACACCCTTTATAATGTAGTATAGATATAGATTAGTGGGACCCATATTTTTCAACTATTCAACATTTTCAACTTTCAACCAAAGGGATACACCCTTTATAATGTAGTATAGATATAGATTAGTGGGACCCACATTTTTCAACCATTCAACATTTTTAACTTTCAACCAAAGGGATACACCCTTTATAATGTAGTATAGATATATATTAGTGGGACCCACATTTTTCAACCATTCAATATTTTCAACTTTCAACCAAAGGGATACACCCTTTATAATGTAGTATAGATATAAATTAGTGGAACCCATATTTTTCAACCATTCAACATTTTCAACTTTCAACCAAAGGAATACACCCTTTATAATGTAGTATAGATATAGATTAGTGGGACCCACATTTTTCAACCATTCAACATTTTCAACTTTCAACCAAAGGGATACACCCTTTATAATGTAGTATAGATATAGATTAGTGGGACCCATATTTTTCAACTATTCAACATTTTCAACTTTCAACCAAAGGGATACACCCTTTATAATGTAGTATAGATATAGATTAGTGGGACCCACATTTTTCAACCATTCAACATTTTCAACTTTCAACCAAAGGGATACACCCTTTATAATGTAGTATAGATATAGATTAGTGGGACCCATATTTTTCAACTATTCAACATTTTCAACTTTCAACCAAAGGGATACACCCTTTATAATGTAGTATAGATATAGATTAGTGGGACCCACATTTTTCAACCATTCAACATTTTTAACTTTCAACCAAAGGGATACACCCTTTATAATGTAGTATAGATATATATTAGTGGGACCCACATTTTTCAACCATTCACATTTTCAACTTTCAACCAAAGGGATACACCCTTTATAATGTAGTATAGATATAAATTAGTGGAACCCATATTTTTCAACCATTCAACATTTTCAACTTTCAACCAAAGGAATACACCCTTTATAATGTAGTATAGATATAGATTAGTGGGACCCACATTTTTCAACCATTCAACATTTTCAACTTTCAACCAAAGGGATACACCCTTTATAATGTAGTATAGATATAGATTAGTGGGACCCATATTTTTCAACTATTCAACATTTTCAACTTTCAACCAAAGGGATACACCCTTTATAATGTAGTATATATATAGATTAGTGGGACCCACATTTTTCAACCATTCAACATTTTCAACTTTCAACCAAAGGGATACACCCTTTATAATGTAGTATAGATATAGATTAGTGGGACCCACATTTTTCAAACATTCAACATTTTCAACTTTCAACCAAAGGGATACACCCTTTATAATGTAGTATAGATAAAGATTAGTAGGACCCACATTTTTTAACCATTCAACATTTTCAACTTTCAACCAAAGGGATACACCCTTTATAATGTAGTATATAGATATAGATTAGTTGGACCCACATTTTTCAACCATTCAATATTTTCAACTTTCAACCAAAGTGATACACCCTTTATAATGTAGTATAGATATAGATTAGTGGGACCCACATTTTTCAACCATTCAACATTTTCAACTTTCAACCAAAGGGATACACCCTTTATAATGTAGTATAAATATAGATTAGTGGGACCCATATTTTTGATCCATTCAATATTTTCAACTTTCAACCAAAGGGATACACCCTTTATAATGTAGTATAGATAAATTAGTGGGACCCACATTTTTCAACCATTCAACATTTTCAACTTTCAACCAAAGGGATACACCCTTTATAATGTAGTATAGATATAGATTAGTGGGACCCATATTTTTCAACTATTCAACATTTTCGTCTTTCAACCAAAGGGATACACCCTTTATAATGTAGTATAGATATAGATTAGTGGGACCCACATTTTACAACCATTCAACATTTTCAACTTTCAACCAAAGGGATACACCCTTTATAATATAGTATAAATATAGATTAGTGGGACCCATATTTTTGAACCATTCAACATTTTCAACTTTCAACCAAAGGGATACACCCTTTATAATGAAGTATAGATATAGATTAGTGGGACCCACATTTTTCAACCATTCAACATTTTCAACTTTCAACCAAAGGGATACACCCTTTATAATGTAGTATAGATATAGATTAGTGGGACCCATAATTTTCAACTATTCAACATTTTCAACTTTCAACCAAAGGAATATACCCTTTATAATGTAGTATAGATATAGATTAGTGGGACCCACATTTTTCAACCATTCAACATTTTTAACTTTCAACCAAAGGGATACACCCTTTATAATGCAGTATAGATATATATTAGTGGGACCCACATTTTTCAACCATTCAACATTTTCATCTTTTAACCAAAGGGATACACCATTTATAATATAGTATAGATATAGATTAGTGGGACCCATATTTTTCAACCATTCAGCATTTTCAACTTTCAACCAAAGGGATACACCCTTTATAATGCAATATAGATATAGATTAGTGTGACCCATATTTTTTAACCATTCAACATTTTCAACTTTCAACCAAAGGGATACACCCTTTATAATGTAGTATAGATATATATTAGTAGGACCCACATTTTTCAACCATTCAACATTTTTAACTTTCAACCAAAGGGATACACCCTTTATAATGTAGTATAGATATAGATTAGTGGGACCCACATTTTTCAATCATTCAACATTTTCAACTTTCAACCAAAGGGATACACCCTTTATAATGTAGTATAGATATAGATTAGTGGGACCCATATTTTTCAACTATTCAACATTTTCAACTTTCAACCAAAGGGATACACCCTTTATAATGTAGTATAGATATAGATTAGTGGGACCCACATTTTTCAACCATTCAACATTTTTAACTTTCTACCAAAGGGATACACCATTTATAATGTAGTATAGATATATATTAGTGGGACCCACATTTTTCAACCATTCAACATTTTCAACTTTCAACCAAAGGGATACACCCTTTATAATGTAGTATAGATATAAATTAGTGGAACCCATATTTTTCAACCATTCAACATTTTCAACTTTCAACCAAAGGAATACACCCTTTATAATGTAGTATAGATATAGATTAGTGGGACCCACATTTTTCAACCATTCAACATTTTCAACTTTCAACCAAAGGGATACACCCTTTATAATGTAGTATAGATATAGATTAGTGGGACCCATATTTTTCAACTATTCAACATTTTCAACTTTCAACCAAAGGGATACACCCTTTATAATGTAGTATAGATATAGATTAGTGGGACCCACATTTTTCAACCATTCAACATTTTCAACTTTCAACCAAAGGGATACACCCTTTATAATGTAGTATAGATATAGATTAGTGGGACCCATATTTTTCAACTATTCAACATTTTCAACTTTCAACCAAAGGGATACACCCTTTATAATGTAGTATAGATATAGATTAGTGGGACCCACATTTTTCAACCATTCAACATTTTTAACTTTCAACCAAAGGGATACACCCTTTATAATATAGTATAGATATATATTAGTGGGACCCACATTTTTCAACCATTCAACATTTTCAACTTTCAACCAAAGGGATACACCCTTTATAATGTAGTATAGATATAAATTAGTGGAACCCATATTTTTCAACCATTCAACATTTTCAACTTTCAACCAAAGGAATACACCCTTTATAATGTAGTATAGATATAGATTAGTGGGACCCACATTTTTCAACCATTCAATATTTTCAACTTTCAACCAAAGGGATACACCCTTTATAATGTAGTATAGATATAGATTAGTGGGACCCATATTTTTCAACTATTCAACATTTTCAACTTTCAACCAAAGGGATACACCCTTTATAATGTAGTATAGATACTATTTAGTATGGTATAATTTAAAAACAATATTAGGTCATGTAAGCTATTTAATGCGTCTTAATACAATTTAAATGATATTCATATCTTAAAAGTTTATTGTTTACTTTATTGACTTAACTCATTATATAAAAGCAAAGGACTGGTGCATTTATGTTACATAGTTAACTAAAAGGTTGCGTATATGTGTTTAAAGGTTGGTATAAAAGTGGGGAGAAGGTTTACATATAGGTTTTCGATTGTGCATCCATGTTTTCCAATTCATGGATTTTATTTTAGTTTTTAAAAAAGCAAAAAAGTATCATTATAATATTTCATATGACGAATATTTGTGAATATATGTATCTGGACATGGGTGTTTGTATAGAATTAATGGTTTTTACTTTTTGATGGCACGCTCTAAATTATTTAATCTTATTTCTTTTGTATTACCTCTATCATGAATGCGTGCATAGATGTTCTCACAAGCGTGCATTGATGTTTATAAAATCCGTGCATTTATGTTATAGTGAATTTGATGAAACTTTGTTTTTGTATTTTTATTCGATAATACTAAAACATAGACGTGTATGTAGTCGACTATAGTGCTTTCTTTGAACCATTTGTAACTAGTGCTTTTTTTTATATATGTTACAGTGGGATGACTCAATTATAGAAAGATGACATGTGATGAAGTTGACGAGGATGGTGAACCCTTGTTTGTTTAGAAGTCGCGCACATATGTTCTTGAAGGCACGAATATTTCGTAAGCCGTGCACCTATGTTATAGTAGTGAATTTGATAATACTTTTGTTTTTTTATTTGATATCAATTTTTGTACGTATATAGGATTCATATTATTAGTTTATAATAAAATTAGCTGATATATGCGTAACACTTATTTTTTTTCTTCAAAATTAAGGTTTAAAAATGCATTCTAGAAACGTTTGTGCAACTAGCCTTTATCGCAAAACACATTCAGACTTATAAAATTGTGCATTTTAACACATGTCAAATCACATTAAATAAATAATTTATGTTTTCTATAGAAACATCTATGCACTACTTTCTTTTGACAAGAAATACGTTGGGAAAAAATGTCAAGACAAATTAATGCTGAAAATGTTTTATTTATATGAAATACAAAAAATAAAAAAATTGAGGTTGACCAATATACCCTTTTGAATTAAATAAAACATTTAATATTTACTAAATTCTGATTGATTGAGAAGAGTTCTGCATAGTTCTACACTTAAAATAGGTTCTGCATATAACTCGACCCTATATATATATATATATATATATATATATATATATATATATATATATATATATATATATATATATATATATATATAGATTTGCGTTCATATGCGTTACACCTTAAAACGCGTTATAGTAAGCACCAATAGTTATCTAACAAGTGTCACTTAAGATTAATTAATTGAAATTAAGTATTTAATTTAATCTAAAACAATTCATTAAACTGTAGGGGCATTTCAGGATTTTATCTATTTCATCTTATTTACGAATTCCAAATTAACATCAATTTTATCATTCTCATCTTCCCAAAACATACGGATCTCTTATCCTTCTTTAAACCATCTACCTAAAACCAAAGTCTAGATCTTAGACTTTTCTTTATCCAAAAATCAGAAGATACCTCCAATTTGTCTAATACAAATTCTGAAGGAGCAATTTGTGTCATTTTATATGGTGAGAAAGTTGGGTTATTCACGTCGTAGAGACATCGCAAAATGTTTCTAACGCCGCCGCTACCGGAGTTAGATCAAGTCATCACCGAAAGTCAAAGACCGAGCACGTCACCGCAAGGTGCATTTTAATGTTGGTGTGTATCACGACATGTACCAGAAGTATTTAGGTCAGTTCCCCATTTTCAACAAGATTCTTTGTTGATGATGTTTTTATCACGACGTGTATCAGAAGACTTATTTGGTTTTTTTTATTTTGTAGTTGATACATCAGTTAATTGGTTGTATATATGAGTTGAAGGTTTTAATTTTTTTATCATAAGCTAATGTAAAAAGATGTTTATAATAAATTTGTGTATTAGAAACTTCACATTCATTTATATATGTACTAACAGATGTTTCTATGAGAAGTTGTGTGTATAATTATTGAGATAATTTTGTTTATTTGCAGTGTCATTTTTTCTAACATTAACGACCGATTAAAAATGGGAAAAAAGTCTATACGTCAATGGTAGTACTATTATATTAGTTGGCTCCTCGGTCAATGCATATTTTAATGTTAGCGTATCTTGGTATGCATCAACAAAAATTTAAGCAATAAATATTTTAAATTTAATGTATCAATTAGTTTTCCTAATGTATATAATAAAAAAGTGGATAATATGTATCATCAAAAATTTAAGCAATAAATATATTTATTTTAATGTATCAATTATTTTAACTTTAATGTATCAGTTATTCATACAAATATCTAAATTAATTCGTTGCTACATTGATAAAAAAGTAAAGAGGTCAAATAAAAATTTAAAATAAAAAAGTAACAATTAAAAAAAACAAATAAATCATCAACTTTTCATTATCCGTTCAAATTGGACTTCATAATATTGTGTATAAAAATATTTTAATGTATCACGAATGTAATGTCGATTTGTATGCATCAGTTTTATTAATATGTAAACTAATATTGATATCTCATAGGAAAAAGGTAAGATTTTGGTCAAAGAAAAATAATATATACGTAGTAATAATTAGCAAAAGGACAAAGAATTAAGATTCAAATGGGTATAAAAGTTACGAGTGGCAATTTAAGGTAGTGTTGACCATCTAATTTTTGTAGTATGCAAAAGTCATTTGTTATCCATTAAATTACTACTATGCCACTCATTTAATTATATTATGATCTCATCTATCATTATTGATCCAATGGTTGATAACTGTGTTTATTATATCTCATTTTAAGGTGTGCATCACGATAACACTACCCTATATATATATATTATATATATATATATATATATATATATATATATATATATATATATATATATATATATATATATATATATATATATATATATATATATATATATATATATATATATATATATATATATATATATATATATATATATATATATATATATATATATATATATATATATATATATATATATATATATATATATATATATATATCGATGCTGACTTGCGATAGTAATATTTCATATATATATCCAATAACTTCACCATCACTTCAATAATTCTACAAACAAGTATTCTTTTCTTTTAACTAACTACGTAAAAATCGATGCTGACTTGCGAATAAATACAAATTCGACACTTTTTAAGAGGGACACTTTATGAAAATATCGGAAAATTACAAAAAATTTGAACTTCGAAATTTTCCGGTGGGGGGCACGTGCTCCTCCGCCCCACCCTGTAACTCCGCCTCTGGTGATTGACGGACTGCTATCTCCTGCTTCAAGAACAATTTACAATTTTACATAATGGTTGTGTCGTTTAAAACAAAAGAGAAGCCTTCAAATTAAGGTGAGGAAGATTACGGACGGAATTATGATCCACCTTTGTAGACCACACTGTTCTTGCCAATATATAGGTGCCATACGCCTAGTGACGTCATATGGTCAACTATACCAGAACAAGCTCAAGCTCACACATATTCACCATTTTATTGAAAATTTTAATTTGTTAATTATTTCATGGAGCAACTTAAAGATATAAACAATTTAGACAACCATATTAAAACGATCATTACGACACCATGACATGAACAAATTGATAGAACATTTGAAAATTCATCTTAAAAGTGATTATATGAAACAAATACTTCTAATTTTCTAATTACTCAAACGGGTAAAATAATTAGCTTTTGCACAAACATGCCCTTGTATATTTATTCATTCAATTGTCTAAATCAAAGGTTTCATACGTAATCACATTATCAATCAAGTTAAACAAACAATCAATCTCTGGTATTCCCATCTCAAGTTCTTATGAAGCAAGCACACGCTTGAAGTGGTGCTATCTATCCTGATACACCCTAACCGGGTCGTATCAATTAGTGCTTTCATTGAGAGCCCTCAATTCGTAGGGGGGATTTTTGATCTAAGATTCCAATAAAAAAAAATAATAATTAATGTTCATCAGCGGTACTGTTCACATACGGACTGTTCATCAAACGTTATTGTTCATCTGACGACACTGTTCACCCGACGATACTGTTCACCGGTTACTGTTCATCGTGTTACTGTTCATCAGTACTGTTCATCCGGAAAAAAATAAAAAAAATAATTTTTTTTATTGTTTTTCGATTTGCTATGACATCGAACAGCAGCGATCGGGACGCGCTATCTAAGCTCTTGCAAATAGGTACCGTGGTCGAATATCAAAGTGAGTTTAAGTATCTTAAAAGTCGAGTAACAGGTATGTCTGAAAGTTTGCTTGCCTCGTTTTACATTTCTGGACTTAAACTGAAGCTACAACTAGAACTATTGCGGTCGTAATCTAAGCCTACAACATTAGGAGAAGCCTTTTACTTAGCTCGTATAGTAGAGACTCGTCTTGAGAAAATTGTAGAGAAAGAGCAACCAATTGAAAAGAAGGCGTCTGATTCTTCTACAATAATAGAAGTTGCACCCACAAGTGCACAAGGATCTTTACCAAAAGCAATTGTCCATGAAGGTTTAGTCAGTGATCTGGGCGAGTGTTTAAAAGTAGTGGGTACACATTCATTGAGTTATGATAAGGCTACGCGGTCGGACTCCCAATTGGCATATTCTTCTTCGTGTCATCTTGAGGGCAAGGTGAAATTTGAAGGAGTGGGGAGTATTAGTGATTGGACAGCGGAAGGTGGAAGAATGGTGTTGTTTTATGTCCAAGGTAGCGGTAGGCGTAAGCGGAAAAAAGGTGTTAGACGCGGTAGTAAAATGCACGAGAACTCGGAAAGTGAGAGACGGAGATTCTGGGTAGCAGAAGTTAGAAGGATGGTATTGTGCTATGTCCAAGCTAGCGGAAGGAGGAGGAGGAAAAAGGGTGTTGCTTGTGATAGCGGAAAGCATGGTAACTGCGGTAGTGAAAGACGTGGTTACAGTATGATTAGGATATGGGATCCCGGAATCAAGTGTTCTTTTCAAGACATCACCTTGAGGGCAAGGTGGATTCGAAGGAGTGGGGAATGATACGCCTGTGAATGCATATCCACAGGAACCATCATATCATTTATTTATTTATGATATATGTTTAGTATCTTTTATGTTTATCAGTTATTTTGGTGTTTATCACACAATTAGTATTTAAGGTTTCATATGTAATCACATTATCAATCAATGAATCAAAGTTAAACAATGTCTAGTCTTCTCATCTCTCGTTCTTAAGGAGCCAGCACACGCTATAGTGGTGCCCTATCCCGATACTACCCGTGAGGGTCGTATCAGTGGATCTTTTGTCGGGGAACTTGATCTCGAGGAGACCTTGTTCGAGCCTCGAGACAAGAAAATGAACTCGCATTGAGCTCGTTCGGGCATAGCTTTTAAGTAATCTTTTAAGTAATATACGTGACAAAAACAATTGCCTTAAATGTCACAATTATGGCTGTTGATCCTGCAAACCATGACAAGAACACAAATTGATGACCTTTATGCAAATGTTGCCAATAGCCTTCACAATCTTGTTATATAAACATCTCAAGTTTGCTCACCTACCTATGTGGGATAAAGCTGTTGAAACTTATATTAGAGCTTGGTATCTCACAAAGCTGTCGTGACAATGTTCTTATGTGTAGCAGCTCCTTGGCTTGTGCTTGTAGGAGATTTATGAAGTTTAATTTAAAATACACGATAAACCCTTATGAAGCTCTTATTATTCAACCGATTAGTAATTTTTAACAAAAAAATTTGTTAACCTTATGTTGTCAGTAATAAAGAACACATAAGTTTGGCGAGTGAATGTATCAAACCATATGCACAATGAGTTGCAAAGGGGCAACATGAAGGAATCTCAGTGAGTAAAGGGTGGTCAGAAAAATCATAGCCAGATCGATTTAGGTTGGTAAACATGAGTGCTCGAAGCCATGCGATTTTCAGGTGATTTAGATTATGGACGCAACTATATGTATTACAGTACTACTCAATTCCTTTCCATTAAGAATAATGAGTATGATTCATTAAATTTTTTTACGATAACTATTTTAATACCTAATATACTCGTGTAAATGTTACATGTTTGAGTTGATATTAGTATTGCATTATTATTAGTGGCTCATTACCAGTAGATGATAGTTTGATAAACATATAATATAGTCAAAATTAAATAATCTCAAGTGTTAATATGTTATGGTGAGTCTTAGTGCACTATGAATTTTTGTGACATAATTCCAATTTTACTAAAACTTTTGATTTTATTTAAATGCATCTAAAAATGTTGTAATAATTTTTAATTTATTGTAAGTGTATCAATCACTTTAGCTATGTTTTAAATGCTCTATATTGGGTACGCTCATTAATCAAGATTGAATATTAAAAATTCATAGCCTTAGTTAAGCTCGAGCTTTGAAATCTAGAAATAAAATCTAAATATTAAAGTTGTGTGTATCATATATTACATTAGTTAAGCTCGAGCTTTGAAATCTAGAAATAAAATCTAAATATTAAAGTTGTGTGTATCATATATTACATATTGACAGAGTTACATTGATGTAATATTTATTAATTAATGTACTACTTTTTTCGCCTCAAAATAAGTATTCATGTTTAATTTTTTAAGTTTTTTTTGTAAACTTTGATTCTAAATATGTTTTTTTTATTATGTAATACTTGATAAAAATTATATCAATGAAAATACATTTAAAATTCTATTCATTCATATATTTTTCATCAAGTATTATCTAACATACACACATTTTTAGGAGACTTTCACCTTTCGACGGTGGGAGATTTTGGTGTCGATTCTCTTTGAGCAGCGGTTTCGGTAGGTTCGTTCGTCATATGAAGACAACGACACCCATAACTTGTACGAGTTTTGGTACTTTAATAAAAAATATTATTATATACCACATTGCTCAAAGATAAAAAATTTAATACCTAATATACTCGAGTAAATGTCACATGTTTGAGTTGATATTAGTATTACATTATTCTTAGTGGTAGACATTTCTGGTAGATATGTATTACTACAGAATAATTTTCCATTTAGAATAATATTTTTTTCACCATAACTACAATTTTTAACCCGTTTTAAATATTAATTTATACATGAATCCTGATTTTTTTTTGCTAACTTGCAAATCGGGGAGTCTATTTATATATTATGCAACAACTTTGATATCATTTTTTGTCGTAACACTACATTCTTTTAGGTCGGTTGCAACGGGCTTGGCCGTCGACTCGGTTGGCTCGTTGCGGCGACTGAGTCGACTAAATCGATTCGAGTAATTCGATCTGAGGGACGACCTAATTCAGAATGAAGAAATGTTTTAATCGGATATAATTACCCTACTTTTTAAATTAATTTTTTTTTTATAAAATTAACATTTAAACACTATACCGTTACTCATTGTGATAAAGTCACAAGCCAAGTCATACCCTATTTTATTTTCTTCTTAATTACTCAAATTTGTAATTTAAAAACGTTAATAAAAACATAAACATTTAAAAATTTTATTTGAAAATAAAACATTTATTCCATGCTTAAAACATTAAAATACTGGAATTCAAATACAATAAAAAAGGAAATACACTACTAGATAGATAAAATAAAAATACGTAATACGATTAATCCGTTACCGGATCTAAAAACTTTGACTGGAATTGTGCTTCTTTAGCTTTTGCGCATTTAATTTTTTCCTCCCGCTCCTTTTGTGTCGTAGCTTATTCTTTCATTGTTTCTTTTAATACTTGTTCATGTTGGTATAGTTGATACTTGATACACCTGATTGTCTGTAAGTAAGTCATTTGAGTCGTTTATCATGAAAAGCTTTCGTTTTTCCTTATAAATTCGTGAGCTTTCATATGCATCATTACGAATTTCTTCCAACTCTTGTAATTGCAACTTCCTGTTGATTCCAGCATCATCCATTTCATATTAAAGTTTCTTATAGCCCAAAAAGCTTTGTGCTCTAGTTCAACAGGAAGGTGACATGCTTTGCCAAACACTAAACGAAAAGGAGACATACCTATAGGCGTCTTGTAGGCTGTGCGGTACGCCCACAATGCATCGTTAAGTTTAATACTCCAATCTTTACGGTTAGGGTTGACGGTTTTCTCGAGTATAGCCTTGATTTCTCTATTAGGCACCTCGGCTTGCCCGTTTGTTTGTGGATGGTAGGCTGTTGAAACACGATGTGTAACATTATACTTCTTAAGCAAAGCCTCCATTACCCGATTGCAAAAATGACTGCCACGGTCACTAATTATTGCCCGAGGTGTACCAAACCTAGAAAAATATTAGCCTTGACAAAATCTGCAACAACTTTAGCATCGTCAGTTTTCGTTGCTTTTGCTTCCACCCACTTTGAAACATAATCAACGGCTAAAAGAATATAAATATATCCAAAAGAAGGTGGAAAAGGCCCCATTAAATCGATACCTCATATATCGAATATTTCACAAACAGTTATAGAAGTAAGGGGCATTTGATCTCTATGACTTAAATTACCCGTTTTTTGACATCTTTCACATGACTTGCAAAACATATATGAATCTTGAAAAATGTTTGGCCAAAATAATTCGCACTCTGATATCTTACGGGCTGTTCTTTTAGGACCAAAGTGTCCCCCACATACATGTGAATGACAAAACTCAAGAATAGATTTAATTTCAGTTTCACTTACTCACCTTCGAATAACTTGATCAGAACAATGTTTCCAAAGATACGGGTCATCCCACACATAATATTTAGCATCACTTTTTATTTTATTTTGTTGAGCTCTCGACAAATCATCGGGTAGTGTTTTGGTAACTAAGTAATTAACAAGATCAGCATACCATGGATTTGTCGTTTGGGCTGCAAAAAGATGCTCATCAGGGAACTCATCATTCCAAGAAGGTGGTTGTTCTTTTGTCACTACTCGACTCAAGTGATCTGCTACCAAGTTTTCACAACCTTTCTTGTCCCGAATTTGCAAATTGAACTCTTGCAATAGAAGGATCCATCTTATCAGCCTTGGTTTTGCTTCCTTTTTCGCAATTAGGTACTTGAGAGCTGCATGATCACATAAACAATTACTTTTGTACCTAATAAATAAGAACGAAACTTTTCTAAAGAAAATACTATAGCAAATAGCTCTTTTTCAGTTGTGGAATAATTGCATTGAGCACTATCAAGTGTTCTTGAAGGATAATAAATGACATGGGCTGATTTTCCCACTCTTTGCCCAAGGACTGCACCAACAGCATAGTTGCTTGCATCACTCATAATCTCGAAAGGCAAATTCCAATCAGGGGGTTGTATAATCGGTGATGAAGTGAGCAACTCTTTCAGCGTATCGAATGCAATCTTGCAATCATCCTTAAACTCAAAAGCTACATCTTTTTGGAGTAACCTGCATAATGGTTGACTTGTCTTCGAAAAGTGCTTAATAAAGCGACGGTAAAATCCTGCATGTCCAAGAAAAGAACGAACTTCTCGCACATTTTTGGGATAAGGCAAGGATTTAATGACATCTATTTTAGCTTTATCGACTTCAAGTCCTTTAGCCGAAACAATATGACCCAAAATATTACCTTGATCAACCATAAATTGACACTTTTCATAATTAAGAACAAGGTTTGACTCTATGCATCTTTTTTGAATTTTTTCGAGGTTAATTAAGCATGAGTCAAATGAATCGCCATGGACTGTAAAATCGTCCATAAAAACCTCTATGATATCCTCTACATATTCAGAAAATATGCTTACCATGCATCTTTGAAATGTAGCTGGCGCGTTACAAAGTCCAAACGGCATACGACGAAAAGCAAACGTACCAAAAGGGCAGGTAAATGTAGTCTTTTCTTGGTCTTCCGGTGCAACCGGTATTTGATGAAAACCTGAATAACCATCAAGACAACAATAGTAAGCTCGACCTGCTAACCTTTCTAACATCTGATCTATAAAAGGGATGGGGAAATGATATTTTCTAGTTAAAGCATTTAACTTTCTATAATCTATACAAATTCTCCAACCATTTTGAACCCGGGTAGTCACTAACTCACCATCAGAATTCTCAACTACTGTTACACCTGTTTTCTTAGGAACTACTTGTATTAGACTTACCCATTTGCTGTCCGAAATCGGATAGATAATACCTGCATCCAAAAGTTTTTGGATTTCTTTCTTTACCACTTCCATCATGGGCGGGTTCAATCTGCGTTGAACTTGTTTCGCAGGAGTAGCACCTTCTTCCATATGGATTTTGTGCATACACATAGAAGGGCTTATACCACTTATATCAGCAACCGTCCAACCTATTGCTCCTTTGTAGTCTCTCAAAATCCGAATGAGTCTTTCATCTTCTAACGGACTTAACTTATTAGAGCAAATAACAGGAAGTGTGTCTCCATCTCCGAGAAACAAGTACTTGAGATGATCTGGTAACTTTTTAAGGTCAAGTTTTGGTGCCTGCACAATTGATGGAAGAAGTTTAGCATGAATTAGAGGCAAAGCAAGATAAGAAACACTTCTATTAAGAGGTGCAAGAGAGTTAAGTTCAGAAATTGCTTCTTGTAAATTCAAGTTTGGCTCGAGTTCGTGATTTGCACTTCCTGATGTGGTGTTAGTAAGTGCCACTTTTAATGAATCTTCATCATTTAGATCAAAAACTTTCTGCACTAAAGACTCTATAACATCAATGCTAAAAACAGAGTGTTCATTACCAGGATACTTCATAGAATCATATATATTAAACTTGACCAATTGACCATCAAATTCCATAGTAAGTGTACCCTCGTGAACACAAATATTAGTCCTAGCTGTTTTAAGAAACGGTCTCCCTAACAAAATACTAGGTGATTTAGAATGATTCTCATCACCCATATCAACAACATAAAAATCAGCCGGAAAAACCAAATCTTTAACCTGAACTAATATGTCTTCTAAAACGCCATCGGGGTATGCATAAGAACGATCAGCAAGTTGTATAATTACCCCTGTTTCTTTTAATTTTCCTACATTCATAGCTTCATATATTAAACGAGGCATGACATTTATTGAATCTCCTAAGTCTAACATAGCTCTTTCTATCTCGACATTACCCATTTTACAAGGAATAGTAAACATACCTGGATCCTTGCATTTGATAGGCAATTTCTTTTGAATCATAGCATAAACATTTTCTCCTAACATAACTTTTTCATTACCTTTAAGCTTTCGTTTTGATGTACACAACTCCTTCAAGAACTTTGCATATCGAGGTACCTGTTTGATAGCATCAAGAAGCGGAATGTTTACCTCTACCTTGCGAAAAGTCTCAAGAATTTCCTTTTCATGATCTTGCTTTTTGGACTTTGCAAAACGGCCTGGAAATGGAGGAGGTATCTTAATTTCATGTTGTGGGCTGATTGTTTCTTGCGGCTGATTAATTTAAGACGCCGAGCTTTCTTTCACAATTTCCTTCTCCAAATCACGTTTGGATGGTCTATGCGGCTGTTCTTCTAACACTTCTCCACTTCGCAAAGTAACTGCACTTACATTCTGCTTTGGGTTTTTCACGGTTTGAGATGGCAGTTTACTCAAAGCTTGAGATTCCAAACGGTTGACAGAGGTAGCCAACTTACCTATTTGGTTTTCTAAGTGTTGAATGGTGGTTTTAGTATCTTGCTGAAACTTTTGTGTGCTTGTTGCATGTGTTTTAACAATATCTTCCAAAGACATACTCGAATTGGAAGATGATGGTTTTGAGTGAGTTGTTTGTTTAGGGTATTGTTGCTGGAAGTTATTCGAACAAGGTCCATAGCTAAAGTTAGGATGATCTCCCCATCTTGGATTGTAGGTGTTAGAGAAAGGATCATACTTTCTTTGCGGTGGACCTGGAAACCCTCCTACCGCGTTCATTTGCTCCGGTGAGCCATCTTGAAGCGTAGGACACATGTCGGTCGGGTGACCAACAGCAGTACAAATTCCACAGGATTTCACTTGTTCGTTACTACCCATAACCAACTTCTCCACAAGAGCAGTCAGATTATCCAAGCGTTGTTCGTAAGAAGTTTTGACTTCACTAACACTCTTTGTCGGGCAATCTTGCCTTGTACCAAACTGTTGTGAATTAGCAGCCATATTAGAGATAAGAGCCCTTGCTTCGGTAGGCGTCTTGTGTACCAATGCTCCTCCACTTGCAGCATCTATCATATTCCGGTCCATTGTTAACAAACCTTCATAAAAATATTGAATAAGAAGCTGGTCCCTGATGTTGAGGACAACTAGCACAAAGTTGCTTAAACCTCTCCCAATACTCATATAACGTTTCTCCATTGAATTGGCGAATTCCACATATGTCTTTCCTGATATTTGCAGCACGTGAGGCAGGGAAAAACTTTTCGAGGAATTGTTGCTTCATTTGGTCCCATGTGGTTGTGGAACCGGAAGGTAAGTAGTACAACCAATCTTTAGCTTTTTCCGCCAATGAAAATGGGAAAGCCCGCAGCTTGATTTGGTCTTCTGTAACATCTCGTGGTTTCATTGTCGAACAAACCACATGAAACTCCTTAAGATGCTTATGAGGATCTTCACCGGCAAGACCACGGAAAGTTGGAAGTAAATAGATCAGCCCGGATTTTAGTTCGAATAGGATGGTAAGTGGTGGATATTGGATGCATAATGGTTGCTGATTGATGTTTTGTGTTGCCATCTCCCACAAAGTTCTTTCCGCCATGTTCTCTTCTTCTTCGTCGTGGTCACTTAT
The DNA here is from genome assembly GCA_025667525.1 of Glebionis coronaria. Classification (NCBI taxonomy): domain Eukaryota; kingdom Viridiplantae; phylum Streptophyta; class Magnoliopsida; order Asterales; family Asteraceae; genus Glebionis; species Glebionis coronaria. The sequence goes on along the minus strand of CM046879.1, from coordinate 4,548,993 downwards.
AGTGACCTGATCAAACAAATCAGAAATGAAGTTCGGTTCAGCAGACTCAAGCCAAGAAGGCGATGAATCTCTTTGAAAATTCTTCTCCTAGCCTCTTTTCTCAACCTTTTATCTGTTTTCTCAATTTCTGGATCAAACGCAAGTTCACCTGTATGAAACGATCGGGGCATTAAATAAGTTACAAATAAGAAAATATTAAAATTAAGTAAATAAAACTGAAAATGATTAATTTAAAGAGATAAATCTAAGACACCAATCCCCGGCAGTGGCGACAAAATTTGATGGGTGTCGAATCCAACCAAAAATAAATCCTACTTCTAGTACTTGTAGATAGCAAAAAGTAGGGTCGATTCCACAGAGATTGGTCTAGATCAATTCTTAAACAAACGAACGAAAATTAGGGGGTTTTGATTTGACAAGCAAATAACAAGAAAATAAGAAGACTAATTAAACTAAGCACTTATAAGCGTTTAAAACCCAGGCGAAAGATACAGTCTAGTCAAAGGTACTATTTCTAAGTATGAATCCATGGTTTATCATTGACACTAATACGTTCAAGTACTGATGAATAAATTGGTTATGGTTACTAACAAGCTCTAGTATCCTGTCTCTTCTCACTATGTCGATAAACAAAACAAGCTCTTTGTTTATTTCTATTATAAAACAATCATCCCTAAACAAGCTCCTAAGGCTTAATTTTCGATAAGATTAGACTGTAGAGAAACTACCAATTCTAATTGACAAACACATAGGCTCGATTCATCTAAACTAGATCACACATTCCCTCAACAATAATCGAAAACTTGACCGTAATCAATATTGCCAAAAGCTGCAAGTATTAGAATATTTAAGCAATTACGGACTTAAACTTCTAAAAAGCTATTAATACTCTCAAAATTGAATAACATAAACTGGAATTCAATTAATCAAAAGTTCATATGATTTTGGGAATATGCAATTATCCAATTGTACCAGAATATGAGCATAATCAAGTCTCAAAATCAAACTGGATTCATAACAAAGAAAAACCTTTAACTAGAAAGTAAATTAATTAGCTACTCATGGAAAAGAGAAAGAAATCACAACTAACGAATGATGATTTTTCCGTTCTTCAATCTTTAATTGTGTTTCTATTGAGAGTTTTTTTTGTTGCTGCTTTTTCCTCTCCCCTAAAACTGATGCTCGATCCCCCTTTATAACCCATGTCTTCACCTTATATTTAACTGATGTCACGATCTCCACATCCCTGTAGAACCGTTCTTTCTTTTTAGATTTTAAGAAGCCACCTTCTGATCTTTTTGTGTAGGTATTGGCAAAAGTACGATTAGGTCCCCTAACTTCCAGCGTTTTGTTACTCCAGCCCTCGTCTTTTATACCTGCAATAACACATAAGTCTGTGAGGTATATTTATCTTTTTAAAAATCATCCTTTAACACATAAAAACGCAACATTCTCCAATTTGTACCACTTAACATAAAATGCAAATATAGACCATCATTTAAAGCCTTATATATCACAATTCATTAGGGAATAAGTATGAATAAACGGGTATATTGCGTACTTAACAAATTCCCTCACCCTTAGCTTTTGCTCGTCCTCGAGCAATACACAAACAACTAATCTGAGGAGATCATGTCTTCCACACATAATGTAACCAAGGCATTCAGACTCCGTAACAGGTCATGAGCTATGCATTTTACAACTTACAGGAACTTTGAGAACATTGTTACTAAAAAAAAATCTTACGTGAATTTTTGTCGAAACTAGAAACCCGCCGCTATGCGCGGGTACTCGTCTAGTATATATATAATGCGAGTAAAGTTATTTTAGATACCAAATCTATCATGGATACCAAGGGACTCATCCCCACCATCCATCTTCACCATATCTAATGGTTGAGATTAAAAGTATTTAATTATTTCACTTATTTTAAAAACTTAAATATATTTTAAACCGTTAAGTGTTAAACGGAAAAAAATATACAACCGCGACGAGCATTTAATTAGCTTTCTACAGATATGCAATATGATATACTTTTGAAGAAAAAAAGTTTGTTTTTTTTAAATTTGCGTAAAATATCATATATGATAATAGTGTTTTATCAGATATGATATTAGTGTTATGTTACAAATTATTACAGAATCATATATGATATTGGTTTATATCATATATTATAAGTTATATCATATATGATACCAGTGTTACTATCATATATGATATTTAGTATCATATATGATAGATTACGCAAAAAAACAAAAAAAAATTGTCGAAAGTATATCATATAGAATAATCTGTAGAAAGATAATTAAATGCCCGTCGTAATGATATATTTTTTTTCGTATAACGACTGACGGTTTAAAAGATATTAATATTTGAAAAAAAGAGGAAATTGGTTTTATGTTTAATCTTATGCATTAGATTAAGATGGAGATAAGTGGTGGAGATTAGTCCCTTGGTATCCAAATAAAGTATAGTATCCAAATGAACTTAAATCATATAATGCGCCTCATAACATTAAGTACGTAGTTCTTTTGCGCGACTCTCTTATTACGTTCAAAACTCATTAGGTACGCACCTTACGGTGGCTAGAGAAAGGGTCGGAAACATCACTGGGATACTTCGGTTAAAGCGCGTGCATTTGGGTTAAAGACTTGTCCTTTTCGAGTAACGTGAACAATGGAAACCTCATCCTTTACTTGTTTATACGTTTATTATTTTAATTTTTATAGACAATATCCATTCAAAGCTCTTGAGTCCCACCTCTTCGAAAACTTGGCTTGATTTGAGGTTTCCATGTTGATGGGTTCATATACAAGCCAAAATTGAGGTTGATAAATGGCATATTGGGAAAAATAACGCCACTTGTGCTATTGTTTCTTGTGTGAAACTCGAGGTCGAACTTTTATCAACTCATTATCCGAGCTCGAGCGCTACATATAAAGAGTCTCATGTCATATCATAAGCCCATGCATATTGTAACAAACTAACAACCATGTCAACAACCACAAACAATCACCACTCACCACCACCAACCACCGTTAACCACTGCTCCGATGAGGCTATAACCACCGAGAACAACAATGTATCAATATCTAATAAGAGACGAAAAGTGGGCCGGCGTCCAGTCGGATCAAAAAACAAATTACCAAGAAAACCACCTGTTTTGGCTATTCAATAACCTGAAGAAGTTATGTCACCTTATGTCATTGATGTTTCTCATGGTTTAGATATAGTTACTTCTGTTACAACCTTTTGTAACCAACGTGACATGGGTCTTTGTGTGTTATCTGGGTCGGGTAAAGTTTCTTCCGTGTCGTTCAAGCTAGGTGATAGTACAAGTACTCCTGTTGTATATGAAGGTTGTTTCGAGTTGTTGTCGATTTCTGCCACTGTGTTTCCACCTTCTTCTGGTATCTTCAAAGTGCCTCCTACTAACGGTAAGTTTGTGTTTGATCACTTAATATTTATAAATTTTCTTGTAAATGATGGATTGTTATTGCATTTGATCACATTCGTTTAAAGGCTTTGTATCGTCAAGATTTGATTTTTTGAGTCTATAATTAACAAGTTAAGATTTTCAAGTAATTAATGAATTGTATATGAGTTATCTATAGTGATTGTAACTGATTATTGTAACTGATTTGTAAATTGTATATGAGCGTCGGGCCAAGTTTGTCATATCAATACAAGCAGGCCCAGGATGACATATACTTGTTGGGGTCGTTGAGGGGCCACAGATCGCTTCAGGAATAGTTTACATCGTAGCAGCATCGTTTAACAACCCTTCTGCCCACAGATTTACAATGGAATATGTAAAAGAAATTGAGGATAATGCAAGGCATCCGGGTGGTGGAAGGACTAACTTGAAATTTCCACATTCTAGCATGTAGCGGATCGGGTTCAGAAGCAAAAGGGCAACTTTGGAAATCAGGTGACGGATATCATGGACGGAACTATGATGCATCATCTTTGTCAACTGGTCGTCCTTGCCAATGTATACCTTGATGATGTTGGCAGATTAGTCACTCTTTTTTTAATAGTTTGGTTAGTTTGATGTCGTTGACAAGTTTTCGTATCTAGTTTTAGACTTTAGATCAGGATGCTTTTTATTGTTAATAGTAGAATTGTATAAGTCTTAATAATGTGAACACTTTAGATCATTAACAAGACCGTGAACTCCAAAAGCTGTTTTCCTTACGAGTCATTCTTTTGTTGTTAAACCGGCTAAAAGAGTTTGTATATAACGAACGAAGTCAAAAGAGCAAGAAATATCCATCTAATGATGGCCCGTGTGCAAGCCGGAAACCCTTGAGCTTTTGATTCTGATGTTTTTATCGTTCCTTATAGAATCCAGCACACACAATGACCAACATGTGCAGTATATGGGGTGTTCGGATGTGTATCTTTACACTGATTATATAAAGTCAAGTCAGAATAATGAAACTAGTATTCTAAAATCATAAATCCAAACACTCCATGATTATACAAAGATAGAAGTTTAAACATTGATGCAATAGAAAAAACATAGCAATATATTAGAGAATCTTATTACGTATGATTTCAAACTACGGATCCTATTCCTTTTTACTATGTCTCATTCCACAATTTTCTTGCGAAGTCTCCTGTCAACAACACCCGCGGGAAGCGGATGTAAGAGGACAAATATCCGGTGGGGTCGTCGAGGCCTGAGGGGCCACAAACTGGCTTATGGAGCAAGTGGTAAAGATTGTGGACGAGATCATGATGCACCTCAACTCCCTCTCCACTACCACCTTCGTTGACGTCTTGTGGCATCGTATGGGCACCAAACCACAAGCTCGCTCGTATATATTCACTTTTTGGGCTTATGATAAGTAAAGGCAATGGCTATAATATTTGGGTTTTGCTAACTAATACCTTTTAGACAGAGGTTTGTGCGTAATAAATGAACACAAAATTTCCAAATTAACATTAAAATGCATTAAATACATATTAATTTTAGTAAAAAGTATTGTTATATATAGTAATTTTTGAGTTTATTTAATGTGCATTTAATGTATTTTAAAGGTTTTGCTAACCAGTGCCCACTAGTTTAGAGTGTTTTTAAAGCACACAAACTTTTTCAACTAACAAAAAAAGTATTAAATGCACATTAAATGGGCTTCTAAAATATCATATTTAAACACGATTAGAACTTCATTTAATGTGTATTTAATGCAATTTCTGATAAATTAAGAAAGTTTGTATATATTAAATACACGCTAAACGCTGTCCACTTATTACTGACTTCCCTTACCTGAAAATTGTGTTTTAGCTGTGGAAGAAAGTGACTCTGATAAGTTTCTTATTAATGTGTTTAACTATCAAAAATTTATTGGCAAACTCATCTACTTAACCCACACTAGACCAGATATTTCCTATGTTGTTCAGTGTTTTAGTCAGCATATGCATGCCCCCTTACAATTTCATCTTAAGATTGCTCTAAGGGTCATTAGATATCTAAAAAATGCTCCTCATACTGGGATTTAAATTTACAAGGAAAAAAAGATTAATCTGTCTTGCTTTACTGACTCTGATTGGGCTAAGTGTTTGAAGACTAGGAAGTCTGTCTCTGGTTATTGTGTGTTTTTGGGCAATACTCTTGTGTCTTGGAAAAGTAAAAAACAGCATACTATTTCTAGATCCTCTGATGAAGCAGAGTATAGATGCATGGCTAGTGCTACCTGTGAGATCATTGGATCTTAAATTTGCTCAATGACCTTAACATTCCAAGAGTGTTTCCTGTGAACATGTATAGTGACAGCTCCTCTGCCATCCAAATTGCTGCCAGTCCTGTCTTTCATGAAAGAACTAAGCATTTTGAAATTGATGTTCATCTTGTAAGAGAAAAGGTGGAGTGTGGGGTTATCAAAACTATCAAAGTGGCTTCAGCTGATCAAACAGTTGATCTGTTTACCAAAGGTCATGGCTCCTACCAACATTCCAAGTTGTGTAAACAACCAGGGATGGTGGATATGTTCAGAAAGTAAGTCTCCATCATTGGTAAGTTTGAGGGAGGATGTTAAATTATCAAACATTACCCTTTTTACTTTGTCTTGTGCCTTTTTTGTGTTTCTCTATTTTGCAGGGACTAATGTTTCCTTTGGCAACTTCTCTTCTTGGGCTTTGAGGATGGGCCAACCGTTAAGCCCACCTGGTGGGTTTCTTGGACGCTTGTTACTTAACCTAGCTTTGCTAGGGTTTGTTACTCGTTCATTCATTTCATTCACACACTCTTGTGTGTGAGCTCTCTCTTCATCTAGTCGTCTGAGGCTTCAACTATGGGATGATCTTCATCTTTTCTTCAATAGTTTGATTTAGTTTGAGTGTTGAGTGAATCTGTAGTGAGGAAAACGGATCAACCTAGTTAGGACGTTTTCACCTATCTCTTTTATATTGTTGATTAGCATCCGTTTTGGGGACTAATCTTTTCTTGTTTTGGTTTGTACTTGAATTTTGATAATAATAAATCAAAGGGGTGGATGGTTGGGTGATAAGATCTACTTGTCTTTGTCTGTTATTCATATTTTTACAAAATTCCACAATGTCACTCGACAACAGTTTCCACATAGAGAACAACTTACTAGTGTTACTCTAATATACATGCCAATGGCAAAAAGGGTCGAACTGAACCTGTTGTACTTAAAGTGGCTACACGAATTACATATTCTAATTTGTTATTTCAAAGGACATAACATTCTGTATATAATGGCACCCCCGGAGTTAAGTTGCTAACAGTTAACATTAGTATACATTTTCACTACTTGTTTCTTGACCTTAAACTTGCTATGTATGTAACTCAGTGGTAGTCTAAAACAGATTGTTTCTATAAAGTATATCTAAATATTGATCCCACGAGGAGCACCATCAATCACTACAACAATAGTTGGTGTTAGGGACGGGGAAAAATTAGGGTCGACTTGTGTGGGGGCTCGCCACTTTTCAACAAAAGCCAAAAGTCAATAGAAAAAACTAGGGACGACCGTTTAGGGTCGACTTAGTCGACCCTAAACGAATAAATTTTTGTGCCAATTTTTTTTTATTTTTATTATTACAATTTATTATTAAAAAGTATTATAAATTATTAAAAATAATTTTCTATAATAAGTTTTATACTAAAGGTAAAAAAATATATGGAAAATATTTAGGGACGACTTTTTCGAACCTAAATTACAAAGAAAAGTCCCAATTTTAACAATTTTTTTACCAAAAATTCAAACAACCCGGCAAAAAAATAAATGAAAAAAAGCTTAGGATCGACTTTTCCGACCCTAAATTTGAAAATAAATTCGTCCCTAACTTTTCCCCCTAATTTTCCAATTTTTTTCCAAAAATTTCAAACAACCCGACAAAAAAAATATATAGAAAATATTTTGGGTCGACTTTTACGACCTTAAATTACAAAGCATAGTCGTCCCTAACTTTCCCCCAATTTTCTTATTTTTCACCAAAAATTCATACAACGCGCCACTTTTGAAGGAAAGCAAGATTGAACGCCTTTAAACTACCAATGTTCAAACCGCCTTTTTCGAAGGAAGGGAGAACATTAGACCATTTAACCCATTCTAGATTCTTGATTTCATGAGAACCGCCCCAAAAGAATCTAGATCGAAGCCTTTCCAAGGATTTCAAAACAGTCTCGGGAGCTTTAAAAATCAAAAAGTAGTATAAGCTAAGACCACCTAAGACAGCCTTGACAAGAGTGAGCCGTCCTCCTATAGATAACATATTATCTTTCAAGGATGATAACCTTTTTTGAAAACGATCAACCAAGTTGTGCCAACTATAAGTGAGTTTCATATTGGATCCAATGGGAGACCAAGGTAAGTGAAAGGAAAAGAACCCGCTGCGCATCCAGACCTACCAGCCATAGAAGAATCGTCAACATCGCTAACTCTTATGCCATAGATATTGGATTTATGAATATTGATTCTAAGGCCTGAAGCAAGATGAAAGATATGAAGAATCCTGATTATGTTGTCAAGATCATCAGGATTCCATTCGGAAGTAATAAGCACGTCATCAACATAATACAAGTAGGATAGATTGATGTTAGAAGATCTAAACTTAATCCCTCGAATGAGGCCAGAACTAACCGCATTAGTCATAGCACATTGAAGCCCCTTCATAACAATAATAAAAACAAAAGGAGACAACGAATCACCATGTCTTAAACCTCGTTTAATAGAAAATTTCTAAGTGGGACTACTGTTAATCAAAACAGGAGCTCTAGGAGAATGAAGACAAGCCTGAATCCAAGAACGCCATTTTGAGCCGAAACCAAGACTAAGCAAGACAAAGTCCAAGTATTTCTAACTAACCAGATCAAAAGCTTTTTCGAAGTCTACCTTGAAGAGTAACATCTTTTTCTTGCGTTTTTTATACCACAAGATAACCTCACTAATGATAAGAGGGCCATCAAGAATTTGATGACCCGATATGAAAGCAGATCGTTCTTTACTAACAACCTTGTCAATAACTTTAGAGAGCCGATTAGCAAGAATAATGGCAATAATCTTATAGTGGACACCAATGAGTGAAGTTTATTAAGGTTCTGGTTAATACAACATCGTTTGTCTTTGTTGGACTCCCCGGTACATGTAGTATTTAGTAAAACCAAGATAAATAATTTGTATAAATCCTTGATATTTTTGCATTTTTTCAAGTCTGTCCGCCACTATTATAAAAGAATAATGTTAATATTGTGCAACCTTTGATATCATCTACCACGGTTAATTTTTGTTTATCATTTGAAACATAGTATAAAGTTATTTTCATATTTGTTACTTTCGTTTAATGATCGCAGTAGAGACAAAACTGGTGTTGTAGAAAAAATGAGGGGTCACTCTCATCTTTATAGTGTCTGGCCTAAGAGAGAGATTTCACAACAACATTTTAGGAAAATACGTGTTATTTTTTCTAGCATGAGTGTTGTTTTGTAATTATCCAAGAATTGTGTCACATATAATATATCGTTTTGGAAGACAAATATCTCATAGAGTGGTTATGTAAAACCCGCATGCTTTTATCATGAATAGTGCCCTTAAGATCGTACGTCCTAGATTAAAACTTACCCTATTTAGTATTGATCACATTCATGTGCTAATAATCAAGCAAGTGCATACGTGTATGACATGATAAGTATCGATTACGTACGAACTCATGATAAACAGTTAATAAATATGTCACGTGAACATAATTAAATCATGATCACCATTTAAAATACGAACTAGAATAATTACGTAAATACATATAATATAATTACGAGCGTTAAGATTACGATAAACTACATGATAAAATAAACAGTAACACTTTAAACACGAACACGTTTAACCACGAACAAACACGAAACATCGGGACACGAGAAAAGGTACGGGTACCCCATGTGGGGCCCCCATACCTACGGCACACATAACCATAATGGGCTTAGCCCATTGACTTTTACATGAAAGGGGGGTTATGGTAACTTTTCATTTCATTTTCACTTTTCAAGAAAATAAACATAAAACCCTAAAAGAGTTTTCTCTCCTCCTCCTTGGTTTCTTTTTGTGCCGCCACCCATAACAACACCATAGGAGGGTGTTGTTGATTTTTGACATTAAAAACAAGTGCTAGAAACCGTGTTTGTTCATCATTCTTCAATCCACGTGTTTGGTATATCATTTCTTAACCTTTCTTTTTCATTTCTTTTAATCTTTGATTTTATTATGAACATCTTATTATTATTCTTATTAACACATGATAATTAAACATTGATCTAACATGTTTTGGGGTAAATTAAAATCAAAGGATGTTATAAAAGGGGTGTTTGTTTTGGCCGCATAGTATAACCAACCCGAGGGGGGTTCGGTTTGCTTATTGCCGCCACCACCAAGACCATTTTGGTCTTGGTTGGTGCATGTGGGACCCACGGCAGCAAGGGGGCACACGTACCCCGAGTTTGGCTCGGGGTACGGTGTCGAGTTCATGCCCGATTCATGGTTCGTTGGTTAAATCATGATTTATGCTACATGTTAATTATTATGAGTTATGAACTTAGGATATAAATTAATTAATAACATGAAATATTAATTAAACTATGACTTAGGTTATTTTAATTATTAATTTAGCATGATATTAATTTAACCTAAGTATTTTATGTTATAGGTTATAATTAATTAATTATTTAAAACATGCCTATAATTAATTAATTTAGACATGACTTAGGTTATATTATTAATAATAATAATACACATTTTAACCTAAGTATTTTATTTCATTTTAATTAAAACATGTTATACTTTAATTAAAATGCTTAACCTATAGTTTAATTAAAACGCATGAAATAATAATTAAACTATACACTATATCATATGACTTAAGAAATAAGCTTATAAACACTTAGACTTATATGTTAGCTTATGTAACCAGCTTAATTCTAATTATGGAAACTTCTATTTATAGAAACTTAATTAAATAAGGCAACTAATCTATTAATGGAAACCTTCTATATATGGAAATCTATCTATTTCAGGCAGCTAATCTAATCATGGAAACTTTCTATATATGGAAACTTATTTAATTAAGGCAGCTGATCTATTTTTGGAAACTTTCTATTCTTAGAAACTAATCTATTTTAAGCAGTAAATTCTATTTTAGGAAACTTTCTATTTTTGGAAACTTTCTATTTTTGGAAACTTTCTATTTTTGGAAACTTTCTATTTTTATAAACTTTCTATTTTTGGTAACTTTCTATTTTTGGAAACTTTCTATTTTTTTGGAAACTTTCTATTTTTGGAAACTTTCTATTTTTGGAAACTTGCTATTTTTGGAAAGTTACATATTATTACACAGTTAGTATAATAATACATGAAATACCAGTAATACTTAATCAGATTAATCAGAATACAAGATAAACACAGTTTAAGGCTTTAAACAGTAAACCAAGACCTAAAACATACAAAGTAAGCTAAGACGAGACATAAAACCCAGTACGTAATCAGTGAATCGATACTTATACATGTGTGTATTCATGTAGCGTTAGTGATCCTGAAGTAGGAGTCTTTCTTCTGTTCATTCACTGGACTTGAGGTACGGATTCCCGTCCTTTCAGTATGGACATTCTTCCCTTATTAGGATTTCCCGTATGCAGCCAACTGTTTTCCCCAGTATTTGTTTTATTGTTTTGAACTGCTTATGTTTAATTAGCATAATCTATAGCCATATACAAGCATGGCCAGTTTCACCTAGTTATGGAGGTACCATAACCATAACATTGGAGGCACCAATGTTATGACTTCCCCACGGCGGAGTGATTGCTCGTGGCGTCCTTTTCAGTTTTGGCCATATTATTATATCATGTGGGGCGTATGGGTGCATCCTAGTTACATGTTTTATTCAGTATATCATGGTGAATGTGGTGTGTGCCTTGCATCCTTCACAAGGAGTTGATCCCTCCTACCCAAACCAGTATATTAATTAGAGGCATCCCCTCTAATCAGCATGATGAAGTCACCCCTCCAAGTATTCATGCACGTGACCTTTTCATGACCTATATGGGCTGTGGTATATTTATGTTAAAACAGTTTTCATAAGATAAACATAAGGCTTTTCAAACTATAAAACCAGTTTTCTCGATACTTAACCAGTCTACTCAGAACTTAGTCTTCCGCTGTTATATGTTACATGCTTATCCTATTTCATGCTATATTGTATATCCGTGCACTGAGCGTTTTGCTCAACCGTTACTTTCCTTTCCATGTTCCAAAACGGCAGGTACCCAAGACTCGAGCATTTGGAGGACAAGCATAGGATGGAAGCTGCCATAGACTTCCTCTCCTTTTGCCTTCATATATTTATGCTTGATTAGTCTTTCATTCAGTTCATTTACTTCATTATGTTTTGGGCTTATGTTTGGGAATCGATGTTTGATTCTGGTTTTCCCTATGGTCATGTATGTTTTACTACATATTACCTTGCATGCTTTGATGACACGCCATATTTACGCGTGACATTCCATTTATCAAAATGGGGTGTTACAATTATGGTATCAGAGCCAAGGCTTCGACCTGTAGGCTCTAAAACTCGACCTGTGACTAGTGGGTAGTCACCAGGAGCTTCCTAAGTCAACGCTTGTTATTCCACGTATTGATGCGTTCAGCACCTTTTTATTTTAACCATGACGTTTTCAGCACCTTGTTGTTTTAACCATGATGTTTTCACCAGTATCGTTTTACCAATATGGAAGGAACAACCGTCATCCATATTTAGTTATGTGTCAGTGTCTATGCATGATGTTCCTAGTGAACTGTGATTATGTGAACTGAACCCCAGTAGTTCATGATTTTCACATAAAAAAATTTCTGTTAAGTTTTGACAATGACTTTTAATTATTTATGTTTCATGCATTCATGAATTTACATCATATGTCATCTATTGCAAGAATTTTGACTAAGTAATGGTTGGTACAGGACTGGCCCTATTTAGTCGCATGTGCTTTTATCGAAACTTTTAACTTTGGGACCGACCCATAGGCGTCCCCTCGCCATGTCTTTTGTTTTGGGACCGACCCATAGGCGTCCCCTCGCACATATAAAAGGTTTTTATAAACTACATTACGCATTCATGCACTGTTTTCATGCATAAAATTTTTCTCATGATTTATTGGCATAAAGTTTTTTTATGTCCCCTTATAAGTTACTATGTTTTTATGTCAAGTATGTTTTCATACTGTCATGGTTAACTTCGGTTTCATGCTGAATATGTTATACACTCCTTTATGATAGATCGTTTTATGTTCCTTCATGATAAGTCCATTTTCATGTTGATTACGTCTTACGCCTCTTTTGTTATTTATGCTTTCACGCAAGACATTGTTGGATTTCATTGAATTCTGCTTTCATGATTGTCATGGTTGGTTTTCATTGATCATGCTATCAGGCAAATCATCGTTGAATTTTGTGTAACCACACTTTAGCGCTTCTCGATATAACCAAAATGGTGTCTATGCTAATACTGCCAGGTTATCATGATGGTTTTTCTAACCGTTTAACCGATATACTTTACTTAAATCATGATAAAAGATCGACCACAAACCGATCATTTCATGTGCATTCCATGTGTACTCCACGTACCGTATTTCATGTGTATTACATGTACCTTAATCCATGTGTATTCCACTTGCAATACTTCACGAGTATTCGCTAGTCGATTCTAAATCATCTCAGGCGTAGGTTCACTTGCTGATATTCTACAAGATTGTCGATGCCGCTCATAGCTTGGAGATGTTACTGAAGGTTGATGCTGCTGATGTTAGGAGACACTAAAAGATGCTGATGTTGATGCTGTTCACAACCTGGAGATCCTAAAAGACGAAGACAAAGGCGTCGGAGCAAAGCAATTGGACGAGAAAGATGCTTCACCATCAGACGATTCCCATCAATCATTGTCCCTAATTCATAGTTACACGTCACACGTCGTTCGGCTGTCATTTCAGCCATATGAGTGCAAACCGGTACCAGCCGGCCACTCAGCTGAATAGTTACATGAATCACGGTCATGAGAATGGCCGTCATGGAACTGACAGATAGGACTATAGTAACCACTACCATGACAGAAAATATCCTAGAAATCACAACCGAGGCTCTGGCCGTGGACGTGATCAGACATACAAATGATCAGCAGCCCAACCAATCCACCAATTTTGGCATGATAACCTTATATTGTGGTTATATTTGTTTCACATCTCGAGACACATGTCAAGACATCAGTCAAGACACATGTCTCACGTATAATTCCTGAAGACACATGTCAAGACACCAGTCAAGACATATGTCATGCTTATTGTTCCAAGAAACGAGTCAAGACACATGACTCACGTCCAGCTATGGAACATTTCTAAGGAATTCAGGGTACCCTCCAAGGGTATATCTATGTTGTTGTGCCATGTATTAATCAGGCCACAAGAATTTCAATACCATTATCGGCGCATCAGTGAGAACTGTCACGTTGCCGATGTCACTTTCATTTCTTTCACCATAGTCATATATTCATAACCATGAAGGACTCCTTTCGTATTCCCATGCATACGAAGGTTTTCCTTCAGTTTAATGATAAGATCCAAGCTGCTAACGCATTTTCCTCGGACAAACACGAGATGAATTTTATCCTAATTATGTACTATGAACACCACACCATGCTATGATTCATAATTATGTACAGTAATGTTCAGGCTCCTGAATACATTCAGCTCGATTTTCCATCGGGAAAATCTGTACAAATTATCTATGCTTATAAGCATGTGCGTTGTTAGCCATGGTCGCTAAATTTTTTCTAGTTGTCAGTAAGACACGACCACTTAAGTCTTATATGCATAACTAGTTGATTATTCCAAAGTCTTACTATACATTCCAGAAGAACCTACAAGGAGAAGGATGGTACCATGAGATTATGTGTCGACTACCGTCGACTTAAACAAATCACCATTCATGACCGTTATTCTCCTCCACATATTGACAACATGTCCAATCAACCGTATGGTGTTAATCACTTTTCCAAGATCGAACTCACGATCATGCTGCCAACAGTGACGAGTGAAAAAGCAGGACATGTCCATGACTGCTATTCGTACACGACTCGGTCATGCTAAATTTATGATTTTGAATTAGTCTCATCAATGCTCCAACCGCATTATGGACTTAATAAATTGAGTTTCCATGAACTCCTAACAAATTCATCAGCGTTTTCATTGAGGATAACCTGATTCCCTCTAAGCCTAGAGAAGAACAGGAAGACCATATCTTCACTATCTTGCAAATTCTATGACATGAGAAATTCTACCCTGGAATTTTTTTTTTCCAATATCAATTATGTTTGATTACAGTGACACACTGGATCACATGGGTTTCTATGGTTAATCTTACCATGACTCAGCTTATGCGTAAATGAGAGAACCCTACACTATATTAGGTGTTCTAGAAAATTATACGCTAGGAGAAGTCTAGATTCAGAGACTCAAAGTTTCGCAAACTCCTAGGTATCAAGTTCTACGAAGCAAGATACAGTTACGTTCATATCTAGGTACCTGACATACCAACAGGTTAAGATAGGACACCAACAAACTGGGATGTTTTCATCATCTGAAATTGTGAATTGGAATGGGACAAGATCTCCACGGATTTTGGTTACCAGATTAACGCAAACTCAGAAGAAGCATGATGCTATCAGGGTTATTGCAAACAGTTTGATCAAGTCTGCAGAATCCTTACATCCGTACGGATTTCAGAACCAACAGATTGAACGAACATGTTTCAGCCAAGGCTCATCCGATCACTTGGCAATCCCTCAGCTATCGGGTCAGAAAAAGATTCGTAATTGTACTCCTAACTTACTTCACGTCTTCATTCTAATTCCACGACTTGCTTTCGCGCTCACGTTCATGACACTATTCACGTTCATGATCGTATTTTGGCTTAAGATTTTACGTTCATTTCTTTTCTCATTCTGGGAAGTTTGCAAGAACTTTTGAGACCAGACCCAAGTTTAGTATAACTCTCCATCATCAGATAGACGTTTCACATCATATTCCACGTCTCACCTTGTAGCGTTTGGCGTTACCGCCATTATATTCTATGATCACGATATGTCTAACATGTCATGTTCATTCCACGTTCCTCATATCATGATCAAGATATGTTACACGTATCATGGATCACGATATGTTTACTCATACTACACTCGCCATATCTCCACGTAGCACGTTCAAAATTTTTCACGTATCACGTTCAAAATTTTTCACGTACTACGTTTCTTTATGTCTCGCGCATCGTTTCTAATTATAAGTTAAGTCAGATTGTCTTGCATCGTAACGTTTCAGTTACCCTTGCACGTTAACTCTTATTTTTTTCCTCGATCGAATTTCGGGGATCTACCTTCCGTTGATAACCAAGAATTTCTTTGTATTCCAAGTCAAGGTCAGGAGGACCAAGATTTATCATTAGTGTCAGGATCTTCTGAAGGAACCGTTCCAAGAGGGAGGCCACTTGGAAACGGACAAGTTCATCCGGACTTCTTATCTATTTTTCTCTTATCGATTAGATATGTCCTTTCAGTCACGTCACGTTCCATGTCTTTTCAAGACAGGTTACGTTCCACATTCCCTTCTACCATGTCACCTTCATTTCCGTTATTTTGCATACCTTTCCAGTTTGATTCGGGTATGTTTCGCTTCCAGTTACTTTATCTATAATTCGGGGACGAATTATTCTTTTTAGGGGGGAAGAATTGTAAAACCCGCATGCTTTTACCATAAATAGTGCCCTTAAGATCGTACGTCCTAGATTACAACTTTCCCTATTTAGTATTGATCACATTCATGTGCTAATAATCAAGCAAGTGCATACGTGTATGACATGATAAGTATCGATTACGTACGAACTCATGATAAACAGTTAATAAATATGTCACGTGAACATAATTAAATCATGATCACCATTTAAAATACGAACTAGAATAATTACGTAAATACATATAATATAATTACGAGCGTTAAGATTACGATAAACTACATGATAAAATAAACAGTAACACTTTAAACACGAACACGTTTAACCACGAACAAACACGAAACATCGGGACACGAGAAAAGGTACGGGTACCCCATGTGGGGCCCCCATACCCACGGCACACATAACCATAATGGGCTTAGCCCATTGACTTTTACATGAAAGGGGGGTTATGGTAACTTTTCATTTCATTTTCACTTTTCAAGAAAATAAACATAAAACCCTAAAAGAGTTTTCTCTCCTCCTCCTTGGTTTCTTTTTGTGCCGCCACCCATAACAACACCATAGGAGGGTGTTGTTGATTTTTGACATTAAAAACAAGTGCTAGAAACCGTGTTTGTTCATCATTCTTCAATCCACGTGTTTGGTATATCATTTCTTAACCTTTCTTTTTCATTTCTTTTAATCTTTGATTTTATTATGAACATGTTATTATTATTCTTATTAAAACATGATAATTAAACATTGATCTAACATGTTTTGGGGTAAATTAAAATCAAAGGATGTTATAAAAGGGGTGTTTGTTTTGGCCGCATAGTATAACCAACCCGAGGGGGGTTCGGTTTGCTTATTGCCGCCACCACCAAGACCATTTTGGTCTTGGTTGGTGCATGTGGGACCCACGGAAGCAAGGGGGCACACGTACCCCGAGTTTGGCTCGGGGTACGGTGTCGAGTTCATGCCCGATTCATGGTTCGTTGGTTAAATCATGATTTATGCTACATGTTAATTATTATGAATTATGAACTTAGGATATAAATTAATTAATAACATGAAATATTAATTAAACCATGACTTAGGTTATTTTAATTATTAATTTAGCATGATATTAATTTAACCTAATTATTTTATGTTATAGGTTATAATTAATTAATTATAGATTAATTAATTATTTAAAACATGCCTATAATTAATTAATTTAGACATGACTTAGGTTATATTATTAATAATAATAATACACATTTTAACCTAAGTATTTTATTTCATTTTAATTAAAACATGTTATACTTTAATTAAAATGCTTAACCTATAGTTTAATTAAAACGCATGAAATAATAATTAAACTATACACTATATCATATGACTTAAGAAATAAGCTTATAAACACTTAGACTTATATGTTAGCTTATGTAACCAGCTTAATTCTAATTATGGAAACTTCTATTTATAGAAACTTAATCAAATAAGGCAACTAATCTATTAATGGAAACCTTCTATATATGGAAATCTATCTATTTCAGGCAGCTAATCTAATCATGGAAACTTTCTATATATGGAAACTTATTTAATTAAGGCAGCTGATCTATTTTTGGAAACTTTCTATTCTTAGAAACTAATCTATTTTAAGCAGTAAATTCTATTTTAGGAAACTTTCTATTTTTGGAAACTTTCTATTTTTGGAAACTTTCTATTTTTGGAAACTTTCTATTTTTGGTAACTTTCTATTTTTGGAAACTTTGTATTTTTTTGGAAACTTTCTATTTTTGGAAACTTTCTATTTTTGGAAACTTGCTATTTTTGGAAAGTTACTTATTATTACACAGTAAGTATAATAATACATGAAATACCAGTAATACTTAATCAGATTAATCAGAATACAAGATAAACACAGTTTAAGGCTTTAAACAGTAAACCAAGACCTAAAACATACAAAGTAAGCTAAGACGAGACATAAAACCCAGTACGTAATCAGTGAATCGATACTTATACACGTGTGTATTCATGTAGCGTTAGTGATCCAGAAGTAGGAGTCTTTCTTCCGTTCATTCACTGGACTTGAGGTACGGATTCCCGTCCTTTCAGTATGGACATTCTTCCCTTATTAGGATTTCCCGTATGCAGCCAACTGTTTTCCCCAGTATTTGTTTTATTGTTTGGAACTACTTATGTTTAATTAGCATATTCTATAGCCATATACAAGCATGACCAGTTTCACCTAGTTATGGAGGTACCATAACCATAACATTGGAGGCACCAATGTTATGACTTCCCCACGGCGGAGTGATTGCTCGTGGCGTCCTTTTCAGTTTTGGCCATATTATTATATCATGTGGGGCGTATGGGTGCATCCTAGTTACATGTTTTATTCAGTATATCATGGTGAATGTGGTGTGTGCCTTGCATCCTTCACAAGGAGTTGATCCCTCCTACCCAAACCAGTATATTAATTAGAGGCATCCCCTCTAATCAGCATGATGAGGTCACCCCTCCAAGTATTCATGCACGTGACCTTTTCATGACCTATATGGGCTATGGTATATTTATTTTAAAACAGTTTTCATAAGATAAACATAAGGCTTTTCAAACTATAAAACCAGTTTTCTCGATACTTAACCAGTCTACTCAGAACTTAGTCTTCCGCTGTTATATGTTACATGCTTATCCTATTTCATGCTATATTGTATATCCGTGCACTGAGCGTTTTGCTCAGCCGTTACTTTCCTTTACATGTTCCAAAACGGCAGGTACCCAAGACTCGAGCATTTGGAGGACAAGCATAGGATGGAAGCTGCCATAGACTTCCTCTCCTTTTGCCTTCATATATTTATGCTTGATTAGTCTTTCATTCAGTTCATTTACTTCATTATGTTTTGGGCTTATGTTTGGGAACCGATGTTTGATTCCGGTTTTCCCTATGGTCATGTATGTTTTACTACATATTACCTTGCATGCTTTGATGACACGCCATAATTACGCGTGACATTCCATTTATCAAAATGGGGTGTTACAGGTTAAGGAGCCGTTGACTGCTTCAATAGAAATATAATGTGTGTATGCATGTTATAACTAGTATACGAAAGCACACATAAATAACCTATTAGTAAATCCCGTAATTATTGCAACTATTCACCAAACCAAAAAAAACACACAATAACTTTAAATAAAAAACAGTTGTTACCTCTAATAACCCCACGGATAATGCATAAACAAGTCGATGCAGTTGTTACCGATAAGCACCACGCAAGTACTGATATTCAATACCAAGTGATGGTTTCACAACAAAAAAAACTTATAATTTTTATTAGATTAATATAACAATTGTATATTTTGTTCACCCAAATTACATCATTATTTAAAATAAAATAAAAACACATTTTGGGGAAACAAAATTTTATAATTTTTGAATACTAATTGTGATAAAGTATGGATGCATATAATAATAGTAATTACTATTAATGATAATGTATATAAAATACTCATAATGTTTTGCTCAATTGGACCGTCCAATTTATATTAATCTATCCCATATAAAATATATGGCTGCAATCGATGTGGGATAAAATCCATTCTTTTCTCTTCTTTGTATTTTGGTTCAGAAAACTCATCCGCTTTTCATAATTTACATTTGTAAACCATGAATTCTAGGTATTAAAAGTGTAACTAACTCGTTGATTATGTTGTTTTTCAGAGGTTTTCTTGTGAAGTTTCTTATACTTATACCAGTCACGAGGACACATATTTGGTAGGGTGATTGAGGGGCTGTGATTTGTTTCAGGAACAATTTACATAACACTTGCCTTTTTATGTTCTATACTAATATGATACACCTGGATCAGATGTTAAGCCGGTTAGCCATAACCTGAATGCCGCTATCGACTCATTTGAGCATCACGTGATGCACTATTCGATTGCGAGTAGTAAAGCAAACTAACAAGGAAAATTATTGCTCGAATACCCGTGTAGGGTTTACTTAAAACGCCATCAAACAATAACAAATATGTTAAGACCGAGTAAATAACAAATCTCCAGATAGATAACAATGGCAATAAAATGTATACTTTTCATAACTACTTTTATTAGACTTTTTCAGATACTAGCTTGTTGTTGTGAATCAAAGTAAAGCACATGAAAAAACAAAATTGAGAGAGAACAGTTATTCCTTGATTATTGATAAAGGAGAATACAATATGTATTTATAGGATACTGTTAGGATAAAACCATAATAGCAAAATGGGTCATGGGCCTCATAAGACATCCATATAAATATTATTTCTAACAGTTCCTCTTAGATGTCGACATTAATAATACGCCTTTGAGAATAATTGAGTTTGAGCTTTGATATCAAGAATCATGACAAGCTAAACTCAAACTTCATTTCGACCACACGCACTTTTTTATTTCTTTTCATGACTATGCTCAATATCAATTCATTTTGTAAAACAAAAAAGAGAGAAGTGAAATCAATTCGTCACAAGAAACACTAAATTAGGATGTTTTGTTATACCATAATGGGATAATGGGATGTCACCTGCGACAACCTCATACGGTTTACAGAATTAGGATGTTTTTTTCTTTTTATGGGCCGATGTGGGACTCAATGCTTAAAAAAACCACAAAGAGTCACTTAAAAACATGCAAGTTGACCATTTCATCTTTAACCGAAAGCCCTTCTTACATTTTCTTTTAGCGACAACGTATATCGTACGTTGTCTTAAAAAGTCAACGCCATAAAATAATTTACAGTATTAAAATAAGTTAATATGTACATTTCACAAATAACTTTTAACTTTTTTCTAGATTGTATAACAATTATTTAATTTTTTTTATCCTAATTTAATTAATTTTAAAAAAATTAACACAGCCAGGACAAAAATCAGGTCACTACAAAATAAATGACATTTATTTATTAAAAGTTTTGCTTATTAATATGATTTATAATTATTTAATTCATTATAACTTTCCTTACTAAAACACAAGGAATATAAAAGTAAGCAAAAGAAACACACAACATTTGTTTACTAAGAGTGATTAAAAGTTTTACACTTTTACCTACTCAATATTGAGTAAGTAATGACATTTAGTGTTCCCCTCTATTACTTACTCTTTTTTAAGAGTAGGAGTTGATAAAATAACTTTTTATGACTTTTTTTAGTAGAAATTAATAGAAAATACTTTTGCTTACTCTTTTTGAGTAAGTATATATAGACTTTTAGTGGTCGTCTTTATTACTTACTCTTTCATATTTAATTTAGTAAGCAAATGTCATAATTTTGTAGTGGGTGGGGAAGGTTTGGGACGGAAGTATGATGCGCCATCTTCAAAACCTCCACCTATGCATCTCTTTTGTGATAATCAAGGGTACACATCGCCGCTAATCCTGTCTTTCATGAACGGACAATACATATCGAGCTTGATTGTCACTTCGTGCGTAATGCACCACCTGCACCTTCGTCGACTCCAATGTTGTTACGTCACATGTATAGCTGTCACATGTATAGCTGCTACCAGTGGCGGAACCAGGAAACCAACCAGTGGGGGGCAAAAAAAAATTTTTGGCCACTATAGCTTAAGACATAAACGAAAAACTTCTATTCAACATGCGAAGACCTTACAACCAACAAACAAATACGGCTTTTCTGGAAGAAAACATGAGTTGTTGAACAAAAACATGAGCAAACACAACTAATGTTTTTTTTATATAAAGTGGCCCAAACATAGGTACCAAAAAAATAAAATTTATATCAAAATAATGTAAAGATCAGCTTTAAGTACACAAAATTTACAATTGTTTTTCTCTTTGCTCTTTGAATTTCAAGTTAGTATATACTACTGTACTTTTTTGATTGGGTTTGCAAAATGAGCCATTGTTATCAAAGTAAATGCTAGGAGAATATTGTGAAAAAAAATAATTTATTATTTCACATATATCAAGGAACACTTTAAATATTAATCCTACTAATATAATATACAAAAAGTATATCTTATCATCTTTTTCTTCACTATTATCTTCTTACTCAAAAACATCACAAAAACTTTAATAATCTTTCAAAGAATCTGTTCTTTCATAGTTTTTCTCAACCATCTTGTGAGTGAAGGGCATTTTTATTTTTGAAGTGAGGGCACCACAAGTCCACAACAAAAACACAGAAATTAACCTTGAAAAACATTGATATTGAAGAAATAATCGGGGCAGTTGCACCCCTAGTTTATAAATAGATCCGCCCCTGGCTGCTACACGCCTAGTGACAGTTGTATGGGCACCTATAAGACAACTAGCTCAGCTATATTAACCACTTTTTGATTTAAAGAAGCAACTAGCGAATGCTAGTTTGCTGAGAGTCTCAGAACATATATTATCGTCAACATTGAAAAAAGCTTAAGCCCGGTACGTACTAGATGAGTTTCGATTGTCAAAGCTCAAGTCTTTAAATCAAGGCTCGAAACAAACAAAGATCGAGCTCGATCTTTTATCAACTCATTACCACTACATAAATTGTTAAATACATGAAATCACCACCAACCACCGTTAACCACTGCTCCGATGAGGCTATAACCACCAAGAACGACAATGCATCAACTCCTAATAAGCGACGAAAAATGGACAGTCCACTCAGATCAAGAAAAAACCAAGAAAACCACCCGTTTTCGCCATGCAACAACGTGAACAACTTATGTCATTGAAGTTTCTCATGGTTTAGATACAGTTCCTTCTGTTACAACCTTTTGTAACCTGCATCATGCACCAAACGAGTTTTTCTTTTGGAGATAAAGAGAGAGAGAAATTGATGAAACTGTAGACGTAGTTGTAGATTCGATTCTGAGAATGTTTCTGTCCCGCCGAACCTGCTGTTGCCTTGCTGGAGTTTTCAGGTGCTGCCGGAAAAGGTGAAGAGAATGATGTGTGTTTAAATAGATGTTTATAAAGAGTGACGTGGACAATATATTAGAGATGTGTAATTTGTAAAGTGAGCTGGTATATATACCTAAGCAAATAAAAAATATAAAAATGACGTGTCAATTAATTTTCAGTTGTAACTGGCTACTAACCCGTCATATTACGCATATTTGTACAAATTTGAAACTTTTAATGACTATATTGATAATATTCGAAGTCTATTACCTAGATGTCTATAGATGTCTATACGGTTGAAAGTACATTGATAATATATAAACTTAACCCTTATTTATATTGTGAGCTTTAGAAATTTGGTAAAAAAATGTATTGGTTTATTTATTTCTTTTGTTTCTAGTCTTATAGAAATACTCCAATCTGGATTAGACTTATTCACAATGATATTTGAATAGACATAAAGTATTAAGCTATAGCATGCATGTTTTTTTTTTGTTTACTTTATATAAGACGTGTAGTAATGTTTTTATCTCGAAAGTTTTCGGCCCCTTCAAACAAAGTGATGCGGGTCTTCGTGTGTTATGTGGTTTGGGTAAAGTTTCTTACGTGTCGTTCAAGCAAGGTAATTGTACAAGTACTCTTGTTGTTTATGAAGGTTGTTTCGAGTTGTTGTTGATTTCTGCCACTGTTTCTGGCATCTTCACAGTGCCTCCAATTAGTTTTGTAAAATGACAAAAATAAAAAGAAAAAGAGAGAAGTTAAATGAATTCGTCACAAGCAACACAACATTATGATATCTTGATATACCTTAATGGGATGTCACCTGCGATACCTTCATAATGTTCCCAATTTATATAAAAAATCAAAATTTCTTTTTACGGGCGATATGCGACTAAAAGCTTAAAACAAGAAATCTCAAGGAGTCCCTTTAACACCACCCCATTTCATCTTGTTTGGTAAGGTGTTCGACTTCTAAAATCACATGATGTAGCTAATCTTAAACTGATTAAAAGCTTAGATATTTTATTATACTCGACAACCTAAGCTCAAGTGAAGCTTTCCTAGGCTCCTAGCGAATTGAGAAGCGTTGTAGCTAAGCTTCGGTATTTTGATGGCCAGTTCTTTAAGAATTGTAGCTAAGCTTGTTGCGTAATTGATAAAATCAACTATTTAGTTTAGAGCTTATAAGAGTTCAGCGATAGAATTCGTGCCATAGTGAAAAATGTTGTCACGTCGCCACTTTTTTTATAACACCAAACTCCAACATAACGCACCGCATCGTTTGATTGACATCTAATATATTTTCTAAAAAACAAGAAAAACAGAGATCACGTTCAAATTAAAGTATTCTAACAAAATTCTCTGCAAAACACAAGAAATGCATTTCCCAACTTATAGCAAGGGAAAATACAAAATATAACAAGGGAAAACAGAGATCCCCCCATTCAAATTAAAGTATTCTAACAAAATTACAAAATTTTATGCAAAACACAAAACATGCATTTCTTAACTTATAACAAGGGAAAAATACAAAATATAACTTTTTTTTTTGTTTTCCTTGTTTTCTTGAGCTTGAAAAACAATATCATTTAAACACTTCTTTTATATTTTGTGAAAAATATATCTCTTTTTTATAAAAAAATTTAAAAAATTATGTCTACAACTAAATGCACTTGTAAACTCTTGATTCTTGAATATTCGAAAAAAAGATGTTACCACAAACAGAGTTCCAGTTTTTAGCGAGGGGGATTTTAGATATTATGAGCAGTTTATTTATACTTATGCTTTTAACTTTTATTAGATTAGCATAACAATTATATTAGATGATGGAAGCGCAAGTCCACAATCAGGTTTGAGCCCTAATCTAGTCGTCTAATAAATTATATTATTTTGCTTATTTGCTATATTTTATTTTTATTTTTATTTAAACAAAACAAAATAAAACATATTAAATAAACAAAATAGAAAAATTGTTGAATACTAATTGTGATCAAGTATACATACAATAGACCTTCCAATTTATAGTAACCTATTCAATGTAACTTTGTCGCGACCGTCGATGTGGGATAGAAATCCTTTCTTTTCTCTTCTTTGTGTTTAGCCAAAAAAATACTAGCAATAACATAATCTGATTTGCAAACCATTGATACTATCAAATTGTAACTAGATCGGGGGATATGTTGTTTTTCACACATTTTCTTGCGAAGTTTCTTATACTTATACCATTCAGGAGAACAAATATTTGGTAGGCTGATTGAGGGGCTTATTTGATTCAGGAACAATTTACGTAATGGTTGTGTCGTTTAACACAAATATATGGTAGGGAGATTGAGGGATGCTAATTGCTTCACGAACAATTTACGTAATGGTTGTGTTGTTTAAAACAAAAGGATGGCCTACAAAATCAGGCGGGAGAGATTACCGCCGGAAATATATATGACGTACATTCTCGACACTAGCAACTTTGCCGTATGTTCTTATCAATGTATAGTTGGCACACGCCTATCGACGTCCTATGGTCGACTATACCACAACAAGCTCAGACATATTCATTATCATATGTTCGAAGTTGATGTTGTCAAGTTTTTGCTACATTATGACAATAAATGAAAATGCATCAATCCGATGTGGGATAGTATCACTTGTTTAGTTTTCTTTGCAGTTTTGTCCGCAAAAAGCACTAGTTGTTGGACATGGTGTCCGAGAACTTGAAAACAAGTTTCAATCCCTCCATCACCATATCCAAAAACTGATATGAATTCTCACCATTTTTTACATTATTAACAGATATATAGAGCTTCTATACCTTTAATTTGGTGGTATTATTCTTGTCTACAAGGGTGTATCTTTTTATTGAAAATGTTAAATTTTTTATATTTTTTTATTATAAATTGAAAATATTTCTTTTTTTAAATAATATTACTAGGTCACGTGTTCGACTATCAGGCCTACCCGTTCGAGTCACCGGTTCACTGATTCAACTACCGGGTCAATCGATGGGGTCATCGAGTCACGAGATTGACCATGGAAATAAGCTTTTTCCTCTTTCCAAGGAAATCTAATCAAGAGACCGGGTCAAATTGATCGAGTCATCGATTCATAGATTTGACCATATTTTATGCTAAGCAATTCCTACAGCTATAAAGGGGTACACGTCAGGTCTCTCAAAATCATGAAATTGTAGACTTTAGTCAATATATGCTGGTTAATCTCTAGTTTAACTTATTATCATTTGTAAATTTGTAATATTAGTTGAGCTCGAGCTTTGAAATCAAGAATCGTTTGAGCCTCGAGCCAAGAATATGAACTCCCCTTGAGCTCGTTCGAGCATAGCTTATAACAAATATGCGTTTTCATACATATAATGTCGGACACATATGTGAATTTAGCGCATGTAATTTCCTCTTACAAGTAAATAACTTTGACTTAACTATGTTTATTTTTATAAATAAACAAAAAATGAAAAAATAGAGACCACTTTTAGAGTTTGTTAAATACTAACTAGGATAAAAGTATAAATAATAAGAACTCTTTATAAATAAATAGAGTCGATACTAACTGACAAGAGCTATCGAGTCATGGTTCAACCGTACCGGTCAAGTGGACATGCGTTTCCAGTTCAACCGAGTTTTTGGCTAAAAACGGCTTCGATCACTCGATCAGTTTACGGTTCGACCGGCCAGGTTAACCCAGGTTCCCAATTCAACCGATTTTTTTTGGCCAAAACAAGTTTCGAGCACTCGAACAGTTTACAGTTTGTGAACCCGGTTTTTAAAATATTCAGTAACACTGTCAAGACAAAAATGTATGGCCCCTCTGAGTACAACATACATTTACCATATGCTCAACAAAAAGCACTGCAAAGGCTTTGAAAATTTCTGGTCAAAGTTACAATCCTTGTTTACAAAGATTATTGATATACTTGATGAGCACATACTTTACTACTACATCTTTTATAAAAATATCACATTTCGCACATTATACGTTTCCATCCAAATTCATTCGTTTTTGTATATTTTTTCCGTTGTTTTACGTTTTTTGTCAGTTTCTATACGTTTTTTTTCGTTTTTATACGTTTTCGTCGGTTATAAAACGTTTTCATTAGTTTTTATACCTTTTGTCCGTTTTTCACGTTTTCATCATTTATATACGTTTTCGTCCATTTTTATACGCTTCCGTCCAATTTGAACATTTTGTTAAATATTTATTGAACATGATGTACACTAAAGTACTCACTTTTTCACTGGAAACTTCTAACTTTTTTGAATTAGTATATAATTTAACTATTTTAAAATTAGAATAACAATTATATAATTTTCTTCTTTGAAAGATCTCTTATTTTGATCTAGAAAACAAAATAAAACAACTTCCAAGTACAAAAATAAAAAAATGTTAAAATACTAATTGTGATAAAGTATAGATATACATAAAGTCAATTGAATACCCGTACATTATGGCTCACCCGGACCATCCAATTTATAGTAAGCTATTCAATGTGAACTTTGACGCAACCGTCGATGTAGGATAAAATTTGTTCAACAAAAATACACTAGCAAACTACACTAGTCTTTTTTTTACTATCCCTGTTTTACACTACATAGCTATTTGATTCACACATTTGCTTTTTCTTTTTTCTTAATTTTTTTTACATGTTGTTACTTTATCAATTTTAAATATTTATACTAGTTTCATGAAGGAATGGTTGTATTGATTCACACATTTGGTTTGGGAATGGTTGTATTGATTTATAATCCCACATAGTTTCATGAAGGAAGCCTTTGATACTTTATATATTTGTTGTATACGGGTAGTGGTAACTTGAGACTAATATTAAGTTGTTGGACATGGTGTACGAGAACTTGAAAACAAGTTTCAATTCCCGCATCACCCACACCAAAAACTGATATGAATTCTCACCATTTTTTTAGAAACTTATTTCAGTTTGGTCAAGATTCTTTATATGTGTAAATGATTTTACATAATTAACAGATATATAAGTTCTATACATTTAATTTGATGGTATTATTCTTTCAAAATCATGAAATTGTATACTTTAGTCAATATATGCTGGTTAATCTCAAGTTTAACTATTATCATTTGTAAATTTATAATATTAGTTGAGCTCGAGCTTTGGAATCAAGAATCGTAACAAGCTAACTCCATTTGAACACAAGCACCTTTTTTTTTCTTTTTCTTTCCATGAGTCATGCTCAATATGGATCCTTAATCTGTTGAATGTGTCATAAGGTAGGACTTTGTCATTGCGAAGAGTAAATGATTTGGTGGGCCATGCATCAGTGTTTCTATTCTAGTGATGTATGTTACAGTAACGCCTGAGCCTCTGTGTTTCTTTTATGAAATAGTGAGGTTGTGTTGCATCTTGGTTTAAGAGGCATGTGCTTAGGAAATGTTGTTAGAAGGGAAGAGCCCCTTGTCTAATGGATGTTTTATTCTTCATGTTGATGCCTTATTATGGTTGAAGGTTGAATGATCTTTGCCTTGCTTGCCTTCAAGAAATGAAGTCAAGCTAAATAGGTTGTTAGTGAATTCAGGTGAACAAAAGGTGAGTGCATTGCTCAGACCTTTCTATGATGATTAACTATTACCAATAAAAGCTTCATTGTCTGAGATATCGCAGTAGTGCGAGAGATCACGCACTCTTGGTGCCCGATATGTCTTATTCTATGTCTTTTCTAGTATGGATAGGTTGTATTGAGTATGCATGTCTATTACCCTTTTATTTGTTGTAAATATATTGTTTATTAATACAAGATAGAGTTAGCATTGATTGGGAAGGAATGAACTAGTAATCCATTTAAGAGGACTTTACCCTAGAAAAAGTCAAAGGAAGGGAAGGAAATTTTTCGAACTCGGAATGAATTGGAAGTGAGAGATGCACTAATCAGAAAGAGAGTCTCTCTTGACCTGACTTTCCTATTGGCTTTGACTGCGGTAAGTAATTCACTCAAACCGATTCCAAATGTTCACAGGTCAACGAAAAAAGACTCGACATCTTTACACTATTTATTTTAGCAGTACAAGGGTTTCGTTTTTTTAGTTTTGAACAACTTATATTGAATCATTTTTTACCTCGAAGTATAAAAAGTGAATATTCATTCTCATTATTCCACATTGACCAATTTTTTTTATACTTTTTAGATAGTTTAACGATCATATAAATTTAGCTATCAAACTAGTTTCTTTTTATTTTATATTCAAAAAATAAAATGAAATCTTTTTCTTTGTAAAGCAAAACTCAAAGTAGGGACTTTTTCAAGAGATTCTTTCCATAGTAAGAAATAATCGTTTAACTTATTCCTTTATTAAGTATAATTGTTCCTTAATTTAGTAACAAATGGGTAATTTTCGTCCTATTGTTTAATCAAAGTAAAAAACTGGTTAAAAGGTATATGTGTCAAAAACAAAAAGAAAAAACTTATAGGAAAAAGCGGGTTAAAAATTTAGAAACACTAGGATAGAAGTTGTCATTTATATAACCTAAGGGATTGAAACTCGCTTTTTTGAATCTTAAATCCCCACTAGAGTATTTATCAATTACGGAGTATATCAGAAAGGATAAAGTCAAAATCTATTGATAAATACTCTGAAAGTCGATCATCAGTTGAAAATCAATTACGGAGTATATCATTTATATAACCTAAGGTTTGATTGCGAAAGTAAAACGACTGAAAATCGATGATCAGTTGAACAACGATCAGCACAATTAATCAAAGGTATGATTTTAGGTTAATGGATTAAAAATATATTAATCTATTACATATAAATATATCTACTATTCTAGGATTTTTGTTTTCTGGTTAATTAAGTTTTGGGTTTGTGTTATTGTGCTGTAATTTATGTGGTATGTCATATTTTTGTGATAAATTTGCTACAATGGTGTAAATTTGCTAGATCATTTATGATATTGGTGGTTAGTTTGAGTGAGATGTATGATTTTATTGTTTTTTTATTATATTCATCTGCTTAAGGTATTAATGTATGATTAGACTCAGTTGGTGATTTGGATAATACATGAATGTGTTTTAGTACCTACATGGAGGCTACTGTCACCGTCACAAAGGAAGTCAGTTCAAGTTCATGGCGAAGACCAAACAACCAGAACATATTTCTTTGAGACACAATTAATCAATTATAAACCTTAATTAAGATTAATCAAAATTTAGTTTTGATTGAGAGTTTTTGTTGGATGTACCAGTTTGATTTCTAAGGTATTGTTAATTTTGTAGTTTTTTATTTATTAGTGTTAATTATGGTTTTTGTTGGATGTGTCAATTTGATTTGATTGGTATTGTTAATTTTGTAGTTGTTTCTTTATTAGTGTTAATTAGTGTATTACAAACCTTAATTACATATTTCGTAGGGTTATCACAGTTTCTATCATAAGGACTGGAGACCACTTGGGTGATGGGACAGGTGGAAAATCCATCAGGGAGGCCCCAAGACTCATATAGTTTCTTTCGTTATGTATAGCATTATTCTATATGCTCTAACCACTTTAAGATAACCATTAAGCCATAAGCACTTGCAATTAATGACACAAACAAGTTAGTTGCAGTTGCAAGTTGATATCACATTGCCATAATCAAACAAATAGGTCCTTAATACTATTAAAAACACCTTAGCTATCTGTTTTAATAGGCAGTGCATAAGTTTTGTTCCTTTGGGTGTTCACTTATTGGTTTGGAAGTATGGGCACGTAGGTTGTATGTGAAAAATTCTTGGTTGTTGACTAGATTGATTTTTGGGCAGGTAATTCTGCACAGCAGACAATGAATCTATGGGTCCACGGAAAACACGACTTATTTGAATAACCTTGTGACCTCACTGGCTAAATCCAAATTTTGTAACACATTGAGGCCCGATGAGGTACGTAGGAATGTTGATAAAAAAGGTTCTAACCGTTATTTGCGTATGTGATTATGATGAGAACTGTATGCTATGCTATTTCATATATAGTTTTTGTTCATCTAATAAAATGTTGTATAACATCTAAAATGTATCCGCAGTTTGCTCAGTGGGATCAAAATGTGAGAAGAAAACAAATATTCCAAGCATGAAGGTTTTGAGACACTTTTTAAAGTGACTACATCATTTGTTAGTGAGATTCAGGTAAGAAATATTTAAACAATTTATATTTACAAACTTTCCATTAATATAAGAAAGCAACTAAGCCTATATATTTTCTATGATCATGACAGTGACAGATTGCAGCTGTGTCGATCTCAAGTGGAAATAACTGTCTGATAACGAGCGCCTTTGATATAATCTACAAGTTATTGAATATAGTGTTTTAGTGGATATTAACGCGATCTTCGTAAGTTCCTTTTCTTTATTTTATGATGCTTTCGGAAAAAGGTTTCATTTTATATACGCAAACATCTGTGATTAAAACGAATACATGTTATTAGGGAAAAGCGACTAAGAAATATTAATGCAATTCACGTGGAAGTAAGATGGGAAAAACAGTGGTTTCTTATGAATACGTTTCGTGTTTTTTTTGCATTTGCTTATTTATAAACGGCATAGGAGAGTAAATGATAACATGTTATATTGGAAACTTTGAAATCAGCGCCAGGGTGTGTCATTTTTTTTCTTTTTGTCAATATTGTATCAAAATTTCTATGATTTCCTGATACAAAATTTGAAGATGATACTAAGGTCAGTACTATCCCACAAGCTCCTCAATTTAGACCATCTTCAGTTAACACAATTCCTTCAACGACAAAAAAGGTAAACGATACATCAGCAAGGAACAGTGATGCCATGTCGAAAGAGGAAAACGTGGTCGCACCTGCAGTTGCGCCAGTCGGAACCTTAGAAGAGAAACCAGTAGCCGCAGATCCTCTTGGAGATGCAAGAAGCAAAGTGCTAGAAGAGATTGGGAAAGAGTTTGTTGCAATGATGGCGAGTGTGACCCATTGTGCCAGCGACGCTGCATCGCTTGCAACCAAGAAGGTGATGCAAAAATATTGGCATGCCAAAGCTGATACAGGTATCGCGCTTCTTTTATTATGTGATTTTTTGTGGTAATGCTTTTATATTTTTTTGTTGTACCTGCTAGAATTAATTTGTTAAGGTCAACATAGTGTTTTAGCAAGATTGGTGTTTTAGTCACTGATTTCTATTCGTATTTGATTTGGATGAAGGTGTTAAGGGGCATCTTGATGTCTCAAAATCCAATGCAGTTGAGATTAAAATATGTACTGTAATATATAAACCCCCATAGCTTTTAGATTTGCTTCACAGTCTTGCTTGTGGTAACCAGATATCTACTACTATGGCTTCTTCTTTTTAGAATATAAACTGATTATTTTTTATTTTATTTAATTTATTTATTTATTTATTTATTTTTGGTCCGCGAATTATTTGGTAGTTAGTAATTTATCAAATTCATTATAAATAAAACTTTTGAACGGGTTATTGACGACTTTATAATAGAAATATTCGTATAATAACTTTCAGTGTGCAATGCTATTCGCTCTCTTTACTTTTAAATGTACAAGCTTGAAGAATCTTATGCTACGTGCCTACGTATCTTTGAATTCTCTATTGACTGAGTGTGTTGCAAATTTGATGAATTATGAGTTTAGGGTATATTTGGCATTGTAAGTGTATGGTATTTGTAGGTGCGCACTTTAGGGGTGTTCGCGATTAGATTATCAAAGATGTGAATCCTCAAGAAAATAAAGACTAAAGGCTTAAATCATGAAGAATAACACTATATGGCTCTCGGTGCAGGATCAACATACCAAAAGGCAAAAAATGTGAAAAAAGGGTACGGGTTGTCATGTAGCAGGAAGCTTAGAAGGCTAAAGATGGTAGTAAAAGGAAAATGGAGTGGGCTAAATAAAATACCAAAAAAGGGTAGGAATCAATAAAGGTTAAAGCAATTGAAGGTTTAGAGGTTGAGAAATAGACAATTGGTAAGAAGTGCGATGAGGCTACGATTAGTGACGACACAAGAGCGTATGGCTTGTGTTTAATAAGGTCCGTGGAGATAGGGACGACCATTACTATGCATAAGAGCATAAGACTCATTCAAAGAGTTACACAGTAGTACTACTGCTCTTGCAAAAGCAATGTATGTATAAAATCAATTCTTCTTTTTTCTTTAGTATGTTACATGTAGCTTATTATTGCAAGTTTACAGTATTTTTGCATATTGATTGTGGTTTCTAGATTAAACAATTACAACTCGGAGATGATGTGAAAATTGATTTTGAGGTGCAATTATTTGTTTGGCGAGGATATTGAATTGCCTATGTAATTAGAGCCATTAGATATTTCACTTTAACATTGCGTTATACGTCAAAACAACCTTAATGAAATCATAAATCCCTGAATTAAACAGATGTTGTAAAAGATTTTTAACTATCTTCTTATTTTTTGTATGTACATTAGAGTCGCCGCTTCATGATATTTGTCTATACAGCAGTAGACGCAGATTCTGCGATTATAAGATATTCGTGTTAAGCTGCATGCATATAATGACAACTCGGAAAGTTCAAGTAATAGTTTTCACGCTTTTTTGGATACTCGATCTGTGTTGTTATTAGGATGGATTTATATATCTTTTTTCTCAGGTCGATGGATCCTTCATAAGCTGTAGTACTAGAAAACTTTTATCTGACCTCAACTTATGTGTCCTACACATGCAGACATATCCAGTTGCTGGAATATCCTGCCACGGACTTTAAGATGTCAAATACAAAACATTTGCACACGTTATGCAACTTTGAAAGGTATTTGAAATGTATATGTTGTTTCCTAATTGATTTTTTTTATAGTTTGTCTCAATTGTTTGCTCGATCATGATCCGGCGTTAACCTGCAGTTCGTTAAAAAACCAACTTGAACTGGATTGGTTTACACCTCCAATAAACGAGACATTTGTCACAATGAGTATGGTATAAGTGATGATACGATTTGGTACATGTGAGTTACTAACTCGCTCAACTTTCACAATGCTCCATTTAGTTGTCATAAATAGTTTTGGAATCAGTTAGAATCAGTTAGCTTGCATTTTATATGATCTATATCGTGAAGTACCGAAGTATGTCCTATATTATGTGAAATAATCAGACCCTCTTGCATGCATGCCTCTCCCTTGCTACCCTTTTCTGAATTTCAGAATGGAACTTTGGATTTGGTACAATGTACTAAAAACGTTGAAAAGTTAAAATGTAGCGATAGGAACAGTTGAAGAAATCGTTCAAAAGGCATGGCTAGCATTCATTATTTATACGTTCAAAAGACATGGTTACATGCTTTAAATAATAAAAAGTGTATTTTAATGATGCAATACTTATAATACCAAAACCTATCATCGCTAACTTTGACATGTCTTAATACAAGCTTAGAGATTTCTTCTCATTGAAATTAAGAGCTTCTCAACTATTAAAAAAAATTAAAAACATTTACTTATGTTAGAATGGAGATGTAGTTCTCAAATTGAAAGAATGTGTTATTTTATAGAAAGAAATTTATTTAAAATTAAACAACGGTATTTGATCGGTTTTTGGTAGTGCAGGATCAAAGGAAATGCCCCAACATCAGAAATGTAAGAGGAAGGTATCGTTGCAGTTGTATGGCTTGCGACATGTATGAAAATTTATGTTCTTAAAGGTATAAATTTTACACTTAGATCTTACTTATACTCTCCATTATTTTTGCTTATGACTGATGATGAAAATGTGTGTTTTTATAAAAGTTATTGTTAGCCACTAACGTAGAAATAGTGACATCATATAGCGAAGACGGATAAACATCATTAGCGGAGTACTCACCGGCAATAAAGTTGCCACGTACTTATAGTTCTTTTAACAACTTGAAGCAAATGCGGAACGTGCAAGATCGTATATATCAAACATTGATCGTTTAGCAGGAGTGATATAAACCGATAATATGGTGGTATGAAATGTATTACCCTGAAAAAGCAAGTGTATAAAAAGATCCATCGGGTCAGGCAGGGTGATCAGTTGCCTGTTTGATCATATTATTCAAAAACATTCGCATATATTAACATACTTCAACAACTTTATGAATTTCAAGACACACTTGGATATTAGTTTTAAACCTATACCATTATCTAAAATTACTAAATACAACAAATGAATAAAAACATATATGCATAAGATTTCTTATATTTTTGGTCAAGCAAGTGTCTAAGCATTTTAATCACATCACATTAGTCAAAAAAATACTTAACTAAAATATTTAGAAAAAAACCCGTGCGTGCACGGGTATTATAACTAGTAAGCTCGAGAGAAAAATTTAAAAATAGTTAATACTAATTGTGATAAGAGTATGAATTTAATGCATACAATACAAAACTCTTGCAATTTATAGCTCACCCATGCCTTCCAATTTATAGTCATGTTCCAAAAAAAGTTGTAGCAAACTTGTATATTGTGTAAATCAAAGGGTGTAAATGAGTCGAGTTATTGTCGAGTAACTTGATCTCGACTAAACCTCGTTCGAGTCTCGAGCCAAGAAAATGAACTCGCTTTGAGCTCGATCCCCGAACATAGCTTTTAAGTAATATATTTCATACATATTATGTCAGGCTCGTACGTGAATTTAGGGATGTGTATAGGTTTATTAGCCATGCTCGGTGCTCGAGACGTAACAAATTTAATCTTATATTTAAATGTTAAAATTAAAAAAAAAACAAATTATTACACATAATTCAAAGCTTTTCGATCCAAGCTTGATATTAGTTCAAACTTTCTCGAACCATCTCGAGCTTTGTTCATGAAGGACCGTCAAGCTTTCAAACCAAGCTACAAGCAAACAAATTACAATCGAGTCAATCGAGTTGCTTACACCTCTATTTGGATCAAAATTATAAGTATGTGACAACCTAAACTCAAGTGAAGCTTTCATAGCAAAATGAGATGAGCTCTATTGTTGCATCGTGTCTATTTGGCTAGAAAATTAAATACTTACGACCAAAATGTACGTGCTTAATAAGTTTCCCCGGACCTTTGTATTTAGCCGATGTGGGATAGGATCACTTCTTTAGTTTTCTTTGCATTTTTGTTCAGCAAAAAGCACTAGCTTGAACATCATTAAGCTCTAGTTGATACACAGAAATTGAACCCATTTTTTCTACTATTTACATCCAATTTTTCTACTATTTGTTAAACATGTAGACGTTTCCTTGTCATGCCCATTTTTTTGAATTTTAAAATGTTATCGTTTCCCAACACCCGTTCCCGTCCCCGTCCCCGTGCAACATAGCGCACCGTAGATTCTTGAATATTAAGAAACAAGTATTTTATCACTATAAGAATTCTAATTTTCGGTGATGCACTACAAGAATTTTAATTTATTGTCAAAGGAATTTTAGTGGTATTTTGATCAATTTATTTATAATTTCATAAATAACTTTTAACTTTTATTAGATTAGTATAACAATTATAATATTTTGGTTCTTGGATTTATATTATCTTATTTTTATTTGAAGACAAACAAAATAACACAAATTGAAAAAACAAAATTGAAGAATTGTTGAATACTATTTGGGATAAGTATAGATAGTCGTTCTATAAAATACTCACAATGTTTTGCTCACACGGACCTTCCAACTTATAGTAATCTATCCAATGTAAACTTTGTGGCAACAGTCGATGTGGGATAAAATCTCTTCTTTGTAACACTAGCGATAACATAATTTACATTTGCAAATTTGTGAATCTTTGCTCACGATGGATATATCGGATAGTATCTAAATTGTAACTAACACGAAGATTATTTCGTTTTTGGCAGATTTTCTTGTGAAGTTTCTTATACTTATACCATTCAGAAAGGCAAAAATTTGGTAGTGTGATTGAGGGGCTGTTAACTTCTCCAGGAACGATTTACATAATGATTGTGCTGTTTAAAACAAAATGTGTCATCTTCAAAACCTCCACCTTCGTCGACCACAGTGTTCTTGCCAATATATAGCTAGTTGCCATACACATACACCTAGTAACGTCATATGGTCTTCGATTATGACAACAAGCTCAAGCTCAGACATATTCACCATTTTCTGGAAGAAAATTAATTTTTGTTGATTCTTTCCCGAGCAAGTTAAGGAATCTTTAGTAGCATGTTTAAAGGCCTATCTTATGATTGTGGATTTGAGCATATATGCTTGGCACTTATAATTGACGATTTATACCAGACATAGGTCAAGGGATAATATAACTCACCGATGCGTCTAACATCTATAGCCTGTAAAACTAATGTGTTTACCGACAAAAAGAAAAGGAAAAGACAAGCACAACTGCCTGACAAAAGACTAGTTGGAAATTTTTTTGGCATGTGAAAGTTATGAAGATTGATTTACGCCAATTATGATCAAAATATTTGACAATTATACATTACTATGTAAATGATGTCTCTTTGTTTTAATATCGGAATAGTTCTACTACATGAAACCTATAAAGGCATGAACAAATTGCTAGTACAAGACCCCAACAAAACAAATAAAGAAAGTTTTCAAGATTTTATATACAATATTTTGAGTATCATTGTTTTACAGATAACCAAGAATTATTTATTACATTCTCCAAATAATTTTGAAAGCATTTGTAAGTGAGAGTAACATCTCATATAGCGAACATAAATTGGTATCAGGTTCGAATCCATTTGGGTTAAACGAGTTCTTACCATTTTTATAGATGGAATGACGACAAGGTTTCGATTTAAGTCATGTTGTCATCCCAATTTATAATGGCGAAAATTACGATTACTGGTGTTTGACGATGTCAAAAACAAATTTGAAGAACCCGATGATACACAAAAATTAACCGAAGAACAAATGAAAGATTTAAAGGAAAAAATAAGCTAAAATGAAGTCGTTTTAAGTATGATTCAGTGGGAGTCACACCATCAATATTTCCAAAAATCATGCGTCTAAAAAAGGCAAAAAAAAGCTTGGGAGGTGCTCAAGCAAGAATTTTAAGGAGACGTAAAAGTGAGAGCAACAAAGTTGTAAACTCTCAGACGAGATTACGAGAATAAAAAGATGAAGAAGATCATGAGTCACTAAATGACTATTCATCTAGATTATCCAAATTAATTAATCAGATGAAAAGTTATGGTGATGAAATTGAAGACCAACGAGTTGTTGAAAAAATATCCTCATTAGCATTCCCGAAAGATTTGATCCAATCATAGCAGTTATTGAAGACACTAAAGATTTATAAACATTGGGTATTCAAGAATTGTTAAGTTCTCTCAAGTCATATGAGCAACGGATGGTACGTCATTCCAACAAGGCGATCGAGAATGCGTTCCAATCCAACTTGCAAGGCCACAAAAGACCACAATCAAATTTTGGAAGAGGGACTTCATCCCGAGGTGGCCGCGGAGGCAGAAATTTTAGAGGTCGTGGACGTGGACAAACTTACATAGGATTCAGAGACCAAGGCAATTTTAAGAAAAGATCAGTTGGCGATGGTGACACTTACAAGTGTTCCATTTGCAAGAAAGATAATCACGAAGAAAAAGATTGTTGGTTTAAAGGAAAGTATAAATGCACTAATTGTAATCAATTTGGTCATTTAGAAAAATTTCATCGACAAAAGAATCAACAACATGCAAATTTTTTAGAAAAAAAGACAAGAAGACGGAAATGTTTTCTTATGTCAGTCAGCTAACATTCAAAAGAGTGACACATGGTTTCTTGACAGTGGATGTAGTAACCATATGATTGGCGATGAAAGTATTTTGGTCGATATTATCGCTGTAGGAAATTCTCAAGTAAAAAATAAGAATTGGAGCAGTTGTACAAGTCAAAGGAAAAGGCAAGATCCTTGTCAAGAAGAAAGCACGTAATATATAAATGATTTTTTACTAGTTCCCGACCTTACGCAAAATTTGCTTAGTGTCGGACAACTTGTAAGGCATGGACACTCTGTTATTTTTGAAGGAAAAGGTTGCCTTATTTATAATAAAGGAAGAAACAAAGAGTAAATGTACAAGATGATAATCGGGCGAAATAGAAGTTTTCGGATCACTTTCAGATGTGAAAAACACACTGCGTTGAAAGCCACAACCGCATATGAAGCTTTGCTATGGCACATGAGACTTGGACATCTTAATTTCCAAAGTCTAAAATTACTCCACCATAAAAATATGGTTGGGGGTTCCCAAAGGAATCGCTTGGATAACCAATGAAATACTCGAGCTAGTACACACCGATCTGTGTGGTCCAGTGAGTAATCCATCTCATGGTAATAATCTCTATTTCATACTATTTATTGGCAATTTTAGTAGAATGACATTGGTTTATTTCATGAAAAAAAATCTCAAGTGTTTGGAATTCTCAAAAAGTTTAAAAATTTTGTCGAGAAACAAACAGGGAGTTTTATCAAAATGTAAGAATAAATTTAACGTAACTAAACTAGTATAGTTTCTTTTCCTTGGAGTTTCGCTAGATGTAAGAATAAATTCAACTAGACTAGTTGGTGGCAACACACTTTTTAAATTTATTTGTAATTTTTTAGCATCTTGCTAGTTTCTTAATAAACGTTGTTGTTAAAAAAAGGTAGATTCCTATCAATTTAGTGGTTCATTGCTTGGACCTCCACGCGTCATTGGTCGGATCGCATTATGAAATCATCTTATTTATCATTGACGAGAACCCACAACATATATTTATGACAATCCGTAAACATGTATGTTACATACTTAGCTTTAGAAAGGATTCAACCAATGAAACCTTAGTTACGATTAGTCCAAATACTCATATACATAGAGTTAAGACTCGAAAACAAAAGAAAACGAATATAGTGAACACTAGGGATATAAACACAACAAAAATTTTACTATTTTTCTTTAATTCGCCATTGTGATAGTTGATAAACTGTATTTCATAATGAGAAAGACGAACATTCTTGAAATGACAGTTTATACCGGTGTTTGTTATTCCCTACACAGTCACGTATTACCATTGAACAAATAATTGAGGATCATAACTTATACATGTGTTTTGGTACTATTTATAAGAAGGAAAATGTAGATTTTAAATCCCACATAGGTAAAAGAAAAGAAACTTTGGTACCTAATATACTCATGTGATTGTGGGTTATTAAGGTTCTGGTTAATACAACATATTTGTCTTGGTGGTACTTCTAGATATACTTGGTATTTCAGGTAGTAAAATAAGGATAAACACTTTGTATAATTCCTTTATTTTTTTGCATTTTTTCAAGTCTTTTTGCCATTATTATAAAAGAATAATGTTAATAATGTGCAACCGTTGATATAATCTCATGGGCGAAGCCAACATTCTCGTTGTGGGCGGGCCAAATTAAGTAAAAATTTAGATTTGAGCGAACATAATAATACTCCTAATCAATAACTTTATTCTAAATGCGATTAGCGAAATGCTGAAAATTAATACCAAAGGAAGAAACTTAATATTATTTAAATTAGAGGGAAATGCAGAAATGCTCCCTGTGGTTTGCCCAAGATGTAGGCGGCCTCCCCGACTTTTGGAAAGTACAAGCAAGTTCCCCAAGGTTTAGGATAAGTCGGCAGACAGCCTCCCCAGTTTTTAACACTGTTAAGTTTGACCCATTATATGAGGGCAAGATCGTCTTTTTACCTATTAACAAGATAACAAACACTTTTCCCATCACTCCTATAAATAAAATGGATCGAGCATTTGTTTTTCCAGTAATCCCTTTCTCTCACAAACCCTTCTCATAAACCCTTCAGGTATACTCCCACGCTCACGCATCTCACCAAACAGCTTCATCGGAACATGAACCAACCCGTCACTACACAAACCATGAAGCATCGATACCGCATTCGGAATCAATCCCGTCTCCTTCATTTTCCTAAATATCTCATCCGCGTCCTCCGGTGGCGCTTGCATTTCTTCTCGCTCTGGCTCTAGTCTTATCTCGTCACCCTTATTAGAATTCTTATCATCTTTTTCTTGGTCGTATCCGAGCTTAAACCTATCTAGAAACCCATCAACATCCTTACCTCTATTCTCATTCGCTTTTCGCACATTCTGAAACTCGCGTTTTTGCTCATTTTCGTTATCATCAAAAGGGGTAAAAGATTGAGTTCTATCGGTTTTTCGGCTATCGGGTTACTAAAACTTGGGTTTCTATTGGAATTAAAACTGGGTCGAATACTACCTCTGTTTCTTGGTTCATGGTCATCGTCGATGTAGTCGGAGAGACGAGAAGAAGACGACGGTGGTGGGCGGCGTGACGGTGGTCGACCACCGTTGTTTGATCTGCTGCTGTATGATGAGAATGATCGTGATATTATTAATTCTGGGGTTTTTTGATTTGAAATGGTGGAGGAAATGAGGGATGAGAGCTTAAACCCTTTGATTGGTGTTTTCATTTTCTTTTTTTTAGGGTTCGTGAGAGAATGGGATTACTAGAAAAACAAATGTTTGATCCATTTTATTTATAGGAGTGATGGGAAAAGTGTATCATTTTTTAATAGGTAAAAAGACGGTCTTGCGCTCATTGTCAAACTTAACAGTGTTAAACACTGGGGAGGCTGTCTGCCAACTTATCCTAAACGTTGGGGAACTTGCTTGCACTTTCCAATAGTCGGGGAGGCCGCCTGCATTTGGGCAAACATGTAGCATTTCTGTAATTCCCTCTTAAAATTAAGATTAGATAGTTATACCGCTTTTAATCTATTACGAACAACAAAAAATATTGCAAACTTTAAGGTTTAAATGTATATAATATGAAACAAATGTTTACTTTTGAAAGTGCAACCGTGTAAGTATCCTAAAACAACGCTTGAATAGTTAATATGAGATCATTTGAATATAAATAAACTGAAAACAAGCTAATGTGGTAACAACTTTAAAGTCTAGAGGTTATATATGTTGCGGGTTGGCCATGGCACACCCATGCACCCACACAGCTACTTTAATCTACCACGGTTAATTTTTGTTTATCACTTGAAACTCAGAATGAAGTTATATCCATACTTGTTACTTTCATAAAAGAACGTACCTAGTCTCATTTTTGTATTACGAGTCTTGTCTAGTTTTAATATATATAATGCGCATGGTAACATTTAGTTCTTTGTTTGCGACCATCTTACGTTCAAAACTCACTAGGCACGCATCTTAGGGTGGCTAGAGAAAGGTTCGGAAACATCATTGGGATACTCCGGTTAAAGCACGTGTATTTGGGTTAAAGACATCCTTTTCGTGTAACGTGAACAATGGAAACCTCATCCTTTACTTGTTTACACGTATGTTTTTTTATTTTTTATAGATTATATCCATTCAAAGCTATTGAGTCCTACCTCCTCGAAAACTTGGCTTGATTTAAGGTTTCCCTGTTGATGGGTTCATATACAAGCCAAAATTGTGGTTTATAAATCCCATATCGGTTAAAGAAAAGAATTTTTCTACTTGATATACTCATAAAGGTTATTGTGATTGAAAATTGAATGATCTTTGATCTGACCGAATAGAGGTTATCGTGGTTGAAAGTTTAATGATCTTTGGTCTGACCTTTCTATGATGGTTAACTATCACTGATAAAAGGTTTTATTGTCCAAGATATTGCAGTAATGCCAGAAATCATGCACTCTTGGTACCCGATATGTTTTATGGTATGTCTTTAAAGAAGTAATAACGAGAATGAATATTCACTCTTTATAATTCGAGGTAAAATAATGATTTAATATAAGTTGTTCAACCTTGAATCGGGTATGGTGGTCAATTAAGAAATCTGTTATAGTGACTGGAAATGTAGCTAGTTAAATATATTGTTTACAATTAAAAAAGGTTAGAATCTTGGTACTGCTAAAATAATTGTTTTTGTATAGTCCATAATCAATGGTGTAAAGATGTCCAAGTCTTTTTTATGAAGAGGGAACATTTGTATTAATAAACAATTGATTTACAATAAATAAAAAGGAAATAGACATGCCCAAGCATATAAACAAGCCCATTTAAGATAGGTCATTTTGCTTTAAGTTAATTAGATGTGTTTAGGGTGCTTATGGGTTCGGTTTTCTGGTTGTTTGGTTATTTCTATTTGGGTTTTTTGGATAAACGTTTTTTGGTTAAAACCAAAAATTGTATTTAAATTAGGTCTGATTTCGAGTTGACTCTAATAACCCGAAATATATCATTTATATTTTATACAAATGTAATTGTATTGATTTATAGGAAAAAGAAACTATTACAACCATAAAAAGTGTTTCCTAATTTAAATAAAAGTTTAATGGTCTTTCTGTATACTATTTTCGTCCTCAAATTAGTGTTCCCCATTGATTTTTCAATCATTTTTTTTTTAACTTTGACATTATATTTTTGTTCATATTATATAATACTTAACAAAAATTATAAAAATTGCTTGATTCAAATGTATTTTTATTGCTGTAATTTTCATCAACAATTATATAATAAAAACAAAAATATTAACGGTAAAAGTCAACAGGGACAATAATTTTGAGACGGAGAGAGTATATAAATATGTAAAAGAGAAGTGTTTATTTATATGAATTTGGCTTTCAGGTTAGATTACCAAAACCATACCTAACCCAAAATTTTGATCTCTAATCTGGTTCGCTTCGGTTATATTTTCGATTTGTTTCATTTTTCAGGTTATTCGGTTTAACCTCATATTTCGTAATTAAGACTTGAACTTGGTTTAAAACTTTTTAGAGCACCCGGAGTGATCACGCCGTACCCCGGCGTTGCCTGACGTGACCACACCGTTCTAACCTGCGGGAACCATAGTGTGTCCACAGCCACTTGCGTGGAAATGTGTATAAAAAAATTCATTTTAGCCCCTTGGCACACTTATGAAACCGGCCCTTTGTTTTTCACTAATGTCGAAAACCACCCCCAATGGCTATATTATCGTTGGATTCAAATATTTTCAAAATTTTTTTTATAAAAAAACCTATAACGGCTAAATTTTTGAAACCCCTCCATATATACAATCCTAACTTCATTATAAATTTACCCAAACACAAATTTTACACACAAAAAA
This sequence comes from Glebionis coronaria, assembly GCA_025667525.1. Classification (NCBI taxonomy): domain Eukaryota; kingdom Viridiplantae; phylum Streptophyta; class Magnoliopsida; order Asterales; family Asteraceae; genus Glebionis; species Glebionis coronaria. The sequence continues at coordinate 4,504,850 of CM046879.1, read as the reverse complement.
ATGGCGTACCGACCTTCCGCGTTTGACATTTATAATGAAACCGACATTGATATGTTCGTTACTGCGTATAATTATTATAATTACTTGCAAGAACAAGAAAACAAACTCCGACTCACCCGAAATGTTATTGAACGTGATCGTGAGAATGCCGAAGTTCGTTTGAGGGCGGATTACTTGACGAGCATTGTAAGTATCCGTTACATATTTTGCGTAAAAGATATCATATGAGTCGAACATTATTTTTAAAAGTTGACCATGATATTGAAAATTATACGATGGATTCTCTTCCAAAAACTTTGATTATATAGAGTTCGACCCGATGCTAACGGTCGAATGAGTGCACAGCCGCCATACGCCAACTGGCATACGACAACGTGCCCGACCAGTTTAATGAATACTTGCAATTCGCCGAACGTACTGTTTCTGAAAGTTTATTTTTCTTTAATACGTGTATTATGGATTTGTACATGAACAAGTATTTAAGAAAACCAACTCTTGAAGACTTCATAAAATTTATGAGAGGCATAACAATGTTCATGGTTTCCCGGGAATGCTTGGAAGCATTGATTGTATGCACTGGGAATGGAGAAATTGTCCAGTATCATGGGAGGGACAATACGGGAGGGGTGATAAAAAAGATACCCAACAATTATGCTTGAAGCATTTGCTTCTCACGATTTGTGGACTTGGCAAACGTTTTTTGGTGTAGCAGGTGCAAATAATGAAATAAATATTTTAGATGTTTCTCCGTTGTTTGACAACCTTCTTAATGACGTAGTACCTGTAGCTCCGTTTAGAGTAAATCGGGTAACGTTTCAGAATGGGTTTACTTAGCCGTCAGGAATTACCCACAGTGAGCTAGTTTTGTAAAATCGTTCTCGGTTGCAAGTCAACCCAAAAACATTAATTTTAAACGGAAACAAGAAGGAGCAAGAAAGGATGTCGAACGTGCTTTTGTTGTTCTTCAAGGTCGTTAGGAAATATTAGGTCAACCGGCTCGATCATACAGAGTAACCACCATCAGTAGAGTCATGTATAGTTGCATCATATTGCATAACATGATTTTAGAAGATCAAAAGATGGCGATTGGTCAAGAACATGAAGCTGAATTTCGTATTGATGATTCCAATCTATTTGTTAATCCATCGGCAAGAATCCAACGTCGGTGCATAGATAGACATGACACCAACCGTACTAAAACAAAAGAGTTACGAGATAAAAATTCACATCTTTCACTTCAACGACACCTTATGTAACACCTTTGGGCACGACGGCTACAAAATGAAGATGAAGATGAAGAAATGGAGGATTAATTTTTTTATTTTATGTCATTTGTATTTTTTTAATTTGGTATGTTAGGATTTAATTTATTATGTAATGTTTTTTATTTGAATGAATAAATTAAATTAGGATTTGAATAAATTAATTGTTTAGGGTAGTTTTTGAAAATAAATGGAAAATTTGGTGTGATGGTGTGAAAATGGTGTGACAGGTTTGTTACACCATAAAACGTAATGATCTATAGGTGAGACATGTAAACTCATGATTCTTGGATATTAAAAAACAAATGTTTTATCACTACAAAAATTCTAATTTTTGGTACCGAGGATTTTACCGATATGGGTTTCTCATATACCTATCTCAAATAACTTTCAACTTTTATTAAATTAGCATATAATAATTATATTATTTAGTTTGTTCAAAATTTGTTGTTTTATTTTTTTTATACTTAAAGAAAAACAAACAACACATGTTGAAGAAACAAAATAAAAGAATTGTTGAATACCAATTGTGATAAAATATGGATATAATATAACAATAATAATGTATACAAAATACTTTTAACATTTTTATCACTCGGCTTCCAGTTTATAGGGAGCTATGCATTGTATACTTTGTGGGTAACAGCCGATGTGGGATAAAATCATTTCTTTTCTCTTAGCGTTTTGTTCAACAAACTTGTCAATCTATGCAATTTGTAAACCATACAATTAAAACTGTAACTAACTCGGAGATTATGTCATTTTTCACTCGTTTTCTTGCGATGTTTCAGGAGGACAAATATTTGGTAGGGTGATTGACGAGGTCTGTGTCGTTTAAAACAAAAGAGCAGTCTACAAAATCATGCATGGGAGATTATTGATGCAACTATGATTCTCCGTCACCTTCATCGGCTGCAATGTTGTTACTAGTGTATAGCTACCACATGCTTAGTGACGTTGTACGAGCACCTGTAACACAACTAGCTCAACTAATTTAACCACTTTGTGATTTCGGGTGGGATGTATGTATCACTTCATTTGTGAAAATGTGGTACGTGTACAAGGACGGAGCTTGGACATATTTATTGGGTTCCAAAATCGTGTGGACACCATAGAGTTTTAATATATACAGCATGGGTTACAAAAATAAAGACTGCACGTAGACATAAACGATAGAGAAAAATACAAATTCAATTACATGGACGAATTTTAATTATATTTTAAAACTCACTACTTATAGACTTCAAATCAGACCTTTTAACGATTACTTTGTATGATGGAAACCAACAAGATGCCTGAAAACTTAGGGACAATGATGGTGGCAGTTGACGGGAGTGAACACAGCATGAAGGCATTAAACTCGGAACTTGACAACATGAAGTTAAGTCTCCTGTCACATTTTTAGATACTTTTTATTAATCATCCAACAATATAGATTCATCAGCATTTTTATATTACTAGACGAGTACCCGCATAGCGGCGGAAATTCCTAACGGCAATCAATTAACAATATATAACACTGGTAAAGTAGTCTCAGTAACGTGAAAGATCAAATTATAATTACAAAATATTTTAACATTTGATAATGCAACTAAAATAAATATTTTTAACATGTCAACCCGTTCTAACCATCACTACAATCAGGAACCCTAGGCATCCACTTAAATGATACATCAGAAAGAGTCATCAACAATTAACAATATCTAATATTGTTGTAAGTGTTTCGAATTATGTGAAAGATCAAATCATAATTTTAACATATATATTCTAGCATTTGATAATTCAACTCAAATAATTATTTCTAACATGTCAATCCATTTTAACCGTCACTGCAATCAGGAACCAAGGCCTCCACTTAAATGATACGGCACACTGGAGTGATCTTTCGGCAAAACCCTATAGCCTCTGTAAGCTTGTAGTTTGGCAATAACGCTACGCCACGCTTCACGCTATTTACAACCTTGGTTGAGACTATAGACGCAATTATGACCTTCATCTGTTGTAATGTTCATACCAATGTTCCACACACCTAGTGACGTCATATGGTCAATTGTACCACAACAAGCTCATAGTTGACGTTACTAACCGAAAGTCATAAAGTGCATCCATTGACTTGTAACAGAATTTGAGCAATTTTGTTTTGTTTGTGATTTTGAGCACGTAAGTGTTGATTTGTGTTTGAAATATGCAATCCTATGGGCAGTTACATAATAAAAATGAGTACATGTCTAGATAGTTTTTCGACAGGCTTGGACGAACTAAAGAAGACGCAAATGTAAGTGCAGGTCGAAAAACCAAATTGGGCTCATTACCACTAGATATAGTCAAACTTAAATTATCTCAAGTGTTACTGTCATGTCGAGAGACACAATGGAGAAAATATGTAGTGTTTGGGTGTTTCGATGACCATGGTGATCAGTCCAGGGGCAACATGAATTTTTGTGAGGTAATATTTATTTTATTATAAAAGTTAATTTTACTAAAATGCACTGTATGAATGGTGGACTACATTAAAACCCCTGGGTGATATTGTATTTTCATCACAATTTATAGATTAGAAAACCTTAATGCACCCTAAACGTACAAACTGGGCTTAGGCTCATATTTATCATCTAACACTCCCCCGCAGTCCGAGCGACGAAATTACAAAAGCTCGGACTGGAGTAGAATACAAAACTAGACAAAAAACCAAAATAAAACGGGATAACCCAAAGTATCTCCTATTCTACTTTTTCTTTTTACGGATAACCAAACTACCCCAGATTATTCATGCAGACTCAAGGTATATCTATCTGTCGAAAATGGCAGACTCAAGGTAATACCTATATCTATCTGCCGAAGATGGCAGACTCAACATATATCTATCTGTAGAAAATTAAAAGTCGTCTCGGGACTTGATACCCTAGATTCGACTGAAACAACGATAACTTTTTTTAATAAATAACTAAAAAGAAGATAAATAATATCACCACACATCTACTCCACAATTATACCGTTTCCTTTCTCATGCTTGACATCAAACCATCTTAAAAAATATATAAATAAAACAAGCACCACACTTCTTTATATCAGATCTGTTTTCTACTAGTACCCTTGCAAACAACCGACCAATAAACTCTGCTTTTGGAGCATCATTCATTGCAAGTGAATCATGATCGACATTTTTCCTCTCAAAATAATTAGTGAGCCAAATGCCAAATGGATATCATCAAGGGATAAAAATAGGGTGCGCTCAAATATGTCTTTTTTTAAAGGTGAAGAGGTCAGATCCACATCCAAAAGATATGGGGTTTGTTTGGGATCAACATTTGATAACGATGGAAGGATTAAAAATTTCACAACGTGAGATTGATATGGGAAGATTATAAGAATAAAAACAGGGTTTGAATTTTGATAGGTTTTAGGAATCATTTTTTAGAAGATCAAGATAGACGGGTGAAGGCAGCGGCTTTTAGGTTTATTGTATCTCTTTATGTTGATGATCTTTCGGGACAAGAGATGACAAACAATTGGTTGAGGAATTTAAACGAGAAATGATGCAGGTTTTTGAAACGACTGATCTTAGTCTTATGTCTTATTTTCTTGGAATGGAGGCCCATAAAAACCAAAATGAAGTATTTATTTCCCAAAAGAAGTATGCAAAAGAAATTTTGAAGAAATTCCAAATGGAGGAGTGCAAATCCGTAGCTACACCAATGTGTCAAAAGGAAAAGTTAAGCAAAGAATAGGGCACTGACAAAGTTGATGAAGGAACATATCGAAGCTTGATCAGTTGTTTAATGTACTTGAGTGCAACAAGACATGATATTTTGATCGTTGTAAGTCTTTTATCTCGGTTTATGCATTGTCCAAGTGAAGTGCACTTAAGAGCAGCAAAAAATGGTACTAAGATTCATTAAGGGAACTATTAGTTGCGGTGTCAAGTTTGAGAAATGTAAAAATTTCAACTTTATTGGTTTTTCATTGGGGTGGTTGCGCTGATGATATGAAAAATACTTCAGGATATTGTTTTAACTTTTGGTTCTGAATTACTTTCATGGAGTTCAAAGAAGCAAGAGACGGTAGCTCAATCGACTACAGAAGCAGATATTAATGCAGCAAATGAGGCAACTAACCAAACTTTATGGTTAAGGAAAATTCTTTATGATTTGCACATTGTCCAAAACAAAAGCACTAGTATCTTTGTTGACAATGAGGCAGCAATTGCTATTTAAAAAAATGCAGTCTTTCATGGGAAAACAAAACAATTCAAAATCAAGCTTTTCAATTTGAGAGAAGTGTAGCAAGCTAGGGAAGTTACACTTGTTCATAGCAACTCTGAAGATCAACTAGCAGACATATTCACAAAACCACTTCCTGTTACAAAGTTTGAAGTGCTGAGAAAAAGGATTGAAGTTTGCATTGCCTGAAGCAAGGAGGAGTGTTGAGAACATGCGTCAGTCAGTTCAAAAGGTTTGGGAGGCTGAAGGTTCAAGTCATTATGAGTCATGAATAAAGCTGGAATTCATAGCACAATCATGTTTTTATGCCTTTTAGTTTATTTCAGTTACTTTTATGTAGCCTATATAAAGGGGCATTTGCTATTCAATAAAATATATTCCTCAACAAATCAATATTATCATTCTCTCAATTCTAACATTTCACTTTTACTTATTCAACAAAACAACAACAGGAAACGATGAAAACACTATATAACTAAACAGAGCCATCGTTCCAAGGTTCAAAATATTCCTTCACTAACAACAAACTAATTAGCAACATCTACTTTAATAGAGTCCAAGAAAGGAAACCTCGTGAAAATTGTGGAAACTTGGGTTTTGGTAATTGGAGATTACAGTAATGTCGAGCAGGATTCTCTTGAGACTATAATGTTTTTGTCTCTTGTTACCTTGATTCACACATTGTAATATTTTCATTTTAAGTTAAAGTTATCATTATATTATCTTTGATATCATGATATAAGATGTTTGAATGAATATAATGATATGAGCACCAAGTTTGTTTTTTCAAATGGTTGTATTGATTTATAATCCCACATAGTCCCATGAAGCAAACCTTTGACATGGTGTACGAGAACTTTAAAACAAGTTTCAAGTTCTTCTTCGCTTTCCTCCAAAAGCTGATATATATTCTCACAATTTTTTAAGAAACTTGTATCAGTTTGGGCTAGATTATTTATATCTAAATGGTTTTACCTTATTAACAGATATATTTATTATGGTGGTACCTCTTTGTTCAACATTTTCTATTATAAATTTAAAATATTGTCTTTTTTACGTAATATTAGGGTTACGGGTTTGATCATTGGATCAATCCGGTCGAGTTATCGGTTCACTGATTCAACTACCTCAACCGATCGAGTCACTTTGTCACACGAATTACCATGCAGAAAGGGGCTTTTTCGTCTTTCCATGGAAATTTAATCAAGATACCAGGTTAAACCGGTCGAGTCACAGGGTCACGGATTCGACCATTGGTTCAATCCGATCGAATCCTTGGTTCATTGATTTGACCCTATTTTCCACTAAGCAATTCCGCAACGTCTGTTCTCTCAAAATCAAAAAATTATACACTTTTGTCAATATATGCTGGTTAATATCTAGTTTGACTTATTATCAATTGTAAATTTGTAATATTAGTTGAGCTCGAGCTTTGGAATCAAGAATCGTTTGAGCCTCGAGCCAGGAATATGAACACCCCTTGAGCTCGTTCGAGCATATTTGTTAAAATATATATGCGTTTTCATAAATATAATGTCGGGCTCATATGTGAATTTACGAATGAATACAGTTTTTTGAGCCGTGTTCGAGCCGAAACAAATTTATCTTATATTTCAGTGTTGATTTACTAAAACATGTCATTACAGATAACTCGAGCTTTTCAAGCCGAGTTCGACCCTAGTTTAAACTTTCTAGGGCCATCTCGAGCTTCGGTCATGAAGGCCCGTCAAGCTATCGAGCCAAGCTCGGAAGCAAACAAAATATTAACGAGTCGAGCTCCGCCAAAGTTTGATTCAAATCGACTTGCTTACACCTGTATTTGAATCAACATCGGATTTATGATTAATGTACATATTTGACAACCACAACTAAAGTGAAGCTTTTCATAGCAGAATTAGTGAAGTTTATATTTAACAATCGGTTGATAAATTACGTTATGTATTGATTGGAGTGTGATTATTGTGACAAAACAAATTTAGTTTTTTATTTGCATATTTCTCTAAAATATAAGTTTTTTTATCCATAATTACAATGCTCTTAAGCATTGTTAAAGAAAATATGCAAATATAAAAGTCTTACGTATGTAATTTCCTCTTATAAATAAATAACATTGATTTAACTGTGTTTATTTTTATAAATAAACAAAAAATGAATAAATAGAGACCACTTTTAGAGTTTGTTAAGAGCGTTAGGTAGGGGTGTTCACGGGTCGGGTCGGTTCGGTTAGTTAGACGATTTTGACTATCCATCGCGGTTCGGGTAGTTAAATTTACTATCCGTAACTGAACCGTACAAGGCGGTTAACCGGACATGCGGTTACCCGAAATGAGCGGTTACCCACGGTTCGGGTCACGGTTAACCATCTTGTAAGTTTCGTCAAACTATAGTCTACAAATAATAACATGGTTTAGAACATAGAATGTCGTTTTCGTAAAATTCAATGACAATGAATAGATAAAAATCATATAAAAATTATTTCGTTCCAAAAAGTGCATTAGAATATTCATAAATAACATATTAACTAAAAGATATTTATTAGATGTTTATAAACTACGATCACATTAATTAAATTTACACAAACATGTTTTAAATAGTTGACATTAAAAGTAAAAAATCGTTATAAAATAAAAGTAGGGTACTATACAATTAATACATGTACTATAATTTGAATTTTAGTTAAAAGATTTCATGGATAATATGTGCGGTTCGGTTCGGTTAACCACGGATATCGAAAACTAAAAACCGTAACCGAACCGTTATATGCGGGTTTTTTCGGTTTCGGTTTTTTTCGGTTTCGGTTTCTTCGGTTTCGGGTTTTTTCGGTTTCGGATTGATCGGTTCGGCTCGGTTCGGCGGTTTCTCGGTTTTTTTGAACACCCCTAGCGTTAGGTGCATTAACATCAAAATCTTCAAATAACACCGCACATCAGTGCCAAATCAGTATAACACTCAAATAACATTAACACGTCTAATTATAACACCAACCACTACCCCTTTTCTTTTTCTTTTTTTCAAAAAAACCCTAAAAAATTATTTCATTCATTAAACAAACAAACTATTTCGTTTATAATTAAAAATACAAAATATATTTAAGAACTAAAAAAAAATACTACAAAAAAATAAGAAAATATATTCAAATTTTTTTAAATTTTTTTAATTTAAACCTTATACCGTTACTCGTTGTGATAAAGTCACCGCCAAGTCAAACCCTATTTTATTTTTCTTCTTAATTACTTAAATTCGTAATTTTAAAAATATAAATAAAAACATAAACATAAACATAAACATAAACAATTTTTATTCGAAAATAAAACATTTATTCCATGCTTAAAACATTAAAATACTGGAATTCAAATATAATAAGAAAAGAAATACACTACTAGATAGATAAAATAAAAATACGTAATACGATTAATCCGTTCCCGGATCCGAATCCGATAGGTGCGCATAAATTACTTTTTACTGGAATTGTGCTTCTTTAGCTTCTGTGGCCATAATTTTTTCCTCCCACTCCCTTTGTGTCGTAGCTTCTTCTTCCATTGTTTCTTTAAATACTTGTTCTTCTTGTCATAGTTGATACACCTGATTGTCACTAAGTAAGCCATTTGAGTCGTTTACAATTGGATAGGGTGGATCGGGAGAGACTTATCAACGTCGGTGTTGTTGTGATGAAGAACCGATATAAGTCCCGGGAGTGAGGTTATTTAGAATTTCAACTTCACTTTTAAATTGATCCTACATTTTTGCCATCTTTTTAACAAGGATTTTTGAATGGCTTTATCATTGTCACCTTCTTTTCTTAGAAATGTATCGATTGAAATACGTTTTGACGGGGAAATATCACGGCACTTATCATATGTTGTGCGCAGGTTCGTTTTATCATGACTTGCAGTATCAAAATCGAAGGCTAACGTCGTGAACTTAAGTTATCGACGTTTTTCTTCATCGATTTGTTTCAGAACCATAGCTTTGATCTCGTAAATGGTGTATGGAAGGGAGCACGTCATTTGAATTTTGAAGTTGCGTGTGGAAATACTGAAAGTTAAGAAGTATTGGTAAATAGTTGTGTGTATGAAAATGTGGTATTTATAAAGGAAAAAACGAGGTTTTTTTAATAAATATTTTTTTTAAATTAGGTCGCCTTGTTGTGATAAATAGGTCGTTGTAGGTCATCGGAGAAACGAAGCTGACGTAGCAAAAAAAATGAAAGTCACACTAGGTCGGTGTTGTGGGTACCGTTAGATATATTGGACAATAATACTGGGCTCAGGGTGTCAAACAATGATATTTTAATGCGTAGTGTTAATTTTTCTAAGACATCTCGATGTTGTTTAAATGCATCTGGTCTCAAAAACACATGTCTATTATTTTGGTTAAAAAATTTTGTGCAAGCGGTCCCTTTTGGTTTGTCCCTACACATGACTCGAGATGGGTTTTGACATGGTTGACCAGCAACACTTTTTGTATGTAAGGCTAGGCACATTAGTCGAAGGGTTCGAACTTCATTTTACCCACCACTTACGTTTTCTTTCTCGGACAACTTACTGACGAATTTTTTTTCAAATCAAAGCGATCTACACCCAAAAAACATAACCCACAAAAATACACATATATTAATTAAAAACAAACACAAACACACCTTGACCCTTTTCCCAACTTGGTCTCACTGTCGACAAGGGACGGAACCAGGGGTGTCCTGCGGGTGCCCGGGACACCTATGAATTTTTTCGATTTAGTGTTAATTTTCGAAAAAAAATCGATTTTTCCCAAATGAATCTAAAATGCACCCAGTCCATCGAAATGTATTTTTACTCTTCGTCCAAATTCACGTTTTAAGTATCTTATATTAATGTTAAAAACATTTGTGCACCCGGTCATGTTAGGTCCGGCCTTCGTCCCTGCTGTCGACCTTTTTTGCTCAACGACCATTTTCAAAAAGGTCGTCACATTTCGCACGACGGATTTTGGTGACCTCCTTCATGCGACCAGCCTAATATATTTAGAGTTTTGCATTCATTAAGAATACACTTTGATTTATTTTCAAGCCAGCTAAACCGTTCGACCCACTTAACTTTTTATATTTCTTGGTATTTGACCTTTTTGAGACAAACATAACGCGATTCAACCATAAATAAATGATACCTCGTCAACATATAAATTCACACAGGTCCATGGGTTTAGTGTTTTACCTATCACGATCATCAATCATAACTGTAGTACCTAGGTAGATTTCTATCAATTTAGTGGTTCATTGGTTGGACCGCATCTAGGGTGTTCATTGGGTTTGACCCACAAAAACCAAAAATCAAACTGAATCGAATCCGAATTAAAAGTGAACCGAAAAATAAAATTCGAGTTGTGGGTTATAACCGAACCGAACTATAAATTTAGTTTTCGGGTTGGATATGAGCTTAACAATCGAATCCAAAAACCGAAGTTATACAAATCTATATATTTTTTATATTTATGTATATGAAATATATCTATATCTATATCTATATCTATATACCTTATAAAAGTGTATCTTAAAAGTGAAAAACTGAATTTTTAAGGTTTTTATTTTTGGAAGACTTATTACAAATGAGGAAAATGCATTAAGTCTTACTACAAATATAGAAATGTATTAACACATAATGGTTATTTTGGAAAGCAATTGAAACACAATAGGTAAATATTTGGCAAATGTGTATATTTGACTTTTAAACTTTCCAACCATTTGCTCTTTGTAAAAGGCCCACTCATGTCACATTGACATTATATACAAACACATACCAGAATCCCATCACCCATGGCTGATGGCTAGATCCCTCCATAGCCAGACCCCTCAACGGCCAGACCCCTCCGTCGTCGGGCCTCCCCCGACGAACATCACAAGCACCGCACCCAACCGTCCACATCTCCACCGAGAGCCCAACCACCATAGAAGCATTACCATTTAATTTATATTAACACCAACCAAAAGTTTTTAAGTTTTAAGGTATTTTTTAGTATTGTAATGATGTATATGATTTTTTATCATGTTTTGAGGTCTTCCTTTATGAATTTGTAGGTTTATTAGTAGATCTAAGTTTGTTTAAATAATATAGATTCTTTTATTGCAGCCATCACTTGTCGTCGTCGGGAAAATCGACTGTCTCCGTTGAGTCGCTGGAAGAGAGGGTGTTATATCTCTATAATCTGCAGGAAGTGTTTTTGGAAAGTATGTTCTGGACAATTAGAAATGTTGGTTGCACACACATGTAATGAAGGAAAGTATTTCCATTTGATCAAAACTTATATTTGACAAGTATTGAACCAGTAATTATTCAAAATAAAGTTTAATGAAGCCAAAACATTCGAAGGAAGCATACGTGTTTTCAGTTTAATGATTACGCGTACTTAAAAAAAATCAACAAAGTTTGTGATTACAAGCAACAAAACTTTCGAAGCATAATCACAAATTACTGTTTAAATTGACATTGAATTGTGCTAGCTGTGTATATCAGAAATACCTTTCAAACTTAATACGTTAATAACACTTTCTATAAATATGGACTTAAAACTTATTATATTTAAAATAGTTCAAAAACCTTTAATGTAAAGATTATATAGCTTCTTAATAAATTTAAATAATACTAATATTTCTTTGTCATTTTTCATGCAAAATTTCAATCAATCAACTTCTTGTATACGGTATTCATATTTTTTCTTTAAAACAACAGTGATTTTGATTATAGAACTAGGACAATCTAAGACCAAAATATACAATTACATGGAATAAATAGTTAAACTTTTGCAACCAAGCAACCCAATTTAAGTTATTTATTTGCATCTATCATTAAATATGATATTCATTAGTTCTCCAATATATACCACATGTCAATATGGCAGCTTCAAATGTCATGTACTAAAAGGTTTTACGCGACGACTAACATGTGTTAGATTTTAACCCATACTATTAATAGCATGTTTTACTTTTAACTTTACTAAATGTTTTCATATGGTGTTTGCAGCATGTTAAGAATTTTTGCTTTAGATGAATTATCGCATGTTACAATCGTTTGAAACTAGCATTTTTATATTTATACGGAGTGCATTTTATTTCGAGCTTTACACGCAACACTTACCACTATAATTAGCGCATGTTACAATCGTTTGAAATTAATATATTTTATATTTATACGCTCTATTTTGAACGTTACACGAAACACTTACCACTATATAACATATCGGTAATTATTTGTAGTTAAGCAATATCCGCCACTATGTGCGGGTAATCGTCTATATTAGAATTAAATGTTCATATAAAAATACAACTTTTATACTTGAAATAATTTTTTTTCTACATATTCAAATAATTATGTATTTTGTTAGAAAAATTCGAATAATTCGAGTTATTCGGGTCAACCCGAGAACCGAATCGAATTTAAATTCGGTTTTCGATTCAATTCAGTTGAAATCTAGTTCGGTTCGTTTCGATTTTCGAATTGACCCAGAAAAAAATTAACTGAATAAACCGAACAACCTGAGAACCGAAGAACAATCCAAACCGCATTTTTGAAATCATCTTATTCATCATCAACCCGAAACCACATCATTAATATTTATAACAATATGTTACATACTTAGCTTTGGAGTGGATTCAACCGGTAAAACCTGATTTGCCAATAGTCCATACACTACTAGAAAATGGAGCATCAGCGACGGTCAATTCCGTCGGAAATCCGTCGGTATAGGTCATTTCCGACGGATTTGCGACGAAAATGGTATGTCGGTAAATGCTTCCTAGCTAATCCCTATCAGTCGGAATTTTGTCGGAAATACCGACGAAAAGCAAGAGTCGGAATTCTATCGGTATTAGATTCTCTCGGAAATCTGTCGGTAAAAAAAAATAATATAGCTGTTGGAAATTCGTCGGTAAAAGGTCCCCTCAGAAATCTGTCAGAAAATTTCTGTCGGTAAACAGTCTCAAATCTGTCACAGAGATAAAAATTAATTTGCAGCTTAATACTCAAATTTATGTAACCCGGTATCTAAAATGGATAATTTACGACTAAATAGTTCAATTACCAAATCTCAAATTACAAATAATAAGATTACACATTAACTAGAATTGGATACTTCAAGATTAAACAATTATTTAGCATTCAAATAACAAGTTATAGTCGAATTGAACGAGTTAAATAAAACATTCAAAATTAAACCAGTAAAACCAAGTTTAAGTCATTCATTTTCTGTTGCCAACTTGCCATTCTCTCTCTCGAGCTTGTTCACGAGCATCCATCCCTAGTTCTTGTTGTCTCATGTGCTCTAGTACTTGATGCTCACTTGGCGTTGTACTTTAATCTGCATATCTCTTTTGGACTATGCTCTTATTTCTGCGTTTTTCTCTTGAATCTTCTTATTGTCTTTCTAAAATTTGTACCTACATTATTAGAAACCTTAAAACAAATCTCCATCCTTAAAATAAGAAAATAGGAATAAAAGTCATACTGACGACGAGTCACCCAACCTTCCCGACCCAAAATTCACCTAAACCCGTATAGTTACTGTTACATACAGGTCCTACATTTAATGCACATGGTGAGATGTGTCATTTACAGGTCCTACGGTTTTAGGAAGATCAGACGTCTTGCGAACCTGTTTAGTTGAAAATCATAATGGGGAGCAATGAAACATACATGAAAGATCAAGGGATGACAACGAATGCTTACATAGGAAAATATATATTTTATCTGTTCTCAAATTTAAGAACATGTGTCCTGACTTAAGATATCTATCAAACAGTTCGTAACGCCTCTACCTACGACCCTAAAGTCCCAGCCCTCCTTCTAAGGATGTTCTTCCATGACTATTTCATAAGGTATGTTGTAAGGCTGGGCGGAATGGTAGTCACTATTTCCATTTAAAGGGTATATATGTGTCTTTTTCATAATGGGCAATTATTTTAGATTGAGAGAAAGCTAATTTTAAAATATATAACCAGAAACGCCCAAAAAAAACGTACCAGACAGGCCAAATTGAGACACTGTGTGCTAGGAGCACCAAAAGCGGGTTCACTTGAAGCTTCAAGTGGTGACGTGCCAAACACTCCCATATGGATTTCCATAAGGACTTGGCGGTGTGGTGAATCCAGAACACTCAGAAGCAGGGTTTTGCTCAGACACAGATGAACCTGTAATATGAATTGAAGGTGATCAAATAAAGTAGTATGTAAGATAAAAGGACTGAAAAAAATTGAAAATATTTACGTAAAAGTAACTGGCCATAGAGAGTCATAAATGCAATACGTAGGAGTTCAAAATATGACCTTCAGTTATTTTTAAAAGCAACCAAACTTACCGAATCATATCCATCAAAATTAAAGAAGGTTGTTGGTCCTATATAGTCAAATAATCATAAATAAAATCAATTTATCAAAATCTAAAATCTGATTATTGTGATCATGAAATTAAAAACTCAAATCCAAACACCCATAAAGTCTAGTTGACACTAGAAAAGTCACCTCGTCTATAGAATAAGCTCAATATTCAGTGAGCTCAGCCCTGCTGCGACAAACCGCTGAAAATAAGTATAAACTTTCAAACTCAGCATCGTGACATATCACATGTATAGCGTTGTGCTCTTAACATTGAATACTAAAATAATAAAAACATCTCTAAAAATAAAATATATCAACACAAATGGCACATTTATAATTGAGGTTTTATAAGAAATGATGAAATATGTACATGCTTATCTTCTCTAAAGGACCAAAGGACGTCCAGGAGAGAGCAAGTCTCTCACACTTTCATTGTACACCTGAAGATTCGAAAGATGAACGACATGGTTTCCATCACAACTCCTTCGCCTAACCTTAGTAAATAGATACAGGCAGCACTCACTGATAACGGAAAATTAAAAAATAAATGATAAGCCCTGAGACTCCATAAAGAACGAGCATAATGCAATTGTTTCAAGAACATTTCAACTATTGTTTGGTAACTTTGATAAACAATCATAGTTGTGATGGTACAATGGCAAATCATGGCAGTAGCCAACTGACAAGAGCCAATGTCAACAGGCGGAACACCTAAGGTTCATAAAATAACTATTTGGTGTATTCCTGATTTTTACATTCATTAGACACCTTTATATCAACCTTTATAGCAACATCTGTATGTTTGAAGTTACCGTAACAGAATACAGATAAAGTGACAAGCCAATACATAATAGACTTGAATAGCAAATAAGCACTTATCCAAGAAGTAATGCAGTTAATAAATTAAGATGACTACCAGATTACTTAAGGGATCACTTTACATGTAAGATCCAAAATTAGTTTAAATTTGTGTGTCAAATGTACCTGAAACAAGAGGCGACTTGACAGGGCCTGAATTTCCAGCTGAATACGACACAAACACACCCTATTCCATTGTTCTTATCGGTTTTTGGGAATGTATCTTTTACCGGGGACAGTCCCCTTTACCCAAAAAAAAATGCCACGAGTTTTAATGGCTATAACAAGAGTCATTACAGCCGCACGGTTTAATGTATCATTACGAGTAATCATTCAGAGATTAGTGAACGAGATTAAGATATTTTTGTGGTCGATTTGACAAGATTCAAAATATGAGCTCTTATAAAACTAAATGAAAAGGCTTTTGGTTTTGTTCGTTACAACACATTAGAAGAAATTCACAGTTCAAAAAAAAGGATAGGTAACGATAAGATTGTGGATAGACGGTAGGAGTGGACCGCGAAAATATGGTCTAAATTCTCAGACACAGGCACGAGAAAGTTTCATCTCAGAAAAACCACAAAAGAGATTTTGACGATGTATGTGAATCCTTATTAGATTCTACCTCTAATGTCAACTCATAAAGGAATATCATGATATGAATGGAACATTAGTTAAATCATAGAGAACGAAATTCAATAGTTCACGAATCTTAACGAAAACCAGAACTTAAAACTGATAGTTTTAACCTTTTTTCTTGATGAAAACGATGCGAGGTTATGGTTTGGTTCATGATTTGAAATATTGAAGTACCTTGTGTGCCTTTTCTAGCGCATTTCCACCTTTAATGAGTACACCTTGTGATGCACCTTGCCTGAGATATACAATATATTATTAACTGTTATAACCGTTGAATCACTAAATATTAGGATCTCAAACACTTACGGTAGGTACAACGATCTTTGAAATCTGATCAGCTAGCTTTTGAACAAGAGCGCGTGCAAGTTGAGCAGTGCCACCAAAAACCTGTTTGCATTTTCAAGAATCCTTAGTGGCTCCAATTGCATATAGTCGGTATAGATTCAATTTGAACTTGTTTACTTGTGTAGGTCAAATAAGGTTATGTGCTTATGTTATAAAGGGGACAGGTTACCGATGTTTTATATAAACTTTGGAGTGAGAGGAAACGGAATCGTGAACAAAATAGACCAAAAATACAGACTTAAAGCAAAAATCAAAATGACTTATACTGATGCAAACTTCTTATATTGATGGACGAGGTTTCCCTGTTCAGAACCAAAGTGTAAGTAGTATCAAGTCACTATTTAATATGCACTAATTAACAGAACTCTCTTCCCATAGAATTGATATTATGTTTGAACTTACCAAAAAAGAGTAATAAAAAATTGTTCAACTCTAATACGGTGTTTGTTTAAGCTTATTTGCCATGCTTATGAGCTTATTGAAAGTTGATCATAAGCCCAGAAATTTAAGCTTATGAGCTTCTTCAATTATGTAAGCTCAGAAGCCGTCCAAATAAACATAATCAAACGCCTATAAGACTCCAAAATTAGGATGTAAATAAAATACAGAACATTAGCCATATATATGAAACCCCAGCCATTCAGACCTGTAGGAACATGAAACATAACAAATTTTCTAAAGCTCATAAAGAGAAAAGAAGATTAAAATGGAAAATACGTATTGTACACTACTTTCTTTTCGTACACTAAAAATTCCTAAATTTCTTTTTGATTAAAGAACCTAATAAATTTCTTTTCGTACACTACTTTCTAAAATGGAAAATACGTATTGTACAAGACATTTACCATTCTAAAATAAATTAAAACTAATAACCTATATGATTACTAAAAGGTAGAATAAAAACAAGAAAGAGGTGCTAGATCAGATGTTAAAATGAAGGTAAATTGAGGCGCTTCATTAATGATAGGTGGTCTGGGGTTCGAGTCCTGATTGGACCAATCTTTAGATATTTTTTTTACGAAGTAAAATTTTAACCATTCTACTCTACATTCCAAACTGTAAATATGACAGTAACCAAAGTGGATTTGCAGAAGAATTCATATACCTCAGAAACTTTAAGTTGAAATTAAAAGATTGTTTCTAAATGCTACAAAAACTCACAATTACAAAAGAAAATTAAATAATAAAAGAACTACATATATTCTAATTAAAATCCAACAAATCAACTTATGATCCCACTGTGCAAGCACCAGCAGGTCTACACAGCTAGGATAAAATACAACTAACTCCAGCCAATTTACTTTATATTTCGGCAAGTCAAATATCATATCATAAGCAACAAAAAAAATTCAGCAGCAGACAGTTATTAGCACAATTTCTATCGTACTATCACAACAAACGCACCAAAGTGATTTATAATTAATAGCTAATAATGAATGCTCAACTAAATTACAACAAGAACAAAATGCAGCAGCAAGTAACTCTTGTACATAACAAGAGATGTAATTGATAGAACAACAAGAGGGAATTCATGTTAAAAATATACCAGCAACAACTAAACTATAACGTCAACTTAAAACAAACGCAGAAGCAAACGATTTAGCCAAATATACAGAATAGTTAAATTAATTGAGGCAATTCAACAAACAGTTAATGTGCATATGGGGAATACTTTATACTTGATATGTTCTGAGTAGAAGCTGCTGATAAAGTTCCAAAACTGATCTAGTTTGCTACAAAGGTCAAATGTAGGATAATCATGCCTAATACTATCTATATTGTGTATCGCCTTCACACGCAACTACATTACAAGTAAAACAGCATTTAACTATATCTCAATGAAACCGCTATAATAACTATATCTCAACGACACCTAACGATATTAACCGAATATAAAACAAACACATTATGCAAAGACTCGTTACGGATGCACGAAAGTAAAAGAATAAAATAGCCTAACTAACTATATCTCAACAAAACCTCTGAGTTGCATCGAAACAGACTAATTCCACATGATTACAACTAAGATATGCAACAAACACTCGAAAATCAACTTGACTCAGCTCTTATTATGAATCTCCTCCTAACACGAATTGACAATCGACTAATAGAAAGCAATCAGCTTAACCTCAACACAATCGAGCCAAAACTACGCTAATTACATAATTATGAATCGAATCAATTAAATTAGGGAAAAAATTAGGGCAATGTATAGATTCAACCTGGACGGAGGGCGGCGGCGAGCGGCGGAGATGTAGTGGCCGATTGATTCTTTAACAGGACCGCCATTGAGATCAAATCTGTTAAAATGTAACAGAATTAGTTATTAAAAGAGATGAATTGACTCTTAGTTGTGATTATTTGATATCAATTAGTGAAGTGGTTTTTGGTTTTATAGTTGGTGGTGATGAAGCGTACAGGGGTGGTGGATTTTGGAGCGTACAGAGAAGATGACATATTGGTATAAATGTTAAATAAAACTTATGACCCTAAAAGTGTTCAATTTATTTATGTAAATAAATGTTTTTTTTAAGTCTACTACGAGGAGTTCCCACCGCCTTTAGGACGAGTGGACTAATCTCCCGCGGGAGTTTGCTCGGATGTAAATAAATGTTTTAAATACGTGCATAGCGGCGGAATGTCTAATGACAGATAATTAACATAATGACTCATTTTGTAGTAAATGTTTTTTGAAACCGAAAGTGAATTTTTTAAAATAAAAATGAAAACGTTCGTAACAAAAATTCACGAAAACTTTTTTAAAAATTTTATGTATCTATAAAACTTATTTTAAAACTTATCAAAGACCCAAAATGCACCGATACAATTGCAAGAGTATGAATAACAATTTTAAATTTAGTACAAAATATTTCCGACAACAAACCGACAGAAATAAAGCAAGTTAGATTTTTTTTAATATTTTACATTTTTCCGACATTTTTTTGAGGAATTAAAAGAGTTGTGAGTATTCCGTCGGAAATTCGTCGCTAAATAAATCAAATACCGACTGATTTCCAACGAGAACATTTTCCCTCGGAAATCCGTCAGAAATCTGTCTGAAAATAAACGCAAAAGTTTGACCACAATATTTGTCGGTATTGTGTTGGAAGGTCGTCGGTAATTAGCGACGGATTTATGTCCGTCGGAAATTCCGTCACTGAAAGTCCTTTTTCTAGTAGTGATACTCCATATAGTCATATAGATGGAGTTAAGACTCGAGAACAAAAGATAGTAAACACAACAAAATTTTTACTATTTTTCTTTAATTCACCATTGGGATAGTTGAATGAAGTGTCTTTCTTAGCCATTTATACCGCTGTTTGTTATTACAGTCATGGCATAGCCATTGAACTATCGGAGTGGTTTCATTCTTTATTAAAAATTAATTTAGGGTCAAAACTTATACATGTGTTTTGGGTACTTTTTCGTAATAAGGAAAATGTAGATGTTATATCCCACATAGGTAAAAGAACGAAGCCTAGGTACCAAATATACTCATGTGATTGTTGGTTTTTAAAGTTATGGTTAATACGATATTGTTTGTCTTGGTTGTACTACCAGATATATGTATTAGTTGATATTTGATACACCCGGGGTTGTGTGGTTCGGGCCGAATGGGTTATTACTATCTATCTTAGCGTTAGGGTTTTATTATTATGCTTTATAAATACCATGTCATTGTTATCATTGTTAAAATCAAAGTTAAAGTTCAACAAATGTCTTGTTCTTCTCATCTCTAATTCTTAAGAAGCCAGCACACGCTATAGTGGTGCCTTATCCCGATACTACCCGAGAGGGTCGTATCAATTTGTGTTTTCATTGAGAGCCCTCAATTCGTTGGGGGTTTTGATTTAGGGTTCCAATAATTTAAAAAAAACTATTGTTCACCGACGCACTGTTCATCACCGGCGCACTGTTCATCGCGGACTGTTCATGCGCACTGTTCCGAGACTGTTCATCAGATACTGTTCATCGAAGTACTGTTCATCTGAGGTACTATTCATCCGGGTACTGTTCATCCAAAAAAATAATTAAAAAAAATATTTTTTAATTGTTTTTTCGATTTGCTATGGCATCGGGCGGCACTGACCGGGACGCGTTATCTAAGCTCTTGCATAAGGGTTCGGTGGCCGAATATGAAAAGGAGTTTGTGATACTTTCAAATCGAGTAACGAGAATTTCTGGGGATTTACTTACATATTTTTATGTATGTGGACTTAAACCGCTTTTACAATGTGCACTCTCAAGATCGACGCCTATAAACTTAGGAGATGCCTTTTTGTTAGCCCGTATAATAGAGGCTCCTTTTGCGGCAATTGAAGGGATAAAGCTTAGCATTGGAGAAAAATTAGATGTCGTTCTATCATGGCCAAGTGAAGAAGATCCACCCGTGGTTCAAGGGTCCTTAGATGTTAATGAAGATATTAGTGTCATTGAGGTTAGTGGCGCGATAGACGGTGTTTTTTATATTAGTGAGAGTAATGTGGGAAGCATGGAAGTTCTTAACGAGTTTGACGGGTTTTCGGAAAATACAGGGAGCGTTGATGAATCTCTTGTGGATGGCGGTGAAGTGTGTGAGGTTGACGAGGATGAGTGGAATAAAGAGATATCGGTACTTAAGGATGGTGGTGATGATTTGAAAGCTTCAGGCCCAGATACACGAGCGGAGGCAATAGTGGACACTGAAAATAATTATGCACTCACTTCTTTGGTTGAACATGAAAAATCGCTAACTCTACAACTATGGAACATAATTGGTATCGGTGATGTTCATGAGCTCATGAATATTTGGCGCATCCATTATGTTCAACCGAATGTGTGGGAATGGATTTTGAACTCTCAATTGGCATATTCTTCTTCGTGTCACCTTGATGGCAAGGTGGATTTTGAAGGACTGTGGAGTATTAGTGATTGGGCAGCGGAAGGTGGAAGAATGGTGTTGTGTTATGTCCAAGGTAGCGGAAGGAGGAAGAGGAAAAAGGGCGTTGCTTGTGGTCGCGGAAGGCAGGGTAACCGCGGGAGTGAAAGGCGAGGTTGTGGTATGATTAGGATATAGGATCCCGGAATAAAGTGTGCTTTTCAAGACATCACCTTGAGGGCAAGGTGGATTCGAAGGAGTGGGGAATGATACACCCGGGGTTGTGTGGGTAAGGTCGAATTGGTCATTATTATCTATCTTAGGGTTTTATTATTATGCTTTATAAATACCATGTCATTGTTATCATTGTAATCATTAAAATCAAAGTTAAAGTTGAACAAATGTCTTGTTCTTCTCATCTCTAATTCTTAAGGAGTCATCACACGATATAGTGGTAACTTATCCCGATACTACCCGAGAGGGTCGTATCAATATTAGTATTAACTTATCCTCGCATGTATAAGCTTGAGAAGACAAACTTAAAAAATTATTAATACTATTGTGATAAGAGTATAAACATAATGCATATAAAAATCGTACAATTTATCGATCACCGGACCTTCCAGTTTATAGTAAGCTATCCCATGTAAGTTTCCACGCCAAAAACGATGTGGGATAAAATATTTGGATACTATACTCATCTTTTCACTATCTTGTTCCATAAAACTTTGACACCACCACCTTCGTCGTCGATGATGTTCTTGCCACTACATAGTTGTCGTACGTCAAGTGACGTCCTATGGTTGACTATACCACAACAAGCATGCTCAGACATACCATTTTTCGAATACAATTAATTTGTTGATTCTTTCCTGAAGCAATTTAAAGGATCATCGTTAACATGGATTTTGTAACGGATTTGATGTTGTCTACGAGTGTTAGGGTATTGGGGACGCTTGGTGCCAAAGTGAAAAAGTGCAGTAGGATAAACGAATTTGCGCACCAGAACTTTTTAATTATTTCAAATGGGTCAAATAATTAGCTTTGCAATAACACGGTCTTCGAGTTTTTGTCGAGTAACACTACAACAAAATGTGGGTTTAGGGTCGGACATAATTTAGGGTCGAAATTTTCGACCCTAAATTAAGGTGGGGGCCCACAATTTTTCAACCCAAAAGGGCTGGTCAAAAAGCAGGTGGGCCCAAAAAATTTAGGGTCGAAATTTCGACCCTAAATTTAAAATTATAAATAATTATAATTTTTGTATTATATAATGAATTTTTAATAATTAAAAATAATTTTAAAAGAATTTATTTCTAAATTTAATATTTTAGGGTCGAAATTTCGACCCTAATTTTTAAATTTTAAATAATTTTAATTTATGTATTATATAATATATTTTTAATAATTAAAAATAATTTTAAAAAAATTTATTTTTAATATTTAATATTTTAGGGTCGAAATTTCGACCCTAAATTAAAATTTTCCCGAAAAATTTAAAATTTCACACCAAAAATTTTCACGAAAAATTTAAAAAATTCCCGGTTTATATTTAGGGTCGAAATTTCGACCCTAAATTATTAATTATATTTTTAAAATTTTCTTTTAGTCTGAATTATTAAAGTTGTGCACTAGCTCTGGCCACTATTGATGGTACTAGTTTTAGTGCTTTTATTATGTACCCATTGTGAACAGGAAGATGATAATAGATGTATGTGTGCCATCCATATTGGGTAGTTGTTTTGCTATTTAATGGTTTGTAGTTTGCCTCCAATTATCACTCATCTCAGTTTTCCAATACTAAAAAAACAACAATAATGGCCTGGTTAGGAAGGTTAGAAGAATTAAAAGAAGTTGCTGGTTCAGATAATTGGATTGATCGAATGGTAGCATATTTTGAACAATCTGCCGAAGCGGACAAACGTTTTGGTCTGAAACTTGAACGTTTACATGAGGTTTTAGATGAAGCTGTTGAAGAAAGACAACAGTTTATCCAGTAATTAGAACGTGCTGGAGATATATATATCTTAAAGAAATGCGCTAAAGTATTGAAAGATACTCAAAAGAATGATAAGAAAACCTCAAGTCGGTTAGAAGGTTTAATTAAAGATACAACAGCAAGAATGACTGAGAAGGAGGAATTCGTTAAGAAAATGAAGGATCAATAAATAAGCATTCGTAAATGCTTAGAAGGAGCCTTTATTTATGAGTTTGAGCAAAGTTTGATGAAGGAATTCGTTAAGACTGTGTCTCTTTTAATCTAATTAATAATTGTTGTTCATATAGAATAAGAACCATACTAACACATGTTGTTGTGTATAATGATGCTTCTGCATCTTTTATGGTTTTTGTGTTTGAAATGTACTTGTATGTTTGTATGAATAAAAAAGGCTCCTTTATTTATGAGTTTGAGCAAAATTTGATTGAAGTAAAGTGCTTTTGACTGAACTTTTGACTGCAAAACCTAACACAACAGACTTAAACTAAAATTTGTGACTCAAACAAACTAAATTCTCACAATGATTCAAGCTAGAATGCTAATTAATCACAGAACCAAACACTCCTAAACATAATTTTATTCGTCACGGACACTTAAACACGCGCTTAATTAAACATTGATATTACAACGATATTAGACTCGTAAACACGGAAAAAAACACATCACAAACTAGTTCAAACTAAGGTTCCCCATGTCATCGTAAAGGTCGTAAAGTAGTGCAGCTGAATCCAATGTGTGCCTATCGGAGTTGCGGTACAACTCTATCGTACGCTCAAGTACCATTATCATTCCATTCAAGCGCACACAGTTTGCACACGCTGAAGAGCTTGGAGAAGAAACTGGAATCGTTGAAGGTCTAGGAGAAGAGCTTGGAGTCGAAAAGCTCGTTGAAGGTCTTGAAGAAGAGCTTGGAGGAGAAAATCTCATTGAACCTCCAAGAGAATTGATTAGTAGTTGGACGCGTTCGTCTTTCCACAAAAAAATTTTGCATCCATATGAAACTGGAGGTTGAACCCGTGAACGTGGACAAGCATAGTACAGTCTACCAAAGTTTTCAGTTGTCCACGATTCTCGAAGAACTACATCTCCATGTCCACACCTGCACGGAAAAGCTTCATGCTTCAACATGTACATAATAACAATTTGTTTATGATGATAAGTGTGTGTGATCTGCTGGTGGTTGTGATGATAAGGAGTGTGCGTGGTTCTCTTTTTATGCTAAAAAAGTGAGGGAAATTGTTAACATTTTCCCTCCAATGTTTTCCCTCCAATGTTTTCCCTCCAATGTTTTCCCTCCAATGCTGGTGGTTGTGATGATAAGGACTCATATCATGCAATACGATACCCTATTGACTCATATCATGCAATACGATACCGTATTGACTCATATCATGTAATACGATACCATATTGACTCATATCATGCAATACGATACCGTATTGACTCATATCATGTAATACAATACCCTATTGACTCATATCATGCAATACGATACCGTATTGGCTCATATCATGCAATACGATACCATATTGACTCATATCATGCAATACGATACCCTATTGACTCATATCATGTAATACGATACCGTATTGGCTCATATCATGCAATACGATATCCTATTGACTCATATCATGGAATACGATACTGTATTGACTCATATCATGTAATACGATACCCTATTGACTCATATCATGCAATACGATACCGTATTGGCTCATATCATGCAATACGATACCATATTGACTCATATCATGCAATACGATACCCTATTGACTCATATCATGCAATATGATACCATATTGGCTCGTATCATGCAATACGATACCGTATTGACTCATATCATGTAATACGATACCCTATTGACTCATATCATGCAATACGATACCGTATTGGCTCATATCATGCAATACGATACCATATTGACTCATATCATGCAATACGATACCCTATTGACTCATATCATGGAATACGATACCCTATTGACTCATATCATGCAATACGATACCCTATTGACTCATATCATGCAATACGATACCCTATTGACTCATATCATGGAATACGATACCCTATTGACTCATATCATGCAATACGATACCGTATTGGCTCATATCATGCAATACGATACCATATTGGCTCATATCATGTAATACGATACCATATTGACTCATATCATGCACTACGATACCCTATTGACTCATATCATGTAATACGATACCCTATTGACTCATATCATGCAATACGATACCCTATTGACTCATATCATGGAATACGATACCCTATTGACTCATATCATGCAATACGATACCGTATTGGCTCATATCATGCAATACGATACCATATTGGCTCATATCATGTAATACGATACCGTATTGGCTCATATCGTGCAATACGATACTGTATTGGCTCATATCATGCAATACGATACCATATTGACTCATATCATGCAATACGATACCCTATTGACTCATATCATGGAATACGATACCCTATTGACTCATATCATGCAATACGATACCGTATTGGCTCATATCATGCAATACGATACCGTATTGGCTCATATCATGCAATACGATACCATATTGGCTCATATCATGTAATACGATATCGTATTGGCTCATATCATGCAATACGATGTTGGGTCAAAAGTTGATGAGTCAAATCACTATGGAAACAAGAAGGACCAAATATGGCATTAGGAGAAACTTCAAGCTGGTGGACAAAATACAAGAAAGTTTCCCCTGCTACAAAACTTTCCACTGCTGTGAAGATTCCCCTACTATATACTAAAAAGATGGAGATTTGGTCAAGTAGTGATAAGAATGAATAAATCTATTTTGATTTAGTCATTATTATCTTATTTAGTTTCCATGTATCCCTGGGTTCCTTAAGTTATAAAAGGAACACCAGACCGTAGGTTTATTTATCAATCTTTCACTACTCAAATGTAACCAGAGTCTTTGATCTCTAGGCATGGGATTCAATGTATACATGCCTAGAGTGGTTTGTGTTAATCATCAATAATACAAACCCTTTGGGAATTATTCATCTTTGTTAAACATCTTGTTCATGATTATCATTCTATTCCGCTATGTTAATTCATAAGAATGTTAATCAACCTAGATAAATGGTGTAAACCATTGAGTCTAACGATCCAATGGATTTAACAAGTGGTATCAGAGCGGGTGGCTCGATATCTAGGTGAATCAAGATGTTTAGTTTTGTTGCTGTGAAGATCTAGGGTTTATGTCGAAACCCTAGGTAATTAATTACTGTGCGCTATGATGTTTGTGGCTGCTGCTGTAATCGAATGTTATTCAGTGAAGATGATTTATCCAAAAAGTTTGTCATAGCTATTTTATACGTGGGAGAGTAGGATGTGGTCCCGTGACTTGATGCTCAGAACAAGATCTCTTGGCATTATTCGATGTACAGTATACAGCAAACAAATAGTTATGTCATTTTCCACTTGAAGTCTAAGGTGAATTAATGTTCGAATGAATGCTGTCACGTGGGGTCATTAATCGAATAAAGCAATAAGCTATGACTTGCGGCGTTGTTTTTATGCATATGGTTCTATTCGCATGATTATTCTTGTGAGTCCCAGGCATAAATTAATCAAGGTCAAGTGGGCTTCAAAGGTGTCACGTGGTCAAAGGAAAAAGGGCTTCACGTGACGATTGGTTCTTACCATTTTATATTAGAAGCTTTAATTTGGTCTCAAGCAATGATCAAGAGGGGGGGTCCACGGTTGTGTATCTTCACGAGTAATCAAGGTATTAGGTTATGTTGAAAACAATGAATATATGGTCTTTATCGTGAAGTATTAATTGGCCATATAAGGGTACCATTTGTTTGGCCACTTTTTAATTAATTTGTACCATTCGAATTCTGTCATGGTCCCACAGTGAATTGATAGTTATATTATTCATAGCCAAGAAATGGGTACCTCTATTGGTACCCCCTACCCCAAAAAAAAGTACAAAAAGTACACTAATTGTGTACTTTTTGTCTCCCAGGTTTTTTCTGGACAGGATTTTTATCAGTTTCTGTTCCGTATTTTTATCAGTTTAACAGTTTTGACCTGTTAAACTTTATTTTTTTGATTCCGTATTTTCCGATTCATAGTTTTATAACAAAACCAAAATTAAAAAAAAATAAAAATAAAAAAAATCAGGGGGGTATAGATGGGAGTTTTGGGGGGGTCTTTATAACCTCACCCCCAAGAAATAGAGGAACTGATCATTCACATGGGAATATGGGATTTATACTTGTTTGCATGTTCAGTGTTCACGTGGGCACGGATTGGGGTGAGAATGGGATAAAGAGGCATATGATTTGATATTGTGTTCACACGGCAATAATTAAATAATGCAAGTTTTAGGATATATCGAGTGAGTGCAGGTACTTTTCACAGTAGAGGTAATATTTTAGTCCTATGTTTGTGTTATTATTTCACTGTTATAAATTCATTCCCTTTAAGTGTGGGTTTGGCACAGTTAATAACAAAAACAGTGGCATTAAAAGTTCCCCTGCTTGTGAAAAAGTTCCCCATGCTTTCATTAAAAGTTCCCCCTGCTACGATCCCCTGCCTTTAATAGATCCCCCTGCTTTCATTAAAGAATTCCCACTGTTTTTGAAAGTTCCCCCTGCTGTCAGATATGAGTTTTGGGACAGCAAGGTTTTGGAGTTTGACATATTTACAGCAACCGGTTTTAAAGGTATAAAGGCTCGTTTTAATTTCATTGATTACGAAGAAAATTTCTTATTATTTATTTGAAGACGAAGAAGATTTTCGTGGGTATGTGTTTTATACTTAAACACCTAGTGACAAAGTGATACAAGATCTAGGAATGTGTGATTTTTCTTATGGTACTCTATGCACATATTTTCTATCACTTGAAGGAGTTACATTATCGTACTCAGTGTCTCGTTTCAAAGGTAAACGAGGATTTTTGTATACAGGGCACTTTGTCACGTGGTTAGTGCAAGTTATAGAATGCAAGTTAAAGAATCTTCACTAGCGTGTTTGAAGTATGATTGTGGATTTGAGCATATGCTTGGCTCTTATATTTGACAGCGGTCAAATAGAGAATGCCGCTCTTTTGGTCCGTCCTATCAAGAGACTCTTACTCACTGCTGCATCTAATATCTATAGCCTGTCAAGAGGCATCCGTTGTACTGTTTTACAATGGATTTCGAGATCTGTTTCATTTAACATAACCTGTGATTCCTTTAATGCGGGATTTTTTTGGGAAGTGTAAGTAACTACTACTCCAACAATGTGTCGTGCGCTGTTATGCTAGTAAAAGGCACTACCTAAGACGACATTGTTGGTACCATTTCCGTAGCTTTAGTAGCATTGTTTTCGACCTTCCGTGATGAAATATATCTCCATAATCCATACATCTATGTTCTTCTCCTGCTCCTTTATCTGAAACTAATTACTCCTACATGTCAAAAGTTGCAGGAAATGTTTGACTATTAAAGTTAATACCCTTCTGGCTTTCTAACTCAAGCTTTGTTAGAGCCATGGAGGTGGTTATTGTTGCAATTTATAAAAACCTTTTATCATATTAACACATTAATAATCACGAGTACGCAGCGGAATATAGGATCACGTATAGACGTGTTTGGATGTGGTTGGATGGGGGTGACGTGTTTGGATGTGGTTGGCTGGGAGGTGACGTGGCGACCTATGAGTGGGTGAGGGAAGTTTTGTTGTCTGCCCAGTTTGCCCCCTCTTCTCCCATATGCTTGCTACTTTGATCAAATCAGCTCAAAACTTCCTTTCCCTTTATAAAAGTTCTACCAACTTGTCAAAAATGGCATGTGTAATTTACCAACTTTAAAACAAGGACTATAAATGTAATTAGAGCAATCTTCAAGGGCATTTCTTGTATAATATCCATACTTTAGGGACCCCATTGTATTTCTAAGATAATTGAGGGGTATAAAGTGGCAAATCTTCAAACTTGGAGGACCAATCTTGCCAATTCTTCAAACTTCAAGGGCATTTTTGGAAACTTCATATTTCGGGTCCGGTTCCTTGTGCGGCTTCGTTTCCCGTGTTCGTTTTTGCTTGATTCCTTTGATCTTTTGGTGAATTCACGATATCCGTACCTGAAATACACAATGAACAAACACAGGCATATTTTTGGGTATTTTGACGATATTTTAAGCGTTTTAAGCCCGATTTGGACGATGAGACTATGTATAAATACAGTCTCATCAAAATGATACACATCCCTAAAGAAAAGTTGGGCTACATTAACTGCATTTGTTGTTTTCTTGTAAGGAATAAAATGAACCATCTTAGAAAAACGATCAACAACAAAAAATATTGAATCATTACCCCTTTTAGTGTGAGGTAGCCCCAACACAAAATCCATGCTAATATCAACCCAAGGCTAAAAAAGAACTGGCAAAGGCATATAAAGTCCTGCATTAGTAGTCGTCCCCTTTGAAACTTGACAAACACGACACCTCTTGATGTAACGATCCACTTCCTTCCTCATAGTAGGCCAAAAATAAGAAGCTTAAACCAACTGTAAAGTGCGATCACGACCAACATGTCCTTCACCATGCAACTCCTTAATAATTTGCAAGTGAAGACTTGAATCAGGAATATAAAGTTGATTCCCTTTGAACATGAACCCATCATGCATAACAAAATTTGTTTTCTCTCCGGATTGAAAATCCTGCAAAACAACTGAAAAGTATGGATCCACAGTCACCATGTCACGAAAGACATCAAGTTCTGAACATCAACCTACATGGTTACAAGTAAACTACTCCTCCTGCTTAAGGCATTAGCAGCACGATTGGAAGCACCAGTTTTGTGTTTCACCACAAAAGTAAATTTCTCAAGAAAAGACAACCAACGCCCATGCTTATGTGAAACCTTATCTTGAGTAGAATATGCCTTAAGGAATCATGGTCAGTGAATAAAAAAACTCCTTATGAAACAAATAATGGCGCCAATGCTTCACAACTTGAACCACTTCATTAAACTCCAAGTCATAAGTAGAGTACCTCGACTTCGGCCCTGTCAACTTCACGCTAAAATAGGCAACAGGCCGCCAACCCTGACTAAGAACTCCACCAATTGCAACCTTAGAAGCATCAGTATGAAGCTCAAAAAACTTTAGAAAAGTCAGGCAATACCAGGATTGACGTTGTAGTAAGCTTTTCCTTGACAACCTGAAAAGTCATATCTGCTTCCTCCGTCCACACAAATGACTTCCCCTTCATACAGTCTATTAAAGGGGCCATAATGGAACTGAAATTAGGTAAAAACCCCCTATAGAAAGAAGCAAGACCATGAAAACTCCGAACTTCAGTAATGGTAGTTGGAGTTGGCCACTCCTGAACAGTTGCTACCTTAGACTCATCCACCTGTATGCCATCATCAGAAACAACATACCCTAAAAACAAAACTTTTTTAGGGGTCATGAACACAAACTTCTTCGTGGTTGTATAAAAATTATCCTTCCGAATCAAGGTCAAGACCTGCCTCACATGATTGACATGCTCATTATAAGAAGCACTATAAATAAGAATGTCATCAAAATAAACAACCACAAACTTGCCAATAAAAGGCCTGAGTAGTTGATTCATCACACGCATAAATGTG
Organism: Glebionis coronaria; assembly: GCA_025667525.1. Taxonomy (NCBI): domain Eukaryota; kingdom Viridiplantae; phylum Streptophyta; class Magnoliopsida; order Asterales; family Asteraceae; genus Glebionis; species Glebionis coronaria. Next base: position 4,473,696 of record CM046879.1, on the reverse strand, counting down.
CTTGGTGCGTTTGATAAACCAAAAGGCATGACCAACTACTCATACAACCCTTCACGGGTCTTGAAAGTGGTCTTCCACTCATCACCAGGTCTAAGACGAATCTGGTAATACCCACTCTTCAAATCCAGCTTCGTGAAAATGGTAGCACCACTAATCTGGTCAAGCAAATCATCAAGGCAAAACCTCACAGTAATCTTGTTTATGGACCGACTATCAACACACATACGCCATGTACCATCCTTCTTTAGAGTCAATAGGGAAGGAACAACACACGGGCTCATACTCTCACGAACTCCTCATGTTCTCCCGGGCTCATCATATAATGTGGCCTGTTAGGCAACTGTGACCCAGGCTCTAGATCAATATGATGTTGTATTTCACGCAATGGTGGCAAACCATCAGGTACTTCATCAGGGAAAACATCAGAGAATTCCTCAAGTAAAGGGATCATGGCTTCAGGAACTTTACCGTCTTTAGAAATCTCCTTCCCTATTAATACAAAAACATCACCTCCTTCCTCCAACTCGTCTTTGAACTGCGAAAGAGTTAGTAAAGTACCAGTGGGTTTATTAACTACTTCCTTGGGTTTATTTATAATCAAAGTAATCTTCACACCCCCAAAAAGGAAACTATAAGTATTAGTTCTCCCATGGTGAGTTACATAACGATCATACTCCCAAGGTCTACCCAACAAGAAGTAACAAGCATCCATAGGTATCACATCACACCAAAGATTATCCTTATAAGTTGTTCCTACTAGAAAACGGAACTTGGACACGCTTGGAAATTGTTATCTCCTCACCCTTTTTAAGGCACTCTAACTTATAAGGTTTGGGACGATCTTCAATTTTCAACCCTAATTTCTTGACAACTTCTTTAGCTATTAAATTATCACAACTACCTGAATCGTATACAAAAGTGCAAACCTTACCCATAATGGTATAAGTTGACTGAAAGATATTATGTTTGAGCCAATCATCACCATCAGCTTTAGGTGTTAAGCAGGAGCGCCTTACCCCTCATACTCAGGTTCTGCATCATAAACTGTGTCTCCCACGTAGTCATCATAAACCACATCATCATCTTCTTTAGGTTCAATAAATAACTGCCTCTTCCCAGCCTTCTTACACTCTGACTGTCGGTGGCCAAGTTCACCACAGTTAAAGCACTTGAACCCACCACTGTCGGTCGCTTTAGGAACTGGTTTAGTATTCTCACCAAACTGCTTTAGCCTGACTTGGGGCAAAACGGGATGCCGCATTACCCGAACCAGAAGCACATGTTATCGCAGGAGAAGAAGAACTCCCCACTCGTCGATTCTGCTTCTCAAAAGTCAGTGCACGTTGATATGCTTCAGAAAGTGTCATCAGATCAAACATGTTAACAGAATCCATGATCTGTACTCTTAAACCACCAATGTATCGAGAGACAAGCTGGTCTTCTGTCTCTTGAACGTCATTCCTTGCAATTAGTTGGTAATATTCGATCGTATAATCTTCAACAGACTTGTCCCCCTGTTTCAGATTCTGTAACTACTGGTACATCATTTGCTGGTAGTTATGAGGAATAAAATTATCCCTCATGACCTTCTTCATCTTATGCCAACTCAAGATCTTTGATTTCCCAATTCTGTTCCTCGTCAGTTTCAATTGTTGCCACCACGCGGATGCCCGACCACGTAGCGATCAATGAAACTCTTTTGTTTTCTGGAACTTCTTTGAATTCAAATACTTCTTCAACAACAACACGCCAATCAATAAACTCGTCAGGCTTTAAAGTGTCCCCATTAAACTCCGGAATATTAATCCTCATTCCAGTCTTCCAACACCTATCATTATTCTCATCCGTCGCCCTACTGATTGTTCAGCATCAGACAAACCATCACCAAACGGATTTCCATCCAGATCTGCATCTTCGTCCTCATGACGACGATTACGAGGCCTCCTATTGCTCATCAAAGTGTTCATCTGGTCGCGCAATTGATCAACCATTTGATCGAATCGCTCCTCCATTCTGTCCATCATACGCTGCTCAACATCATGTTCATTCACATCGTGAATAGGCCTAGTTCTCACTGGAGGCATCTTGATCAGGAACTTTGGCTCTTGATACTAACTGATGTAGACTAAAAAACAAAGTAACAAAAATAAGTAATTGGAACTGTTGATTCAACAAGAATGCCAGAAACAATTCTGCTAATAATCGTTGATTATGAAGAATGCCCGAAAATTAGGGTAAAACACGGCAACACAACGGCCAGTGGTTTAACTTTTATTAAACTGATAACTGTCTTGCTAGGGTTACAGCAGATTCATTAAATAATGACTGCAAACAAAGAAAAACCCTAAAAATCCAACGGGCTGGACCGTAGCCCAAAGACAAAGTCCAACTGAAAGTGAAAAAAACATAAATATGTAAAAAACCGATAGTAAAAAGGCCTTTCGGGCCTTGGAAAATCCACAACCAGCTAAAAGGTGGTTACAACGTCGTCCGTCTCCTTTTTACGCAAGTTTTGACATGTTACGGGCTGAAAACGGTCTTAGGATGCAAAAGTTATGCCCGCTTTACTAAACCCCTTTTTGTCACACGATCTCGAGCCTTTAGAAACAAATCAGCCCGCGTTCAACACTTGGGCCTCCATCAAGTACACTCGTATAAAAAAAGTTAAATAAACACGCACACACTATAAAACAAATACTCACAAACGATATTGTATAACGTGATAATAGTCAATGTTTTTATTATATTTTCATAAATTAAAGTCAAATTAAATTTTAAATACCTACTTTTTTTTTCTTTAATTTCAGGTAGGGTAAAAGTTATAAAAATACCATTCTACTTATTAAATTGTGCCGACTTAAATATTTACTAATTAATCTTGTGACTTTACCCTTCTAATTTTAAATTCGTTCCGAAGTTACCAATTTGGTAACTTGTTACCGACACGGTGGCACGGTAATATCCACGTCATTATTTTATTTTATTTAATACAGCCACGTCTGATTTCCACTTTCTATAAATGATAACTGGATAGTTCATATTATAGTCAAAGTCAACCTTAATAAAACAAGCTATAGTACCACCCATCTTCCTCATTATCTAGCTCCACCCATCTTCCTCATTAATCCATAAACCCCCGAAAAGAAAACGAGCCCCAAATTTTCAGTTTTTTGCAACAAAGTTTAATAAAAATTAAGAACAATGTAAAATTATTTAGATTACTTTCATCCAAAACTTTTCTAATAATGTTCAGTAACATATCAGATCTATAAATTTGATATGCTTGGAAAGCCGCAAATCTCGTCAGAAATCCGTCAAGTGTATCAATTGAAGGTTGAATTCAAATACATATAATCCACAAAAATGAGATAAGTACCAATCTAACCACTTCCTACGTAATCCACCAAAGATACATTTCCAAATTATATCACCCTCATACAAAACATAACCATCATCCATAACCTCAGCAATCATTATTAAGATCCAAGAAAAGAAAAAAAAGACATGATTTTTATTTTATTGCACGTGTATAAGAACAAGAAGGTATATGGTTGTATTTTTAACATCGACTAATGAGGTTCTTAATAAGATCTAAAAAACAAGGCTGATCGATGGTGAATGGCACCGGAGATGGGTGGAGGGGTAGTGGTTAACGCCATTGTTGTGATGATAAGTAGTTAAATGAGTGAAAAAAAGTTGGTTCTTCTTCTTCAGATGTAAAAAGAGATGTAGAAACATCTGACTAAACAAGAGGTGATTAAGAGTTTTATATGTCTGGATCTGAAAAAAAAACAAACAATCTAATGTCTGATAACTTCTATCAATATTAGGAGTTTTTAGATTTTAGTTATGAATATTCGATTAGGATTTGTTCAATGTATTGATTTGGGTTGAGATGTAGATTTCAAGATGAAAATGATTGTCAGTTAAAAAAAGATGAAGATTGTGAGTGGTTTATCATTAAAAGGAAAATGAAAATATAAATTAGAAATAAGTTATTGAAGAAAAATAAAAAACAAATTTTTGCCATATAGACGTGGTTAAGTAGTCCACGTATGATTTTCTTTTCAGATGTGGAATATAAAGTTAATTAAATAATGACGTGGAAATGTAGCCGGTAATATAGGTAATATTATTACAAAACAAACAAATATGTTGGTAAGGTCACGAGATAAATAAGTAAGTGTTTAAAGTCGATACATATTAAAAAGTGCGTTGGTATTGTTTAGCTTTTACCCTTTCAGGTATCAAGGTTATTTTTATGTTTTTGAGGTTTTTCTTACTTTGCAAGATAGATTTTGAATCATTTTTCTTGCTGAAATGTGCAACTTATGTGATGCATTATTAATATTGAACTTTTAAAAGACATTTCCGCCAAATTTATGATTGCAGATCACTTTTGAAGAACCAATAATATTGAAAAAACAGAACTATGCACATAAAATTGACGTTGATACCTTAAATAGAGAAGAAAAAAAATCGGCACCTAAAATTTAAACATGCCTAAAATATATATGATTTATTAATATCTTTTTGGACGATTTGCCTTTCATGAAATAGATAATCTTATGAGTTTAAAGTTTTTACAAATGTTAAAGACTATGAGTGTAAAAACATCACACACAAGACATCCAATTGAATGTGGACGTTTTATGGTTATAAAGACAAACTTACCTTCTAAATGCAATAATTAGAGACTATAGTTTCCTTATAAAAATTGACGGAGGTAGTAATATACTCATACTTTTTTGAGCAATTTGCCTTTTAGTTTGATAATCTTATGAGTTTAAAGTTTATACAAATGTTAAAGACTATGAGTGCAAAATTCATGCCCAACACTAGACCCAAAACATCCCATTTATATTCTTTATTTACTTGTTTTAGATAGATTAACAATTTTATATATTTATTTAAGATCAAACCCTCTTTTTAAAAATAAAAAAACAAGACTCAAACCTAGACAAATTTAAATAATTGTTAACACTAATTAGGATAAGAGTTAACAATAATTGTTAACACTAATTGGAGGAAAAAAAAAACATTGTGAACCTATCCACAAAAATCAAGAGACCTTCATATTTATAGTAAGATGTCCAATGTAAAGATTGTATAATAGACGATGTGGGACAAGATCACTTATATAATTCTCTTTTTGTTTACGTTTTTCACAGATTCTCTTGTGAAGTTTCTCATATCAATGTCAGGGACTCATATAGTCGGCTGGGTCGTAAAGGGGTCATCAATTGCTTCAGGAAAAGTTTACGTTGGTGGTGGTAAAACTAGCTCTGGAGGCAAAGTGTTGTAATGTTCATACCAATGTATAACTTCCACCCGCCTAGTGGGGTCATATCGTCCATTTTACCACAACAAGCTCATAGATTATGTTACTAACGGAAGGTCCGAAAGTCCATCAATTTGCTTGCAACATATTTACTGGAAATAATTTGAGCAAATTTGTGAGAAGACGAGGAAAATGCAAGGCATCCGGGTGGTGAAGGACTAATTCTGGAGGGAGAGTGAAATCTCCACATTCTGGTAGCCGATTGGTTGCAAAAGCAAAAAGGCAACTTCCAAAACATGGTGGCCGAGATCATGGACGGTACAATGATGCACCATCTTTGTCAGCTGCAATGCCGTCCTTACCAATGTATACCCTGATGATGTTTGCAGATTTGTCACTCTTTGTTAATACTTTGGTTAGTGTCATGTTCTTGACAAGTTTTTTTTATACCTAGTTTTAATAGAAGTCTTGATATAATGTGAAAACTTGAGATCGGTAACAATACCATCAACATCATATCGGAAGTTGTTTTTCTTACGAGTCATTCTTTTGTTGCTAAACTGGCTAAAAGAGTTGGTATGTAACGGACGAAGTCAAAAGAGCAAGAAAGACTGGTCCATCTTAGCTCCTTAGGCTACGTAGATATACTTGCTTCCTAAGACGTGTGCTAGTCGAAAAACCTTATTAATTATGTTTGCAAACTACGGATCCTATTCCTTTTACTATGTCTTGTTCCGAAAAAAGTTGTGTCTAATTTGTAGATTATGTCGTTTCCATATATGTTCTTGTGAAATTTCTCATATCAATTAACAACATCAGCGGAAAGCAAATGCAGTAGGACAAATATCTGTTGGGATCGTCGAGGGGCCACATACTGGCTTACGGAGCAGTTTGCATCATGGAAGTGTCATTGAATTATGCGAAGTTTCTTATACGTATACCATTCAGGCGGAACAATTTACATAATGGTTTGTTTAGAACAAAAGGGCAACGCTCAAATTATGGTGTGTGTGTGTGTGTGTGTGTGTGGGGGGGGGGGGGGGGGGGGGGGTTGGGGGGAGATTACGGATGGAAGTACGATGACACCACCACCGTCATCGTCTACAATGTTCTTGCCAATATATACTTGCCGTAAGCCTAGTGACATCATATGGTCGACTATACCACAACAAGCTCAAGCTCAAACATAATTACCATTTTATAGAAAAAATATAATTTATTGATTCTTTCCTCTGGCATCTACTTTTACACCCAACTCAGAAGATACATTGCGAGCATACTGTAATAGAGTCCATGGAAGTAAACCTCGTGAAAATTACAGAAACTTGGGTTTCGGTAATTGGAAATTACACTCATGTCAAGGAGGAATATATTCTGCAGAGTAATAATTTGTCCAACGCCTCTAATTTATAAGAACATGCCAATATAACTATATGTACCTATGGTCCAATGGTTCTTTCGGTATAATGTATACTTGAGTAACAAATGCTTGTGTGCACTTGTAATCTTAGAGACTTATTGATATAATGATATGAGCACAAGGATATGAGCATAAAGTTTGTTATACAAATGGTTGTTGTAAAAACATGAAAAAGAGACAAAGAACCAGATCTTATCACCCAACCAGCCACCCCTTGGTGATTTATTAACAAGATTCAAATACAGAAACAAAAGATAAAGGATTAGTCCCCAAATGGGTGCTAATCAAACAATACAAGATAAATGGTGAAAACGTCCCAACTAGGTTGATCCGTTTTCCTCACTACAGATTCACTCAACACTCAATGAATCTAATCTAAGAGATGTGACATAGATGAAGATCCTCCCATGGCAGCAATCTTCTTGTGGAAGAGAGAGCGTCTCACACAAAGTGTGTGTGAGAAGATATGAGTGAATGATTAGCAAACCCTAGCAACGCTAGGTTAAGTAAGAGAACAAGTGCCCACATGGGCCTCAACGGCTAGCCCATCATGAAAGCCCAAAGTAACACCAAACACCTTGCACAAATAAAACATGACACAAAAGGAAAATAATGTAACACAAAATAATAAGAGGTAAGTTTGATAAAATAACATCCTCCCACAAACTTACCAGCAGGGAGGATTACCTTTTGAACATATCCACCATTCCTAATTGTTTGCACAATTTGGAATGTTGGAGGGAACCATGGCCCTTAGTGAAAAGATCAGCAGTTTGATCAGCAGATGCAACTTTGATGGTTTTGATAATCCCACACTGTACCTTTTCTCTCACAAGATGAACATCAACCTCAAAATGCTTGGTCCTCTCATGAAAGACAGGATTGGCAGCAATTTGAATAGCTGAAGAACTGTCACTATACAAGTTTATAGGCAACAATCTGGGAATGCTCAAGTTACTAAGCAAGTTGGAAATCCAAATGACCTCACATGTTGCACTGGCCATGCATCTGTATTCAGCCTCAGCTGAGGATCTGGAAACAGTAGCTTGTTTCTTACTTTTCCATGAGACAAGAGTGTTCCCAAGGAACACACAATAGCCAGAGACAGATTTCCTGGTTCTCAAACACTTAGCCCAATCAGAGTCAGTAAAGCAAGATAACTTGAGCTGATTATCTTTGTAAATTTGAATGCCAATCCCAGGAGCATTTTTAAGGTATCTGATAACCCTTAGTGCAATTTTAAGATGAGATTGTAAAGGAGCATGCATGTGCTGACTTAAGCATTGAACAGCATAAGAGATATCAGGCCTGGTGTGGGTCAAGTAAATAAGTTTGCCAATAAGTTTTTGATAGTTAAACACATTCATGAGGAATTTATCAAAGTCACTCTCTTCCACAGCAAGAACACAGTTCTCAAGAAGGGGAGTGGTGACAGGTTTGGAAGCTAAAAGGCCAAACTCATGAATAAGGTCAAGGCAATATTTTCTTTGAGTCATACACACACCAGACTTGTTGTAAAGAACCTCAATACCAAGGAAATATTTCATGGAACCAAGGTCTTTAATCATAAACTTGTTTTTGAGAAACCTTTTAAATTTCTCAATCTCAGACAAATCATTACCAGTAACAACAAGGTCATCTACATATACAAGAATGATAATAAAAATATTACCAGTATGCTTAATGTAGAGAGAATAATCAAACCTGCTTTGAACAAAGCCATGCTCAGCCAGGGCAGTGGTAAGCTTAGCATTCCACTGCCTTGGGGCTTGCTTTAGACCATAAAGGGACTTGTTTAACTTACAAACCTTTGAGGGATTTGGATTATCAAAACCAGGGGGAAGGGTCATATAGACCTCCTCTTCCAAATCCCCATAGAGAAAAGCATTGTTAACATCCATTTGAAACAAAGGCCAATCATTGGCCATGGCAATGCATATAATACATCTAACAGTGACCATTTTGACAACAGGACTAAAAGTCTCATCAAAGTCAATTCCCTCCTTTTGACCAAACCCTTTGGCAACCACCCTAGCTTTATATTTGTCAATAACCCCAGATGACCCATATTTGATTTTATACAACCATTTGCAACCAAGAGCTTTTCTACCCAATGGCAGGTCAGTGATGGTCCAGGTGTTGTTCCTAATAAGGGCCTCAATTTCATTATTCATAGCCTCAATCCAATTAGGGTCATTTTTGGCTTCATTAAAAGTGCAAGGTTCAACAGATTTGTTGAGGATGGTGGCAAAGCAAAGGTTCACAGAATTAAGTCTGGAGTAATTAACATGTTTTTCAATACCATATCTAAGTTTGCTATCAATAACATAGTCATTAAGTTTAGCAGGAACCTTAGTATTTCTCACAGACTTCCTAATGGGGACAGGCACCTCATTAGTCATAGGATTATCACTGTTGTGAACTGGTTCAGAAGACATGGGCAAAGAGTTTTGAATGTTGCCCTCAGATAGAATGTTATCATCTATTTGGGTTGCTGAATCCTCTTCAAGTGATTGTTGAGTATTAGACTCATCACTTGGAGGGATTCTACCATCCTCAGTAGATGTAGCTCTCTCTTCATCATTGGGTCTTATAGGGGTAGGATTATCAAAGAAAGAAAGGAGTTCAGCATCACTTGTTTTCACATCAGCCAAATCACCATCCTTATTGTTTTTCATTTTAAAAGGAAACACAGTTTCATAAAATCTCACATCCCTAGAGTATAGGACACCCCTAGTGTCCAAACTTAAAAGTTTATAAGCTTTTTTACCAGCAGAATACCCTATCAAGACACATTTCTCAGACCTAGGGGAGAGTTTATCACTGTTGTTCAAATTTGTAGAAAAACAAAGACAACCAAAACACCTAATGTGAGAGAGATTAGGTTTTTTGTTATAAACCAGTTCATAAGGTGACTTTCCTTTTAAGACAGATGAGGGGAGCCTGTTGATAAGGTACACAGCAGTTAGAATGCAATCAGACCAAAAACTAAGAGGAATCCCCCCCTGAAACATAAGGCTCCTTGCAACATTGAGCAAGTGCCTATGTTTCCTTTCAACAATACCATTTTGTTGGGGGGTGTAAGTGCAAGAGGTTTGATGGACCATTCCAAGGTCAGAAAACAAAGAGAACATTTTCTTGTTAACAAATTCAGTACCATTGTCAGATCTGACAACCTTGATGTTTATATTAAATTGATTTTTAATCAGTTTTATGTAATTAACAAAGGTGTCAAACACTTCATCTTTATTTTTTAAAAGAAAAGTCCAAACAGCCCTGGAATAGTCATCAACAATGGTCAAAAAATACTTGTACCCCTCTCTGCTAGAGATCCTGTAGGGACCCCACAAGTCAAGGTGAACAAGCTCACCCAGATGAGTGGACTTGTGTTCACTTAAGGGGAATGGTTCTCTTGTCTGTTTGGCCCTATGGCAAACATCACAAACAGGGACACAAGTGTTTTTTGAGAGGTTAAGATCAGATTTGAGAGCAGAGAGAACTTGATCAGCAGGGTGACCAAGTCTGCTATGCCACAAGTCTTTGGACACATTAAAGGACATAATCATGTTAACATTACCTACACTCTTGTTGTTTTTTTCAAGGTCAAACAAGTAGAGGCCCCCAGACTCACTACCAGTCCCCAGAGTAATTCCCTTGGTCAAATCCTGAATATAGCATTTATCCTCATCAAAACCCACATACAACTTACTATCTTTAATTAATTTATTAACAGATAAAAGACTGACACAATACCCAGGAACCACAAGGACATCATAGAGAATAACATTGTTAGACAATCTCAAATTCCCCACATGACTTATGGTGGCAATAGTCCCATTGGGATGCCCCACAGTGAGATTGAGATTGGCTACATCAACAACATTGAACATACCAATAGTGGAAACAGTCAAGTGTTGGTTACACCCAGAATCAATGATCCATCCAAGGGTGATAGTGGTAACCAACCCTTTCAAGTGACCACAGTAATATCTAGAAAAATTAATATTGAACAAGACATTAAAGTTATAAAAAGAGCAACTACCTGCCATGTTGGCATGAATGTTGCCAGAGGAAGGGTCATTAATCAAGAGCAGAAGTTTCCTCATTTAATCAGAAGTGAAGGAAGAAGGCACATCACAAGTAGCAGATTTGTCAACAGTCTTAACATCATTCAGCTTAATATCACAATTAGCATTGAAATTAGGTTTAGGCACATAATTCTTGGGATTAGAGGGCCTTTTGTATCCAGGAGGATACCCAATGATCTCATAGCACCTATCCACAGTGTGACCAATCATCCCACAATTAGTGCAATTGAGATTAGGATTGGGGCCCCTATTAGGGGAAGACTGATTGCCACCTTTTGAGGAATTCTTATTAGGATTAGAAGAATTTCCTCTCCTTTGTTGACCAAAGGACTTGGCAGCAAAGGAGGTGGCATTGGGCTTGGGATCAATCACACTAGAAGGTTCAGGGATACCTCTATGTGACTCTTCCCTGGAGACCATCACATAAGCATCCTTCACATCAGGGAGAGGATCCCTGGTGAGAAGGGCAGTTCTAACAGGTTGATAACACTCATCAAGCCCCATTAGAAACTGCATAAGCTTCATGAGCTGCTGATGCAGGATGGATTCAGTACTAGCAGGACAAGAACACTTAATAGCACACACACATTTAGGCAATTTAGTTAAAGCATCAAATTCCCTCCATAATGAGTTAAGTCTATGATAGTATTCAGCAACAGATGTGCCCCCTTGTTTCACAGAATTAATTTTTTGAAGGAGGTTATACACAACAGACCCATCAACCTTATCATAAGTTTCAGATAACTCATTCCACACATCAGAAGCATTTTCAGAATAAACCAATCCCATATAAACATCTTGAGACACAGAATTCATAATCCAAGTTAAGACCATAGCATTACATCTATCCCATTGAGCAGATAAAGCATGACTGTGAGCATAAGTCTCTTTCAAACAAGTACCATTGATAAAACCAATTTTATTTCTAGATTGAAGAGCAAGTTTCATAGCATTGTTCCACATACGATAATTAGCAGTACCAAGAAGTTTAAAAGGAATTAAAGCAGTAGCACTACTATCACTATTCTGAATATGCAAAGGATCACCAGCATCAAGGCTGCTGATCAAAATAGGTTCAGTAACAACACCACCTGTGTTAACAGGAGGTGGAGTACTAGAGCCAGCACTCATGATAACAAAGCAACAAGAGCAGGCAACAAAAAAGATATAAACTATCCAAGTAAGCAGAAACCAGCAACCAAGTAATCACAAGAAGAAAAAGCAAACAAGTATAATAAGCACCAAAAAGAAACAACACCCAGAAGAGGGTTACCAGAAATGCCAGTTGTGGACTGGGATTGACCAGAGCAGGTATCCACACCAGTCAAGGCTGGAGGGTCAAGGAGTTAATCAATCCGTTTGTACCCACAGAACAGGCAACAGTAACCCACAAGTAACCAAGAGAAGAGAGATAAGAAGGGAAAGAGAACCTTACAGTGCAATACAGCAAGAAAAAAGGACCCAATCTCTAGATTCACTTAGTCTAGAGGATGGGTAGAACACCACCAAGAATCCAAGTTAGGGTTTCAAAACCCTAAAACAGATTCAGCCAACGGCACCACCAGTTAAATCAACGGCAACGCACAGGGAAGCGATTAAGAGCACAAGAATCAAGAAACCCCAAAAAATAAATTAGGGTTTCAGGAAACCCTAATTAAATTTTTTCGAGTAAAAAATAAATAATCAAGAGTGAGCAAGATTAGAGATACAATCCAAGATCTTTATGCTCTGATACCATGTAAAAACATGAAAAAGAGACAAAGAACCAGATCTTATCACCCAACCAGCCACCCCTTGGTGATTTATTAACAAGATTCAAATACAGAAACAAAAGATAAAGGATTAGTCCCCAAATGGGTGCTAATCAAACAATACAAGATAAATGGTGAAAACGTCCCAACTAGGTTGATCCGTTTTCCTCACTACAGATTCACTCAACACTCAATGAATCTAATCTAAGAGATGTGACATAGATGAAGATCCTCCCATGGCAGCAATATTCTTGTGGAAGAGAGAGCGTCTCACACAAAGTGTGTGTGAGAAGATATGAGTGAATGATTAGCAAACCCTAGCAACGCTAGGTTAAGTATGAGAACAAGTGCCCACATGGGCCTCAACGGCTAGCCCATCATGAAAGCCCAAAGTAACACCAAACACCTTGCACAAATAAAACATGACACAAAAGGAAAATAATGTAACACAAAATAATAAGAGGTAAGTTTGATAAAATAACAGTTGTATTGATCTATAATCCCACATAGTCACATCAAGAAAGCCTTTGATACTTTATATATTTGTTTTATTAGGATAGTATTAACTTGAGACTAATATTATGTTCTTGGACATAGTCTACGAGAATTTGAAAAAAGTTTCAATACTCTTCTTGGCATGTTCAAAAACAGATATGAATTCTCACCATTCTTTTAGAAACTTGTAACAGTTTGTGCTAGATTCTTTATATGTTTTTATAACGGTATCATCCTGTAAAAATAATGAAAGTATCGATTTTAGTCAATATATGCTCGTTAATGTCAAGTTTGGAAATCAGCATTCTTAAATTTATAATATTAGTTGAGCTCGAGCTTTGGGTTGAAGATTTTTGACAAGCTCAACGTACTGAAACTCCATTTCGACCATAAGTTGAATTACCATAAGGTAGGACTTTACCATTGTGAAATGTATATGGTTTGGTGGGCAATACAGTTTGGTTGTAATAGAGAGTGAAGAAAGATGATACTTCTTGGTCCACGAGGGCATTGCCAAAGGAGGATGGTTAGACGGTTGAGCCTTTATGTTTCTTTTATCAAATAGTAGCCAGAAGAGACGTTATTGTGGTTGAAAGTTGAATGATCTTTGCTTGCTTTCAGGTAATGTAGTCATGAGAAATAGGTGTTTGGTGAATTCAGGCGAACCAAAGGTAGAATACCAATAAAATTATCAGAAGTTATAACCATTAGTCGTTTACAAGATAATGTTTCTGTATTAAAACTACAAAAAGGTAAAAATTTCACAATTGGCAAGGTCTCGGATTCAGATCGTTAATTTCCTGGCGGAATTGTACCCAACTTGGGAACGCCCGAACTAGATCACAATTCATGGCCTTTCTAGTGAATTATGTTACTATGGGTAGAGTGCATCGCTATTGTCCCAGATACTGAAATATTGGATATACAAAAACAATATTCTAGTAACTTTTTTTAACCGTTAACAACTAAGTAGTCGCCTTTTTACCTTTAACCTTAGCTACGACTTTCAATATTACTAAACTGATTTCTTAATTGACCATCCTCCATACCCGATTCAAAGTTTAACCGCTTATATTAAATAATTTTTTTTGTTGAACGGCCTATAATAAGGGAAAATTCTTGAAATGTCTCACGATATTACTCATTTTCTCTTTTTGCACTCAGCAAATGAGAATTTTCTAAAACGTCTTATGCAACATATCCAGCTTGTTCAAAAATGAGAAAATTGTACTTTGTTAAGAGTATTAAAACTTTTTAAAAAATTATAAAACTTTTTTCCCCATCTTTGGATAAGTTGCATAGACATTTTGAGAAATTCTCATTTAGTGGGTGCAAAAACGCAAAAAAGGTGATATCTTGAAGCGTTTTAAGAATTTTCCCTATATTAAATCATTATTTACCTGGAAGTATAAAAAGTGATATTCGTTATTACACATTGACCCATTTTTTAAAAACTTTTTTTAGATAGTCCAACGATGGTATAAATTTATCAAACAATGTCATTTTATTTTGTATTTAAAAAAAATGACATAAGCTTTGAGAAACAAATTTTAAAAATTGTTAATACTAATTGAGATAAGAATATTAAATATAATGCATATAAAACTCTTACAATCTGTGGATCACCTGGACCTTCCCATTATAGTAAGCTATCTAATGTAAACTCGGAAACTTGATTTTTGCCGGTTGCGACTTCTTTTATGGATTGGTCAAATGCCTGAAACTCAACTGTCAATGCCCTTACAACAGCTTATCAGCTGCCCTCACTAGAGGGCAGCAAACCAAGATTGACACGATCAGCAACTCTCTTATGAAAAAATAAGATCAAGTCAAGATCATTGTATACTTGGGCAATTGCGTTCAAGATTAAAAAATAGCACATATTAAGTATTACTTTTAGGTGTAGTGACTCAATTATTACCTTCAATGACAACCCAACGATCAACCACACCATTTGTTCTAAGATTATGCGGGAGATCTTTCCATTAGCCCCGTTAAAACCAAATGATGCTAAAAGGCTAGTTTCTTGTAGTGCTTCTTCTGAAAAAAAAATGCATAAAAGAAATTAAATTTATCGTGAAAATTCAAACTCAAAATCTATCTCTACCACAAGCATATTTATTTTTTCTTTTAACGAGTCAAGCTCAATACCAATAATCTGAAGATTACCAGAATCAAAGGGTTTTAAATTTGTTTTGCGGTTATTTAGTTTGATCGGAGAAAATGGTGAAAGGATGGTTGGATTGTAGAAGGAGAGAAGGTGACAACTCTTTTGACTTTTTTCATTTATTTGGAAATATATGACTTCTTCTTTGTCGTTTTTTCTTTTGATCTGACAGTCTCACTTTTGCTTTTTTAGTATTTTAAGCATTTCTTTTACAAATACTACAAACATACATATTTGTGTAACATTGTTTATTTTTCGGTAAAGAGATGTGTGTGTAACACAGTTTTGGGTCAAGATATCCGTAACAAAAAAGCTTCGTTAGTGTTGTAATTTGTAAAATCGGTTATGGCGATCGATATACCGATGATGCACCGTCATGATATAAGGCATATGGGTTTCGTGTTTTGGTCAAAATCGATTAATATCGGTCAAAATTGATTAAAAATCAGTCAAACTCAATTGTTATTTGACGCTTTAATGTTCTTAATTGTGTTTTATTTGAGAAACAATAAGAATATTAATAAAATTATTACAAAGTATATAAATTTTGCAAATTCATATTAAATTATTATTAAAAATATAAAAAATAATGATAAAAAATTTATTTTGGATTTTCGTTAATATATTTTTTATTTTTTTATATTTTTTTACCGTATCCATGTCGTTCCCGTATCTTGAATTTTTTATTTTTACCGTTCCCCGTTCCCGTATCGTTCCCGTATCCCTTTGCCGTTCCCGTATCAGTGCAACCTAGATGCAATGCATCCTGGTGGTGGAGGGACTAATTCTGGAGGCAGGGTGAAATCTCCACATTCTGGTATCAGGTATCAGATCGGTTATAGAAACAAAAGGGCACCTTCCAAATTAAAACACGTGGCGGAGATCATGGACGGAACTATGATGCACCATCTTTGTCAGCTGCTATGTCGTTCTTACCAATGTATACCTTGATGATAAGGGCTGATTAGTCACTCTTTATTAATAGTTCGTTTAATACTTTGATATTGTAATTCTATTACGAGACAATTACTTAAATCGTCCTTGTGGTTTGTTGAATCTTACATTTTTGGTCTTTAATTTTCTTTCTCATCGGTATTAGTCCTCATTGTTTTCTTTTCTTACAAATCTAGTACATTATCTACAGTTTAAATTAAATACAACCAAAATATAGGGGCATTTTGGTCTTTTAAAAAAATTTAGAAATCTTTTTTGAAAATTTGTTTTTTATTTCAAAAAATAAATTATTTTGAAATTTTTTTCTAGAAAGAAGTTTTTTTCGAAAATTTATTTTTTTGAAGGAAACCTTTATTTTTTAATTTTAAATTTTTTGGAGAAATTTGTTTTCTTTTAAAAATTTGAAAAAATCAAATTTGAGTCTATATAAAATAGATTTTTTTTTTAATTTATTTCGAATTTTGCTCTCAATAAAGTTTAAATTTATAAAAACTCGAATGTTTTAGCCAAAAAAGAAATTTCGAAGAATAATGTTTGGGAAAGTATTTTTAAAAAAAATACATGTTTTAATCAAAAATGTATAAAACTTACTATTGTATAAATTTACATAAGTATATAAAACTATTCACAATTTTCACTGTAAAGATTTAGTTCAAAAAATTTTATTTTTTGAATTTTTTTCAAAAAAAGAAATCACCAAAAAAATTGAAAATTAACGAAAAGTTTTCTTCATAAGAGTGAATTGTTTAAAAAATATTTACTGAAATTTTTTTTCATAATAAATTATTTTTTGAAACAAAGAAAATATCGAAAAAAATTTCATAAAAATATTTTTTTTGTAAAAGACCAAAATACCTCTATTTTTTTGTATTTAATTTAAAATGTAGAGAGTGTACTAGATTTGTATGAAAAAAGCCAGAATACTAATAACGATGAAAAAAACTTAGACATCAAAAGTGTAAGATTCAACAAACCACAAGATGATTTATGAAATTCTCTTCTTTTAATCTACACTAAAGATTTATGTAATTCTCTCTTTTTTTTAATCTACACTAAAGTACTCACTTTTTCACAGGTAACTTTTAACTTATCTAAATTAGTATATAATTTAAAAAATTTAGATTAACTTTTTTAAAATTAGAATAACAATTATATAATTTGGCAAGAGGATTTTGATCCTCATCGTCCGCTGAATCCCAGTTATGAGGTTCAGATTCGGTATCTTGATCCTGCAACTCACGTTGAATATCGAGGTCTCTTATTCGTTGTTGAAGGTTTCAATTTCGACATCACATGGTTCTCGCAGACCACCATCGTTGCCTTGGTCGGCGCCTCTACGATTGAAATTACGAGTTTGTCTCCCACGTCCGACCATTTGAACACCAAGATATCTGATACCAAATGATGACAGGTTGGTTGTGAATGCAAGAATTTACACAAACACAATAAACAACGAAATTTCATAAACCCACAAAAGGGTGCCTAAAAGGGGCTTAAACATAAAACAGTCTCGTTTTATTTACTCATAATCTCTACGAAAGAATCAAACACTTGACTTCACGCCTTGATCGAAGTCCCGACGGCAAAACCCGAGGAGATGGATCTCGAACATGCCTGCATCAACAACATTACATATAACTTGAGCTTTTCGAGCCGTGCTCAATCCTAGTTTATGTTTTCCTAGAACCATCTCGATCTTTGCTCATGAAGGCTGGACCGTCAAGCTATCGAGCCAAGATCGAAGAAAACGATATTTTATCGATTCGAGCTCCACCAAACTTCGATTGAAAACGACTTGTTTACACCTTTTTTGAATCAACATGGGTTGATGCTTAATTATATATTTCACAACCTAAACTCAAGGGAAGCTTTCAGAACAATTAGAGAAAAAACAAATTGAAATAAAACAAAAAAACCGTCGTCGTCCATCGAGATAACAAAAAAAAATTGACTCAAATGTCACATATTTAGACTCTTGAATCCATGCAACGGAAGATGTTTAACGTATTCGTTTGCAATGAGAAGAACCCAAATATGTAACACGTGAAGTAACTTGTCAATAGCCTTCACAATCTTAGTTATAAAAATATCTGCTCACGTACCTATGTCGGATAGATAAAAGTTCTATAAGAAACATGCATCCAAAAAAGAACAAAGGAAGCAATCTCAACCATCCAATATTAATATTTTTAAATTTAATTAAAAAACACATTTTCATCCTATTTCTTAAAAATTAAATATCTCTCAAACCGTTAATCGTTATGAAAAAATAATTATACCGTCACGACGGGAATTAAATTATCTTTCCATAGATATGCACTTCTATATACTTTCGGCGAACTTTTTTTAAAAAATTTCGTAAAAAAATCACATGTAATTCTCGAAAAATTACATGTAATTCTCGAAAACTCATGTTTGATTAATTATTTTAAAAATCACATTTGAATTTGTAACGTCACATGCGATTTGTGAAATCACGTGTATTTTTTTACGAGAATTTCAACATTGTAAAATCGTTAAAAGTATATGAAAATAACCGTCTATTAAATGACAAAAATATTTTCGTTATTATTTTAAAACCACACGTGATTTATGTGAATTACATTAAAATGTTTGAATCACATGTAATTTTGTTAATATATTAAAATGTTTGTTGCCATTAATATAAAATATGTTCATTTTACCGGGGTGGAGTCCCCTTTACCCAAAAAAAATATATGTAAAACAAATTGGCTTCTGAATTACATGTGATTTGGTGATAATTACATGTGATTTTGCTTGCATTACATATGATTTAAGCATACCGAAACCGTAACTTTTTCTAACAAACCCACATTAGATGAATCACATGTGATTTTTTTAATCACGTATTATGTTTTCATTTATGTAAAATATATAAAACAAATTGGCTTCTAAATTACATGTGATTTGGTTTGAATCACATGTAATTCTGCTTGAATTGCATGTGATTCGGTGATAATTACATATGATTTTTCTTGCATTACATGTGATTCAAGCATTCCAAAACCTTAACTTTTTCTAATAAACCCACTTTAGATGAATCACATGTGATTTTTTTAATCACATGTAATCTTGTTAATATATTAAATTGTCTGCTTGAATTACATGTAATTCGATGATAATTACATGTGATTTTGCTTGCATTGGATCACATGTAATTCGATGATAATTACATGTGAATTTGCTTGCATTACATGTGATTCAAACATTTCAAAACTTTAACTTCTTCTAACAAACCCACTTTAGATGAATCACATGTGCTTTTGTTTGAATCACATGTAATTTACCACGAATTACATGTAATGCAAGCAAATTCACATGTAATTATCATACATGGATCACAAGATAGCATACATGGATCACAAGACCACTTTAGATAGCATACATGGATCACAAGACCACTTCGGAAGGATGGATGATGTGAGGAATGGAGAGAAAATGTTATTTACCACGAATCACATGTGATTTACCACGAATTACATGTGATTTATCACGAATCACATGTGATTTACTTGGTTTCTAGATTATTGGTATTAAAGTTGAAAATAAAAATCTATGAAAACATGTAACTTAAAAAAAAGACTAACGCGTCAAATGGGACGAAAGTTAGATGTAAAGTTATGTGAGTCTACATGAATCACATGTGATTTAAAGCAAAATTACATGCAATTATTTATAAAATCACATGTGATTTAAAGCAAAATTACATGTAATTTTGTATAAAATCACATGTAATTTGAGCAAAATTACATGTAATTATTTATAAAATCACATGTAATTTGAGCAAAATTACATGTAATTCACACAAAATTACATGTAATTTTCATTCAACACTAACTAACCATTTTATTACAAAAATCACATGTAATTCACACATAATTACATGTGATTTGCATTTAACACTAATAAACTATTTTATTACAAAAATTACATGTAATTCACACATAATTACATGTAATTCACACAAAAGTTAACGATTTACAGTGTTAAAAATTCTCGCCAAAAAAATTACACGTAATTTTCGAAAATTACATGTAATTTTTCGAGAATCACATGTAATTTTTTATGCGTAAATTTAAAAAAAAAAGCTTGCCGAAAGTGTATAGAAGTGCCTATCTATAGAAAGATAACTTATTTCCCGTCGCGATGGTATAATTAGTTTTTCGTAACGATTAACGGTTTGAGAGATATTTAATTTTTAAGAAATAGGATGGAAATGGGTTTTTAAATTAAATTTAAAAAGATTAATATAGACCATTAGATGGAACTTGAATGGATGGTTGAGATTGTTTCCTTCCTTCTTTTTGTATGCATATTCTATAAGGATCTCACCTCATGTGAGATAAAGTTGTTAGAACTTATATTAGAGCTTGTATAGTAAGTAACTCACAAAACAGCAAGTATAAATATCAAACAAAAAATAACTTATGACAATGTTGCTATGAAGTTCTTATTATTCGATCAATAATTGTTAACGATATATTGTCGATTAAGAAAAAGCACATAAGTTCTTATTATTCGATCAATAATAGTTGCTATGAAGTTCTTATGACAATGTTGCAGGATTCGACCTCAATAGTTTTGAGAGTTCTAGGTTCGTGAACCGTGTTTCTACTTCCCGGGCTAATGAAAATGCTTCGCCTAAATTTGTGGGCTTTGACCTCAACAGTAAACGTTGTAGAAATGGTTTAAGTCCAGTGATATAATAACATGTAAGTAAAGATTCAGAAATTCCTGTCACTCGACTTGCAAGTATCACAAACTCACTCTCGTATTCGATCACCGTACCCATTTGCAATAGCTTAGATAATGCATCCCGATCGCTAGTGCTCGATGCCATGAAAAATAAATCGGAAAAAAAAATTAAAAAAAATATACACTTTTTTTTTACGGGTGAACAGTACCGTGAATAGTAACCGGATGAACAGTGAAACTGATGAATAGTAGCGCGCGGTGAACAGTAGCCTCGGATGAACAGTGTTTTTTGATGAACAGTAACCTTTTTTTTTTGGAAACCTTGATCAAAATCCCTCAACGAATTGAGGTCTCTCAATGAAAGCACTAATTGATACGACCCTCTCGGATAGTATCGGGATAGTGGCACCCCTTCAAGCGTGATGCTAGCTCCTTAAGAAGAAGATTAAAAAACCAGAGACATTTTTATGTTTAACTTCATTGATTGACTTTGATTGATTGATTACATTCATAACATTGAAAGACCTTAAATACTCGTTACGAGATAAACATAAAATATAAAAGATACTAAACAGATAAACACAAAACATAAACATATATCCTAAAAATAGAAGATATTCTTGTCGTATCAGAATAATCGAGGCTCGTTTTGAGGACGATAATAATCAACCGGTCCATAATAATAATGTTGGTGATCAAGAAGATCTTAACCTGAGTGATGAACTAGAAGAAAAAAAGGGCGACGAAGAAAAGATCAAAAGCGTTAAAAATGAAGAAGGCAAGACTGTCGAAGATATTCTTGTCGTATCAAAGTGCAACCTCCAAAACCAAGGGGCAGGTATTAGGGACGCAATTATGATGTACCTCCCTCGACATTATGACCTTTGTCTGTTGTAATGTTCATACCGATGTATTATGTATAGCTTCCACACGCCTAGTGGCCTCATATGTCAATTGTACCAGAACAAGCTCATAGATGATGTTACTAACTGAAGGTCCTAAAGAGCATCAATTCACTTGTAACATATTTACCGGATTAAATTTTATTAATTTTGTTTCATTCAACATTTTGAGCACATAAATGTAGATTTGTATTTGAAAGTTCCTATCCTATATATCAATGAAGTTACATAATCACAAATTAGCACATGTACCAAGTGGTCTTTGGACAAGTTTTTTGCTGCTTGAAGTAAAGAAGATTATGTTAATCTATAGGTAAAGGTAAAAAAACCAAGCCAAACCTAAAGACTTGGGTGTTTTAATTTCAAGTGGGCTATGTAGACACAATGATGAAAATATGCGGTATTGGCGTGTTCAGATTACCGGATTACTATCGAGACACTTTTTTATACTTTTTGTTAAAAACTTTTGATTTATCTTGAGCATCTACAATGCTCATGTAGGGGTGTAAACGATCCGAGCCGAGTCGAGTTTTGGCCTAAACGAGCCAAGCTTGTTTATTAAATACCTGGCTTGAGCTCGGCTCGAGCTCGAATAAAACTTTATAATCTGGCTCGAGCTCGAACATGAATGTTTGTTTGTTGTTCGAGCTCGAGCTCGAAGCTCGTTTACGATTTTTAACTTTTGTTTAGATTAACTTCTATTATAACAGATATAGTTGGATATACTCGTTTATTAACTCAAGCTCGAGCTCGAAAGCTCTTTTATGATTATTAAAATGATACTAATACTTAATGAGTAAGCTAAGGTGTATGTAACTTATATATTTATAGATTTATCATTAAGCTCGAATAGCTCGTTCGGCTCGTTAAGCTCGAATAGCTTGTCCGGCTCGTTAAGCTCACTCGGCTCGAGACAATTAAACGAGTTTTTGAACGAGCCGAGCTTAATATTATTTTTCAAAGCTCGGCTCGCCAAATTAAACGAACACAAATATTTGTTCGAGCTCGAGGGTATTAAGTTCTAACTCGAGTTAAACGAGCTCGAACTCGAGTAGCTCGTTAAAAGTTCGACTCGTTTACACCCCTATGCTCATGTCATTGAAATATTTGACTTTGAAAGATTTGAAGTTTTTAATAGTTAAAATCTTTAAAGAAAAGCTTGAAGTTTTTACAAGTCTTGTTTTCTTGAGTTTTTAGTTAAGAGGATTTTAACAATATCGTGATCAGTTTATTTTAATTTATTTTATTTTATTTTTTACTTTTATTTTTTGACAATATCGTGATCATTTTATTTATACGTATACTTTTAGATTTTATTAGATCAGTATAACAATTATTTTGTTTATCGTCAACCTGGTATTTTATTTTTATTTAAATAAAAATAAAATAACACATTGTCAATAAACAAAATAAAAAAATTACTAATTGTGATAAAGTATAGATACAATATAATAATAATAATAATAATAATAAGAGTAAAGTTATTTTGGATACCATATTAATCTTGGATACCAAGGAACTCATCCCCACCATCCATCTCCATCTCATCTAATGGATAAGATTAAAAGTATTTTATTATTTCACTTATTCTTATAATTTAAATATCTCTTAAACCGTTAAGCGTTAAACGAAAAAAAATTATACCATCGCGACGAGCATTTAATAAGCTTTCTACAGATATGCATTATGATATACTTTTAAAGAAAAAAAACTTTTCGTCTTTTTTTTGTTTTTTAAAATTTGCGTAAAATATCATATATGATAATAGTGTTTTATAATATATGATATCAGTCTTAGGTTACAAATTATTATTGAACCATATATGATATTGGTTTATATCATATATGATAAGTTATATCATATATGATACTTAGTGTTACTATCATATATGATATTTAGTATCATATATGATAATTTTAGACAATGAAAAAAAAACGTGAAAAAAAACGAAATTTTTTTTTGTCAAAAGTATATCATATAACATATCTGTAGAAAGATAATTAAATGCTCGTCGTAACGGTATATTTTTTTCGCATAACGATTAACGGTTTAAGAGATATTAATGTTTGAAAAAAGGTGGAAAATAAGTTTTTAGTTTAATCTTATCTATTGGATTAAGATTAAGATGGAGGATGGAGATTAGTCCCTTGGTATCCAAAATAAAGTTTGGTATCCAAATGAACTTAAATCTAATAATAATGTATACAACATACTCATACTATTTTGCTCACTTGGACCTTCCTATTTATAGTAATCTATCCAATGTAAACTTTGTAGCAACAGTCAATGTGGGATAAAATCCTTTCTTTTTATTTCTTTGTGTTACTTCAACAAACTCGTAGATAATGCCATTTTTCACAGATTTTCTTGCGAAGTTTCTTATACTTATGCTACCATTCAGGAGGACAAATATTTGGCAGGGCGATGAGCCGATAACCGCTTGAGGAGCAATTTCCATAATGCTTGGATACATTATGGATGCAACTATGATGTTCCATCACCTTCTTCGGCTGCAATGTTGTTAGAAATGTATAGCTACCACATGCTTAGTGACGTTGTACGAGCACCAATAACACAACTACTTATAGACTTCAAATCAGACCTTTAAAAGATTTCTTTAACGATGGAAACCACCAAGATGCCTGAAAACCTAGAAACCATGATGGTGGAAGTTGACGGGAGTGAGGAGAGCATGAAGGCATTAAACTAGGCACTTGATAATGTGAAGCTGAGATCAGATGGATCATTTCTGGTTATTCATGTTCAGTCTCAACCTTCCATTGCTGATGGCCTTAATCCTGGCGATATTCCCTTTCGGGGTCCTACTTAAGTCTCTCGTCGCTTTGTAGATACTTTTTATTAATGGATTTTTGTATGTTATGAACTAATGACGATGATTAGGTGAAGTGGAGGTACCTGCGTTTACGCAGGCAATAGAGGCACATCAGAGGAAGATCACTCAGATGGTTGGAAGCTAGTCGGAATTATGTATATGTGATGGAAGGTTCTTTGGAAATATTTCGTTAATGGTGAGTATACACTATGATGGTTAGAAGCTAGTCGGAATTATAGGTTGAAGTTGTGCAAATAAGCATGTCAGTTCCTCTGCAAATAAGCTAGTCGGAATTATGTATAAATCGAGTTGTACGACTGTTTGAAATATATTGTTGGTTGCAGATGTGATTCAGGTGTTACTTGTGAAGATAGAATTTATTATTAGGTTCATGATGTGCCAAATTGGACTGTTAGTGAGAATCTATATGTGTGGCTGATGAAGCTGTTTAGTAACCTTCTAAATCTGTGCAGATAGAAATGTCCGGGTTCACAATCTTACTCGATAAATCTATTATTGACCGCAAATGTTAGGAGACGAGTAGGTTCATTTTAGGAACCCCTCCTACTCCTCATTCTGTAACTGATTACTCCTACATGTCAAAACTCAAAAGTTGCAGGAAATGTTTGATGTAAAATGTTTTGACTATTACTTGTACATCTGAATACCTTTCTGGCGTTCTAACACCGTACAATGAAACATGTTCATATCTTCTGTCACAGTGTCACAGATCCTATCATAGATTAATAAACTATGTTTCTTTGGTACCTAATGGGTCAGAAATGGATACGTTTTTGGTATGGGTTTGTCTTGGGTTCACCCCTAACACTTCTTGTCCAAAATTTTCAAATTTGATTACAAGAATTATATGTCAATAAGAATCTAACTCTCTGAATAAAATGATATAGAAAGTCTGTAATGCGTCGATAGTACATTGGGTCAAAAATTCCCTCTCCTAAGCCCTGTAATTGTATTCTGTTTGATTTTGTTCGTCTCGTACAACTTTTATATATGGTATCTGATTCTCCATATTCCCCTCAGCTTCAAAGCATGGCTGTTTGGTCCCAAAATCAGTGCAAGTGTATCTATGGTTTTTTTATCATTAATCTGTTGTCTTGTTGTTTGCGAGATGTGCTATATCTGTTGCACATCACATCACTATTTTTAGTTTGCCATATGCTTCTTCTGGAGTACATTGTTGTTCGCTACTTCTCGTCTTGTATATTGTTGTTTGAGATATAGTTTTATGTGTTACGCAATAAGTAGTACGATACTAATTGAACATCATTGAGCTCTACCTGATACACGGAAATTGAAACCGATGTTCTCTACGATTTATATCCATTTTGAAACATAAAATTTCATATATTCACGACGAATCTTTTCTTGATAATATATACAAACTGTTGTAAGTAAAGCTCTATACACGACATCTATCCCCGGCATTGATGAACCACAACACCTGCGTCTCTTAACTGACCACATAAAGCCAAACATTTCGAATATGGTCTTTTACATTTCAGCACCAAAGACGTCCCAAATATGACACGATTGTTAAATTTCCACTATTGATTTGCAGACTCACGAATAAACAACTAGTTCGTGAACCGAACCAGAGAAAACAAAACCGGTTAAAAAAACCAGTTTCCCTCAAACCGGACTCGCGGTTTCGTATTTGATTTAATGGATCAGTTTAAAAACTGGAAGTCGGTTAGAACCAAACCGAGCCAATTAAAGACTACTAAAATATGATTAAAAACAATTTTAAACCGAACCGGTTTTAGAAAGAAAAAAGACTTTTGCTCATCTCTCAGTTACGGAGTAAATAAGAAGCCAAGCCCAAGAATAAAATTCAAGCCCATTTTAGGTGGGCCTTCTTGCTTTAAGATAATTAGATGGGTTAAACAGCTGTTTGGATTGGTTTAGGTGATTATAAGCCTCATAATAAGATCGAGCTCATTTTTATGATCGAGCTCGATGCTTGATAATAATCATTCGAACTCTTATAAGAAACAAAAAAAGTAACGACATCAAAGTTGGTTGTGTCAAACTGCTTGTTATTAAAGACCAAGCTAGATTTTTAACCATTGAAGATACGGTTAGTCAGTAAGTATTGAAAGCTAATCACGGAAGACGGTCAGAGCTACCCATGAATTATCACCGGTACAGTTGGTCCTAATTGACTAACAAAGAGTCGCGATCATGATCAAAAAGAAAACATTGTACAAATTCAACAAACTACACTGTTACCCTCGAGTAGCAGCGACGATGCATAATACCGCTTAGAAAAACCAATTACTACAAAATTCGTGGTTGGGCTTTCAAAACATCACAAGCCCGTTTCATTCATAAACCCACGAGCACCCCTTGTTATTTATAGCCGAATGTAAAAATAAGGATAAAGACATAAAGCAGCCAGTATCTTATCCAAAATCCTCCAAAAAAAATCTAAAGGGCTGTTTAGTTGGAGAAAAAAATTCCACTTTTCTAGAAAAAATTTTATTTGAAAAGTGAAAAATAGAAAACCTGTTTAGCAACATCATTTTTCAATATTTTTCAAAAATTACAAAATTTTCATTTTCTAAATTTATATAGAAAATTAGAAAACTCCATTTTACCCTTTTCTAAATTTTCACCTCATACCCACCTTTGTTTTATTTAACCCATTTCAATAACACGTTACTCTATTCAGTATTCACCGTTCATCATTATTTTAATGTTTTCGTCAGAAAATTTACGTTTTCGTCAGTAAATTAACGTTTTCGTCTGTAAATTTACGATTTCGTCTGTAAATTTACGTTTTCGTCAGTAAATTTACGTTTTCGTCAGAAAATTTACGTTTTCGTCAGAAATTTACATTTTCGTCAGAAAATTTACGTTTTCGTCAGTAATTTTACGATTTCGTCAGTAATTTTACGTTTTTGTCAGAAAAATTACGTTTTCGTCAGAAATTTACTTACGTTTTCGCCAGTAAATTTAGGTTTTCGGAAAATTTACGTTTTCGTCTATAAATTTACGTTTTCGTCTGTAAATTTACGTTTTCGTCTGTAAATTTATGTTTTGGTCAGTAAATTTACGTTTTCGTCAGTAATTTTACGTTTTCGTCAGACAATTTTCGTTTTCGTCAGAAAATTTCCGTTTCTGTCAGAAAATTTACGTTTTCGACAGTAAATTTAGGTTTTCGTCAGAAAATTTACGTTTTAGTCAGAAAATTTACGTTTTCGTCTGTAAATTAACGTTTTCGTCAGTAATTTTACGTTTTCGTCCGTAATTTTACGTTTTCGTCAGAAAATTTACGTTTTCGTCAGAAAATTTATGTTTTCGTCAGAAAATTTACGTTTTCACCAGTAAATTTAGGTTTTCGTCTGTAAATTTACGTTTTCGTCAGTAAATTTACGTTTTCGTAAGTAAATTTACATTTTCGTCGGTAATATTACGTTTTTGTCAGTAATTTTACGTTTTCGTCAGTAATTTTACGTTTTCGTCCGAAAATTTACGTTTTCGTCTTTAAATTTACGTTTTCGTCAATAAATTTATGTTTTCGTCTATTAATTTACTTTTTCTGACAAAAACGTAAATTTTAATTTTTCTGACAAAAAAGTAAATTTACTGATGAAAACGTAAATTTACAGACGAAAACGTAAATTTAATTTTTCTGACAAAAAAGTAAATTTACTGACGAAAACGTGAATTTACAGACGAAAACGTATACTTACTGACGAAAACGTAAATTTAATGACGAAAACATAAATTTACTGACGAAAACGTAAATTTACTGACAAAAATTTAAATTTACAGACGAAAACGTAAATTTACTGGCGAAAACGTAAATTTTCTGACAAAAAAGTAAATTTACAGACGAAAACGTAAATTTACTGACGAAAACCTAAATTTACAGACGAGAACTTAAAATTACTGACGAAAACGTAAATTTACTGACGGAAACGTAAATTTTTTATGAAAACGTAAATTTTCTGACGAAAACCTAAATTTACAGACGAGAACGTAAATTTACAGACAAAAACGTAAATTTACTGACGAAAACGTAAATTTTTTGACGAAAACGTAAATTTACTGACGAAAACGTAAATTTTCTGACGAAAACGTAAATTTACTGACGAAAACGTAAATTTATAGAAAAAACGTAAAATTACTGACGTAAACGTAAATTTACTGACGCAAACGTAAATATACTGACGAAAACGTAAATTTATACACTAAAACGTAATAATACTGATAAAAAGTAAAAAACTAATTAAAACGTAAAAAAAATTACGAAAATATGAAAAAAGAAGACGGAAAAAAACAGACGAAAACGTAAAAAAAACTAGCAAAAACGTGAAAAAAAAGTTGATCATGAAAAAAATGGTTGAAAATAGTTTCGTTTAAACATTGTTTATTTTTTTAGAAAATGAAATATATTATCTAAACAAGTTTTCAAAATTCTCAACTCATTTCTAAAAAAGAAAAGTCTTTTCTTTTCTAGAAAATTAGAAACATAAAATTATGAAAAATTTTCCACAACTAAACAACCCCTAAATCTCCCCATTTTTTTTCCATTTTCTACAAACCAAAACTAAATCTTATCCCACACAAGATTCGAATTTGAAAAAGATAAAGACAAAGGTGATTTCTGACACACCCATGTGATTTCGGTAGATCATTAAAGAGGAAATTTCTTAAATAGTCTCTTTTGAGGATGTAATACCATATTAGCCCGCGCATGAAATCTTTACCAAATTAGACTTTTTGATTATAACCTTCGGATTATAGAATCCAACGGCTCTAAACTAAGGTGCACCAAGAAAAGTTGCGCCTAATACATTGTGCGCCTAATATAGTGTGAAAGTATTTTTTGTGTACCTAGTGCACTCAATGTGCGCCGTGATGCACATAAGGTGTTGATGCACAATCTCACGCGCCATGATGCATAAGTATTGTGCACCTAGATGCACCATGTGCCCCATGGTGCATAAACTATACATGGTGCGCCTATGTTACCAAACCAAAATTGGATGCACAACACATTTCCTATGCGCCATGATGCATAACTATTGTGTACTCCAATTTGTGCACCGTGATGCACCATGTGCCTCATGGTGCATAAACTATACATGGTGTGCTACTAAACATTTAAGACATAAGGATTGTCCATTTCTTTTTCAAGATCGACATGCCCATTTCTCTTCAGAAAGTTAAAGTATCAAATTCGTCATTGAAGCTCCTTACGACATGTCCATTTATTTTTCCAACTCGTGTTATTGGTGAGCCGACTCCAATTAATATGGGGATTTTGTATTTGTATGTATTTTTAGATCTATTTCTATTAGTATTCTTTTAATATTTTGATTTGAATGTTAACTATTTGAATTTATTTCTCATTTCCATACATGTTTTTGTTCTTGAGGTTTGTTCTTTACATGCATATATGCGCATAGATGCACCAATCTTGTGCACCGAGGTGCACACCAAAAATGCCCCATTAGATGCACCCATCTTGTGCGCTCAGGTGCACACAAAATATCCCATTAGATGCACCCATCTTGTGCGGTGAGGTGCACACCAAAATGCCCCATTATGCACTTTAGTTCATTTTCGTAAGATGATGAAAATTGGTCTATTCTCGTAAAAGGTATTTCTAAATGGTCTATTTTGGTAATTGGGTTATCATTAAATCCTTTGGTACCAAACACAATCCAAAAGTGGAGATGAAGTCAAAAACCAAAACGCCATGCATGATGTTTTTGAAGATTCATTGGTATTCATTTTACTACTTCTTCTAATCTTGCTAGTTATTAACTTATTTTTGTGATCCATTGATTTAGTAGATCTAATGAACTAATCCAATTATTATATTCTGTTTTACTAGTAAGAAATAGTAATGTTTTCTCTTCTTTTTGTGATGAAGGTTCACAAACGAGCATGATGACGTTTCTTATGAAAGTTGCGACGGTTGTTATTGGCGAAACTTTTTGTTTTACTTGGGCTTCATACATCATGACATAAAGAACTATTACAAGGCCGTGATATTTACTTATCGGACCAACTACATTAGTGGAAGGTAATCTTACGTTGAAGAAGTCCACGTTGGTTGTACCCAAAGATGGCGTTCTTGTTAAAATAATAACACCACAACGATTATGCACTCAACCAACCACCCCTTGTGCTTTTATTATCAACAATACGAATCAGATAGTCCCCAAACGGGTGCTATCAACATACAAAAGAGAAGGTTGTCCCCAAACGGATGCAACCTGATAATACAAGATCAAAACAAGCTAAACTACACCTAATCTATTAGATTCAAACGTTCAAAACGTTTACATCTTTTTATTTTAGAGAGAAGAAAAGTAAGAGAGAAACGGCGGAGAAAAGTATGTTGTAACCCTAGCAAATGAAGAGAGAAGAGTATATAAGCCCGTCCAAGAATGCTAGGTTGCCACATCCAGTCCCTGCAAATACAAAGAACAAACAAAAGAGAAAGGACTAAAGGAGTTACAAAAGTAACCCTTATATTTAGAAAAAGGTTGCAACGAAAGTCCAATATCCAACACCCCTCCTCAATCTTTTTCGCCAAACAAGGTACTCATGTTCAGAAGTTGAACCATTTTGTTATGCTGATGAGATCCCAAACCTTTAGTCAAGATGTCAGCAGTTTGATTATCAGTATCAATCTTAACAGTTTTAATCAAACCTGAGGCTACTTTTTCTCTGATAAGATGCACATCAAGATCAAAATGTTTGGTTTTTTCATGCATAACAGGATTAGCAGCAATCTGAATAGCAGAGCTATTATCACAAAATAGAAGAGCAGGAATAGCATTAACAATGTTCAAATCCTTAAGGATCTTGACAAGCCACATAACCTCACAAGTAACAGAAGCCATAGCCCTGTATTCTGCTTCAGCAGAAGATCTGGACAGAGTGCTTTGCTTCTTGCTTTTCCAAGACACAAGATTGTCACCCACAAACACACAATAGCCAGTAACAGATCTTCTGGTAAGTTTACACTTAGCCTAGTCAGAGTCAGCATAGGCTTTTATAAGACTACAACCATTAGTCTTCTTGAAGTTAATACCAGTACCAGGACCACACTTCAGGTATCTAAGGACTCTAAATGCAGCCTCAAGATGAGATTGAAGAGGAGCATGCATATGCTGACTCAAACAGTGAACAGAATATGAAATGTCAGGTCTAGTGTTGCAAAGATAGATCAATTTTCCCACAAGTTTTTGATAGACAGTAATATTGTTAAGATACTTGTCATCAAGAGATTTCTTATGATTTAGAAACCCATTTTCAGGCATAGGTGTGTTAACAGGCTTACAAGCAAGAAGGCCATACTCATGTAATAATTCAATACAGTACTTTCTTTGATTTAAACTCACACCATTTTGAGTTCTCAACACTTCAATACCAAGAAAGTATTTAAGATCTCCAAGATCTTTGATTTTGAATTTATTATTGAGAATATCCTTAACTTTATCTATTTCAGACAAGTTGTTGCCAGTTAACACAATGTCATCAACATAAACAAGCAAGGCAATGAAAACATTATCACTGCTTTTAACAAACAAGGAATAGTCATTTTGACTTTTCCTAAAACCAGAATCACAAAGAACTTCAACAAGCTTTTTATTCCATTGTCAGGAGCTTGTTTTAAACCATAAAGAGATTTTTTCAATTTGCAAACTCTTTTTTCATTCTTATCAAAAAAACCAGGTGGTGGAATCATATAGACATCTTCATCAAGTTCACTAAACAAGAAGGCATTGTTAACATCTAGCTGAAATAAGTTCCAACCTTTTTGAACTGCTAGATTGATCAACATTCTAACAGTCCCCATTCTAACAGTTGGGCTAAAAATTTCATCATAATCAATGCCCTCTTTTTGACCACAACCCTTAACAACAAGCCTAGCCTTGTATCTCTCAATCTCACCATCAGATTTGTACTTAATCTTATAGACCCATTTGCTAGCAATGGCCTTTCTGTGAGGAGGAAGGTGAGTAAGGGTCCAAGTATCATTCAAATAAAGGGCTTCCATTTCACTATTCATAGCTTGGACCCAATTAAAGTCTTTGGCAGCCTCATTAAAACAACTAGGTTCATAAGTCTTGTTTAAATTAGAGATAAAACAAGCATTATAAGCAGAAAGCCTAGTATGATTAGCAAACCTATTCAAACCATATTTAACCTTGTTGTCAAGAACAAACTCTTGAGTTTAGCAGGTAACTTAGAGGTCCTATTGGACCTTCTAACAGAAGGTTTAGCATCCTCATCAATTGTCCCAAGACTGGCATCAAACATAAGAGTAGGAACCTGATTTTGACAAGAGTTGTTGCCCTCAGAACTGGTTGTTTCACCTAATGATGAAGCAGTATGAATACAATCAGATGACTGCTCCTCTGCAGTATCATCTGAGTGTTCCATATTTACCTCCCCTGCTTCATCAGGTGACCCCTTCCGTCATCATAGGGACTTTGGTCATCAGACTCACAAAAATTGAAAAAAAATTTATTTTCAAAATCCTTTTTATCAAATACTGAAAGAGGCTGTTGAACAACTTTTATCTTGTAAGGAAAAATAGACTCATAAAACTTGACATCTCTAGAAAAAAAGTAACTTTTATTACTTAAACTAAGTAGCTTATAAGCTTTCTTGGAAGAAGAATAACCAACTAAAACACATTTTTCAGACCTTGAAGACAATTTATCATTATTATTTAAAACTGTTGAAAAACAAAGGCAACCAAATGACCTTAAATGGGAAAGGGAAGGTTCTCTCTTATAAAGCATACAAAAAGGTGATTTACCAGCAAGGACAGAAGATGGGAGCCTGTTAATGAGGTAAGCAGCAGTAAGCACACAATCAGACCAGAAACACAAAGGAAGACCACCTTGGAAAAGTAAACTTCTAGCCACATTAAGGAGATGCCTGTGCTTTCTCTCAGCAATCCCATTTTGCTGAGGAGTGTAAGCACAGGAAGTTTGATGTATGATGCCTTTTTCTTTGAAAAACAGGTTCATTTTTTGGTTAACAAACTCAGTCCCATTATCAGATCTTATGATCTTGATATTTTTAAGAAACTGATTAGAGATAAGATTGTAATATTCCACCACAAAATCAAAAAATGCATCCTTAGTTTTAATGAGATAAATCCATACAGCCCTGCTGTAATCATCAACAATGGTCAAGAAATACCTGAAACCTTCTCTTGTAGTGACCTTGTAAGGACCCCACAAGTCCAGGTGTATAAGATCACCTAAACTAGTGGAAACATGGTCACTCAAAGGGAAAGGTTCCCTGGTCTGTTTAGAAAAATGACATACATCACAAGGTTCATTGTGGTCAGGTTTGGTAAGCTTCAAAGAGTGTTTCAGGACACTTAAAACTTGGTCAGAGGGATGACCAAGCCTATTGTGCCAGACACTTTTGGACACATGACAACACATAATAGAAAAGTTACTTTTAAACTTAGGAATCTTACAATCAATGTCAAACAAGTACAAACCACCACATTCTCTACCAGTCCCCATGATGTTCTCTTTTTTCAAATCCTGAATAATACAATCATACTCATTAAATCCAACATGCAGTTTACTATCTTTTATCATTTTGTTGACAGATAAGAGACTAACAGTATATTCTGGTATGACCAACACATCAAACAAAACAACATTACTGGTCAATCTTAAGGTTCCAACATGTCTGATTTTAGCAATAGTACTATTAGGATGTCCCACAGTTATGTTTAAATCAGAAATATCAACTAAGTCAGTCATATCCTTAGTAGTAGAGGTAATGTGTTGGTTTGCCCCAGAATCAATAATCCACCCAAAATTAAACACAGATTCACCAATTCTCACATTAGCATTAAAGCATTTCTAAAAGTGGTTATTAAAAAACACATTGGCATTAAAGAAAGTACAACTAATACCTGCCATATTGGACTGCACACCAGAGTTACTGGAAGAACTCTTTTCACCAATTAAGTTCATCAATTTAGCAATTTGATCATTAGAGAAAGGTGTGAAAACATTATTAATAGAACCATTAGAGCTAGTGGCATTAGAAACATCAACATTGTTACTATTAAAGCTTTTGTTATTTCCTTTGTTATTAGAAAAACCCTTGTTTTTGGAGTTCTTCTTATAACCAGGAGGATAACCAATTAATTCAAAGCACCTGTCAATGGTATGACCTTTCATACCACAATGATCACATTTCAAAGAATCATAAGAAGGCCTATTACTATTAGGAGAGTTCCCATTAAAAGAGGCATTACTACCAGAAGTATTGTTATTTCTATTAGTGCTAACTCCATAACTTGTGTTATTGGTAGAATTACCATAACTAAAGTTGTTGGAACTGGAATTTCTATAAGGAGTAGCACCTCTAGACTCAACACTTTTGGCAGCAAAAGCACTAACCTGTGGTTTGGGAGCCACAGAATTAGTGCCCAAACCCCTATGAGACTCCTCACGACAAACAATCACAAAAGCATCTTTAACATCAGGCAATTCAGTTTGAGTAAGAAGAGTACTTCTAATAGGTTGATAAATATCATCTAATCCCATTAAAAATTGCATGAGTTTCATGAGTTGACTATGTTTACCCAATTCAGATCTAGCAAGACAGGTACAAGGAGTCAATTTGGTCAACATATCAAACTCCCTCCATAGGGAGTTGAGCTTATGATAATACTCAGAAACAGGTAAACCATTTTGTTTAAAGTTGTTAATTTTTTGCACCAAATTAAACAGAATAGACCCATCTAGTTTGTCGTAGGTTTCTTTAAGTGTAACACCCCACTTGGATAAATGGACCGTTACGTGTATTTATGGCGTGTCATCAAAGCATGCAAGGCAATGTACTGAACATTAACTGACCAAACGGAAATACCGGAATCAAACATCGGTAGTCCAACAAGCCCAAAATATAAAGATTAAGTACAGAAAGGAAAAGGACGAAACAGTGTCCAAACAACCAAAGTAAAGTAACGTAAGGTATGCATAAAAATAAAGGAGTCTGGAAAGCTCCCATCCAAATGCACGTACTCTCTTAGAAGTCCTAAGATCGTCCCTGTGTACCTGCCGTTTGGAAACATGAAAGGAACTACGGCTGAGCATAACGCTCAGTGGACGGATATAGCATGATAAGAATGTACTGAAAGTAAAGGGATAGGAGACAACAATGAAGCTATAAGACTGATATGTAACATGTGGTATAACTTTTCATAAAATCTGCAAGATCTGGTTCATATATACTGATACTGCAATATAACTTTAAATTCTGAAACATGTATTTACTGTATTTTATTTGCCAGAGCTTATATAGGTCACGTGCTGTAACAACCGTGCATGAATAACTGGAGGGGTGACCTCGTCATGCTGTAGAGGGGTGACCTCTAAATAACTGTGCTGGGTGGAGGGATCAGCTCCAATGTGAAGGATGTAGAGCACACACCACATTCACCCTGATAACTTGTAACACATATAAGCCTAGGATGCATCCATACGCCCCACTAAACATACTGATAAAATGGCCAAACTGAACATGAGTGGGACGATGCAGGATATCACTCTCCTGCATGTGAGTCACGACACCGGTGCCTCTAGTGCCATGGTTACGGTACCTCCGTAACTAGTACATAAACTGGTCGTGCTTGTATATAATGCTCAGGCAATTCTATTTCGTTATAACATGATTACTGATAAATTTAAACATATACTGGGGAAAACATTTGGCTGAAGATGGGAAATCCTAATCATGCATATAAAGGAAATCCTTACTGAAAGGACGGAAAATCCGTACCTCTAGTCCAGTAACTGACTGAATGGAAAACTGAACGAATACTACTCGGGCTTCACGCGTGCTACATAAATAAAGGACGCCAATAAGTTACCAGTTATCCGTTATCAAATTTTACTGATCTTATTGGTTTCTTATTTATTTATTTCTGAAATTCTATACGCATATTAACGGCTAAATTCGGTCTTATAATAATTCATTGTAATGTATTAACGTTCTACTAATAGCTACGTACAAACGTATTTCTGACGATAAGTATTTCTATAATAAGTATCCCGCTAAAGACAAAAGTTCCTTAATTTAGAAAGTTCTTAAATTGTTTAATTCGTTTTCTAATAATATACCCTTTTTAAATGTTTAGGCATTTGATTAATTTAATACACTTGAAATATATATAAAATATTTATAAAACAATTGAATTTAAAAAGGTATAATATAAAAATATTTATTTTACTATTTATAAACATGTCCCGAGCCTACCGAGCCCATCTCGGTCGCACTAACCGAACCAACATAATATACAAAAATCTGTCCGCAATAATTAGTGACAGAATTTCTGTGTCACTAAAGAAAACTGTCGCTAAAGCTGCTTCTTTAAAAAAAACTGCATAATTCTAACAGTTTTGCGACAGACAAATCTGTCGCTAAACTGTCGCTAATGTTTACACAATACCTTGATTTTTCTGCCCATTTCCCCCTGATTAAGTGCCTAGTTCCCACTGTTCTAAATCTTAGTTCCCACTGCTTATTCTGTTTACAACCAAACGCACCCTTATTTGATTTGTGACTCGGTTTGGCAAGAAAAGAACCACCGAGACCGGCTGTGGTCTCGGCTGGGTCGTACAACAACACACCGAGACCTTATGGTCTCGGTTCTCCTGATGTAACCAACCCGACACACCCCCGATTCCACTGTTCTACGAACCAAACACCCCTTGATTGGTTTTCTGGGCGGCGGCCGACTGAACACAGCCACCACCAAGGTTTTGGTGGTCGCGGCTGGTCACAACCAAACACCCCTTGATTGGTTTTCCCTTTTTTTAAAACGTAGACCCCTGTTTGGGGCTTGGCTGTTCTCGGCAGAAACCAAAACAAACACCACCGAGAGTTATAAACTCTCGGTTTCTTTTTTTTCTTTTTTTTTTTTTTTTAAAAAATCGTGATAAAAGGGAAAAGAGATAGATTGATTACCTTTTTCGTGTTTGATCGTAACTACTGGGTCTCCCTTTGTTCTCTTGTTTTCCGGCGGCAACCAACACAAACCCTAATTTCTATATTTTTTTTTTGTTTACTGATTATGGAAAAGAGTATGCCCCGATTGGTTTTGTGTAGCCAATTATGGGCTAAGGCCCAAATTCCCTCTTTTTTCTTTTCTTTGTTTTCAAAACCGACCCCCTATATTTTATTTTATTATTTTTTTTTTAAAACTTGCATTATACTCACGTTGTTCCGTTGATAACTTCTATGTATTAATATAAAAATAACCCGCGTATTAATATAAACCGCGTATTAATAATAAACCACGTATTTATATTCTCGATTTGAATACGGGTTTTACAATTCTTCCCCTCTAAAAGGAATAATTCGTCCCCGAATTAAAATACGGCCGTACTGGGTTTTACAATTCTTCCCCTCTAAAAGAGAAATTCGTCCCCGAATTACAAGGTATTTAAGCTGACTGAAGTAAAAGCTGAAATGCTAATAACTGAACGACATAAAAGCTGAAAAGACATACCCGAATCAAAACTGAAAGTGAGGATAAGAAGTCCGTATAGACTCCTCTGTTTCCCAAGTGGCCTCCCGCTCGGTATGGTTCCTCCACAGGATTTTGACGAAAGGAATGGTCTTCCTTCTCATAACTCGATCCTGGCGATCTAAAACTGCTTCGGGTTCCTCAATATAGGATAAATCCTCCCGAATCTGATCGAGTGGATAATTTACTTTGTGAAGCTCATGATAGTTGTACCCCCTGAGTAGTGATACATGAAACACGTTGTGGACGTGTGAAAGCTGAGGCGGTAACGCCAATCGATATGACACTTCACCAATACGTTCAAGGATTTCGAACGGTCCGATGTAACGAGGGCTAAGTTTGCCTTTGAGGCCAAAACGTCTGACACCGCGTGCGGGTGATACTTTGAGGAACACACGATCCCCAGTCTGAAAAGATAGATCTCTGCGATGCTTGTCGGCGTAACTCTTCTGGCGAGTACGCGCTTCTTGCAGCTTTGCCCTAGCGATGGCGACCTTTTCATTGGTCAGTTCTATCAGTTCAGGTCCTTCAATCAAACGTTCTCCCACCTGATCCCAACAAATAGGAGCACGGCATTTTCTGCCGTATAACATCTCGAATGGAGCACGCTTGATACTAGCATGCCAACTGTTGTTGTAAGCAAACTCGACCAAGCAAATATAGTCATCCCAGTGTCCTGTCCATTCTAATGCACAGGCGCGTAGCATGTCCTCTAAGGTCTGGATGGTACGCTCTGACTGACCGTCCGTCTGTGGATGGAAAGCTGTGCTGAGCTTGAGCCTAGTTCCCCAAGCTTTATGCAAACCTCCCCAGAAATAAGAAGTGAAACGGGGATCCCTATCTGATATAATTTCCGAAGGTGTACCGTGTAATCGTACGATCTCCTCGGTGAATAGTTTCGCTAATTTACTGACTGCGAAATCTTTACGAATAGGAATGAAATGTGCTGACTTGGTCAAACGATCGACAACTACCCAGATTGCATCATGTCTCCGCTGAGTCTGTGGTAGTCCGGTGACAAAATCCATAGAGATCTTGTCCCACTTCCACATTGGAATATCTAATGGCTGGAGAAGACCACTGGAACGCTGGTGCTCTATCTTAACCTGCTGACAGGTTAAGCATTTAGACACAAATGTTGCAACATCCTGTTTCATACCGCTCCACCAGAAATGCTGCTTAAGATCGTGGTACATTTTGGTGGAACCCGGATGGATAGAGAACGGAGAGCTGTGAGCCTCAGTCATTAAGGCTTCTCTGAGAGCAGGGTCTTCTGGAACGCAGAGTTTGGTACCCTGCCATACGATACCATCGTCATCGATGCGAAATTCGGTCTGCCGGTCAATGTTCTGGATAATCGCCCAGATTTCACCATCCTCTTGTGCGGCTTTGATCCTAGAGAGCAAATCTGGTTCTACCCTCAAACTAGCCCAGTATCCTCTTTGTCCGCGTGCTAAGAGTTCAATATCGTAACGCTCTAAGTCCTGAATAATTTCTTCCTGAACTTTGATGCTATTTACCATGCCCGACTTTCTGCTAAGGGCATCTGCCACTACATTCGCTTTACCTGGGTGATACTGGATATTAGTGTCGTAGTCTTTCAGTAGTTCTAACCATCGCCTCTGTCTCATGTTCAGCTCTCGTTGTGTAAATATATACTTGAGACTTTTGTGATCGGTGAAGATATCACACGACTCACCGTATAAATAATGCCTCCAGATTTTAAGGGCGAAAACGACTGCTGCGAGCTCTAGATCATGAGTAGGGTAATTTTTCTCATACGGATTCAGTTGACGCGAAGCATAAGCAATGACTTTCCCATGCTGCATAAGAACACAACCTAAGCCCTTTCCTGATGCGTCACTGTAAATCTGATAACCGCCTGTACCGGATGGAAGAGTAAGTATCGGTGCCGAGATCAATCGATGCTTGAGTTCCTCAAAACTCTTTTCTCGCTCCTCGGTCCACATAAACTTCTCACCCTTTCGCATAAGTTGGGTCAATGGTAACGCCAAACGTGAGAAGTTTTCCACAAACCTGCGGTAATAACCCGCCAACCCAAGAAAACTACGTATCTCTGTGACAGATGTCGGTCTTGGCCATTTGGTGATAGCCTCCACCTTTGCAGGGTCCATAGTTATTCCTTCTGCGGAAACAATATGGCCTAGAAACGCCACTGTATTCAGCCAAAACTCGCACTTCGAAAATTTAGCGTATAGTTTTTCTCGTCTGAGAATCTGCAAAACTGTACGGAGATGATTCTCATGTTCCTCTTTGGATTTGGAGAAAATGAGGATATCATCGATGAATACGATCACAAACTTGTCTAAAAATTCGTGGAAAACTCTGTTCATTAAGTCCATAAATACTGCGGGCGCATTCGTGAGACCGAATGGCATAACGACAAACTCGTAATGACCGTACCTCGTGCTAAAAGCAGTTTTAGATATATCCTGCTCTTTTACACGCAGCTGATGGTAGCCTGATCGCAGATCGATTTTTGAGAAGTGCTTGGCACCCTGAAGCTGATCGAATAAATCATCAATACGAGGAAGTGGATAACGGTTACGAATAGTGAGCTTATTCAACTCACGGTAGTCAATACACAAACGCATGCTACCATCCTTCTTCTTGACAAACAAAACTGGAGCGCCCCAAGGTGACACGCTTGGACGGATGAAACCCCTTTCGAGAAGTTCCTGAAGTTGA
The DNA here is from genome assembly GCA_025667525.1 of Glebionis coronaria. Taxonomy (NCBI): domain Eukaryota; kingdom Viridiplantae; phylum Streptophyta; class Magnoliopsida; order Asterales; family Asteraceae; genus Glebionis; species Glebionis coronaria. Next base: position 4,432,813 of record CM046879.1, on the reverse strand, counting down.
TCCTTCAGTTCCTTAAGCTCTACAGGAGCCATACGGTAAGGAGCTTTAGATACTGGTTCTGCACCTGGAATGAGATCGATGCCAAATTCTACCTCTCGCATGGGAGGTAAACCTGGAAGTTCCTCGAGAAAGACATCTGGAAAGTCTGACACAACTGGCTGATCATGAATTGAGGGTGTCTCCGAAGTCGTGTCTTGAACTGTGGCTAGGAAGCCCTCGCAGCCATGATATAGTAAGGTACGAGCCTGTAAAGCTGAAATGATCTGAACATGTTTTCCTGGTAGGAAACCTCGGTGAATATACTCTGGTGTCTGGACATCACCAAAGATGACCTGGTGAGCATGGATATCTATGGTGGCATGATGAGCTGATAACCAATCCTTACCCAAAATAATATCAAAATCACACATATCCAAAGGAAGAGCACTGACTGGACGGATTTTATCATCAAACTCAAGAGGGAGATCCTTATATACTTGGGTAATGAGTACAGAGTCTCGCATGGGGGTAGATATACTAAGTGCACTGTCTAGTGGCGTAGGGGTCATGTTTATTCTAACAGCATATGAAGTAGATATAACCGAGTGCGTGGCGCCTGTATCGAAAAGCACGCATGCAGACTGTCTGTGTATAAACAAAATGCCAGTAATGGTACCTGCGGTCTTATTTGCTTGTTCACGGGTAGTAGTGTAGACACGACCAGTGGTTGGTGGTATCGGTGGTGGGGGAGGTAAAATCTGAGGAATCTGGCCTGAGGTACCGGCAGCATCCCCGCTCTTGCAATCCCTCTTCAAATGGCCCGGCTGACCACACTTGTAGCAATTACCCGAACCATGACGACAAGGTCCCAAGTGTTTCTTCCCACACGTGATGCAAGTGGGATATGTATACCCGGTGGAAGTAGCTCTGGTTTGCTGAGAACCTGATTTACGATGATATATACGTGTCACGATTCTGATAACTTAACTGAAATAAGGCTGACTGACTGAATTTTAAAATTACCAGAATTTGCCGGTCGGGCAACCTGTTGACCCCTGTTGTTTTGGTCACGCCCCTGTCCAGCATCTCTGTTGGAATTTACAATAAATTTAAGATCTGTTTTACACGATAGTTTAGTATTCTTGGAGCTTAAAGGCTCACCTGTAGCTGCCAGAGGAGTTGGAGCTGCCGCGGTAATTATCACCGCCGTTCCTCCTATCTGACCGATTACGATCATATGACTGACCGTGGTTCCTGTAGTTCTGATGCGGAGTAGCCGTTTGGGATCGGTCTCCTCCTCTGTGTCTGTAAGATTTTAATAACATATAAGTTTCCAAGCAATAATGGCTAAATTGTTTAAGTCTGTTGGGTGAGATGTACCTCTTCTCCGGGCGCTCTACATTCTCGAGCTCGTCCCTCTCAAAAAGCATCTCGATGTCCCGAGCTGCATTAGCTACTTGTGACACATTAGTGAATGTGGCACTCATCAATCTATCTGCAGTCCTAGTGTGAAGAGCACAGCGAAATTGCTTCACTTGCTCCTCTACGGTACCCGCAGCCTCCCCTAAGAATCCAGCCATCCTGAGGTATCGGTGCATGAACTCTATACTGTTCTCGCCATTATTCTGACGAATAACGTGAAAGTCCCTCTTCATCTTAGCTTGCTCCGCATGCGGGAAAAACTGGTCATAGAACATCGTCTTGAAACGTGCCCAGGTCAATGCAAGCTCCCAAGCATCTCCCCCATTGGACAGTTTCTGAGACCTCCACCAATGTAGAGCAGGACCCTCCAGCTTGTAAACTGCAAGCCTAACTTTGAAAACATCACCACAACCCATAGCTCCAAAAATTTTCTCTATATGGTAGACCCAGTCTTCTGCATCAGTTGGAGCTACAGTCTGCTCAAACAGTCGGGGCTTCTGCTTGTTGAACAGATCCAGCCAAGCGGGTAAAGTGGCAGGTGGTGGAGCAGGAGGGTTGTTATTCTGCTGAGGTCCATTTTGATACTCAGCTCGGATCTCATCACGAATTTGGGGTAACATGGCCTGTATAGCAGCCTGAACAGCAGCAGCAATGGCAGCTGCATTAGGATCATTCTCGGTGTCGCGCCTGGGTGGCATCTGAAATAAAAGAGGATAAATCGACAAAAACGTAAGAACCTGAAGTAATAAATCTGAATATGCTTAGTGTAATTCATGAAGGTATAGCTAACAAAACATGACATGAATACTGGTGAACGCCTAGGGTCAGTTCACAAAATGACAATTTCTGAAACATAAATCTGACATGAGTAAGGATGAACGCCTATGGTCAGTTCATCCATACAAAACTTAAGCGGGCAAGGGTGAACGCCTATGGTCAGTTCACCAAAACGAAATGTTCTTGAAAAGCACATGCGATTAAGTATGGCCAGTCCTGTACCAACCGTTTACTTAATCAAAATTTTGAAAATCCGACTGATAAAATTCATGTGTAGCATGGAAAATAACGACGCCAAAATACAAGAAGTTCTTGGTGACTACCCACTAGTCACAGGTCAAGTTTTAGAGCCTACAGGTCGAACCTTGCGCTCTGATACCATAATTGTAACACCCCACTTGGATAAATGGACCGTTACGTGTATTTATGGCGTGTCATCAAAGCATGCAAGGCAATGTACTAAACATTAACTGACCAAACGGAAATACCGGAATCAAACATCGGTAGTCCAACAAGCCCAAAATATAAAGATTAAGTACAGAAAGGAAAAGGACGAAACAGTGTCCAAACAACCAAAGTAAAGTAACGTAAGGTATGCATAAAAATAAAGGAGTCTGGAAAGCTCCCATCCAAATGCACGTACTCTCTTAGAAGTCCTAAGATCGTCCCTGTGTACCTGCCGTTTGGAAACATGAAAGGAACTACGGCTGAGCATAACGCTCAGTGGACGGATATAGCATGATAAGAATGTACTGAAAGTAAAGGGATAGGAGACAACAATGAAGCTATAAGACTGATATGTAACATGTGGTATAACTTTTCATAAAATCTGCAAGATCTGGTTCATATATACTGATACTGCAATATAACTTTATATTCTGAAACATGTATTTACTGTATTTTATTTGCCAGAGCTTATATAGGTCACGTGCTGTAACAACCGTGCATGAATAACTGGAGGGGTGACCTCGTCATGCTGTAGAGGGGTGACCTCTAAATAACTGTGCTGGGTGGAGGGATCAGCTCCAATGTGAAGGATGTAGAGCACACACCACATTCACCCTGATAACTTGTAACACATATAAGCCTAGGATGCATCCATACGCCCCACTAAACATACTGATAAAATGGCCAAACTGAACATGAGTGGGACGATGCAGGATATCACTCTCTTGCATGTGAGTCACGACACCGGTGCCTCTAGTGCCATGGTTACGATACCTCCGTAACTAGTACATAAACTGGTCGTGCTTGTATATAATGCTCAGGCAATTCTATTTCGTTATAACATGATTACTGATAAATTTAAACATATACTGGGGAAAATATTTGGCTGAAGATGGGAAATCCTAATCATGCATATAAAGGAAATCCTTACTGAAAGGACGGAAAATCCGTACCTCTAGTCCAGTAACTGACTGAATGGAAAACTGAACGAATACTACTCGGGCTTCACGCGTGCTACATAAATAAAGGACGCGAATAAGTTACCAGTTATCCGTTATCAAATTTTACTGATCTTATTGGTTTCTTATTTATTTATTTCTGAAATTCCATACGCATATTAACGGCTAAATTCGGTCTTATAATAATTCATTGTAATGTATTAACGTTCTACTAATAGCTACGTACAAACGTATTTCTGACGATAAGTATTTCTATAATAAGTATCCCGCTAAAGACAAAAGTTCCTTAATTTAGAAAGTTCTTAAATTGTTTAATTCGTTTTCTAATAATATACCCTTTTTAAATATTTAGGCATTTGATTAATTTAATACACTTGAAATATATAAAAAATATTTATAAAACAATTTAATTTAAAAAGGTATAATATAAAAATATTTATTTTACTATTTATAAACTTGTCCCGAGCCTACCGAGCCCATCTCGGTCGCACTAACCGAACCAACATAATATACAAAAATCTGTCCGCAATAATTAGTGACAGAATTTCTGTGTCACTAAAGAAAATTGTCGCTAAAGCTGCTTCTTTAAAAAAAACTGCATAATTCTAACAGTTTTGCGACAGACAAATCTGTCGCTAAACTGTCGCTAATGTTTACACAATACCTTGATTTTTCTGCCCATTTCCCCCTGATTAAGTGCCTAGTTCCCACTGTTCTAAATCTTAGTTCCCACTGCTTATTCTGTTTACAACCAAACGCACCCTTATTTGATTTGTGACTCGGTTTGGCAAGAAAAGAACCACCGAGACCGGCTGTGGTCTCGGCTGGGTCGTGCAACAACACACCGAGACCTTATGGTCTCGGTTCTCCTGATGTAACCAACCCGACACACCCCCGATTCCACTGTTCTACGAACCAAACACCCCTTGATTGGTTTTCTGGGCGGCGGCCGACTGAACACAGCCACCACCAAGGTTTTGGTGGTCGCGGCTGGTCACAACCAAACACCCCTTGATTGGTTTTCCCTTTTTTTAAAACGTAGACCCCTGTTTGGGGCTTGGCTGTTCTCGGCAGAAACCAAAACAAACACCACCGAGAGTTATAAATTCTCGGTTTCTTTTTTTTTTTTTTTTTTTTAAAAAAAAATCGTGATAAAAGGGAAAAGAGATAGATTGATTACCTTTTTCGTGTTTGATCGTAACTACTGGGTCTCCCTTTGTTCTCTTGTTTTCCGGTGGCAACCAACACAAACCCTAATTTCTATATTTTTTTTGTTTACTGATTATGGAAAAGAGTATGCCCCGATTGGTTTTGTGTAGCCAATTATGGGCTAAGGCCCAAATTCCCTCTTTTTTCTTTTCTTTGTTTTCAAAACCGGCCCCCTATATTTTATTTTATTTTTTTATTTTTTTATTTTTAAAACTTGCATTATACTCGCGTTGTTCCGTTGATAACTTCTATGTATTAATATAAAAATAACCCGCGTATTAATATAAACCGCGTATTAATAATAAACCACGTATTTATATTCTCGATTTAAATACGGGTTTTACATTAAACTCATTCCAAACCTCAGCAGCATTATCAGCATAAACAAGACTCAAGTAAAGGTCCTTAGAAATACTATTTAACAACCAAGATAGCACAACAGCATTACATCTATCCCACTGAGTAGTGAGAGGACCACTAGACTCATAAGTATCTCTTAAGCGAGTACCATCAACAAAACTCATTTTGTTTCTAGCATGAAGAGCAATTTTCATAGCATTAGCCCATACTCTATAGTTCTCACAACCAGTCAATTTAAAACTAATCAAAGAGCCACTGTTACTATCATTAGTTTGCAAATGAAGAGGATTACTAGCATCAAGCCCATTAATAACATTGGTAACACTGTTACCACCACTGGTCTCAGTAACTTCAGGTGCCATAACCACAACAATAATAAACAATCACCACAAGCAAGCAAATAAAAAAACCTATGCGTTCAGCCAAGAACCCTAGTTCAATACCTTTCACCACTTAGTTCTCAGGATTCCAAACCACTCAAGGTGGTAGGTCAAGAGCAAGTGAAAGACGGTGAACAAAAATAAAAAAAACAAACACACAAAAATAAATAGAAGGGTGCGAGAGGTTTTACACCACCAACAGCATCCAGCAAAGCAGCGGAAGAGAAACCCTAGGTCACTCTAGATTTAAGTCTAGAAATAACCAAGAGCAAACCACACCAACAGACAAGGTCAATCTAGATTCAAGTCTAGAAGTAACCTTGACTAATATACCGATCAATCAACCAATCAAGCAATACAAGCTTCCAATCGAACACCTGCAGGGTTAGAATCAACAAATAAACACTAGACAAGCAAAACCCCCAAATTTTTGAAAAAATTAGGGTTTCAAAAAAACTTTGTATCTTTTAAAAACCGACGAAACCAAGAAGCAGAAGTACTTCTAGATCATGAAAACCTTAAACAAAACTGATTTAGAACAAAAAACTTTGAAGAAGACCAAAAAAAGTTTTATTTTCAAAAAAACTTTGTAGATCCAGTAATAACAAGATAAGATAATCCCAAAAATCATAAAACCCCCAAAAATAATTTGCCAGAAAAAATTTTAGGTCAAAGATCCAAACTGGAGCTCTGATACCAGGTTAAAATAATAACACCACAACGATTATGCACTCAACCAACCACCCCTTGTGCTTTTATTATCAACAATACGAATCAGATAGTCCCCAAACGGGTGCTATCAACATACAAAAGAGAAGGTTGTCCCCAAACGGATGCAACCTGATAATACAAGATCAAAACAAGCTAAACTACACCTAATCTATTAGATTCAAACGTTCAAAACGTTTACATCTTTTTATTTTAGAGAGAAGAAAAGTAAGAGAGAAACAGCGGAGAAAAGTATGTTGTAACCCTAGCAAATGAAGAGAGAAGAGTATATAAGCCCGTCCAAGAATGCTAGGTTGCCACATCCAGTCCCTGCAAATACAAAGAACAAACAAAAGAGAAAGGACTAAAGGAGTTACAAAAGTAACCCTTATAGTTAGAAAAAGGTTGCAACGAAAGTCCAATATCCAACAGTTCTCGTGTTTGATGCTTTCTTTCAAGATGCTAGAACCGGGGAAATTATTGTGAAAGATACGTTTAAATATAGTGAAGAACGTGAAGGTACGCACATCAAGCGGATTATAGGGGAAAAACTTGCTGTTTCATTCTTACAGTGGAATGGATCCGGGGCCGTGGTGGTGGAAGTGGGGATGGTCGCGATGGGTACAACGGTGGTTGTTTCAACCGTGGTGAAGTTGGTCATATTGCGAGAGATTGCCATGGTGGTGGAAGTGGTCATGGCCGCCATCATCACAAAGGTGGTTGTTTCAACTGTGGTGAAGTTGGCCATTTTGCAAGAGACTGCCACGAGAGACTAGACGATGTTTGTTGCTAATGGTCTTTATTAAGTTTAGGTTGGATTTTGTAAGTTCTAACCTGTTAGGTGTTTGTGTGGGAATGTAAGTAATTATGAATGATATACAAATCTTATTAGGTATTGCTTAAATGTTGTTTACCTTTTAATTTTTAACATGTTTTCATTATTTTCTTATTGAATTGTTATATGTCATATGCTTTTTTGATGATGATGATGATGTAGATATGTGTTTTCGCATGCTGATAAAATGAGCAAGACTACCTAGGACGTGTATTTTTTTTTCGTTCCATATAAGCCGTATATGGGGTGTTTGGATGTGTATCTTTGGACTGATTATACGAAGTCAAGTCAGTATAATGAGACTAGTGTAGATTATTGGGGGTGATTTCGAGACCACGAACACTAGATTCATTTGTGTGTTATGGCCTTAATCCGTACCATGGTCTATGTCTTTTCTTACTTTATGCATACAATGCGTTCAGCAAGTTTCGATACGAAGGTAGTTAATCGTACTACTATTATTACTTAATGTAAGTAAGACGTCGAGATAACTGAATAAACAACAATATCAACCAATATAATTCAGAACAATGTATATCTGCCATAATAATCAGTTTCATAATGGAAAATCAAGAACACAGTTTTAGTTTTAATTCCTTAGCGCCTATAATAGAAGAAGGGAATTTCGGCCAAACCGATTAGCATCCAGTGTTTATCAATTCTTATGCTCAATGCAATCCTCTCACTTATGCCGGTACACACGGTGTTCACTAGTTGTAGTGTTGTTGTTGCCGTTCTTCTATTAACAGTCAAAACTCAAGCCCCTGCGGTCATTGACCCTATGTTCAATATCAGCACTTCTTGTTTTGTCAGTTGTTACACTCTTTGTTGGCTTAATCGTTTATACGTCGGGTTCACGGATGCGTGGCTGAAACACTTCTAGTTTATAGGCCTGCATGTTGTTATGTGTTTTGGTAAATAAGGTATTGTTGGTTCAAGTTTGACCCAATCTCCTAGTTGATAGTAGCGTCTTCCTATTTTTATGTACACACACTCATTTACCCTGTGTATATTTTCCTAACCTGACAACACAGTGACATCTATACTCTTGCCTGTTGATCTTCTCTCGTGGTATTTACACCCAGCAGACGCCCCAATAGGAAGAAGTTCGCCTGATTTGGAAAAACGCAATAAGCAGATGAAAACTAGAGTGAGCAATCCCAAACAGGCAAACACACTCCAAATACGAATAATCAAGTAACTTACCTTAAGTTTAATATAAACATCAAGAAGCGATCTAACTTCCCTTAAGTTTAATATAAATATGAGATGGGCCTTTTATTTTAAATGAGCTCATCGCTTGGTGTAAAAGGAAGAAGAAACAAGCCATGATATTTAAGGTTGATTTTGCTAAGGCGTATGATTCAGTTAGATGGGATTATCTGATGGATGTTCTACGTGGTTTTGGGTTTGGTCCTAATTGGTGCAAATGGATAAATAACACGCTTACTTCATCTATGGCATCGGTGTTGGTTAACGGCAGCCCTTCCATGGAATTCCCTACCTGTTGCGGTTTAAAACAAGGTGATCCATTAGCTCCTTTTTTTATTTATTCTTGTTATGGAGTCGTTTCACATCTCTTTTTCTCGAGCTCTAGAAGATGGTGTTTTTAAAGGTTTGTAGATTGATCAGTCGTTGGTGCTCTCCCATCTTTTTTATGCCGATGATGTTATATTCATGGGAGAATGGTCAGAGTCTAACATGGCTAATATCATTAATATTCTTAGATGTTTTTTCTAGCGTCGGGGTTGAAGATTAACAGCCATAAAATTCAAATCTTGGGGGTTGGAGTTCATCATAATCTCGTGAGTCACGCTGTAGATTTAGTTGGGTGTTCTATTTTACAAGCTCCATTTCGGTACTTAGGTATTATGGTAGGCGATTGTATGTCACGTACCTCTGCTTGGTCGGAGCCATTCAGACACTCCACCTTCGGTTATCTAAATGGAAAGCCAAGACTTTATTAATCGGAGGAAGGTTAACTTTACTGAAGTCTGTACTAGGAGCTGCTCCCATTTATAATCTCTCCATTTTTCGTGTTCCTATGGCTATTCTAAAGGAAATGGAAAAGGTTCGCAGTAATTTCTTCAAAGGGGCTGAGTCGTCAGAGAAGAAGATGTCGTGGGTAGCGTGGGATAAGGTGTTAGCTTCTAAAGATAATGGAGGTCTCGGTGTATCAAGTTATTATGCATTGAATAGGGCTTTACTTCTGAAATGGGTATGGCGTTTTGTATCTCAAGATGGGTCTTTATGGTACCGTGTGATCTCATCCTTTTATGGTAACAACCTTGATTTTCAGTCGATTAAGTTCTCTTCATTGTGGAGTTCTATTCTTCGAGAGCTAAATCTGTTGAACTCTAGAGGTTTCAATTTTATGTCTCATTGCAAGAAGCGTATTGGAGATGGTAGTAGTACAAGGTTTTGGCAGGACCAATGAGTCACTGATGGGCGTCTAAGGTTTTTGTTTCCCCGCATGTACGCTCTAGAGTCTAATAAAGATGCTACGGTGGAGTCCAAGATTGGAGCTTCTTCTATTGGGATTTCTTTTCGTAGACCAGTTCATGACGGTGCTGAACGTCAACAGTGGGACGCTTTATGTCAAACTGTTGGCAATATTTCTTTATCCGCTTCCAACGACAGATGGTTTTTTGATCTTGCAGGTGACGGCTTATTCCGTGTTAAAGATGTTAGGGCTCGGCTGGATAGCCTCACTCTTCCTAATGTGGGTGTAGCTACTCGTTGGTTAAACATCATTCCGATCAAGCTTAATGTTTTCGTTTGGAGGGCTCGCCTTGATCGCCTCCCTACGAGAAGTAATCTGTTGTCCAGAGGTATAGATTTGGAGTCCATCCTTTGTCCACTGTGTGGGTTGGAGACCGAGTCGAATTCCCATATTTTCTTTAGGTGCAACATAGCGGACCACATTTTTCGTAAGATTTGCTCTTGGTGGGAGATAGATTGGCAGCTCATTTCTTCCTTCGGCGAGTGGCTATGCTGGTTTTCCGCTATTCGTCTTCCCTCAAAGGTGAAACGCTTGGTGGAAGGTGTTTGTGTTGTTGCTTGGTGGTCCATCTGGTGCCATAGGAATAAGACCATCTTTGACGATTCTACTCCAAGATTATCCATGTTGTTTGACGATATCGTTTCTCAAGCTTTTTTTTGGTGTTCGTCTAGAAGTAGTACTTTTTGTTCTTGGGAAACTTGTTTGAAAAACCCGAACTTGATTTCTTTGTAATTTCTTTTATCTAGCATCTTGCTAGTTTTAATATCAGTTGCCGTTCAAAAAAAAAAAAAAAAAAAAAACTTCCCCAAGCACATGGCCCACCAACCTTTCATATTTTGTCAGTGTAGGGTCCAAGGTCCATGGTAGTTTCTACTCCGATGCGTCCACCAGGGACGGCGAACTGTAGGCTATTCCTTTCAGCACACAAAGAAACTATTATCGTGTATATCGGTCTACACTTGATGTCTCCATTCTTCTCTCTATATACAATCCCAGGACGAATCTCTATTGTTTGGTTTAACTTCAAAACACCCTAAACCTAACAAAAACATATAAATGGGTCGATTCAATAGATGTTTATCTATTTAGAGGTCAGACATGTAAATTAACAAATATTGAACAGATGTGTTTAAGGTGATCCCAACCACTTTTTAACCATCCCTAAGGATCACCCGTTTTGATCCAAACCGTTTCGACCCAAGCTGTTACGACCCCTTACCTAACCAAACTGACGCACGCCCATTGTTCCAACTTCCACCTCTACTTGAAGAGACTAGTTACTATATATAACATGTAAGAAAAAGTATCTTGAGGATACTTCAGCCAGCAACACCGCCTTTTAGATCAGCCTCCTCACACCCCGGCTTATTGACATCAAACGACCTTATCAATAGGTGTGTGTAAAGTTCCTCTCAAGAACCGGAATCTTCTTACAGTACTGACACGTTGCACCTTTTTACCAATACTCTAGAGAAATGCTTACTCACATGAAGATGTATCAAACTTAAGAGAGATGCCTATACTGAACTGCTCTTGAGATAATAACTTAGCAGCACCATACGTCACATTCACCTTGATCACATCCGCCAGTGAATCACAGCTACGACAACGAGCCTACGAATCCTTTGGCCACCAGGGACTGACCTCTGGACCACATTCACCATTCTCTTGCATTTTCTACATATATGCATTTCTGAATAGTCACCGAGAGTGAAAAGGCTCTTGTAGATTAGTAGATGCTCCATGAGCTATGAGGCAGTCGCGTTCTATCTGCAAAAACTTGATCCCGCCAAATCTTTTCCTGTCAACTACTGGTTGTCGGATGAGATGGTGTACACGGCCTGTGTTTCAGAACTACTTTGTCATACTTTAGATCAGTGTTTTGGTCATTCGCCCATCACATATCCTCTAAATCCAGCCCTAAATTTATTTCAAAAAAATAAAATAACAGTAAGTAGAGTTGGCATGATGGGCAGGTTGGCCAACAGGTTAGAATCAGTTAATTCACCCGGTTGAGATTAAACATAACCCAAATCTACCCACTCACACGTAAAAGAATTGAACTGTTCTCTCTAACAATTAAGGTCAGTGGCCCCGATTAAGGCAACAGCCAAAAAGACATAGATATATGAGGATTTAAAGCTCAAATGAGAACCTATCACTTTTTAGTTTAACAAATTTGTGGATAGGAAATACGGAGTACTACTATATAGCCAAAAAACTAAACTTAAATTTGCAGAAAAACACACATCTATTGTCAAATTTAGAAAAGAAAAAAAAGGTTGCGTAATGGCCTCAACGGAGAGAGCAGAAAAAGGGATGGCATCTTTTTGTGAACCTCCTAAGGCGACCTGATTCCAGGACCTGCCCAGGAGTTTGTCTTGAGTGAAACGCGTGTGGGTTTATCACTATATAGCCTAAAGCCCCCTTTGACTGTGCATGCTTGAAAATTTGTCACCAAGATACGGAGAACGGACCTAAAACCAGCACATCGTATATTTATTTAGAAAGTATAAAAACAAGAAACAAACAAAAGTAACAAATGGATATTGCAAAATAAACAGGCAAGGCAATGAGCAGCTTAGCAACGGGTGAAAACGGGTGATTTTCACATATCAAAACAGAACCCGTTTGGATCCGTTACCCAACCTGTTGCCACGGCTAGTTCAGGTAGAGTGAATTGATCAAATTACCTTTCTCAAAGATAGGTTCTATCCGGAACATACCACAGTCTAGTGAGGCCCGGTTCATTACCAGTGAGTCTTCTTAGTTGTAACCAAGATGCACACTGACAACAACAATAACACATTGTCCGCTAAAGAACGCTGGCCTAGAAAGCACACCCTTTTGACTATGACCAATAGGCTGACCAGATTTTTCAAGAGAAACAAAAAGCACTGTCTTGAAAAGGCTTTGGGTAGAATAATGAGTGAGATAGGGTGTCAACTCTAGTGACGGAATTGTGCACAAGTAGCCAATTGCTTGTTGACTGTGTTTTTGGGACTGAAACATAGCATAAATGACATGTCGAGTTCACAATGAGTGTATTTTGCAGCATTATGTTTGCCATTTTGCAGAAAGAGATATGTGATGTCCCATGCTGTGCGAAAATCTTCTTCCTCTTAGGGTCCAATTAGTTCGACAATACCACGATCTAAAATATCTAGAAATGAATGACTTCCTCCTTTTAGAAGTCTGAATTTGTGCAAATTTTGAACAACTAATGGTGGACGCAAAACCATTCTAGCATCAAAAAAAATGCATCTACTTTTATTTCCACCTGAGACTGATTTTTAAGAAAGTAGTAATAATTATATATAAACGACAAAGTAAGCTGAAATTATATTATGTTTTGATGGAAGTCGTAAAAAACTTATTAAAATTGGTAGCTTTGGGGCATTTCAAAAGGAGATTCAAACATGTCGGATTAAATAAAATGTAGGTGAAAGATAAACAGGTCGATCTGGGTTACATATGTTGCAAACGGGTTAAATAAACGCCAGTTCTTCCCTTTTGTAATCCCTTGCCCTTAGCGTCTTGCTAGGTATGTTAATACTATTTCCTTTGAAAAAACTTCTGCATCACGATAGTTTACATATCCAAATACTTCAGTACATCTAATTGACTGTCAAAAAAGATAGTTGAGTTTAAATTTACTATGGAGTTAGTGCTCACTCATGTTATAAACTACTACGAGTAACAAATAACATAAGCATGGCGTGTAGATAAGACATTTATCTTTCTAGTAAACGAAATTGAGTAATAAAGATCTGAATGTGATAACTAATAACTACAGACTGAGTAAGACATTTATCTTTATCACCCACCATTTAAAATACAACAAATTCACGATTGTTCATCCACCATTTAAAATACAAATTCACGATTGTCCTAAACCTCAATACTCTATTGAGCACAGACTTACCCTCAACATCAACACTACATATCTTTGTAAACGGTTCATTAACACCATCTCTTTTCATCCACACACCACAAACCGATATCTCACAGCAAACCAAGCGACTCATTGACCTTCACCGCCACCACATCATGTGTATGTTCTATTCTCTCAGGAAGAGACAGTTCCCTAAACTTCTGCCTATTCAGATCAAACAAAATAATATAACTAGATAATAATCATTCATCCAACCAATAACATGCTGATAAATAAACCCATCTATAAAAACCTGAAATTTTGTGTGAAATTTGGGACGGAACCACCGGGTACCTTATAAATTTTTCCAGAGTGTTAATTTTTGAGAAAAGCATTGATTTTTCGAGTCTAATCAAAATATGTATCTAGTAGTACGGTTCAACAATTTATGTGACCCCGGTAATATTAATTAGTCCTAGTTTCGTCCTTGTGTGAAATCACAATATTTAAATTACGTACGGCGCGAGAGCACATAACGTCACCGACGGTGTGGTCACTCGTGCCGTGTGACACAAACGGATCTCAAGGTAAAAAAACTCAACCACCCGCATAAGAACGACATTAATCTTAACAAGCCTAGGGTCATTAGTATATCACAACAAACCACCCCAAAACCAATACAAGTGTATATCTGTCTACGAAATTCAATATGATAGCGTATAGTATGTACACAGCCCATTAGGCCGACACCACATAAACAAATCTCGGGACACAACCTGGCAAACCATTATCGGATCAGCTCTCCATATCCGCAAACCATTACCGGATCAGCTCCCCAAAAGCGGATCTGAAAGTCATGATTAGCAGATAAGTACAGTATGGAAAGCCTTTTGCAATGGGCTCAGATCCAGCCACCTAGGCCAAGATTCTGTACTAACACAATACATTAGAGATAAAAAATACCAAAATATTTAGTAAATCTAAATAAAAACATAAGAGAAAATTAACATAAACTGAGTTGAGGGTCGTTTAAATGAAACTTGTGTCGGGGAAAGTATGGTTATCGATGTTGGACACTATCGACAACGACACATTCCCGCAACACTAGTTCCACCTAAAAATACAAGTAAATGATCGATCAAAAGTTAGTTGTGTGTGGTCAGGAAATTTTTTTCATTTTTAGTGTGTGTTTGTTTGTCTGGTTGTAACATCCTCATATGGATATAACCAGTGGCGGATCTTGAGCATTTATTTTGGGAGGGCCAAATTAGTTTTTACATACCAAAATAAAAAAATTAACAATAACTTTTAAAACGGAATGTATAACATTTACACTACTCGTCAAAATTTTTGGGAGGGCCGGAGCCCTCCCCAGTTTCCAAAGAGATCCGCTATTGGATATAACCTATAGGCACCTTTGGGCCAGATAATGGGCTTCACAGTATGGGCTTATGTAGTCATTCAGAAGATTTATTCTTATCAGACCTCAATGTTTTTGTGCATCAACAGCTAACCAATAATTTTCCTAAAGCACTTTCGTCAGGTGGCGGTGATTCTGGACACAACTATGATGCAGCAGCACTTTCGTCGGTTACAATGTTGGTACCAATGTATAACTGCTACACGCCTAGTGACGTCGTATAACAACACAGCCTGCTCGACTATACTAACCACCTTGTGATTTTGGGGTAGTAATAATGTGAAAACAGTAGATAAGTAGATGATGCTAAAAGTACTAAGACATGATACTGTATCTTGCTTTCTACGTCTCTAGGCTAGTCATCGGGGTGTAGAACTTGATGAAAGACGCCCTCTCCTTCCAACTTGAATTGACCCCAAGTAAGGGTCTCAATGTCCATAGCGACCACTTATAATCCATCTTTTCATATCATGATTGTTTGTAGCGTGAATGATCATTTTCATGGCATGCTTTTAGTAATAAAGAGATTTTTTATATTTAAGATGTGTAAAAGAAGGACCTTCCTACTGAATTTATGAACAAAAAACACTCCCCCTTCGCACTATTCCATATAGGTGTGAAAGAGTACAGGCCGGTCATCTTGGACGAAGGGTAAAACTAGGTAATTTTCTAGGAGGATCCAAAAGTGGTATGGTCGAGTTGGGCCAACCGCAAAGACTTTCCACTGTCTGATTTGTATATATCCCGAAATCTAGAAAATGTTGTCGATTGGTGTGGTTAATAAGTTTTTCCAGGCCTTGTAATAGCCGATGTGGGATAGGATCACTTCTTTTGTTTTCTTTGCATTTTTTTTACTAATCTTATTAATGATCTTTGCAAACTATAAATATTTTTCTTTTTACTATTTGTTCTATAAAAAGCTATAAGTTATTTCTAGATTCATGCCCTTATTTAAATTACAACAGCTTATCAGCTACCCTCACTAGATGGCAATCTGCTTCCACTGTATGTTTTGTATAAAAGAAATTCATTCTAAAGGTAAATAAAACAAAATATTGCAAATGTCCTATTGAGGAAACCAAATTAGTTTGGACTCAAGGTCACCACAGAATTTGCGAGTGTTATGTATTTAGTCTTTATTAGCCTAAGTCGTGTCTAGGGGATAGTTATAGAGTTTCCCAAAAAGCCTATTGCAATAAAGGTAGGTTGGTGGTGTCGCAGCCCAACCCGACCCGTAGGACTATGTAACAGTCGGTTTCCCTCATCTCTATAAAAGGAGATGAGGGGGACGAGATTCACAACGTATTCTTTATCAATAAACTAATCGGGAAGATTAAGGATTCGTACCTTGTGTCACTTTTCTGTCTATATGCTTCTTTGATCGTGTTATCCGCATCTAGTTAACCAGGGTTGTAGGGATTCCATCCTACAAGTGGTATCAGTGCTTCGGTTCGGAGGTCTCGCTGGTTACTAGGATCGATCAACGAGGGTTCTTGGTGTACGACTTTCGAGTATATCAAGGTGCAGCAGCGGTGGAGATCGACGGAAAAGGTGCTGCGTTTTTGTTTTATTTTTCTCTCTCATCAGTGAGAGAAAGTGAGAGGTAGAAGACGTAGGGTTGTTGGTTTGATATTAAGTCAAAGACAATATACTACAAAGTTTTATTGGGTCAGTGTTTATGGGCCATTACATATTATAAATTTGGTTTTTTTCATAAGGCCAAGTTTTTAATATTATATTGGATTTTTTGTTTTTTTTTTTAAAAAACAAATATAACTTTGTAGGGATTACACAAGGGGACTTCGTAATTTGTGATTGTGAGGTTTAATATATCACAAGGTTTAGCGAATTATCGAAGGGACTTTGTTAATTTGTGATTGTGAGGGTTTTCACAAGGTTTAGCAAATCAACAAAGGGATAAAGAAGCGTTCAAGACTTGTCGCGGTTGCAAGATTTCTTAGGTTATTAGAGATCGGTTTGCAAAATTAAAAGTACGACAAGGGTTACTTCAAAAGGCGTCGGGTACTTTCTTGATTCAAGGATTGTTGATTTGTTGGATAGGTTAATTTCCAAGGTTCAGTCGATACTTGAGTAAGAAAGGGTTTTCTTTTGAAGGGTTACTTGGTTTCATCGATTTCTAAGATTTTTATCTTAGGGTTATATCGATAAAGCAAGCGTGTTTTACACACGGGATACTTTGCTAGATCGTGTTTTTGTGTAGGTAAAATCACAAAAGGTTAAGCGGTTAGAAAAGGGTTAAAATAAGATGACGCTGAGCAAATTTAACATCGAGAAGTTCGATGGGAAGAATGACTTTGGGTTATGGCAGGTAAGGATGAAGGCTTTGCTGGAACATCTGGGAAGAATTACCCGTCACCACAATAGTGGCTTACTATAACGTCATTAAGAAAAAGGCTTTCAGCGCATTGATCTTGTGTTTGGATGATCGGGTCCTACGGGAGATCACCAAGGAGACGACTGCAGCGGGGATTTGGAAAAAGTTAGAGACTTTATACATGACAAAGTCTTTAGCTAATCGTTTGTACTTGAAGGAAAAAGTTATATACTTTTCAAATGCATCAAGGTAGGAGTCAGTCTGAACATATTGATGAGTTTCACAAGCTCGTAGGTGACTTAGCAGCTATAGATACTGCTATATCGGATGAGGATCAGGCATTATTATTACTCACATCTTTACCATCGTCTTACGATAATCTCGTGGAGACTTTGCTATATGGTCGGGATACTTTTTTTTGGGTAAAAGGGACTTCACCCCGGTAAAATTTATTAATCCCAAAAAATCAGTTAAGTACAATGGAATGTGACTAAAGTGTCACATTAACCTCAAGCAAACGCTTGAACAACCGCTAATTCATATGACATGCTATATGAATCTAAAGAACTACATAACCAATGACGCCAACAGGGAAAAACCACCTAATGGTACATACACCAGCAAACCTAAAAACAAACATCAAATAAGATAAGACTCGGGTAAACTTAAGAGGTGGGTAAACTGAGTCCCATCTCTAGACTGTTTAAAACGGCAAGAAAGCATCTTCAACCGAACTGTTGAAATAATGCACTCACAAACTTGGTCCACCGTTCTCTTCACCAATTTGAACAAACGCCAATTCCTTTCCTGCCAAATGAAATACGCCGCTGCAGACATAATCAACTTTGAGACGACGCTCCTAGTAGTCCTCCGCCTTGCCCATGGAAGAATGTGCGCCATAATTTGACTGAAATGCGGACTAGAGCATCCAAAATCAGCAACCACTCGAACTCTATTCCAAACCTGCTGCGAGAACGAACACTCAAAAAACAAGTGATCATGGGAATCCGGCTGCATTTCACATAAAGAACATGAAGTAGCCAAAGCACCCGAAACGTCCCACAAGTAAACCTTATCCTGCGTCTTGAGCTTTTGCTTAATCACCAACCACAAATCAAACGAATTCCTTGGTATACAACAAGAAAACCACACAAGATCATACCATGGCACCTTTAAATCCCGAGGACGTATTGAAGACCACACATAGCAACAGAAAATGGTTTAAGAGCATTTCTGTCACTCCTCCATAGCAAACTATCCAAAACACCTTCACGAATATTTGGCATACCAATATTATCAAGAAATGGATATTTACCTCTAAAGAAACCAGGCCATAACCACTGACCATCTCGGATAACATCATTAACTTTCGTATTGAAATTAAAGCCTGCACGATGAATATCTCTAGATGAAATAGTGTTAGTTAACGGACTCTCCGGACACCACATATCCGACCATACCGATACCTTAGACCCATCACCAATCTTATACCAAATAAATTCCCTAATAATAGGCCTCAGTTGAAGTATTTTACGCCATCCCTACGTCATATTACCACGGCATGGAATCTCCCAAAAGTTCCTACCTTTAAGCTTATATTCATGAATCCGCTTCACCCAAAGAGATTCTTTGAGAATTAAGAGCTTCCAAATATGCGAGACTATGAGAGCCTTATTAAAGATATCCAATCGCCGAATACCTAAACCACCTTCATCTTTAGGAAGACAAACCACATCCCAAGCCACTTTCGCCTTACCCTTCTTCATATCTCCATGGCACCATAAGAAACCATGCATAATCTGCTCAATATCAAGCAAGACACGAGAAGGAAGCACAAAGACCGACGCCCAGTAAACATGCATAGAACCGATAACAGATTGGACCAATTGCAGCCTACCTGCTGCTGATAAAGCTTTATTCTTCCAATCTTGCACACGAGTCCGCACCCTATCCACTAGTTCACGACAATCTCTAATAATTAAACGAGATGAAACCATGGGAACCCCCAAATACTTCATTGGAAGATGCCCCTCCTCATACGGTAAGACCTAAAGAATAGAGAGTTTTACATGATTCAGAACATTACAAAAAAATGCAGTACTCTTTAGAAGACTAGGCGTAAGCCCCGGAGCATGTTGAAACTCATCCAGTGCCTCCTTAATAACCATAGCCGAACTAACATCTCCATGCGTAAACAAGAACAAATCGTCAGCAAAACAAATGTTAATCAATTCCATATTTGAACAATATTTATGAAACGTGAAAGACTCAGCATCCCGAACCCTTCGTTTGAGCATAAGCATTAAAACCTCCATAATCAATGTGAACAAATAAGGAGAAAGAGGGTCACCTTGACGAATGCCCCTCCTACCTTTAAAATAACCATGAAGTGAACCATTGATGCTAATAGAAAACGATGCCGTATTCACACATTCCATAATCCAAGTCACCATACGATGATGGAAACCAAAACCAATAAGAACCTCACGAAGGAAATTCCAGTCCATAGTATCATAAGCTTTCTGAATATCCACTTTAAATGCACAACGAGGACTCCCATAATCTAAATGATAGTTATGCATCAATTTTTGTATAAGTAGGATATTATCAGCAATATGACGTCCCGGAACAAACGCTGATTGGTTTAGACTCACAAGGTCATTCAAACTACCCTTAATCCGATTAGCAATAACCTTCGTAATGAATTTAAATAATACATTACAGCAAGAAATAGGAGGATAATCATTAATCCTATTAGGGGCATTAATTTTAGGTATAAGAGCAATAATCGTATGGTTTACCTCCTTAAGAAGTTTCCCATTAGAAAAGAATTCACAAACCACATTAGTCACATCATTGGCAATAATATCCCATGATTCCTTAAAGAACGCAACGGTAAACCCATCCGGACCTGGCGATTTATCATTGCCCATATCAAACATCGCACGTTTAACCTCCTGACTAGTTACATCTGTAACCATGTCTAATTCAACCTCATCAGATAGCCGAGAATGAAACAGGTCCATCGTATTAAAGCCTCCCGTATCCCCCGCAAGACCAAGAAATGATTCATAATGTTCAACAAACGCCGCGACCACATGCTCATTCTCACAAATAGTACCATCTAACCTAGTTACAACATCAATACGACTTCTACTAATTCGGCTTTTAACAGCCTTATGGAAATAAGCAGGATTCGTATCCCCCTCTTTAAGCCAAGTAATTTTAGCCTTTTTCTTCAAAAAACGCTCCTCCATAAGTAGAGCCTGATTAAAAGACCCAACAGCCGTAGCTTCCATTTCACGCAAATCACCATTATTAGGATCCGCGTCCAAAGCAACCTGTAATTTATCAAGTTCCTCCCGCAACTTCGTGACATTACTATGAATATTACCTTTATCAATCAGTAGCTTCCGAAGGGGTTTCTTACGATTTTTAAGCTTTTGCGTCACTTGAAACATAGAAAACCCACTAACATGCCAAGACCACCCATCCATAACCACCTCCTTAAACCGATCACTTTGAGCCAGGATATTGAAGAACTTGAATGGTCTAGGTTTAGGTTTCGTCATTGTAGGAATATTAAGCATAACAGGAGAATGATCCGATATTCTATAAGGCTTAAAAACAGCATGAGATCCCACAAAAGATACTCCAAACTCCAAATTAGCCATAACACGATCAATCTTACGAAGTAAACCACCCTGACCTTGCGGTTTTTGGTTCCATGTAAAATGTAACCCAGCATGCTGAACATCGGAAACCTCTATGTTAGCAACACATTCCCTAAATTCACGCATAGCAATATCAATATAAGACCCACCAGCGGACGAATCACCTAGCTGAAGAGTAGCGTTAAAATCCCCCAATAAACACCATGGTCTATCACGAACGTATACCTTATGAACGCCAAGATTACTCCACAAGCTCCTACGCTGAATATACCTGTTGTGAGCATACACAAACGAGCAAAATAACTCCTTCCTTTTAAGCTTCAACCATACACGAGTATGAATGGTTTGATCATCCATGTTAATCACTACAACGTCAACATCATTGTGATTCCAACCAAGAATGATTCTAGCACCCTTTACACATAACGAACCATTAGATGTCCAATCCCAATGGCGAAACACACGAGAACATAAAGACACCAAATTAGAGTCAGAAACATGTGATTCCAGAATAGCACAAATGGACAAATTATTCTCAGAAATCACTTGACGAACTTCACTTTGTTTAGGGGAGAAATTCAAACCCCTTATATTCCAGGAAGCGACATTAATCATGAGGAACCACCGTAACATGAGTGCTTGCCCCTGGAGGTAATGAAGTAGTCACGTGTTTAGCATCCGGACCCTCCATGATAAGATTCCATCCACCTCACTATCTATCACTAACCATTTCTTCCTTAGCATTAGCATCCTCCCAATTCGTATCCCCTTCTTTATCCAAAGCACTAAATTTATTACCAAGAGCAACTTCCTTGTGCTTCCCAACCCGCTCACTACTAGGAATAGTCCTATCCTTTGACGTCCCGACAGATGAAGTTGCTTGTTTAGCATTATTATTAGTTTTAGCCTTAGATGATTCTCCCTTCTCCACACGACGGTATTGAAAATTAGGCGCTGACTTACCCAGTTTAATACCGTTAATGGCCCGTGGCTGACGATAAGTATTATTCCTTCTTCTGGTGACATCAATAAAACCATCCCCTTTTGCCGCAGCCGGTTTATCCACAACCACTATTTTAGGCAGCCGTGGACAAGCCTCATTCTTGTGATCAAACACCATACATGTAGCACAGCGTGGTGGAGTCCATTCATATTCCACATCAACAGTAGCAATAGAATGCCCCTCCCCAACCCCACGCGGGATAGCAATCACCACCGAGTCTACCAAGTCCTTCTCAGCTGACACCTCAACAAGTGCACGTGCATATGTATTCCGCCCCCATGATCTCACACACATATTACTTGTATAAGAGTCCAACATTATCGGTTTACCAATCTGCGTTGTGATCAAGCTCAATCCAATCTCAGAATAGGCCACTATAGGTACATGGTGGAGTTTGACCCACAATGGTGCTTTCTTAACCTCGTCCTTCTTTAGTAATGTAGTAGGAGTCCAAATATTCAAGAATAACGGAACCAACCGAACTAACCATGGACCATTCTCTAAAACTCGATCCATTCTATCACTTGACTCAAACTGAAAAAGGAAGAACTCCTCATGCAATTGCACACGTTTCAAACCATACTTATACCAGGTATTATTCACATAATTTTCAACCAAAGGGAACGACAATCTTTTCCCAATGAAATATATGTACAACGTATGCTCAAACCGTGAACTAATTTCATCCACTGCCTCCATGGGAAGAACAGCCGTTGCCCCTGGTACCACCTCCTTACTACGTAGCTCCACTATTTTAACAACCTTCTTCTACTGTTGTTCCTGAACAATGGACGCAAACGAAGGTGTAGTATCATCTATACCTCCAAAACCCCTAACCGGTTTACGTGAAAACACTCCTCCAGGTTTATTAAGCACACACTTCGCAAGAGATCTAACATCAATACTAGTATCGTGACCAGACTTCGTTAGAAAACCCTTGTAACCCGATCAAACATCAACCCCAGCATTACCCGTACTGTTTTGAGAACCCCCGTCACCAGAAACACCCATCTCTCTAACCCACACCCAAAAGAAAACAAAATCTAACCCTAGAATGAAAAGACGCAGTAAACACTTAGACAAAACCCTAGAAAACTAGGGTTTAAACCCACGCGAACACCACTGAGCCCTAACCCACCTCCATGATTGCTTATCAACAAGAATAATAAATGCAGCACACAAAAAGACGAAACCCTAATTAAATGCCAGAACCGAAACCCTAAAAAACCAAAAAAAACCCTAACCGATCGAAAAAAACCCTAATAGAATCGTTGAATACCTAACTCAAAAAAGAAAAAGGTAAAAAATAGATTGAATTAAGGGTTAGAACCGACTGGATTAGAGATTTATTGGATTCGATTGAAGAGAGAAGAGGAACGGTCGGCAGCCATTAGAGAGAGAAGTCGAAGGGTTTCCGGATTCTGCATAGGTCGGGATACTTTGAAGCTAGAAGACGTGCTCGCGACACTTAATTCTAGGGAAATTCAGAAGATGACGGAAGCAAAGGGTGATAGTGGTGAAGGGTTGTATGTGAGGGAGAGATTCGGTCAGAGAGATATGGAGCAGGGTGCAAATAGTTCGTGGTCAAGGTCACAAGCAAGGAGCGACAAACTCAGGTGTTATATATGTCAGTCTGAGGATCATTTGAAGAGGGATTGTCCCAGGTATAATCATAAGAAATCTTAAGGTTTTGTCAGGATTAAAGATCAGGTATCCGGTTCTGGAGCTGATAGGTATGACAATGCTGATGTTATGATGGCTATGAGTGTTGATGAACTTTTGGACTGGATCATGGATTCAGGGGGCTCATACCATATGACACACAGTAGAGATTAATTGGTTGATTTTATAGAGTATGACGTTGGTAATATACTACTAGGTGATGGTAGGGAATGTCGTGTACGAGGGAGAGGAAAGGTTCGAGTACGAATGAGGGATGGATCAAATTTCGTGTTGGACAACGTCAGGTATGTTCCGGAATTAAGACGAAACTTGATATCGTTGGGCACTCTTGAAAAAGAGGGTTTTACCGTGAAGATGCAGTCGGGCAAGATCAAGGTTATAAAGGGTTCACTGGTGGTACTTCAGGAACCAGAAGGGCTAATTGCGTATATACCCTGAACGGTCAGGCTATGACCGGGAAGATAATGAAGGGTAGGAAGCAGTTAGGAAAATTTCAGACTGGTTGGAAGATCAAGACAGGTGATGTTCTTGATTCTTGTAATCAGAAGTCTACACAACAATGTATGAAGAGTGTGGTCGCCAAACATTCGAATGTTGCAAGGTTACAACAGTAGAATGGGTTGGTTGAGGAGACGAACGTGACACTCTTGGATAAGGTACGTTGTTTTCGGATTCAGTGTGGTCTGTCCAAGGTTTTTTGGACAGAGGATACAACCATGTCTACATATCTAGATAATAGGTCACCATCAGCGGCGATTGGATTCAAGAAGACTATAGATATGTTGGGGTTTTTTGGTTGGCTTGCTAGTATTGAGCAAGGGATGCTTGAACCGGTTATGGTCAAATGCATATTCCTGGGATACCGTCAAGGTATGAATGTTTAACAACTTTGTAGGTTAGATGACCTTACTTCAAAGGGAGTGCTTTACAGGAATATGGGTTTTAATGAAAGTGGGCAATACAAGAAAACTTTCATTGGTGCTGGTGTATGTACAAGTTTAGTGCAGGTGTTACAAGGAGTTGAGCTTGAGGTGGAATATCGGGAGGATCATGCATTTGAGGTGGAACCTTAGGGGAATGTTGATCATGTAGATGTTTCAAAGAAAGTACAAACTCAAGATTTGATATACTATCATCTAGCACGTGATAGGGAGCAACACTTAGCACGGGAACTATTCAAGTATAATGAAGACAGTAATGAGTTTGCTTTTGCAGTTGTTGCAGTGGAGAAGATTTATGTACACGAGTCATTGACTTTCAATGATACAGTTGCTTGTGAGGTTCTTTCCAAATGGACGGCTGGATTGAAAGAAGAAATGGATACTCGGTTAGATGTGCATGTGCTCAGCAACGGTGGCAGGAAAAGCAGTAACGACAGATACAGTTATTACTGGGAGGATACACCAGGTATGTTCATACATCTATTTCTCTATACAGATTGTATGATATTTTCTTGCGGATGCAAGGCTAAGATCTCGGTTACCAAGGGTTTGCTGGTTAAAGCAAGGGGAATTATACTTGGTATTAAGATCATCAGGAATCAGAGTGGCAATACTCTGAGGGTGTCACAGTCCAGGTTTTACAACGGAAAGTTAGTATAAACTTTGTTGAAGGGACACTCTATACTGTCGTTGGAGGATAGTCTATTAGGGGATTGTGATGTGAAAAAAATAGTAAGTGGTCATATATATATGAGGTTAGAAGCTAGGAGTATCAGGTGGTCTGCACGAGACCTGACATAGCATCTGTAGATATGAGTATGTTGGATAGGTTTGATCGTGGATTACAGAAATATGTATAAGTTTTTGTGGATTTTGACTACACCATGGGTAGATCGATCACTGTCATAGGTAGATCAATCACAGGGTACGGGTTGCTGATACATAGATGTGCGAGGAGATGGGAAGCTAAGTTGCATCAACACGGAGGCTTTGTGGACAACTAAAGCGGAGTATATGACACTTACGGAGGTTGTGAAAGGAGCTATTTGGCTAAGGGGATTCTTGGAAGAGTTAGGCGCGAAGCTTAACACTGTTGCAGTTATTTGTGATAATCAGGGCGCGATTCATTTGTCGCGGAATCATGTTTTTCATGATAGGACTAAGCACATCAATGTGTGTTATCACTTTATCAGAGAAGTCTTGGCGAAGACGGTTGAAGTTCTGAAGGTGAGTACTGAACACAATGTTGCGGATGCCTTGACGAAGGTGGTACCTGAACGCAAGTTACAACACTGCTTGGAGCTGCTGAGTGTTGGGATAGGCTAATATAAGCCTAAGGTGAAAATTGTTATGTATTTAGTCTTTATTAGCCTAATTCGTGTATAGGGGATAGTTATCTAGTTTTCTAAATAGCCTATAGCAATAAAGGTCGGTTGGTGGTGTCGCAGCCCAACCCCACCCGTAGGACTATGTAATAGTCGGTTCCCTCTCATCTCTATAAAAGGAGATGAGGGGGGACGAGATTCACAACACATATCAATAAACTAATCAGGAAGATTAGGGATTCGTACCTTGTGTCACTTTTCTATCGATATGCTTCTTTGATCGTGTTATCCGCATCTAGTTAACCAGGGTTGTAGGGATTCCATCCTACAACGAGGAACTCTTATCGAAGAACTTGTTAGAGGTTCCCATTTTTCATTACGAGGGTTTTTCAATAGAACTTCTAGATCAGTCCTTTTTAGTTCCATCATCTTTCTTATCACCGGGTAAGAGGAGCATATGTAACTCGGACGGCAAATCAAGAATAATGCTGCAAAAGTTCGCGACTTCTTCCACACAAGTTTATCTAAAGGTGTTTCAAGTGTAAGTTGAACATCTCCAACTGGTAACATGACCTTGAGATCATCAACGTTAATGTTCTTCAAACGCACCACTCCTACTGAATCAAGGTTATCACTTCCTATGTTGATGTCAAACTTGCTGGATAAATTGAGTGCTTCCCTCATCCTGAGAAAGTACGAATGACCCAAGTTTTCCCATTCATCGAAAGTAAGCTTAACTTGCTCGTGAGCAGGGGTACGAAAAAGGAGACCAGGTATATTACCAGTATAGATGAAAGAACGTAATCTTGGAGCATTAACATGTATATTGATCACCAGCCCGGTTCGATATAGTTCTAGGGTCAACCACTTGAGCGAAACACTAGAGATAACCATGTTTTCATCCTCCCAATAATGGATTCCAAGGGTCAGACTCTCGAGTAAAGAAAACTTTGATTCGACTGTGCTAAAAAACGAACTGTCTACAGTCACATTCGCTATATATAATTGTGTCACACTTGCTAAATTATCTATTTGGAATGGTATAGGCTTCCTCATAGAAAAAGTCACGCCAGAATAACGAAATGAGCAAAGACTTGGTACGTTATTTAACTCCCAAAGATCATCTTCTTCTAGCGATAAAATTCCCAATTCGCTAAGACGAAGAAGGTTTTCAACCTTAACATTCTCCAAGCCCTCACACAACGAAAGTATAATCTTCTCAAGTAATGTACAAGTAGACAACAAGTTGTGAAACACGTTTTTAGTTATAACGACCATATCTAAGATCAGTACACGCAGAGACACACAATTGATGACAGGAGGATTAGTACACATTCGAACACGACCGGGTGTGCAAAGCGCCACTTTGATTGTATGTAGGTTTTGGCTAGAGAATAACTCATTTGGCAATGTAAGAGAGCCATCTATGAAAACGCTTTGACAAGCGAAATCTCTTTGAGACAACTATTGTAAACTACAAGACGTATCCAGTTTTCGACGGTGTCTAGGGTTTAGTACTTCTTCTTAACGTCCATGCAGAGATGAAAAGACTCGATAGGCACATTGTCTCGGTGGTACCTTTGCAAAGTAGTATGAATGGACTTACTGTACCTTTTCCCGGCTTTGCGAAATGAAAACAATGTATCTTGATCAGGGGGTGTTAGTTTAAGATTACGGATGGTATACCAAGCATGTAGCCATGATTTCGACAAGACACAAGTGGTTGTGGAATCTTTTAAGGGCAATAACGATTGAATACGACGAATCAATTCCGGGAAGAACAACATCTTCCTTAATAATTTTACTTCTTTTTGAAATCTCTCTAAAAAATAAGTAAAAAATTTATCTTACCTTGAAATCCAAAGTAGGCATAGATTGTATAAGAAGTGGAGATATATTTTGGGCTTTTGGCATCCACTATGGTAGGTTTATATTTATGAATAGGTTTATAAAATTATAAAGAGGTCTAAAACCTTGTTAACCATAGTGAAGAACTATTTAATGGCATGAATAGGTTTATAAACCTAGACCTCTTTATAATTAAATGCATTTTATTAATATATGAGGTTTATAAAATTTTGTGAGAAATCTACATAGTGATAATAGGTTCAAGGTTTATAAATTAATGATATAATGCAACTATAAACCTATTGAAAAGTTTACCATAAGAGATGCTTTTATAAAAAAATATAATTCTCAATTTTGGAATATATCCATAATGTCTATCCAATTAATTGTTTCGAGGTTATAACAAATAAATTGAATTTAATTTTACATTTTGGTTTAATATACGAACGGATATATAAAAAATTAGTGAAAAATATTTTGTATTTGTGATATTATGATGTTATAAATTACTAGACGATTATCCCCGCATAGCGGCGGAATTGTCTGGCTACATATAATTAACGATACTATATTTTGAGGTACGACTAAAATTCAATGGAAAGTCTTGTACCATATGAGATGAAAGTCTAACACAAGACTTTACAAAATGTGCCACGAAAAAAGTACAATTTAAAGTTACACTAAAATTCAATCGAAACATTTTGTAAATTTCGTGATTTTAAGTTTATACTTTATATACTTTTTCTTGTTGAGATTCAAGATATTGTGCTTGGTCAAACGGAGGCCAAGTATGGCAATTGTGTACCATTTATAGTAACAAAATAGAACGTAGAAGAAGAAAAAAAGTTTATAAATGTATGAGAAAAAAGGGTTCCAAAATTTTAGTGGTTGTGCATGAAAACGAATATGCTGTAATAATACAAACTATCCGCAGGAACTTAGAAAGCATCTATCCAACACAGTTGGTATTGGAGTCGATTGTTAATGCCTTGGTTCTAGGTTGTTTTAAGGATGCTCTACTCATGGTAAGGAGACATAGTCTAGATTTTAATGTTATTGTTGATCATGAGGGTTAGCAAGCGTTTCTACAATTGGCAGTTGAGTTTGTTAGTCAAGCAGAAAATTTAAGTCACATTACTGATTTTGTTTGTTTCTTCAAGAAGGAAAATGTCATAAACTTTGTACAAAACCTATATATCTTACAAAAATGTAGAAACTGGTAAATAACCAAGTGATATTAAACTCAACTATGTCCTACTAGCCGTGAGAAAAGCTCTTGAGAAACAAATAGCGGAAAGCCCAGCAAGGTAGCATTGCATATTACCCACTTTGGCTCGAAGTGATCCGCCATCACTTGAAGAATCTTTGGAGGGAGTAAAAGTTATTTGGTTATCAGATTCCCACAATCCTAAGATAAAGCTTTTTCCATGTGTTGAGAATTCTTTGAAACATATTTGATTGCTATCTAAGAATGAGGTTGTTTAGAAAAGAAGAGATAATGCAATTGGCGCATGACCTTTGTGAAGAACTTCAAACGATTGGGAATCCAAGTGAAGCAGCCAAAATTGCTGTAAAGATGTTAAGAACAGGATAACCCTTTTGATCACTTCACGGGGATGGGGAGAAGGCTCCGATAATTACTTTAACGATGCGTTCAAAATGTTTGGTGGAGTGAAGGAAAAAGGGCATGTTTCATAATATATAATTTAATAAATAATAAGTATAAACAATCATACAGGTAGATAATATTACCTTGCGACGCTTCTTAGATATCTGACGTGCACTCTAAGCAGATTGGGATTTAAAACAAGATCACAAACTTTGCAGATATGCTGGTCAGATTCTTTATACTAAAAACCATGAATATCATAACAATATAAGTCATCAGATGCGTAATAACATGTTCAAACTTAAACATTGTATAAAGTTGACAAAACAAGTTACATTGGAACCTCAAGTAAAATCAAGAGCTTAATTAAAAGGGGGGTGAATGGGTCAAAAAGTTAAAATCACAATGGCTGCAAACAACATACAGACAACCGGTGTTAAAATCATTCATTTATTTAGTGCTTAATTGCATTGAAAAGTAGTTACCTTGACAAACACAATGGCGGCAAACAACATACAAACAACCCTATTGAAGGTTAGGTGACATTTTTGCAAACCCTGCGCCAAGCCTGCAAACATTGCACAAACTAAGTGACTTAAAATGTACCTATTGTTTTTGCTTAGCTTCTTTCTAATCTCGAAAATCAATCATAATTTGGCCCTTTTCAACGTTTCATTTCTTCTGCCCCAATGCGTCATGGGGGTTCACTTTTCCCTCCAAACGCCTTTGGCCTTCACCTCTTCGATTCTAATGTGCCGATTGCTTTTTGCTCATATGCCTCATTATTCTACATATAAAATAAAAAGAGCCTGCCATTAGAAATTAATGTTCACAAAACGCAAAACCCAATTCTATTGAAAAAAACCCTTCAAATCTAATACAGTAGGATTCCTCGCATGCAATTTGAAACTTTAGCTCTAACTTGAATTACAAACTATATAATTAGGACATGTCATGTTTATTATCAAATTTATGACTTTAGTATTTAAGTTATTCAGCTTTAATGTTATTGATGTCAAAAATGTAACTTAATGATATACAGGAGTACTAACCCGAAGCCACAGTGACGCTCAAACACCCTCCGTAGTTCACTTTTAGCGGCATCCACAACGGCTTTTAAGCTTCTCAAAGTCTTTATTCTCCAAAGCTTGTTTTTACCCTGCATTAAAGCTGTTGTTATTTCGATAGATCTCCATATATATTGCAACCGGTGTTAAAATCATTTATTTATGTTTTGATAGAAAAAAAAAACGAATTTATAAAAAGTTACTTAAGCATACCATTCCTTCAACCCGTGTTTAAACTGCTTATATAACCGTTGTAAAATAAGCTAATCCAAACACCCTCTTAGCATATGAAAATCAACACTAACTCACATTCACCATTGGTGAAATTTTTTGTTATTACATCAAATAGCAGACGTAAAACCCATGAAAGCCTACTTTGAACAAAAAATAGCATATTTGAGGCCCTATTGGCGAAGGCAAATAAGCTCTACCAAACACCACTTAGTGGCCCGCTTCTAAAGGACCAAGAAAGCTTAACCCAATTTCCCATTTATGACAGCAAAATCAGGCCCTCGAACCCCTAATTTGGACCGCAAATAGCATTTTTAAACACCCTATTTGTGAGAGCAAAAAGGATTAATCGAACACATCATTTATTATAGACAAAACACACCAAAAATCCCCCATTAATGACAATAAAATTCAGTCCCTATACACCTTTTTTCATAGGATATCGCATGTTCAAATGCCTATTTGCGAAACCTAAAAAGCAACATCGATCACCCCATTAATGAAGGCAAGTAGAACGTGCATAAACACCGTTTATGACGGCAAAGTCAGCAAATTGCCTATTATTGACAGTAAGGCAAGCAACATTTCGAGATATGGTAGCAAGCATCACCTGGTTAAGTTAAAGCTGCTAGAACCACAAGTATTCTTCTCATATAAGCGTATGGATCTTGTTCTAGCAGCATGCAGCTTGCATTCCACCGAGATGAGGCATGTTTCACAAAACATTTTTGAATACCTTCATTAATACACGAAACCTGTTTATACAATTGTTGCACATGAGATAATTATTAACAAGGGATTGTAAGTGGTTGAGCGAAACGATAACTTGTTACATTTTCTAATAAAGGCCTACCTTGAAACGAAGCCACATTTGGCCTTTCTTTTCTTGTAAAAACAGATTTGTTGCCCAAAGTTCACGAAGCCTTTTATTGAAATCCTAAACATGTGGTACCTAATAATGAGGATAAACAACATATGTATGTATAGAACTTTATCTAGCAAACTAACATAAAACCATAAGTACAAATTAGTTAAGGAAGATTTGAAACAACACTTGTGGCCTGTGGGAGCTGTAAACCAATACATAAACAAAACAAACTCCAAAATATCATTGTAACAGTCGTAAAATCCCTAAAAAACATATCATAAACTACGTCGAAAGAAAACCCAAACACACTTCGAATATACAATTTCCACCCGCACAACGACATTGGTAAACTTAATGTGCATATGTATAAACAAGTCAAGACCGATACAAATTCTAATCGAAATACAAAGATCACAACCAAAGACACATAGTAAACAGAATTCAAATAACGTCATAAAATAAACCTGATTGGAGAAGTATTCGTTTTCCTTTGTAACAAAAAAGACGACTTGTAACCCGAATCTGAATTCAAAATCAATTCAAAATAAAACAAAAGATAAAGAAGTAGAATAACTTACCATACGGATTATGGAGCCGCGGGAGATGCATCATATGTGTTGAGTCCGTGCTCGAATCATAATATGTTTGCATCTTTGCCCTACAAAAAATAATGACAAGACAAAATCAATTCATGAACAAATTAATCAACTCGTATTTGATCAATTCTATAAAAAAATAAAAATATAGAACAATAGAGGAATAACAACTTACTGGAGCAAAGTGTGTGAAAGAAGATTATGAATTGATTAAAAACGTATGGAAGAAGCTAATTCATTGAAGATCGATTGTTTAATGAGTTGAATACTTTCCTAATTACTTTTAGTTACACCGGTTGTAACAAATTGTATTTAAGGAATTGTTGAAAATTCAACATTTTCAACTTTTGACATCAGCTCTTTATAATGTAGCATAGATAAATGGTATTTGTTAAGTCCTTTAATGTTTTTTGTTATTGTTAACATTAAAATTTAGAATTTTATATATAAAAAATGGACATATGGTAAGTTTTATAGTTTTTAAAAAATAAATTTACTTGTAATTTTTTTAATAAAATGAATTAAGTTTGTTTAAATAATAGTTAAAATAAAATAAAAGTTGTAGTGGTAGGGTAAAAGTAGAGAGACAATATTAAAGTGGTAATCTTAAGATGGCTAAAAAAACCTTAACCATGCATGCACATCTCCCCTCCTGTGAGTTTGACTTACATGTGACAAGTACTTGATGAACTGAAAACAATATTTGAGACTTTAGATGCAAAAAAGAAGAGAATGCGACCAAAAGTCACATGACACGTATTGTGAAAGTGAACGTCTTGGGCAGTTTTATGCTTTTTACGTTTTTAGCTGAAGGGTCGGATAGAGCTAAAACTGCTCAAGACGTTCTCTTTGACACCGAATAAAACAATAAATGAACCAAACCAAGCCAAAACACTCCACAATTTTTTACTTGTTTTTGGCTTTCCGGATGGAATCCGGCTAAGAGTATTAAATGAGCGAAAAATACCACATGATAAGGTAAGGAAACGTGACTTGACTTGACTTGAATTTAAAAAAAACAAAACAAAC
The DNA here is from genome assembly GCA_025667525.1 of Glebionis coronaria. Lineage (NCBI taxonomy): Eukaryota > Viridiplantae > Streptophyta > Magnoliopsida > Asterales > Asteraceae > Glebionis > Glebionis coronaria. The sequence goes on along the minus strand of CM046879.1, from coordinate 4,399,731 downwards.
TAAGTTGAAACAAAGTTAAAAGAGTTGTTAAAATACTAATTAGATGATATAAGTATGGTGTAAGGTTATTTTCAAAACCAATAAAATGTACAGAACTGCGAGAATCACTCTTTAACTCTTAACAATACATATGTATATTCATTGTTATGTTTAAATTAAACGTTTACTAATTGTTTTATTGATTATGTATCCGCGTATGGTGAGCGATATAAAGAGTGCACATGTGTTTCCATATTATCCAACGAAAAGATAGTTATGATACAAACGAAAAACATACATGTGCATGGTCCTCTGCTATATGTACTTAGTGACATGAGACAATTAAAATTTATGTATATCTACCTAATTAACTAATACGATGAAAACACATATGCATTTGAAGAGTTTAAAGGTGGTTCTCGTAGTTCTGTACATTTATTTGGTTTTAGAAAAAACCTTACCCGATACATAAATAAAATATAATAATTATAATTTGTATAAAATACTGATCATAATGTATATGGTTTGCCCGGACCTTCCAATTTATAGTAAGATATTTGATGTAAACTTTAACGCAATAGACCATGTGTTCTTTTGTCTTTGGTTCAGCAAACAAACACTAGCATGTTACATAACTTTTTATGGTCAGAAATTAATAACCCTTTTGTAAATATATCTGCAGTATTATTTTCAAATTTAACTTTAAAGGTTTAATAAAACCTGCAAATATTTTTTCTCTCAAAAATAAAGGTCAATTTTAAAATGTTTACTTCTTTCATGAAGTACATGATCCAAAGAAATCTGGATGGCAGAATTATTATCACAGTTCATATTAATAGGCAACATCACATCCACTTTCAGATCACAAAGTATTTTATGAATCCACATAACCTCACAACATACATTGCACATAGCCATGTATTCAGCCTCAGTACAAGTCCTAGAAACAACACTTTGTTTCTTTCTCTTCCATGAAACCAAATTTCAGCCAAGATATACACAATACCCAATTAAATATCTTCTAGTTATTTTACATTTAGCCCAATCTAAGTCTACAAACACATTCAGTGTGTTACTAACTCCTTTCTTAAAAGTAATACCTAAACCAGGTTTATTTTTCAGGTATCTTAAGATTCTGAAAGAAAGTCTCATATGAGACTTCATAGTGCATTACTTGACTAAGACAATGCATAACATATGGAATGTCTAGTCTAGTCATAATAAGGTAAATCAATTTACCAACAAGTTTTTGATATGGAGTAATTTCAACAAGTTTTTCATCATCACCAAACTTATCTATAAGTTTTTTACTATCTGGGTTGACGTCAATAGGTGCGCCACAAGGTTTGCATCCTAACATCCCAAACTCAGATAGTAATTCAGTACAATATTTCCTTTGAGTTAAACAAATTCCATTATTAATGTCAATTACCTCAATAACTAGAAAGTACTTAAGCTTTCCAAGATCATTGATAAGAAACTTAGAACTCAAGAATTGTTTAAACTTATTCACCTCATCCAAATTATTACCAGTAATAACAATGTCATCAACATATACAAGCAGCACCAAGAAAATACCATTTTTGTTCTTTATAAATAGTGAAAAATCATTTGAACTTTGAATAAAGCCATTTTCAAGTAGAACAAAAACAAGTTTTGCATTTCATTTTCTTGGTGCTTGTTTTAAACCATATAAGGACTTAACCAATCTGCACACTTTGTTATCATTGTTATCACCATAACCCTCATGAATTTTCATATAAATTTCCTCATCAAGTTATATATTTGCTAAAAATTTGGCTTTCGTCAAAATAAACCCAATTAAAAATTATGTTTTATATAACTACGTATATTAATTAGACAATGATCTGACGTATACATGTTGGATATGAGTCCAAGAAAGGAAAAAAATTGTAGAAACTTGGATTTCGGTAGTTGGAGATTACACTAATTAATATCATGGACGATTCTTTTGAGACTAGAATGTTTTTGTATGTTGTTACCTTGATTCACACTTCCTAATATTTTGATTTTTCGAATGGTTGTATTGATTTATGTTAGGTTTATAGTCTTTATTAGCCTAAGTTAGCCTAATTTCGTGTCTAGGGTAGAAGTTCCGAGTTTCCTAAATATCTAAGTACAATAAAAGTCGGTTGGTGGTGTCGCAGCCCAACCCGACACGTAGGACTATGTAACAGTCGGTTTCCCCTCATCTCTATTAAAGGAGGTGAGGGGGACGAGATTCACAACGCTTCTTTATAAATAAAACTAATCGGATCGATTAGGGTACATACCTTGTGTTGTTTATTTTCTGTCGATGACTTCATAGATCGTGAATTCCGCATCTAGTTAACCAGGTTGTAGTCGAATTACTACGAGTGGTATCAGAGACTGGTTTGCGGGTCTCTTCTGGTTACTAAGATCAATCGATCGTCGAGGTTCTTGGTGTTCAGGTTCGTGGACATCATCAAGGAGCAGCAAGATCGATCAGAAAAAGGGTTTCTTCTTGTGAGTTCAATCGTTGAGGGTTATCTACAAATATCGACAAGGATTCAATGGTGGTGGTGTTTGTCGCCATTGTTACAGAGAAGATAAGAAGAAACAAGGTTGATTTAATTGTGAAGTCAACTAACCTTACTTCTATTATATCATATACGTAGATTGTTTTTTTCTTTTGGTCCAAAGGTGTTTAAGTATTGGGCCAAGAAATAAGATTAGATTAAAAGATATTTTTGTTTTATTTTTATGAAACAAAAGCGTATTATATAATTTGAAGGGTTTTACACAAGGGGAGTTCGTAGTTCGTGATTGTGAGGGTAAATATATCACAAGATTTAGTGAATTATCGAAGGGACTTTATTAATTTGTGATTGTGAGGGTTTATCAAAAGGATTAGCAAATTAATAAAGGGATAAAGAAGCGTTCAAAACTTGTCGATGTTGCAAGATTTCTTAGGTTATTAGAAATCGGTTTTGCAAAATTAAAAGTACGACAAGGGTTACTTCAAAAGGCATCAGATACTTTCTTGATTCAAGGATTGTCGATTTATTGGATAGGTTAATTTCCAAGGTTTAGTCGATATTTGAGTAAGAAAGGGTTTTTTTCGTTTGATGGGTTACTTGTTTTAATCGATTTTATAAGATTGTTTATCTTAAGGTTATATCGATAAAGAAAGGGTGTTTTACACACGGAGTACTTTGCTAGATCGTGTTTTTGTGTGGGTAAATTCACAAAGGGTTAAACGTTTAGCAAAGGGTTAAAACAAGATGACAATGAGAAAATCTGACATCGAGAAGTTCGATGGGAAGAATGACTTTGGGTTATGGCAGGTAAGGATGAAGGCTTTGCTAGAACATCTGGATTTAGATGCAGCATTGAAGGAATTACCCGCCACCACAATAGTGGCATACAATAACGTCATTCAGAAAAAGGCTTACAGCGCATTGATCTTGTGTTTAGGTGATCGGGTCCTACGTGAGATCACCAAGGAGACGACTGCAGCGGGGATTTGGAAAAAGTTAGAGACTTTATACATGACAAAGTCTTTAGCTAATCATTTGTACTTGAAGAAAAAGTTATATACTTTTCAAATGAATCAAGGTAAGAGTCAGTCGGAACATATTGATGAGTTTCACAAGCTCGTAGGTGACTTAGCGGCTATAGATACTGCTATATCGGATGAGGATCAAGCATTATTGTTACTCACATCTTTACCATCGTCTTACGATAATGTCGTGGAGACTTTGCTATATGGTCGGGTTATTTTGAAGCTAGAAGACGTGGTCGCGACACTTAATTCTAGGGAACTTCAGAAGATGACGGAAGCAAAGGGTGATGGTGGTGAAGGGTTGTATGTGAGAGAGAGATCTGGTCAGAGATATATAGACCAGGGTGCAAATAGTTCGTGGTCAAGGTCACAAGGAAGGAGCGGCAGACTCAGGTGTTATATATGGCAGTCTGAGGATCATTTGAAGAGGATTTTCCTAGGTATAATCATAAGAAATCTTAAGGTTTTGTCAAGAATGAAGATTAGGTATCCGGTTCTAGAGCTGATGGGTATGACAATGCTGATGTTATGATGGCTATGAGTGTTGATGAACTTTTGGACTGGATCATGGATTCAGGGGGCTCATACCATATGACATACAAGAGAGATTATTTGGTTGATTTTAAGGAGTATGATGGTGGTAATGTACTGCTAGGTGATGGCAGGGAATGTCGTGTATGAGGAACAGGTAAGGTTCGAGTACGAATGAGGGATGGGTCAAGTTTTGTGTTGGACAACGCCAGGTATGTTCTGGAATTAAGACGAAACTTGATATCGCTGGGCACTCTTGAAAAAGAGGGTTTTACCGTGAATATGCAGACGGGCAAGATCAAGGTTATTAAGGGTTCACTGGTGGTACTATCAGGAACAAGAAGGGCTAATTGTGTATATACCCTGAACGGTCAGGCTATGACCGAGAAGACAATGAAGGTTAGGAAGCAGTTAGGAAACTTCAGACTGGGTGGAAGATCAATACAGGTGATGTTCTTGATTCTAGTAATCAGAAGTCTACACAACAATGTATGAAGAGTGGGGGCGCCAAACATGTGGATGTTGCAGGGTTACAACAGCAGAATGGGTTGGTTGAGGAGACGAACGTGACACTCTTGGATAAGGTACATTGTTTTCTGATTCAGTCTGGTCTGTCCAAGGTTTTTTGGACAAAGGATATAACCATGTCTACATATCTCGATAATAGGTCACCATCAACGGTGATTGGATTCAAGAAGACTATAGATATGTTGGGGTTTTTTGGTTGGATTACTAGTATTGAGCAAGGGATGCTTGAACCAGTTAAGGTCAAGTGCTATTCCTGGGATACCGTCAAGGTATGAATGTTTATCAACTTTGGAGGTTAGATGACGTTACTTTAAAGGGAGAGCTTTACAGGAATATGAGTTTCAATGAAAGTGGGCAATACAAGAAAACTTTCATTGGTTCTGGTGTATGTACAAGTTTAGTGCGGGTGTTGCAAGGATTTGAGTTTGAGGTGGAATATCAGGAGGATCATGCATTTGAGGTGGAACCTCAGAGGAATGATGATCATATAGATGTTTCAAAAGATGTACAAACTCAAGATTTGATATAATATCATCTAGCACGTGATAGGGAGCAACACTTAGCACGGGAACTATTCAAGTATAGAGAAGACAGTAATGAGGCTGCTTTTGCAGTTGCTGCAGTGGAGAAGATTTATGCACATGAGTCATTGACTTTCAACGATATAGTTAATTGTGAGGTTCTTTCCAAGTGGATGGCTGGATTGAAAGAAGAAATGGATACACGGTTAGATGTGTATGTGCTCAGCAACGGTTGCAGGAAAAGCAGTGACGACAGATACGGTTATTACTGGGAGTATACACCAGGTATGATCATACATCTATTTCTCTATATAGAGTGTATGGTATTTTCTTGCGGATGCAAGGCTGAGATCTCAGTTACCAAGGGTTTGCTGGTTTAAGCAAAGAGAGATATACTTGGTATTAAGATCATCAGGAATCAGAGTGGTAATACTCTGAGGGTGTCACGGTCCAGGTTAAACAACGGAAAGTTGGTACAGACTTTGTTGAAGGGACACTCCATACTGTCGTTGGAGGATAGTCTATCAGGGGACTGTGATGTGGAGAAGAATAGTAAGTGGTCATATATATATACAGTTGGAAGCCAGGAGTATCAGGTGGTCTGTACGAGATCTAACATAGCATCTGCAGGTGTGGGTATGTTGGATAGGTTTGATCGTGGATTACAGATTTACGTACGGGTTTTCGTGGATTATGACTACACCATGGGTAGATCAGTCACTATTATGGGTATATCAATCACAGGGTACGGGTTGCTGATATATGGATGTGCGAGGAGCTAGGAAGCTAAGTTGCAGCACACAGAGGCTTTGTGGACAACTAAAGCGGAGTATATGACACTTACGGACGTTGTGAAAGGAGCTATTTGGCTAAGGGGATTCTTAGAAGAGCTAGGCGTGAAGCTTAACATTGTTGCAGTTAATTGTGATAATCAGGGCGCGATTCATTTATCGCGGAATCATGTTTTTCATGATAGGACTAAGCACATCAATGTGCGTTATCACTTTATCAGAAGAGTCTTGGATGCAAAGACGGTTGAAGTTCTAAAGGTGGGTGCTGAACACAATGCTGCAAATGCCTTGACAAAGGTGATACCTAGACGCAAGTTACAACACTACCTGGAGTTGTTGAGTGTTGGGATAGGCTAATATAAGCCTAAGGTGAAAATTGTTAGGTTTATAGTCTTTATCAGCCTAAGTTAGCCTAATGCCGTGTCTAGGGTAGAATTCCCGAGTGCAGCCCAACCCGACACGTAGGACTAAGTAACAGTCGGTTCCCCCTCATCACTATAAAAGGAGGTGAGGGGGGGCGAGATTCACAACGCTTCTTTATCAATAAAACTAATCGGACCGATTAGGGTACATACCTTGTGTTGTTTATTTTCTGTCGATGGCTTCATAAATCGTAAATTCCGCATCTAGTTAACCAGGTTGTAGTCGAATTACTACAATTTATAATCCCACATAGTCTTATGAAAGAAGCCGTTGATACTTTATATATTTATTGTATACGGATAGTGTTAACTTGAGACTAATATTATGTTGTTGGACATAGTTTAGGAGAACTTGAAAACAAGTTTCAATCTCTTCCTTGCTATGTTCCAAAAACTAATATGCATTCTCACCATTTTTTTAGAAACTCGCATCATTTTGTGCTAGATTCTGTATATGTGTGTAAATGTTTTTATAATGGTATCATCCTCTCAAAATCATGAAATTATAGAATTTAGTCAATATATGCTCCTTAATCTCTCAAGTTTGACTATTGTTGGAAAATGTTTTGCAAAATATAGTTTTTGCAATACTTTGGACATAATTTTATATATGTATATGGTATATATATTCGTAGTACTTAGTAGCTTTGCGTTCTCCTCGAAGAGAGCTTCGCAACGAGCTAAAGTATGTCCAATATGGAGTTAATATGAATGAGATATCGTGTCTCAAAGTGAGTCACGTGAAACATAATATTTGGAAAAATATTTGTCCCACATCGCTTGAAACATGAAGTGAAAACATGTTTATAAGGAAATCCTAGTTTCTACCCTACAATATTCATTTGTGGGTTTTTACTCCCACGCCTACGCGCGCGCAGGGGGGGTGCAGAAAGTGGGATTTCTAGGCCATAAACGGGTTCGAAGCTACTGAACTTGTGCACGAGCGCGCGACCTGCGGACACGAATGCAGCTCCGAAAACTGGCTTGGGTGCGGGCAGATTTCGGTATCTTTTTTGCTGCGAATTCGATTTGTTTTTCCAGAAAATTCTGTAAATCTATTTTAGGAATAGATACAGAAACAGAATATTTTGTGTTAAAAAGACAGACAAGAAATCTGTTTTAGTTATAACCGATTTTCCTGACTGTGGTATATATTTTCTTTGAGAACAAGTAAAGTTTTCAGTATAAATATAACCCATTCTCATTCAGTTTTTACAACAGAAAAAAACGCAGCTTTTCATACTCCATAACCAGACGATTTTTCCAGCAGTTCTCGATCAGAAACGCAAAAGGCTTCCGTGATCTTTCAGGCAAGTTTGTCTAGTCCGGCTGTACAACAGCTTTGGACGTTGTACCCTGGGAAACAGACGGCGAATCTGTTTTAAGGGAAGCGTGTTAAACACGTGCCTCGTCTTACTTTTACTGCTTTCAATTTTATTTGTTATTTAATTCTGTTCTTTGTTTTCTGTTAAATTTTATTATTCTTTTAATAAAAGTATACACCGTTTCCCACAAACTTAAAACAGATTCTGTTTAACAGAATTAAAACTTTTATTAAATCGGATTAATAATTTTATCAGATTTATTTATAAACTGTTTCTACCGAAACTAGGATTGAGTTTCACTGGAAATCAGTTTTAATTTACAGATTTTAATTAACAGTTAAGATTTTTTTTAGCAGTTGTTCTAATCAGTTTATTGAAACCAAGATTGTGTTTCTGTTAAACTGATACGTTTGATAATTACATCTGATTCATTGAAACCAAGATTGAGTTTCTTTGAAGCAGATCTACTATAAGTATATAGAGATCACGACTGAATTTCTTATATACAGATTTATAACAGTTGACTAACTGTTTGTGTTTTGATCTTGTTTGATCTTTCAGGATGTCTACCAGCACTCCTGTAACTCCTGTAACTCCTGCAACTACTACTGTGAATGTAACTGGTGCGCCAGTTCCCCACACAGTTGCTAATCATGCTGAAAAACCAGAAAAATTCAATGAACAGAATTTTAAGAGGTGGCAGCAGAAGATGTTCTTCTATCTCACTACTTTGAACCTTGCGAAGTTCTTAAAGGAGACTGTACCTCAGGTGGAACCTCCTAAAGAAGGTGTACCCGAAAATCAACAAGCCGTGCAAGCTGTTGAAGCATGGAAACATTCAGACTTCTTGTGTCACAACTATATTCTGAATGGTTTGGTGGACTCTTTGTACAATGTGTACTGCAAGACTAAGACTGCCAAAGAATTATGGGAGTCGTTGGAACGCAAGTACAAAACTGAGGATGCTGGTACAAAGAAATTCGTGGTAGCTCGCTTTTTGGATTACAAGATGGTTGATTCAAAGAGTGTGATAACTCAGGTTCAAGATCTGCAGGTTTTGCTACACGACATTCATGCTGAGGGTATGACTTTGAGTGAAACTTTTCAAGTTGCTGCTATCATTGAAAAGTTACCTCCAAGCTGGGTAGAATTTAAAAACTACTTGAAGCATAAGCGAAAGGAGATGACTGTTGAAGACTTGGTTGTTCGTCTTCGTATTGAAGAGGACAACAAGCTGGCTCAGAAAAACACTTATACACCTGATTCTGCCAAGGCAAATATGGTTGAGCATGGTTCGTCTTCTTCAAAGTCTAAAGGCAAGAGCTTTGGAAAAGGGAAGAATGACAAGAAGAGCAAAGGGAAGTATGAGTACCTTGCTCCTAAGGCTGGAATTGCGAAGCAGAAGTTCCAAGGAAATTGCTTCAACTGTGACAAGCCAGGTCATCGTGCTGCTAATTGCAAAGCGCCAAAGCGGGTGACTCCACGCGAGGCTAATATGGTGAACGATAATGTGGACATGATTGCTATGGTGTCTGATGTCGTTACCATGATCTCTGAAGTTAACCTGGTAGGTTCTAATAATAATGATTGGTGGGTTGATACTGGGGCAACGCGTCATGTATGTGCTGACAAGAGTATGTTTCACTCTTTCAGAGTGGTTGACAATGGAGAGAAGCTGTACATGGGCAACTCTGCAACTGCTGATATCAAGGGCGAAGGAGATGTTATTTTGAAGATGACATCCGAGAAAGAGCTCAAGTTGACTAAAGTCTTGTATGTTCCGGAGATTCGTAAGAATCTTGTGTCCGGATGGCTTTTGAATAAGTTTCGTTTTCGTCTTGTTTTTTAGTCTGATAAAGTTGTAATTTCTAAGAATCAAATGTATGTTTGTAAGGGGTATGCCTTGAATGGTATGTTTAAGCTCAATGTAATAGTTGTTAAGAGTGATATCAATAAAATGAATTCTTCTGCTTACTTGATTGAGTCTTCTAATGTGTGGCATGGCCGTCTTGGACATGTTAATTTTAATTCAATGCGTTGTTTGATTAAATTAAATGGCATACCAAATTTTCATATTGATTCAAATTATAAGTGTGAAACTTGTGTCGAAGCCAAACTTACAAGATCATCTTTCAAATCGGTTGAACGAAAAACCGAACCACTTGATATGATACACACAGACATATGTGATTTGAAATCACTACCCACAAAAGGTGGCAAAGTACTTCATCAAGTTTATTGATGATTGCACAAAGTACTGCTACGTTTACTTGTTGAAAAGTAAAGATGAAGATATAGACAAGTTTGTTCTATACAAAACCGAAGTTGAGAATCAACTTGGTAGGAAAATCAAGGTTGTACGAAGTGATAGAGGAGGTGAATATGTGTCTCCTTTTGCTGATCTATGTGCGAAACATGGAATTAGACATGAGTTTACTGCTCCTTATTCACCTCAGCAAAACGGTATTGCCGAAAGAAAGAACCGTACCTTGAAAGAAATGGTTAATGCCATGTTGTTAAGTTCTGGTATGAGCCGGGACATGTGGGGGGAAGCCATTCTAACGGCTACTTATTTTTTAAACAAGATACCTCGTAAGGATAAAGAGGAAACCCCATATGAACTATGGATGGGAAGAAAACCATCATACCAGTACTTACGAGTGTGGGGGTGTCTAGCCAAGGTAGCTGTGCCGACACCTAAGGCCCAAACGATTGGACCTAAATCTGTGGATTGTATATTCATTGGATATGCTAAGAATAGCAGTGCATATCGTTTCATTGTACATGATTTGAAAAATCCTGATATACACAAGAACACAGTTATGGAATCAAGGAATGCGTCCTTCTTTGAAAACATATTTCCTTGTTTAAAGAAGGAAAATGGAAGCACATCTAGAATAGATGATGCAGTTGTCCAAGATAAGAGACAACGAGATGATGATGATCTCCAAGATGAGAGACAAGATCAACCCGAGGAAGAAGAGGTTGAACCTAGAAGAAGCAAACGGGCGAGAACCGAGAAATCCTTTGGACCCGATTTTGTCTCTTTTATGGTAGAAAATAAACCTACTTCTTATCAAGAAGCTGTAAATTCCTCGGAAGGACCTCGATGGAAAGAAGCGATTAATAGTGAAATAGAGTCTATTTTACAAAATCATACTTGGGAGCTTGTGGATTTACCTCCTGGTTGTAAACCACTAGCCTATAAATGGATCTTCAAGAAGAAGATGAAAGCTGATGGCACCATTGATAAGTACAAAGCAAGATTGGTGATCAAAGGTTTTAGACAACGCGAAGGTCTAGATTACTTTGATACTTATTCGCCTGTTACGCGAATAACTTCTATTAGGATGATTCTTGCTATTGCCGCATTAAGAAATTTAGAAGTTCACCAAATGGATGTGAAAACGGCTTTTCTAAATGGAGATTTAGAAGAAGAAATATACATGAACCAACCCGAGGGTTTCATGGCTCCTGGACAAGAGAGCAAAGTTTGTAGGCTTGTTAAGTCATTGTATGGCTTAAAGCAAGCTCCAAAACAATGGCATCAAAAGTTTGATCACGCCATGCTAGAGGGTGGATTCAAAATTAATGAATACGACAAGTGTGTTTATGTCAAAGACACGAATAGTGGATATGTAATCTTGTGTCTTTATGTCGATGATATGCTTATCGTTGGCAGTAACGACAAGATAATCAAGTCTACTAAAGATATGTTGAAATCAAAGTTTGACATGAAAGATATGGGTTTGGCTGATGTGATCCTTGGAATAAAGATCATACGAACTCAAAGTGGACTTGCATTAAGTCAAGCACATTACGTGGACAAAATTCTTAATACTCATAATGCGGGGGATTCCGGCCTAGCTAGAACTCCAATAGACACCAGTTTGCATCTATCTAAAAATAGAGGCGTAGGTGTTGCCCAATTAGAGTATTCAAGAATTATTGGCATGTTAATGTATTTGATGACATGTACCCGACCTGACTTAGCATATGCTGTTAGCAGGCTGAGTAGATATACTAGTAATCCAATTGATGCACATTGGAAAGCTATGACTAGGGTACTTCATTATTTGAGATACAGTCGTGATTATGGACTGAATTATGCTAGATATCCAGCTGTTATTGAAGGATACAGTGATGCAAATTGGATATCTGACATAAAGGATTCTAGATCGACCAGTGGATATGTGTTTACACTGGGAGGGGCCGCTATATCTTGGAAGTCTTCCAAGCAAACTGTAATAGCTAAGTCCACGATGGAATCAGAATTTATCACGTTAGATAAATGCGGAGAAGAGGCGGAATGGCTACGTCAATTCGTAGAGGACATACCCAGGTGGCTTAAACTGGTAACGGCCATTAGTATACATTGTGATAGTCAATCGGCAATTGTCAGAGCTCATAGCACAATGTATAATGGAAAGTCTAGACATATCCGTCGTCGACATAATTCGGTACGACAACTACTCTCAACAGGAGTTATCTCAATTGACTATGTGAAGTCAAAGGATAACATTGCGGATCCGCTTACGAAAGGCTTAAGCAGAGAGTTAGTTAGTAAGTCGTCTAAAGGAATGGGACTAAAGCCCTTGAAGGAATGAGTTTCTATGAAGGAAAACCTAACCCTGTTGACTGGAGATCCCAAGATCTGGGTTCAATAGGACAACCTAATCATAGAAATGTGGGGGAAGTCACGTCAATGTGGGGGAGTTACTTAATAAAATAACTTTCCTAGTCCATTCCTAGAACAATGTGACTTGTTGAGAGGTTAAACATATGGCTTAATGATTCAGGATGAAATCATAAAGCATAAAGATTCAAGATGAAATCATAAAACATATGTTTTTAATGATTCAAGATGAAATCACCTATGTGAGAGAGAAGTGGGGTCGCTTCGAAGGAAATTGTGGGGGCGCAATTTCTAAGAGCTCTTGCAGAACCAGGCGAGTGTTCATGACCATAACGAACACGACTATGAGGACTTGACAAGGTCAGGGAGAGTCTTGTGTGAGTGTGTATTGTCGTCTACGTAAACAGAGGCTGAGTTCAAGGACATCGCGTCTACTCAGATCTAGGAGACTAAGTGCATCTCACAAGGGAAGGTTCAAAGGGTTACACCTACCTATCCTATGCAGGACTTAACCGCAGAAATTTTGCCGAAACTTTCGTGTGTTTTCGACCGATTCCCATTCATGTGGGGGATTGTTGGAAAATGTTTTGCAAAATATAGTTTTTGCAATACTTTGGACATAATTTTATATATGTATATGTTATATATATTCGTAGTACTTAGTAGCTTTGCGTTCTCCTCGAAGAGAGCTTCGCAACGAGCTAAAGTATGTCCAATATGGAGTTAATATGAATGAGATATCGTGTCTCAAAGTGAGTCACGTGAAACATAATATTTGGAAAAATATTTGTCCCACATCGCTTGAAACACGAAGTGAAAACATGTTTATAAGGAAATCCTAGTTTCTACCCTACAATATTCATTTGTGGGTTTTTACTCCCACGCCTACGCGCGCGCAGGGGGGGGTGCAGAAAGTGGGATTTCTAGGCCAAAAACGGGTTCGAAGCTACTGAACTTGTGCACGAGCGCGCGACCTGCGGACACGAATGCAGCTCCGAAAACTGGCTTGGGTGCGGGCAGATTTCGGTATCTTTTTTGCTGCGAATTCGATTTGTTTTTCCAGAAAATTCTGTAAATCTATTTTAGGAATAGATACAGAAACAGAATATTTTGTGTTAAAAAGACAGACAGGAAATCTGTTTTAGTTATAACCGATTTTCCTGACTGTGGTATATATTTTCTTTGAGAACAAGTAAAGTTTTCAGTATAAATATAACCCATTCTCATTCAGTTTTTACAACAGAAAAAAACGCAGCTTTTCATACTCCATAACCAGACGATTTTTCCAGCAGTTCTCGATCAGAAACGCAAAAGGCTTCCGTGATCTTTCAGGCAAGTTTGTCTAGTCCGGCTGTACAACAGCTTTGGACGTTGTACCCTGGGAAACAGACGGCGAATCTGTTTTAAGGGAAGCGTGTTAAACACGTGCCTCGTCTTACTTTTACTGCTTTCAATTTTATTTGTTATTTAATTCTGTTCTTTGTTTTCTGTTAATTTTATTATTCTTTTAATAAAAGTATACACCGTTTCCCACAACTATTAAATATTAGTTGAGCTTGAACTTTGAAATCAAGAATGGTAACAAGGTAACTACATTTCAACCACAAGCACATTTTTTATTTTTCTTTTCATGAGTCAAGCTCAATATCAACTCGGTGTCTTTACTTCCATCTTGGTTTAAGCATAGTATGTTGGGTTAATTTGGATCCTTAGTTAATTGAATGTGTCGTGACGTAGGACTTTGCCATTGTACAGGGGTAAATGGTTTGGGTGGCAAACTGGCAATGCATGTAAAAGATGTAGTTCACAATTAGTACCAAAATTAAATCCATCTTGGTTTAGGTTAAATCCATGCAGCACCAACAACATGTAGTTCACATTCCGGCCCAGAGATGATTCTTTAAAGTAGACAAATAAACTTCCAAAAAGTTACGGGAGGATATTATTTATACAGAAAGGAATATATTTATTAATAATTATAATTTACATATTAGGAGAAGGCAAACGGGCAACAAGCTGCGTCGCATACTTTAGAACTTTTCATACTTCACATTTCTTATTTCTTGTACTACTTTTTTTTGCTTCTTTATTTTGCTTCTTTTGATGTTTGATATTTATCATAGTACGGCTATACCTTACTGAATATATTTTTTAGCATACAAGAGCATGTTTTCTTACACATAGTATGTTTATTTAATTACATGAAATAATTAATAAACTATACATTATATCTTATGACTTAGAAAATAATCATGAAAACAATTAGGCTTATATACTTAGCTTATTTAACCAGCTTATATCTAATTATTTCTATTTTTAGAAACTTATTTAAATAAGGCAGCAATCTATTTATGGAAACCTTCTATTTTTAGAAACTTATTTATTTCAGGCAGCTAATCTATTTATGGAAACTTATTTAAATAAGGCAGCTAATCTATTTATGGAAACTTTACATGAAAACGAATGAGGCTAATATGAGACGATTAGAAGGAGAAATTGGTACTTTGAAAAACTACTTTACTAATACTTTGAAACATCAAAACACAAAGATTGAGCAATGACAAATTGACATAAAAAAGATGTTTTCGGCCATTATGAACAAGCCCTTTTTGTAGCAAAACCAAGTCTATTAAATACAACGTTTGTGGATTTGGGAGTCAAAACATTACTATTCATAACACGTTGTATTCTCGTAAGTAGCTCCACCGCCTCAGGTGCAAGGAAACCAAATGTATCAAACGCGAAAGGAATAAACACGTGTTGATTTTCAACACATGCTTTCTCGTGTTTAGTCACTTTGCACGAGGCGGCTTTTATAGCAGCCTGACCCGCTGTAAAATCTCGACTGCCTAGCCCCACGAGAGGAGAAACCCCTGTCAAATCAACGCATGCATGTTTACCTCCAACCCATCCAAAAACCAAAACAGCAGCGGGTCTCAGTGTGGATCTTCCATCTGACGGGTCGGTCAAGAAATTCACAGGTGCCTCTTTCTTGGTGGAGATCCCGGCACGCCTACATATGTCGTAAAGAACGTCCCTAACAAAATCATGTCGATACTTGAATCCCGGAAGTTCTTTACAATGAACCACATGTTCCCCAAAAGAATCCAAACACGCCTTGCGACAAATAGGGCATATAGCATCAACCGGAAATAATGGAATCATAAGGCGATACTTAAGGATAGTGCGGTATTCCACTGGCGACATATGTTGACCGAGCCCGTCTATGGGGATAGCTTGTAGGAAATCTTGATCATGTGGTGCGCGCAGACACTCGAAAACTGCTTTCTGTCTAACCGTCATGTCAAAGTGGGCTTCCATATCTTTGACCATCTCACTAAAAAGGGCACTCGCCAATGTTTCTTGGGCTTTAGATGGGGCGGTGTCCTTATTAGCGAAAACGCTAAAATCAAAGCTTGGAATCGTATCACGAAGACAAGCCAAAGCAGAAACGTAATCATCGTCCATACCACATATACCACTGTCACGTAAGATGTGGTCTTGTAGCACCCAAGATTGGGCCCTCGAGGCCACAAAAGCATAGGAGGAGACCACTTTTGCTGAGTACAAGCCCAACCCACCAAGACGAATGGGTAAAGAAGCAAGTCTCCACTGCAAGTCACCAAAAAAAGGTCCTCCACAAACCACTATATTTTCGATTAAACCACGCAACCCTTTGTCAAAAAACAAAGCCGCCTCCTCCATGTGTATAGGTTGACATGTCCTTAAACCAAAATAAAGTTTAGCAATACCCATACATGAACGAAGCAAAAGGAGCTCACTTTGCGGGTCATGAAGTTGTGGAAGAAGACCCATCAAGTCAACAGCATTTACGGCTCTCTTCATAGCCAACCCACTAATAAAATCTGCATCTCTACTAACAGCTCCCCCAAGAAGCTTCACACCCAAAGACGGCCTACGAATATCAACCAGAAATAAACCCTCCCGAAGCTTCGTACCATTACAAGAAGGCCAAAAAATCTCTGTTTTCTTGATGTTAAGTTCAAGACCCAAACCTGGACCAGTCGCCTTTATAATGTCTAACACCTTGGATACCTCTTCTGAATCTCCAATAATGGTTCCATCATCAAGATACCAAGCATGAAGAAGAAGCTTGCAACTATCTCTGATCTTATGTACAAGCGGGTGCAAGACAAGAGCAAAAAGAAGAGGTCCCAATGGGTCGCCTAGTTGCACTCCGGTGGCAGACCAAATATGCGTGTCTCCTATATACAACCTCGCTGTTTGACCATATAAGAAATTTACCTACAAAGAAATAGAAGGACACCTCACCCTAACTTCATGAAGTAGTGTCGATCTATCCACAAGGTTAAATGCATTTGAGAAGTCCACAGTGAGCATTGCAAGAGACCCATCATTATGGTATTCAGTCAACACCCTATTGGCGCTATGTAAAACAGCCTCAGCACCACCCGACACTCCGACTCCAAACTGGAAATCACCAAGGTACTTGGACATTTCCTTACCCACACCTTTCATAGCAACCTTGGAAACCAAACGTCTCCATATAGTGCCCTCTGCAATAGGTCGAATCCCGTTATCAGGTTTTAGTAGAGGCTTGAGAGGAGCAGATGCAACAAACTCTGCCAAAATAGACGGACACCTCCCTGCCAGCCATAAATTAACGACCAATGTGATGGCCATTAAGAGATCTGTGGCAGTAGCAGAACCCTCTCCACACAGAGCATCTAATATATGTTGTGCCCTCAAACCATCTCTCCCGCATGAAGTACCTTTCGGAAAGGATTTAATGCAACCAAAGACACAATCAATCTCTGCTACAAGAGGAGACTCATAAAAAGTGTTGCTTGGCATGGATGGGGGTGGCCTATAAGGATGCTTAGCCTCCAAGGCTTTAATAGTATCACCCGATTATGGAGCTACACCAGAAGAGGATAGCACTTTTACTGCAGCTGTAAAGTGCCCATCCGCAACCTTGCGAAGACATTGTCTGATGTTGGTATTGTCCGTTGTTGTATCCTCTGTCAAATCACCTCGACCCTCACCAAAGGATCCCGACCTAGCAACATCCAACATGTTTTGAACTAACATTGCGATACCATCATCTTTCCCCCATGTAGCTAGTGACTTCAAGATAGAACATTGTTGCAAAGATTTTCTATTGCCGGACCTACGCTCTTGTCTAGTCTTGGGCCTACATACCTGCAGCGTACATCGTGGAAGAAGTAACAACTTGACCCACGCACCAACGGAATCGGGTCGGGCGACCACTTGGTAAAGAACTGTTTTTAACGCCTGAGAGAAAGCAAGACGACATCCATGGGGAATACTCTTGACAGTTGTGATATGCAATTTAAAAACACGATCAAGAAGCTCAACATCTAAAGCCAACCCTTCAGTTACTTCTATCTCGTATTCATTATAAGAAGGCTTGGAAATTCCAACAATGTAACCATTCATGTCGCCTGGCTCGTTTGAAGGACGAACAAGACCATCTTGGTGATGACATGACCGACTCACAGCATGGAAAGTCATAAAATCCCCACATAACCATTTTTCAAATGCCTTCAAAGTTTCCTCGACTGCCATATATAATCCATGGTCCGTAGAAATAGCCTCACGTAATGCATCTTTACGTTCATCGGTCGAAAAATGGTGCCTCTTAATATGAGAAAACAAACGAGCAAACCCTTTATTGCCCACTTGACCATCCGGGCAACAATGAAAACCTCGAAATGGACATGGCCAAGTTCCGTCAGAAGAGGTAGATGATGATGTCATGAAAATAGAATGATTATTCATACCTATAAAACATTTATAGAAAAAACAAAACAAAATGAATAACCATCGAGATGACAAAAAAAATTGCCTTAAATGTCACATATGAAAGCTCTTGAGTGAAAACGTATTCCTTTGCAATGAAAAGAATACAAATAGAATACAAATTCTTGTGACACACAAGATCATATTATCAATACCTTCACAGTCTTAGTTACATCTCAAGTTTGCTCACCTACCTATGCAGGATAAATCTATTGGTTGAAAACTCACAAAACAGCAAGTACAAATATTTATAGTCGTAAATGCGTTAATATATCATACAATCATAGAATTTCTAAAGTACACTACATACAACAACTAGAAAAGTTAACGTTCTTGCTGGGAAAATCAAAATGAATGTTTTTCCGACGCGCTTTAATATTTCTCGTCGAGGTATTCATATCCCTTCTCTCTCGTGTCCTATAGGTGATCGTGGGGTAGAGTCTTCGGAGCATACATTTTTTCGGTATGAGATATCAAGATAAATTGGTCGTAAGATTTTTGCATGGTGGAATGTCGACTATGTGGAAAATAACTCATATGATAAATGAGTCTCTTGGATGGTGTCTTTACGTCTTCCAACTAAGTCTAAATTGATGTCTGAAGGCGTTTTTTATGCTTTTTGGTGGAATATTTGGACATATCGGAACAATCTCCTCTTTGACGACAAGATCCCCTTGAAGGCAATTATTTTCGATTACGTTGTGTCAAGTTATATTCATTGGTGTAGGTTTAGATGTAAAGCCTCGTTTAGTTTGGACCAGTGACTTAAAAACCTCTATTTTATTGTTTTGTAGTTTTAGCTTCTTGCTAGTGTTTTATTGAATAAAATTGTTGTTAAAAAAATTGACTAGAAAAAATAATCTACATCTAATTGTAAAAAGTAACAAAAACAGTCATTTATTTGCAATTAACCTTAAATTTATGAACAAATATAACAAAAGTGATATTGGAATATTCAAACCAAACATTAGTAAAAATCATTAAAATAAACTTTTTTTTGAACGACAATTTTTATTAAAAGAAAAAAAACTAGCAAGGTGTTGGAACAAACATTCAAAAGTAATTAAATACTATCCCAACAAAACAAATGATTACATCTAGATTGATACCCTAAAAAAGTACGGGATACAAAATAATCAAATAAAACGTCCTTCCGAGGAGCTTGTGAAGCAAACAAAAACTGATTTCGGAACACCCAAACACTCCACCAAATAGCGAAAAACACACCTTCCAACAACGCTTTATGCATAGACCTTAACGTGATGGCATTAAACCACGACAACCACTCAGCAAACGACCCAAGGGGAGACCAAACTAAGTTCCACCAACGACAAATCTGTCTGACCACATCCGTAACCATCTGACACGAATAGAAAAGGTGCGAACCATCCTCTTGCGCCGAGGAACAAATCGGGCATACATTATTAGGGACAAGCACTCCCCAATGTATCAAATTTGTACGAGTAGGTAAACGGTCAAGAATCAACTTCCAAACAACAATGTTAACTTTAATCGGAATATACTTACACCATAGAGTAGTACTTGTAGCCTTAGGAAGAAAGTAATCATCAAGGTGCGAGAGAGCATATTTATCTTTGAACAAACCTTCCCATTTAAGTCCCAATACTACCTATCGTTCATATTAGCCATAATAACTTGTTGAAGAGTTTCCTGCAAGCGATCAAGTTGTTCCGCCTCTATACCACCTCCTAACATTAATATGATCTTGATTCATTTAGTGGTAAACGAAACCTCTTATGTTGCATTTTGAGTTGATTTGCACTTAGTCTCTTAACCTTAAATTTATCTCACTTTCTTCTTGAAGACTTAAGGGCCTGTTTGGTTTGAGTGTTTTACCCTTAAAACTGGGGTTTGACTTAAAAACCCATGTTTGGTAACACTAGTCAGAATATATAAATGGAACTTATCCCCAAATGCAGAGGAATCCAAAAATCCAGGCCCTTATGGTTGGTTTGTAAGAAAAACCCTAACATTGGCCCCACACATATTTTATAACAACTGTGTCAGTCTTGTAGTATGAGTAACATCCACATATTGCAACTTAAGAAATTTATATTTAATTTATTTTCACTTTTATTTTTTTATTTTAATATAAAAAATATATATTTTTTAAATTCTAATCCTAACCTAACACAAACCAAACAACTTTTACTAAACCCACTTAATTACTCCTATATATTTTCTTTTTAATCTAAACCATCTACTTTATAAACCTATACCAAAAGTAAAACCCTACTTCAAACCAAACGGACCCTAAGTCTTGTGTAGTTATCCCTACCAAATATTAAAAAACTACTTCTTTTTGTATCAAATGTAGACAAATATTATGAACACTTATATTATGCCTATCCATGACGGTAAATTATTGAAATATATATAACCGCAATGACGGTATCAAATGTAGAAAAATATTATGAACACAAATATTATGAACACTTATATTATGCCTATCCATGACGGTATCAAAAGACAAACATTTCGATATATGCTTTCAAGTCGGATCAAGGTTAAAAAGATATTTACCCGAATCCGAGCCTAATTAGAACTCGGTTCAATTTGGATCAACCCGAATTGACCCGAATATGTTTTTAGACCCGAGTGACCCGACCCGAATACGATTATTCGGGTTTGGGTACGAATCGACTTTTTCGACACCCATACTCTCAGGAGTCGTTTCTTTTTTTCTGGACAAAGTAATACTAATTTGATCGAGTATACTATATTAACTTTTTGTTTTATTACAAAATAAAGAAACACTTTGTAAGTCATCATTATATTTATTTTCGATATGAAGATATAAGATGGCTATTTATATTTAATACCCTAATAAAAAAACTATCCCTTCATCCTTGGAATCTATCACACGAATCCACTTTCATAAACCATAAGCTTCATACCAAAACACTATCACCGAATACAAACTCGCTTCGAATGAGAACCCGAACACATCAAATCTGAATCACACCCGAGAATCATCAAACCCAACATCAAATAAAGCAACAATAAACAAAAACTTAGCCGAATCTTTGTTATACTAACTAAACCTGCGAATCCTTCATTAAACCGAAATCACCAAATCCTTCAAATCATTGATAAATCAAAACTGAAAGTTAGCTTTGATTGTGTTTTATATAAATTTAAAAGCTAATCTAACATTGGCGAGTGCCCTTTTTAGTGAGATGGCCAAAGATATGGAAGCCCACTTTGACATGACGGTTAGACAGAAAGCAGTTTTCGAGTGTCTGCGCGCACCACATGCTCAAAATTTCCTACAAGCTATCCCCATAGACGGGCTCGGTCAACATATGTCGCCGGTGGAATACCGCACTATCCTTAAGTATCGCCTTATGATTCCATTATTTCCGGTTGATGCTATATGCCCTATTTGTCGCAAGGCATGTTTGGATTATTTTGGGGAACATGCGGTTCATTGTAAAGAACTTCCGGGCTTCAAGTATCGACATGATTTTGTTAGGGACGTTCTTTACGACATATGTAGGCGTGCCGGGATCTCCGCCAAGAAAGAGGCACCTGTGAATTTCTTGACCGACCCGTCAGATGGAAGATCCACACTGAGAACCCGCTGATGTTTTGGTTTTTGGATGGGTTGGAGGTAAACATGCGTGCGTTGATTTGACATGGGTTTCTCCTCTCGTGGGGCTAGGCAGTCGAGATTTTACAGCGGGTCAGGCTGCTATAAAAGCCACCTCGTGCAAAGTGACTAAACACGAGAAAGCATGTGTTGAAAATCAACACGTGTTTATTCCTTTTGCGTTTGATACATTTGGTTTCCTTGCACCTGAGGCGGTGGAGCTACTTACGAGAATACAACGTGTTATGGATAGTAATGTTGTGACTCCTAAATCCACAAACGTTGTATTTAATAGACTTGGTTTTGCTATACAAAAAGGACTAGCGGCGCAGCTTGTTGCCCGTTTGCCTTCTCCTAATATGTAAATCTAATATTTGATCAATTGCAAAATTTCACAACAAAAAAAAAATCTAACACTAACCTACTGACTAAAAAAACGGAACAGAGAAAAAAAGAAGATGCGAATGGAATATGTTGAGATGATAGATCTCATCTCAAGTGTCGTTTCCTTTTTTCTTTTTTTCTAATTGACATTTTATTGACTGGTATACAATAGGGACGGCAATCGAGTCGTGTTCGTGTCGACCTGTTCGGGTTCGCGAGTTGACATGTTTTTATAACCTTAACCTAAACACGGCCCATTTATTAATCGTGTCAAGAAACTCAACTCTAACCCGCACCTGCATAACACGTGTTACCCGTTTGTGACCCGTTTAACCTATTTAAGTAAATATGTAAACAGTTAATAAGGTTGATACTTTGTCAATCAGACTTATTTATATGCAAAAATGATATCATATGTAAAATATGATAAACATAACATAACAACAGTTATGCAATATGTGAATTATAATTTCAATTACTCTTATTAACTGCATAACAAAATAAATTTAATCCAGATCTAACATAAAACTAAAAATATATGTTTGTTTTTAGAAGCTTATATATATACTTAAACGGGTTCACGTGTCCGACCTGTTTAATACTTACTCAACCCAAACACGACCCAATTATTAAACGGGTTATACGGGTTGACTTGTCTTTGACCCAAACCTATTTATCCTCAACCCATACCTGTTTAACTTCGTGTCGGGTTTGTGTCGTTTATCGTGTCGTGTCAAAAATTGCCACCCCTAGTATACAACACAACATACCTGATTAGTAAGCTAAGGAGGTGGTGGAATGTACACCAATGAAGTTGAAACCCTCTATCTTGGCTCGCGATTTTACGTTTATGAAGTTGATACAAAAAAGTGCCAACTGTGTTCAAGGGAGCGATTTAGCAAAAAGTACTAGTACATACAAACGCTTTAGTTCGCATTCCTTAGAACAAAACTGAACAAAATATGCATTGATGATTTTTGCGACAAGGCATCTGATTAATTATCGAAGAACCCCTAAGTTGAGAATGAGTCAAAGTACTACACAAGGCATCCAAATTTACAATGGTCATGACGAAAAGCTAAGATAATCGTTTCTTGATCAAAATTTGATTAACACTAGCTCAGTAAACAGCTCAGGTTTTGTTAAACGAACATGTGTCTGGTCTTAAGCTCGATGCTCCTTGAATTAAGTAATTTGTAACCAACATCAACATGATCACAAGTAATGATTTTGGTTTACCAGTATTAACCATGTTTAGCTAAGTAAAGCTTTAGATGAAAGGAAGTAGATTAAAATTAAGCAAAAACCTAGTTCTGTTGAAAAGAATAAGCTTATTAAATAAGCATTTTAGCATAAGCTATCTATATATTTTTTGCATGTAGAAGTATCACGAAAGGTCAGGATGGTCGAGTGGTCTAAGGCGCCAGACTCATGTTCCGGTCTTTGAGAGTGAGCGTTGGTTCAAATCCTACTTTTGACATTAATAAAAAAATTTTGTTTTAACTTTTTTTTTGTTTTAACTTTTTTTTTGTTTAACATTTCTTTTTTTTTAACATTTGTTTTCGTTATTTATCGTGTATGCTATATTTTGTGAAAGTAGGAATGCTTATTTGAAAGTATGTATGTCTTTATAATAAGCACGTATCGTTGGTTGTATACCGACATGCTTATTTTTAATGTACACTTAAGTTTTACCCAAACATCCAATACAAAAACATTTAAGAACCCGAAGAAGCAAACCAAGAAGAACACCATGTGTTGTATCCTTTATGCAATGTATGATAACGAAAGAAGCGACGTACAATTGTTCATGTCTGTTCATTTAATTGACCATACAAACTTGTTACTCGTTTGTTGAACATACAAAGAAACCGTAAGCAATGAATAAGTCATGCAACATATTTACTAATAATATACATATGCACCACCCCACTTTCTAATAAAAATATATATACATATGCACGACTACATACCCACTCACGGTACGGTGTCTCGCGTCATTGTGTTCTGTTTTCCACCACCACTTAGGCTAACAACTACGGCCCGAGAGACGAAAACACCACACTAAGGCTTTTATGTGTGGTATTTTCGTGAAAACGCAAGTTGTTTTTTTAGAACGGTATCACACTTAAAATCCGACCACCGAGTTAAACCATCCAAAAAGGCGGGCCTCGGGACCCAAACCACTAGGAGAAACCCGCGAATGAAAACTCCTAGAACTCACGGCTTCGCACGAGGAGGAAAATTTAAAATTTTTATGTCTTACAAGTTTTGAACCCCGGGCAAAATCCCCTCCCCAAGATCCGGAACTCTGATAGCAACTGAACTAAGTCAGTTGGTTGAAAACGCAAGTTATAACGCATCGTACCGAAGTTTCTAAACTTCTTACACAAAAGAACTTACTATCGAAACACAAATTCTTTAATGAGACATCAAAATATTTTATGAAAAATAAAAATCACATTCAAATAGTTGTTTTTAACAAAATACTTTACAAAACATAAAACATGTATTTCCTAAGTTAATAAATTACAATAGACATTTTTTTTTGTTTCTCTTGGTTTTTCTTAAATGAAAAGTAATATCACTTAAACACGTTTTTTATGTTTTTGTGAAAAAAATAACTCTGCTTTTTATACAAATATGAAATCACAGAAAATGGATATCTTAATATTCGCTAGGACCACCCACAAGAATTCCAATTTTCAATTTTTAGTGAAGGCCATAAACTTAAACTTTTATTAAATTAGCATAATAACAATTATATTATTTTGCATTCATACATGTTATTTTATTTTGATTTTAAATAAAAATAAAATAACACATATTGAAAATACAAAATAAAAAAATTGTTTAATACTATACTAATTGTGATAAAGTATTGATAATATTAATATCAATATCAATATGTATACAAAGTACTCATAATATTTTGGTCACCCGGACCTTCCGATTAATAGTAATCTAATGTAAACTTTGTGGCAACAGCCGATGTGGGATAAAATCATTTCTTGCGAAGTTTCCTATACTTATACTACCATTCAGGAGGACATATATTTGGTAGGGTGATTGAGGAGCCAATAACTGCTTGGCGTCGTTTAAATCAAAGGGCATCCTATCAGGCGGGTGAGATTGTGGATGCATCAATGATGCTCCATCACCTTCGTCGCCTGCAATGTTTTTAGAAATGTATACTCAAGATGCCTGAAAACTTAAGAACAGTGATGGTGGCACTTGACGGGAGTGAAGAGATCAGATGGATCATTGCTGCTGGCCTTAATCCTGCTGCTATTCCCTTTGGTGGTCCTAGTTAAGTCTCTCGGCACTTATTAGAGGCACATCAAAGGAAGATCACTGAGTCTATTATTACTCATGCTATGGAGATTTGCGCGAATAAGAATGTAACTAGTTTCTTATATTTAATTGTTTAGTAACCTTCTTAATCTGCGCAGAATAAGATTGTTAGGCTTCACAACTTTACTTGTTAACTCTATTGTAGGCACATTGGTTCTTAAATGAAATTTGTACTAAGGGTGACTACTATGACATTTGGATGGTTGCGAGCTAGTCGGAGTTGTACGTTTAAGTTTACGAGTTAGAAGTTTCATACTTAAATGAGTCAAATTAGTACTTGCAGTTCCATAATCTAGACATTTGTTGTGGATTCAAGGGTATTGATGAGGTATAGTCTCACCCCCATGCTTAAGGTGAGACAAAGTTCAACTAATCCTTAATGCTTCATGAGCAAAACTATCTTAAGCTAGAACAGCTCTCTGGAGCAGCTAGGGTGATGAAGATCACTCTAGGTCCAGAGATAATAGCAAGAGCTAGCTATAAACAATGTTGTCCCCAGACAAGGCTAGTAGCCCCAGACAAGGCTAGCAGCCCCAGACAAGGCTAGCAACCCCAGACAAGGCTAGCAGCCTCAGACAAGGCTAGCAGCCCCAGACAATGCTAGACAAGGCTAGCAGCCCCAGACAATGCTAGATAAGGCTAGCAACCCCAGACAAGGCTAGCAGCCCCAGGCAAGGCTAGTAGCCCCAGACAAGGCTAGCAGCCCTAGACAATGCTAGACAAGGCTAGTCTTACGCACATGGAGCACATGCTCCATCGGAGGAAGGACGATTGCACCTAGCCTACGTAGTACCATAATGTACGAATGGTACAGACTTGTGGACCACGACGAGTACTAGAGGAGCATGAGGACAAGTTTGACCATGAAGGACAAACCTGGTGCTCATCAGCTATTTAGGCGCTGCTCCTACAAGACAACCTCGACTCCACAATTCATGTGTCTTGGAGCCACCTCCAAGTAGTATAAAAGGAGAGGTTCCTCCAGGAACAAAGGTTAAGTTTTACACACACACTTCACTACTTACTCTCTCTCTCTAGAATTATCTCTCACTAAAACCACATACTTACTCTCACGCCGGAGTTGGTCTCGGATTCAAACCCCGAGGCGAGCTAACGGTGTTCTTTCTTATTTCAGCCTAAGTGACTGAGGGTTAGACTAAGGAACTCTGAAGAAGGAAGCCAGAGCTTCACAAGGAAGGAGTAGCCACAAGATACTCCGAAGGAGCAAGCTAGGGCTTCATTAGAAGGAGAAGCCTTAAAATACCCGAAAGATCAGGGCTGACGAAACTTCTCCGGAAATTTGCTTCAACATCTGGCGCCATCCGTGGGACCGGGAATACCAATCTACCAAAAAACTAAGTGATGGAAGACGGTGACCAAGGTCCTACACTGGGGCTAGGCCTTAGCCTGAACTCGGGGACACCTGGGGGCGAGAGGGCTCCTCCGGAGGTAACCCCTCGTCCTCCCAAACCTGATCAGGGACGCCTCACCCCAGCGTATGTTCAACAACACATCGAAGCACTAAAAACTATGATGAAGGAAATTGACGAGCAAAATCGTGAGAAGAGACTCCCCGAAATCTTTTCAACAAGGAGGCGGAAGAAATGGGGTCAGGGAACTCGCGTGGGAGCCCCTCAGTGAGGGAAGGAAGAGGATACTCCTCAGACAGCTCGTCCAAGTCCGGGAACCAAGGTCGGTCAAAGTCTGCTCGAAGACGTCATAAAAGTCCTTCACGCAGGAAATCTATCACTAGGTCACATCGCTCCAAAAGGATGAGCAAGGCCGGAAGTGCCAGGACCAAGTCACGATCAGCCAGACCTTCCCATAGGAAGGAGAGCTCAGAGTCCGGGTACGACTCAAGGTCAGATAGTGATTCGGAGGATTTGAGTACACCATATAGACGACCTAAGCCCATGCCTTTCACTTCTCGGATCACGCGTTTCAGATATCATAGGCGAGCCAAGCTCCCTGCTAATGTCCGCGTCTATGAGGGAAGCAAAGACCCCGAAGATCACCTCAGTATCTTCTCTGCTGCTGCTGAACAAGAAGAGTGGCCCATGCCAGTGTGGTGCAAAATGTTTCGTCAGACTTTAAGTGGTTCATCAAGGAACTGGTTCGATAGCCTAGACCCAAAAAGTGTAGATGGGTTTGAAGAATTGAGCAGCAAGTTTTTAGAAGAGTTCTCGCAGCAGAAACGGTATGATAAAGATCCCACCGAGATACACGGGATCAAACGGAAGCCTAATGAGAGCCTCCAGGCATTCATGGATCGCTTCAAAGCTGAAAGCTCACACATCAAGGGTGTGCCCCCGGTGCTAAGGATTTTGGCATTCATGCACGGACATGGACACCCAGAACTAGCCAAGAAACTCAACGATAAGATCCCAAAAGCAGTGGATGAAATGTGGGAAAGGGTCAGAGCCTTTATCAGGGGAGAGACGGCTGCTGACACCACAGCCATTGTCAAGGCTCCACAATGGGATAGGGGGAATAACAAAGCTGGTTGGACAGGGAACCTAGGTGGATCTAGAAACAGAAACCAAAGGAGGAGCCAAGGAAGAGACATGGGGACATGCCCTCCCTACGCTAGGAAGGAAGTGTTCACACTACTGACAAAGACTCCAAAAGAAATCCTAACCACGGAAAACATGAATTTCCCACCCCCACCTCCCATGGTAGGAACTCCTGAAAAGAGAAACATGAACAAGTTCTGTGACTTTCACCAAGATCGGGGTCATGACACGAACAATTGCTTTAACCTCAAAAAACGAATTGAAGAAGCAGTAGCCTCAGGGAGACTAGCACACTTGGTGAAAGACATCAGACAAGGAGTCCAGAAAGACAAAGGGCCAGCCAAAGGGAAGGAAAAGATCATAAACATGATGAGATCTCAAGGATATCGGAAGAGACCTTATGAGAGAGTAGAGAGTTGGATGGACAACGCCATAACATTCCCGTCGGTACCATGCTATCAGCTGAGGGATTTCCCAGTGATAGTGGATGCCATGATCGAAGGGTACGTGGTAAGAAGAGTATACGTCGACGGGGGCTCCTCGTCAGAAATAATGTACGAGCATTGCTTCAAAAACCTAAGCTACCAAACAAGGTCAAGGCTAAGGGAATCTAGGATACCTCTGGTAGGCTTCTCAGGTGAAGTTCATTACCCTCTAGGCGTCATTGACCTAGAAGTCACAATGGGAGAATACGGGAGAACCAGAACGGTAATGATGGAATTCGCTATAGTCAAAAGTCCCTCACCGTACAACGCTTTGCTCGGAAGAACGGGATTGAGAAGCTTAGGAGCTGTAGCCTCCACCATACATTCAATGGTTAAATTCCCAACGTCAAGTGGGATATCGACTTTGATCACAAGCAGAGAAACCTTGAAAGAATGCAGACTCATGGAGGAGGCGCAATCGCGAGTTCTGAGAGCTCGCACAGAAGAGATAGCCCAGAGGGGTGCTCCAGGAAGGATAGCCCACGGCGCTCCTCCCCACCACCACTAGATGAAACTTACACCAGAAGGCCAGGGAAGGAGCCCATGGAGCAAAGGGAAGAAGAAGAACCCCAACCCACTAAGAGGATGAAGCCACTAGGCCAGGGTCAGCACCCAAGCTAAAGCCTGATGAAAAGATAGTGGTGAATGATGACTACCCTGACCAGTTAGTCACCATAGGAGGAAACCTCTCCCCAGAATGTCGAATAGCACTCATAAGGACTCTCAAGAGCAACGCTGACGCTTTTGCATGGACACCAGCCGATATGACGGGCATACCCCAAGCAATCACAGAACATCGCCTTGACACCTATCCTCACATTGAGCCTAAGGTACAGAAGAAGCGAAGTCTGGCACCGGATAGAAGGAAGGTAGTCACAGACGAGGTCAATGAGTGGCTCAAGGCTGGGATCGTAAAACGAGTACGATACCCCTCATGGGTCGCTAACCCAGTCCTAGTAAAGAAAGTCGACGGAAGTTGGAGAATGTGCATTGATTACAAGGATCTTAACAAAGCCTGCCCCAAAGACCTGTACCCCTTTACCGGAGATTGACTGGAAGATTGAATCTTTGTTAGGATACAAATACAAGTGCTTCTTGGATGCTTACAAGGGATATCATCAGATCCAGATGAGCAAGAAGGATGAAGAAAAGACAGCCTTCCACACAGAAGAAGGAGTCTTTTGCTACACCAAGATGTCGTTCGGTCTTAAAAATGCGGGGGCAACATACCAAAGGTTAGTCGACTCTGCCTTCAAGGAGCAGATCGGCGTAAACCTCGAAGCTTATGTGGATGACATGGTAATCAAAAGCCGAACCGAGCAAGACATCATTAGAGACGTGGAGCAAACCTTTTCCACCCTCAGGAGGATAAACATGAAGCTCAATCCCAAAAAGTGCTCTTTTGGAGTAGAAGAAGGAAAGTTCTTGGGCTACATAGTCACCTCGGAAGGAATACGGGCTAACCCTGAGAAGACGAAGGCGGTCACGGACATGTCTTCACCCAAGACCCTGAAGCAGATGCAATCCCTCAGCGGGAAGCTGGCAGCATTGAACCGTTTCTTGTCCAAGTCGGCCGAACGATCCTTGCCCTTCCTTGACACCCTAAAGAAATGCACTAACAAGAAGGATTTCAAGTGGACGGAGGCTGCAGAAGCGGCATTCCAAGAAATGAAAGAGCTAGTATCACAGCTGCCTACGCTCACCACCCCAAGGATGGGAGAAACCTTGATGATGTATCTATCAGCTGCTGAGGAAGCCGTGAGTGCAGTCCTCCTAACAGAGAGACAGGGAAAGCAGATGCCTATCCACTATGTCAGCAGGTCCTTGCAAGGGGCGGAAGTAAATTATGCCCCGATTGAGAAGCTCACCCTAGCCTTGGTTCACACTGCCAGACGGCTGAGGAGATATTTTCAGGCTCACCCAATAAGAGTCATAACTGACAGCCCTATCAAGCAAGTATTGAGCAAGTCTGAAGCGTCAGGGAGACTCGCAAAATGGTCCGTTGAGCTAGGGACATATGACATAACTTACATACCAAGGGTAGCCGTAAAAGGGCAGGTGCTAGCAGACTTCCTAGCAGAGTCACCAGTGGAGAGAGCGCTGGTCCCAGCAGCGGCTCCAACACACATGGTGGAGGACATCCTAGAGTCCTCCAACTTCAAGGACGATCTAACTCCAGGCCCGAGAGCATGGAGGTTGTATACCGATGAAGCATCAAATAGTGGAGGATCAGGGGCAGGACTCATCCTGATCGCCCCGGACGATATAGAATACTCTTACGCACTCAGGCTAAACTTCCCCAACTCAAACAACGAAGCAGAATATGAAGCATTGCTAGCAGGGCTGCGAATAGCAACCGAAATGCGAGTAAAGGACATACATGCCTTCGTAGACTCCAAGTTGGTAGCTAGCCAGGTAGAGGGCTCATACGAAGCTAGAGGAGAGAAGATGATGAAGTACTTAGAGAAAGTCCTAGAATTGGCGGGCACATTCAACAGATTTCGGATATCCCACATCCTGAGAGCCGAGAATAGAAAGGCAGACGCCCTCAGCAAGCTAGCTGCAGTGCAATTCGATCACCTATCCAAAGAAGTGCTAGTGGAAGTGTTGAATGAGCGCTCAGTTGAAACGCAAGAAGTAAACATGGTGGTCAAAGAGGAAGGCCCAACATGGATGACTCCTATCAGGGACTACTTGGAGACGGGAAAGTTACTAGAAGACCCGGCGGAAGCTAGGTCACTAATGGAAAAGATTGAGAACTACACTATTGAAGACGATGTCTTGTACAAGAAATCTTACCTAGTGCCGCTGATGAGGTGTGTCGGGCCGCTGCAAGCTGATTATGTCATGAGAGAAGTACACATGGGCTCATGTGGGATGCATGATGGAACAAAGCAAGTAGTAGCTAAGGCCATGAATTTGGAATACTACTGGCCCTCCATGCATAGGGATGCCAGAAAGCTCATCTGGGCATGTGAAAACTGTCAAGCGCATGCTTCCGTACCCAAGCTACCCAAGGCAGACATGATCTCGGTGACGTCAGCATGGCCATTCATGAAGTGGGGAATGGACATAGTCGGACCTCTCCCATTGGGACCTGGAAAAGTGAAGTTTCTGATAGTAGCAATCGACGACTTCACAAAATGGATGGAAGCAAAACCAGTAGCGACCATCACGGGGAAGCAAGTACTAAACTTCGTGTGGGACAACATCGTGTGCAGGTTTGGGATCCCAGCCATGATAGTCACAGACAATGGCACCCAATTCATAAATGACCCCCTCAGAAAGTGGGCTGAGAAACTGAAAATAAAGCTAGTCTCCACCTCAGTGTACCATCCACAAGGGAATGGAGCAGTGGAAAGAGCGAACCGAAGCTTGCTAGAAGGAATCAAGAAACGACTTGAAAAAGGAAAGTCAGCATGGGTTGAAGAAGTTCCTAATGTTCTATGGGCTCATCGAACAATGAAAAAGACTAGCAATGGGGAGACACCTTTTAGCCTAACCTATGGCACGGAAGCAGTCATCCCAACAGAAATTGGCATGCCAACACACAGAGTCTCCAGCATAGATGAAGCAACCAATGACAGAGAACTCCGCCTGAACCTAGATCTGCTAGAAGAGCGAAGAGAGATAGCAGCTATCAGAGAAGCCAGGTACAAACAACAGGTGGAGAAATACTACAACAAAAGAGTGCGACATGTGCAATTCAAAGTAGGAGAGTTTGTCCTTCGAAAGAACGAGGCCTCAAGGGTAGAGAACACAGGCAAGCTCGGGCCCAACTGGGAAGGACCTTACAAAGTTATCGAAGCTTTTCAAAGCGGAGCCTACAAGCTAAGCACCATGGAAGGAAAAGAGATACCTAGGACCTGGCATGCCAGCAACCTAAGGAAGTGCTACATGTAGAGCACAAAACTATGTTAGCAAGTTATTATGTATTTCCTCCGGAGGAGCAATTTTCAAAGTGTAACCTCGCTCCGGAGATGACTATAGCCAGAACTAATGTATTGTTTCTTCTCTAAGTAATATGAATGAAACAAAATTTTCCTCATATTTTCTGTTAAGACTATACACTTAAAAAACTGAGCTATAAAACAAAGCACACGGCAATGGATGGTTCGCTACCTCCAGCTGCAAAGGGTAACTAGTTTCCTACGGTGAAACTAATACCATGATGGTTAGGCTGAGCAACCTTTGCAAATTGACTCCGTAGAAGAATAGGAACAAGCCTTCCTACTCTTCTCACGTAAAAATTACCCTCCGGTGAATAGCTACACCTGGAAGGAGGAGTAGCATGAGCCTACAAGGCAAATGTCACACCTATACCACACGAACAAATAATTAAGTTTCACCAAATAGGGAGTAAATGGGAAGTAGCACGCTAAACTGGCCAAAGAAAGCTGAAGTATCATCACAGGTACTTGTGAAGATACTAGGCAACGAATATAAGCCACACGTGATACACCTCAACCCTAGCTCAAGGAGGCTAACGCGTCGTTGGCCAAATATAAAGGACAATGGCTAACAAAGTATGTTAGAGGCATAAAAATTTAGACACTATCTAAATAAATTACAACAAAGTAAAGCATGAATCACTCTAAATAAGATAATGAAGCGTACATGCACATAAAGGGCCATCATACATACGATGGAAAATTGACAACAAAGTCATGGTAGCATATTGAGAAATATAAAGTACTAAAAAGCCCAAAACAGGGAGGGCTGACAATACAAATAAAAGCAAAGTACAAAGCACAAGTTACATCAAACAGCTGAAGAGGATCCTGGTCTCGATGACTTCTTCTTCTGGCGGTAGGAAACGGTATAGCCGAAGGTGGGAGGAGCTGGAGCAGCGGGAGACTGGCTGGGAGGATCCACGGGATCAGGCCTAATATGAGTAATCTCTGAAAGAGTAGCATCAGCACTCCTCCTCACCTTACCAAAAAAGGGTAAGCGACAACCAGGGAAAGCTTCTGAAGCAGCAGCAAACTGAGCCTTCGCGTCAGGGATAAATCTCTCAACCCTTTGAGAAATCTCTTTAAATTCCTCCTCAGACCTTCCCATACGCAAACCTCGCTCGAGGCCAGTACTAACAGCTAAATCCAACACTCGCGCAAACTCTTGGTTGAACTCCGAACTACCAAGAAAACCTCTAACCAACGGCTCAAAGCTAGACTGAAAAAAGGAAGTGACCCCATCCTGAACCGATCGAAGCCGCACGTCCATATCAGCAATCGTGTCATTCTTCGAGAGTATGTCATTATCGCGGATAGTCAACAGATGATCCAAGTCTTTCACCTTAGCAGCATGTTGGGATCTAGCAGTCACAAGCTCACCCTTAAGATCCCTCACCTCAGCTCTAAGAGCATCTCTCTCTGACCTGTACCTCTTTAACTTGTTCTCTTGATCAGCAAGACCCTGACTCATACCCTTAGCCGACTCCTCAGCACGCTTGGTAAGCTAAGTCTGATGCCTAAGAGAATCAGCTCTCTCAGAAAGAACGCTCTCCAAGTACTTATGCTTAGTAAGGAGTTGCTTATAGTTCCTGTCAGTAACCATGTATCGGTTTGACAACTCGTTCCCGTGCGACATCATCTGACACTGAAGCACACTCATCTGCTCCACCAACCGGCGTGAGGAAAGCTGTGATGTCCGATAATTCTCAGCTGCGGTAGGAAAGTTATCCCGCATACTCCTGCAAACCTTAGGATCTGGAAACACCTCATCCGAATAAATACCAAAGTCAACAATATGCCTCTTTTCCCATTCCTCTCGAGTATATTGAGGAATAGGAACAGCATCCTCATCATAAGGGTAGGACAAGCGACAAGCCTCAGCCTGTGATGAGCAACCTCCCCTATGAAACTCACCAGCAGTAGCTTCACCATGAACTACGCTATCAGGAAGAGCGGTATCATCCTCAACATCATCATCACCAAAGACTAAGTCATCATGGTGGCTAGCACCATTCTGATGGTCATTCCCGCCAATATCAGTATGATCATCCATAACAACATGAGCATCAGGATCGGCTAGGCCAGTAGAAGGCATCTGAGCGGCTGTCCCAGCAGAAAGATGTGTGTCATCAGTAGTACCTGCAAAACCCAAAGAAAATAAAGTCAAATAGGAGATTACGGCCATAACAAGGGAGTCCAAATAAAAAAAAATTTACCATGAGACACATGAGAACTAGCCCTAGTCGACACCTCACGGGCCCCTGACACCTCAGCACTAAAGGTAGCAGGAACTTCCCTGCCTGGAAGAACAATAGGAGGATAAGACACATCTAGTCCAGTCCCTGAGTCAAAAGATCGAAGGGGTATAACGGTTAAAAACTCACCAGGAGAGACACGACCAGACTGCTCGATCACATCATCAAGATCGTCAACCGCGGCATCATGATCGACATCACCACCATCATCAATAGCTAACTCATACTCACCCTCAGCTATCTGATCACTAGACCCTACACCAGCCCGCTCCTTACGCGCTTTGGTCTTCTTAGCTCCTCCGGTGGGAGCGTCTGCTGAAGTAGAGGCTTTGCGCTTCGCAGCGCCTTTAGCCTTCTGAAGGACCTGAGGATCTGGGCGAGTAACATCGATCTCCTCATCAGTAGCAGGAGGAATGATGACGCCAGCAGGCGCAGGCACCGTAGTGTGAGCAGTAACCCGCTGCAAGATAGACGTATCCTGCTCATGAGGCTCAGCTACAACAACAGCTTCCTTCAGAACGGGCAAGCGAAGAAAATCAAATATACTCATAGCTGCAAAAAAGAAGCAAGGGTTAGAGATATACAAAAAAAAGTGGAAGAGAAAGAAGGGCTAAACAAAAATGTATCAAGTAAAGGAAGCCCCTCGTACCGGTGCCATCACGATGCCTAATAACCGGATCACATGAGGAGTCACCCCACACTCTGCTAATACCAGAACGGACCAACACCCCCTCAGGAATGTCACGAAGTCTAATAACATGGGAACTCAGTCGGTTCACATGATCCTGATTAAACCGTGCAGGAACCGTGTCCGTAATACGAGAATCCGGGTGCCTCCAAGGCATATGGAAGGGAATAGCCCTACGATCTATCAAGAAAAATTTGTTCTTCCACTCCTTAAGGGAAGTCTTAGAATCTTCCATAATCGATAAATCACCCCTACGCTTCGCAAAGGAAAACCAATCTCCTTGCTTGGAAAGCGTTAAAAATACCCGAAATAATGTAACTGTAGGCTCTACATCCAGGCTACGGCAAAGAACCTCAAAGGTGGTGACCTTGCATAAACCCAAGGGAACCAGCTGGGATATATGAACCTTATAATGTCTAATAACATCTAGAAGGAAAGTGGAGAAAGGGATCCTAACGCCCGATAAATCAAAAATCTTATGGTAAATGCCAATAGCGATATCTCCAGCAGGAAGGTTTATCATCCGAAAGTTGGGATCTGGCAAACGAGGGTGCAAGCTCAAAGGGATTTTATACTTGATAACTAAGTCTGTAAAATCTGTTTTCCCTAACTCAGAAGTATGAAGGTGCATATCCTTTTTGGCCATATATAAAGAGGAGAGGGAATGAATATAATACCTAGGAGAAGTTCTCCTGTCGGAATAGCAAGGAGGAATGAAAGCCGGATGAGCAAATGGCTATACTCTCGAAACCGGACGAAACTGCTACACTGGGCGAGCAAGGCCACCCACCGGACGAAGCCGCTGCACCGGTTGAGCAACTCCTCCGGGTGAAACTGCTACACTGGGCGAGCAAGGCCACCCACCGGACGAAGCCGCTGCACCGGTTGAGCAACTCCTCCGGATGAAACTGCTACACCGGGCGAGCAAGGCCACCCACCGGACGAAACCGCTGCACCGGTCGAGCAACCCCTCCGGATGAAACCACTACGCCGATCGAACTACCCCTCCGGATGAAACCACTACGCCGATCGAACTACCCCTCCGGATGAAACCACTACGCCGATCGAACTACCCCTCCGGATGAAACTGTTACACCGATAGAGCAATAAGCAACTGGATGAGCAATAAACAAACCAACCGGGTGAACAATCAAATAGATCCACCGGATGAGCAATTTACAAAGCCACCGGACGAGCAATAAATCCACCGGATGAGCAATTTACAAAGCCACCGGACGAGCGAAGAGATGAAACCACCGGACGAGCAGTAGATCCGCCGGATGAGCGAAGAAGTTAAACCAACGGACGAGCAGTGGAACCCCCGGACGAGCAATCAAAACCAAACAAAGGGAGAAATTCGAAAGAACCACTTTGTTGATCGGAACCCACCACCGAACGAATCGCCGCAAAAGCAAGGCCCGGTCCAGATCTTGGATAAAGCCGCCGCCGGCCGAGTATATATGAAAGAGAGGAAGGCTAGGGTTGTTTGGTGAAAAGTATGTGTAAAAGTGAATGTGAAAGCTCACTTTTATAGGGGAAAGTTGGATAGTTAAAATGGGCTTTGGGGGCCCACAAAGTAATTCAACTAAAAGTGACCCTTTAACGAAAGACAGAAAAAGACGAAGCTCGTTTTCAAAAAAAAATGTATAAATAAAAAATAACAAAGAATACATGTTTTTACTTCGAGTCTAGCATTAACTAAAGTTAATACTAGACTGGGGGGACATGATGAGGTATAGTCTCACCCCCATGCTTAAGGTGAGACAAAGTTCAACTAATCCTTAATGCTTCATGAGCAAAACTATCTTAAGCTAGAACAGCTCTCTGGAGCAGCTAGGGTGATGAAGATCACTCTAGGTCCAGAGATAATAGCAAGAGCTAGCTATAAACAATGCTGGCCCCAGACAAGGCTAGCAGCCCCAGACAATGCTAGACAAGGCTAGCAACCCCAGACAAGGCTAGCAGCCTCAGACAAGGCTAGCAGCCCCAGACAATGCTAGACAAGGCTAGCAGCCCCAGACAATGCTAGATAAGGCTAGCAACCCCAGACAAGGCTAGCAGCCCCAGGCAAGGCTAGTAGCCCCAGACAAGGCTAGCAGCCCTAGACAATGCTAGACAAGGCTAGTCTTACGCACATGGAGCACATGCTCCATCGGAGGAAGGACGATTGTACCTAGCCTACGTAGTACCATAATGTACGAATGGTACAGACTTGTGGAACACGACGAGTACTAGAGGAGCATGAGGATAAGTTTGACCATGAAGGACAAACCTGGTGCTCATCAGCTATTTAGGCGCTGCTCCTACAAGACAACCTCGACTCCACAATTCATGTGTCTTGGAGCCACCTCCAAGTAGTATAAAAGGAGAGGTTCCTCCAGGAACAAAGGTTAAGTTTTACACACACACTTCACTACTTACTCTCTCTCTCTAGAATTATCTCTCACTAAAACCACATACTTACTCTCACGCCGGAGTTGGTCTCGGATTTAAACCCCGAGGCGAGCTAACGGTGTTCTTTCTTATTTCAGCCTAAGTGACTGAGTGTTAGACTAAGGAACTCTGAAGAAGGAAGCCAGAGCTTCACAAGGAAGGAGTAGCCACAAGATACTCCGAAGGAGCAAGCTAGGGCTTCATTAGAAGGAGCAGCCTTAAAATACCCGAAGGATCAGGGCTGACGAAGCTTCTCCGGAAATTTGCTTCAACAGGTATGCTTACGTGTATTTTCAAATATGATACCAGACAGAGGTCAAGATACAAATAGTGATTGGGGATCCCAACAAGAAAATATGTGAAGCTGTTGAGGAGCTGAATGCTGATTCCCTTGTAATGCGATGCCGCTCTTTTGGTCTTATCAAAAGGTAATTGTAGCTTGTCGAGCTATTGTTTTTGTTACTGTCTTAAAACGGATTCAGAGATTTTCTGCACTAAACGTAATCAACCATTCCTCTAGACGCAAGATGTTTTTAGGAAGTGTGAGTACCTACTGCTCCAACAATGTGCGGTGCGCTGTTATGATAGTAAAAGGCACTACCTGAGAGAACAGTGTTGGTACGAATGCCTAAAAAAAGTTTGAGTTAGACTCTTAGTCATAACTCATAAGTAGCTTTAGTAGCATTGTTTTCGGATTTTTGTGATGAAAAATATCTCCATGTCTAGTTTTAGGAACCCTTCCTGCTGTAACTAATTGCTCCTACATGTCAAAAGC
Organism: Glebionis coronaria; assembly: GCA_025667525.1. Taxonomy (NCBI): domain Eukaryota; kingdom Viridiplantae; phylum Streptophyta; class Magnoliopsida; order Asterales; family Asteraceae; genus Glebionis; species Glebionis coronaria. Next base: position 4,361,193 of record CM046879.1, on the reverse strand, counting down.
TGCATCAAATGTTTGATGTAAATGTTTTGACTATTAGTTATACATCTGAATACCTTTCGGGCTTTCTAACACTGTACAATGAAACATGTCCCTGTTTAGTGTCACAAATCCTATCATAGAATTATAAACTTTGGTACCTAATGGGTCAGAATTGATTTACAATAATTATATGTCAATAAGAATCTAACTCTGTGAATAAAATGATATAGAAAGTCTTTTATGTGTCGTTAGTACATTGGGTGACTTTCAACCCATTCCAATAACCGGAATCAACCCATCTTAAGTAAATGGGTCAAAATTTCCCTCTACTAAGCCCGGTAGTAGTATTCTGTTTGATTTTGTACGTCTCGTACAACTTTTATATATGGTGTTTGATTCTCCATATTCTTCTCAGCTTCAAAGGAGGATCTTGGACAAAACAATATCTGCAGACGCAGTTAATATGCCTTCGATACTTTGCAAGCAGGGCTGTTTCGTGCCAAAATCAGTGCGAGTCTATCTATGGTTTTTTTTTATCATTAATCTGTTGTATCTTGCTGTTTGCCACATGCTATATCTTGTTTATCACATCCGCGAGTCAGTCACAGATACAACAACAGGGCACGCAAATATTTTGGCCACCAGGAACTGACCTCTGGATCACATTCACCATTCTCTTACACTTTCTGCATACATGCATTTCTGAACAGTCACCGAGAGTGAAAAGTCGTTCGTGTAGATTAGCAGATGCTTCATGAGCTATGAGGCAGTCGTGTTCTATTTGCCCAAACTTGATCCCACCAAATATGTTTCATTCATTCATATTTGGGACAGGTATAATGATATGGTGCACAAAATAGATAGAAATAAAATGTTCAGTAAGATGAAACAATGGTGTGGAGGAAAAGTCTCCATTGTGAGGAAGGAATTGGCGAGGGCAGGAATGTCCCCGTCAAAAGTCCAAAAGCTTTGATTTCGACTTTGTGAAGAAAGTCCAAAAGCTTTGTGCAACCAAGATTTTTGTAGGTCTGTCATTGGAAACATATCATCGCCAATACTTTTGGCGACGAGGTATAGCGAGGATGACAAGTCCTCGCCAATAGCCGTAATGTTCCTCAATGGAGTCATCCCTGACTTGAAAACTAAGCTGTCAAAGGTTGTTTAAATAGAACAGATAAAACGTAACAGCAAAGACACTTTGGCCGAGTGGTTAAGGCGTGTGCCTGCTAAGTACATGGGGTTTCCCCACGAGAGTTCGAATCTCTCAGGTGTCGTTTCTTTTTTTCCCTTTTCAAAACCTGAGTTAAATCGTGAACCGGTCAAGTCATCAAAAGAGATCTTAGTATATCCGACCAACATTTTTATTATTATGTAAATACTTGGTAATTATAGTTCTCGTTTTTATTTTCGGGTGTCTTAATATGTTAGGCATTTTGTAAATAATCATGAGTATAACATTTTTATCATAGTAAATAATCGTTTTAGCAAGACTACCTGTTTTGGTCTACATTAAGCCTTTTATCTATCATTCATATGTGTTAAATGCTGACCCTCAAACCACAAGCAAGTTTCTCAATTCTCACACTAATTAACACCCAACTGAAAACCTAAACACCGACTTTAAACACTAGGTCCAATCGTGGGCGGCCACACCTCGCAAAAGAATAGATAACACCCTCTTGATAGGTTGTCCGGTGTCCATCGCCGGTCTTCCACCCCACCTTTGGTTTTCACTTCCATAGTGAGAAACTGGGGTCATGTGCTTGTCCAAGAAGAATGTGGTTCTAGAAATTAACTGTTCACTCGGTAAAGTTAGCATTCTTATGAATCACATGGACTTTATGAAAGAGATGATCGATGCACCAAACGGTAATTAAGAAACAAATTCGAGGTAATTAAGAAACAAATCCTGTATAATGTCACAAAGACACATATGTCGAGATGCTATATTCTCATCCTTGGACTAAATCCGTAACTTGATCATAACGGCTAAGACAGAAATGTTAACTTTACTCTTATTTTTTGTCTGTCTCATATGATTTTCTATCTTCTTGCCCAACTATTGCGATGGGATTTGGTTTTTGGCGTCCATTCTTCTATATTCCGCGTATTAAAGACCTAACGAGAATGTGCAATTAATTTATGCAGGGCTTGTGAAAGCCAAAACTATTTTGGGTATCAGCAGCAGCTGCATTAGCATCAATTATTTTATCAACCTTCTTAGTAGCTCTCTTCATATCGAAGCTTCCTAATATAGCTACCGTAAGAAAAAATCTGTCAACTTTTACTAAACTAGTCATGCGGTTTACAGCTTTAACCCAAATTATCTGAAAGTTCAACTTTTTAAACGGATTGGTCAACTGCACAAGGGTCTGAATCCACCCTCATCAAACACGCTGTATTTTCATGGCGAGTTTTTCTCGCTGTTGCTGTCAAAACCGGTGTCGTTACTGGAATATTATCCCTCGCATGTTTTCTTCAAAATGAACTAAAATGCATTGATAAACGACCCATCATGTGTATTTTATATTGTAGATAGGGATAGCGTTTGGAAGAACTTTTGTGGCTTTGAAGAACTACCAAGTCGATGGAAATAAAGAAATGAGAGCAATTGGGCTGATGAACATGGCTGGTTCTGCATCATTGTTACGTTACTACATGTTCGGCTTAAGACTTTTATTTTGTCGGCCATATATTAACGGGTTGAGTGGCGTTATTCAATAACCTTTACTGTGTCATATTATTTCAATGTCTAGTACTCCGTATAACTTATGCATTGTATTTACATTTTGGGCGATTTGCAATTTTTGACCCGTTCATCCCATTTGACCGTTAGAGATGCAACATAGCCTAAATCGACCCATTCCTAAGTAAGACTAGAGAGTCAAAATTGCCACCTCTAGAGCAGTAGAACCCGCAAAACCAGGAACATAAAAATAGTACACTATAATCAAATAACAGTTGGCTTTGGCAGGATCATTTTTGCGATCAACTGTGAATAAAAATGCTGGTGGACAAACAGCAATGTCAAACATCATTATGGTATTGACAGTGCTCTTAACTCTCTTGTTCTTGATGCCCATCTTTAAGTACACCCCGGATCCGATTATTGTTACTTTTGTGATCGGACTAATTGACTATCAAATTGCATTCCGTCTTTGAAAGCAATACTTCCTAAACAGGTGGTCAACTGCACAAGGTCCTGAATCCACCCTCATCAAATATAGTTGTTTCTTATCAATAACATAATATCAAGAAGCGTATGTTAAGGCTTTAGGAAGAGGCTTTTCTAGAGCTCCGTTCAACACCTTTACTCTCAGGTTCCGGTCTGCAAATCCAAATCATGAGGTACTTTAGATCTTTGATCAACTCAACATGATATGTTTGAGATAAAAGTTGGAATATTTAAGTACTTACGCGTGTGCTTATCTGTGCACAACATGATTCTGAGATCGAAATTGTGCCTCTCAAGAACCAAAGTCTTCTTACAACCAATTGGCAATTTGCGAAGGTAGACTTGGTTGGTTCTCATTATGCGGCTATTTGCCGGAAGAATAATAGTGGCGAGTACTTGTATTGAAAATGTTTTACATTTCACTCTAGTAGGTAATATGAGTGGGTTGGAATGTTGGATAACAGGCTAAAAACAGGTCACACTAACGTTAAGCTTGAAATTCATGCAGGGGATGATCCAGTGAAAGTTATTGTTAGGAAGACACTTCCTCTTCTTGAAGAACACTTTGTATCTAAGACCGAGTCGACTGCACCAACTGCTGATTTGACTGAACCCTTTTATGCAATTTGGTTTTCAGTTTGCGAGGTTCTTGCTCATAGTTAAAAGACCGTTTTTGGGTTTGAAGATTGGATTATTAGTGTTATTTTTTGCTGATGAGATCTCAGTAGTATAGAGTGTAATACCTTTCTAGATCTACTAATCCTTTTTCTCGAGGTACCGTTTGTTAAAGGAAACCATTCTATTGTTTGGATAAGCTGCAAGTATCGATTTTTACTGCTGGTTTTCAGAACTATATGTGATTGGAATGTTTGAAATTGTGGGTACTATGTTATTTTACACTAGCCAGGTTCACCAAGACGAATTTGCATGAACTGAAGCAATTCGAGATATTAACGTAGAGTGGCATTTCAAATTGTGTCTTTTAGTGTTTCTAGTGTCCAGCAATGTCAGTATCTAATATCTCTACACCGATCATACTCTTCTTCGATCAAGAAACTCAGGTTTCCTTAACACAGAATATTGTTACGTCGTATTTGCAGCTGTCTTTGAACAATCTCACGAATGTGTAGATCAGTGTGAGGAATGCCTTTTATCGACAACTCGGGCATACTTGGTCTTTCTGATGCTGCAACATGATTAGAAAAATAAGGAAATTGATGAGGAAATGAGTGTTAATGAAGCAGTGCAGCCTGCTGAATCGAGAGTGTTAGATGCGACTAATGCACTTGGTGGATCGAATGATATTGCGGAAGGTTTAGATGAACTAAACATGGATGACTATGGTTTTGCAGTGTTTGATATCGGGTTATAAGCTGTAAAAAATTGTTTTTTGAGCCACACTTTTGTTATGGTTGTTTCAAAGTATTATTTAAAAGTGAGAAATACCATAAAATATATTTTCAAACTACAAAATTTACTATAACTTGACACTTACAAGAGTAAACAACAAGTTGCATGTAAATTTTTTGCCATTTTTGTCGAATTTTACTAAAAATATATTAATTAAACTACATACACTTTTTAAGTATATAAAATCAATATGACAAAGCTAGCCCGTCTATCGGACTGCAAGATGACTGGACACTGGAAGAGGAATTGCTCTCTCTATCTCCATGAAATGACAGAACATAAGAAGAAGTCTGAGCAAGCTGCTGCAGCACCATCTTCTGGTAACTTTTTTATGATAGAGTTATTTAATCTTTCATACAAATCAAACTCCTGGGTATATGATACGGGATGTGGTATTAATATTTGTAATACCTTGCAGGGATTTGAGTTGAAAAGGAGGCTTACCTATGGGGAACAATTTCTGCAAGTGGGCAATGGCGCACAAGCAGCAGTTGAAGCTATAGGAATATTTAAATTAGTTTTACCTTCGGGTTTAGTACTGTTTTTGAATAATTGTCACTATGCACCTACAATTGTTAGGGGTGTCATTTCCTTTTCTTGTATGTTGGATCTTGGATTTACTCACACGATTGATAATAATAGAATTTCTGTTTTCAAAGATGGTTTATTCTATTTTGATGCAATTTCTATGAATGGTGTTTTTGAAATTAACATGCATGATAAAAATCCCAAGAGGAAAAATAATTCTGTTTTTAGCATGAATAAGAAGAGTAAGTTAGACAAGAACTCTTCTTATCTTTGGCATTGTAGGCTTGCCCATATTGGGAAGACTCGCATACAAAAGCTTCAACGTGATGGGCTTTTGGAAAGTATCAATGATGAATCATTTGATAAATGTGAATCTTGTATCTCTGGGAAGATGACCAAGAAACCTTTTAATAGCAATATTGAAAGGGCTACTGAACTACTTGGTTTAATACACACTGATGTGTGTGGACCACTTCGACATGTGTCAAGGAAAGGTGCTAGCTACTTCTTGACGTTTACGGATGATTATAGCCGTTATGGTTATGTTTATTTACTTAAACATAAACATGAGGTATTTGAAACATTCAAAACGTTTAAAGCCGAAGTAGAGTTACAACTAGGAAAGAAGATTAAAGCTCTTCGTTCTGATCGTGGTGGTGAATATTTAAGTCAAGAGTTTAAAGATTATTTAAGTAAGAATGGAATTGTTCAGAAACTTACTTCTCCATATACTCCACAACAAAATGGTGTATCTGAAAGGAGAAATCGTACATTATTGGATATGGTACGATCTATGTTTAATCTTACAACTTTACCATTATCTTTTTGGGATTATGCTCTTGAAACTGTTGTTCGTATTCTGAATATGGTTCCCACAAAGAAGGTTGATAAGACACCATATGAACTATGGCATGGCAAGAAGCCATATTTGTCTTATTTGAAAGTATGAGGTTGTGAGGCGTATGTGAAACGTGACTTTGGAGATAAACTCCAACAACGCTCAGTTAAATGTATCTTTGTAGGTTACCCTAAGGAAACTATGGGTTACTACTTTTATTATCCAGCTAAGAACAAAATAGTTGTGGCTCGGTATGGAGACTTCCTTGAAAATGATCTTGTAAATCAAGAATTCAGTGGGAGGAATTATGATCTTGAAGAAATTCAAGAAGATACATTGCCTTCTGAAAATACTAGCGATGAAATTCCTGTAGAACCAGAAAGTCTGAGTGTTCCACCGGAATTAATTAATCCACGTAGGTCTCAAAGGGCTATACGTGCGTCGGACAAACTATGTCTATACATAGAGGATGATGAGGAGGAAGTAGGGGATCTTGGTGAACCTGCTAACTATCGATCCGCAATGTCTGATCCGCATTCAAGAAGTGGTTTTTTTCCCACGGATTTCCCACGAACTTTTTTCCCACAGATTTCCCACGACCAGTTTCCCACGGATTTCCCACAAGTTTTAACACCCATTTTCCCATATGTTTCCCACAGATTTCCCACAACTATTTCTCACGAATTTCCCACGGACATATTCCCACGGAATTCCCACAATTTTTAGTAACCATTTTCCATGTGTTTCCCACGGATTTCCCACAAATATTTCCCACAGGCATATTCAGATTCGAAAATCTATAAATACGAAACTAGTATTTGAAACAATAAAACCCTCAATAAATTACCAAAATATACATATGCAGTACCATGGATACATAAATGTGTCATCCGTCGGACATAAACTCGCGTCAAGTGCAACATAATAGTTCTAACTTCTAACACAAAAAACTAAAGCCTAGTGCTAAATCAAACTAGCCTGATTTGCCACATCGCACAGTTTCACATAAGATATCTTGAGCAGACGCATCATCAAAGATTGCTCCACCATACCTGCACAAACCGAACATGAAAATTAGAATCTTCCTACATGTAAGCATCACCTATGTCAACGTATGAGGATGGAATGGCTTTAGAAAAAAGGAAATCCCGACAACTGACAAAAACACAATAGTACAAGAAGAGGGGTTGAATTATCAAAACTATATTTTGAATTATAAATACCTCGTGTTGCAAGGAGTGCTCCACACAACTTTTAGCTTCGCCAAGCAATTTAACCAAGTCGACCACTGAAGTGCTAGAACTCTGGAATCTCTCAAAATCATCACCTTGAACAAGACCAAATCCCACATGACTTAAAGGGTATTTAGAATGATCACTTGCGATCAACCCTGCTCCTTTAGCAGCCTAGGGGGGGGGGGGAATTTTGTTGAACTCAATAAGTATTCAATTCGATATCTTGATCTTTTATTTGATATTGTGGTTAGTTATGATGTATAAAAGTCACTTACAGTGATGCATGCTTTAAGATTGTCGCGATGCTCTACGTCTCACATGCACTGTCCAGTCTACATTTTCCTCATTAATGTACGCCTACATATGCAAACAGTAGCGGGGTTTTAAAGCTTCCCCCCCCCCCCCAAAAAAAAATATATATATATTACTAGCCGATTGAAATATGTCATCAGAGCATGTATAGCAAGTAAACTAACCAGAAATCTGTGAGATCCGAAAGAAATAATGGTGTAATGTCCAGGTGAATGTTTCTTTTTCGGAGAACAACAACTCTAGAATACTCGAGCATACGAGCTAATGTTTCTCCAATAAAAGCGGATCGTAAATCACCTGTTTGCATTACCTTGGCTATATTTCTTGAGAAAAAGTAAACATTTGCTCTTCTCACAGAAAGTTTTGGTGCCCATATGTCTATACCATGCGTCAGCATCTTATGAATATCCTGCAAGAAATTTTAAAAGGTGATGATACTGAAGTAGCCAAGAATTAAGATCAAAATGGTAATGTTCGTTTTACAACAGTTGCAAAAGAAATAAGAAAATTACCTCGGCTATCCATTTCCCTGATAACTTAAACTTCACAAACCCAGGCCACATACGACGCATTTTTCGATCATGTCCTTATATTCAGAGCCCATGATATTATCCTTAACGACCTATACAAAATAGAAGAGTATGAAAAACTACGCGGTAGATTCAAAATCCACGATACATCACTCTCAAAGAAATATTACCAGTCCAGCAGAGTTCGGTCCTCCATACAAGCGAGTCTTCCTTAGTTCAGGCCATATGTACAAGACGCTAGAGCTATTACCAAGTGTAAATTTCTGAATTAGTACTCGTCATTCAGAAAAAAAAGAATAAATGCATACAAAAGAAAATAAAAGGGCACATGTATGAGAAAGAACATATATACCATATGTAATCACAGCCGTCCTCTTTGGTGTAAGTAGAAATACTACAAGACACTGTTTCTTGATGATCACCACCGAAAGTACGTTCCAGTGAAGTGTTAAATACCTTTTCAATTTCTCCTTGAAAGTTCCATCTATTATCTTCTTGTATTACAAAATCATCTTCTTAACTAAATTATATATATTAATCCTATATGAATCTCTATAGTTCATGACGTTAATAGACTTACATCTGCCTGCGTGGAAGCTTCTTGCCAATTGAAGCTATCTGTGATGGTTCGTAATAGTGGCAAACTCACAGATGGCTTATAAGATTGAAACTAAATAAGCATTACTTTGTCTACTTCTGTCAGAGCGTCATCTTCTGGGTGTTCAGGGCTGGATATTCCTACAAAAAGTTTTCAATTAAATAATTGACAAAAAGTTTTCAATTAAATGAATGATAAAAAGTTTTCCGAATGTAACTGACCAGACCTGTATAAAAAAAACTACCCTTTTTGACATGTTATTAGCCTTTCTTTCTTGACATCAACAGATAATATCTTAGTAATAAAACTAAAAAAAATCTGTAAGGGGCCCTTTTTGTAATAATGGCACATGATGTGATAACCGTGTTCAACCCGTATCAGGTGTCGTTTGGCCACCAACGCTTTCGTAATCGTAACCAATAAAAAAGACCCACAAAACTAATGCTACTTATATACTACTGCAGTAGTATTCAAATGAGCATTGTACACCTTTACATAGCCATAATGCTACTTATATACTCTACCTAATGTCATTACTAATAAATACTAAGGTGTGAGCTTGTTAGCTTTATAATTCATCAACAAGATAACCAAATAAACCATGGAGAAGTGTATAGAAGCCTCAGATCCATAATTATACCTAAGAAAAGAGAGAATTCATAACCTGTGGTTATTTCAGTAAAGAATAAATGTGTCATTGGTCTCTATATAACCTTTTGCACAAAGCAAGACCATATCGCCCCTGTATATGCATTAAGTCGCTTAAAAAGTAAACCCAAACATCACCTATATATGTTTATTCAATAGACAACATCAGACATGCCTTTATATGTGAAGTTTTAATGTGTTATATCCTAAAAAACAAATGCATGATTCAAACAAAACTTACAATATTGTTGAAGAAAATAAGATTGTTTATCTTTAACATATGTTCATCGGTTTGAATTATGACTCAAGCATTTTACTAATCAAAAACCCATAAATGAATTGTTAAGAAATATAATAATAGCCAAACCATTATGTTAAAACTCTCATGTCACAAATACTCGCATAGAGACGACTCTTCACTCCTTACCCGATAATACCACCATTTTTATCCTCATCCACCACAACCCCATCATCTCCAAAAAAACCTTTAAGAGACAAAATAAGTTATGGTCATCAATCAAATCTTATCTATTAAAGCGAAAACATAAATTAATATTGACAAATCATAGATAGAGATCCAAAAGTAATAAAACTGATTTTGATTTTCTTTAAATAATACATAGCCTCAGATTGATAATTGTATTGAACAAAAAATGAAAAATAACATGATTTATTGATATAGTAAATCGGGACAAGTTCAAATCGTTATGCCGTGTGGCGTGAGAGGATTTACCTAACGATGGTTGGTGACTAGCTAGGATCAGCAATGGAGAAGTGTATACAAGCCTCAGATTTATGATTGGAGAAGTGAATACATAGTCTCGGATCGATAATTAAATTGAGATGTGAGATGTGAGGATAAGTTTATTTTAGAGAGAGAGTAAAGATAATAAGTTCTGATATGTGGGATGTAAGGTTGAGAAAGATGGAGGGATAATTTTGATTTTTGGTGAAAAATATAAGCGGGACAACAGAATGCTGAAAATGTTATATGCGTGGGAAATCCGTGGCAAAATTATATATTACATTCCCACGGATATTTTTTGTAGGAAATATGTGGGTAATTACCCACGAATTTCCCACAGATTTATAATATGTATGGGAAATCTGTGGGAAATCTGTGGGAAAATACCCACAACTTTCCCACGTACAATCGTTTCCTTTTATTTTTCTCGATATAGATACATTTTTACGCATATACACGTCCACGTACCTACATAAAAGATATCAATAGACAAAATGATTTTCATAAACATGATGTTCAACAGTCGAGAGTGAATCCTTGTACATGAGATGTTCAATGGAGTAGTCAGTAGGGTATCGTCGTACACAAATGTCAAACGGATGAGTTTAGAGTGTAAGGTTATACATAAGATGTTAAACGGATGAGTAGTAAAGTATCTTTGTACATGGGATGTCAAACGGATAACTCAATATAATATCATTGTACACGACTTGTTGAATATATGAGTCGATAGGGTATCGTTGTATATGAGATGTTCAAATGAGTAGTCGATAGAGTATTGTTGTATACGAGATGTTCAAAGGAGTAGTCGATAGAGTATTGTTGTATACGAGATGTTCAATGGAGTAGTCGATAAGGTATCGTTGTATACCAGATGTTCAAATGAGTAGTCGATAGGGTATCGTTGTATACAAGATGTTCAAATGAGTAGTCTGTAGGGTATCGTTGTATATGAGATGTTCAATGGGTATCGTTTTATACGAGATGTTCAAAGGAGTAGTCGATACAAGATGTTCAAATGAGTAGTCGATAAGGTATCGTTGTACACGAGATGTTCAAATTAGTAGTCAATAAGGTATCGTTGTATACGAGATGTTCAAATTAGTAGTCGATAGGGTATCGTTTTACATGATATGTTCAAATGAGTAGTCGTTAAAGTATCGTTGTACACGAGATATTCAAATGAGTAGTCGATAGGGTATCCTTGTACACGAGATGTTCAAATAAGTAGTCGATAGGGTATCATTGTACACGAGATGTTCAAATGAGTAGTCTATAGGGTATCGTTGCATACGAGATGTTCAAATGAGTAGTCGATATGGTATCCTTGCATACGAGATGATCAAATGAGTAGTCGATAGGGTATCGTTGCATACGAGATGTTCAAATGAGTAGTCGATAGAGTATCGTTACATACGAGATGTTCAAATGAGTAGTCGATAGGGTATCGTTGCATACGAGATATTCAAATGAGTAGTCGATAGGGTATCCTTGCATACGATATGATCAAATGAGTAGTCGATAGGGTATCGTTGCATACAAGATGTTCAAATGAGTAGTCGATAGGGTATTGTTGCATACGAGATGTTCAAATAAGTAGTCGATAGGGTACCGTTGCATACGAGATGTTCAAATGAGTAGTCGATAGGGTATCGTTGCATACGTGATGTTCAAATGAGTAGTCGATAAGGTATCGTTGTTCAAGATATGTTTAAATGAGTAGTCGATAGGGTATCGTTGCATACGAGATGTTCAAATGAGTAGTCGATAGGGTATCGTTGCATACGAGATGTTCAAATGAGTAGTCGATAGGGTATCGTTGTACACGAGATGTTCATATGAGTAGCCGGTAGGGTATCGTTGTACACGAGATGTTTAAATGAGTAGTCGATAGGGTATCATTGTACATGAGATGTTCAAATACGTAGTCGATAGGGTATCGTTGCATACGAGATGTTCAAATGAGTAGTCGATAGGGTATCCTTGCATACGAGATGTTCAAATGAGTAGTGGATAGGGTATCCTTGCATACGAGATGATCAAATGAGTAGTCGATAGGGTATCGTTGCATACGAGATGTTCAAATGAGTAGTCGATAGGGTATCGTTGCATGCGAGATGTTAAAATGAGTAGTCGATAAGGTATCGTTGTGCACGAGATGTTCAAATTAGTAGCCGATTGGGTATCGTTGCATGCGAGATGTTAAAATGAGTAGTCGATAAGGTATCGTTGTACTTTCCATAAATGACTTTTAACTTTTCTTTTAGATAGTAACAATTATCTAAGTTTGTCTTTATTAGCTCCAATAATTTTAAAAAAATTATCGCACCAAAACAATCAAAATTAAACAATTTTAGCAATGTGAGCTCTTCTTATTATTCGGGTTTTTTTATTAAATATATGAAGCATATGTGGCCATTAACTATAAAGTTTATGAGCCAAGATTATTGTTATAATTGGCATGACCGGTTGGACCATTCCGAGTCAATGATGATGCGAAAGTTATAAAAGAACCACGAGTTCTTCAAATATGGTTTTAATTTTCATTATTGTTCTCAATGGAAGTTTGTTATCACCATTAAATATAAATAAGGACTCATTTCTTAAATTTTGGAAAAATAATAAGAGCATGTATACATGTCTCATGTGGATCATTTTGAGTTATAAAATCGATGCATCGTCAAAATGATCATCAAATACGCAACCTCAAGTTGGCGTGATTAGTGGCTCGATGTGAGCATGATTCCAAATATGATGATTATTGACAATGGTGGTGAATACTTACAAGTTTGGGCGATTATTGAAATACATGTTGAACTTTATATAGCTCATGTTCATACGCGATTTTTTTTAAACGTTTATAAAACGTCTTCAGTTGATTGCAAAGCCTATAATTATGAGAACAAGAGTTTCGGTTTATGGGGCAATTTATTACATATGAACATATGAATTGGCATCTTGCCAACAATAATGAATCCTCCCGTTATAATAGTTCTGGTCACAAACCATATAGTTCCCATAAGAGATATTGAAATGTGCGATATACATCATAGTAAGTCCACCACAACGCACAAAATGGGATGTTGAGAATGATAATTCATTCAGGGGGGGAATGAGCAGCGAGAAATTTGGAATGAATTATGATAATGAAAAGTTGATCCTCACAAGTAATGAATATGAACATAAAGTTCATGGGACAATTTATATTCTAGATCTAGTAATTGCCAGACAAGGTTAGTTACCTAAATAAAGTGACTAGATCACAAACGCTGCTAGTGCTCCACTTAAAATGTGTGTCCCAACAATAAAACCAATGATTGGTAGTAAGTCTATGGCACGTCTGCAACGTGATAAACTATTCGATTCCAAATAAAAATCCTCGATTAAAGAGATAATATGGAGCAAGAAAATTACATGGTCGAATCGAGGTAATAAAGACCCCTTGATAGTCTCCTAAAGAGACACTAGACATGAAGGTTTGAGAAAACCCCGGGTACATGAAATACTATGAGATCTCAATAAATGATAGAATGCAATGTCTAGTAAAGTGTGGAATCGAAAATAAATGAATCGAAGTCGATGGATATATATGATAATGTGAATGATAATGATAATAAAGAATATAGCGCTAAAGTGAATGTGAGGATCATGGATAGATGAATATCCAAAATATTAATGACGCAAGAATATAATGAATAATGGAGGTCTCTTGTGATGAGACATATGGTTGAAGATTACAATCTATTAATAAGACTTATTGGATACGCAATAGTCTTTATGAGAGAGCGAAATTAAAATATGCATAAGTTGCAAATGATGGCACACTTATATTTCTCAAAGACTTGGAAATGATCATGTAGATACATGTTCACATGTGGTGGATCCAATAAATATTGTATAAGGCTGGTAATGTGATAATAAGTGATATGCGTCTAAAAGATATATATGAATAGAGCTCAAGTGATATTGATATTTCATTATTGCATATAATATGCATGGAGCATGCTATAGATAATTAATGCTTAAGGCACATAAGAAACGTTCTCGAGAACAATATTGATTGTATTGAGCTAATCATGATTTGAGCATATATGTTATAATCGCCTTAGTGTGTAGTATTGTGCCAAATAAAGAGTTATGGTTATAAAGGCGACTAAGTGCATAGAAATTGAATTTGAAACAAAAGACAAAGTTTGTCTTAGTTCCAGAATTGAACATCCTAATGATGAAAAATGTATGCATCATGAAAACTAAAGATAAAGTTGTATCTTTATGTGGATAAACAACAATCATATTTATGAAGTCACATGATGTTAGAAAGACTCTCTTGATTTATAGAGTTGATGATCACAATATCGATTGAGATATGTCATTTGAAAATAAACAATTCAATTTTTGCTAAGGGTCATACTTGTTGGAAATGAATAACTTGCAAAGTTTGATGATAAACTTGAACGAGATGTATGACGTATTATTATGCAAAGAATATGTGTAAATAGTGTTCATACATATGCGTTTTTAAATACACCTTAATGTGTATTTTAGTGACTCGGTGAGCTTAAGTAATGTGATCATCAAGGGGAGAATATATGTGTTGTACTCTTTTTCCTTGACCATGGTTTTTTCCCCACAGGGTTTTCCGGCAAGGTTTTAACGAGGCAACATTACTAAGCGTATAAAGGATTTAATGTACTATTTTCCTTCACTAGATTTTTGTCCCACTGGGTTTTATCTAGTAAGGTTTTTAACAAGAGATATGGGTTATACTCTAACCCATCAAATACAAGTTTATTTGATTTTGCAGATGCTGGATATATGTCTGACCCTTAAAATGGTCGGTCGCAAACTAGATATGTTTTTACAAGTGGAGGAATAGCGATTTCATGGTATTTGGTAAAGCAAACAATTGCAGCAATTTCATTCAATCAGGCATAAATTATAGCAATCCATGTGGCAAGTCGAGAATGTCTTTGGTTGAGAAATGTGACACAACACATACGTAGATCATGTAGTATTTCTTCAGAGAAAGAGGCACCAACAGTTTTGTATGAAGATAACGCAGCATGCATTGCTCAACTTAAGGGAGGTTACATCAAAGGCGACAGGACAAAACATATTCTACCGAAGTTCTTTTCACTCATGACTTACAAAATAATGGAGATATTCTGGTTCAACAAGTTCGTTCAAGCGACAATTTGGCTGATCTATTTACCAAGGCACTTCCTACTTCAACATTCAAGAAGCTTATTCACAATATTGGAATGCGGCAAGTTAAAGATTTTAAGTGATGTAGTCATCAGAGGGAGATAATACGCGTTGCACTCTTTTCCTTAGTCATGGTTTTGTCCCACCGGGTTTTCCTGACAAGGTTTTTAACGAGGCAACATTCTCAAAGCGTATTATCTATCGAGACATCCAAGAGGGAGTATTATGAATATTATATGGATGTCTAGAATAAGGCCCATGGCTCATATAGTGATTAGGGTTTACCCTAGTATTTGTCTTATAAATACTCATTGTATTTACCCTCTTCTAGATTAATTGAAGAATACATTTATTCTTTATTTTTATTCATAACAAAAACTATATAAAATACTCGTAGATTATGTCATTGTTTGCAAAGTTTTTCATATTTAGGAGCAAATATTTCGTAGGCTGGTTGAGGAGCCGCTAAGCGCTTCAATAGCAATTTTCATAATCAGGTCGGGAAGATTGGACGTAAGTATGACTCTATGAGGCGCCATCTTCAAAACCTCCACCTTCATGGACCTTAGTGTTCTTGCCAATATTTAGCTTCCATGCGCGCCTATGGTCGACTATACCACAACAAGCGCAAGTTCGCTTCCATGCGCGCATATGTTTTAAGGTTTAAGATGTAGTGTTTTGGTTTTGTATTTGAAAGTTACCATCTTATTCAGAATAACACTTCATATAAAAGATATCAACAAATTAGACAAACATATTAAAATGATCATCACGCTAATTCCAGGGTGTGTTGACAAAAAAATCACCTTAAATGTCACATATATATGGCTCGTAAGTCCTGGAAACGAAGGTGTTTAACATGTTCATTTCCAATGTCAAGAACCTAAATAGCTAACACTTATAGCAATTTATCAATAGCCTTCACAATCTTAGTTATCAACACGTCTCATGTTTGCTCACCTACCTATGTGGGATAAAACTGTTGGAACTTATATTAGAGTTTTTGGAGTTTGGCAACTCACAAAGAGTAAAAATATCAAAACCCGTGAATGAATACATCCTACAAAAAATAACGTGTGACAAGGTTGTTATGTAGCAACTCCTTTATCGGCTTGTGCTTGACCTGTGCTCTGATCGACAACACATGATTGCACCTTGGTTTGTAGAAAATAATTTGTTACCCCAATGCCAAAAGCATTACACTTTTGATTCTAGAAATCCAAGCATACCGCTTTCCAAAAAAAAATTTCATGCATTTGCGAAATAATTTTAATTACTAATAGTGTATAAATCTCATAAAAGTATGTTAAATACTCGTAGATTATGTCATAGACGATGTTGGATAAAATCCTTTATTTTTGTTCAGCAAATGCAAACTTGTCAATCTTTGAAACCATGGCTAACTCACTGATTATGTCATTTTTGCAAAGATTGTCATATTTATACCGTTTAGGAGCACAAATATCTCGTAGACCGGTTTAGGAGCCGCTAAGAGCTTCATTAACAATTTCCATAATCAGGTGGGAAAGATTACGGACGTAACTATGATGCGCCATCTTCAAAACCTCCACCTTCATCGACCACAATCTTCTTGCCAATATATAGCTGTCATACACGTCTAGTGACGTCATATGGTCGACTACACCACAACAAGCTTAAACATATTCATCATTTATTGAAAAAAAATTATTTTTTGATTCTTTCATGGAGAAAGTTAAATGATCTTTATTAGCATGGATTAGAAAAGATTTTCATATAGTCATACAAAGATATAAACAAATTAGACAAACATATTAAAATTAAACGAGTATTACGATAGTAGCTAATTAGGTATTTATATGTAAGAAATACTAATATTAATCTTCTAATTACTCAAACGGGTCGAATAATTAACTTTTCAATAACACGCTACAGCTATTCAACTCTTTAAATCAAAGCGTGTGTAAATGAGAAATGCTTTTGTCGAGTAACTTGATCTCGACTAGACCTTGTTCAAGCCTCGAGCCAAAAAATTAACTCGCCTTGAGCTCTTTGGAACATAGCTTTTAAGTAATATACGTGACAAAAACAATTGCCTTAAACGTCACAAATATGGCTCTTGATCATGCAAACGATGACAAGAACACAAATTGGTGATGTTTCATTGCACTGTTGTCAATAGTCTTCACAATCTTAGTTATAAAAACATCTCAAGTTTGCTCACCCACCTATGTGGAATAAAACTGTTGGAACTTATATTAGAGCCTGGTAACTCGCAGAGCTGTTGTGGAATAAAACTGTTGGAACTTATATTAGAGCCTGGTAACTAGCAGATCCTTTATTGGCTTGTGCTTGAACGTGAGTTATGAAGTTTAATTTAAAGTTCAAGATAAACCCTTATGAAGTTATCAATTTATGCATTGATCTTGGAGAACTATTGATACAGCTATTGCAATTGTTGCAGACTTGGAAACGAGTGGTATCACGGTACCTAATGAGACACTCGATAGGGTCATTTAGGCTAGACAAACAACCCGTACTAACGTAAATGGTGCATCATTGTAACTTTAGAGCATTCATGTTCTAGCACTAAGTTTGTAACCAATGATTCCTGTCAAATCTCGGTGGGACTATTTTTTATCTTATTTTTAGGGGATGGTGCAGTTGAGATCATCATTAAAACTAATTTGACATTTTCGAGTCGACCTAGAGCCTAATTCAAACTTTATCTAAGGCAACTTGGTATCCCCAAATAAAGGCTCGTGAAGCTGTAGAGTCGAACTCAAAGCGAACAAAACAGAAGCGTGCTGTATTCGATTATTCTCTCAACACGAGGCTATACCATAACAAGTTGTGATGTATTCACCACTTCATTGAAGAAATTTGTTTTCTTTCCTACTATAGTTTGGATGTGCATCTTTCGATTTATTATTTGATAATTTATATAAAGTCAGTTAGAATAACTAGAGTAGTATTTACAAGACGTTAATCCAAACACTCCATGGTGATACAAAAAAGTTACTAATTACTCCTACTGTCCTACATGTCAAAATGTTTCGACTATTAGTTATACATCTAAATACCTTTCTCGCTTTCAAACACCATACAACGAAACATTTTCCTGTTTTCTGTCACAAATCCTATCATGGAATTAAAAACTATGTCGGCTCGATGCTTGACAATAATCAACGCAAATACTTGTCAAGATATTAAATATTCTTTTAACCAAATTTATTGTTAAACAGGAAATTTAAATAATTAAAAAGAATATCAAAATCTGGACTTTTATTTGAAGTTGAACCGCATCATCAAGTTACTTAACAAGAGTTCAATTCATTCGAACTGTTACACAATAGATTCTAGAGTATACAAGGGTTATAACTTTTTTTTAACTGTAAACCACCCTCATCCTTGCAAAACGGACAATCAGTGGATTCAATGATAACACCTCGATCAACCAAATTGAGTCTCGTAGGTAAACAATCTCTCCTAGCACGCCAGTTAAAAATGTTTACCTTAATAGGAACACACTTAATCCATTTTGTAGCAGCGGGATGGGAAGGAAGTGTTTTGTCATCCAAAAAATTACGAAGCACTTTAACACGAAACTCTCCATCACCTGATAAATCATAGAACCACCTGTCCTTAGAATTAGACAAAGAAGTCGACTCTAGCAGGTCCTGTAGCTCTACCAGCTGCTGAAATTCTCTACCTTGTCTTGGTTCACGACGAAAAGAAGACGACAAAGACCCCAACTTTGAGGCTACCGAGGCATTTTTGTCCAACTCCAAAGCGAACAGCCGCGTGAACTTAGCTTTGAGAGAGGTATTGTCAATCCATTTATCGATCCAGAAACTTGTATCCATACCATTTCCAATACGTCTTTTACAATGATCCCATAAATCCATCCCTTTGTCTTTGAGAGAACGTAATTCCTTCACTATGATACACCAATTAGAGGAAAAGTGCATCGGATGATCTTCGAGCCTAGTTCCATATATAGCTTGAATAACACGACTCCAAAGAGACCCATCCTTAATAAGAAAACGCCATATCCATTTGAAGAGAAGGGCTCGATTAAGGGCAAAAAAACTCGAAACACCAAGACCTCCATTTTTCTTGGAAGCTAGAACCTTGTTCCAAGCAATCCAAGTAATTTTTGAATAGGATTGCCCGCTGCCATTAAAGAACCGATTTCGGATGCCCTCCATAAGATTTAAAACGCCTTGAGGAACTTTGAACAATGACATGTAATATATAGGGGAGGCACCGAGAACCGCTTTTAAAAGAGTCAAACGGCCACCTATAGAAAGTGTTTTCTCCTTCCACTTGGAGAGCCGGGTCTTCAATTTGGTAACGATGTCCTCCGACGCCTTGATTCTGTTTTTTCTATCACCAATAGTAACGCCTAAATATCGAAACTGACTCTCCATAATGGAGCAGCCTATAGAAGAAGCAGCCCGCTCAACGAGGTCCCTCGAAACACCAACTCCCAAAAGTTGACTCTTCTGAATATTAATACGTAAACTTGAAGCAACAAAGAAACATCTAAGAACATTTAAGAGAACTTCCAGATTTGCATTCGACCACTCGCCTATAATCATCACATCTTCAGCATAAAACAAGTGTGATATAGACGTCGATCCAGGAAGTTGAATACCCTTGAACATTTCACTGTCAACCACGCGACAAAAAGATAGATGCAATGTTTCCATGACAAGAATAAATAAATAAGGCGCGAGAGGATCTCCCTGTTTTAAACCACAATGGAACATGAACTCATTTGAAGGGCTACCATTCACCATGATCGATGCTCTAGCAGAAATAAAAGAAGCCCGAATCCAATTACACCACCTTTGACCAAATCCAAAAGCACCCAAAATGTCTAGCAAATAGTCCCAACGTATTGAATCATAGGCCTTGGCAAAATCTACCTTGAAAAACATAGCTTGTTTACTTCTTCTTTTTCACCATTGAAGTAATTCATCGACAATGAATGGACCATCTAATATCTGCCTTCTAGCTACGAATGCAGTTTGTATATCAGACACAAGCACAGAAATAACCGTCTTTAGTCTGTTAGATAGAATCTTCACAACAACCTTATAAACACATCCAATAAGGCTAATAGTCCGGAAGTCGCTGACAAGTTTAGCATCTAAAACTTTTGGGATTAAAGCAATAAAATAAGTATTACATCCTTTAGGGAATGAACCATGATCGAAAAAATATTCTACTGCTCCACAAAAATCAGCACCAACAAGATCCCAGTATTTCTTAAAAAACTCGAATGTGTACCCATCTGGCGCTGGGGCCTTATTGTCTCCACAGTTCCATACCGCCAGACGAATTTCATCACGAGATATAACCATTTCCAAGTCATCGGCCTGATTTGGATCTAGAGTTTTAGGAAACTGAAAATTAATCTTGCATCTATAAGTAGGTGGTTCTTTAAACCGAGCAGCAAAGTGATTAACAAAAGCCGTTTTTATAAAACCTGGATCAGTACACCAATTACCATTATTGAAAATACATCGGATGGCTAGTTGTGATCTCTTTTTGTTGATAATTCCATGGAAGAACTTACAGTTCTCCTCGCCCTCGATCGCCCATTGCACCTTTGATTTTTGCATGTACTCCTTGTTTTCTAAGTCATTAATCACAGAAAGTTTGCGACTTAAATCAAGTCTGCGATTAATAAGATCATCAGACACCAACCCTCTATCCAAGTCTTTATCAATCTCTCCCAACTCCTCCATAATAATAACTTTTGAACTGGAGGTAGTAACTTTTTTTTATCTTTAATCCAAATTTCGAATTAACACCTTTAGATCTTGGAGTTTTTTCTTAAACCGAATCATCCCGTTTCTGTCATTGTGAGTAAAAGAACGCCATGCAACTTGAATCATATCATCAAAACCTGTTAGCTCAAACCAAGTGTGATAAAAACGAAACGGAGTCGGACCAAGATCCAAACGAACTTCTCGAAGAAGAATATGTCGATGGTCAGACAAATGTCGATCCAAACATATCGTTGTAATAGAAGGAAAAGGTTTATAATGCCAGCAGATACTAAGAACCGGTCGAGCTTACTCATTCTGGAAGCCGATGGGTGAGACCATGTGAAAGAATACCCTTCTAGCTTAACATCTACAAGATCCGAATTAGAAAAAAAAGTATCAAACCGTCGTGCGCTATAAGGATCAAAACATGAGCCCCGTCTTTCACTACTAGAACGCACCTCGTTAAAATCTCCTAAGACAATCGCCTCACCATTCCAAACGGTTTAGTAAGATAGTGATGTACTCCCATAACATTGATTTATTCGACGCCTGTTGAGGGGCATAAACAACAGCAAATAAAATTTTAGTATTATTTGGAAGCCACGTACCATACACGGCAACAAAATTATCCGATACCGTAACATTTTCCTTTTTGAAAATTGTGGCTTCCTAAATGCATAAGATACCACCCGAGTTACCTAGAGCCTCACTATAAACATAATCATAATTAGAGTTTCCCCACATGTATTTAACCTCCATATGCGAAACCAAAGATAGTTTAGTCTCCTGAATACCAATGAAATTCTGCCTATTCTTATTAACTAGTGCCTTTATCCACTCCTTTTTAGTCTTGTTTCCAAGACCTTGTATATTGATGGATAATGTATTAATTTAAAACCGTCATCTTCTCCTTGTTTCCCAATAACTTTGGCTAAATCATTAACGCATCCCTCCATGTCGTACCCCATAGTTTGGCCAACCTGGATAACGTCTTCCATAAATCCCAAAACTGATCCCCCATTGTTGACTACCTTCTGACCCACCACTTCACTACTCTCTTCCACTGGAATCTCTTGCGATGAATTCATGACCTGTACGTTAATAGGTTTTGGTGTCTCCTTATCAATAGTGTTATCTCCCGTATTCTCCGCCTCATCGGGTGTATACCCAGGTGGATGAGGCAAAGATGGACTTGCCACCTTAGTCTCTCCATCAATCTTTTTATTTAAGCATTCATACAATCCATACGGGTCTTCTGAATGATCCTGATTGAGTGATACAGATGGTGATGGATTAGATGCAGAAGACTTTCCAAAATCAGTTTCTGGAACTTCATTAATATAACTTTCAGAAGCGTCACCAGTATCATCATCATTACCTGCATTGACTAATGAATCACTCACAGATTCATCATCCGACATGTATTTCTGATCTTTGTGTATTAAAAACGTGGGATTACAAGTGAACAATTCTTTGGCTCGCACAACGAATACTTTACCTTTGACAATTATCTTGAAGGTTTCTAAAATGGAAGTAGGGTTATTAGTTCTAATACACAAGCGCTTACGACCAAAAGAAGAATCGGCCGTATCCTCAAGATCGAGAGTTACACCCCACTTTTTTCCAATTCTAATGAACGTCTCACGAGACCAAGCCTTGAGGGGAACTTCTTCAATATCCACCCATACTAACCTTTCATCACTAACAAAGTCATCAACAGCATCTTTAAGAACCAAAAACCACGATTTCAGTCCAGTGTGATCCAACATCTGTTCCTTAATGCCTTCTTTATCAGGTTCAATCAACACCCACAAACCCCGTAGGTATGTAATCTTAGTGCTTAAAAAACCTTCATCGGCTAATATGGTGTATAAGTTGGGAATAGAATTGAAGTCTTTGACTTTACCCATAATATGCTGAGATAAATCGCGGACAACTAAACACTCCTCATAAAGAACTAAAGCAGTCGAAGGAGAAAACATAGGGCCTCGTCCACCATTAACAACATTCGCATATGATGTGAGATTAACAGTAGGTTTTTGAGCAACAAAATTAACAAATGGTCTAGAAGATTAGGTTTAGGTTGTGACCGTTCATATCTCACTTGATTAGCGTGTAAGTGATGTCGATCAATACAAATAAGGGTTTAGAGTATTTAATAGCTACGTACTTTTTCAAATATATCCATATCATACCTGTACTCATAAAATTGCCAAGATAATACTTGAACTTCCGGTTTACCTGTTAATAAGGTACCTTAAACTTTTTTATACCTATTTTACCCTTCAACCCAATGCCAAATTTTGCATCGTTAGTCCTTTAACTAACGATCGTTTTTCAGAAAAAAAATATTTAACTTAAAAAAATTATAATTTTTTCAAAAAAAAAAATTAGAGTTAAAAAAACTTTTTTTTTGCTTTAAACGCTTTTTTTGATACTTTTTAAATTAAGTTTCAATTTTTTTTAAACAAATGTTTATTTTTTTCCGAAACAGTTATCCTTTTTTTACATGTTTCTTTTAATTTTTTTTAAAGTTATAAATAACTCACATGATTTTCTTCTAAAAAATTAAAAATTTTAATTTGTTTAAAAACATATTTGTATTTTCCTAAATTAATAATTTTTAAACATTTTAAAACATTTATATTTTTTAAAACATTTTAAATTATTCCTATAATATTTTTTATAATAAACTTAATTTTAAGTTAAATATCTACGTTTTTCGCTTATTTCAATTTACTTCTAAAAAAAGTTTATCTATTTCCGAAAATGCAAAAAATTATTAAAAAAATTTTATTTTTCTAGAAAAAATCAATTAGTTATTTTTAACTTTTAAAAATTATTCAGAAAAAAATTGTTTTTCTGAAAATATAAACTTTTAAAAAAATGAAACAAGATTTAAAACAATTTGAATTTTTTTAAAACTAAAAAAGGTTTTTGTAACTTCGAAAATTTGTTTAACACATTTTTTTTATATTTTAAATATGTTTTGAAAAATTATAATTTTGTTATAAGTTAAAACTTTTATTTTGGAAAACAAAAACGATTGTTAGTTAAAGGACTAATGATGAGAAATTTGGCATTGGGCTGAAGGGTGAAATAGGTAGAAAAAAGTTTCATGTATCATATTAACAGGTAAACCGGGAATTCAAGTATTATCTTTCCAATTTAATGAGTACATGTATGATATAGATATATCTGTGAAAGTACATAGCAATTAAATGCTTTAAAATAGCACATCTTGAATAAACAAAATAAAAAAATTGTTTATATTAATACTAATTGTGATAAAGTATATACACAATTCAATAATATTTATAATATTATGTTACCTATCGAATGTAAACTTTGACGCAACAGTCAATGTGGGATAAAATCCTCTCTTTTTTTCTTTGTGTTTTGTTCAGCAAACTCGTAGATTATGTCGTTTTCCACATATTTTCTTGCGAAGTTTCTTATACTTACAACATTCAAGAGGACAAATATTTTGTAGGGTGATTGAGGAGCCGATCGATAACTGCTTCAGGAGCAATTTCCATAATCGTTGTGTAGTTTAAAACGAAAGGACGGTCTATAAAATCAGGCGGGGGAGATAACGGACAGAACTATGACATAGCTCCTCGACACTAGCAGCTTGTTCGTATGTTCTTATCAATATATATGGTGTCTGATTCACCATCTTCCCCTCAACTTCAAAGGAGAACGGAAGGATATCTGCAGACTCAATAATCTGCTTTCCATACTTCTTCTCTTTTATATCGTTGTTTGAGATATAGTCACTACTACAAAAGTTCTTTATAGACCCCCTTATTAAGACCCTTTTCCAAATGCACAGGTCTAAATATTATTTAGACAGGTTGGATTAATGACCACCAGTTCATACATAAAAATTATATCTAGACCGGTGGACATGAAATGAACGGGTCTGAATGACTTAACTTTTGGACCGGTAACTAAACAACCCGGCCCAGATGATATTGTTTACACTTTTGTTTTGTTTGGGCGGGCCTTTTTCAATATTTAGAAATTTCACTTTGGTTTTAGCGGCCATTTTCAAAATTTAGATTTTCACAAATGTAAAAACGAGGTCATGTGACCCCAAACTCAAAAGTCAAAACCCCTCGCAATTCCTCTCATCCAACGATTGTAACTTGCAGATATTCAAAGATTGTGAAGAACCCTAATTGGGTCACAAATTCAGACCAAATCCATCACAAATCAGGTATATAAAACGATCGTTAAAGTGACCCAATTAGGGTTCTTCACAATCGTATCCTAAACTTTTATTTTGGTCCTTAAACTAAGTGGCTTTATGCGTATTTATGCTTTTTGCTCGCTTAATCTAACGTTATGAATCAAGTATGTCGGGTAAATATGGTCATAAGAATTGGGTATTTTTGGTTAGCTTTTATTTATATATTTATACATCAAATACTAGTGTCGTAACCCGCCCAACGGGCGGGGTCGTTTTTTCTTGTTTCAAAGGGTTTATGGTTCGTGCGGTTCTAATTTCTTAAATTTGTAATTTAACCTTGAGTATATTTTAGTTATACTTTACGCGTAAGTAACTTTTATTTGTGATCAACGGGCGGGTTTTTTTCTTCATTTGAATGAAACGTTGAAGATGTTTCTTTAGTATTGGCTTCCATTGCAAAGTACTTATAAAATCAAAAACAAAGCATTTCCATCTCCAACTAAGAAATGACTATTAAAGGCTTAATTATTTTCTTGTAATTGATTAGATTCTTAATTTAAATCAGATTTTACATAAAAATAATTTATGAAGAAATACATAAGCATCTAAATTCGTCGATAATTATTTTATGCTTTCGTCCCAAAATTATTGGCCTTGACAAAAAATACACAATTTAAAAAAATACATTTATTATAATATTTTATCTCTTATTTTTGACAAAAAAAACAATTTTACCCTTATCTAATTAATATAAGTCTTTTTAAAATTTTATAATTATAATTTCAAGCAAGAAGAATATAGTTAACTTGATTTTTTTCATTATTAATAGTAGACAATTAAATTTTGATATCCTAAAAATGAAATCTGAACAATAATATTAGGATGGAGGGAACTCGAATGAACCCGACCATATAAGGCTTTATAGGGTTCGAGTTGGGTTCGTAACGGGATGAGTTGACCCATTTGATAGCCAACTAAAACTGATGCAACAATAGTATCTAATTATTAGATCACTAAATAAAAACATGAAGTCAGTGTTCTTTTTTGAATTTTTTTCTATCTTGATGTATAGTAAGCTTTAAAAGGCATTACTGAACAACCGAGAATAAAACTATAACAAAAAATTGTCCTTGATACTTTAACAGGAAGAACATTGAGATTCTAATTTTACACTCACGTGCCAGAGTTTCAACTCGTCTTAACTACTTATTTCCTCAGTTCTTCCCAGCTCCTTGTTTTTGGTATCTTCGTAAACAGAAGCGTTCGGTCATACCCTTCACAAATGAGGTATCAAGCTGCCAAAAGTCCGTGTTCTTCTCATAATCAACCGGACCAATCATCTCAGCAGCACCAACAAACTACGCACTGCCATTACCTATGACTCGGGGGAAGTGATTTTGAAGGACTCTCATACATTCAAGTCGCAACGCAAAGATATCAGCAACTATATTATTGATGGGAGAAAGGGGATGAATTTGTGTCTGATGTGAAAGCCAAGTGGGATAACAAAGTGTAGTTACTGACTTTTAGGCAAACCTATCTTGAAGCATTTCTCAGACTTGAAAGAGAGTAAATTAAAGGCGGGTCTTTATAAAATTGTGAAAGAAGTGCGTTATCAACCAATCTCCATCATCTCAACCGAACCTGTAACACATCAAACAAAATCATGAATAGACTTTACAAACCTTCTAAAAGTGTGTCTGGGATTCACTTTTTTAGTGCTTGTCTGCTCAATAAGAAATCTGTTAAAACACGCAATACAACCTACTAACAGGGTGTTTGGGAATCACTTCTTTTTTAGTGCTCGTCTACAAAATATACATTTAAATGTTAAAACACGTGGCACGGACTTGAAAGTTATGTGTACCATCACGTTTGTGGATGTCATTCACAGCTTTCTATGTCAAAGTGATTGTATTTTGGATTATAAGTCGATGTACCCTGCCAAAGAAAGAAAAATGACAGATACAAGTCAAACGCTGCAGACTATTCAGGAAAATTAACAGGTGAGATACTCGCCTCAACATTTGGAATATGTTTTAGGATGATATGTTGGCATAAAGAAGATCAATTTATATCCTTTCAAGTTGAACTTCATAATCGGAAAATGAGCATCGAGAATGCAGTTTAGTAACTTCCTCCATCCCTATCAAGATATTGTGCAATACGAAAAGGAAATCCTACTGATAACAAAACACGAAATAGGGTGAACTTGCTGCAGAGGATTTCTATTAATCTGATTGTCGATTAACTGATAAAGAAAAAATAACCAAAAGAACAATTCTTGCCCCTAAGCACACTTCTTTAGTATTGTTAAAATTTACCTTCACTATTAGGATCAAGATTTGAGGCAGCGTATAAGCGTTCACATACTTCAATAAAGTAGAAAAAACAGATTTAGACAATGTTTACAGGCTATAATTAGTTGCTAAATCTAGTAAGTAAATGGGAAAAAGAACTGCATACAGATTCTAGGTATGTGTTTTGTAGTGTCAGTCTGCTTGTTGCATTAAGTTGGTTACGAAATAACCTTGTAGGAAAAAAGATGAGATGATATTGATGATTGATCTCTTGAGCTCTGTATTGTAGCCTTGTAGGCAGTCTAATTCGTTACATATATACCCAAGCTATGCTAATACCCTAACTTTACTACACAAGCCCGAATTCATACTAACACCATAACTTTATCAGATGAACTTTGAGTTGATTTCCATCATATAGGACAAGTAACATTTCGCTTGAGCCACTCGTCTATACAATCTGCATGAAAATAGTTGTTACACTCTGGTATAGTCCTCACTGCATCTTTAGGCTCGTAGTCTGAAAGGCATACCGCGCAGGTGCCGTGATCTGTGGGTAGTTCATAATTTTCTCCGAGTACGGTTCTTGGGTAGGACTCGATTGTCAGGCTGTCTAGGCCGGTTCTTGAAGGTGGCTGACGATTGATTGCATTGGAAAGAAGCTCAATGTTTTGATGTTGGTCCTGATTATAGTTTTGCACCATGCGAATAATGTACGTAGCGAGACCACTGATGAGGAATCCCAGTAGAATACCGCTTCCTATACTTAGCCCATAAATGACACCCCTCGATAAACCTCCTATAAACAAAAATCAACATCATATTAGGAGAAATTAAAGAATGCCAAATGGTGGGTTAATCAAAATCTCAAAAAGAGTTGAGGTACGTTGAAACGATTGTTAAACTCGAAACTATTAAAAATATATTCTCAATAACATCTTTATAGGTAATCTTTGTTAGCAGAGCACTTGGTTTATAAACACATGACCCTTGCATAAAAAATGATCCTTGTAGGAAAAACGTCACTTGACCCTTGCAAAAAATATTGGTTGAAATGACGAGAAGAAAAATTATATAATCCACAACGTCACTTTACCCTTGCATAAAAAAACGTACGAGAAGCAAAATTATTGGTTGAAGTGACGAGGTTGATGACAAACATAGATTCATTACGGACGATTCTACTTTTAGATTTCCATAACCTACCAAGTAGCCAATTAAACATTTCTTCTCAAGTCGAGTGAATCCGTCACCTTTGAACAAAGCAAGATACTCATCTTCTGTTCGCTCTTTTCCTCCTGAATATATCATCATCAGAATTGTATCTATTTGTGTTGATGTAGATTTAAATCATATTTAAAACATAAATTAGCATATAAGATGGAACAAAACTGAAAAGTGTCTACAGAATTGGCCCAATGTTTTTTACCGATTCATATAAGCAATATATACCTCTTATTGGTGATAAAGATTGGATGCCTGCAATATCTCAAGACTTTTTAGGCTGGAATGACCTTTGCAGATCCAAGTGAACCAATTGTTTTGAGAGTATATGATCTGAAGTCTGAACAAGTCAGCATCTGTACAGGATCCAAAAGGGAATCGACAAAAAAAATAATATAATATGAAAAGCGGGGTCAGATCATAGTACAATAAACCTTTTTAAACCTGATACAATAAGAATGAGCGCAGTAGATACCTTGTTGATGCAAGAAAGCATCTATTTGATAGCAAAACGAAACAGATGGTACAAATACCAAAATATTAGTAGTTGTTTCTAGATTACCATACTCTTTTTTTTAATAGAGCTTCAATCCTTTTAGCTTCGCGATTATCACTTGCAACAAATATGTGTACCCATAATCTCTATCCAACTACATTCTGTATTTTTTTCTCATTCTACCTATTAACGTCTTCACTTCCTCCCATTTTTCATCCTCTGCGTATATATTAGCAAGAATTAATCTTCTCTTACTATTCCATTCTATTGCCACCCTGGGTAGCTTAGGTTGAGAGATATTAAGTCTATGCTCGGTCCAGAATGTTTGGGACTGTCTTGTGAATTAATGGGCGTTTGGGAATGCTTTTGTATTTGAACTAAGAGGTGTTTAGGACTATCTTATAGTTTAATTTGATTTATAGTTTTGAAAAATACTAATGTGACAAAAGAAGTAAAAGTTTTTCAACCAGCCCTGTTGGGTGATTATCAGTCTCTTTTCTTAGAGAACTACTGTAATATACTAATATGATTAAATAAAAACTTATTCAACCGATAAATCCAAATTCAACCGATCTTTACATAAACTGGTTAAAATTGCCAATTTTACTAAAATGCAGAGTAATGCTCTCTAGGAAGAACACAAACTACATTTGTTACAGAAGTCTTTTGATCCTCTATCGACAAGTTTCTTCATAAGAATTTTGCCAGACATTCCTGTCTATGTATGATTACTACTGCTTCAAGCAGCAGAAACACAACTTAACACTATTTTCTACCTCTGCATTAACTACACCTTAGTACCTGATTCCGATTATTATTATATAATATATGATCACTTCCAAGACACACATCCAAACACCTTTAACTGTTAGTATTATTAGCCTTTTATTTTGGGATGGTATGACTTTGTAAACATTATGCTTTTACATCTCATGGCAACTTTAAGTAGCTTGATACTTGAAGGGAAGCCTGTGATATTAAGCTTGCCTACAAACTTTTCGGATACTGAAATTCTAGCTAAAAGTAGAAAACTTAAGACGAACTTGCAATGGTGGGCCATCAAGTTACATACTATTTTAAATTTAGAATTATGCAAAACCATAAATAGAATTCGATTGTATGTGTTCTTTACTATTTTTGTAACTTTTGTGTTTATACATATTGTAGAGGTTGTTGTTTCGTCTGCTCACAAGAGTAGTATTCATCAATCAGTAACTAACTTGATATAACTAAGGAATAAAACATACCACGTGAGTGTCATCGTGTAGCAATGCTTTCCTTAGTGAATCATCATCACCTGTTTCTTCACCAAGATTCTTCTTCTCAGTTGCTACTACATCTGATCAAACAAACCATCTTCTACGACCATTGAGAGGCATAGAAATACACAAGAGCATAAACGACCACTTGATCTGATTAATGGTAGAAGATTACTATCGGGTTATTTAATAGACAAGATTAGTATGGGTCATTTTAGCATACATTTCTGATATGATATTAACCTTAAGAATCACTTTCACAACAGAGTTTATAAAAAAAGGATTAACAGTTTAACACAAACCTTTGTCCAAGAATTAGGGTCCTTTTGTAACGTTGGGACATCATCTACAGTATATAATTTCCATTCAGAATTGGCAGTGTACCTGTACAAAATGTAAATGAAAGATTTAAAAATATCCATTCTAATGCAACATCTGTTGGAAATGAGACAGGGATCTGCTGGAAATGAGCTTCGACAGGGATTTGATGGAACTGGTTACAGATGCGGACGGCATATTATATGAAGCTTAGTAAGTTCATCTCGATAATATACAAAGATCCAACTGTTTGTGATCTGATGGTGGTGGTGATTTGATAGTGGTGGTGGTGATTTGATTTAGAGTGTTTACTGGGGCACTGGATTCGTAAAGACCCAGTCTTTGTTTTGTTTGGAAAAGAATGCATAAACCACTTTTAGAAGTTCAAAACTAAAATACCAAAAACCTAAACAATGATCGTTCTTAAATCACGTATTCTTAAATATTGGTTTTCTAATCAGATCAATATCCAAAACTCAGCAAGATCAACTTCTTGAAAAGCGAATAAATTCACAATATCATATAAATTAGAGTGACTGGGTGATATAATAAACATATAAACTTTCAAAAAACAAAAAAGATGATACCGGAAAAAAAACCCTACAAAAAACAAAGAACATTACGGTGGATGCTGATTCACAGATTTAGGGTTTTATAAAAAAGAATGATACGCGTGATTAATAAAGAGTATGGATATTGATGAATATAAAAAAGGATACGTGATTAACAAAAGTATAGATTGGGATAAATATATATACTAAGAAGTATATCTTCATATTTTCAAAAAAATAAAAAGATACTACGTATCATGGTTATTAAACAATTATCATTAATTTTTTATAAAAATAATTTAAAACTTACCATACTCAATAAAAAAATCCGGATAATAAATATAGGGGTTTACCATCATTAAACAAAAACAATCCAATGGCTCAATTGGAAAACACCAAAACAAATAACTAAGAGGTCATGAGTTCAAATCATGCGTCCCCCTGTTTAGCAAAACACTTTTTAATAGTTTTCGGAAAATAAAAAAATTAAATCAAAACCGAAATTAATGAATTGGACCGGTCCAGACCTACAAAACGCGATTTTCAAAAAGCAAATTTCAAAAATGCGTTTCCAAAACGCGATTTTCAGAGAACTGCGATTTCAAACGAAAATTTCGTGGAATTTGGAGATTTTCTAGGGAATACTCAAATACTATTGGCTAAAAGATGTGATTGAGATATGACTGGGATCAAAACTGTGGTTTCAAATCATAATTATACCTATATATAATATAGAGATTATAAATTTATAATCCTTTTGAAATGTTTTGTAGGGAATTAAGGTTATCTATTTCTTCAAATTATATAACTGAATAATTAATTTTAGTTTTGATATACATATTTTACAAAACTTGATAAGTAAATATAAAAAAGAAATTTGAAGTATGCAGGTATGTCAATTCAATCGTGTGTTTCTTTTAATAATATTTCTGCAAATTTCGTATGAATTCTTTTGTAGTCATTTAGTGGCGTATCTTGGTGCTTGACTTCTATTTTGGATTCTTGAAAAATCTTGCAGCCAAGAACTCTATTACTAGATCTAGCAATCCATGAGGAGTTTACACGATTAAAGGTACATTGAATATTGAATTATAGTAGTGTTAGTTGTTTGAGGCTCTATTTATTTAACAAATATACCAATTAAAAGTGATGTTTGATAAATGTTTTGTATGAAACATCTAATATAGCATTTATGAAAACCAACATTGTCTCTCAACCAGTTAAATGAGTGGTTTAGCTGTTTAAGGTTTGATATTTTAGGAATCTGGTATAATTAATGTTGTTTCTTTTGATACATTCTGGATATGTATATTGCGAAGGTGGTCGATGATATAAGCTAATAAATACATTTTTATTGCATTTCATTTAGTTAAATTCTATGATTGATGAGTAAAGATGGAAAAATGTATGATCCTATTAATCATGGTTACTAGCTTCAGGGTATTAGGTAACACCATCTGTTGTAGTAGTGTAGAATGTAACACAATCTTAGAAATACTTGCACCTATGT
This sequence comes from Glebionis coronaria, assembly GCA_025667525.1. Taxonomy (NCBI): domain Eukaryota; kingdom Viridiplantae; phylum Streptophyta; class Magnoliopsida; order Asterales; family Asteraceae; genus Glebionis; species Glebionis coronaria. The sequence goes on along the minus strand of CM046879.1, from coordinate 4,328,375 downwards.
GTACGGAATGTAACACCATCTGTTGCTGCTAATTTTTCAGAAGCTGCAGCTGGCACATGATTCAAACTACACAGTCTATAGACGATAAGCCCACGACCTCGGTGTCGCTCGTCACTAAATGTAGTCAGTTGTCTTCACATATCCCAATCGTATGATTACTGTTACCTCTTGATATTCAGGCTTTTTCTTGTTCCTTTTGTTTGTGCACAGATTCTCCAAAAGTCAATACTTCTTCAAACCACGGAAAAGGACATGACAAGAGATTCACCTAGCACTATCCTCGGGTAAAGAGGCAAACTTTTTAGAAGGTGCTAATGTCAAAACCGTTGGAGATACACAGAACATCGACAATGAGGTTACAAACTCAGTATTCTTTATGCCCGTAGGTAGCTAACACTTAATCGCATAAATGATAAGAGGTCCTATTGCAACAGCTGGGAATAGGTGGTGTGACAGTGGAGAAGGCTACATTTCTTCTAACAATGAAGGTACATTAGTGGGCTAAAACTTCAAAAAATACAAAGCTGGCTGATTAGGTGTGTAATTTCTCCAGTTTTGTGACATGTTTGCATTGTTTAAAAGTTAAAATTGTGGAATAAATTTAGGGGCTGTGCTAATAAAGGCATGTTTGGATTAGGGTTGTACTTCAGTACATTATAAGTGTTAATCGGGCCGGGTGGTCGCGTTCGGGTTTGTTCAATTTATAATAAATTCCCATTTTTGTAACCTTTCAAATGCATGCAAGGTGCTTCTAAATAGCATATAAATAACTAAGTAGTATTTGCATAAGTAAGAAACTAAAGTAGTATGCATATTTGTATCAGTATTACAAGTTTACAATTTATACTTACCATAATAAGACCATGTAAGTTACATGATGTAACAAAGCACTAAAAACGTATAATAAGAGTTAAGATCATGTGACAAAGTAGTAAGATCATGTGTTGTTGTATGAGTGCTATGTTGTGTGTTTTATGCTTTAAAAACATTTAAAGTTTTTGCATTCATCTAAAAAATATGTTTGTTGTAACTTTGTGTTTCGTTTTAAGTTTATCCCACATCGATGTATTTTCAAAGTAAATATGAGTATATAAGTGCATTAGCACTTTGTATGATCAGAATTGATGCGTCAACACATACAACTTATGTATAGTGTATGTGTGGATTCATGCTTTTTTAGTGTAATACTCAAACCCGTGTATGTGATTTTCTTTTTAGTGTAATTTATACTACTATATAAAGCATTTGGGACCTTCTTAAAATAGAAAGGCTTAAAATTCAGACTTTTTTTACCTATTAAATAAAGCAAGTTGTTGATATCTTCATCAATATTATATACTATAACATTTTCTAAAACCTTTTGTAACAACATTTTTACTTTTAAATTGAAAAATCTTTTACTATTTTTATAATCTAATTTTAGTATATTTTTTAAAATTTTGTGCTTTTTAATTCGATATCCATTTTGATATATATTTTTATTAACTTTTATTCTTTTTTAATTTTAGTGGGTTTTTTAATTCGATCATTAAGAACTTTACAATGAGTAAGAGACTAATATTTGTTAGTTTCAAAATTCGTTATTAGGTACTCGCCGCCGCATTGCGCGGGGTACCATTCTCGTACTTTTTAAATAACTCTTTTCATTCTAACTTTTATTGCTTTTATTTGAACTTTTAAATCAGTTTTTTTGTCATTTGAATATCACAAAAGTGCGAAAAAAATATGAGATTAAAGTTGGTGCAAAAATGCCACAAACTTTTCATTATTATGCCAAAGTCTCTTTTTGTTGCGTTATATGATCCAAACTGGAGAAATGCTATGAATAATGAATATAATGCGTTAACTAAAAATAATAGTTGGGTTCTTGTACCACGGCCACCTAATGTTAACGTGGTTCGGTTTATGTGGTTGTTTTGGCACAAATATCATGCCAATCGTCATTTTTATACGTTTTCATTAGTTATTTACGCTTTCAACCATTTTAAACGTTGTCGTTCAATTTTGTACGTTTCTATCCGATTTTGTACTCTTTTATTAAATATTTATTTAATTTTTAAATACACTGAGTTCTATAATTTGATAAGAAAATATCTTTGAACAAAGTGTAAACTGAAGTACTCACGTTTTTACAGGTGATATTTAGCTTATTTGAATTAGTATATAATTTTACAACTTTTTAGATAAGAATAACAATTACTATATAACCTTTTTTGGAGTTGTATATGCCTAACTTTTTATAGATTAGAATAACAATTTTATAACTTTGTTATCAAAAATTAAATTATTTTGATTTAGAAAACAAAATAAAACAACTCCCAGGCACAAAATTAAAAAAGTGTTATATACTAATTGTGATAAAATTATAGATATGACATAAAAGTCAATAGAAAACTCGTACAATATGGCTCATCCGGACTTTCCAATTTATAGTAGGATATAATTTGATAATATTAGTGTATAAATAGTTGTCTAAGCCTGGTTTGTTGTCTAAACCCGGTGGGTTAAGAATCTAAATTAATAAGGTTATAATTATGGCTTTATAAAATATTTTGGAGGTTTTATCATTTTAACAACTAAGACTGTAAACGAACTGAACGTTTAATGAACATTTTATGAACCGTTTGGTAAAAAGCTCGTTTATGTTCGTTTAATTATTAAATGAACGAACATGAACATAATTTTTACGTTCATTTAGTTAAATGAACGAACACGAACAAAAGTTATGTTCGTTCGTTTATGTTCGTGAACGTCTGATTATGCGTTCGTTAATGTTCGTTTATTTGTTTATTTCGTATAACATATCTTTTAATAGTATACTTGTAAAATACGCATGTTTAAACAAAACAACACATATGAGACAAAAAGAGAATACCTAATCTTATGAATCTTATGTCTTTTTATACGTTAATTTATGTTCGATCGTTTATGTTCGTCTAAGGTTCGTTTAATTTCTTAATAAACGAACATGAACAAATCATTTTCTTAATTAACGAACATGAACAACAAAATTCATCCGTTTAAGTGATCGTGTTCATTTATTTGTCCGATTAAAATTAAATGAACGAACATGAACAAGGCTTCGTTCATGTTCGTCCGGTTCGTTTACAGCCGTATTAACAAATAATACCACAACAAGCTCGCCCATATTCCGGTATCTAGTAATAGATCTTTATTAGCAAAGATCTTATTCATCACTTTTAAGTTGTCAACAAGTTTTGTAGAAGTTTTAATAATGTGAAAACATTAGATGATTGTAGTAACTGTGCATCAAGTTACTTGTTATAGATTTATGAGTAATTTTGTATCACGCTCTTTTTTAGAGAATTTGATTCTAGTTACCAAACTTTGAACAGGTCATAAAACTAGCTTTGCGATAACGGACTCTCTTGTGGTTTTTAGCAATTTAAATAATTGACCTGAAATGATTGCTTATATTGTATTTAGTCGACAACATAAGCTCAGGTGATGTTTTTTTAGCACAATGAGGTGAGTTGATCAGGTGAGTCGTAGCTAGACTTAGATTAATATACTCTTGATAATAAGCGACCTGATTCATCAAATTTGATTAAACACATGTTCAAGTGTTAAAATCCAATCTGAAAACATTTATAAAATTCGTGAGCCAAGTTCGACCTTATCACAGTTCGGTTTTGGTGTTTATATATTTACATTTCTGTATAAAGCACTAGCAATTACATAATCTTATTAATTATCTTCGCAAATTATGGATACTTTCATCTTTACTACTCGTAGTTGTATAAAAAGTTTGGCATTAAATTATGTCTTGTTCTATAAAAGTTGTATTAGCTATTTTATATTCTCGGTAAAACCGGATACAAAAAAGTAAAATAAACACAATGTAAAACAATTCACACAGACGATATTGTATCAATGTTTTTCATAATCTTTTTTATAAATGTTTACCTAAAGTCAAATTGAACTTTTTCTTAATTTAAAGTACCAAAGTTGTTTTTATGTTAAATGTAAGGTTTTTGGAGGTTCTTTTTACTTTTCAAAGGGCGTTTCGAGTCATTTTTCTCACTGAAATGATAAACTTATGTGATGCATTATTATTATTGAGCTTTTAAAAGAGATTTCCGCCAAATTTATGATTTTTGATCACTTTTGAAAAACCAAAAAAATCGAAAAGACAGAACACTGGTTCTGCACATAAAATTGACGTTGATACCTTAAATAGAGAAGAAAGAAAATAGGCACCTAAAGTTCAAACATGCCTAAAATATATATTTTTTGGAAACGGCAAATAATTAAACGGAAGCCTACTCGCAATATTTCAACGAGCTCCGCATAGCGGGCAAACCTAGCCCCCAAAGGGGTTTCCAGGGAGAATTCCCCACATGGGCCCGTGTGAGGTATGAGTTAAATTTATGCATAATGCGACGACCACAAGGATCGAACCCACAACCTGCAGTCCACAATGGATGTAAACCCAGTGCATCACGCCAGCTGGGCTGGAGGTCATTTGCAAAATATGTATGATTTATTAAACCGATAGTGCAAAATTCATGCACAACAGTCCAACATTACACACAAACATCCCCATTTGTATTCTTCATAAATAACTTTATAAAGTTGTTTAAATAATTGTTAATAAATAAATACTCATAATCTTTCGAGAAAAAACGCATTGTGAAATGATCCACTCAAGACCTTCCTATTTATAGTAAGATGTCCAATGCAAAGATTGATACAATAGACGATGTGGAATAATAAGATCACTTATTTAGTTATCTTTTTTGTTTTCGTTCAGTCATAAAAAAATTTGGAACAACACTCTTTGCAATCTATCCTTATGTTGATACTGGTCGTTTTTCACAGATTTTCTTGCGAAGTTTCTCATATCAATGTCAGCAGGTCCGGGGAACACAAATAGTCGGCGGGGTCGTAAAGGGGTCATCAATTACTAGTTTACCAATATCAATAGAATGTGATGAAGAAGACGATGATAATGCAAGGAATTTCCAAACCAAGGGGCAGAGATTATGGACGCAATTATGATTACAACAAGGAATACAATTTATCCCAGAATTACGCTGTAAATATCTATATTGTGCGCGTTTGTCCTAATGAAATAATAAGGAATCCACCCGTGAAACAATTTCCTAATTTTATTTGCTGCACTCGATGTCTCCTGCTGGATGTTATGTTGATACAAATCCTAAGTTATTCAGAATATTATTATTGTACTGACTTTGTCATGCCGCTTGCATAAGATGTTGTGGTATATGTTCCGCAATTAAGAATCATATAATAAAAGTGTACATTATTTTCTTCAGAATCCAACGAAGGAAACCTCGTGAAAATTGCAGAAATTAAATTTGGGTTTCCGAAATTGGATATTACAGTATTGTCGGGGAAGATTATCGTGAGACTAGAATGTTTGTCTCTTGTTACCTTGATTCATACTTCGTAATTTTGAGTTAATTAGTCATCAATATATTTATCTTTGATATCAAGATATAAGATATCTGCTCATATTTAATTGTCTGAATCAGTATGATGATATGAGCACAAAGTTTGTTTTTGAGAATGGTTGTATTGATTTATAATTCCACATAGTCCCATGAAGAAAGCTTTTGATACTTTATATATTTGTTGTGTACTAATAGTCTATGTTGCACCGGGACGGAAACGGAAACGAAAACAGGGACGGGGACGGGTACTTAGAAACGTCAATGTCCCAAAATGCACGCTTGAAAGACAAACTTATAAAATTGTTAAGAGCAGGGGAGTCTAGGCTTTTGGCTTGGCGCCATGGCCACCACGCGAGAAAAATCGACCGCGCAGGGCTCCGTCTTTCTGCGCCATCGGCTTGGCGCCATGGCTACCAGCTTTCGCCGTGGTGTTTTCTTCCTTTTTTTTGAATGTAACGATAATAAAGACGTTGGGGAGTGGATTTAAAAAAAAAACCTTAAAATTCCATTTTTACCCTTTTAAAAAACCTATAAAAACCCCTTTTTATTACCAAACTTCACACACACTTTTATATATACTTATATCTCCTATTTCTTCACACACACTTCTATGTCTTTTAGTTTCATGTTTTTTAAATTTTATGTTTTTTTATGTAACTTTTTTTTAATTTGAATGAATTTTATTTTAGTTTTATAATGTTTATTATTATTTACTTAAAAAAAATATATTTCGACGGCACCAGTTTTTCCACGGCTCAGGGTTACTAGTGAAAACTGGTGTCGTGAGAAAAACTGGTGCCGTAGGAAATATAATGACGTGGCAACACTTTTTAGGTCATGACACCAAGCCATGCCTCAAGAACTCCCTATACTTTAATACTAATGATATGGAGTATAACTCCTACAATTTATGGCTCACCCAAACCTTAGTATTGTAATATAAATTTTGACGCCAAAGACGATGTGGGATAAAATATTGGATACTATTCCTCTTTTCAATGACTTGTTCCACAGAAGTTTATAACTAACTCGTAGATTATGTGGTTTTTCGCATATTTTCTTGTGAAGTTTGTTATATGTAGGGGGTGTTTGGTTAAGCTTATAAGTGGGACTTAGGCTTATATATATATCATAACCATATATGCTTATGTTAAGTGTTTGATTAGGCTTATTAAAATTAATAAAGTAAAATGACAAGAAAACATATGAATGTTAAATTATATAGTTATTAAATAGGGGTATAAAAGTCTTTTTTTATGTAATAGTTATATAAGTCCATCTTTTGTTATAAAAGCCTCAAATGTGTGACTTACCAAAACCCCCTTATATAAGCTTATAAGCCTACTTATATAAGCTTAACCAAACACTTGGTTTCGGCTTATAAGCTTATATAAACTAATAAGCTTAGAGAATCTACAATGCATTAAGTCCTAAAGACTTGATGCACTTAATGCCATTATTATCTAATGTATTGAATGGCTATCACTTGTATCAAAGACTTGGTGTGTACCAAGTCTTTGTTAAAAGCTTTACTAAAAAACTCTAATTGCAATGGTAAAAACACTTCAAAAGACTTGATATAATCTTAAAAAGTATTTGAATGACTTTTTCAATTACTCATGCTCTTATAAGCCCACTATATAAGCTAAAACAAACACCCCCTTATACCATTGAGGAGGACATGTACTATTTGGTAGGGTTATTGAGGGGCCGTTGATCCTTTCTTGGAATTAGTCCTCTCTTTCTTTTTTAGATAGTTTAGTCTATTTGATGTTGTCAACAGAATTTTAGTAGATACTTTGTGAATTTAGAGCTTAGGGAACTGTATAAGTTTTAAAAATGTGAAAACATTGGATGATTGTAATAAACTAATAACCGTGTATCAAAGTTACTTGTATAGATTTATGAGCATTTGCGATAACACGCTCTCATATATTTGGTCTGTTGGGAATAAATCTATGCTTAGTTGTTTCCCCTGCTAGTTGATTATTCGTACCCCTGCTAGAGTAAGTTCTCCCTGCTAAATAACAAAGGCAGGGGGATTGGTTCCCCTGCTGAAGTCAAAGGCCCTGCTGTCAAAGATAAACATGGAATAGATTTTTACGCGTTTCAGTTATTATTCCTTAATACTTTCCATAGTTTGTTAGTAGTGATCTTGTACGTGAGTCCTTGTGGCTATAAAAGGACTCACTAGGTTAGCATGCAAAGTGTGTCTTTCTCATTTGTCTTTCATTATAGTACTTTAAGGTTTTGTAAACCCTAATACCATTCTAGGGTATTCGTATATCTTTGATATATTAAAGTTCAACGTTTCAATCACATTTGTTCTTGTGCTAAACATTATATTCCGCATCTTGTTTAGGTACTTTGTTTTGCAAAGTTTCTCTAGTGTTAGATTGAATTCTTTCTCTCTATCACAACCCTTAAACAAGCTAGTAAGGTTTAAGATCTGACTTTGGGATCAACAAGTGGTATTAGAGCTTGTTGAGAAACTTTGTCTAAATCAAGAACAAAATCCTCATAGCAAACATGTCTTCAGATTCATCCTCAAACAACAACAACCACAATAACCTCAAGTTACCCATGTTGGATCCTGAAAACTTTGAATTATGGGAATTCAGAATCCAACAATACCTGAAAATGGAACACTATGTTCTTTGGGAGATTATAGAGTTTGGTGATCAATTCACCAAAACAATGGTGGTTGATGATGGCAAGGAAGAAGAAAAAGGTGAAAGCTCCAAAGGTAAGGACAAGAAGAAATCTGCTGCTCTGTGTGATAAGGAGATCCTAGCTAGAAGGCATGATGTCAGGGCTCACAGCTCATTGCTGTTGGCTCTACCTGATAGACATCAACTCAGATTCAGGAAGTACAAAACAGCTAAGGATCTAGGGGAAGCCATAGGCAAAACCTTTGGAGGAAATGAAGCCACAAAGAAGAAGAAGAAAAATCAAATGCTGAATGATTTTGCTTCTTTCAAAGCAATTGGTGATGAATCAACTGGAGCTATTTACAATAGGCTTCAAGATATGGTGGCCCAGTTGGAATTCTTTGATATTGAGGTATCAAAAGAGCAGGTGAATACCAGGTTTCTTAACAGCCTCCAGAAAGAATGGTTTGTCTATAAAGCGATTTGGCAGAATAAGGATGACTTGGACGAAAAGGACATTGATGACATATACAACAACTTAAAAGTTTTTGAACCTGTTGTCAATGAGATGAAGTCAAAAGGAATGATTCTCACCAACTCAAGTGGATTCACTGATTCCCCTGCTAACATGGCATTCATATCACAAAGCAGTGGAATGTCCAAGAACAGTGGAATTGAAGTAGCCCCTGCTACTGATTCCCCTGCTACCAGGTATGGACCTTCCTATGATGAAGAAAGACCAGCTACATTCAGCCTTGATACTGCTTGTGCTTTTATAGCATCTCAAGGGCCACAAGGATCTACTGTGTTACATGAAGATCTAAGTCAAATCAGTAAGCAAGGGCTAGAAGAGATGGATATCAAGTGGAATATCGCTCTACTCAGCATGAGAGCCAATAGGTTCTACAAGAAATATGGGAAGAAGATCTCAATTAATCCTTCTGATGTGGCTGGGTTTGATAAAACAAAAGTTGAATGCTACAATTGTGGTAAGAAGGGTCATTTTGCCAGGGAATGCAGAGGACCTAAGACTGGAAACAGCTACAGAAAGGAAACAAGAGATGATGATTCTGGTGCTAAAGCCATGGTAGCCATGCAGGGGATAGATGGAGCAAGTGGATGGGACTGGAGTGCTATGACAGAGAATGTGGAAAGAAATCAAGCTTTGATTACTGAGGAAAAGGAAGAAGACTTTGCACTTATGGCCATGTCAAGTTCCAGCTCTGACAATGAGGTATATGATGACTCATATTGTACTAAAGCTTGTAGGAAAAATACTGAATCTTTGAATGATCAAATCAGAAAGTTAAAAGCTGACTATATCAATTGTGATAATGATCTTGATAATTATAAACGTGCTTTAGAACAGTTAGAGTCCACCATAAGAGAGTTTAAGCAAAGAGAAAGTGATTATAGGGATCACATTGTGATTCTAGAAAGAGATGCCAAGGAGAATAACCAATCTATTATAGAATTGACTGCTGAACTTGAAATTTTCAAAGCTAACCAAAAGATTGATGAGGAAACTGTTGAAAAATTTGGAAAAGCTTCAAAAGATTTAACCAAAGCAGTTGAAGTTGGTTAATCTCCTAGAGACAAAACAGGGTTTGGGATTAAAAATATGCATGCTACCATACCACCACCCCCTGCTAACATTCATGCTCCTTTTCCTAGAAAAGACCTATCCTGGACTGGTCTCCCTTGTTTTGAAAAACAGGATGACATTGAGTTTGACTTGAGTGCTTATATACCTAATAATCTTGATACAGAAGAGTCTCTAGTTAAAATTAGTGTTATTAGGAATGTTGAAAAGGAACAGGTTGGTTTAAAACAAATTGATAGCCCTGTTCAATTTTCAAGAGAAGAAATTTTTGGCAGAAATTCTAGCTCTAGGAGTAGCTCTCCCAGATCTAAGACAAGGTCACAATCCCCTAAGTCCACTATTAAATATGCTGGTATGTACAGGAATGTCAGAGGTAATCAAAGAAATTAGAATGACCAAAAGTCTCATCAATTAGGAAAAGACTTTGTGATTAATACCAAGCCCTGCTTCACATGTGGCAGCTTTGAGCACACTTATCAAGAGTGTAAGGCACCAATGGAGATGGTAGCTGCAAATCCCTTAAAGGATATGCAACCTAAAACCATTCTTCTAAATGCAGGGGCAAAATCTTTTTCCCCTGCCAAGTACGTTGCCCCTGCCTTGAGAAATAGGGTGACTGATAAATATGTTGTTCCTGCCCTTAGGAAGGAGAATGATGTTCACTCAAAGCCAACACTCCTGTGACCACCCCAACACCTTATACTGCATATAGATCTGGCTCTAGACCTTACCAACATATGACTAGAGGCCAAAACAAAAGGTGGGTTCCCTCTGCTAAGCATAAAGATTCCCCTGCTAAAACTGGGGTATCCCCTACTAGAAAAATTGTGTATTCTAGGAACATGGGAAGATGGGGAAAAGCTGTGAAAGCCTCAGCTCGTTGGGTTTGGGCACCCAAAAGGGGTACTCAATCTAATGGTGTATCTCTAGTTTTTGATAAGCTATCCTACATTGATACACGAGGTAGATCCAAATCTGTAATGGCTTGGGTCCCCAAGAAAAACTAATTTGTTTTTCTTTTTGCAGGTGACAAAGAAGACAAGGGATGATAGAGCATATTGGGATAGTGGATGCTCAAGAAGTATGACTGGACAAAAAGCTTACTTGTCTAATTTTGTGCCCCTGCATGACAATGATGGTGTTTCTTTTGGAGATGGGCATGGAACTATAACAGGAAAAGGAACTATTGTCACTAATGGGATGACCTTTGACAATGTCTACTTGGTGAAAGAACTCAAGTACAATCTCTTCAGTGTGTCACAGATGACTGATAACAAGAATTTTGTCTTGTTTACTGACACTGAATGCTTGGTGTTAGGAAAGGAGTTTGTCTTGCCAAAAGACACTCCTATTGTACTCAGAACACCAAGACAGAAGAATATGTACACAATTGATCTCAAGGACATATCTCTCCAAGACAATGAAACATGTTTCATTGCCAAAGCTTCAGTAGATAAATGTAAGAAATGGCATAGAAGACTTGGTCATCTTAATTTCAAGAACATGAACAAACTAGTAAAGTATAATCTGGTTCATGGTCTTCCTTCCAAGTCCTTTGCCAATGAACATACTTGTGCTGCATGTCTGAAAGGGAAGCAACACAGAGCATCTTGCAAATCAAAAACAAGTATGTCCACCATCAAGCCCTTGGAACTACTGCATATGGATCTCTTTGGTCCTACTTCTGTGGCAAGCATAATGAAGAAATGGTACTGCTTGGTGATTACTGATGATTTTTCAAGGTTCACATGGACATTCTTTCTGTTTGAGAAGAGTGACACAGCTGATGTACTCATTGGGTTCATCAATCAAATTGAACTATCAAAAAGCATGAAGGTAGTCACCATGAGATCAGACAATGGTGGTGAGTTCAGAAATCAGAAACTGGACTCTTTCTGCATTAACAAAGGCATCAAGAGGCAATTCAGCATTGCAAGAACACCTCAACAGAATGGAGTGGCAGAAAGAAGGAATAAGACACTCATTGAAGCTGCTAGAACTATGCTGTCTGATTCCAAACTTCCAGTTATCTTTTGGGCTGAAGCTGTATCCACTGCTTGTTATGTACAAAACAGGGCCTTAGTGATTAAGGCACACAACAAGACCCCTTATCAGCTGTTCAATGGAAGACCTCCTTTAATTGACTTTTTCAGACCTTTTGGATGTCATGTGATCATCTTGAACACTATTGACAATCTAGGTAAGTTCAGTGAAAAGGGTGATGATGGATACTTTGTGGGTTATTCATTAAACAGCAAGGGATATAGGGTCTTCAACAAAAAACAAGCAAAATCACAGAAAATCTTCATGTGAACTTCCTTGAAGACAAACCTGAAGATGTTCAAACAGGTCCTGACTCGTTCTTTGATATAGATGTACTTTCAAAGTCTATGAATTATGTACCTGTTGCTTTGCAGAACACTAACATTTCAGGTACTCAAGAAACAACTGGTGCAGAGAAGTCACCCCTGAGGTACACGAATGTACCCTCATTGTTTCCTATTGAAGCTGATGTTCAAGAAGACAGTTCTTCTCTAGGAAAAGAACAGTCAATCTCATCCCCTGCTATGACTGAAGGCAGTGGAATGGCTGAAAGCAGTGGAATCCAGGATTCCCCTGCTAGACCAATTGCTTCCTCTTCCACAAAGGATCCTATTGCTAATGATACTAATGATGCAGAAAGAGAATCCCCACTCATTTCATCATCTACACCCATAACTGATGGTCCTATTATATCCAGCAGTGGAAGCAGAATCATCAAGAGTGGAGGTCCTAGTTACTCAGAGCTTCATTCTGCTCACCAACACCCATCTCTAGGTCATGCTGTATCATTTGGAAGCTCCTTTGAGGACTTCTTTCCAAATCCAAATAGCCCCATCAATTCTGATTTGGAAGAAGATGAAACAGAAGTAATCATGCAGCCTACCTACATAATCAATAAGGATCACCCTATCTCTCAAATCATTGGTAATCCTAAAGCCCCTAGACATACAAGGTACACAGCAAAGGAGCACAGCTTCATTGCTAACATTACCATGAAGTTCAATCATGACAACATGCAATGTTGTCTGTTTACTGCATTTTTGTCACAAGAATAGCCAAAGAAGATTTTTCAGGCTTTAAATGACCCAAGCTGGGTTGAAGCCATGCAAGAGGAGCTCCTACAATTCGACATACAAGAGGTCTGGATTCTGGTGGATTGTCCCAAATGGGCAAGGCCTATTGGGACAAAGTGAGTACTCAGGAACAAAAAGGATGAAAGGGGAATAGTTGTCAGGAACAAAGCAAGACTAGTGGCACAAGGGTATACTTAGGAAGAAGGAATTGATTATGAAGAGGTATTTGCTCCAGTTGCCAGGATTGAGGCCATTAGATTATTCCTTGCTTATGCTTCATTCATGGACTTCACTGTTTTTCAAATGGATGTGAAAAGTGCCTTTCTATATGGAACCATTGATGAAGAAGTCTATGTTATGCAACCTCCAGGGTTTGAAGATCCAGAACATCCTGACAAAGTATACAAGGTGAAAAAGGCTATGTATGGACTTCACCAAGCTCCCAGAGCCTAGTATGGTACTCTCTCTAAATATATCTTAGACAATGGATTCAGCAGGGGGAAGATTGATCAGACCCTGTTTACTAAGAAACAAAAGGGTGACCTTCTGCTAGTACAAGTCTATGTTGATGACATTATTTTTGGATCCACTAACTCTATGCTTAGAAAAGAGTTCGCCAAATTGATGCTAAGATAAATTCCAAATGAGTACCATGGGAGAACTAAACTTCTTTGTGGGGTTACAAGTTCAGCAGCGGAAAGATGGGATATTTATCTCACAAGACAAATATGTGGCTGAGATTGTGAAGAAGTTTGGCATGTCTGATGGAAAGAAGGTGTCCACTCCAATGGACAAGGATCATCCATGGGGTAAGGATGGTCCTGGAAAGCCTATAGATGTCAGGAATTACAGGTATATGATTGGGTCTCTTATGTATCTCACTGCTTCAAGACCTGACATCATGTTTGCAGTCTGCTTATGTGCAAGATACCAGGTGTCACCAACACAGTGTCACTTATTTGCTGTGAAAAGGATTTTTAGGTATCTAAAATGTCATCCCACCTTAGGACTCTGGTATCCAAAGGAGTCACCATTTGAGCTGATAGCCTATTCAGATAGTGATTATGCTGGTGACAACAATGATAGGAAGTCTACAACAGGGGGATGCCAATTTTTGGGAAGCAGGCTTATATCTTGGCAATGTAAGAAGCAGACTATCATGGCAACATCCACAACTGAAGCTGAGTATGTAGCAGCTGCTGCATGCTGTGGTCAAGTTCTTTAGGTGCAAAATCAACTGCTTGATTATGGGTATAACTTTCTTAAAACCAAGATATTCATTGACAACAACAGCACTATTTGCATTATAAAGAACCCTGTTTTTCATAGCAAAACTAAACACATTGAAATTAGACATCACTTTATCAGAGATTGTTTTGAAAAAGGACTGATTGTCCCTGAGAAAATTGATACAGAACTTAATGTTTCTGATCTTTTAACAAAAGCTTTTGAAGTAGGGAGGTTTCAGTATATGGTTGCAGGTATTGGAATGGTTACTCCTTAAAATCTGATGTCTATTTTGTCATGTATGATCAGGGTTGCTTCACTGCTGTTGTTGTATAACTGTTAGTCCATTTTTCCATCTCTTTTATTCCACTGCTTTTTAACACAGATTCCCCTGTTGGGGGTTCATTCCCCTGCTAAGATAATTTTTCTCTTAAGCTGGGTGTGTTCTTTTTACAAAAGTGGTTCTATGTGGTTTTAGACTAACAATGCAGAGGTTCATATGGTGCATACTATCCTCATTGGTGGATCAGGTATATACTCTACGTTTCAGGGGAGGTTAGGTCACACCTTTAGGACTCAGGGTATCCTTATGGTACTCATATATGATCTTAGATCATATCCACTGGTGAGTGAGGGTTCAGGGTAATGATGACTTGCTGCAAAGCTGGTCAGAACTCTGAAACCTTGAGGCACTGTAGTGTGTGCTTACATTTCTATATTAAAACAGCTTGCTGTTCAAATACAGATGTGTGGCACACATTGCCAAGACTGACTGACCATAGGTAAGGGACAAGGTTGGGATGGTGACTGGGGTATGCATGTTTTCTTGGGTAACATGGTGTAGGGGGACTTATGTATTGACTTTTTGTATTGGGACCATTGCTGAATAGAGGACTCTTGAGTTTCTATGTATCTATCTTGTGTATACAAGTGCGTGCATTAGAGCAGAGCTAGTTAGCATTAGTCTCTCCATGACTAGTCCAATACCCCTAGGAAAGTTTCCCCTGCTTTTATCTTTTCATTCCCCTGCTATCATAACATTCCCCTGTTTGACTGTTGACCGACAATACCGTTACCCTGTTCATAGCTGTTGGGCTTGCTAGCTTAACTTTTGGTTAGGGAATATTTTATTGTTTTTAAAAGATATTTGAGGTGCTTTCTTCGCTGATTGGTAATCTTTTCCTTTTTATTTCAAATAAATTAATTTTTTTATCAAGATTTATCTTTGATATTTTTGCAATTTGAAATTTTTTGTCCAATCACAGCTCTTCAATTCGCCTATAAAAACTTAATTCCCTTCACCAGCAGGTCCATCTTTCTCTCTCGACTTAATCCCACTTACCTCTCATCTTTATAAACCTTCAAACTATTTTCAAACTTTATCATGACTCTTAAAATTGCTGCTAATCATAACCAAATCGCTTTGCTTCACGATGAACCAGCAGAGTTTGTTGATGCTGTGGCCTTTCTAAAGTCTTCATACTTTAGAGTGGCCCTTCTCATCAATCCTCGAATCTATACCTCACACATTCAACAGTTCTGGTCTAAAGCCATGACCAAAACAGTGAATGGAGAGGTTATAATTCAATGCACAGTTGATGGTCATCCCAAGGTGATTACACTTGCCTCCATCAGGGAGAATCTTCTCCTTGATGATGAGGATGGGATAACCAACTTTCCTGAGGCTGAAATTTTTGTTAGTCTTGTTAAATTGGGGTACAAACTTTCTAAAAATAAAAAATGTAAGTTTGCTAAAGGCCAGTTTACCCCTCATTGGAAATATTTGATTCATACAATTATGCAATGTTTGTCACCAAAAACCACTGCTTTTAATGAGGTTGGTAGTGAGATAGCTTCTGCCCTGATCTGCTTTGCAACAGGGAGGAAGTATTGTTTTTCTCAAATGATTTTTAAAGGAATGGTTAAGAATGTTTCAAGCACCTCAAAGTTTTGTATGTATCCAAGGTTTATAGAACTTCTGCTGAATATGAGTGATCATGGTCCAGTTAAACACAAAAACTATTTTTCAGCAACCCAACATACCCCCAAACTCTTCACCACACTACTTGCACCATCACCCCTGTTTTCTGGCAAAAACATCCCACTCACTTCAATTATGATGGACCAAATCAGACGAGAAGAAGCCAAGAATCAAACAGCTAAACACCAATTTTCTGATTCCCCTGCCAAGCACCTACCCCCTGCTGATCCACAACAAGAAAGGCGTTCAAAATCCAGGTTTGCCAGGTCTCCCTTGCCTGGTGAATCTTCACAAGCAGCAGAGAGGAGAGTCTCCAAGAGTTTGGAGCAACCTGAGGGTTTGGCTGCCACTACTGTCTCATCCTCAAGGGGTGAGCAGGACAGTGACACCATCAATAAGTCCTCTCCCTCACTCCATGATATCCAAAAAGGGGAGAAATTCCCTTCAAGGATTGAGATCAGTATGCAACCTTTGACTAAATTGGAATTGACGAAAATGTGTATGAGTCTAAAAAGGCAGAATGCACAACTGGTACAAGATGTCAAAAAGCAAGGTCTGGTTATCACTCACTTGGAAACCAGACTTGCTACTCTTGAGGGGAGGAGAAAGCCCAGACTGATTCTTTCAACAGATGAGGATGCTTCCAAAGGGGAGGAAGTTCCAAATACAGAGGGGTCTACTGAGTACTATTCATATCCTGGTGGGGTACATGGAAAGATAGCAAGTGCTCAGAAAGGGATGGAGAAAGGAAGTGCTGATAAGGGAAGTGACAAGGGGAGTGCAACCAAAGATATTGCTCAAACATTACTCACCATGGGCAATCCAGAAGAAGCCCCTGCTTCAAAAGTTTCCCCTGCCATTGCTGATCCCACTACTGTAAGTCAATCCCCTGCTAAGAGTATTACTCAAACTTTTGTTAGAAAGAACAGAAAGCAACCAGCTCAGAAGGGGATTACAATCAAAGAACCTGCATCTAAAGCGAAACCAGCACCAGCAGTGGATCCAAAAGACAAAGGAAAAGGAATCATGGTGGAACAGCCCAAGAGAAAATACAAGCATCTAACTCTTGAACAGCAAAGGGCTCAAGAAGCACATGATGCACAAGTAGCTCTCAGGCTACAACAAGAGGAGATGGATATGCAGGACCAAAGAATGCAAAAGATGAGGCCCAAAGATATGCTCAAGCAGGTTGAGATTATGCATAGAGAACTAGATGACAGGGTACCTCATGTTGGAGAGTTTCTTGATCAATGGGAGAAGGAGTTGATAAATGCTCCTTTGGAAGACAGGTATGAGTTGACTTGCCTTGTTTACAAATATCAAACTGAGTATCTGGAAAGAAGGGCAATTCAGATTCAGAGTGAGAAGTATCTAACTTCAGAGAAAGGGCAACTTGAACACTACAAAGTTCTGCTTAAGAGACATAGAAAGTGGAAGGATGGTGACTTCAGTGATATGAGTTTTGAAGCCATAAAAAGAGCAGTCAGACCAGTTCTAAAATTGTATGATGTGGAGGATTGGATGACTATCAACACTCCTGAGGAAGCTGAGTATCTTAGGAGACAAAGTGAAATGCTACAGAAAGCTAGAGAATCGAAGAAAAGAAAAGCTGGAGAGACAACTTTGGAAACTACACAAGCAGGTGCATCATCACAAGCAGGGGCATCACATCAAGCAGGTGGAAGTTTTCCAGAAGTACTTGAGAAGTCTGTACTTAATGTACAAAGAGCAGCAAAGAGACTCAAGAGAATGGAGAAAGTGGGCACAGTTACTGAAGAGTCTCAAAGGCCTTCAAATGATGAAATTGATAAACAGCTAATTCTGCAGGAAAATGATGATATCTCACCTAGTGAACTTGGAAAGAAGTTTGCTATCACAGAGTATGCTGTTTATGAACACAAAGGGAGGACTTGGTGGAAGCTTACAAGAGCTGACAATACAGCACAGACATTTCTAAGTCTAGATGTCATGTTTCAAATTTTGGATAGTAGAAGATCTGTGGAAAATATTGAAGAAGACGTTTGCTGCAAAACCTCCTACCATGGATGGTGTGGAGAAGGATTGGGTAATCTGGGAGTGCATGCATAGGATGTTTGAGCATGAGTTATTTGATCCTATATTTGATGCAGTGAATAAAGGAGATTTGTTGTATTGGAAGCTATTTACCAATTCTGGGGTTTATGAGGTAGTGACGGAAGGTGTGAGTGTGTACTTGCTCAATCATAGGTATTATCCCTTCTCTCAGGACACCTTGAAGAAACTGGCACAGGCTAACCTAATTGTAGATGCTAAAAAGCCTGTTGCTTATGATCTGGTAAGAATGGTTCATAGTCAGATTTGGCCAGAAAGTTTGTAAGCATCCTCATCAACTAGTATTTATTCAGAAACTTGTCTTTAGGGGAAAGCACAAGTTTAGGGGAGGATTGTTGGGAATAAATCTATGCTTAGTTGTTTCCCCTGCTAGTTGATTATTCGTACCCCTGCTAGAGTAAGTCCCCCCTGCTAAATAACAAAGGCAGGGGGATTGGTTCCCCTGCTGAAGTCAAAGGCCCTGCTGTCAAAGATAAACATGGAATAGATTTTTACGCGTTTCATTTATTATTCCTTAATACTTTCCATAGTTTGTTAGTAGTGATCTTGTACGTGAGTCCTTGTGGCTATAAAAGGACTCACTAGGTTAGCATGCAAAGTGTGTCTTTCTCATTTGTCTTTCATTATAGTACTTTAAGGTTTTGTAAACCCTAATACCATTCTAGGGTATTCGTATATCTTTGATATATTAAAGTTCAATGTTTCAATCACATTTGTTCTTGTGCTAAACATTATATTCCGCATCTTGTTTAGGTACTTTGTTTTGCAAAGTTTCTCTAGTGTTAGATTGAATTCTTTCTCTCTATCACAACCCTTAAACAAGCTAGTAAGGTTTAAGATCTGACTTTGGGATCAACATGGTCTAGCTGTTTAAATCGGCCTGAAATGATTAAGTATAATGTATTTACTCGACAACCAAATGGAGTGAGTCGTAGCTAAGCTTTCGTTAATATACGCAAAGCTGATTGTGATAAGAGTAGAAATAATTAAAACTCTATATTTGGCTAGAATAACCAAATGGTTGCAACAGTCGAGACCAAAGAGTATGGGTCTATCTAAGTCGTTACTAGTCGCCCCCGTAATGTTGTTACAAATGTACACGCCTAGTTTCTATTGCTAATTAAATACGTTGTATCATGCATTTCCTGAGTGATAGTCTTGACTTATGCGATGTTTAAGGTGATTTAGTGATGTTTTGATCAGTTTATTTATATGCATGTTTCGTATATAGTATTTAACTTGGATTAGATTAGTATAACAATTGTATTATTTTGCTTATCCCATATGCGTCATTTTATTTTTATTTAATGAAAAACATATTTACACATACTTATAACACTTTACTCACCCAGACCTTTCACTTTATAGTAATCTATTCAATGTAAACTTTGTCGCAACAGCCGATGTGGGATAAAATCCTTTCTTTTCTCTTCTTTGTGTTTTGTTCAACAAAGAAAGTAAGAAACACTAGCGTTTAGGCAGGCGATAGAGGCGCATCATAGGAAGATCACTTAGGCTGAATGTAACTAGTTTCTTATATAGTTTTTTGTTTATTGGAGATTTATGCTAATAAGAATGGTTCTGTATTTTTTTTATATGATTTCCTAAGAGTGCTTGAAGATGTTGATATGAACTATGTGTTAGTTATGCACATAGGTTTGTATTATAAGTCCGTGATGTTCCAAATTGGTAGCTTTAGTATTGGTAAGAACCTTGTCGAATTAGGTTTCACAGTCGAGTAATTTATGATTTTTGGAGAGTTATAATCTAGGTGCTATATGAGATTGTGATTTAACTTAAGGTTCTTTAATATGAAATCTTGTATTAAGGGTGACTACTCCTAGTACATTAGTTTAATTTTACCAGTTAGTAGTTTTATACTGAAATGAGTCGAATTAATACTCGTTGTGCTCATAATCTAGACATCCGATAAGAGGATTCAAGTATATACTTATACACGTGTATTTCAAATATGATACCGATAGAGATCAAGACCAAAATAGTGATTGGGGATCCTAAGGAGAAAATATGTGAAGATGTTGAGGAGTTGATCGAATGTTGATTTGCTTGTAATGGGATGCCGCTATTTTTGTCCTATCAAGAGGTAACATTACTCACCTTTGCATCTAATATTTATGTCAAGCTGACGTAATGCCGCCTTCGTAGAGTTAAAAGTATATTGTTCTACAATAGATTTAGAGATTTTCTCACGAAACATAACCTGGCATTCCTCTAAACGCACGATGTTCTTTGGGAAGTGTAAGTAACTAGTGCTCCAACAATGTGTCGTGTGCTGTTATGACAGTAACTAGTGTTGCCATGGCCTCCTTTATGAAGTTTGAGGTTTGGGATATGCTAACTTTTAAACCACACTGTTTATTAGTTTTGCCGCAATAAAATCTGGTTGTCATGCACGAGTATTCATCTGGTTTATGAATGAAAAGTAAAGTCTTTGATAAGAGTATTCATTTTCTCTTTTAACATATCGGTTTCACAAATAACTTTCAACTTTTAATTTATTAGATTAGTATATAATAATTATATTATTTTGCTTTCCAATTGTTTTATTTTTGTTTTTATTTAAAGAAAAACAAACAACACATGTTTGAAAAAACAAAATAAAAAAATTTGTTAAATACTAATTGTGATAAAGTATAGATACAATACTCATAATATTTTGCTCGCTCCGACCTTCCTATTTATAGAAAGCTATCCGATGTAAACTTTGTCACACAGCCATGTGGGATAAAATCCTTTCTTTTCTCTTCTTTGTGTTTTGTTCACCAAAATAACACGAGCAATAACATAATTTAATTTGCAAACTTGTCAATCTTTGCAAATTAACACAATTGTAACAAACTCGTAGATTATGCCGTGTTTCACATATTTTCTTGTGAAGTTTTGTATACTTATACCATTCAGGAGGACAAATATTTGGTAGGGTGATTGAGGAGCCGATAACTGATTCAGGAGCAATTTTCGTAATGGTTGGGTCGCTTAAATCAAAAGGCAGCCTTCAAATCAGACATGGTAGATTATGGATGCAACTATGATGCTCCATCACCTTCATCAGCTGCGATGTTGTTAAATATTCATGTTCAGTCTCCACCTTCCATTGTTGCTGGCCTTTGGTGGTCCTAGTTAAGTCTCACGTCACTTTTTAGATACTTTTTTATGAATGGATTTTTGTATGCTATCAACTGATGACGATGATTAGATGAAGTGGAGGTACCTGCGTTTACGCATGCAATAGAGGCACATCACTGAGGCTATTATTACTCATGCAAATAAGAATGTAACTAATTTATTATATTTATTTTTTACTTATGAAGGTAGATTTTTATTATTAGGTTCATGGTGTGCCAAATTGGACATGTTGGGCCGATTTCACAGCCCATCAAGATAATTCCAAAACCCGAAGATAACAGTTATTTGACAGTTACAAAATGACGGTTATTGGCAGTTATTACAAAACTCCAACCGTTACCATGGTTGATGAAACGATACAACGTTTCATCACACCGCTTAGAAAACTATATATAGGATATTTATTTGTCAACAACAGATGATGAATATTTGATGATTACTGATAACAATTATATCAAAGCTTGATTCATAAACAACTTTGCATATTTCTGTATATCTTGATTGAGTTCGAAGATCCAAGACATAGATTAAATTAAATAATTTGTATCAAAGAGAAGGGATCAAGCAACACCAACAAATCATGTCGGCAGTCATCAATCAAAAATCAAGACTCAAACCTGTTTTTTTTAAAGCAACGATGGAGGAATAAATTGAAGAACACAATTTGTGTTCATAAGAAAACAGGAAAGAAGAGAGTTTTTTTTTCTTTCAAGATTCTTATTTGGATTATGATAAGAAAAGAAAGAGAAGAACAAGATGAAAGAAACAACATGTCTGTTTTGTTTTGTTGCAAAAGAAGGAAGAAGACGTTTGCGTTCATAAGAATTCGAGAAGAAAAGGAACCACTGGTTAGTGATGAACCCTAAAAACCGTGAAGGTTGAAAGGTGTGTGGCCGAAGATGAAGGCATACGAGATAATACAATTTTTGCAGCAAACTAACAAAAGGCCATGGACATTTAGAAGAAAATTAGTCGCAGGGAATGCAGAAACCATAGAACCGCAGCGACTACAAGGAGAAAAGAAGATTTTTGGCATCTCGACATTAGGGGGAACTGTTGGACCTGATTTAATGTCTTAGATGCCAAAAGATCAAGCCTATGCAAAAGACATCAGGAAGAGAAATACAGGAAGAACATAAACGGGCTCTTAGGCCCATACCCAAACCCATTAGGGTAAATACAACAGTTAGGAACGGTTGTATATATCTTTTACTTTTATTGAAACGGTGTATAGCTTCATAAGGCACCGATTCACATACTATATATTTGATACGATCCCTGTAATTCAAAGTAACCCATTATATTCATATCAATAATATTCTACAGAAGGGTTCAACCCAATACTTTTGTTCTTACTTTTATTTTATTATGATTGCTTGAAAACATGATGTTGCTATGATCATATCGATCCTGCATGAACTAGGGCGCTGGAAGATATCACTCTAAACGAGGCACTTAAACAAAGGAAGCCAAATCTAGAAACCCTAAAGATTTTTGGCTGCATAGCTTACGCAAAGGTTCCATCACAACATCTAACAAAATTGGATGATAGAAGTATCAAAATGGTATACTTAGGAACCGAATATGGATCAAAAGCATATAGACTATTTGACCCAATAAGAAGGAGAATTTGCGTTAGTAGAGACGTGAAATTCAAGGAGAATGAAACATGGGATTGGAGCGACTATTTAGACGAGCACATCAACGAAGAACCTGAATGGATCGACTTCATAATAGATAACACTAAAAAAGATGATCACCCTGATCATGAAACTGAACCAAGGGATGAAGACGAACCACATGACGAAGACAATGACTTTAACAATTTTGACGATGATGGATATACATCACCAACAAATAGCTCACCTACACATTCTCACACGACTCAAACACCATCAACAAGATCATCTCGAGTAAATTCCCAAGTTACACCAAATAATTTGACACACTCATTCAATCAAAGAAATAGAGAATCAAGAACAACTACAAGCTCTCACTCACGATTTGATCACATACCTATAAGGGGCTATAGATCATTGAATGATGTTTACGAAGATACTGAGGAATTACTACTAGCAGAAGATGAACCCAAGAATTACAAGTAAGCTTCAAATGATCAAAAATGGATAGAAGCAATGAAGGATGAGTTAGATTCTATAAATAGGAAATAACACATGGGAACTCACAACCTTACCTTATGGACATAAAGCAATTGGCTTAAAATGGGTGTTTAAGACGAAGAGAGACGCAAATGGGAAAATAATCAAGCACAAGGCTAGATTAGTAGCAAAAGGCTACATACAAGAGCATGGCATAGATTTTGAAGAAGTTTTTGCTCCTGTAGCAAGAATGGAAACCATTAGATTACTACTTGCCATAGCTGCAAATAGAAAATGGGAAGTGCATCACCTCGACGTAAAATCTGCATTTCTACATGGAGATTTAAAGGAAGAAGTATACGTTGCACAACCTGAAGGATTTATAAAGAAATATGGAAAAGTCTACAAATTAAGGAAAGCACTTTATGGATTAAGACAAGCACCACGTGCATGGAACATAAAGCTAGACAACACCTTGAAGTCTTTAGATTTCAAGAAGTGTGCATTGGAACAAGCCATCTACACGAATACCACAAAAGACTCAATCCTACTGATAGGAGTCTATGTGGATGATTTAATCATTACTGGCACACCTAAGAAGGAAATTGACTACTTCAAAGCTCAAATGGAAGAAAAATTTGAAATGAGCGACTTAGGATTATTAGCATACTATCTTGGCATAGAAGTCACACAATCAAAGGGTGAAATATCTATCAAGCAATCTGCCTATGCAAACAAGATACTAAATGAAGCTGGAATGATTGACTGCAATGAAACATGGACACCAATGGACCCTGGAACAAAGCTAACAAAGAAGACTGAAGACACATTGGTAGACTCAACTGAATATCGAAGCATAATTGGATGCTTAAGATACTTACTACATACAAGACCCGACTTAAGTTATTCTGTAGGATTACTTAGTCGATTCATGCAAGAACCAAAAGAGCAACACATGAAGGCAATAAAGAAGGTACTACGTTATGTAAAAGGAACAAAAGATCATGGAATCACCTACAAACATAATGGAGGAAACCAAATACAAGGATATAGCGATAGTAGCTATGGAGTTAACACTCTAGAAGGCAAAGGAACTACTGGCATTATATTTTACTATGGAGAATCACCTATTAGCTGGAGTTCACACAAACAAGCCACTGTAGCACTATCATCATGTGAAGCAGAATTCATAGCCGCAACTGCAGCAGCAACTCAAGCATTATGGTTAAAAAGACTACTTAGCAAGCTCACTCATATAAGAGAAGAAAAGATTACCATAATGGTGGACAACAAATCAGCAATACAACTAATGAAAAACCCAGTTTTTCATGGAAGAAGCAAGCACAACGACACTAGATACCACTTCATTCGAGAATGCGTTGAAAGAAACGACATACAAGTGGAATTTATAAGTGGCGAATATCAAAAGGCTGACATACTCACAAAAGCACTACAAAAGATACGATTTCTTACGATGAGGCAACTTATTGGACTACGAAATCTACAACAACACTGAAGACGCATTTTATGATTATGGGGGAGATGTTGGGCCGATTTCACAGCCCATCAAGATAATCCCAAAACCCGAAGATAGCAGTTATTTGACAGTTACAAAATGACGGTTATTGGCAGTTATTACAAAACTCTAACCGTTACAATGGTTGATGAAACGATACAATGTTTCATCACACCGCTTAGAAAACTATATATAGGATATTTATTTGTATACAACAGATGATGAATATTTGATGATTATTGATAACAATTATATCAAAGCTTGATTCATAAACAACTTTGCATATTTCTGTATATCTTGATTGAGTTCGAAGATTCAAGACATAGATTAAATTCAATAGGACAGTTAGTGAGAATCTATATGTGTGGCTGATGACAGATGAAGTTGTTTAGTAACCTTGTAAATCTGCGCAGTTCATTTTGTATTATTAGGTTCATGATTGTCAGGCTTCACGGCGACAACGGTTCATTTTGTATTCCTGTGTCAAATTTGTCCTTAATAAGTAGCTTATCTGTGTTGATAAATGATGATGATGCTTATATGAAATTTGTATTAAGGGTGACTACTACTACATTACTATGGTTGCAAGCTAGTTGGAGTTACACGTTAAGTTTCATACTGAAATGAGTCGAATTAGTACTCGCTCTGCACATAAACTAGACATCTGTTGTGGATTCAAAGGTATGCTTTACGATAAATTAGTACTTTGTTTGCATGCGATATGCTATTCTGTTCTTGATGATATATACAGAACTGTTATAAATAAAACTCTATCATCACTGTAGGGGTGAAAACGATCTGAGTCAAGTCGAGTACCGCCAAGCTCGATCTCGACTCGAATACAAAAACTCGAGCTCGAAACTCGACTCGTCATACAAAACTCGAGCTCGGAACTCGACTGGACCTCGATTATTTTCACATCTCATGCTCGAAACTCATAAATACTTGACATATCAAGCTCGACTCGAATCGATTTATGTATATAAAAAATAAAAATGTAATTTAATTAAAACTCACTTGAACTCAACTTGATAATATAGTCGAGTAGCTCGAACTCGCCTCGTTAATCGATGGCCCATTTTGTTTCAAATGATTGTTATATTTCTAATATTGATTTGCAAACTCACGTAAATAAGAAACCAATCTCATAAAAGTCAAGCCCATTTTAAGTGGGGCCATCTTGCTTTAAATAATTAGATGGGCCAAACAGTTTATTGGGTTGGTCTGTGTGGATTATAAGCCCGATAATCACTTTGAGCTCATTTTTAGGTTCGAGGTAGATAGCATTTTATAGTAATCGACTCGAACAAGGTCGAGTCGAGTTCAAGCTCAAGTTATTTGACAAGATTTCAACTCATTCAAATTACCGTATTCTTCGATATGTTCGAGGTACATTAGACTTTGGGCTTCAGTTATATGCATCGTCCACTAATTCTCTTGTGGCTTATACTCTCATGGTCATCCAAGCGACAACACACTCTTTCTAGATCAAGTGCCGAGGCTGAGTATCGAGGTGTCGCTAATGTATTGGCTGAAACTACATGGCTTCGTAATCTTCTTCGTGAACTTCATATGCCATTATTAACGGCTACTCTTGTTTATTGTGACAATGTGAGCGCTATTTATTTGACAGCCAATGAATAGTATATGTGTGCTTTTGACGGATTGGACGCCATTGTTGTGTTGCATATAAAATCGAGTCACAATAGTTAAAGTAGTCTTTTAAAAACGTGAATCCAAAGGCTAAATAACCATAAGATAAGAAAAAAATTAAGTTTTTCTCGCAACATGAGGAGCAATCACAAAATACTACTATATTTTTTTTTATTCCTTGTTTTATTGAAATTGAAAAACAATATCATTTTAACATGTTATTTATGCTTTGTGGAAAATATCTCTTTTCTTTTACGAATTTAAAAACACTAAATTAGAAAAATATGTCTCCAATTAAATGCACTGTAAACCCGTAAACTCTTGATTCTTGAGTATTTGAAAAAAAATATGTTTTACCACTACAAGAATTACCACTACAAGAATTCCAATTTTTAGTGAGACGGATTTTAGCGATATTATAATCGGTTTATTTATACATATACTTTTAACGAGTAAAAGATCTAATGAAAAAAGAAAAAAATTAAAATAAGAAAGACGAGAAGAAAATTTAGCAACAAATTCAAAATAAGAGATAACTTTAAGGAAAAATGCATTTAGTTTTGTAAATGCATATGAGATGTGTGATTGTAAATTCTTCTCATTTCAATCTTTTTCTTATTTGATTGTGACTTTACTTTTAACTTTTATTAGATTAGCATAAAAATACATTAGTTATTTTCTTTAAGAAGTTTGAATTATTTTATTATTTTAAATAAAAATAAAATAACCCATACTGAATAAAGAAAATAAAAAAGTTGTTATACTAATTGTGATGAGTATAAATACAATATTATATTATAATAATAATAAGGTATAAAGAATACTTATAATGTTTTGCTCACTTGGACCCTCCAATTTATAGTAATCTATCAAATGTAAACTTTGTGACAATAGCCGATGTGGGACAAAATCCTTTCTTTTCTCTTCTTTGTGTTTTTGTTTAGAGAAACAACACTGGGGATAATATACTTTAATTTGCAACTTTGTCAATCTTTGCACACCATGGATAGTATTGAAATGGGTACATTTTTGGTATGGGTCGGATTTTGCTTTACCCGCAACACTTCTTGGCCAAAATTTTAAAATTTGATTATTAGAATCATACAGTATGTCAATAAGAACCTTACTCTATGAATAAAATGATGTAGAAAGTCTCTTGTGGCTCGATAGTACATTGGGTGACTTTCAACCAATTTCCATAACCAAAATCAACCCATTTGAAGTAAGTGGGTCAAAATTTCCCACTACTAAGCCCTGTAGTGGTATTTTGTTTCATTTTGTACATCTCGTACAACTTTTATGGTGTCTGATTCTCCATTTTCTTCTCAGATTCAAAGGAGGATCCTGAACAAGACGATATTTGCAGACTCAATAATCTGCTTTTCGTACTTTGCAAGCAGGGCTGTTTAGCTCCAATATCAAGGAGTGTATCTTTGGTTTTTTCATCCTTAATCTGTTGTAGCTTCTAGTTTCGGATATGTCATATCTGTCGCACATCAACTCACTGTTTGTCGTATGATGTTTCTTTAGTACTTTGTTGCATGCGATATGCTTCTTCTGCTGTACATTGCTATTTGGAATATAGTTTTATGTGTTAACAAATTCAAAAAATAATACAAAACTAATAAAACACCATTATGCTGGAATTTGTTGCATGCGATATGCTTATTCCGCTGTATATATGGTTGCATCACATCTATGATATAATGTTTTTTAGTTATGCAGCTGGTCATCCTGAACTTAACAAGAGACCTCGCCCGTGAAGTAAATCATTGCACCTATGGTCCAACTAATTCGGTTATACTTTTCATAACTATTATTATTAGACATTTTCAAATAGCTTATTCTGTTTTATCATATTGTTCCAACAATTCTAAAAAAATGCCTTCCATGATTTCTTTTCCTTTTATCAAATTGTTGAAACAGTTACGACCAAAATGTTTCAGTCTGATATGCGTTTCTTAGTAAGTCTTCCCAGACCTTCCTGTTGATAGTAAGATATCCAATGTACACATTGATGCAATAGCCGATGTGGGACAAACCACTTCTTTAGTTTTCTTTGTGTTTTTGCTTTACAAAAAACACAACAAAGTATGTAACTTTTCTTCTACATTATGTTCTTTACTTGTGAAGTTTGGTATTCGAGCGATGGTGGCAGGACAGATTCTGAAGCTAAAGCTCAATCTATTAAATATGGTGTCGGATATCATGGACGCAACTATGATTCACCCTCATTTTTGTGGGTTGCAATGTTGTTACAAATGTATAGATGCTACGCGCCTGGTGACGTCGTATGGGCACTTATAACACAACTATGGTAACCACATTGTGATTTTGGGTGGTAATGATGTGAAAACCGTAGACGACATTACAAACATGTAAATAAATTTACTTGATTCGGAAAATCAAGGCTCGAAACAAACCAACTTGAGCTTGGTGTTTTATTAATTCATTACTCGAGCTCTACATAAAAACAACAATTATAAAAATCAAGTAGTTGATCGGACCCAATCAAGTCACTGAGACACTGGTTGTTCAACCGCCGGATCGACATGGTTTTTTGTTAAACAAAAACAAAGACTTGCAAATACTAATAAAACATGTAATAGTTGATACCAAGCATTCTTTTCGAAAAGATACACATGACAACTCGGATACCAAACATAAGTATCTCAGATACATCAGCACTATCTTTGAGTACTCTGTATATTTCATCTCTCGCATTTATCCCAAACATGTCAGATAAGAAATCTACCTGATCGATCAAGTTCACTATTTTCATCAAAAACCATAACCCCTTGATTATATTTTTTTGCTCAAGAATCACCTAAACTATTCAAACCAACATCGCTTAAGGTATCAAAAGAAAGACATCATCATGAATATTATAGCTACATTCTCACCATAGATTAAAGTGGATTAAACATCACTAGTTGATCTAAGTTAATCTATACTTTCCATAAATGCCTTTTAACTTTTCTTTGGATAGTATAACAATTATGGAATTTTGAGTTTATTTGTTGAATTAATTTTAAAAAAATTAACCCAACCAATACAAACAAATTTAATCAATTTTTGAATACTATTAGTAATAAGCGTATAAATACAAGATTATGTATATATAAATGTAAAATACTCATGATGATGTGCTCCCCTGACCTTCCAGTTTATAATAAGCTATCTAATATAAACTTTGACCCCATATACGATGTGGGACAAAATATTGGATACTATTTTTCTTTTCAATGTCTGATTTCATTAAAAGTTTGTTTGAATTTGAGCCGTAATTCGTATCATATGATACGTGGGCTATTAGTTTTGAATTTGAATTTTGGACCGTAATCCTTACTGAATAAGTGGGTCGTTTGAATTATTATCCGAACCACATTTGGGGCGTTTGAATTTGAGCCTGTTCGTCAAAATATTTATTAACTTGAATTTGTTTGGTACGGATAATAAGTTTGAATTTGGGTCTTAATACTTATCAAATAAGTGGACCGTTAGAATTTGAATTTTGTATTTGGAATTTAAAGATCGATTTGGTTGTTTTGAAGAATTGGTTATCATCATGTCGTTTAAAGTTTGGTCGATCGTTTGGAATTTGGAAATTAGGATCTTCGTTTGTCGAGCGTTTGAAGTTGGTTGCTCGAATTTTATATTCTTTGGTTAAGATCGTTTAGGCCGATTTGTTTTATTTGGTTGACCGAGTTTGAAATTTGTCGGTTCACATTTCATTGTTCATTTGAAGAGATCGGCGTTTGACTTGGTTTAGTTTGCATTGGATCGTTTTCAGGTTCGATCCATTTTGGATTTGCTTTGGATCGTTTTCAGGTTCGATCTATTTGGATTAGTTTTAGATCGTTTTTAGATTTGATCATTTGGACTAGTTTTGGATCATTTTCGGATGCGGTCGTTTGTTTTGAATTTGGCTAGTATCTCTAGCGTTTGGAAATTGGAAATTTGAATTTGAAGATGAATGATTCGTTTGGTTTGAAGTTTTGACTGGACTTGAAGTCTGAAACTTTAGATATTACTTAGGAGCTAAAGTCAAGGTGGAGTTTGTTAGATAGAAAACCCGTTTGAATAACATATAGCAGTGGTCTGGTACTTCTTTTGGTATGGTGGAGTGATTCTTTCAGGATTTGTTTATTATTGTTTGATATGTTCTTCGGGTTACACCTATGATCTTTGTTTGAATTTTGGATTGGTGTTTCAAGTTGGAATTTGGATATTAGTAACGAATGCATTTATTGGAATCGGTTTGCTCTAATACCAATTTGTTAGGATTAGGGGGCTCAAAATCAGCAGCAAAACAACATCAGCAAACAAACAACCTAAGGCAACAACCAATCAAACAGAACATATGATCAGAAAGGGGACGTATGTGAATAATGAAATTCATCTTTTGTCCCAAACACCCCCTTTCTGATCATATGTTCTATTTGATTGGTTGCTGCCTTATGTTGTTTGTTTGTTGATGTTGTTTTGCTGCTGATTTTGAGCCCCCTAATCCTAACATGTTGTTTTTCACATATTTTCTTGTGAAGTTTGTCATGTTTATACCATTCTCGAGGACGGATATTGAGTTATTAAGGCGCCGTTAATTGCTTCAAGAACAATTTACATAATGGTTGTGCCGTTTAAAACAAAAGGAGGGACTACAAAATCATACAGGAGTGAATACGGACGGAACTATGACACCTCCTCGACACTAGCAACTTTGTCGTATGTTCTTATCAATGTATAGTTGGCACACTCCTATTGACGTCCTATGGTTGACTCTACCACAATAAGCTTAGACATATTCACAAATTTTACTGTGAGGGTATCTATTAGTTTTTATCTTTAATATGTTGGATCTTGTTGTTTGGGATAATGTTATATCTATTGTATGTTACTTATTTAGTACTTTGTTGGATGCGATATGCTTCTTCCGCTGTACATTTTTGTTTGGAATACGCTTCTTCTCTTGTATATCGTTGTTTGAGATATACTGGTATTTGTGCATTTGATTCGTTTCCATAACTTAATAATTCTATGGTTTGAACCTAAAGTAGCAGTTTGTCAGAATCTTCTTCTATTGAAAAATAATTCTAACAGCTAAGAATAGCAGTCACTACTCGTAAAGGCTCATACTCAACACAATATACAAAGGGTTATAAATGTGTAGACTTTATTTTCATTATCCGATGCGGGACTAAAAACATGCACCAAGTTTCATGAAAGTAACCACCCATTGAAGTTCGGTTTCCACAAATTTGACTTCATTAAATTCTTTCACCAAATTTTTTAAGTTTAACTAAATTAAATTCAATTTTAACTTTTTTTACCAACCATATCGTTTGATTTTACTTATGTGTTAAAATAGAGTTATCTGATTGGTCCAATTCTTTTTTCTACAACCTCCACTATTCACTAAAATTTTCAAATAATCTAATTTTTTATTATATATGAAACAATAAATATAAGACAATAAATTAAATTAGCAAATTATATGCATTGGTAAGTATAAAAAAGTCAAATACCAAAGTGGGGTATAAACCATAGAATCCGAAAAAAATTATGAGCAAAAGTGTAGTTTTGCCCACACGTATAAGAAAGTGTGAGCAAAAGTCCCATTTACGCACACACTTTACAAAGAGTGAGAAAAATTATAGTTTTACTTATATTTTTTTATAAGGAATAAATAATAGTCTTACTTTTACCCACACATTTTAAAAGAGTGAGTGAAAATTTAACTTGTATATAAAGCTATTCACGGTTAGAATACCAATTTTGATCAACAACACGAGGTTGAGTATATGACTGAAGAGAAGTTATGTGGTCCAAACATAGAACCGAAGACCAAACTGAAATGTTTGATCTATGTCTGGTTTGATGTCTTTATAAGTAGGGGCAGAGGGATGTGAAGCACAGTTCAGGGGGGGGGGGGGGGGGGGGGAGGGAGGGGGCAGTGCCCTAAATAATTTCTCCTACAATCTCAACTTAATGGTAAATTATATACTTATTATTGGGTTTTGCTTGGTTGCCCCTGTAAAACCCCAGATTTTGGGCTTTTAACACGTCACCGTTTCATTATTAATATCGTTCATCCAATAATATTTTTATCAACGACTTTTACAAACGAGAAAATAATACAGTAAATATTATTATATTTACTTATGTTACTTAAAAACTTCACGTTTTAACCATAGAGCTATTTTATTTATTTATTTTTAGACATATTTGATATACATAAATAATTATAATTATAATTAATAACGACGGCCCAAAATACTACGCATTAAAACTATATATAATTTTTTTTAAAAACACAAAACATTTGTACCAATTTACCCATACTTGTCTTATATCAATCTAAAAATCATATATCCCATATATATGACTACACAAGAACCAAAAGTAAACTTAAACATATGTAAGTTGTGACATTGGTTTTTCTTCCTTTTCTACACATTCTATACTAACTAAATCTCTAACAAAATCAAATGAAAATAACAATGTACACATCCCATATATGCTAAGTATAAACTTTTCTTCCACCTAAAAACAAACACATCACCACCCTAGGAGACCAAAATCGTATGGGTCGTAGCTTCTCCCCGAGCCACATCTTTTAACCAAACTACGTACTCCTAAAATTAAATCCTATGTAAGATATATTTGTACTTGTAAGATTCTATACCTTCTTTCCTTCATGTGTATAAACTTGAACCATAAAATGTTAACCTACCCTATGTATAGCCGTGTATAAGCTTGAGCCACAAAGCACAATCTTCATATTGCTATTTATCCCTCTCCCTCACTACCGTGTATAACACCTTCACCACCAACCTCACTTCTACTTCTTTCTTTCTTCTCTGCCGAGAGTAACAAACCACCACAACACCAACAATGGCTTCTAATTCTCCCTTTCTCTCGGCACCCACAAGCACAACACCAACAATGATATTCTTTTATCCATATGTTCAAACATGACTAAGAAGACGAGAGATAGTGTGGCTTCAATATTCACAAATCGCTCATGTGTCCTCATAACAGAACCCTACACCATTTCCTTCCTGTCCATGAGCAGCCGTAATAAAAGGAGAGGCGAGTCGAGGTTAGCACGTTTAGGAGATGATCACTAGGGATGAATCGGTTGGTTGGTCATGAATTACTCCTACGGTGAAACTTCATGCGTCGCACACCGCTTTATTGTGAGTCACTCGTCAATTCCTACATCTCCTTTTATTATAAACGCATGCATTTTAAGTTCTCCCATAAGTATGTGCTTGAAGCTACTGTTTTAATAGAGGAAGTAACAACAAATGTATAGTACGTAATCATTGTGTTCTTACTGTTACAAGCAGAAACTCCATTTTAGTTATTAATCAAACTTGAAAACATAAAATACTTTTGGTATATATAGCTTGAATCTATAAGTTCGTAAGAACAGAACATATACTTCCTTTTCAAAACAAACAATGAACTATAATACTAAACGCAGCCTAAAACCTCAATGCTTGAGACCTAAAACAAACCACCTAGGATCGAGTGCCCACGGGTTTTATGGGGGCAAAACGTACCCCATAGTCCCGAGATTTTTACACAACTCGAATCACATAAAATGGTTAAGAAACACGCTAGATATTAATCGGCGAAAATACCGTATGAGGCTTAGTATAATAGAAAATATAACTCGATTTAGTATTGAAAAACACGACCTTTTACGACATGATTTTGACCCTCTAAACAAGCTTTCCCCAAGACGAGTAAAGAACAAAAGTTGTAGACGGCCATGTCGTCTACACGAACCTATTTTTAGTTTGAACCAAAAGTATTTATCGAAAACCGTATACTAGATCGAAAGTGACTCGATAAACACTTGTATTTTAAAATAGTTTTCGACACCTATTTCGAACATGATTTTACCCTATCAAACAATCTCGATTTATAAAACTAAACATACGGGTCTCTAGACGACCCGGCTAGCTTCCTAACGATGCTTTTATTTTGTATCAAAATGCATTTATGAACTCGCTATTCACTTTCGAAAACAATAGATCTTGCTACCGTTGGTTTGTAGTTTCCACCGTTAGTTGTAGACTTGCCACTGTTGGCACTTGAGAAAATACGACATGCATAATTCTATTAACTCTTTCATTTATTACCAATGTCTCTTGTTTCCCCAACACCAACACTTTTGTCCCTTGTTCCCACAACACCAACATGTTATGTTTCCTTAAAGGTTACATGTTTCACATTTTAAAAACACTTTTATAATAAATATTTAATTTAATTAAATAATTATTTTTATAATAAAAATATAATATATTTAGGATATTTGACCCGTTAAATGACCCGAACAAATAAACTGGCTCGACAACAAAATATTTAGTATTCCTAAATATATCCCGACTGAACGACTACACTTTTACTAAAACACTAAAACTTTCACAATTATTATAACCATCGATTTATTTATTAAACTCAAGCACATACTAGGGGATTATATGCATTGTATATTATTATTACGATAACGGAAACTTGAAAGACTTTTTATAAAACATTATTTTTATAAGTCTTAATTAAATAAAAATCATTTTATTTAATTCATTTAAACTATTACCATTCAACCAATGTAAATACACTTTATTAAAGGTGTACATATTTTAATAACTTACTATAAGTTTAACAACGATAACAACTTATTAAATCTGTGATCATGCATTTTCATCAACTACATTTATATGTGCATTTTATTTGTGCATTTACTGAGACACACTTAATTACTTAGGTAATTCTACTGCTTCGTGATCACACTGTGCCAGTACATTCAGTGACATCATCACTACATCATTACTACTGAGGTGAGTTCATGGCCTCATCTTTACTATTTTATAACTGGGGGAGAAAACATACAAACGTTTATTTTTATGCAAGCATGCACAGACAACAACAATTTATTGCCTACTGTTTGCCCCATTCCCGTGGACTGTAATAGTTAATAGTGTAGCGCGAAATGTATGGATAGATCTATTCGGGTATTGACAACACCCGGCCTGTCGTGATCAGCTGTCACGTGATGCTTAGGCCAAGCAGCAGGTTTATGTCATTGTCGGATTAAGGGAAACAAACTTCAGGATAGACCCAATGGGCGTACTGACAATCATGTCTAGCTTCTATTACAGGGCAGTAGGAACTACTGTAGTATTGGGCTGTGATGTCCTGCTACCTTCGTGATGCTTTGCATATTAATACTTTATTTAATTAAACCTGTGAATTCACCAACCTCGTATTGACCCCCACATTTTACTCTATATGTTTTCTCAGGAAAATAAGCAGGTTCATGTGCATTGGATTCCAGCATCATAAGAAGCATCATATTTACCATCGGGATGGGATATTTCTACAAATAACAATAAATGTTGATTTCAAGACAGTTTATTTAAATTGTAAAGTTAAATTCATGTAATATGTTTTAAATGATACTTTATGATCATGCTCTGTATACTATTTGCTATCGATCCACCCAAAGTAACACCCCAGTTACTATTCCGCTGCATTTGACCAACATGGGGGTGTTACAGAAATGGTATCAGAGCGATAGTTATAGAGAACCAGATCAAAAACTTAAAAATTTTTAAATAAATAAAAATTTTAAAACTGGACTATAACTGAATATAAAAATCAGTTTAAAGAAAAACTGATTTTTGGGGACCCTAATAGTTAGGCATATAGCATATAGAGCATACATATTATATGAACTAACCCTTTACGTGCTATACATATTACGATTATGTAATATCCTCTTGAAGCTATTTAAATACTTAAGGTATTTAATGAAACCCTATTTGGAATACAAACATGCCATGTTAGTAGGGAGCTTTATACTAAAGATGTTCCATCTCGATATTACGTTTTGACTGGGTGGTTGGGTTTACGATTTAAAGTGCCCTCGCTCCTCAAACGTTTATAGAATGGCTTCTGAAGTATGATGGCCTGAACAATGCATTGTATCCACAAACAACTTTGTACATAACAAACCTTAGAAATATCTAAATACAATCTAACTAAATCTTTATAAATCTTTGAAAAATCTAACTAGATTCTGTGAATCTTTGGAAAATCTAACAAGATTTTATAAATCTTGAAAAATCTACCTAGATTTTTATCAATCTTAGAAAATCTTTGGAAAAATCTAACCAGATTTTATAAATCTTTGAAATTATGAATAGATTTTATAAATCTTAGAAAATCTTGGGAAATCTAACTAGATGTTAACAAATCTTTAAAAATCTAACGAGATTTTAGCAACCTTTTGAGAATCATAACTAGATTTTGTAAATCTTTGGAAATCTAACCAACTCTTTATAAATCCTTGGAAAATATAAATGGATTACGATAAATCTTGAAAAATCTAACTAGATTTTTGTAAACCTTGAGAAACTTTATTCGAACTAACTCTTTGGAAATCTTATTTACTCTTTGGATATTTTGTCTTTAAGAATCTAACAAAATCATTAGTATCTAACTAAACTTAACAAATTTCATACTAAATTTTTAGCTAGTATTACTAGCTAGTAGGTAAAATTACTCCTTTCAAACATTGCATAATGTTTTACAGCATGAAAAACTTTGCACTATCATATGCATCATACATGAGCATTCATTCATTTTGATCACTGGAACTTTGAACAATACATTATGATTGTGAGTATTCAATCATAGGATCATGGGAACATTTCGTATGACTACATTTTTATGAGCATACAGACATACTATTATTCATTGAACATTTCGTATGACTACATCTTTATGAGCATACAAAACATACAATTGATCATTTTTGGGACTATTAAGTCTCCTGAAACACATGAGCATATGCATACATCATTTTAGATTTTATAAAGTCTAAAACCATGATCACAAGTATTTAAGTTTACCAAGTATGTAAACTCACTACAAAATAAATATGCACATACCCTCTTTATACTATAAGTAATAATACGGGTCAACGAAAGCCACCTTTTTACGTTCCAACTTCACACTTATTAATTTTAGTAAGTGTCATACGTTTTATACTACTAAAACTATACGTTTTATAATTACTACTTATACTTTCACCTTAACCAAATCACCTTAGATTTGAACATCTACTCACGGAACACAACTCATTGACTCATACACTTTGGTTTCGTAATATTTATTTTTAGATATTATATTTTTTTGATGGTAAGCCTTGCCGGGAATATTTAAGTAGGTTGGGCTATGAAATCCTTATTGAAACGAATTAGGACGCTTTTTCATTTGAATAAAGAAATCATAGGGCACCGAACCATGAAGTTATAAATTTTTACTTTACATGGATGAGGACGCTTATGGATCTAAATAAAAATTTATAAACAAGTGGGCTTAAATGTATTTGACGTGACTCATTATTATTTTTCCAGCTATGGAGCGTATTCCTTTTGGCTCACAGTTCGTCCAAATACCTTATCATTATAAAATCCTTATAAATATTCCTGTTTATCTCTCTTGGATCATAGCATTGTGCTATTGATTCTCGACTTATTTTTCTTTTTCCCAACATCGCATCACATAAGCTCATTGAAGCTTAATAGACTTAAAAATCTCTTGAAGGACTATTAAAACACAAACAAGCCTTATCTATGCATACTGAGGACCGATAAGGCCCACGAAACACACTAAATAGAGCCAAGACTTAAAACGAACATGCACCATTTTATCCAACCTTGTAAACTATCAGGGACTTATGTTGCCATTTATCAAACATATTATAAGCCCTAAGATAATAAGACAAAACTCTAAGGACTAAACATGGATTTCATTGAACTTAAAAGAAGCCCTAAATGATTTAACACGGATTAAAAACCCTAGGGGCTGATTTTGCCACTTTTGAAACTAAATTTAAGCCCTAGGTTATTTTGTTGGAAAAATATTTGTGCCCTAATGGCCACATTACAAAAATAGAAGGACCAAATGTGTAAATTATCAAAACATAAAAGACAAATTACTTTGTGCATTAAAATTTACTCCTCAGAGGCATACGATCAATAACTACATTTTAAATATCACCTATGAGCATAAACTTGACTTCACAAGATTACACGTTCAAGAAAAAGTGTCCTCACTTATTCCCTCAACGAGTAACTTCATCTTAAGCTTTGAGGACAAAGCTAAAATAACGGGTAAGTGCTGTAAAACCCCAGATTTTGGGCTTTTAACACGTCACCGTTTCATTATTAATATCGTTCATCCAATAATATTTTTATCAACGATTTTTACAAACGAGAAAATAATACAGTAAATATTATTATATTTACTTATGTTACTTAAAAACTTCACGTTTTAACCATAGAGCTATTTTATTTATTTATTTTTAGACATATTTGATATACATAAATAATTATAATTATAATTAATAACGACGGCCCAAAATACTACGCATTAAAACTATATATAATTTTTTTTAAAAACACAAAACATTTGTACCAATTTACCCATACTTGTCTTATATCAATCTAAAAATCATATATCCCATATATATGACTACACAAGAACCAAAAGTAAACTTAAACATATGTAAGTTGTGACATTGGTTTTTCTTCCTTTTCTACACATTCTATACTAACTAAATCTCTAACAAAATCAAATGAAAATAACAATGTACACATCCCATATATGCTAAGTATAAACTTTTCTTCCACCTAAAAACAAACACATCACCACCCTAGGAGACCAAAATCGTATGGGTCGTAGCTTCTCCCCGAGCCACATCTTTTAACCAAACTACGTACTCCTAAAATTAAATCCTATGTAAGATATGTTTGTACTTGTAAGATTCTATACCTTCTTTCCTTCATGTGTATAAACTTGAACCATAAAATGTTAACCTACCCTATGTATAGCCGTGTATAAGCTTGAGCCACAAAGCACAATCTTCACATTGCTATTTATCCCTCTCCCTCACTACCGTGTATAACACCTTCACCACCAACCTCACTTCTACTTCTTTCTTTCTTCTCTGCCGAGAGTAACAAACCACCACAACACCAACAATGGCTTCTAATTCTCCCTTTCTCTCGGCACCCACAAGCACAACACCAACAATGATATTCTTTTATCCATATGTTGAAACATGACTAAGAAGACGAGAGATAGTGTGGCTTCAATACTCACAAATCGCTCATGTGTCCTCATAACAGAACCCTACACCATTTCCTTCCTGTCCATGAGCAGTCGTAATAAAAGGAGAGGCGAGTCGAGGTTAGCACGTTTAGGAGATGATCACTAGGGATGAATCGGTTGGTTGGTCATGAATTACTCCTACGGTGAAACTTCATGCGTCGCACACCGCTTTATTGTGAGTCACTCGTCAATTCCTACATCTCCTTTTATTATAAACGCATGCATTTTAAGTTCTCCCATAAGTATGTGCTTGAAGCTACTGTTTTAATAGAGGAAGTAACAACAAATGTATAGTACGTAATCATTGTGTTCTTACTGTTACAAGCAGAAACTCCATTTTAGTTATTAATCAAACTTGAAAACATAAAATACTTTTGGTATATATAGCTTGAATCTATAAGTTCGTAAGAACAGAACATATACTTCCTTTTCAAAACAAACAATGAACTATAATACTAAACGCAGCCTAAAACCTCAATGTTTGAGACCTAAAACAAACCACCTAGGATCGAGTGCCCACGGGTTTTATGGGGGCAAAACGTACCCCATAGTCCCGAGATTTTTACACAACTCGAATCACATAAAATGGTTAAGAAACACGCTAGATATTAATCGGCGAAAATACCGTATGAGGCTTAGTATAATAGAAAATATAACTCGATTTAGTATTGAAAAACACGACCTTTTACGACATGATTTTGACCCTCTAAACAAGCTTTCCCCAAGACGAGTAAAGAACAAAAGTTGTAGACGGCCATGTCGTCTACACGAACCTATTTTTAGTTTGAACCAAAAGTATTTATCGAAAACCGTATACTAGATCGAAAGTGACTCGATAAACACTTGTATTTTAAAATAGTTTTCGACACCTATTTCGAACATGATTTTACCCTATCAAACAATCTCGATTTATAAAACTAAACATACGGGTCTCTAGACGACCCGGCTAGCTTCCTAACGATGCTTTTATTTTGTATCAAAATGCATTTATGAACTCGCTATTCACTTTCGAAAACAATAGATCTTGCTACCGTTGGTTTGTAGTTTCCACCGTTAGTTGTAGACTTGCCACTGTTGGCACTTGAGAAAATACGACATGCATAATTCTATTAACTCTTTCATTTATTACCAATGTCCCTTGTTTCCCCAACACCAACACTTTTGTCCCTTGTTCCCACAACACCAACATGTTATGTTTCCTTAAAGGTTACATGTTTCACATTTTAAAAACACTTTTATAATAAATATTTAATTTAATTAAATAATTATTTTTATAATAAAAATATAATATATTTAGGATATTTGACCCGTTAAATGACCCGAACAAATAAACTGGCTCGACAACAAAATATTTAGTATTCCTAAATATATCCCGACTGAACGACTACACTTTTACTAAAACACTAAAACTTTCACAATTATTATAACCATCGATTTATTTATTAAACTCAAGCACATACTAGGGGATTATATGCATTGTATATTATTATTACGATAACAGAAACTTGAAAGACTTTTTATAAAACATTATTTTTATAAGTCTTAATTAAATAAAAATCATTTTATTTAATTCATTTAAACTATTACCATTCAACCAATGTAAATACACTTTATTAAAGGTGTACATATTTTAATAACTTACTATAAGTTTAACAACGATAACAACTTATTAAATCTGTGATCATGCATTTTCATCAACTACATTTATATGTGCATTTTATTTGTGCATTTACTGAGACACACTTAATTACTTAGGTAATTCTACTGCTTCGTGATCACACTGTGCCAGTACATTCAGTGACATCATCACTACATCATTACTACTGAGGTGAGTTCATGGCCCCATCTTTACTGTTTTATAACTGGGGGAGAAAACATACAAACGTTTATTTTTATGCAAGCATGCACAGACAACAACAATTTATTGCCTACTGTTTGCCCCATTCCCGTGGACTGTAATAGTTAATAGTGTAGCGCGAAATGTATGGATAGATCTATTCGGGTATTGACAACACCCGGCCTGTCGTGATCAGCTGTCACGTGATGCTTAGGCCAAGCAGCAGGTTTATGTCATTGTCGGATTAAGGGAAACAAACTTCAGGATAGACCCAATGGGCGTACTGACAATCATGTCTAGCTTCTATTACAGGGCAGTAGGAACTACTGTAGTATTGGGCTGTGATGTCCTGCTACCTTCGTGATGCTTTGCATATTAATACTTTATTTAATTAAACCTGTGAATTCGCCAACCTCGTGTTGACCCCCACATTTTACTCTATATGTTTTCTCAGGAAAATAAGCAGGTTCATGTGCATTGGATTCCAGCATCATAAGAAGCATCATATTTACCATCGGGCTGGGATATTTCTACAAATAACAATAAATGTTGATTTCAAGACAGTTTATTTAAATTGTAAAGTTAAATTCATGTAATATGTTTTAAATGATACTTTATGATCATGCTCTGTATACTATTTGCTATCGATCCACCCAAAGTAACACCCCAGTTACTATTCCGCTGCATTTGACCAACATGGGGGTGTTACAGCCCCCAACTCGGGTCGCCGATTGCACTCAAAAGTTTAAATTGAGATGCCCTCTTCAAGAAGAAAAAACCATCATTGTGAATTGATAGAAGAGAAAATGAAAAAAAAAGTTCGAAGATGAGAAATAGATGGTGGATCAGTGAAGATTAAAATAAGATATTTAGAAATGGATAGCATTGAATATCATAATAATATACCCAACCAGTACATCACAAATATGGCTCTTGAGTCATGCAAACGATGACAAGAACACAAATTGGTGACTCCTAAAGAAATGTTGTCATTAGCCTTCACAATCTTAATTATAAAGACATCTCAAGTTTGCTCACCCACCTATGTGGGGTAAAAATGTTGGAACTTATATTAGAGCTTGGTAACTCGCAAAGCTGTTGTGACAAGGTTGATATGTAGCACCTCGTTTATTTTTTAGTATACCTAGGTTCATTGCGAGCCGACTAATCCCATGGCGACTACCCTTTTGGATAGCCCGAAGTCGTCTTAGGTGAAACTCCGTGGCCACCCCTAACACCCCTAAGTGTACACAACTAGTGAGGTTTGAACCCTTGACCTCTCTTTTGAGAGTCAAGAACCTCCTTTATTGGCTTGTGCTTGTTTGGGATTTATGCAGTTTAATTCAAAATACATGATAAACCCTTATGACGCTCTTATTTTGGATCAGTAATTGTCAACGAAATATTGTCGTTAATAAAAAGCACATAAGCTTGGTGAGTGAAAGGTAACAAACCATATGCACAATGAGTTGCAAAGGGGCAAGGATGAAGGAAGGACGTCAATGTTTGGGTTTGGCTAATTCGGTTCGTTTACATTTTCAATTTCGTTTGTATTGTTTTTCGGGTTATTTGATTGAATCTCACCGTTTCCTACATTAAGTAAATATGGCTATAAAATATACAAAAACTAGTAATATTTTAGCAGTACAAGAATTCTAACTTTTTTTAACCGTAAACAACTAAATAGTCGTTTTTTCATCTTTGAATCATTTTTTTACCTCGAAGTATAAAGGGTAAATATTCTTTCCCATTGACAAATACAAGCTATCCAATTTAATGCATACTAGCAGGGTACCCGCGCGATGCGGCTGCGGGTACCTATAACATAATTTCGATGAATAATATTTTAACTTTATGGTTTTTAACAACAACATTTCAAAAAGCGAAAATTTATGGTTTATGTAGCTTTATCTAATTGTCTAACCGAATCGATGGTGGCTATAATTCTCGGTTGAACCAGTTAATCTGGTTTGATATTGAAAATTGTAAATATATATGTTTTAAATGGTTTGTAAGGTGAATATAAAATTGTATATTTGAGTAATGTGGTGTATTAATTATATGTTTATTGTTATTAATTGATTTTGAAAAAAATAAGATGTAGTAACATTTGTTGTTTTCTACAATATGTTATTTTATTTGTAAAGTGTGGTAATGAAGTGTTTTAATTATAATATTAATTACATTTTAATGATAGTTTTAAATGTAATGTGTTATAAAAGTTCTTATGTTTGTTGTGGTTGTACATAGACATTAATAGGTTGTATTACTCAATTCTTATTTTGTTATTTGCATTAATAAGTTGTACATTATGCTTTATTTGTTATACTACTTAAAATTTTAGTATTTATTGAAGAGAGAGATACCAATTTGTTTTATAAGGAGTATAGATAAAACTCTTACAATGACCATTCAATTTATAATATGCTATACGATGTAAACGTCGGACAATATTGGATACCATTCTTCTTGCCAGTGTCTTGTTCCATAAAACCTTGACACCACCACCTTGTCGTCTACAATGTTCTTGCCAATATATAGCTGCTAAACGCCTAGTGACGTGACGTCATATTGTCGACTATACCTAAACAAGCTAAAGCACAAAAATATGAAATCTTTAACGGATTTGATCTTGTCTACAAGTCTTAGTAGCTAGTTTGTGACTTTAAAGCATTTGTGTTTTATTAATGTGAAAACAAACGATGATTAAAATAGATGAAAGTATATATATGTCTTAATAGGTAAGGTGTTTTCCTATATATCCATGACATGAACAAATTGATAGAACATTTGACAACTCAAATTATATGAAACAAATACT
This sequence comes from Glebionis coronaria, assembly GCA_025667525.1. NCBI lineage: Eukaryota > Viridiplantae > Streptophyta > Magnoliopsida > Asterales > Asteraceae > Glebionis > Glebionis coronaria. The sequence goes on along the minus strand of CM046879.1, from coordinate 4,284,001 downwards.
ACACTTGTATAAATAAAGACAGATGATTCTTTAAATCCGACAAATAAACTTCAACAAAAATGCAGAATATTTAGAGAAAAAAGCCTAAATAAAATAAATAACCATCGAGATGACAAACAAAATTGCCTTAAATGTCACATATTTAGACTCTTGAATTCATGCAACGGAAACGTATTCGTTTGCAATGAAAAGAACCTAAATTCGTAACATATGAGGTAAATTGTTAATAGCCTTCACAATCTTAGTTATAAACTTATAAACACATGTCAAGTTTGCTCACCTACCTATGCGGAATAAAGCTGTTGGATATATTAGAGCTGCGTAACTCACAAAGCTGTTGTGACAAGGTTGTTATGTAGCAGCTTTTTTATTGGCTTGTGTTTGTATTGGATTGATCAGTAATTGTTGACCATATGTTGTCGTTAACAAACCATATGCACACTGCGTTGCAATGGGGCAAGATGAAGGAATGACGTCCAAGTTCAAGTTGGTGATTGGGTAATCTTGGGTTATATAAAGATCAAATGGTGGACAGTAACCGTGCGGGTTCTCAATGGGAAAATGGCGCTTGGAAAAATCAGATCTCAACAATTATAAGCTCGAGAGATCAGTTTTATAGTCGAGCTGGATGCTTGATAATAAACGGCCCAATGAGCTTGATTCGATTCGAGCTCGAGTTATTCGACAAGAGGTCGTTTCATTGTAACTGTTACACGAAATAATAGAATGATAGTATCAAAGTTGGTTGTGTCAAATAACTTTCAATCAAAGGCCAATCTTGTATTACGATTTTTAACCACTTATACTAATTTCCGTGCATCATAATTCTCATAAAAAAAAGTGACAATCGATATTAATGGCAAATTTGTAACAATCGGGGAAAAATAACACTCATCCAACACATTTCCTAATAATATTATAAAAAAGAGTGGATAAATCTCCTTTTTCTAAAAATATGTAAACTCTTAATTCTCGAATATACAAAAAGTAATATTTTACGACTTCAAGATTCCAATTTTCGGAAAATTTTAACGATATTATGATTAGTTTATTTATACTTTTAACTTTTATTAGATTAACATAACAATTTTATTAGTTTGATTACGCAATATCTGTCATTTTATTTTTATTTAAATAAAAATAAAATAACACATACTCCCTCCGTCCTAAAATTATAGTCCCTCTTTCCTTTTTGGGTTGTCCCAAATTACTAGATTACCCTTAATTGAATTAATAATTACAAACTTTTGAAAGGTTTTAAATTAATTAGTTAAGGGTAAAACTGTCTTTCTGTAAAAAGTAAGAGAGAGAAAGCTGAAAATGTGGTACTTTTCTTAAACTGTGTGTTTTTTGTTTTTGGGACGGAGGGAGTATTAATTTATAGTAATCTATCCAACGTAAACTCAGTGACTACAGTCGATGTGGGATAAAAATTCTTTCTATACTCTTTGTGTTTTGTTCAGCAAAGAATGTAAGAAACAGTAGTGTTTACGCAGGCGGTAGAGGCGCATCAGAGGAAGATCATTGAGGCTGTTATTACTCATGCTATGGATATTTGTGCTAGTAAGAATGTAACTTGTTTCTAGTATTATTTTTTTTTTTTTTTTTTTTTTTTTTTATTGGAGATTTGTGCTAATAAGAATGGTTTTGTACTTTAGTGTTGGTAAGAACTTTCTTTGTCGTATTTTAGGTTTTTCACACTCGAGTAATTTATGAAATTGTGATGTAAGGTTCTTTAATAGGTAGCTTATCTGTGTTGATAAATGATGATGCTTATATGAAATCTTCTGTTAAGGGTGACTACTTCTAGTACATTAGGATGGTTGGGAGCTAGTCGGAGTTGTAGGTTTCTCACGCTCGAGTAATTTATGATTTGTAGCGAGTTATAATCTATCCGTGTTGCTGGTGTTATATAAAATTGTGACTAAAGGTTATTTAATAAGTACCTTATCAGTGTTGACAAATGATGATGCTTATATGAAATCTTGTATTAAGGGTGACTACTACTAGTACATTAGGATGGTTGGTAGCTAGTCGGAGTTGTATTTCATATATGATATCAGACAGAGGTTAAGACAAAAAGTAGTGATTGGGGATCCTAAAGAGAAAATATGTGAAATTGTTGAGGAGTTGAATGCTGATATGCTTGTAATGAGATGCCCGATGCCGCTATTTTGGTCCTATCAAGAGGTAATATGACTGACCGTTGCAGCTAATATTTTTGTTATATGATTGTGTAAGACTGCTTGAAGATGTTGATATGAATTAGGTGTCAGTTATGGAGATAGGTTTGTATTAGATGATCATGATATCTTAAGTATTGGTAACATTTTTCCCGGACCTTGCTATTTATAGAAAGATATTCCATGTAAACATTGATGCAATATCCCATGTGGGATAAGATCACTTATTTAGTTTTCTTTATGTTTTTGAGCAATTTTGTTTCGTTCGTGTTGTTGATCCGGCACGTAAGTGTTCATTTGTGTTTGAAAGTTACGATACTATATTAGTGAAGTTATAGAATGCAAATGAGTACATGTACTAGATGGTTTTTGGACAAGTTTGTGTAAGGTCGAAAAACCAAGCGGAGCTCATTATTAGTAGATTATAGTTTTGCTGAAAAGATATAACATTGTCTTAGCTTAAAGCACTCAAGCTTAGTTAGTTGAAATATGTTTTCTGATATGAAAACCAAACTGTTTTCTGTATATGAAAAGGTTACAAAATGTTTTATACATATAAGAAGCTACATTCACTGGCGGATCCAGAAAATTAGAGAGTAGGGGGCAAAAAAATTTTTTTTGACAATAATAAGGCAAAAAAAACTAAAATCCAAATAAAAACCGAATATTTTAATTTAAAAATAAAATTTCAAATTTTAGAATGTGTGGGTGGGGGGCAATTTGTGTTTTAAATGGGGGGCATTTAAAAAAAAACTGTCAAAATCGAAGAAAAAATATACACTATAATATCGTTTCTTGATCGAGCTATGGGGGCCCACCACCTCGTACCTTGTACATAAGTCCGCCTCTGGCTACATATATTGCCCAAAGAAACCTACATGAAAACATGAAAATAGTAGTAAAATACTACCCATCAACTATCATGTAGAACGGTACACAACTGACCATTTCCTAATACACAACCATAATACTGGTTCAAATATATGGGTGTGTTTGTTAAATGAGCAGGAGCAGTGAGCAGGAGTAGTGAGCTGTGAGCAGGAGCAGTGAGCTGTAGCTGTGAGCAGTAGCAGAGAGCAGTAGTTGCACAACTCACTGCTCATTTGCCACAGCTTCACAAATAAGCATTGAAAAAAGTAGCCTTCCTAAAAAATCTCACCGCTCACCGCTCCTTTGCCAAACGATCATTAAAAATGAAAAACCTCACCGCTCATTTTGCCAAACATGAAATGAAAATCAAAATGCTCTTGCTCACCGCTCACCGCTTCAAAATGCTCCTCCACCGCTCCGTGCCAAACATAGCCTATGTCAAGTCTAACTAAGAAACAACTAATAAAACATAAGATATTTAATTTTAAAGCTCCAACCATGCATACGTAAAGACTCGATATAAACGATTAACCCAACAAAATCATGACAGGGTAAATGATAATCAACGAATACCTTGTTTAGAGTTTCAGCATTTAAAATGTGTAAAATTTAACATTTTACTGAGGTTATGAACGGATCATACGTGTTATACATGTCCGGATTATGGTTGAGTTGTTTGACGTAATTAATAAATAGCCGATGTACATGTTAAGTCTAACACATTTTAAATGCTGAAATTCTAAACAATAAAATAACTTTATGAACTTATTTTAGATACATTAACAATAAAATAATTCTACCTTTTTTCAAACCATATATCTTTTAAAAGTATAAGACTTTAAATAATTGTTAACACTAATTAGGATAAGAGTAAATAATAAATAAATACTCATAATCTTTGGAGGAAAACACTCATTGTGAAATGATCCACTCAAGACCTTCCTATTTATAGTAAGATGTCCAGTGTAAAAATTGATACAATAGACGATGTGGGACAAGATTAGTTTTCTTTTTGTTATCGTTCAGCCATAAAGAAAATTGCAACAACTCTTTGCAAACCCATCCTTATGTTGACACTGGTCGTTTTTCACAAATTTTCTTGCGAAGTTTCTCATATCAATGTGAGCACGTCATGGAGACACAAATAATCGGCGGGGTCGTAAAGGGGTCATCAACTGCGTGAGGAACAACTTACGTCATGCCAGTGTCATTTTACGACAGGTTAACATTAGAATATGACTTAGAAGACGCTGATAATGTAAGGCATTTGGGTGGTGAGACTAGTATAGGAGGCAAAGTGCAATCTCCCAAACTAACCAAAGGTCCAAAACTGCATCAATTTACTTGTAACATATTTACTGGACAGAATTTGAGCAAATTTATTTTGTTCGTGATATTGAGCACACTGTTGATTTGTGTTTGAAAGTTTAGTGAAAGTAAAGAATATGCTAATGCACAAGTGAATGTCGAAAAACCAAGCCCGCCTAATTACCAACAGATATGATACTTTCTTCGTTTTTTAAGTTATTGTTTCTTATTGATATTTACGGTCATAGTTGAAAGAAAAAAAAATCAATAAAAGATAATAATTTTGTGACGAAGAGTATAATTTGATAAACATATAATATAGTCAATCTTAAATGATCTCAAGTGTTATAAAATTAACTTTAGAAATAATTTTACAATGACAGAAAAGAATTGTCTCGATCACCCTTTTATATGCATATTGTAACAAACTAACAACCATGTCAACAACCTGAAAAAACCACCACTCACCACCACCAACCACCGTTAACCACTGCTCCGATAAGGCTATAACCACCGAGAACAACAATGCATCAATATCTAATAAGAGACGAAAAGTGGGCCGGCATCCAGTCGGATAAAAAACAAATTACCAAGAAAACCACCTGTTTTCGCTATTCAATAACCTGAAGAAGTTATGTCACCTTATGTCATTGAAGTTTCTCATGGCTTAGATATAGTTACTTCTGTTACAACCTTTTGTAACCAACGTGATATGGGCCTTTGTGTGTTATCCGGGTCGGGTAAAGTTTCTTACGTGTCGTTTAAGCAAAGGTGATAGTACAAGTAATCTTGTTGTTTATGAAGGTTGCTTCGAGTTGTTGTCGATTTCTGCCACTGTGTTTCCACCTTCTTCTGGCATCTTCAAGTGCTCTCTATTAACGGTAAGTTTGAGTTTGATCATTTTCTCTTTATAAATTTTCTTCTAAATGACGGATTGTTACATTTGATCACATTCTCTTTGTATCGTCAAGATTTTATTTTTCGAGTCGTGTATAGTTAGGGTAAATGTAAAAAATACACAACGTATTTTCTCAGATTATCCATTATCCCCATAGTACTATTTTAAGTCCATTATTCACACTCGCCACGTAGGATTTTGGTCAAACATTTGAATTTACGTTTGGCTTAACGGAACGTTAATTATTTCGTTAACTTGGAATTTAGTTTTACATTGTTTGTCCCTTATCTAAATATCATCATATCATCTTCATCTTCATCTTCATTAACTTCCATCTTCATCACCATCTTCATCTTCAAGAACTTCCACAATCTCTTTCATGATGTACATATCTAAGAACCACTTCTTGTTGTTGAATATAGAGCAAGTAACATTTTGAGATCTATCATACAGATTAAATATACTGATATTTAAAGAAGAACAAAGGAAATGTCAAGATCCTAATTAAGATCAATGACACGTCAAGCACTTTAAAAAGATATCAAAACTGCATATCTTCTGGACATGGAGATTTCTGAATACATGTTTCTTTTACATGACCCCTATAACGTTCCACAGTCTCTTTCATGATGTACACATTCACAGCACAAAAAATTGATGCAATTAATCGAGTTGAAGCATCAGTCAGACCAATCCTTATTATTTGGTTCTATTCAATGGAAGCATATGAGGCAGTTGGCTGCGGCTATGGCAAAGGAGATAGAAATCTTAGAAAGTCCACTGACGAGTGTAATCTGCAGTCCCCATTTGTTGATTATGACACTGAGAAGTTTGGCAATGATGAATCAAGTCCATGGATGTTGATGATGTTGATATAATTCGATACCCGATTCATTCTCGACTGCTAACCCAGATATGGGATTGGCATCGGGTTTTTGGGGGCAGTCAGTTGGTTTAGGAGATATCGAATCCATGAAAGTGACTGTGGAAGTTCTTGAAGATGAAGATGGTGATGAAGATGGAAGTTAATGAAGATGAAGATGAAGATGATATGATGATAGTTAGTTAAGGGACAAACAATGTAAAACTAAATTTCAAGTTAACGAAATAATTAACGTTCCGTTAAGTCAAAGGTAAATTTAAATGTTTGACCAAAATCCTACGTGGCGAGTGTGAATAATTGACTTAAAATAGTACGATGGACATAATGGATAATCTGAGAAAGGATGTTGTGTATTTTTGACATTTACCCTGTATAGTTAACAAGTTAAGGTTTTCAAGTAACTAATGAATTGTACATGAGTTATCTATACTGATTTGTAAATTGTGTTGTTTTATGCAGGTTTTCTTGCCAAGTTTGTCATATCAATACAAGCAGGCCGAGGAGGACATATACTTGGTGGGTCGTTGACACTGATCGCTTCAGGAACAGTTTACATCGTAGAAGCATCGCTTAACAACCCATTCCACCATAGATTTACAATGGAATATGTAAAAGAACACGAGGATAATGCAAGGCATCGGGGTGGTGGAGGGACTTATAATTCTGGTGGCAGGGTGAAATTTCCACATCCTGGTAGCGGATTAGTTTCAGAAGCAAAAGGGAAATTTCCAAAATCAGGTGCCGGAGATCATGGACGGAACTATGATGCACCATCTTTGTCAGTTGCAATGTCGTCTTTGGCGATGTATACCTTGATGATGTTGGCAGATTTTAGTTACTCTTTGTTAATTGTTTGGTTAGTATGATGTTGTTGACAAGTCCTATCCAGTTTTAGACTTTATATCAGCATGTTTTTTCTTGTTAATAACAAGACCGTGAACTCCGGTATCCGTTTTCCTTTACGAGTCATTTTTTTGTTGCTAAACCGGCTAAAAGAGTTGGTATGTAACGGAGGAAGTCAAAGGAACAAGAAACACTGGTCTATTTAGAAAACTACGGATCATATTCCTTTTCACTATGTTTTGTTCCGCAAAAAGTTGTGTCTAATTTGTAGACAATGTCGTTTGCATATATGCTCGTGTGAAGTTTTTCATATCAATTAACAACATCAACGGGAAATGAATGTAGGAGTACAAATATCTGCTGGAATTGTCGAGGGGCCACAAACTACATCAGGAGCGGTTTACATCATGACAATGTCGTTTAACAACGTGTCCTCGGATAGGTTACCAATGAAGGACGAAAAAGAACGAGGATATAATGAAAGACATTCAGGTGCAGGTGGTGGGACTAATTCTTGAGGCAAAGTGATCTCCGAAACCAAGTGGCAAATATTATGGAGTAGATCATGATGCACCTCAGCTCCCTCGCCACTACCACCTTCGTCGGCAATATTTTAGCAATACAAGGATTTTCGTTCTTTTTAAGTGTAAACAAATAAATAGTCTCTTTTTACCTTTAACTTTAGCCACGACTTTTAGCGTCACTATAACTGATTTCTTAATTGACCATTCGCTTAACCGATTCAAACATATTTTTTAACTTGTTTTAGATAGTCTAACGATCATATAAATTTATCCACAAGTAACGCCAATTTATTTTATATTTCAAAAAAATTGACATAAACTTGAGAGACAAATTTAAAAAATTGTTAATACTAATTCTGATAAGAGTAAAATATAATGCATATAATAAAACTCTCACAATCTATAGATCATTCGGACCTTCCAATTTATAGTAAGTTGATGTAAACTTCGACGCCACAGACGATGTGGGATAAATTATTGGATTCTATTCTTTTTTTCAATGTCTGTTCCATAGAACTTTGACACCACCATCTTCGACGTCTACAATGTTCTTGCCAATATATAGCTGCTATACGCCTAGTGAAGTCATATGGTTGAGTATACCAGAACAAGCTCAAGCTCACATATATTCACCATTTTATTAAAGAAAAATAATATGTTGATTCTTTGTGACTTAAAAACATGTGTCGTACAAAGATAAAAACATAATTGATGAAAGTGCATCATTTACAACGATGATTATCTTGTGAAGTTTTTCATATTAAAAAAAAAATTATCTACACCTTATACAAAGATATAAACAAATTAGACAAACATATTAAAACCATCATTAAAATAAGTGATTATATGAAATAAACACTACTAGTCTACTACACTTGTAGAGTACATATAAACAAATATAGATGATTCTTTAAATCAATCAGACAAATAAAATTCAAACAGAGTTGCAGGAGGATATTATTATTCATGCCTACAGAACATTTAGAGAAAAATCTAAATAAAATAAAATAAATAACCATCGAGATGAACAAAAAAAGTGCCTTAAATGTCACATACTTAGACTCTTAGAGAGTGCAAATGAAGGTGTCTAACGTACTCATTTGCAATGACAAGAAACCAAGTTCGTGACACTTAAGTCAAATTGTCAATAACCTTCACAATCTTAATTATAATGATATCTAAGGTTTGCTCACGTACCTATGTGGGATAAAGCTGTTGGAAAAAGAACTAGTGACAAGGTTGTTATGAAGCTCTACTTATTTCGATCAGTAATTGTTAATGATATGTGGTCGTTAATAAAAAGCACTTAAGTTTGGGAGTGAAGGTAACAAACCATATGCACAATGAGTTGCAAAGGGGCAAGGATGAAGGAAGGACGTCAAAGTTTGGGTTTGGCTAATTCAGTTCGGTTACATTTTCAATTTCGTTTGTATTGTTTTTCGGGTTATTTGATTCAATCTTATATTTCTAGAGCATGACAACCTACAACTATTTAGTTTAGAGCCTTTTTACACAATAAAATGTACTACTCCCTCCGTCCCAAAATTAGAGTCCCGTATACCATTTTTGGACGTCCCAAAATTATAATTCCCTTTCAAAAATAGATGTAAGTGGAGTAACAAGTTTACCATATTGCACCTATTGGTACTAGAAATTACATGAGATATTAATTAATTGCATAAGGGTAAGAATGTCATTTTACTAATAAGTAAGAGAGAGAATGCAGTGATAGTGATGTTTTCTAAAAGAATGTGTTTTTTGTCGAGGAACTATTAATTTGGAACGGAGGTAGTATTATTGATCAGACATGTAAACTCATGATTCTAAAATAATATTAAAAAACAAATGCCTTATCACTACAAGAATTCTAATTTTTCTTACGGAAGATTATTATACCCATATCGATTTCATAAATAACTTTCAACTTTCATTAGATTAGTATATAATAATTATGAGGGGATTTATTTTGAATACCATATTTATTTTGGATAATAAGCAGTGTTGTAAAATCGGCCTTGGCGGCCGATTAATCGGGGATAAATCGCTTGGCGGGGTTAACCGTCACGATTTTTATTAATCGGCTTTATTAATCGGTTTGGTCAAAATCGGTCAAAAATCGGTCAAAAATCAAATAAATCGGGGTATATATCGGGGATAAATCGGCCAAATCTTAAAAAATAGATAAATCGGCCAACTTGGTTTAGAATATAAATCGGCCATATCGGATAAATCGTAAAAAAATAGGATCAATCGGATAAAAATCCGATAAATCTGCCTAATCGAATATATATTTTTAAAATTTTATAATTTTATACATAAAAATCCAATCTGATTAATCCTCGATTAATCTCCGCCAAATGGATTAATCGCTTAGCGGTACCCAACCGCCTAGCTAGCGCCGAGCGATTTTTGCAACCTTAATAATAAGTTACTCATCTCCACCATCCCATATAATGTATAAGATTAAAAGTATTTTATTATTTCACCTTTTTTTATAATTTAAATATATGTTAAACCGTTAAGTGTTAAACGAAAAAAAACATACTATCACGACGAGCATTTAATTAATTTTTAACAAATATGCAATATGATATACTTTTAAAGAAATTTTTATTTTTTTTTCTGTTTTCAAAATTTGCATAAAACATCATGTATGATTATAGTGTTTCATTATATATCATATTAGTTATAGATTACAAATTATTATTGAATTATTGTTGAATCATATGTGATATTAGTTTATATATTTTAAGGTTTTAGTTTGATATAGGTAGTAGTAGTAATATTATTTTAATTAAAAAACTTTGAAAAACTTAAATATGGAAACTCATATTTTTATTTTTGAGTGTTCATAGCGAAAAAATATACCTCCATGCGGGATTGAACTACAGACCTCCTGTTTACAAGACAGGCGCTCTACCACTGAGCTATAAAGGCTTTCTTTTTCATTCTTTGTTATCTTCATAAAGTGATGAATTTTTACTGGGATGCTCATGGTCTGAAAACGGATTGGACCGAAACCAAATTTTGTTTTACAATACATTGTCATCGGGGTTTTTGTATGTAAGATTGAACTGGATCAAAACGAGGACCGAATAACGAAAAGCATGGAACCATTAGTACAAACAGTTTTTTGTTTGATTAGTATTACTTTAACTTATAATGTCATTTGAATTTAAAAATTTGATGATTTGGATGTTGTGACAAAACTTTACTTACTAGCACATTAGCTTTTCAATGTTAATTAATAAAGCTACCAGTGACATTCACCCAAACTCACTCCACATCACCCCCACTTTTTTATTAAATATTTTTTATTCATACATTTCTTTAAAATACGGATACATAGAAAATTAAAACACAGTACGAAATTAAAAGACGATACATAGAAAATTTAAAAACAACATTTAAAAAAACATAAATATAAAAAAGTTAAATAAAAAGGGATAAAAGTTAAAATACTGGAATTCGAATACAATACAAGATAGATAAAATAAAAATACATAATACGATTAGTCAGTTCCCGGATCCGAATCCGAAAACTGACCAGGTAACTCCCAACGCATTGTTTCTTCTTCATCTTCTTCCGCCATAATTTGTGCCTCCAGCTCCCTTCGTTCCCTTTCTTCTTCTTCCAGAGTTTCTCTCAACAATTTTTGATCTACATATAGTTGATACACCTCATTGTCAGTCATTCTACCATATGATTCGTTTTTAATTGGAAAGGTAGATCAGAGACACATTTCGTCGTCGATGTTGTTGTGACGAAGAACCGAAATGAGTTGTTTGAGATCGGGATGAAGAACCGATATGAGTTTGAGATGAAAAACCCAAGTTATTCAGCCATTCAGTATTTTTCTTAATTCGAGCCTTCAATTTTGCCGACTTTCTAAACAAAGATCCGCAGATGTTGAAATCGGTATCAGATTGATTACTTAGATACGTGTCGATTAAATGACGTTTCTGTGGGGAAAGGTCACGGCATTTCTCACATGTCGTGCGCAGTGTCGTATTAGCTTCGTACGCGGTATCGAAATCTTCAGCTAACCACTTAAGCGCATCTTGACGACGTTGTTGTTAATTTATTTGTTTATGAAGCAAAGCCTTAATCTCGTCATTAGAGTGTGGAAAAGACCATGCCATTTTTGATTTAGAATTTGTGTTTGAAAATACAAAAAGTTATGTGTGAAAATAATAAAACTGTGTGTGAAAATTTTGTGTGGTAAAATTTAGTATTTAAAGAAGAAAAAAGGGATTAAAAAAACATATATAGAAGAGGGTCCCACAAAATTATAACTCACCCAAGGTGAGTCTGGCCCTGTTTTTTTTTTGGACAAACTCGCGCGCGACTAAGGGTGGGAAAATAGGGGTTGCGCGCGACTTTGGGTATGTCGCTCGTGAGTTTAACCCCACTCCCACCAGCCTTATAAACTAACAAAAAATGGATCGAACTCAGTCAAATCACCGAGCCACTGATTGTTCAATCCTCTGATCAACCTCGTTTTTCTGTTAAACATCAACAAAGACTTGCAAATACCTATAAAACATGTAACAGTTGATAGAAAACCATTTGTTTATTGAGACGATGAACTATTGTTAATTAATAATATTAACACAACTTTACAAGAGAAGGAAAGGAAAGTCCATAATCGCATAACGATAAAATGCTATTTCCTTTTATAAAAACCTTTTACAAATCCTCTTATATACCGGATTTTGACATGTAACGGAAGTGACGGTTAAGATGAATATTATATAATTGTGTATGTAAAACGATAAGTAGAAGGATTTGGTATGAGGATTTAGTAATGCTCTATTTCTTTCTCAAGAATCACTTAAATCATATTCACAATAATTTAAGCTATAAAAAAGGTATCATCATAAAAATCATTGCTCCCATTCACATTAAATAAATAGTTATAAATAAACTAGCTATATTTCGTAAACATTAACTCTTAAAACCAAATATTAGCTACATTCTCACTATAAAGATCAAGAAGTAAAGTGCATAACAATTATGGAATTTTCCATCACTAGTTGATCTAAGTTAATATATATTTTCTATAAATGCCTTTTAACTTTTATTTGGATAGTATAACAATTATTGAATTTTGAGTTTATTAGATAAATTAAAATTAAAAAAAAATTAACCTAACCAATACAAACAAACAAGAACACTACCCGTGCGTTGCACGGATAGACGGTCATCTTTTATGATGTTTAAAATAAGACAGATATGACATTATCAAGTTAAAATATGAGCTGGGAAAGGCTTATGTTCGTGATATTACTCCACCAGCTACTAATTATGAGAGACTAAGTGTAAGAAACTTATAACACCATACAATCCACGCTTAGGGATACCGTGCCAAGTATCAAAAGGTTTTCACGACCAATAGAATCTGAAGTGCAGTTATAATTGACCATCTAGTAATATCAGGGCGACTGTCACCACCTCCGAGTTAACATCAGCTGAACTGTGGCGGAATGTATGGTTTTGTAATTGATATGGACGTGTTAAAGTTTTTGGCTTCATCGTCATTTTCAATAATCTTGTATGGGTCATTTTAAAAATCTTGTCTCTAAGACAACGCAGAAAGGGTCATCATTTAATTGTTGCACATTTAAAAAGGTCTATCATAATAATCTTGAATACCGAAAAAACAAAGAAAGGTTCGTCATTTCTTGTTCTCAGAGAACATATTTTTTTGCAGTCTGCTCGAAAGATCACATGACCATAAAAATCCATTATATTTGAAATTAAGTTTAAGTATGCTCGAAAGTGTTGGGATTTAGAACTAGTTAAACCATTAACTACGAGTACGCAGCGGAATGGATCTAGTATAACAATCATGATTAACACATAATAAAAACAATAATAAAACCAACCTTTTAGTTAATTGAATAAATCAGTTAATTGATATTGATCTTGAAGCTATAACGGTAAAGTAACCGTCCTCTAACGATTTCTCACACGACACGTCAAACGAACACACCACGATGCTAGTGGTAACTTCACTTCGATAGATCTTGCAACTGGAAACCCTAATATCCAAAACCCTAATGGGATTGCGTAAGGATACGGTTTTGTAGACGTTACAAGATACTTGGAAAAATCACCAATAAACCCTAATTAGGGCTTACAATAAATCGGACCACAAGGGAATACTAAAACCTATATTATGAGATCTAGGGTTTAGTTATAAAGCTTAAATCTTTATAAGAAAACCACCAAGAAGGATTGATCTTATAAAGGTTAAACCTTTAGGTGTGATTTTAGGTTAAGGAAAAAGTTTGTTCGGTTTGGGTGTTTGGGGTGGGTCAATCGGACGCAACAAACTAAAGAGGGAGAGACAAAAATTTATGAGGGGTATGGGATTGTATTTATACACATCCTTGCAGCTCCTCAAAATTATTAAGGCCCAACCCAACACCTAAATTAAGTAACTAATTACTTGATTAACAAACAAAAGATCCTTCTAGACCCCTTAGGGTATTCGGCCGCCTATAGGGCACCGGATAGTTCTAGAAGTCGATTTCCTTCCTTAATTTAAATAACACACTCGCCTTTAATTAATTAAAACCCGTTAATTAATTAAACCACCGTTAATTAAATAAAACGTGAAGTTTTTATTATACGCTTAATTATAAATAATAAAACGTAAATAAACGTGTATTCTCCGTATTGAGTGTGTGCCCCCGATAGGCTCACGCATTTACCGATGGCTAAACGATCGCATATCTCAACAGCTCCCACTTGTGAGAGTTTAGACATATAACGTCCATAATGAAGCATCTAGCAACACTTCATTATAGCCGGAAAATGTTGAGTTAAATATTTTCAAGAATAAGATCTTAAAGACTAGTAATGGTGTACGATTATTTGAGCTTGTTGATAATCATCCCTTCGTTTCAATGTACCGGTTAAACCATGGATATGGATCCTAACTCATTCCATATAGTTTAACTTTAATTCCTCGTTTACAAATTAATTTAGATAGTCCAAATTGTAACAAGCATCATCTTGATTACATTTTAGGTACGACCATACAATTACCTAATTAATTCTGGAGGGGATCCAGGGTACTTCACTGCACTATATCAGAGTGGAGGAACGAACTCTATATTGACTGCAAGTGTCTGTGGATGCTGCTTCACAACACTTCCAATTAGAGTCGTTATAGCTAGATCTTCCGAACTAGCGTTGGACATAAAATCAAGAAGCGATATCCACACATGCACAACTTGTTTGCATCTCAAGTCTAAGGATGACCTAATCCTCACAATTTATGTATTTGAATTTACTCATGACAACGGATCCAAAAGTAAACATTCGAAAGTTCAGGGTGTCCAATATTCATATCGATGAATAACATATGAGTTTGGTATTAAGCCGTCCACCATATATACCAGTATATTACCAACACTCATATTTGTCTTAATGTATACAATATTCCCATATTGTTTAACCGACAATGGACATGTTTAGAATAATTAAATATTCAAGGATTTAAACATACAAACATAGGGCAACAATAATTATATGAAGATAACAAACATCAAATATCTTTATTCATCAGAAAATAATTAAATTGTCTTACAATCCCAAATTATCCAAATACTACGATTAACACAGATTACATGAGACTATTAGCTGGAAGAAAACCAATTCCATGAGTTAACATGGAATGCTTTTTGAGGTCTAACGCCTTTGTGAAGGGGTCAGCTAAATTGACGTCTGTGTGAACTTTCTCCAGACTAACATCACCAAGTTCAATCACTTCTCTGAGGTAGTGAAATTTGGAACGATAATGTTTCGCACCTTTAGTGATTCCTGGTTCATTAGCTATAGTAATGGCTCCGGTATTGTCATAATACATCGTCATAGGTTCATTATTTGTGGGAACAACACCAAGCCCAGAAATAAACTTCCTAATTCAAACTGCCTCTTTAGCACCCTCCGAAGCGGCTATATACTCAGCCTCTGTAGATGAGTTTGCATGGATGGTCTGCTTTGCGCTTTTCCTGCTTACAGCACCTCCATTCAGCATGAAAACATATCCGTCTGAGACTTCGTGTCATCAGCATCCGTAAGATATCCAACATCAGTGTAGCAAGCAACCCTGAGCTCTCTTTTCATACCTCCTCCATAAACAAGAAACATGTCTTTGGTATGCCTAAGATATCTCAGAATGTTCTTAACAGCAGTCTAGTGAGAATCACCAGGATTTTGCTGAAATCGGCTAGTCATGTTCTGAGAGAACGCAACATCAGGTCTCGTACATCTAACAGCATACATGATTGATCCTATTGCCGAAGCATAAGGAACTCTTTGCATGCGTCTCACCTCATCAGGTGTTGATGCTCCTTGAGTTTTAGATAATTTTGATTTAGTTTGCATGGGAACAAAGCAACGTTTGGAATTGTCCATGTTATACTTCTTCAAAATCTTATCTATGTAAGCACTTTGACATAAACTAATTAACCGTCTAGGTCTATCACGTATGATCTTGATTCCAAGGATATACGCAGCATCTCCCAAATCCTTCATGGAAAAACACCTTCCAAGGTAAGCTTTTACACTTTGCAACATTGGAATGTCTTTTCCCATCAACAATATGTCATCGACATACAGGACAAGAAACACTATGCTACTCCCACTAGCTTTGATATATACACATGGCTCATCAGAATTTTGATTGAAACTAAATTTCTTGATCTCATCATCAAACCTCTTGTTCCATTGCCTTGATGCTTGCTTAAGTACATTAATGGATCTTTGAAGCTTGCATACACGGTTTGGATACTTTGGATCAACAAAACTCTTTGGTTGCTTCATATAGACTTCTTCGTAAAGCAGTCCATTGAGGAAGGCGGTTTTAACATCCATTTGCAAAATCTCATAGTCATAGAACGCGACTATGGCTAAAAGAATCCTTATAGCTTTGATATCCGCAACAGGAGAGAAGGTCTCTTCATAATCAACCCCGAAGGTTTGAGTGAAGCCCCTCGCTACATATCGAGCTTTAAAGGTGTGTACATTGCCATCCATGTCGGTCTTCTTCTTGTACAACCACTTGCCACTAACAGTTCTAGCGTTAGGGGGAAGGTCAACTAAGATCCAGACATCATTGTCTTTCATGGATTGCATCTCCACATTCATAGCATCCAGCCATTTGTCAGATTCAGGATCTGCCAATGTAGCTTTGTAGTTAGTGGGTTCATTATGATCCCCTAACTCATGTTCCTCAGCGTCAATGTATAAACACATACGGTCAGGAGCACGCCTAGTCCTCGTAGACTTTCGAATGGGAGCTATATCACTTATAGGTTCATCAATTTCTTGATCATCCTCTTCATGATTGCTAGTGTTTTCAGAAGGATGTATATCTTCATCTTGAATTACTAGAAGATCCTCTATACTCCCACTTGCTTCTTGATTCATAAGATTGCTCTCTAGGAATTCAGCATTACGAGCAACAAATACTTTGTTCTCGGGTGGGTAGTAGAAGGAGTAACCCATCGTTTCCTTTGGGTAACCTACAAATATACACTTTACAGATCGGGGCTCTAGTTTGTCCGGTTTGATAAGCGTGTCACGCTTAACAAGAGCCTCACATCCCCAGACCTTTAAGTAAGACAACTTAGGGACTTTCCCATACCATATTTCGTATGGAGTCTTTTCAACCTTCTTGGTTGGAACCATATTGAGTATGCGAGCAGCAGACTCAAGAGCATAATCCCAAAAGGATTTAGGAAGAGTAGTTTGGGCCATCATGGAACGAACCATATCAAGTAGGGTTCTATTTCTCCTCTCAGAAACACCATTGTGTTGTGGTGTATATGGAGGAGTTCTTTGGGAAACTATCCCATGTTCCTTAAGATGCTCCATAAATTCATAACTCATAAATTCACCTCCACGATCCGAACGTAGTGCCTTTATGGTTTTACCGAGTTGATTTTCTACTTCTTTTTGAAACACCTTAAATGTTTCAAACACTTCATGTTTATGCTTTAGCAAGTAAACATAACCATAACGACTAAAGTCGTCAGTGAAAGTGACGAAGTAACTTGCACCTTCTCTTGACACGGTTCTAAATGGACCACATACATCGGTGTGGATTAGTCCAAGTAGATCTTTAGCCCTCTCCACTTGATGTGAATAAGGTTTACGTGCCATCTTTCTAGATAAACATGAAACACACTTGTCAAAGGAGTCATCATCGTTTGACTTAAGCAATCCATCAGATTGTATTTGCTTAATGCGCTTTTTGCATATGTGGCCAAGGCGACATTGCCATAGCAATGTAGAGTCCAAATTAGATTTGGCCCTTTTGTTGCTTATAGCATACATAGAACTATTATTTGCATTAGAATCACACATATCAATTTCATAAATACCATTACTAGGAACAACATTAAAATAAAACATATCATTTTTCGAAACCGAAATACTTGCATTATTCTCAAAACGATTAACAAATCCATCGTCATACAAACATGAAACTGAAACAATCCCTCTAGAAATAGAAGGTGCGTAATGATAATTATTCAACATAACAACTAGTCCACTAGGGAGAAATAATTGAAAAACACCAATGGCTTTAACAGTTGCACGATGACCATTGCCCACGTACAGATTCAAAGCTCTTGGCTTCTGCTTCTTACTAATCCTTAGACCCTGAGTAGTATTACAAATGTGAGTACCACAACCATTGTCATAAACCCAAGATTTATTAGGAAAAGTAAAGAGTTCTATTGTGAAGATACCTGAAGTGCTAGCTCTTTGAGAGGACTTCTTTCTCTTCCAGAACTCAGCGAGATACTCTGGATAGTTTCTCTTCCAATGACCAATGTCACCGCATTGGTGACAAATGGCATCCTTAGCAGGATTCTCTCTTCTTGGTGGAGGGGGAATCTTGGCTCGGGGAGTAAAGTTAGCTACTTTCTTCCCTTTACGACGATTCTTACCCTTCGCAACATTAGACGGTTTAGCCTTGTTAGGCTTTTGAACCCTTCCTGCCCTAATAGCATTAATGGTATTAGGAGTAGCAGGTGCAACCTTCTTTGGCAACGTTTTCTCATGTAGCTTTAGCATGGCATGCAATTCAGGTATTTTCTTCCCCAGGCCATGCATATTGTATTCTTGCACGAACCTATCATAGTCCTTATTCAATGAGCTAAAATTAGGCTAACCGAAAGCTTCAAGGACATGGGGTGACCCAAACGTTCCAAATTCTCTATGTACCCCTTCATCTTCAAGACATAGGAGCTCACAGATTGTCCATCCTCATGTTTACACGCGTGAAAGGCACGTGCAACATCAAGGAGTTCTTGATCAGCTTGTTTAGTGAACATGGTCTTCAATTCTTCCATCATTGACCATGCGCCATGACCCTCCAAAAGTTTCTGGAGTTCAGGGGACATAGTCATGAGCATAAGGCCAGCGATTTCTCTTGACCTTTTGACCCAAGTTGGATGTAAATCCGGGTCTTGCTCTGGTCCTTCATGACCATGAGGCAGAATATCATGTTGATCAGGAATTGGTTGCTCAAGGTATTTAACCAAGTCATCATTTTCGAGCGCTATCCGAAGAGCACGATACCAATCAACAAAGTTATTCTCATTCAACTTCATCTTTTCAAGGAATGACTTAACAACCGTGCTGTTTAAGCAAGAGTTTTGATTATTCATCTACAAAATAAAAGTTCAACGATTAGTATTTTCGATAATTACATTCTCAAAGAATTAACTACCCAATTAATCATGTTGAGACTAAGATCCTTGCTTGCACTCCCACTTAATATTAGAGGTCCGACCGTCTAGTATTCAAGTAGGGAAACAAGGTAAGCGACAGGCGTTAATTACATTACAAGTGCAACTCTTAGATTTATGAGACGATTCATGAAGTTTATTTGTTGTAGAGTGTTTGGATGGGATGTTCTCTCATCTCTTTCGAGCACCTTTGAACATCTCAAACAAACTTGTTCTACACGTAATCAAGTCATGAGTATGTTTCATCTCATCTTTATGCCTCGGGTTCCGAATCTGATCGGGAACTCAACTTTAAGTCGTACCAATTTTGAAGCATGCAATTATTGGCAAAGGTCTGACCAGTGACATAGATCACCTCGGGTATGTAATTCACCCTAGGTCTGACCAGATGACGAAAAACAACTACAAGTGCTTCTAAATTGGATGGCATAGACTTAAAAATTTCAAATAGGTATCACATAAGTTTTTTGAAAAAAAAATGTCAAAGTGTGTAAAAGAATGCATGCAATTCATTCTTTTAGCACAAGTTAAGAAAACAATTTATTAACTTTTGGTTTAGGCGAGTTTTACCGCGGGAGAAGATTAAAGAGAGATCAAACCCTATATCCTACTCTACATGCACCCGAAGTGCAAGTGCTTGGGATAATTATCCCATAAGTGCCGAAGCACCTATGGAACACGGGAGAAGATTAAAGATCCCTCAAACCCTAGATAGCTCGACTAGATCACGAAGTGCAATAGCAAGTACATCATTGGTAAAGACACAAAATGGTGTTGTAATTTTAAGTATTGTAAAACTAATTGATTTTGCAAATCACGTCGTTGAGAAGATAGTTTATAAGCCATCATCACGGTATGTAAACCCAACTCGAGTGACAATACGATTTCGCAAAACTATTAGAATATAATAAAACCAAGTTTCATAGTTCTTATGTCAACATTAAGATTTGTTCAAAAATCAAGATTTTAACAAATAACACATAGCCGATTCACAAGGAAAATATGGTGTATTAATATGACATAGTTTTAAAGCTAGTTTCGATATAAGTCCAATCCGTTTTTATGATTCCTAGAATCTTGAATTATTACGTTTTGCAATTCATAAGGGAAAACAAATAAGCACATAAAAACAGACAAAAGGGGGTAGAAGCAGAAGACAGACTCTATATGAAAGCGGTAAATCATATAAGATCCAAGTCTCGAATGAATCTTCCCCAAATTGAGGACCAAAGACCCTCATCAAGTTTTCGAGCAAGGTATTTGATGACGTGCAAAGTATCACAAACGTGAGATGCAAAAGTCTTTGACGGATAATAAAAAAACAAAAGTAATTATTAACTGGTTCAATTTTAACCTACCCAATTTTAATAGATATAGATCAAGATTAAAACTTTATGACAAGTATGCATGTAATTGTCATAAAACATAAATAAAAGAGATTTTAAAGCGAAGCAAGCGTGTTTTATTCTATGTGTAACCCATGAATGCCATACGATTTGACTCGTGATGCCACTGTTGGGATTTAGAACTAGTTATACCATTAACTACGAGTACGCAGCGGAATGGATCTAGTATAACAATCATGATTAACACATAATAAAAACAATAATAAAACCAACCTTTTAATTAATTGAATAAATCAATTAATCGATCTTGATCTTGAAGCTATAACTGTAAAGTAACCGTCCTCTAACGATTGCTCACATGACACGTCAAACGAACACACCACGATGCTAGTGGTAACTTCACTTCGATAGATCTTGCAACTAGAAACCCTAATATCCAAAACCCTAATGGGATTGCGTAAGGATACGGTTTTGTAGACGTTACAAGATACTTGGAAAAATCACCAATAAACCCTAATTAGGGCTTACAATAAATCGGACCACAAGGGAATACTAAAACCTAGATTATGAGATCTAGGGTTTAGTTATAAAGCTTAAATCTTTATAAGAAAACCACCAAGAAGGATTGATCATATAAAGGTTAAACCTTTAGGTGTGATTTTAGGTTAAGGAATAAGTTTGTTCGGTTTGGGTGTTTGGGGTGGGTCAATCGGACGCAACAAACAAAAGAGGGAGAGACAAAAATTTATGAGGGGTATGGGATTGTATTTATACACATCCTTGCACCTCCTCAAAACTATTAAGGCCCAACCCAACACCTAAATTAAGTAACTAATTACTTGATTAACAAACAAAAGATCCTTCTAGACCCCTTAGGGTATTCGGCCGCCTATAGGGCACCGGATAGTTCTAGAAGTCGATTTCCTTCCTTAATTTAAATAACGCACTCGCCTTTAATTAATTAAAACCCGTTAATTAATTAAACCACCGTTAATTAAATAAAACGTGAAGTTTTTATTATAAGTTTAATTATAAATAATAAAACGTAAATAAACGTGTATTCTCCGTATTGAGTGTGTGCCCTCGATAGGCTCACGCATTTATCGATGGCTAAACGATCGCATATCTCAACAGAAAGATCACATGACCATAAAAACCCATCATATACAAAGATACTTGTACCATAACCCCTATGGGCTATAGCTAGGGGTGTCGAAAAAGTTGACCTGACCCGAACCCGAACCCGAACCCGAAATAGCCTATTCGGGTCGGGTCACTCGGGTTCAAAAACATATTCGGGTCAATTCGGGTTGACCCGAATTGACCCGAGTTCTAATTAGCCTCGGGTTCGGGTTTATATTTTTTACCCTTGACCCGACCCGACTTGACCCGAACCTGACCAACCCGACTTGACCCGAGTTTTTTACCACATTTTACCTTGTAAATATACTTGAATAAGTCAATTTTTAAATTTTTTAATTATACTCGGGTTGACCCGAACCCGAGTTGACCTGACCCGAATTAACCCGACCCGAATTGACCCGAACCCGACTGACCCGAGTTCTAATTAGGCTCGGGTTCGGGTTTGATTTTTTTGAGTTCTGACCCGACTTGACCCGACCCGACTTAACCCGAACCCGGTTGACTCGACCCGATTCTCACCCCTAGCTATAGCCATACCAAAATACTTATATCATATAGCTAAGTCTAACTGTCATAAAAAAAATTTAATCAGAGAAACCAAATATTAGTTATATAAAAGGTTGTTACATATATTATTTAGATGTTTTCGCAGTTACATGTAAAATGACATTAAGAAATGATATATGATGTAGACTTATATAGATACGTATTAACACAATTGCATGTAGGGAATACACAGATATGTTTTGTATGAGACTTTGATGCATGCATGCTAATCTTCTAACACTGCGGTTAGTAAGTTTAACAGTCTAGTTGTTTATGTTATGCAGGGCCGTCTCGGGAAATTTGGAGGCCCTGTGCAATATTATCTCGAAGACCCTTGAACAACACACCATCAGTAACTTTTATGATATATCTTATGTATATTTTTTTTGAGGTGATTTGCACACTTTATAAATTGATTGGCACACTTAAAATGTTTGTGTATGGATATTTATACCCTTACATTAGTGGAGTAGGAAAATTTCAACATACATTTTAAAAGTAAAAATGTCAACTCACAACATTTTGAATGTATCAATAAATTTATAGAGTGTGTAAATCATTTTTTTTAATATAGCTTTTTTTTAATTTATAAGACTTGTAAAAGTTGTTTTTAAATCGTAAAAAATTATTGTAACTAACATGATAACTTTAACCAAAATACAATGAAAACATTGCTTGTTTGAATGATTATAATCTACAGGGGTTGAACTTGTAATTTACTGAAAATAAGACAAAAAAAGTTGGTTTTGTATCATCCTCTCCACCTCGTAACCTCATCTGCACATTACACCATTAAAACGGTTACTAATTTTTAGTTCTCCTAATCAAATCTTTAATTTTGACATTGAAAAACGTATTTAGACCTTCATAAAACATCATTTTTGTGTACCTAAACGTCACAAATTAGTTCATACTAACGTTTCAGATCTAAAAATGAGGCCCCTAAAAAGATGGAGGCCCTGTGCCGTCACACACCTCGCACCTGCCTAAATCCGGCCCTGAATTGTTATGCATGCTTAAAAACTACTGTATAATATAGATTATAAGGGTGATGCTGAATGTTTTCATTCGAGCTCGAATTACACAACATCCAACATTTGGCCTATGTCAAGAAGATTTATCGAGCTATGAAACTGAGTAAGAGCTTAACCAAACAACACCTAAGTCAAATCCAAGTCTTTTCTTTGCAGCCTAACTGCATATGTGTTAGATTGACTTTCATTAAAGTGGTGGCTAAAAGCAAGATATAGACAGGGCCGGCTCTATGGGGGTGCGGCAGGTACATTAGCACAGGGCCTCCTGTAGAGTAGGGCCTCCAAATTTAGTTATATGCACTGTATATGTATGTACTATGTTTTCATATTTCTGTAATGAACAAAATTGGCTTTCATTCTAACGAAGTTCTTAGGTACATTATAAAATGAGCAAATCTGCACTGTATATGCATTGTATATGTATGTACTATCTTAAGAATAAAATAGGTAAAGATTAAATATGACGGTTTGTTTTCTATGGGGCCAAGTAAATATATTAGGGTCAAAGGTCAATTAAAACCTAATATTATATACCACATTCATAATACAAATTTGTGTGACATTATATTACAAAAAGTTCTTCCCGTTCTGAATTTTACTTTTTGTTTTGATTTTATATTATAATTTTTGCTTTCCATCATTCTAAAGATTTATTTGTTTCAGTGTTTTTTGAATATTAGTCGTGGTACAAGGCCAACCAAAATATGTATTTTTAACACGGTTGATTTTCCTATTAGTATGGTTGTTTCAGCATTTCTTCGAATTTTAGTACCATTTTTTACGCGTTATCGACAATTATATTTGTTTTTATGTTTACTTTTGGTATTTAGTAGGGCATCCGTATAGTCATTGTACAGGGCCATCGAAATTCACGAGAGGCCCTGGATATAGAATACCGGCCGTGTCACTTTATTCAAAGTGTGTACAAAATTATATTCAGGAAAAAAGCCACCTCATTTATTATCGAGTTCTTCAAGGTATCTTCACGTTTTCATTTTGTCAGTGCAATTATGGTTTAGTTGTGGAAGTTTTTTGGAAGATTAAATAAGAGGGGATGGCTCTGATTGTGTGCAATGAGCCATGATAAGTATAGCTACTTTTAAGAATGATAGTGACAAATGAGAATGAGAGTTACAATACACTGTGTCTAAGTTTTACTCTTATATAGAGTCGGTATGTGAAAGATTGGGAATAGCATAAGAGTTTGTTGGAGGGGATAGGTATAAGTTTCCCGATATATCTTCAAAATTGGTGTGTCATATGTATCTTTATCCCATATAAATTAAACATGTGTGCTTTATTAGGTAACTGAAGTTCCCGAATTTATGGTGAGTAGCAATAGAATAGGTAAATTTATATTTTCAATGGCTCAGATTTCATTTTAACATCATCTGATGGATAAAAATTGATGACACATCATCTCTTTTTCTCTGAGATCCGCTGGCAATAGATAAGTTAAATTTAAAAAAAAATTAAATGCTATTAGTAATAAGAGTATAAATACAAGATTATGTATATATGTATATGTAAATGTAAAATACTCATGATGATGTGCTCCCCTGACCTTCCAATTTATAATAAGCTATCTAATATAAACTCTGACCCCATATACGATGTGGGACAAAATATCGGATACTATTTTTCTGTTCAATGTCTGATTTCATTAAAAGTTGTAATAAACTCGTAGATTATGTTGTTTTTCACATATTTTCTTGTGAAGTTTGTCATGTTTATACCATTCTCGAGGACGGATATTGAGTTATTAAGGTACCGTTAATTGCTTCAAGAACAATTTTCATAATAGTTGTGCCGTTTAATACAAAAGGACGGACTACAAAATCGGACAGGGGTGATTACGGACGGAACTATCACACCTCCTCGACACTAGCAGCTTTCTCCTATGTTCTTATCAATGTATAGTTGGCACAATCCTATTGACGTCCCATGGTCGACTATACCACAACAAGCTCAAGCTGAGACATATTCACCATTTTACTATGAGGGTATCTATTGGTTTTTTATCCTTAATATATATGTGGTATGCTACTTCTTTTGTAATTTGTTGCATGCGATATGCTTCTTCTGTTGTACATTTTGTTTGGAATACACTTCTTCTCTTGTATATCGTTGTTTGAGATATACTGGTATTTGTGCATTCGCTTCGCTTCCATAACTTAATAATTCTATGGTTTGAACCTAAAATAGCAGTTTGTCAGAATCTTCTTCTGTTGAAACATAATTCTAACAACTAATAATAGCAATTCCTAAAATCATAAAAGTAAGAAATTTGTACCAAAGTTTCACAAGAAACGTGAAATGGTTGTGGTTGTGTTCACGACCATTATGTGTTGCACCATGACAATATGACACCAGTTACTACTCGTAAAGGCTCATATTCAACACAATATATAAAGGGTTATAAATGTGTAGACTTTATTTTCATTATCCGATGCTGGACTAAAAACATGCACCATGTTTCATGAAATTAACCACCAATTGAAGTTCGGTTTTCACAAATTTGACTTCATTAAATTCTTTCACCAAAATTTTTAAGTTTAACTAAATTAAATTCAATTTTGACTTTTTCTTTACCAACCACATCGTTTGATTTTAATTATGTGTTAAAATAAAGCTATCTCATTGGTTCGATCCTTTTTTTACAACCTCCACTATTCACTAAAATTTTCAAATAATCTATATTTTTTTATTTTATAAAAGATATATTATTGGGTTTTGTTTGGCCCCCAACTCGGGTTGCCGATTGCCCTCAACAGATTTATACTTTAACAAAAAAGTTTAAACTGGGATGCCCTCTTCAAGAAGAAAAAACCATCAATTACATCTTTGGAATTTCTTTTACCTAACATTGTGGATTGATAGAAGAGAAAATGAAAAAGAAAGGTTGAAGATGAGAAATGAATGGTAGATCAATAAAGATTAAAATAAGATATTTAGAAATGGATAACATTGAATATAATAATAATATACCCAACCAGTACATCAAAAAATATGGCTCTTGAGTCATGCAAACGATGACAAGAACAAAAATTGGTGACTCCTAAGGAATTGTTGTCATTAGCCTTCACAATCTTAATTATAAAGACATCTCAAGTTTGCTCACCCACCTATGTGGGGTAAAAATGTTAGAACTTATATTAGAGCTTGGTAACTCGCAAAGCTGTTGTGACAAGGTTGATATGTAGCACCTCCTTTATTTTTTGGGTATACCTAGATTTTTGACTCGACATTGCGAGCCGACTAATCCAGGGCGACTATCCTTTTGGGTAGCCCGAAGTTGTCGCAGGTGAACCTCCGTGGCCACCCCCAAGTGTACACACCTAATGAGGTTTGAACCCCTGACCTCTCTTTTGAGAGTCAAGCACCTTACCACTACTTGATGGTGGTTAGCATATTGGCTTGTGCTTGTTCGGGATTTATGCAGTTTAATTCAAAATACATGATAAACCCTTATGAAGCTCTTATATTGGATCAGTAATTGTCAACGATATGTTGTCGTTAATAAAAAGCACTTAAGTTTGGGAGTGAAGGTAACAAACCATATGCACAATGAGTTGCAAAGGGGCAAGGATGAAGGAAGGACGTCAAAGTTTGGGTTTGGCTAATTCGGTTCGGTTACATTTTCAATTTCGTTTGTATTGTTTTTCGGGTTATTTGATTCAATCTCATATTTCTTAAGCATGACAACCTACAACTATTTAGTTTAGAGCCTTTTTACACAATAAAATGTTCTATTATTGATCCGACATGTAAACTCATGATTCTTGAATAATATTCAAAAACAAATGCTTTATCACTACAACAATTCTGATTTTTCTTACGGAAGATTATTATACCCATATCGATTTCATAAATAACTTTCAACTTTCATTAGATTAGTATATAATAATTATGAGGGATTTATTTTGCATACCATATTTATTTTTGATAATAAGCAGTGTTGTAAAAATCGGCCTTGGCGGCCGATTAATCGGGATAAATCGTTTGGCGGGATTAACCGCCACGATTTTTATTAATCGGCTTTATTAATCGGTTTGGTCAAAATCAGTCAAAAATCAAATAAATCGGGGATAAATCGGCCAAATCTTAAAAAATGGTTAAATCGGCCAACTTGGTTTAGAATATATATCGGCCATATAGGATAAAAAGAGGATAAATCGGATAAAGTCCGATAAATCTGCCTAATCGAATATATATTTTCAAAATTTTATAATTTTATACATAAAAAATCCAATCCGATTAATCCTCGATAAATCCCCGTCAAACGGATTAATCGCTTTGCGCTACCCAACCGCCTAGCTAGCACCGAGCGATTTTTGCAACCTTAATAATATGTGACTCATCTCCACCATCCATCTCCACCCCATATAATGTATAAGATTAAAAGTATTTTATTATTTCACCTTTTTTTTATAATTTAAATATCTGATAAACCGTTAAGTGTTAAACGAAAAAAACATACTATCACGACGAGCATTTAATTAATTTTCAACAAATATGCACTATGATATACTTTTAAAGAAAAAAAATTCTTTTTTTTTTGTTTTTAAAAATTTGCGTAAAACATCATGTATAATTATAGTGTTTTATTATATACGATATTACTTATAGATTACAAATTATTATTGAATCATATGTGATATTAGTTTATATATTTTAGGGTTTTAGTTTGAAATGGGTAGTAGTAGTAATATTATTTTATTTAAAAGAAATTTAAAAACTTAAATATGGAAACTCAAATTTTTAATTTTTGAGTGTTCATACCGAAAAAATTTGCCTCCATGCAGGATTGAACTGCAGACCTCCTGTTTACAAGACAGGCGCTCTACCACTGAGCTATAAAGGCTTTCTTTTTCATTCTTTGTTATCTTCATAAAGTGATGAATTTTTACTGGGATGCTCATGTGAAAACGGATTGGATCGGAACCAAATTGGCCAAAAACATCGGACCCAAATGGTACGATCATGTCTCGTCTTACAAGACATTGTCATCGGGGTTTTTGTAAGACCCAACTAGATCAAAACGAGGACCGAATAACGAAAAGCATGGAACCATTAGTACAAACAGTTTTTTGTTTGATTAGTATTACTTTAACTTATAATGTCATTTGAATTTAAAAATTTGATGATTTGGATGTTGTGACAAAACTTTACTTACTAGCACATTAGCTTTTCAATGTTAATTAATAAAGCTATCAGTGACATTTAACGTTTTACTATACATCATGTTATTGTCTATTAGTAGTTTCGACTCGATTAAATGTCTACAACAATTGACTGACATGATTAGCAGGGTAGCGACTCATTCGGGTATAAGCATATCTAGTTACAAGCCTAGTACGGTTTGGATAGAAATTTAAAATTACCTTGGCTTAGATTATTCAAATTTTTACAACTAATTACCCGTAAAAGACCATGAAACTCGAACAAAAACAAATGTTCGAGAAAGTAGTTGCTTTTCATAACTAGTTTCGTTAGAAATTTTTAATAGCTTAACTGTTTTATTTTATTGTTCTAACTAGGGGTGTAAACGAGTCGAGCTTTTAACGAGCTACTCGAGCTCGAGCTCGTTTAACTCGAGTTTGAACTTAATACTCTCGAGCTCGAGCCGATCTCGAACAAATATTTGTGTTCGTTTAATTTGGCTAGCCGAGCTTTGAAAATTAATATTAAGCTCGGCTCGTTCGAAAACTCGTTTAATTGTCTCGAGCCGAGCGAGCTTAACGAGCCGAACAAGCTATTCGAGCTTAACGAGCCGAACGAGCTATTTGAGCTTAATGATAAATCTACAAATATATATGTTATATACACCTTAGCTTACTCATTAAGTATTAATATCATTTTAATAATCATAAACGAGCTTTCGAGCTCAAGCTTGTGTTAATAAACGAGTCTATCCAACTATATTTATAATAGAAGTTAGTCTAAACAAAAGTTAAAAATCGTAAACGAGCTTCGAGCTCGAGCTCGAACAACAGAAAATATTTGAGTTCGAGCTCGAGCCAGATTATAAAGTTTTATTCGAGCTCGAGCCGAGCTCGAGTCAGGCAGTTAATAAACAAGCTTGGCTCGTTTAGGCCAAAACTCGACTCGGCTCGGATCGTTCACACCCCTAGTTCTAACAATTATACAAAAGTAGTCTTAACTCATCATCTTGTTAGGCTCGTGCGAGTGGCAACAAAGTCACTCACCGCCACCTCAGCGCCACCTCATTTTTTTTAACAAACTCACTCAAACTCACCCAAACTCCTCACAAGAGGTAATGGCATTCACTCAAACTCACTCCACATCACCCCCACTTTTTTATTAAATATATTTTATTCATACATTTTATTAAAACACGGATACATAGAAAATTAAAACATAGTACGAAATTAAAAGACGATACATAGAAAATTTAAAAACAATATTTAAAAAAAAAATAAATATGAAAAAAAAAGTTAAATAAAAAGGGATAAAAGTTAAAATACTGAAATTCGAATACAATACAAGATAGATAAAATAAAAATACATAATACGATTAGTCAGTTCCCGGATCCGAATCCGAAAACTGACCAGGTAACTCCCAACGCATTGTTTCTTCTTCATCTTCTTCCGCCATAATTTGTGCCTCCAGCTCCCTTCGTTCCATTTCTTCTTCTTCTAGAGTTTCTCTCAACACTTTTTGATCTAGGTATAGTTGATACACCTCATTGTCAGTCATTCTGCCATCTGGGTCGTTTTCAATTGGAAATGGTAGATCGGGAGACACATTTTGGCGTCGATGTTGTTGTGACGAAGAACCGATATGAGTTGTTTGAGATCAGGATGAAGAACCGATATGAGTTTGAGATGAAGAACCCAAGTTATTCAGCCATTCAGTATTTTTCTTAATTCGAGCCTTCAATTTTGCCGACTTTCTAAACAAAGATCCGCTGATGTTGAAATCGGTATCAAATTGATTACTTAGATACGTGTCGATTAAATGACGTTTCTGTGGGTAAAGATCACGACATTTCTCACATGTCGTGCGCAGTGTCGTATGGCGACGTTGTTGTTGATTTATTTGTTTATGAAGCAAAGCCTTAACCTCGTCATTAGTGTGTGGAAAAGACCATGCCATTTTTTATTTAGAAATTGGGTTTGAATATACAAAAAGTTGTGTGTGAAAATAATAAAACTGTGTGTGAAAATTTTGTGTGGTAAAATTTAGTATTTAAAGAAGAAAAAAGAGATTAAAAAAAAATATATATAAGAGGTTCCCATAATATTATAACTCACCCAGGGTGAGTCTGACCCGTTTTTTTTTTTGGAACAAACTCGCGCGCGACTTTGGGTATGTCGCTCGTGAGTTTAACCCCACTCCCACCAGCCTTATAAACTAACAAAAAATGGATTGAAAAGTAATCTCGACTATACCACAACCAGCTCAAACATATTCACCATTTTATTGAAGAAAAATGTTGCTTCTATTCCGGTGCAAGTTAAAGGATCTTCATTACTACTATCATAGATGTTCGAATCGAGTTGATGTTGTCAACAAGTTTTAGTTTATACAAACATATTAAAACAATCACTACGCTAACAATTAAGATGTGTTGACGAGTCATCTTAAAGGTGATTATATGAAGGAAATACTACGTAGTTATTCAACTATTTTAATCAAAGGGTATACACGAGTCGACTAACTTGATCACGACTAGACCTCGTTCGAGCCTCGCGCCAAAAAAATGAAATCACCTTGAGCTTGTTCGAGCGCAGCTTTTAAGTAATATACGGGACAAAAACATTGCCTTAAATGTCACATATTTAGATAGATGACACATGCAAATGAAAGTGTTTAACATATTCGCTTGCAATGACAAGAACCTAAATTCGTAACACTAAAAGTAATATTATCAATAGCCTTCACAATCTTAGTTATAAAAACATTTCAAGTTTGCTCACCTACCTATGTGTGATAAAGCTGTTGAAACTTATATTAGAGCTTGGTAACTCACAAACCTGTCGTGGCAATGTTCTTATGTGTAGCAGCTTCTTAGCTTGTGCGTGTACGGGATTAATGAAGTTTAATTTAAAATACACGATAAACCCTTATGAAGCTCTTTTATTTGACCTTGGTAACTCACAAATAGGGGTGTTCATAATTTGGGTTTGACCCAAAAACCGAATCGAACCCGAATTAGAACCGAACAAAATAAAATTCGGAATTTAGATCATAACCAAAGCCAATCGAACTACATATATGGTTTTCGGTTTGGATATGAGTTGGCAATCGGACCCGAGAACCGAACCGAAAACCCAAATTATACAAATAAACATATATATTCTCTATATATTTATTTATATAAAATAGGTGCTAAAATTTACTAAACCTAATATATATATATAAATGAGTTGTTAAAAGATAATCTTAATACAAAAAAGTAATTTTTATAATTGAAATAAATTTTTTTGCTAAATATCTATGTAATTATATATATATTTTGAAATTTTTTAAAAAATCGGGTTATTCGGGTCAACCCGAAAACCGAACCGAATTCAAACTCGGTTTTTTGTTCGGTTCGGTTGAAATCTAATTCTGTTCGATTCGATTTTTCGATTTACCCAAAAAAAATTATTCGAATAAATCGAACAACCCGATAACCGAACCGAAGGACACCCCTACTCATATATATTCATCGTGAAGGTGATTATATGAAAGAAATACTCAAACAGGTCAAATAATTAGCTTTGCAATAACATGCTCTTGTATAGTATTCAAATGTTTAGACCAAGGGTGAGTAAATAAGTGGAGCTTTTGTCGAGTAACTTGATCACGACTAGACTTTGTTCGAGCCTCGAGCCAAGAAAATGAACTTGCCTTGAGGTTGTTCGAGAATAGATTTTAAGTAATATACGCGACAAAAGCAATTGCCTTAAATGTCACAAATATGGCTCTTGAGTCATGCAAACGGTGACAAGAACACAAATTGGTCACACTTGAAGTAATGTTGTCAATAGCCTTCAAAATCTTAACAATTAAAGGGTCAAATATTTAGCTTCGCAATAACACACTACTATACAAAAGGGCTAATGCTACGGTAAAAATCAGTTGCAATTCCGTTGCAATTGACCAGTTGCAACCGAATTGCAACAGATTCCTACCGTAGAAATTTATCTGCAACGGATTTCTAATGGAAAAAAAGTTGCAACAGTTTTCTAACCAATGAAAATCAGTTGTAAGTTATTAACTGATTTTGCAACGGGTCATTTTCCAATGGCTTTCCAACAGTTTACAACAACATATATTACAAGGAAATTGCAATGGAAAAGTTTTGCAACGGTAAAAAAATGTAACAAATATGCAACTGTGAAAATTGTAACAAGTTTGCAACAAAGTCTAACTGCAATAGTTTCGTTACAAATTTTGTTACAAATTCTGCTTCAAAAAAACTGCATTTTCTAAAATAATTCAGCACAAAAAATGTCATTTTCCCATAATATACAAGTATCGAAAGCTAAATATATATTACGCAAATCTAAATTTATAATTAAATTATCATTTAAATATCATCCTACATAACGTATCAAATCCTACCAAACGTACCACTCCTAAACCAAATTCAACTAAATGCACCATTTAACAAAATGTGCACCAATATGTGCCGAATATACCCAAAATCCTACCAAACGTACCACTCCTAAACCAAATTCAACTAAATGCACCATTTAACAAAAAGTGCACAAATATCGGGTGGGGTCGTTGAGGGTGCACAAACTGCTTTAGGAGCAGTTAGCATCATGGCAATGTCGTTTAACCGCGCGTCCTAGAATAAGTTATTAATGAAAGATGAAAAGAACAACGAGGATAATGCAAGACATTCGGGTGCACGTGGCCGGACTAAATATTGAGGCAAAGTGCAATCTCCGAAACCAAGTGGGAAAGATTATGGACGAGATCATGATGCACCTCAGCTCCCTCCCTCGCCACTACCACTTACGTCGTCTATAACGTTCTTATATATGTATAGCTTCCACATGCCTTGCGACGTCAAATCATCAATATTTTAGGATTTTTACTCCTTTTAACTATAAACAACCAAATAGTCGTCTTTTTACCTACCACCTTCAGTCACACTATAACTAATTTCTTAATTGACCATTCTTGCGAAGTTTCTTATATTTATACCACTCGGGAGGACAAATATTTGGAGGGAGGGACAATTTACTTAATGGTTGTGTGGTCTAATACAAAAGGACGGCCTACAAAATCAGGCGGGAGAGATTACAGACGAAAATATATATGACGTACATCCTCGACACTAGAAACTTTGCCATATGTTCTTATCAATGTATAGTTGGCACACGCCTATGACCGTCCTATTGTCGACTATACCACAACAAGCTCAGACATATTCACCATTTTATTGAAGAAAAATGTTGCTTCTATTCTGGTGCAAGTTAAAGGATTTTCATTATCATGGATTTTCGAATCGAGTTGATGTTGTCAACAAGTTTTAGTTAATAAAATGTATTTGAAAGTTACCATCTTATACTGAATAACACATAATAGTCATACAAAGATCTAAACAAATTAGACAAACATATTAAAACGATCATTACGCTAATAATTAGGATGTGTTGACGATTCATCTTAAAGGTGATTATATGAAGGAAATACTAGGTAGTTATTCAACTATTTAAATCAAAGGGTGTACACGAGTCGACTAACTTGATCACGACTAGACCTCGTTCGAGCCTCGCGCCAAAAAAATGAAATCACCTTGAGCTCGTTCGAGCGCAGCTTTTAGGTAATATACGGGACAAAAACATTATAAATGTCACATATTTAGATTGATGAGGCATGCAAATGAAAGTGTTTAAGGTATTCGCTTGCAATGACAAGAACCTAAATTCGTAACACTAAAAGTAATATTGTCAATCGCCTTCACAATTTTAGTTATAAAAATATTTCAAGTTTGCTCACCTACCTATGTGGGATAAAGCTGTTGGAACTTTTATGTGACCTTGGTAACTCACAAATAGGCGTGTTCATAATTTGGGTTTGACTCAAAAAAACCGAATTGAACCCGAACTAGAACCGAACCAAAATAGAATTTGGATTTTAGATCATAGCCAAACCCAACCGAACTACACATATGATTTTCAGTTTGAATATGAGTTTGGCAATAGACACGAGAACCGAACCGAAAACTCAAATTATAAAAATATACATATATATTCTCTATATATTTATTTATATAAATTAGGTGTTAAAATTTACTAAACCTAATATATATAAATGAGTTGTTAAAAAATAATCTTAATCAAGGTTGCAGAAATCGCTAAGCGTTAGTGAGGAGGTCGACGACCTTCGAGGCGGAATTCATCTAGCCGGCGCCTAGGCGGATTGGTTTTTATGCAGATAAATATTTTAACAAATATGTATGACATAAAAAAAAACTTCTAATTTTAAATAATTTCAAGTTCTTGCAAAATAAACACATAAAACATAACAATTTAAGTGCTTATAACTTCAAATGTGAACATATAATTCAGTTGGTTCCAATTCCATACGAAAAACCTATTACTTTATGCTTATAATTATTCGTTTATCTATTATTTTAAGATTTTACGTTAAAATAAATATGAGAACTATATATTAGAAAGAAAACCCTTATTTTTTCTAAAAAAATATTGACTTTTGTTGTTTTTCTTGACTTTTATGACCGCCTAGCTCCTAGGCGCCACCTAGGCGAAGTATGACCGCCTAGCGCCTAGGCGCCGCCTAGGCCTTGTTTTACAACATTGACCTTAATACAAAAAAGTAATTTTTATACTTGAAATAATTTTTTTTGCTAAATATCTATGTAATTATATATATTTTTAGAAAAATTTGAAAAAATCGGGTTATTTGGGTCAACCCGAAAATCAAACCGAATTCAAACTCGGTTTTCGGTTCGGTTTGGTTGAAATCTAATTCTGTTCGGTTCGATTTTTCGGTTGACCAAAAAAAATTAATCGAATAAATCAAACTACGCGATAACCGAACCGAAATACACCCCTACTCATAAATATTCATCTTAAATGTGATTATATGAAAGAAATACTCAAACAGGTCAAATAAATGTGATTATATTCATCTTAAATGTGATTACATGAAAGAAATACTCAAACAGGTCAAAATTAAATGTGATTTTGCCAAAAATACATATCCGATTAACCGTCGATTAATCCCGCCTTAAATGATTACAAGTTACAAGGTGGTCGACCGACTAACGATTTACGATTTTTGCAACCTTGGTTTCAACAATTATAATTAAATAGTTTCAATTAACCGTGTTCATTTTCATAAATAAACAAACACGAATAACTTAAGACCATTTTTAATTTATGTTTAATACTACAGTAATTAAGATAAGAGTATTAATAATAATGACTCTTTATGAATAAACTAGCATAGTATTCGTGCAATGCGACGACAGATATTCGATAATGATTTTTTAAACAAAAAATATTAATATTTTATCTATCAACTCTTAGAAAATATTGTGTACATAATTAAAATTGTAAAAAATTTGAACCTAAATAAACCCATTAAATAAAAAAAACTAAAAATTAATAACATTATATCAAAATGATTATTAAATTAACAAAATTTTAGAAAATATAGGGAAATTCGATTGTGAAAAAAAAATAAATAGATTAAAGGATATTTGAATTTAAAATTAAAAATATTTTTTTAACATAGTGTTAAAAAAAGTTGTTATTTTAAGGAGTTATGATATATATGTAAGAAAATATTAACAACTTACTTTATTTGTGTTAATATATTTAGAACCTCCCAAATGATTTATAAAATAGTTTCCAAATAGATTCAATTCAGTCGAGTTTTCTAGTTAACCCGACTAAGCTACTGGATCAAGTTTTTAGCCCAAAAAGATTTCGATGATCTAACTAGTTCACGGTAAGTGGCTAGATGAACCCGGTTATTAAAACATTCGTAACAGTTAAGACCAAAATGTATGGCCAATTTGAGTAGTAGTACTTACTAACTGCTTCCATGCCTTCCTATTTGTAGTAAAATATCAAATGCGAACATTGATGAAATAGCCGATGAACTCGGATATGACCAGTTCTCTAGTTTTCTTTGTGATTTTGCTCAAGAAAAACACTAGCAAAGTATGAATACTATTTTCTTTTCTTTGTCTTTTTTACTTCGGCCAGAAATGGCTTCGGTCATTCGACCAGTTTATGGTTCAACCGGCCAAGTGAACCAGGATTCTAGGTTCAACAGAGTTTTTGGCCAAAACTGGATTCAATCACCCGACGAGTTTACAGTTCAACCGGGCAGGTGAACCCGGTTTTTAAAATATTCGTTAACACTATCAAGACAAAATTGTATGGCCTCTAGTACATTTACTAACTGCTTTGCCTTCCTATTTATAGTAAGATACCCAATGGCAACACAGATGCTAATTCAGATAAGTTAGAAATCACTAGTGAAAAAAAAGTGAGTACTTTAGTGTACATCATGTTCAAAGATTCAATGAGCCAGGAAATAAAATGAGTAAACTTGCATTTATCAAACTGAAAAGCTCGGGTTATTTAAACGTCAATCAAGTATTTAAAAAAAAGAGGAAACGTCCAAAATTGGACGAAAGCGTATAAAAATGAACGAAAGTGTACTAAACTGACGAAAAGTATAAAAATGAAGAAAACGTGAAAAACGGATGAAAACGTACAAAATCGTAAAAACCCGACAAAAACGTAGAAAAACCACAAAGAAATACAAACGGACAAAATTGTACGAAGACATACAAAGACGTACGAAAATGTAAAACAACGGACGAAGTGTACAAAAACGAATGGATTGGGATAGTATTAGTAGTATGTCCTCAATGAGATCATGGGTATTCCAGGTTTCGGCTTTTGCTTCAGAACCCATCCCGCCACCTCCACCCGAATGCCAAACGACACAAGAAAATCTGCTAAAAAAACTACAGAAACTAGAAATTAGTTACAACTTTTTATAGAACAAGACAAAGTAGAAAAGAATAGTACCATACTTTGCTAGTGTTTTTGGAACACAAAGAAAACTAAAGAAGTGGTTTTATCCATAGACGTACCTTAAACAATTTTAATGCGAAGGCCGACAATGTTTTATGGGAAGGCAATACAAATTTTCCCAAAAATACCCCTAAATGTTAATATAATTACACTATCAACGCTGAATCTTGGGAGGGGCACAGCTCTCCCGGGTCGCTATGAAGGTCCATGGTCTTATCCCACATCGGCTTAAATAAATTTTTTATATTTTTTTGATTTACTATATATAATTTTAACTTTTTTAGATTAGAATAACAATTTTATAATTTTGTGATTAAACCTTTATTTATTTTGATTTAAGAAACAAAATAAATAAACCTCCAATTACAAAATTAAAAAAGAGTTAAATACTAATTGTGATAAAAGTACATATATATGACATAAAGTCAATAGAAATAATCGTACATTATGGCTCACGTGGACCTTTCGATTTATATTAAGCTATTCAATGTGAATTTTGACACAACGGTCGATGTGGGATAAAATTTGTTCAACAAAAATCTTTTTCCACATTGTGGTAGCGGATCGGTTTCAGAAGAAAAGGGCAACTTCCAAAATCAGGTGGCGGAGATCATGGACAGAAAAAAGAGGCACCATCTTTCTTAGATGATGTTGGCAGGTTCGTCAATCTTTGTCAATAGTTTGGTTAGTTTAATGTCGTTGACAAGTTTTCGTAGTTAGTTTAAGACTTTAGTCAATCTTATTAATGTGAAAATTTTAGATCAGTAACAAGACCGTGAACTTCCAAAGCTATTTCCCCTTACGAGTCATGCTTTTGTTGCCAAACTGGCTAAAAAGCTGGGACGGAGTCAAAAGAGCAAGAAAGACTAGTTCATCTTAGCTCCAAGCTGATTTATTAGTTTCATAAACTTATTTGAATTTTTGATAAACATATGCAAAGATGACTCATTTTGTTTCATGACTCATTGAATATTTGAACAAGGTGTACACTAAAGTACTCACTTTTTTACATGTAAGTTTTAACTTATTTGAATTTGTATATAATTTTAAATTTTTTCGATTAGAATAATGATTATTTTGATTTTCTTTGGATTAGAGATAATTTTAACTTTTTTTTAGATTAGAATAACAATTATATGCTCCCTCCGTCTCATAATAAGTCAACTGATTTACGATGGAATCTTTAAAAGAAAATGTGGATAATGCAATGCATTTGGGTGTGGTGGAGGGACTAATTCTGGAGGCAGAGTGAAATCTCCACATTTGGGTATCGGATCGGTTTCAGAAGCAAAAGGGCAACTTCCAAAATCAAGTGGCGGAGATCATGAACGGAACTATGATGCACCATCTCTGTCAGCTGCAATGCCGTCCTTGCCAATGTATAGCTTGATGGTTTTTGATGTTGTTGACAAGTTTTTTTTATAGTTTTAATAGTAGAAGTCTTAATAATGTGAAATCTTTAGATCGGTAACTAGACCGTCAACATCGGACGTTGTTTTCCTTATGAGTCATTCTTTTGTCGCTAAACCAGCAAAAAGAGTTGGTATGTAACGGATGAAGTCAAAAGAGCGAGAAAGATTGGTCCATCTTAGCTCGTTAGGCTACGTAGATTTACTTGCTTCCTAGGACGTGTGCAAGTAGAAAAAGATTATTAATTATGTTTGCAAACTACCAATCATATTCCTTTTGACTATGTTGTGTTCCGCAAAAGGTTGTGTCTAATTTGTAGACAATGTCGTTTGCATATATGTTCGTGTGAAGTTTTTCATATCAATTAACAACATCAACGGGAAGCGAATGTAGGAGGACAATTATCTGGAACCGTCGAGGGGCCACGAACTGCTTCAGGAGCAATTTACATTATGGCAATGTCGTTTAACAACGTGTCCTCGCATAGGTTACCAATGAAAGACGAAAAAGAACGAGCATATAATGCAAGACATTCAGGTGCAGGTGGTGGGACTAATTCTTGAGGCAAAGTGATCTCCGAAACCAAGTGGCAAATATTATGGAGTAGATCATGATGCACCTCAGCTCTCTCGCCACTACCACCTTCGTCAGAAATATTTTAGCAGTACA
Source organism: Glebionis coronaria (assembly GCA_025667525.1). Taxonomy (NCBI): domain Eukaryota; kingdom Viridiplantae; phylum Streptophyta; class Magnoliopsida; order Asterales; family Asteraceae; genus Glebionis; species Glebionis coronaria. The sequence continues at coordinate 4,244,520 of CM046879.1, read as the reverse complement.
AGGATTTTCACTCTTTTTAAGTGTAAACAAATAAATCGTCTCTTTTTACCTCTTAGAGGGCAGGGAGTAATCGCGTCGTGGGGTGCCAAACCCACGGCGTGGCCGGCGTGATGACTCCCATCGTTGGCCAAAATCGCGGCGTGAGTCCCCTATGTGGGTAAACTCACGTCGCGTGAGAAGATTTATAAAAAAAAATTTCATTTTACCCCCCCCCCCCCCCAAACGGTTATATTTTTAAAAAATTTCATTTCAGCCCCCCCGCCCCCCAAACGGCTACTTTTCGAAAAAATTTCCTTTCACCCCCCTAACGGCTAGTTTTTTGAAATTCCAATTATAACGGCTATATTTTTCGATCCGTCTATAAATATAACTCAAAATCAACCATTTCTTACACACCAAAACATAAACACTCTCTACAAACAAATATGAATCCCGATCACGTTCGGTCAGTTTTTGAAATCGATGAGGAATTTGATGCTTACTTCTTGCCAATAGCACACAATCATTATCAACGGTTGCTTGATGAAGAGAATCGTCCAAGACTATCTCAGACCCCAGTCAACCGTGATCGAGAAGGTGCTGAGGAACGGCTCATGAACGATTATTTCGTTGAGAATTACAGGTATCCTTTGGTTAAGTTTCGTGTAAGATTTCGAATGAGCCGAAGACTATTTTTAAAAATAGTTAACGGCATAAAAAATTATCAGGCCGATTCTCTTCCTGCGCATTTTAATTATTTTTTTAGTTAACGACATAAAAAATTAACGGAGTTGAGTATCAAAATGGGTATTACTTAGCGGATGGTATTTACTCACAATGGGCGAGTTTCGTGAAGTCTTTCACGGTTGCAACTGACGCCAAACATGCTCACTTCAAAAGGCGTCAAGAAGGTGCACGGAAAGATGTTGAACGTGCATTTGGTGTTCTCCAAGTACGTTGGCGAATACTACGTCAACCAGCACGCGTGTATGAAGTAAACACCTTACGGCGACTCATGTATACGTGCATCATACTTCATAACATGATTTTGAAAGATCAAGGTATGCAGGTTTTAGATTGGAACCAAAATTACATTAACCCGTCAAGAAATATGCAACGAACATGGGTTGAGCGGTGTGAAGTTTACCGCCGAAAAAACAAAGAACTACGGGACCGACAAACCCATCAAAGTCTTCAACAAAACCTTATGGATCATATCTGGAATCAAATTGACCATGGAGATGAAGATGCATATGAAGATGAAGAAAACTAAACGGCGGGTCGTATGATTTCTTAATTTTCGTATGTTTTTTAATTTTCGTATGTTTTTTTAATTTTCGTATGTCTTTTTTATTATGTTCGTTTTATTTTAAAAGTATTGTAATGTTGCTTTGTGTTTAATGAAATATTTAAGTTTGTTTAGGGGGTGTTTTGTAAAATTCTGAAAAACTGGAAATCACTTGGAGTGATGACTCCCTTGTTTTTTTCATGTGAGTGGGTGAGTTTTACTGACGTGGCACCCCAAAATACACTCACTCGGAGTGATGACTCCCTGCCCTCTAACTGATTTCTTAATTGACCATTCGCTTAACCGATTCAAACATTTTTTTAACTTGTTTTAGATAGTCTAACGAACATATAAATTTATCCCATAAGCAACGCCAATTTATTTTATATTTCAAAAAAATTGACATAAACTTGAGAGACAAATTTAAAAACTTGTTAATACTAATTGTGATAAGAGTAAAATATAATGCATATAATAAAACTCTCACAATCTATGGATCATCCGGACCTTCCAATTTATAGTAAGCCGCCCGATGTAAACTTCGACGCCAGAGACGATGTGGGATAAAATATTGGATACTATTCTTCTTTTCAATGTCTTGTTCCATGAACTTTGACACCACCACCTTCGTCGTCTACAATAATGTTCTTGCCACAACAAGCTACATACGGCTAGGGACGTCATATGGTCGACTATACCACAACAAGCTCAAGCTCACACATATTCATCATTTTATTGAAAAAATTTAATTTGTTGATTCTTTTCTGGAGAAAGTTAAAGGATCTTCATTAGCATGGATTCGGTGTTGTCGACAAGTCTTAGAGTATTCGATAATGTTGGTGCCAAAAGGTGGTGAGCTGGTGTTCTGTTTGCCAACCTCTTTGGGCTATATCCATGACATGAACAAATTATTACTAGAACATTTGATAATTCATCTTAAAGGTTATTATTGGAAATAAATTATGCAAAGACGAATCAATTTTTTTAGTCCATTGATTGCGACTAAGTTGTCATAAAAACTACTATAAATTACAAAGTTATGATGGACTCCTAATATAAAAGATTGAACCAATTTCTAAATAAAAGGAATTATCGCGTTGCGCGAAATTTGAGAACCCCAGATGCGAAATGTGGTCGTGTATTAAGGTCTTTAAAACAAGCTATAGATATACATCAATGACGGTAAAGTTTACCTAATGATTGCGAGCAAAACGCTAGTTGAGATCAAAATAACCGAAATACATAAGATATAACAGAGCATATTCCAAAATTTAAAAAAATTATTGAAGCGGGATGCGAAGATTGGCGAGTCCGAAAAGGCCCTAACAAGGCATGAGGGTTATATTTTGTTGCTAAAGATCCAAAAGTGATATGAAGAATCATTTATCGAAAATCAATATGAAGGATCGAGACACACGACGAAAAGCAAACATTCCCCAAAAGATCATGGAGAAGTCTATCCAAAAAGGCCCTAACAAGGTATGAGGATAAATAGATCCAAGTCCTAAAAGGAGGCGGATCGTTGTATATCAAAGTCCAAAATAAAGATTGAAGAAAAATGAAGAAGTCGTGGTCCAAATATGAAGAATCTCTCAAAAGTTCAGGAGAAGAAATTCCTAATATGAAGAGAAAACCATAATTTCAAGAACGTCTCTCAAAGATTTGAAGTATGAAGTCGCTGCCAAATATCGGTCCGAGAAAGGTCTCAAATCGTGAAGCGAGTTATGCCAAGATATGAACTTTAAGAGGTCCCGAGAAGAAGTTTTAAAAGATTTTTTTCCTTTAGCTAACTATTGATTAAATCGTTCACTTTATTTTCGGCCTAAATAACTATTGAAATAAGTCAAATAATGAATCCTCGTGATCATTCAAGAAAAAAATAAAATATAAGAGATACACCTAGGAATAAGGGAGTCTAAGTGAATAATTGGCCCACATGAATTCGTGTTAGTTTGCTAACTTATAATAACAATGATCTCGTTTTTAAGCTTGGTATGGGGAACGTGAAACTTGAGGGTGATAAACGTTCATGGCAGCCTAAAACCAATGTAAGTCTTTGATTTCTTTACTTGTTTTCTATCTTCTTATTTTCCTTAAATGTTTAGTATTTAATAAAGGCCAAGGTAGGTTATTTATAATGGAAAATGTAAGCCGTGCTTTAAAATTAATACATTGCATGAAGGCATTGCAATGGTCAAGTGTAGGGGATTTAATAAGTGTGAAAACACTTATCCTTTTACCACTTATTTTCAATAATAACAAGACCAAAACGTGTATTTTATGTCGTAAAAGTCGGAATTATGCGTGGTTTGTGTTTTTATTGTGTTTTAGGACCAAAAGATGAAAAAGGAAGAAAACACGGGCTTTCACGGGCTTTTATCGAAGAAAACGAGAAAAAGACGAAGTCAAGAGATCAAGAGTGCTGAAAGAACGGATGTCCAAGACCTATTCTGAAGATTTATCGAAGAAAAAGTCTAAAGATGGAAGTTTAATGAAGTCGAAGAACTCAAGTCTAAATTATAGAAGAAAATTACTAAGACAAGTTCAAATCCTGAGACGCCGTCGAGAAAAGACAAAGAATTAAATCGAGTCGAGAAGAAAAGAAAGAAGGAAGCACACCACACATGCACTTCCCATTTTCCCTATAAATACCCTCCTAATCACATTAGGAGGGTGGTTAGCTAGTTTCACTTTTAATTTTTCCTTTCTAGTTTTTAGAGAGAGAAAGTTCCAAACTTTCTCTCACTAAGTTTTTCATCTTTTCTTTCTTTTAATCTTTCAAGTTTAAGCTTTCATTAATCTTTGTACTTGAGTTTCTTTAATCAAAAGTTTAAGTTTAAGTTTGTGTTCTTTAATTTCTTTCCACATTTCTTGATTTACTTTTGATTTTGATCCGAAATTCATAATCCATACGGATTGATTTTATTTGATGTTTAAGTGGTTAAAATGTTAATCTTTTTACTACTTATTAAGCTTTTATTTGGTTTAGGCTATGAGCTCTTTATGCTTATTGGCTTATTTCATGTTTTAGCTTATTACTTTTCGGATTATTAAAAAGGTTTTGTCTTTTTAAAGCTTCTTTTATAAAGTTTATGATTTCATGTTTTTAAAAGTTGTCAAATTTAAGCTTATTGAGTTGTTTAAGGTCGGTTAAAGTAGCTTACTGTATGTGCTTATTGAGTTTTCAGCTTGCCACCAATTTCGGATTACTTAAGGTTCCATCGCAATATTGGGTATCCCACATTCCGACGGCTGCTCATTTGTATCGCAATAACCATCTTTGGTTCTACTTTGCGATAGCTTGGTAATGTTGAAATTTTTACTCGTTGAAAGTTCGTTTTCTCGGTGTCTAATCGAATTGATTTCCGGTTATTTGTGTGAGATTAGTTGTTCTTGGTGAAACAAATATTTTTGGTTTTGGAAAATAAATGAGCAAGACTGAATAATAAATGACAAGAAACTAATGCTAGAACAAGTTAAAATGAAAAAGGTGCGCAATTTAAAACTTTAAAAATAAAAGGGAAGAAATGAAAGGACGTAAAATTAAAACTTAACAAAAAGTAAATTGTGAAAATCAGAACTTTAAATAGTAAATGACACGAAATTAAACTTGAATAAAAGGAAAGCAAATAAAAGTGCACATAAATAAAAAGACGGGAAAAATAATCTTAAAAATAAAAGACAAGAACTCAAAAGGAAAAAAAAAACAAACTTGACAGAAACCCTTCATTCGGAAGTTTTAAACTTCCGAATGAAGCCCTTGATCCGGAACTTCTTAAACTTCCGAATGAAGCCCTTTACCTGGAACATCTTAAACTTCCGAATGAAGAAGTGTTTACCCGGAACTTACAATGTTCCGAATGAAACACCCTTCACCCGGAACTTCTTAAACTTCCGAATGAAGCCCTTCACCCGGAACTTCTTAAACTTCCGAACGAAGCCCTTTACCCGGAACTTCTTAAACTTCCGAATGAAGGAATGTTTACCCGGAACTTTCAATGTTCCGAATGAACCATCCTTCACCCGGAACTTTTAAGACTTCCGAATGAAAGATCATTGATCCGGAACTTCTGGAAATAATAAGATACAGTAACAATGAACCCGAAGAACAGGGGAGGTACAGTAACACGAATCAATCCTTAAATTAATCAGATTCAAACAAAATATTAAAACGAAACAACCAATAAGCATCAACTAACAATATTCAATCAAAACAAATCATCAAAACTAACAAACATAACCAAATCAATCAAAACCCACTTGATCAAAATCATAAAAAACTCAAGAACATGAACAATCAAAATAAAGAACAAATCAAACAAGAAAGGTAGAAGGAGATGAATTAAAAGCTTAATTAAAAAGTAAAGATTCAATAACAAAAGCTTAAAACACAAATTAATCTAGAGAGAGAAAGCATAAGTTTAGAGAGAGAAACTACCTACCCCTAATCTAATCCTAAAAACTAACTAAGACTAACCCCCAAACCTCTCACATGTTGTGAGGGTGGTATTTATAGGAGAGGGGAGTGGTTGGTGGCTCCCTCTTTCTTTCATTCTTTCTTGTTCCTCAGTCTTCCGGTCTTTCAGTCTTCTTAAATTCTTCGACTTTTCAGACTTCGTCTCGGGATTTCTTTGAACTCGTCTTGTAATTTCTTCATAATTTAGACTTGAGTTCTTTGGCTTTTAGTAAACTTCCGTCTTTTGACTTTTTCTTTGATAAATCTTCAGAATTGGTCTTGGATTTCCGTTCTTTTTCCACTTTTGATCTTTCGACTTCGTCTTTTGTCTTTTCCTTTAATAAAAGCCCGTGAAAGCCGTGTTTTCTCCACTTTTCACCTTCTCGACCCTGAAACACAATAAAAACACAAACCACGCATAATATCGCCATTTACGACATAAAATATACGTTTAGGTCCCGTTTTAATGTAATTAAGTGGTAGAAAAGATGGGTGTTTTCACACCTATCAAATCCCCTACACTTAACCATTGCAATGCCCTCATGCAATGCTTAGTGATAAAGCAAGGTTTACACTCTCCATCATAATCGACCTACCTTGGCCTTTATTAAACAACTAAGGAAAATCAAAAAGATAGAAAATAACAAGATGCAACAAGGAAGAAACATGTAAAGAAATCTAAGACTTACATTAGGGCTTGTGTGTCATGAATGTTTATCACCCTCAAGTTTCACGTTCCTCATGCCAAGCTTAAAAACAAGATCATTGTTAGTATAAGTTAGCATAACAAACATTTACTCATGCGGTTTAATTAATCACTTAAACTCCCTTATTCCTATGGGTATCTCTTATATTTTATTGATGTCTTGAATGATCACGAGGATGCATTTTTTACTTATTTCGATAATTTATTTAAGCTGAAAGCAAAGTAGGACGATTTGATCAATAGTTAGCTAAAGGACAAAATCTCTTAAAACTGCTTCTCGGGATATCAAAAAGTTCATATCTTGGCATAACTTGGTTTACGATTTGAGACCTTTCTCGAGCCGATATTTGGCATGTACTTCATACTTCATATCTTGAGAGACGTGCTTGAGATAATGGTCTTCTCAACGTTCATAGAGTTTCTTCACTTGGAGACTTTTGAGAGGTACTCCAACTTTGTTGACCACGACTTCATGATTATTTCTTCAATCTCTATTTGGGATTTTGAGATACAACGATCCGCCTCCTTTTCGGACTTGGATCTATTTATCCTCATACCTTGTTAGGGTCTTTTCGGATAGTCTTCTCCATCATCTTTATGGGAGTTGATTGCTTTTCGTCGTGATTCTTGATCCTTCATATTGATTTTGGGAATAATGCTTTTCACATCACTTTGGATCTTCAGCAATAAAATTGAATCCTCATGCCTTGTTAGGGCCTTTTCGGACTCTCCAATCTTCGCGCCCCGCTTCATAAGTTATGCCTTGGCTATGAACTCTTATCATTACCGAGCAACTTTTAAACGATCTTGGGCTAGAAGATAAGTAACTTTTCAAATCGTACGACCTTACTTATTGCAGATAATTTATTAGCTAGTGATGGGAGAAAAAGATCATAATTAACTCATATAAGTTAATGAGAGAATACCAAACTTGTAACCAACTCTATCACTCGTTCTCCACAATTTAAAATCTCAAGGAATGAGACTCGTGGATGCTTAGCCTAATAAACCAATTAAGGTCTACATGGTTAAGGATACTAGCTAGAGTGAACTTGGATAAGTAAACTCGGGTTGAGTCAAAATATTCACAACGGGCCTAATATATCTAAGATATCTAAACTTGCTAAAACCATTTTATTAAAATGCTAGAAAGTAGCAAAAATAAAGGGAACTACAACTAGGCCAAAATAGATTAAAAATTTTAAAAAGTGTCGAAAAATTGATTTTCCGGTTAAAATGAGGACAAATGCAAGGAAAAGACCACTTAACTTCGATAGAAGTCCCCCCTACACTTAATATAAACATTGTCCTCAATGTTTAAGCATGTGGGAGTAAACTCCCCTACACTTAGGACATTGTGCACTTTGTTTAAATCTCGTTAAGGAAAAGACAACTAAAGAGATTCCTATTTTAATATTGAGAAATATAAAATAGTGAATCGAAAAGAGTTTAGGATAGAACCGGGAAGAAGGGAACACGGAATCACGGTTCGTCAAAAGTCATCAAGAGTGTGTCTTTGAAGCGCTAATCCCTGCACATGATAAGAAAGAAAGCAAGAAACACCACGGGGCTCCCCCTACACTTATGGTGAAAATAGATAGATAATTGGGTTGCCTCCCAAAAAAGCGCTTGTTTTTGTTAACCGAGTCACGAGCCTGACTCGTCCCCGAATTAAATAGTCCATGGGGAAGCCTCGAATGTGATACCGGGATCAAAGACCTTGTCCTCGTTCCCGGAGGACATTAATAAAGGAGAGGCGGGGGAATAAGTCTTGAAAGGGAGAAAGGTCCTTTCAACATACGTATAGTATGTGAATTCAAGATCCACGGGAGGTGGGTTGGGTATAGTGAGCACATTGTCCTCCCCCAAAGACAATGGAAGTTGAGCAAACGGCAAAGCCGTGATGGTATCAATCGTAGCATAATCAATGTCACCTCCCGGGTCAAAGCACTCATCCTCCGTGATAGTGGCTAAAAGGGAGGATGGAAGGTGCTCGGGAGGGGGACTTGGGTCAATATTTTCCTGCAGCAAATTATCAAAAATAATGTCCCCCTCCGTGTCAGAGTCATCAATACCTGAAGGGATGGAGTGGATATCGATTTCTTCCAGCAATGGGTCATTATCTTCATCGGGAGGAATAGATGGAGGTAAAGACTTGGAAGGAGAAGTCAACGCTTCGATTTGAGCAATAAGAAGGTGCACTTTCCGTAATCCATCGCGAAGAAGCACGTCTTCCACCTCATCCACAAGATCATGTCCATCGGTGAACTGCTCGTAAACCGGAAAGAATAAATCGTCATCGTCTGCATCTCCCGGTGGAGATTGAGAAATTTCAAAAGTGAAATTCTCATAGCAGAGAGAAGAATCGTCATCACTAGGATCGACCTCTTCTATAAGAGCAACGTCGTCCTCAGGCTCCATAGCAGGTAAGTCACAAACCTCATCATCCAATACTTTGTCGAGACCAACATCACTAAGCTCATGCAACGAATCTAGATCCTTAGACGCAGTAGGAACATCGAGAGTAGGAGCAGCAACTTCAGAAGATGAGTTGAAAGTGCATACAGCATCATTGTCATCATCATCATAATAGTATTGACGCACAAGCGGAGGGGTATAATCACTAAGATTAGATACTTGCTCTTGTTGCAGTCCCTTTTCCTCGTCCCGAAGTTCTTTAACCAAAACAACGACCTCTTGAAGTTGCAAAACAATGGAGTGTGTTTCTTCATTCAAGGTAGTGAGTTGTGGGTCAAGATGAATTTGCTGAGAGGATTGATGATTGAGGGTGTGATGTGGGGGTTCATAGTGTTGAAAACCTGAATTATAGCAAGGTTGTGGCTCATAGTTGTTCATCGGTTGGGAATAATTAGAAACCGGGTTTGGTTCATAATAATCCATAGGTGAAGAAAACTGAGGACACGGATTTGGCTCATAACAATTCAGTGGTTGACAATAATAGGTATCGTGAGGACCCCCACAGTTGGTGCAAACCGGGTATGGAGAAAAATCAAGTGCATCTTGTGGCTAGCTATTTTCATTGTCATAATTGTACCCCGGTTCTTGCCCGTGACCATACGAGTATCGAACCGGGCACGAAATATGCCAATGAGAATCGCTTCCATAATAGATGCACGGGGGAACAGGAGGTAGGTTCAAAAAGTACGAATTAGTCGAGTTGCACAAAGGACAAAATCCGGATTGTGTGTAGTCGATATCGTTTCCGCACCTCTCACATGTACACCATTGACAAGAGTTGTTCCCAGATAATTGTTTCCCACACCGGACGCAATGGACATAAAAATCCATAAAGAAAGATAGATAAGCAAGAAGAATATTTTTGGTGCAAAACTTTGAAAAACAAATGCTTTTTATGATTTTTCAAATGTTTTTTGATTTTTTGAAAATTTTTGGACACGAAAAATAACGTTCACAAGTGAACGGATCCCAAAATCCAACGCGTCACTCACAAAAAACCTTCGATCTTCACGAAAAGACCCGGCAGCGGCGCCATTTTAATGTTGAAATTTTTACTCGTTGAAAGTTCGTTTTCTCGGTGTCTAATCGAATTGATTTCCGGTTATTTGTGTGAGATTAGTTGTTCTTGGTGAAACAAATATTTTTGGTTTTGGAAAATAAATGAGCAAGACTGAATAATAAATGACAAGAAACTAATGCTAGAACAAGTTAAAATGAAAAAGGTGCGCAATTTAAAACTTTAAAAATAAAAGGGAAGAAATGAAAGGACGTAAAATTAAAACTTAACAAAAAGTAAATTGTGAAAATCAGAACTTTAAATAGTAAATGACACGAAATTAAACTTGAATAAAAGGAAAGCAAATAAAAGTGCACATAAATAAAAAGACGGGAAAAATAATCTTAAAAATAAAAGACAAGAACTCAAAATGAAAAAAAAAACAAACTTGACAGAAACCCTTCATTCGGAAGTCTTAAACTTCCGAATGAAGCCCTTGATCCGGAACTTCTTAAACTTCCGAATGAAGCCCTTTACCCGGAACATCTTAAACTTCCGAATGAAGAAGTGTTTACCCGGAACTTACAATGTTCCGAATGAAACACCCTTCACCCGGAACTTCTTAAACTTCCGAATGAAACCCTTCACCCGGAACTTCTTAAACTTCCGAACGAAGCCCTTTACCCGGAACTTCTTAAACTTCCGAATGAAGGAATGTTTACCCGGAACTTTCAATGTTCCGAATGAACCATCCTTCACCCGGAACTTTTAAGACTTCCGAATGAAAGATCATTGATCCGGAACTTCTGGAAATAATAAGATACAGTAACAATGAACCCGAAGAACAGGGGAGGTACAGTAACACGAATCAATCCTTAAATTAATCAGATTCAAACAAAATATTAAAACGAAACAACCAATAAGCATCAACTAACAATATTCAATCAAAACAAATCATCAAAACTAACAAACATAACCAAATCAATCAAAACCCACTTGATCAAAATCATAAAAAACTCAAGAACATGAACAATCAAAATAAAGAACAAATCAAACAAGAAAGGTAGAAGGAGATGAATTAAAAGCTTAATTAAAAAGTAAAGATTCAATAACAAAAGCTTAAAACACAAATTAATCTAGAGAGAGAAAGCATAAGTTTAGAGAGAGAAACTACCTACTCCTAATCTAATCCTAAAAACTAACTAAGACTAACCCCCAAACCTCTCACATGTTGTGAGGGTGGTATTTATAGGAGAGGGGAGTGGTTGGTGGCTCCCTCTTTCTTTCATTCTTTCTGGTTCCTCAGTCTTCCGGTCTTTCAGTCTTCTTAAATTCTTCGACTTTTCAGACTTCGTCTCGGGATTTCTTTGAACTCGTCTTGTAATTTCTTCATAATTTAGACTTGAGTTCTTCGGCTTTTAGTAAACTTTCGTCTTTTAACTTTTTCTTCGATAAATCTTCAGAATTGGTCTTGGATTTCCGTTCTTTTTCCACTTTTGATCTTTCGACTTCGTCTTTTGTCTTTTCCTTCAATAAAAGCCCGTGAAAGCCGTGTTTTCTCCACTTTTCACCTTCTCGACCCTGAAACACAATAAAAACACAAACCACGCATAATTCCGCCATTTATGACATAAAATATACGTTTAGGTCCCGTTTTAATGTAATTAAGTGGTAGAAAATATGGGTGTTTTCACACCTATCACTTGGCATTTCCCCCTTATTCTGATCTGGGATTGCGATCGCTCATTGCGATCGCATATTCCGACGGGTGGTAAGGCTACTTAGAAGCGAAACTCTACCCAATTTTAGTTTGATATATTCCGATAGGTTGGACATTATTCCGATAGAATTTTATTGCGACAGAAACATTGCGATAACAGTGCATTCCGACAGCTTTGATGTTGATATTCCGATGGTTACTAACATGAACATTCCGATGGCTTTTCACTCAGATTGTTCTGATGACTTGTTTTAGTTATATTCCGATGGTTTTGACTTTGGTGCATTCAGATGGAAAAGACTGGTTACATTCCGATAGACTAAGTTTTTAAGTTTTACAAAGTTTTATGTTTTAAGTGTTTTTCCAAATAATTTTCTAGTTTAAAAATTAAACGCTTTAATTTTACTCAACGAAATTTTCATACTTGCTTTTAGTTTAAATTAGATAACCAAACCAAACCATTTTGTTTTCCAAAAGACAATTGAGTCACACTCTTAACCGGTAATCAATTCGAAAAGAACGGACGATAATATTTTATACATGGCTAAAAGCTATGTATTAATATGTTTCATAATCGTAGCAATTATTTCAAAATTTATAACAAGAATACCAACAAAATACTGAATACAAATAAAAACAATTATTGGTTACCATTGCAAATCTGTAGTAATTTTTAAATCATAAAAAGGGTTGAAATAAATATTGAGAATAAATAAAAATTGAATCATGATCATGTTTCGTTGCAAAATCTTTCTTTTATATTTATTTTAACTTTTTGTCTCAAATCTATTATTAATTTTGCAATGGATTTGCAACGGACAACTAAAGATAAACTGAAATTAAATTATTATAGTCAAATCCATTAATAATTTTGCAATGGATTTGCAATGAATAATTAAAAATAAATTGAAATTGAATTCGTTTAGTTATTCCGTTGTAAATCCGTTACATTTATTAAAGATTTGCAACGGATTTGCAATAGAAACTAATAATATTTTATTCTTTAATACTCCGTTGCAACTCCGTTACAAATTTCAAATAATTTTAACGAATTTGCAACGGAATATTTAAAAACAAGTATAAAAGAAAATACTTTAATTTTCGTAACGTGTTTGCAACGGTATACTGTGTCGTTACTAATCCGTTGCAAATATGTTGCAACCCCATTGCAAATTTGCTACGGAAAACTTCCGTTACAAATTTTCGTAGCATTAGCCCTGTTGTGTAGTAGTGAATATTTTTCATAAAGTCTCTAGATACAATGATGCATCATCTATCAAAGCTGCAGGACCAAATGATTCATGTGTGGATTTCAAATCTATTGAATAGTATTGCTAGATTTTGTGGGCTATATAAAAGCTGAAAGTGTGTAGACTTAAATATGTGTTAGAAAGTGATTTAATTTTTAGCGTTTCTTTTTTAAATTTGAATATGGATAGATATGGGTTTTTTTGGTATGTTTCTTAATTTGAGATCGTTAAGAATAAAGAAACTATTCTATTACGTTGCATATTGTTGTGTATTATCAACTTCAAACATACATGTGCAACTTTGTACACATATCTTGTGCTTACACATGTTAATTGATGGTACGGATCTAGCACTTGCTATATCTCAACTTGTAGGTGACACCAAACATATCTAGCACTTGTTTTTGGTCACATGCATTAAGAGATAGCGTTTGGAAACAATACACGTAAAATGATTGTGGTAGGAGATGAAAACACTATATACCTAAACGGAGCCATGTTTCCAACTTCCAAGGGTCAAAATAATCGTTCACAAAAAAAATCTCATAGCATCAGCAGCAGCTCAGCACTGACACTTCTACGTTCACACCCAACTCAGAAGGTACATTGCGAGCATTTACTTTAATAGAGTCCAAGGAAGAAAACCTAGCGAAAATTGCACAGACATGGGTTTCGGTAATTGGAGATTACACAAATGTCGAGGAAGATTCTCTTGTTACCTTGATTCACACTTCATTATATTTATCTACGATATCGGTATATAAGATACATGTTCATATTTAATTGTTTGAATCAATTAAATATGTCTTAAACCCCAGACCTCTAGTGGAACTTTGGTGGCCAACTGTACTATCCGTTAGGTTTTTCTCGAATATGTAAGGAACCTCGGTTTTGCTTTCTCGTTTTCTCATCTTGTCGAGTAAGTATTACAACTGATCTATGCATTATATGTTACTATACAAATTATTTACGGCCCCCTTTAACGTAAATTCCTGGCTCCGCCCCTGGTGTGACAGGATCAATTATGATGCAAGCTCAATCTTTAACAGGTTGCTGCAACTATGATGCACCATCACCTTCGTCGGCCGCAATGTTGTTGCCAATAAATAACTGGGACTCATTCTTTTGTTGCTAAGACTGGTCCAACTTAGCTCCTTAGGCTACGTAGATATACTTGGTTCCTAGGACGTGTATTATTAGAATAGCAGATCCAGTTAGTGGCTATCTAATGATGATGGTACATGTGAAAGTTGAAAAACTTTGAACTTTTGATTTTCAAGTATTTTTCATTCCAATAAGCACACCCAATGATCAGAGAATTTTAATTCTTACCAGTGTATAGCTGCCACACTCGTGGTGACATCATATGCACACCTATACCACAACAAGCTAAGCCATACCAGGATGTGGTTAAAGGATCCAACATGGATTCTTTAATTATCCAAAGTCAGAACGGGTCGAATAATTAGCTTTGGGATAATAGCTTTTCGATAGGTGCTCAACTATTTAAATCTGCCTGAAATAATCAACTACTATAAGAGTTAGATTAACAAAAGATCATGAATAGGCATAGGCTCGTGTTTAAATTAACACATTAATAAGAACATAATTATTTAATAACCTCTTATCTATCAAATTACTAAGACGATCGATTTAAATTTTTGCTTCTTGATTCTGGATTCGAAGCCCTAAAGTGACTAACATAAGTCACCTCTATAGTTGCTCACATTGTACGTTATACGGGAATGATGAATGCTAGTTTAAATAACAAAGAAATCGTAATGGTCTTGCTGTAAACGGATCCGATAGTGAGGGAACTATGTGACCTTGTCGGGGCATAACATCAGAAAACCATTGTTCTCGGGCGGGATGGGATATTGTTGTTGTAATACTTTAAAATTTATTAGTTTTGTAAAACGACAAAGTTAATACGAAAAAGAGAGAAGTCAAATCAATTCGTCACAAGAACACACAATCATGATATCTTGTCATACCATAATGGGATGTCACTCGCGACAACTTCATTTTGTTCCCAATTTAAATGAATCATACACATGACATAATATAAAAAAGTAAAATTTCCTTTTATGAGCCGATGTGGGACTAATGAAAGCTTAAAAAAACTTCAAGGGGTCCCTTTAAAAACATGCAAGTTGACCATTTCATCTTTAACATCATCCCACACTACAAGAAAAGAATTACTAGTAACAAAGGAATATTCATGGATAAGAAGTCCAAAGGAAAATCTCGCTAAAAGAAAAAAAAACACATCCGATGTATTATACTGGACAACCTAAGCTCAAGTGAAGCTTTCCTAGACAAAACCAGTAGCTGCCTATATACAAGTGTACATGATTTTTTTCTATTGCTTATAAGGCATTTAATCGTAGATGACGTTTTGTCAAATGCTTACTTGCTAATCTAGGAGTCTAATTGTATATCACTATATCTATCAATATTATGTGATTTGTACATTTTGACCTGTTTGAAACAAGCATAACCGAAGTCCATTAATTCATAAGCAAATGGGTCGCAATTTGCATAATAATGGGATACGTTGGGCTTAATACTTATGAGTTCTAGTGAACATATCAGTTCACATGTATTCCAAAAATTCATAGGTTTACATGGCACTGTGAGTTCTTTAGTTGGTAGCGAACCTGCTAGACAGGTTCCTATGCTTTTGATGGTTCATTGGTTGGACCTGCGCTCGTCATTTATTGGCCCAGCATGCGTCTGTCTAACTGTTGTTTTCTGTGATATAACGTGATACATATAGTTACATTAATCAAGCTGAATGTGTGCCTACGCAGTGGAGGACGCAGAAAATTGAGTAATACGGGGCAAATTTTTTTTTATGATCGTAAGGCAAAAAAACTAAAATCTGAATAAAAAATCGAGTATTTTAATTTAAAAATAAGTATTTTTAGGTTTTACAGTGTTAAATGTTAGACTTCAGTGTGTGAGTGGGCTGCAATTTCAATTTCGAGTGGGGGCATTTAAAAAAACACTCTAAACTCAGGAAAAATTACAGTGTAATATCGTCGTTTTGGTTCAGCTATGGGGGTCGCCACCCCGTCCTAAGCTATAGGTCCGCCCCTAAGCTATAGGTCCCTGTGCCTACGTATCAACCTGATACTTGTAGAATCTTGACCTTAATACACTTGTACAAAATCAACAACATTTATCAATTTGACAATTGCCATTTGGTTGATTTGTAAGCCGAAATACACCATATGACACGCATGCTACAATTCTGACTCATTTTTCATTTGTGCAGACTCCAACAGGAGCTAGGAACCGGCCACTGGTAGAGATTAGGATTAACCGTATAACAATCCATGTTAACCTGCTTGCTGGCTAGTTTACATATTGATTCATATGATCACTTAACTTGAATATTCACAATTATGGTCTAGATTTTGAAATGTTTGTAGTGATACATATGTAAGAATTCTAGCGTTTAGAGTTAATATTATACTTATGTATTGACAATCCCGGGTTTCAATATGTAACCGGTTTCATCTCATGTACTAAATGGTCGATTTTCGTTGCCTCTTCTCCTCTACTTTACACAGTTTTATGAGTGATTGTATGGACAAGTAATCTGAAATGATTAAAGTTTTCGTTGGTTCAAGTCATTCAGGACGACACAACTCAAATCGATTTGCATTCCATTGAATCAATTACTCGGCCAAATCTTTAAAACCACAAACTACTCTACCCTCACAAAAAAATCAACCCAAACACCACAACTTCATACATAAATCTTATCTAATATTTGACTTTCGACCTTTCGACGGAGACTTTTGGTGTCGATTCTCTATGAGCAACAGACAGCAGTTTCCGTGGGTTCGTTCGTTATATGAAGAGACCGAGAGCCAACTTGTACGTGTTTTGGTGCTTTACTAAAAATAAAAATGTTGTTATATCCCACATTGGTCAAAGATAAGAAATTTTAATTAACTTATAAACTCGTGTAAATTTTACATGTTTGAGCTGATATTAGTATTACATTATTCTTAGTGGCATGACATTTAGTAGATATGTATTACTACCTAGTTGTTTTCCACTAAGATTAATGAGAGTATGATTCATTAACTTTTTTTTTTCACGATAACAATTTTAATATAAAAGTAAATTTGTATTACTACTGGATATGTGACCATCACTAATTTCTGTAACTTAGCCCTTCTTTCAAATCCTAGTTAATTAACCCTCATTGATATGTTATGACAATTATTGCCTTTTTATGACGAGTTAATAAAGTCCCCGTTAAATTGTAAAATAGCACGTCTTAAAGCTAGAAAAGAGTATTAATCCGCTCAGATATCAAATTTCGGTGTTACATGTAAGATAGGAGAAGGCATGGTGTCATGAAGTCGTGATATTGTTAGAAATTCGATAGTCATATTTAAGCAATCTATAATAAGCTATCCGATGGTGTCACCCGAACCTTCCAATTTATAGTAAGCTACCCGAT
The DNA here is from genome assembly GCA_025667525.1 of Glebionis coronaria. Classification (NCBI taxonomy): domain Eukaryota; kingdom Viridiplantae; phylum Streptophyta; class Magnoliopsida; order Asterales; family Asteraceae; genus Glebionis; species Glebionis coronaria. Next base: position 4,227,163 of record CM046879.1, on the reverse strand, counting down.
GTAAGCTTCGACGCCAGAGAAGACGTGGGATAAAATATTAGATACTATTCTTCTTTTCAGTGCCTTGTTCCATATAACTTTGACACCACCACCTTCGTCGTCCACAATGGTCTTGCCAGTATATAGCTGCCATCCGCCGAGTGACATGCAACTATACTAGAACAAGCTTACGTTCAGACATATTCACCATTTTATTGATGAAATGTAATTTGTTAATTATTTCATTGAGCAAGTTAAAGGATCTTCATTGGCATGGATTTTATAATTTTGTTTTGTATTTAAAAGTTTCCATCTTATTCAAAATCACTTCATATATACAAAGGGTCAAATAATTGGCTTTGCAATAACACGCTCTTGTATAGTATTCAACTGTCTAAATCAAAAGGTGTGTAAAATAGTTGAGCTTTTGTGGAGTAACTTGATCACGACTATACCTTGTTCGAGCCTCGAGCGAAGAAAATGAACGCGCCTTGAGCTCGTTCGAGCATACCTTTTAAGTAATAAAAGTCACAAATAAAAGTACCTTAGATGTCACATATATGGCTCGAGTCATGCAAACGAAGGTGTTTAATAACGTGTTCGTTTGCAATGACAAAATTGGTAAAACCCAAGGTAACTTTGTCAATACCCTTCACAATCTTACTTATAAAAACATCTCAAGTTTGCTCACCTACCCATGTGGGATAAAGCTGTGGAAGAGCTTGGAAACTCACAAAGTTGTTGTGACAAGGTTGTTATGTATTGGCTTGTATGAAGTTTAATTTAAAATACACGATAAACCCTCATGAAGATCTTATTATTGGATCGATCAGTAATTGTTAATGATATGTTGTCGTTAATAAAAAGCACATAAGTTTGGCGAGTTAATAAACCATATGCCCAAGGACTAGCAAAGTGGCAAGATGAAGGAATGAAGTCCAAGTTCATGTTGGTCATTGAGTAATCTTGGGTTATATAAAAGATCAAATGGTGGACAACAGCCGTGCAGAATCTCAGTGAGTAAAGGGTGGTCCGAAAAATCATAGCGAGATCGATTTAGAATGGTAAAGATGAGTGGTCGAAGCCAACTGGTGCCACTTTTCACGAGGGTAGAATATATATATAACGTATATAGACTGATAAGTTACATACGTTATATACGATGAGTGCTCGATGCCAAGTGGGACCACTTATCATCATCTTCAATTGTTCTTCATCTTCTTTCTTTAAAACAAACTCATTCAATGGAAAGTGCACTTTCAAACAATCAGAAAATTTCACAATATACTACTCTTCGGCAACCACAGTCGTTTGTGGCACGTGCCACACATAGCCCGTGTGTAGTCCGCCCTTGGTAACTATAATGATTTTGTTTTTTGTGATGATTAGGTGAAGTTGAGGTGCCGGCATTTAGGCATGTAATAGAGGCACGTTAGAGCAAGATAACTGATGATATTATTAATCATGCTATGGAGATTTGCGTTTCGAAACAGTACATGTAAAATGATTGTGGTAAGATATATTGCGAGCATTAATTTAATGTTTTTGTCTCTTGTTACTTTGATTCACACTTCGTAATATATTAATGTTGAGTTAATAAGTCATCATTATATTTATCTTCGGTAACGTATGAGGATATAGGATGCATGTTCATATATAATTGTGTGAATTAATCTCTACTACATATAATGTAAATTCACTAAAATCTTTAATGTTGAAAAACTCTTATTTTTAGAAATGTTGAAACTAATTTTGGCATTGTTGAAAACTTAATTGCTAATTGTTGAAAACTTAATTGCTAATTGTTGAAAAGCTGTAAAACCGTGTGTCTATCTCTCTATTTATGTTTGTTAAAAAAAATCTCTCTCTTTATGTTAACTATTTCATAAATCAAAATCCATTTATACAAATAACACATTCCACGGCCACACACAAAAATCTTCTTCTCTCTCTAAACCTAATACACACAAAAGAACACTGCTGCCACTTAAATCTTACCACCACCAGATCTGCCGAATCTGCCACCATCTCTTGATTGTTTAGGTGGTTTCAAGGTAGTTTTGGTTGGTGGTACGGGTTGGTGGTATTGGTTTGTTGGTTTGTGTGGTTTTTGAAGTTGGAAAACTTGATTTTCGCTTTGCCTATTTATGGATTCTAATGTTTGTTGTTTCTACTTGTTTGGTGAATGTGAAGGTGATTTAGTGAAGATGGTGTGGTTATGATTGGATGGATTTGTGCCTACCGTGTGTTTGATGAAAGTCCTCACAAAATCTTTAGGGTATGTTTTCAGTTTTTGTTTCCTTTAAATTAAAATCGAGTCATATACTATGAGTGTTTGCTTGAAACAACAAAGTACTTGACATGCTCTTTCTGGACCAGGATGCGACCAGGATGCGTAGGTATATATTAAGCACTTTAAATTACAGAGCATGAGATTGTTGTTGCAGTTGTATGGATAACAGATTCTTTTATTCTTATGTGCCTAAATTGTAAGAGGTTTTGAATGCAACAACTACAATGCCCTGCTATTTTTTTAGATTTAAACAACCTCCTGTGAGTTTGTACAACAATTGAATTTCTCTCATATGTTACAACTTGCAATTTTATGGTAAACAGAGTTTGTGAGATGCGGTGGTCTCTGATGATTTCATTAATATTTTTTTCTTCTTTCATAAGCTTTAATTGTAACATAGTACAGTAATGAACAAAAAGTAATTAAATTTATTTTATAATTCTAATATCCATCCTAATATCTTTGAAGGTTTTAGGTTTTATTGCTCCTTATATTCAGATTTGATTTATTTACATGATAGGTGTTTGATGAAATGCTAATCAAGTGTTGATGACTTTCCTCAATGAAACATATTTTAAAGGTATAGCCATTACTCTTTAATGATTTTGAATGTGTTATATTACTTATTAGGTGTATATTACACTGCTTTTCAAAATGCTATACTTTCTTCCTTTTAGATTAAATTTTGCTCAAATTATAGGAGACATGTTAGCTTTTTAGGTTTTGTTTACTATCCCGACAATGTCGTTGTTTCTATATGATCGTTTTTATATTCACATTAATCAAATCGGGCACAAAGTCTGCAAGTTGGCTAGCGTATATGATGCTTTATTTTCTAAACTTACTAATTTTACTAGCCCAAGCGCTTTGTATAACACTTGCACACAAATTTTAGTTAGAAGCTTCACCGTTATCTCTAATTCCGTATAAAAATTTATTTCAACCACCTTTAGAGATTAGCTGACCTTGATCAAGCACTTTGGACTTTCATATCAGAAGGAAAGTTGTTGGATTTGTTTTATTTAATCATTAATGCTATGTTTTGGCTAAATTTGTTGACATTATGCGAAAAGCTTGATTATAATCCCAAGGGTTAATTTCTAATCGTTTACCTTCAAGTTATCATAAGCGATTTAGCTATGTGCAATAATTGTTGGAGCCTTAAGAATAATGGGTTGATATTATTGCTACATGATGAGTTGATATAATCATGAAAATCAATTAAATTAAGGAGCTACCAATATGTGTTGTTATTTTGTATTGGTATTCTTAGTTCCGGTTTTAGTTGTGAGTAGACTTTTCACTTGTCTCTTTTTTTCAATGTTTTAAAACCCGGTTCGACGAGACCGGTTGAACCGGGAACCCAAGGGGTGACCGGTCGGTTGTAAGTCAGGTCTTTGTAGATAATCTAACCGGATTGAACCGTCGGGTATCACTCGCCCCGGGTCGTATCGGAAACTGCCCGTTTCGATCTATAAAATGAAAAGAAAGAGAATGGTTTTCTAAAAGATCTATTAAAGAAAGAGAACATGTAATCTACAGGTGATGTAATTTGAATGTTGGTTGTATGATTGGTCATGCTAAGTGCGTTACTGTAATCAGTTAACTTGGTTTCAAATTATATAGGCGCTTGTGGTTGGAAATGGAGTCTGTGTGTTTGAGAATGATCAGGGTTATGTGTTTGTCTTGTTTCAAAATAGTTGTAGAATGAATGATAGAAATGATAAAAGACTACTGTGTGAAAAACATGCTTATTTACTTCTTAAGCAAATACAAATATACTATTTGGTGGTATGCTCTTTGAATTTTTGCTGTTTAAATAAACAAGTAAATTTCAAGCTTACATGAAATGTAGTGTAAGAATAACTGAGTTGGGTATGAGTCAAAACGGGTACATTTTAAGTGTGGTTGAATTGGGTAGAAGGATTTTGTGATTACAAAAACTATTTTATCTAACCTTTTTAGGAAGTAATATTTTCTGATGCGTCTTGTGCATTTGAATACAATTCGTAGGCCTTTGAGCTCGGTGTTTCTCTTTTAATTATGTCCGGTGCTTTTTAGATAAGTTCATTAGCTTAAACTATTTAAACCTTCAGAGATAAGCATAACCCAAATTTACCCATTTATGATTAAATGGCGATACATTAGAAAGATTCACTAGCATGTGGATTATATGCTAAACTTTCAATGATTCTCTTTGCTAACGGTTTGCTTTCTCCAGATTCACCCAAAGAAATATTTTAAGAGTTTATCCTAAAGGAATACACTTTGACTCATCTACATCAGAACCCATTCCCATTAATTGGATGGACGCATGGAGCCCAAATGGTGGCATTCAATATGCAGGTTGCACATCTACTTCTAACTTAGTGTCATTCATGTTACAAAATGATGTATACAATTGTGCAAGGAATGCTCAGAGGTAATGGGGATTGTGGATATGTTAAAAATCTTAATTTATTGTTGATGGGTGGTAACGAGGTCTTTAATCCCAGAGTCTCATTACCCATCAAAATGACCGACCATTAAGGTTAGCTATTGTAAAAGATCTCTTTGATTTTTTTGTAAACCTTGGTTTAATTAAGATAAACTCTTGATTTTACTCAAATAATTATTTATATGGGGGAGAGTTGGTATTATAATTTTAAACACACACATTTCCATGCATCTCTCCTGCAGATTTCTATGTGAGGGTAAGGAAAATGCATAATTTTTTCACCAATTTTATATGAGATGTATCAATTTCAACCAATTTTGTTATGTACAGGTCAATCAAAACTACAAGTTTATTCCTTAAAATATTAATAATTGTTAAAATGATAATTTATATTTTGTCACATATTTAGAATCAACTAAGATATCTGATCGCATTTATGTGTTGTAGTTCCTCATTAAGTTCTGTTGCGATGATTCCTGTTTCTTAAGGATTGTTTTATTTGTTAGGTCATGGACATTTCATTGAGTGTCACTGATGTTGCCATCCAAATATCCCATGATGTTTATTAATGTGTTCTTTGTTATTTCTTTGTTGTTAAGTAGAGCCACCGGGTCAATGGTTTCGACCACCGGGTCAATTCTATCGAGTCACCGGGTCACGGGTTCGATCGTCGAGTCAACCTGATCGGGTCAACAGACACGGGCTCGTCTACCGGTTCAACCCCGACGAGTCACCGGGTTACCGGTTCGACCAACGGGTCAATTAATATATCGTTAACTATCTATCGCTAGGAAATTTTTAGGGCACAAGTTCGATCACCGAATCAATTAGCATATCATTAATTATATGTCGTTAGGCAATTCCGCTGCTATGCGCGGGTAATCGTCTAGTATAATGAAATGAGCGAATGGTTTTGTTGATTTATAATCTCACATAGTCTCGTGAAGGAAGCTTTTGATACTTTATAAATATTTGTTGTGAAGAGATAATGTTAACTTGAGACTAATATTATGCTATTGGACATAGTGTACGAGAATTTGAAAACAAGTTTCAACGCCTTCGTCGCTGTCTCCAAAAACTGATATAAATTCTCATCATTTTTTTAGAAACTTGTATCAGTTTTTTTTTGTGTTATCGATTCTTTATATGTGTACATGTTTTTATACATTATTAACAGATATATAACTTCGATACATTTATTTTGGTGGTTCTATTCTCTCAAAATCATGAAATTATATACTTTAGTAAATATATGCTCGTTAATCTCAAGTTTGACTATTATCATTTGTACATTTATAATATTAGTTGAGCTCGAACTTTGGAATCAAGAATCGAAAAAAGCTAACTTCGTTTCGACCCCTAGCAAGTTTTTTTTTCCATGAGTCAAGCTTAATATCAATTCGGTATCTTTACCAAGGTTTTCAAGATCGGGATCTTACATAGGATCGTTTTTTTTTTTGCAAGATCGAGATCGTAAAGTGGGATCGGGATCGTAAGATCCTACTATAATGTAATTTTTTAGTAGTCTTTGTAATATTTTACAAATTTACAAATTAATATGCATCGTAAACACAAAATTATACGAATATTTCTAAAATTGTGGTCCTAAATTATGATTATAAAATGTATAAGAAGATTTACATGCTGTTTTTTAGATTATACAAAATAGAACGTATAAATATGTAGTTTTTTAGTTTACCGTTCGAGAAAAAGTAAGATCGGATCGTAGTAGATCCTAAGATCTTATGATCAAGATCGGGATTCTATAAGATCTTAAAGATGGAAAGATCCTACATAAGATCCAGATCGTTTTTACTTTGTAGAATCGTAAAATCGTAAGATCATAAGATCAAGATCAGGATCTTGACAACCTTGATCTTTAATGGTATCTTGGTTTAAGCAAACTATTTTGGGTCAATTTGGATCCTTAATCAATTGAATGTCCGGGTCCCCTAGAACATTGCCAAAAGAAGATGGTTAGACATAGGTGAGGGTAGGGGTGGAAACGAGCCGAGCCGAGCTCGAGCTCGTCAGGACTCGAGCTCGGCTCGTTTAAGTTTTATAAAGCTCGAGCTCGAGCTCGGCTCGTTTCGATCCTTATTATTTAGGCTCGGGCTCGGCTTGTGGTTTGGTAGACAAGCTCGGGCTTGGCTCGAGCTCGGCTCGTTTATACGATTTTGCAATGTAAACATAAAATTTGGCTCGATCTCGGCTCGTAATATACCTAAATTAGCCTTGTTAATAAGCTTGTTATTAAGCTCATTTAGAAGCTCGTATATAAAACAGTAGGCTCGTTTAGGCTCGCGAGCCCAAACGAGCTTTGTACGTAAAGCTTGGGCTCGAGCTCGTTTAATAAACGAGCTGCAACTTAGGCTCGAGCTCGGGCTCGAGCTCGTTTAGACTCGGCTCGTTCGAGCTTTTTACCGATCCGATCCCGAGCTTTTCACGAGCAGCTCGGCTCGTTTCCACCCCTAGGTGAGGGTGAGTGTTTCTATTCTAGGGATGTCTGTTATAGCTATTTGTTGTAAAGAGATTTATTAATATAAATGCTCACCGTTCAACAAAAAAAAAAGGCTATCTTTTTACACTCTTTATTCTTGACTATAAAAAACCCATTATTTTAGCTTATTTAATGATATAGATTAATCTAACATTTAAAAAAAACACGGAAAGAATATTTTTACTAGAAGATCTAAAAGTTGTAAAAAAAAGACGAGAGAATATAATTGTAAATATGGATAAATACTGGTTATCACTAATAATGAAAATATCAATTGTGATAAAAACAAGAAATATTACTGGTAATATTACACATTAAGTACGTTTGTTTTTATGACTAGTGATAACCAGTTTTTCATTATATTTACAAACTTATTATTTTCGTTTTCTTTTACAACACTTGAAATTTTGACTAAAATTATTCTTTCATGTTTTTATTTAGATGCTAGTATAAAACGCATAATACAATTTCACAGACGAACTAATCATGTACAATTTGGTATATAAGTTAACAATTATTTTAGTGTTTAAACGATGTGCGATCAAATGTTACTTAAAATGTTTGTGTGCATTTTCACGAGGTTCAGTTTCAAGTTAAGCTTAATGGCCTATCTTATATGGGCTTGTGGGTGGTGTAAGAATAATATAGAATGTGGGCTTAGTTTTTGGCCGAATGATTCACATGTGTTAAAAAAACTGATTTATTTTGAAACCATGTCATTGAGTGACAGTAAAATTTTTTAGTCCGAATCAAGATGGCTCCTCTCGATCTTGTGATGTCTTCGGCCCAAAATTATCCAGATAGCTGCCTTTACTTTTATATTAGTCAAGGGAAAGCTAATGAACGGTTTCGAAATGACACACTATTTTGTCTCATCCTTTTGGCCCGGATGGTAAAAATAAGATAAAAGAGGACTTTTTTGACTTCAACCGAGGAAGACTCGCCAAAATACTAGTCTCATCCATGATGATAAGTTAACAATCCCCACAAAACAAAGTTAAATTATCAAATATGCAACGTAGCATATTAGGATGAGCATTTCGACTCGAATCCCGATTTTGAACCGAGATCGTATCTCGGACCGTACCAATTTTTGGTACCCGGATCTCGTTCCGTACGATACCGGGACTACGAAATAAAGTGAAAAAAATTGGGACCAGTACCAAATGGGAAAATTCCAGAAAAAACGGGAATATCCTGATTTCCCAGTACTTATACCGATATCCGAATCCCGTTCGGTACGAGATCGATACATAACTTTTTAGATCGAGAAAAAGTCGAGAGTATTAAATCAGAACGAGTTCGGGACAAAATTCGTACCAAGCTCATCCATAACATATTAACTTGTTACAACACTTTTTTCGAGTGGTTAATCACAATTACGTAACAACTCTTTCTTTGGCTCTCATGAATTGAGAGTATTAACATTTCTTATGAACTCTTTGATAAACATAGGTTTGTTGGAGGTTTTATCCAACATTTTTGAATAGAGAAAACATGCAACAACATCAAATGATCATCAACCAATTGGTGTGTTGTATTATAAAAGCTCCGAAAAAACTAAAAACAAGCCAAAAAAAAGCCTAAAAACTAAAAACTATGCATTACATATTTACATCATCCCTTACTTTTCAGTCACGTACAATCTCTTTCTCTTAAAGTCTCTAGATACAATTAGGGGTGTCAATCGGGTTATCGGGTCGGGTTTAGGGCTTATCGGGTCGGGTCTTATCGGGTTTTGAAAAATAAAAACTAACCCGCAACCCGACCCTATAAAGAATCGGGTCTATCGGGTTCGGGTCTATCGGGTTGCGGGTTATCGGGTTGAGTCTATCGGGTTATCGGGTTACTTGTTAAGAAAATTAAAAAAACCAATAATAATATATATACAAAGTCTGTACAAAGAAATATATACAAAGTAAATACGGTATACAAAGTAAAATGTGCTCAACCTTATTGTTGTGTAAGACAACTGTAGTCCCAGTTTTCATACTTGCATAGTTGATCTAACATGTTAATTAATATCTAATGTTGGTTAGGAACGTGGGTATGTTGCTGAAAGAGATTATAAATTATATGGAGCTTTATAAGTAAATAGGAAGAAACAAATAAACAAACAATATGCATCTGAATGGTTTAATGAGTTGCTTAGTTAGTTTGATCTCGTCATATTTAACATATGTATCACCCATATGAATGGTTTAACACTTTAATGAGTGTTTCTGAGCTCATTTAAACTCTTGGCAGTACTGATTTACCAAGAGAACCTGCGCAACAAAATCCCAATGGTGAATTACTACACTGTCAATAATTAGAGAGAATTTCACATTCTTAAACCTCTTATAGAACAAGTCAAAATAAAGATTTGTTTATATGTCATGATATCTTATTAGGTTTATCGGGTTGACCCGATAACCCGATAAGAAATTAACTAAAACCCTAACCCGACCCTATTAGCTTATCGGGTCTATCGGGTTGACCCGATAAACCCGATAAGCTAAGTTGGACCCGATAAGACCCGACCCTATAAGACCTTATCGGGTTCGGGTCGGGGTCGGGTCGGGTCGGGTCAACCCATTTGACACCCCTAGATACAATGTTGGCTCATCTACTAATCTAATGATGTATGTGTGGATTTCAAATCTGAAAGAATAATAATGCTAGATTTTGTTGGCTAAAAGCTGAAAGTGTGGATACTTAAATAAGTTTTTACAGTACTAGATTAGCAAAAGTTATCATGAACCCAAATACCTCCTTATTTGAGGTCTGATGGGTATTACGTCACTTGACACTTTCATTTATAAAAAAAACTTATGTTATCATGACATACCTCTCTTCTCATTTGGACTCTACAATTACATATTTTATTTTAAAACTACCCTTTACAACACAAAAAATCAAGTAGGCCCTTTTTTTTTTCTTTTGCCTCATCTAGGTGGCGAAAATAGAAGTGTGGTGTAGTGGCTAGCTATAGCGAAAGGTGAGGAGATGACACATAGGAATGACGAAAGCGGAGGAGATGGCACATAGGAATGGCGAAGATATCACTTTACGGTACTTTTTACTCTTTGCATGAACTTAAAAAAATGTGTTACAAAGTGTCTTAATTTTTAGAGTTTATTTTTTTAATTTGAATATGGATATATATGACTTTTTTTGGTATGTTTCTTAATTTGAGGTCGTTCAAAATATAGATACCGGAAAAATTCAGTGTAAACTCTTTTTTTACCTTTCACTTAATCAACCAATCATATCTATCAATTTTTTCATCTAACAAAAAACTTATTTTCTAAAATATTAAATATCTCATAAACCGTTAACCGTTACGTAAAATATCTTTTATCTTTTATTAGATTAATATAACAATTGTATAATAACTTTTATCTTTTATTAGATTAATATAAAAAATTAAATATCAAGTGATGGTTTCACAAATAACTTTTATCTTTTATTAGATTACCCAACATACATTTTTATATTTAATATTTTATATTTTATATTTTGCTTACCCAACATAAATTTTTATTTAAAATAAAATAAAAACACATTATGATAGAGTATAGATACAGATAATAATAATAATTACAAATAATGTATATAAAATACCCATAATATTTTGTTCACTCAAACCTTCCAATTTATACTAATCTAGCCAATGTAATTTTTTTTGCAACAATCGATGTGGGATAACCCGGCACTAGCTACCGGTAACATAATATAAATTTTCAAACCATGAATAGTAGTATTAAAACTGTAACTAACTCGTAGATTATATATCGATTTTGTTGGGAAGTTTCTTACACTTATACCTTTTAGATTGAAAAATATTTGGTAGGGTAATTGAGGGGCTGCTATTTGTTTTAGGAACAATTTACATAACAATGACATTTTTATGTTCTACGTTTATATGATTCACCTCAATTAGATGTTAAATCGGTTAACCGTAACCTGAATTGCGGCTATCGGCTCATTTGAGCATCACCTGATGCATGATTCGATTTCGAGTAGTAAAGCAAACTAACAAGCAAAATTACCGATCAAATACCCGTGTAGGGTTTATCTAAATGGGACCCACATTTTGGTTCTATAGTGTGAGCCTAAGGTATAATAAGTTTAATATACAAATTTCTATATTAAACTTGAAAACAGTCCGGCCCAATAACAACCCCAGCCCAACCATCTCTTTCTACAAAATTCGTCTTTGGGCTTTCAGAACAACACAAGCCTGTTTCATTTTTTCATTAAATAACACACAAGACCCTTTGTGAATGAAAAGATGGGGATAAGGTTTCATCATACATACATAAGCAGCCACATCTTATCTCAAATACTCCAAAAAATCTAAACCTCCCTACTTTTTTTCCATTTTTAGCTACAAACCAAAGGTGATGGTCTAATCTATAACACACCCATGTGATTTCTAATCTATGACACACCCATGTGATTTATGAAGATCATTAAATCTTTTGGTACCAAACACAATCCAAAAGTAGAGATGAAGTCAAGACTATAAGCCAAAAACCAAAACGTCATGCATGACGTCTTTCAAGACTCATTGCCTATATAAAGAGAAGAGGAGATGAAGAGAAGACCATGTAGGTTTTCAGGGTTCATATTTATTTTGTAAATTTAAATTTCTGTTTTATATTTCATTAAAAAAATCTTTTTAACAGTTTGCTTTGCAATCAAAGTCTATATTATTAATGCAATTGAAGTTTATTATTTAATGTTTGTTAAAGTGTTCGAGATTCATGTTTAATTTTTTTATTTGAAAAAGATAAATAAAAAGGCTCTATTGTTGTTCTTGGTACTATATTGAGTTATTATTAAAAAAGGGTGTAACTTGGTTGTTCTTTGGTACTGTGGGGGTGTTTGTTTAGGCTTATAAGACATAAGCTTATTTCGGCTTATATTTCATAAGCCCTAATTTTGTGGCTTATTTGAACTCTTATGGGCTTATGTAAGTATATTATGATATAATAAACTTATTTAAACCCATATTATAAGTCTCAAAATTAGAGCTTAAGAAAAATAAGCCGAAAATAAGTCAAATTTTGCCTTATTACATAAGTCCCAAAATTATGGCTTATTTTGAGACTTATAGGCTTATATAACTTTATCATAACATAATAAAGTTATATAATCCCATAATTCTCCAAATATAAGGCTTATGTTATGTAATCCAAAATCGGCTACGTTATATAAGCTAAAACAAACAGGTCCTGCGCAAAAAAAAGAAAAAAAACAGGTGTGGTCATCATTGGTATTGTATTGATGTTGGTTGACGGAACAAAAAAGACAAAAAAAAATAACAAGATGGGATTGAGTATTATGATTTGGATTCGGATGCTAATGGCCTTATGAAGAATGGTTAAATTGTTTGATTTGTGGTTTACTTGAAATCAATACATTTGTAAGTTCTTGATATCTTGTTAATTTGATTGTTAATGTTCTACGTTCCTGACTTATCTGCTATGTTGATTAGCCATTAGTTTGTTATTGTTGATGTAGGCTAGTTTACTTATTAGTTTGTTTAGTTGATTAATATGGGGTGTTTGTTTTGGCTTATATAAGAGCATATGAGCTTATTTGATTTTGGCCTATATTTCACAAGCTCTAATATTGTGGCTTATTTCGAGATTAATGGGTTTATATAAGTTTATTATATCATAATAAACTAATATAATCTCATAAGTATCAAAACAAGCCGAATAATTGAAGCTTATGAGGGAATATAAATCTAATCATATAAGCTTATAAGCCCACATATAAGCCGAAACAAATTGTATCTCTAATCTATTTTCGTTAGCATAGTTAACTGTTTTTCTTTTGAATTAGGCTATTAGGCGTATCCACTTAATTAGTATTATAATCTGCAAAAAGAACAACAAAGATTGCTGTGCAACTGTTACTGTTCATGAGTAGCCAAAAGCATATTTAAGAAAAAAATGGTTTTAAATTTTTTGTCATACGGGGGGGATTCGAACCCAAGACCTCACCATTCTTATCTCACGCCTCACAAACACTTTACAAAACCAACAGTGCTACTTCGTCTTTTTGTTAAACATTTGCAAAACAAACTTTTATAGGGCATTAGCTTAATTAAACAGTTTTATTTACTTTATAAATTAGTTTAAATTCGCTTTTAAATTTAAAATAAGTTAAATTGCATTAAAAATACAAAAATATTTATTTTCTAAAACATAACAAATTTTTAGCTCTAAACATGCGGCTGAGAAAAAATAGATGCACTCGCTGACAATACTGAGTTGATCATAGATATGTACTTCAAGATAGATGGCAATCGTTATGGGGAGCTTTCTTTCGTAGATTTTATCTATCTTCTTGTTAATAAGATGATACCTGGGAGGAGGCATGGCTATATCCGCCTCTTTCTCTATTAAACAGAGAAAGACTTCAATGAAAATTAATATAAGTAATTTTCAATATTCATAAGAAAACGGGATATATATGTTGTCGATGTACAAGATGTTGACCACACGATGGATGAATCTACTAACAAAACTATATATGAAATTGGAAGATATATTCAAGGACAACATCTTGAATATATCAAGACTGTAAAATTTGTTGTTGAATATATCTCTCATTTTCATATACAATCTTGTTAGCAAATTCATCCATAGTGGTCAACATCTTGGACCGCGACAATGTATAAATCCAGTGTTCTTAGGAATATTACAAAATACTTATTTTGATTTTCATTAAAGTCTTTCTCTGTTGGATAGAGAAAGAAGCGGACATATCCATGCCTCCTCTCATGTATCATCTCATTAATAAGAACATAGATAATATATACGAAAGAAAGCTCCCATAACGAGTGTCATCCATCTTGAAGTACATATCTATGATCAACTCAGTATTGTCTGCGAATGCATCAATTTTTCCCACCCGCATGTTTAGAGCTTCACTCTATCTGTTGCATACCATTTGTAGAGCCAGGAACTTGGTGGCATTGAACGGTAAACATATTTTTTCCGGGTTTAGACAGATTGACTATACATCTTGAATGCTCACTACTGCTACCATATAGTTTTAAGCTATTTTATGCTTATAAAAAATGAGCTCCTACAACCAAATTCATCATCCAAATACCACAATCACTCATAACATCATAAACCAAAATTTCTCATCGACCGATCACTGGAACCAAGTTAAAAAAAATCATTGGAACCAAATTATATCACGAACATCAAAGTGAAACTACAAATCGGCTTTCGAATATTCAATATTCTTAAAAAGCCTATCCCTTCATCCTTCAAATCTATCACACGAATCCATGAACTCGTACCGAAACACTATCACTGAATTACAAACTCGATTCAAACTCAAACCTGTTTCAAATCACAACCCGGACACATCAAAAAGCAAATTTGAATCATAAGGGGGACATGACCATGACAATAATTAACTTCATAAGAATTGGGTCTAAAATGATAAATTAGAAAAGTCAAGATTGCATTGAAATCTAAATATATAATACTTGAAAGAGAATAAAATAAAAAGTTAAGGTCCCACAAACGTTTTATTACAATAAGACATCTTCTCCAACAAAACCCGCCATATTATTTTTAGGGAAAATTATTTAAATGCCTCAAAGTTTCATCATTTTTCATTTTTATACCCACCAAATGAGAATTTTTCAAAATATTTTATACAATATATGCAACTTATGCGACTTGTATAAAATATGAAAAGTGTACTTCGTTCCTTATAACACATGTCATAAAATGTCATAAAAAATTACATGTGTGTAAAAAATTGTTTTTATGCAAGTTTCTTTGTTTTTTTATACGACTTGTGTTAAAAAATATTTGTTACTAAAAAATCTTTTAATTTAATTAATTTAAATTTTATTTTTATACAACTTGTACTTTTGGTAGACAAGGATTTGACATATGTGTAAGATTCTTTTTGACAAAATATAGGAGTTCTTCTTATGCAACTTGTACAAATAAAAAATAAAAAAAATGTATCATGGATTAATATGTAAAATTAGTTATGTGTAAGTGTTTTTTAAGTATACTTTTTTATACTACTTGTACAGATAAAAAATATTAAAAAGTAATATGAATAAATGTGAAAAAGTAGGTATGTGTAAAAGTTTATTTTACGCAATTTTTATTTACTTTTTATGCGACTTGTTTTTACTAAAATAAATTTAAAACCTTTTTTATAAATAAAATTATTTGAAACGTGGACATGGTTTACGACTTAAACTCAATAATTTTTTGAAAAGATAAATACAAATTATGTTTTTAAAAACAATATTATTTTAAAAAAAAATTTATAAAAAAACTTTTTTTAAAAATCATAGATTTATATAACAAGGTTTGTGATTCGGTTGCTTGGCTTAAAAAAGAAAGAGAAATAGATTGTTGTTTTTTTTTTTGCTGCAAGTAATGTATTTCTCTAGTTCTATATATGAGTCACATAGATCTTTTATTGAGGCTAAATGATAGGTTGCATAAAGATGTGTGATAAATTGTGGGGGTTAGGTAGGTTATAAAGTAGAAGTTGCATAACAAAAATGTTTATTAATTTCTAATCAAAATGTACAGTAATAGTAGTAGTACTAAAGCTATTTTTTTAAAAAGGTGTTTTTACAAAAGTAAACATTGTTTAAAAAAAAATGTGTTTAAGGGTTAGATAGGTTATAAAGTCAAAGTTGCATAAAATTCTTTAATTGTTCTTAAAATAATGAATTATAAAAAATTATTCTTATTACAAATAATAATATATTGAAAAAATATTTAAAAAAATTAATAAAGTTGTGGTGGAAAATTTTTGTTAAATAATATTATTTTTAAAAATTTAATCTTTTTTTAATTTTTAAAGATTCATTAAAAATATATATTTTTTTTAATTTTTAAAAATTTATAAAAGTTCAAGTGGTAAACCGTGTCCACGTTTCAAATAATTTTGTTTATAAAAAATATTTTAAATTTTTATTAATAAAAGAACAAGTGTTTTACACATTTATTCTTATTACTTTTTTTTTTTTTATACATCTCAAATAAAAAAAATGTTGCATAAAATACATGTACATATACATATATTTACACATTTATTCATGGTACTTTTTATTTATTTTTTATTTCTACAAGTCGGATAAAAAGGACTCCTAAATTTTGTGAAAAAGAATCTTACACAAATGTCAAATCCTTATCTATTAATAGTACAAGTTACATAAAAATTTTCTTTAATAATTAAATTAAAAGATTTTTTTAGTTTATTTTTTTAATAAAAAATATTTTTTAATACAAATCGCATAAAAAACAAACAAAGTTGTATAAAGACAAATTCTTACACACATTTATTTTTTAAAGACATTTTTTGACATGTGTCCTAAGGAATAAAGTACACTTTTCATATTTTTATACAAGTCACATAAGTTAGGTAAGTTGCATAAGATATTTTGAGAAATTCTCGACGGGTTTAAAAAGGAAAAAAAATATATGAAACCTTAAAGCATTTCAAAAAATTTCCCTTATTTTTACTCCATTAAACGGCTCAAACATTTTTTCTTCTGTTGAAAAAAATCTCATATTCTACTTTCAAAATCATCTATTAAAGTGACTAAATAGATCTAATATGATTTTCTGGTAGTTAGAAGCAAAAATTTTGGGGAGCCACAATCCCCCTTAGCCTGAGCCTCTATGTTTCTTTTATCAAATAGTGAGGTTGTGCACTTGTGCTACCATCTTGGTTTTATTGTATGTCTTGTATTAGGGATGAGCATGGTACTAGTATTGTATCGATCCCGTATCGAATTAGTGGTATCGATTTTTTCTCGAGAATAAATTAATGGTACCGGTATCGTATCAAACGGGATTCGGATATCGGTACCGGAAGATTTTCCCGTTTTATTTTGAGAATTTCCTGATTTGATACTGGTCCCGTAACGAATTAGTGGTATCAAATTTTTTTCCAACTTATTTCGTAGTATCGGTATTATACCGAACGAGATTCGAGTAATAGAAATCAGTACGATTTCGATTCGGTTTTAAGATTCGGGATGAAACGCTCATCCCTCCTAGCTTGTATTGAGGGATATATGCATGTATGTTCCCTTTTTATTATTGTAAGGCAATTGTTTATCAATACAGCTGTTGATCGTGCACAAAAAATAAACTCGACATCTTTACACTATTGATTATAGACTATAGAAACCAATATTTTAGCATTACAAGTATCCTAACCTTTTTTATAACCGTAAAATTGTCGCCTTTTTAGGAAATTATACGTAAGTTAGAAGAATAGGAAAATTTTATAAATGAATTAAAGATACACGATATATATTTGATAAACAAAGTATTTTATATTAAAAAATCGCAATTAGCTAAAAAACGTTATATATTTAATAAATAAAATTTGGTATATAAAAAGCTTGTAATTAGCTAAAAGTTTAAAATTGTTTTTATAACTTGCCATATACTTTGAGGGTACATTTTGTAAATTAAAACTTTTATTCAATGAGTTGGGCCTGGGCCAAAGCAAATTTCGTCGCTGGGGCCTCTTATTGATTTTTTGCACATTGCAAAGTCACGTAAATAAGAAGCCAAACCCAAACAATTAAACAAGCCCAAGTTAGATGGGTCAAGAGAGTAATTTTATACGTTTTTTTATGCAAAAAATACTAACTTACTATAATTGTAAAAAACGTAGCACTAATGTTCCGGATTTCGTTAAATGTACCTGGACCTTTCAATTTGGGGAAAATGATTAAAAGAGTCATTCAATTTAAGCAACATGTCATTTAGTCCAAAAAAACACGTTTTTTCCATTTTGGTCAATTCTGACAAATTGTCCTAAAAAATTGGGCACTTACAGATTACCCCAAAATGAGGACACGAGGCATTCTGCACCCCGTTGCCCTGTTGCCCTAAAAAATAAGTCCTTTTTCGGAAAAAGAAAAATTAAGGGGTCTTGTGGGAATTGGAAAAAAAAAATTTGGACTCTTTTGATAATTTTCTCCTTCTATTTATAGTAAGCTATCCAAGATACACTTCGACGCAACCGTCAATGTGGGATAAAATTTGTTCAACAAAAAAAATAGTAGTACTACGTAGCAAGTCCTTTTCCATAAGAAGTTGTAACTAACTCGTAGTACCACGCTTCACGCTATTTATAATCATGATCATGACATACCCCTCTTCTCATTTGGACCCTACAATTACACATTTTATTTTAAAACTATCCTTTACAACACAAAAAATCAAGTAGGCCCTTTTTTTTTTCTTTTGCCTCATCTGGTTGGCGAAAATAAAAGTGTGGTGTAGTGGCTAGCTATGGCGAAAGGTGAAGACATGACACATAGGAATGGCGAAAGCTGAGGAGATGGCACATAGGAATGGCGAAGATATCACTTCACGGTACATTTTACTCTTAGCATGAACTTAAAAAAATGTGTTACAAAGTGTCTTAATTTTTAGAGTTTATTTTTTTTATTTGAATATGGATATATATGACTTTTTTTGGTATGTTTCTTAATTTTAGGTCGTTCAAAATATAGATACCGGAAAAATTCAGTGTAAACTTTTTTTTTACCATACACTCAATCAACCAATCATATATATCAATTTTTCATCTAACAAAAAACTTATTTTTTAAAATATTAAATATCTCATAAACCGTTAACCGTTACGTAAAATAATTTTTATCTTTTATTAGATTAATATAAAAACTTAAATATCAAGTGATGGTTTCACAAATAACTTTTATCTTTTATTAGATTACCCAACATACATTTTTATATTTAATATCTAATATTTTATATGTTGCTTACCCAACATACATTTTTATTTAAAATAAAATAAAAACATATTATGATAGAGTATAGATTCAGATAATAATAATAATTACAAATAATGTATATAAAATACCCATAATATTTTGTTCACTTAAACCTTCCAATTTATACTAATCTAGCCAATGTAAATTTTGTTGCAACAATCGATGTGGGATAACCCGGCACTAGCTACCAGTAACATAATTTACATTTTCAAACCATGAATACTAGTATTAAAATTGTAACTAACTCGTAGATTATATATCGATTTTGTTGGGAAGCTTCTTACACTTATACCTTTCAGGTGAAAAAATATTTGGCAGGGTAATTGAGGGGCTGCTATTTGTTTCAGGAACAATTTACATAACAATGACATTTTTATGTTCTACGCTTATATGATTCACCTCAATTAGATGTTAAATCGGTTAACCGTAACATTGCAGCTATCGGCTCATTTGAGCATCACCTGATGCATGATTCGATTTCGAGTAGTAAAGCAAACTAACAAGCAAAATTATCGATCAAATACCCGTGTAGGGTTTATCTAAATGGGACCCAAATTTTGGTTCTATAGTGTGATCCTAAGGTATAATAAGTTTAATATACAAATTTCTATATTAAACGTAAAAACAGTCCGGCCCAATAACAACCCCAGCCCAACCATCTCTTTCTACAAAATTCGTCTTTGGGCTTTCAGAACAACACAAGCCCGTTTCATTTTTTCATTGAATAACACACAAGCCCCTTTGTGAATGAAAAGATGGGGATAGGGTTTCATCATGCATACACAAGCAGCCACATCTTATCCCAAATACTCAAAAAAATCTAAACCTCCCTATTTTTTTCCATTTTTAGCTACAAACCAAAGGTGATGGTCTAATCTATGACACACCCATGTGATTTCTAATATATGACACACCCATGTGATTTCTGAAGATCATTAAATCTTTTGGTACCAAACACACTCTAAAAGTAGAGATGAAGTCAAGACTATAAGCCAAAAACCAAAACGTCATGTATGATGTTTTTCAAGACTCATTGCCTATATAAAGAGAAGAGGAGATGAAGAGAAGACCATGTAGGTTTTCAGGGTTTATATTTATTTTGTAAATTAAAATTTTTGTTCTACATTTCATTAAAAAAATCTTTTTTAACAGTTTGCTTTGCAATCAAAGTCTATATTATTAATGCAATTGAATTTTATTATTTAATGTTTGTTAAAGTGTTGAGATTCATGTTTAATCTTTTTTTATTTGAAAAAGATAAATAAAAAGGCTCTATTGTTGTTCTTGGTACTATATTGAGTTATTATTAAAAAAAGGGTGTAACTTGGTTGTTCTTTGGTACTGTGGGGGTGTTTGTTTAGGCTTATAAGACATAAACTTATTTCGGCTTATATTTTATAAGCCCTAGTTTTATGGCTTATTTGAACTCTTATGGGCTTATGTAAGTATATTATGATATAATAAACTTATTTAAACCTATATTATAAGTCTCAAAATCAGTCATAAAATTAGAGCTTAAGAAAAATAAGCCGAAAATAAGAAATTTTTTTTGCCTTATTACATAAGTCCTAAAATAATGGCTTATTTTGAGACTTATAGGCTTATATAACTTCATCATAACATAATAAAGTTATATAATCCCATAAGTCTCCAAATACGAGGCATATGTTATGTAATCCAAAATCGGCTACGTTATATAAGCTAAAACAAACAGGTCCTGCGTAAAAAAAACAGGTGTGGTTATCATTGGTATTGTATTGATGTTGATTGACGGAACAAAAAAAGAAAAAAAAAACAAGATGGGTTTGAGTATTATGATTTGGATTCGGATGCTAATGGCCTTATGAAGAATGGTTAAATTGTTTGATTTGTGGTTTACTTGAAATCAATACATTTGTAAGTTCTTGATATCTTGTTAATTTGAGTGTTAATGTTCTACGTTCCTGACTTATCTGCTATGTTGATTAGCCATTAGTTTGTTATTGTTGAAGTAGGCTAGTTCTAATATTGTGGCTTATTTCGAGATTAATGGGTTTATATAAGTTTATTATATCGTAATAAACTTATATAATCTCATAAGTATCGAAAAAAGCCGAATAATTGAAGCTTATGAAGGAAAATAAATCTAATCAAATAAGCTTATAAGCCCACATATAAGCCGAAACAAATTGTATCTCTAATCTATTTTCGTTAGCATAGTTAACTGTTTTTCTTTTGAATTGGGCTATTAGGCCTATCCACTTAATTAGTATTATAATCTGTAAAAAGAACAACAAAGATTGCTGTGGAACTGTTTTTTTTTTTTTTTTTTGAAAGGCGATTTTATTCAAGAAATAGCAAGACGCTAGAGAGATACAAATTACAAATGAATAAGAGCAGGGTTTTTTAGCCACTCTAGCCAAGAAAAATTCCCTTTACATCTAAACTTGATCCAAACATACGATCTCAAAATAATATCATCAAACACCATCGACTTCAACTGTTGACGATCATTAAAAATCAAGTTATTCCGCCAAGTCCAGACGTACCACCAAACTATGAAGCACAGACCTTCAAACAATTTCTTCAACTTGGCAGGCATACGAATGATTGCTGTGGAACTGTTGTGGGACTGTTACTGTTCATGAGTAGCTAAAAGCAGATTTAAGAAAAAAATTGGTTTTAAATTATTTGTCATATGGGGGATTCAAACCCAAGACCTCACCATTCTTATCTCACGCCTCACAAACACTCTACAAAACCAACAGTGCTACTTCGTCTTTTTGGTAAACATTTGCAAAACAAACTTTTATAGGGCCTTAGCTTAATTAAAACAGTTTTATTTACTTTATTAATTAGTTTAAATTCGCTTTTAAATTTAAAATAAGTTAAATTGTATTAAAAATAAAAAAAAATATTTATTTTCTAAAACATAACAAACTTTTAGCTCTAAACGTGCGGCTGAGAAAAAATAGATGCACTCGCTGACAATACTGAGTTGATCATAGATATGTACTTCAAGATAGATGGCACTCGTTATGGGGAGCTTTCTTTCGTGGATTTTATCTATCTTCTTATTAATAAGATGATACCTGGGAGGAGGCATGGCTATGTCCGCCTCTTTCTCTATTAAACAGAGAAAGACTTTAATGAAAATTAATATAAGTAATTTTCAATATGCATAAGAAAACGGGATATATATGTTGTCGATGTACAAGATGTTGACCAGACGATGGATGAATCTACTAACAAAACTATATATGAAATTGGAAGATATATTCAAGGACAACATCTTGAATATATCAAGACTGTAAAATTTGTCGTTGAATATATCTCTCATTTTCATATACAATCTTGTTAGCAAATTCATCCATAGTGGTCAACATCTTGGACCGCGACGATGTATAAATCCCGTGTTCTTAGGAATATTACAAAATACTTATTTCGATTTTCATTAAAGTATTTCTCTGTTTGATAGAGAAAGAAGAGGACATATCCATGCCTCCTCTCATGTATCATCTCATTAATAAGAAGATAGATAATATATACGAAAGAAAGCTCCCATAACGAGTGTCATGCATCTTGAAGTACATATCTATGATTAACTCAATATTGTCTGCGAATGCATCTATTTTTTCTCAGCCGCATGTTTAGAGCTTCACCCTATCTGTTGCATACCATTTGTAGAGCCAGGAACTTGGTGGCGTTGAACGGTAAACATATTTTTTCCGGGTTTAGACAGGTTGACTATACAACTTGAATGCTCACTGCTACTACCATATAATTTTAAGCTATTTTATGCTTATAAAAAATAAGCTCCTACAACCAAATTCATCATCCAAATACCACAATCACTCATAACATCATAAACCAAAATTTCTCATCGACCGATCACTGGAACAAAGTTAAAAGAATCATTGGAACCAAATTAGATCACGAACATCAAAGTGAAACTACAAATCGGCTTTCGAATCTTCAATATTCTTAAAAAAAACTATCCCTTCATCCTTCGAATCTATCACACGAATCCATGAACTCATACCGAAACATTATCACTGAATTACAAACTCGATTCAAACTCAAACCTGTTTCAAATCACAACCCGGACACATCAAAAAGCAAATTTGAATCATAAGGGGGACATGACCATGACAATAATTAACTTAATAAGAATTGGGTCTAAAATGATAAATTAGAGAAGTCAAGATTGCATTGAAATTTAAAAATATAATACTAGAAAGAGAATAAAATAAAAAGTTGAGGTCCCACAAACGTTTCATTACAACTCAGGCATCTTCTCCAACAAAACCCACCATATTATTTTTAGGGAATATTATTTAAATGCCTCAAAGTTTCATCCTTTTTCATTTTTATACCCACCAAATGAAAATTTCTCAAAATATTTTATGTAATATATGCAACTTATGCGACCTGTATAAAATATTAAAAGTGTACTTCGTTCCTTATAACACATGTCAGAAAATATCATAAAAAATTACATGTGTGTAAACAATTGTTTTTATGCAAGTTTCTTTGTTTTTTATACGACTTGTGTTAAAAAATATTTGTTACTAAAAAATCTTTTAATTTAATTAATTTAAATTTTATTTTTATACAACTTGTACTTTTGGTAGACAGAGATTTGACGTATGTGTAAGATTCTTTTTGACAAAGTATAGGAGTCCTTTTTATGCGACTTGTACAAATAAAAAATAAATAAAATGTATCATGAATTAATATGTAAAAGAGTTATGGGTAAGTGTTTTTTAAGTATACTTTATTTTATACTACTTGTGCAAATAAAAAATAATAAAAAGTATTATGAATAAATGTGTAAAAGTAGGTATGTGTAAAAGTTTATTTTATGCAACTTTTATTTACTTTTTATACGACTTGTTTTTTACTAAAATAAATTTAAAACCTTTTTTTATAAATAATATTATTTGAAACGTGGACATGGTTTACGACTTAAACTCTTATAAATTTTTAATAAGATAAATAAAAATTATATTTTTAAAAACAATATTATTTTAAGAAAACTTTATAAAAAATCTTTTTTTAAAAATCATAGATTTATATAACAAGGTTTGTGATTCGGTAGCTTGGCTTAAAAAAGAAAGAGAAATAGATTGTTGTTTTTTGTTGCTGCAAGTAATGTACTTCTCTAGTTCTATATATGACTATATGAGTCACGTAGATCTTTTATTGAGGCTATATAATTGGTTGCATAAAGATTAAGATAAAAAAATGTGTGGTTGGTTGCATAAACATAAAGACAAGTTCTTACAAACATGTATTTTTTTATGACATTTTCTAACATGTGTCATACGAAATAAAGTACATTTTTCATATTTTTATATAAGTAGCATAAGTTGGATAAGTTGTATAAAATATTTTTAGAAATTCTTATTCGACGCGTGCAATAAAGAAAAAAAGATGAAACCTTAGAGGGATTTCAAGAATTTTCCTTTATTTTTACTTCATTAAACGCTGCTCAAACATTTTTTCTTCTGTTGAAAAAAATCTCATATTCTACTTTCAAAATCATCTATTAAAGTGACTAAATAGATCTAATATGATTTTCTGGTAGTTAGAAGCAAAAATTTCGGGGAGCTACAATCCCCCTTGGCTCTATGTTTCTTTTATCAAATTGTGAGGTTGTGCACTTGTGCTGCCATCTTGGTTTTATTGTATGTCTTGTTTTAGGGATGAGCAGGGTACCGATTTTTTTTCGAGAATAAATTAATGGTATCGGTATCGTATCAAACGAGATTCGGATATCGGTACCGGAAAATCAAGATTTTCTCGTTTTTTCGGGAATTTCTCGATTTGATACCTGTCCCAAACCGAATTAATGGTACCGAATTTTTTTCCACCTTATTTCGTAGTATCGGTATCGTACCGAACGAGATTCGAATACTAAAAATGAGTACGGTTTCAGTTCGTTTCAAGATTCGGGATGAAATACTCATCCCTCCCTAGGTTGTATTGAGGGATATATGCACGTATGTTCCCTTTTTATTATTGTAAAGCAATTGTTTATCAATACAGCTGTTGATCGTTCACAAAAAATAAACTCGACATCTTTACACTATTGATTATAGACTATAGAAACCAATATTAAAGCAGTACAAGGATCCTAACCTTTTTTTAACCGTAAAATTGTCGCCTTTTTTACCATTTTTACCTCGAAGTAAATTATTTGGTCCTTGTTGTATGTCGAATCTTTCAAAAGAGTATATATTAAACATAACATTTTTTACGAAATTATACATAAGTCAGAAGAATAGGAATATTTTATAAATGAATTAAAGATATCCGATATATATTTGATTAACAAAGTATTTTATATTAAAAAATCGCAATTAGCTAAAAAACGTTATATATTTAATAAATAAACTTTGGTATATAAAAAGCTTGTAATTAGCTTAAAGTTTAAAATTGTTTTTATAACTTGCCATATATTTTGAGGGTACTTGTTGTAAATTGAAACTTTTATTCAATGAGTTGGGCCTGGGCCAAAGCAAATTTCGTCGCTGGGCCTCTTATTGATTTTTTGCACAATGCAAACCGACGTAAATAAGAAGCCAAGCCCAAACAATTAAACAAGCCCAAGTTAAATGGGTCAAGAGAGTAATTGTATTTTTTATGCAAAAAGTACTAACTTATAATTGTAAAAAAATATATATGTTTTATTTGAGAGTGAAAAAAAGTACTAAAGTTCTCTGGATTTCGTTAAATGTGGACATATATGGGGAAGAATTTAAAACATCGTTTTATTTTTTTAAATTTTTTGCTAATAACCGTCCTAAAGATTACCATGCAATCATAATTATTTATAAGTTGAACTAGTTGTAATACCCGTGCACGCACGAGTTTTTAACAAACAATTTTAATGACCTGTTTTCTTTAATAAATGTAAATACTGTAATTACAATAATTAGGATCCAATTTGTTATGAGTTTCATGTTTTATTTTATGTTTCAATCGTGATAACATAACCAATAACATCTGCATAATCTTCTTCCAGCATTTCTAACTCTGTTAGAGCTAGTTGAGACTTGAACAAGTTCATAAAAAAAAAGATTAAAAAAAAAACTGGCCGAAAAAGACTGACAGCGTCAAGACGACCATGTGAAAAAGGCTTTTACAAATGGTAGAGATCGACTTCCAGTTCTATCAAATATGTTTACTGTATCAAAACTTAACAATGTCTATATTTAAGAATGAAATCAAAGCATGATGTTTTTTTTGAGCAAACAAAGCATGATGTTATTCGGCTAGGACTTTTCAAGTTTGGAAGCTTCCACATACCCACATTGTAGTTCGTTTACTTCTCCATGGCATAAGTATTTGATACATTTGTGTAGTCTTTATGCATTAACCATTTATAGCTTATGAGTTGGGCTTAGCCTGACGTTCTTGCTACCTTGGGCGAGTCGGAAAAAAAATGCCCCTTTGAGGCCTTGAGGGTAACGACACATTATCGTTTCAGGATTTACAGCTAAGTCGGGCTGATGTATCATTTACGAGTAACAAATAAAATATTGACTCGAGTTACAAGCTTAATATTGGTCATTCAAAGCGATATAGTTGTACGTCTTTTTAAACAGAACCTCAATTATTCTATCAAGGTTGAAATTTGCTTGAATAATCTCGTGATTACAAATTTTTTTTACGTAATTAACTCTAGACGAACATATCTTTTTATAAATGCCCCTGCAAACAAACGATAATCTCTCTTAAAATTATGATCGCAGTCAAGCTAGCCATCACATCCTAACGCCTACTACTACGTATTACTCAATAAACAAAATGATTACAATATACAATTTTTTTTTCATACAAGTAAAGAAGCAATTAACTGATCTTTTTGATTTAAAAGTACACGAATTTGATTATAACAGGAAGTGATCAAATATGAAACAATATCCAAGCTTCTTATTATGATATAACTTCAAACTGGAGTAGAAAACATGTTATTTTAATATTTACTTGTAACTTGTAAGAATTCAGTTTATATTACTTGACATTTGAGATCTTTTAAGATCCAAAATGAAAAACCATCATGAACAATAGTATAAAGGTAAAAGTAAACAAACACCCCAATTTGGTTTTAAAAGGTTAAAGGAAGGAGGTTAAGCCAAAATATAAACAGTGGTCACAATATTTATTTTATTTAATAAAAAGTTAATGTACTCCTTTATACACATAAGACGTAACCACGTGGGGTGACCTCATATAAGCTTTTTTATTTTGTCTATCTATTTATTTTCTTCCCCAAAGTACATATTTCATATCCAAATCTGCTTTATCTTATTCCTCAAACTACATGTTTCATATTAAGATCTGCTTCTTCGTTCTTTTTTTTTCTTAGTATATCAGTATATCAATAATTTAAATTTGATGCCCCTAAAATTTTGATGCCTTGGACGGTCGCCCAGCTCGCCCTATGCCAAATCCGGCCCTGGGCTTAGCTTATATTATGTAAGCCATTTATAGC
Organism: Glebionis coronaria; assembly: GCA_025667525.1. Classification (NCBI taxonomy): domain Eukaryota; kingdom Viridiplantae; phylum Streptophyta; class Magnoliopsida; order Asterales; family Asteraceae; genus Glebionis; species Glebionis coronaria. The sequence continues at coordinate 4,199,655 of CM046879.1, read as the reverse complement.
TTATATAATATAAGTTTATAAGCCCATGTTTAGTGTTTGATTTAGCTTATGTTTAATAAGCTTATAAGTTTAAGTGTTTGATTTGGCTTATGTTGTCAAATGACAAAAAAAGACATGTTTATTCAAACTAACGATATCTCAATAATTAACTACTAAATGTTACAAGCTTTCTCAATGATTATAATGATAACTTGCGTCAAAATGTTTAATTGCATAAAATGCATGCTAGACTCGTTATAATTTATTGTAATGTATAAAATATATAATTATAAGAAAAAAACCGAATGCTATATATTGAACATTGTGTTATACTAGTACTAAATATGGTTTAGCTCATGTTGTTAAAAAGACACGTCCAACAACATATAAGTGTTAAACATTTACAACAAAGCCGTAAAGATTTGATAAAAAAGATATGAAGTGTAAAGATTTATATGATGAGGAAAAGCAAGATATAAAAAACTAATTGGCGATAGAAATGTGAAATGGAGTATCGACATACGATGGAAATGAGATGATATTTACGGAGATTATTTTATAAAAAGATAAAATATGATGTTAAATGTTTGTTAAATGCAGGGTAAAATAGTAAATTAAATTGTGGTGTGTTACATAAACTTAAAAAGCCTTAATTTTGTGGCTTATCAGAACACTCATATATAAACTTATAAGCCCATTTATATAAGCTTAGCCAAACACTCGATTTGAGCTTATAAGCTTATATAAGTTTATAAGCCTACTATATAAACTAGGGTTAAGTCCATATATTGGTAATATATTATTTATCGTTTACACATCTAGGTAATGTACTATTTTTATTACTAATATCGCTAAAAAACCGGCTAAACTTTTTTAATATAGGCAATGTGACCGGCTAGGACAGGTTACAACTCAAAATTTGGAACAAAACTATTACTACCTCGATAAATTGAAACTAAATATAATTCTAGACAAATTCTTAGCTTGTAAATAGGTTGCTAATGTCCGATATAAATATCTAATACGCGTGTGCTTGTCAAATAACACTCAAGAATCAAATCTTGTGATTCTAAAGCAACACGATCAAGTTATCAGTATTATTGTATTTGGTATATATAAAAGTTTTTATATATAAAAGAATTATAATTCAAATTCTATAGGGTATTAAAGAGTATCTATTAATTATTTACGTTTTTCTGTGTGGCAGAACAATTATTACCACGGGGCTCCATTGGAGTTCAAAAAATTATAACATTATCACAAATCGAGCATCTAAGTCTGGTCAGATTTTATGGTTACATAGAGCATGGTGGTGAGCGTATTATCATGCTAGAATATGTTACTAACGGAACCCTTCATGAACATTTATATGGTAAATGCAGCTACATGGATCTCGGTTATTGGTTTCATATCCGAGTACAGATTCTTATTTTTCAAAGATCTTTCGTAAAAAAATGAAGCGTCTGTTCCAGATTAAAAAAATAAAGCGTTTGTTCCAGATGAAAAGATGAAGGCGATGAAAAAATGAAGCGTTTGTTCAAAATTTCGAGTTATTACCTGTCCTAGCCGGTTACATTACCTATATTGGAAAAGTTTACCCGATTTTTTTAGCGATATTAGTAATAAAAATAATTTATTATCTAGATGTGTAAACAATGAATAATATATTACCAATATATAGATTTAACCCTATAAACTAAAACAAACACCCTCTAAAACCCTTTCTGAGTTGATTAGCTCACGTCATGCTTCATACTTAAATAAGCATGTTCAAAATATATTTTGAATAACCGACACAAAGATCATATTTTGATAGATTTGCACATAACTCAACCACAATACAATGAAAGAACTCACAAGTTTCTATGAACTCGTAAACCAAAAAACATGCCCAAAATTTATACATAAATTAACAGTTAGAGCTATGAGGGGTTAAAAAATAACTAGAACAACAATTAATCCCCTAGAAATATATTGATTTATAATCCCACATAGTCACGAAAATGATCAAGGAACATTGTCTCATGAAGGAAGCTTGTATTTTAACATTTACAAAGAGTCACGAACATGATCAAAGGAAACGTCGTACATTCAAACAAATCGCGTTAGCACTACATTGTAGCGTTGCATAAAATACAATCAAACTCGAAGAAATTGGACTACCAAATTAATATTTTTCATAACTAGTTTTCTTTCTTTTGAACAGATGATATTATAAAAACCACTAACAAGAAGTTAGAGAAACACAGTTACAAGGAAATAAGAGAGATCATTTAACCAATCTATCCAATTTCGAAGCCCCGTGGAATTGGTTTTCGAACCTACGTCTCCTGCCTAAGCTCTTAAGTTGATTTTGGAAGGAGCTTTTTAGATAACATGGTGATCAGTTGGAAATTATAGCTACAATTCCATTCTATCCTCCAGAAGAAAAGTCGTTTATTTCATAAGTAGTTTTATTAGATTTTTCTAAATATCTGTACTATTTTATAACTAGTTTTATTTCACGAGTACTTGCTTCAACACGTACCCGGCTAGTATACAATAAATCAATCTCGTATTTATTCCTTAAACAATTCGTAAAGTCGTGTTTTGCGGAGAATATTTCTCTTTTTTTTTACAAATATAAAAACACAAAATTAGAAAATTATGTCTCCAATTAAACGCATCCGTAAACTCTTGATTCTTGAATATTCAAAAAATAAATATTTTATCACTACAAGAATTACAAATTTTAACGATATTATGATCAGTTTATTTATACATATACTTTTAACTTTTATTAGATTAGCATAACAAAAAATTATTTTGTTTGATTAATATGTGGTATTTTATTTTAATTTTAAATAAAATAACACATATTCAAGAAACAAAATAAAAAAATTGTTCAATACTAATTGGAACATACTTGAATTTGCAAACTTGAAAATCTTTGCAAACCATGAATACTATTAAAAATTGTAACAAACTCGTCGATTATGTCGTTTTTCACAGTTTTTCTGGCGAAGTTTCTTATACTTGTACCATTCAGGTGGACAAATATCTAGTAGGGTCATTGAGGGGTCGCTAATTGCTTCAGGAACAATTTACATAACGCTAATTGTGTCGTTTAAAATAAAAGTGCAGCCTTCAAAATCAGGCGTGGAAGATTACGGACGGAACCATGCATGACACACCTCCTTGACACTATATATGGCAGCTTTGTCGTATGTTCTTATCAATGCATAGTTGGCACACGTCTATTGACATCCTATGGTCGATTATGCCACAACAAGCTCAAGCTCAGACATATTCACCATTTTATTGAAGAAAAATGTTGCTTCTTTCTTGGAGCAAGTTAAAGGATCTTCATTAGCATGGATATTCGAATCGATATGATGTTGTCGACAAGTTTCAATTGCGATTTTCAACCGCCACTTTTATACAATCACCACTACAAGTAAGTCACATTCATCACGTAACTGACTGTTAAAAAAACACAAACAAGCCAGAAAACTTAGAGACAAGTTGACGAGAGGGAGGAGAGCATAAAGAGCATTAACTTCGGCTTGGGCACCTGATATTGTGAAGCTAGTATCAGTCCATTATTAATGTTCAATCTCGATCTTCCATTGTTGTTATCATTTACTCATGCGTTAGAGTTAGAGGTGCATGAGAGAAAGATTACTGATGTTATCATTTACTCATGCGATGGAGATTTTGTGCCAACAAAAATGTAATTACTTTTTTATAAGATTATTGTTTAGATTATTTTAGGTGCATCTCGTCTCTAAAAATGTGTTTGTATTATCGTTTAGGTTATTTTAAGTGCATCCGATCACCTTTCATCAGGGTTTCATCCTAGTTTCGACGTATGTCCTCTAACTACTTATATGACCGGACTGATCGAGGACCGAATTGGTTCAAAACCTCAGACCAAATTGGTTCAAAACCTCGGACCGAGACCGAATCAAAATGGTCTGAGTTGGTCCGGTCTGATCTCAATTAGGCAAAATAAACAAATTTTTGGTAAGAACGAATCGGACCGGACTGACCGTAACGAGGACCGAAATGGTCCAAAATCACGGACCGGGACCGGACGGATTTGCTCGGTCTGCTTTAGGTTGGTCCGGTCCTGGTCAGTTTTTCGGTCCGATCCGATCTGACGGTCTAAATACTCACCCTTACATACAAGTAGGGTTGAGCACGACAGACCCAAAACCGACTCGGACCGGAAAACCGGGCCGGACAGGACCAAACACCGGACCAAACAATTTCGATCCGGTCATCAGTACGGGGTTTTGGACGAATTCGGTCCTCGGTCCAGTCCGGTTCGGTCTTATCAAAATCTTGTCGATTATGCCTAATAAGACCGGACCGGATCAACCCGGACCGGACCGGACTATTTCGGTCCGATCACAGTCTGAAGTTTCGAACCATTTCAGTCCTCGGTCCGATCTGATTTTAACCGATTCAGTCCGGTCCCGGACTGAAGACAAGTTTAGTTGCTCTAAGAATTTTGGAATCTGTCCACTGAAGTTGTTACTTGAAAGATCAAGCATCCGAATGCCTCTTAAATCACCCATCGTTGGAGGTATCAGGCCGTGAAAGGAATTGGCATTCATATATAAGTACTCGAGAATTGATGCTCAGCCCTACATACAAATAAGATAAAAAAGACTAGATGACAATTATTTAATTATCGTAAGTTAATCTGTACATTTCACAAATAACTTTTAACTTTTCTTTAGATAGTATAACAATTATTTAATTTTTTTTATCTTAGTTTAATTAATTTTAAAAAAAAATTAACACAACCAGAACAAAATTTTTAAACAATTTCAAAATACTAATTGTGATAAAAGTATAAATACAATATGATGTATCAACTACTGATAATGTTTTGCGTTTGGTTCACCTAAAAAAACACAAGTTGAAGTTGACAACAAGTTAAGGAATTAGTCCTCTCTTTCTATTTTTAGATTGTTTGGTCTATTCGAAGTTGTCAACAAGTTTTAGTAGCTACTTTGTGAATTTAGAGCACGTGTTTTTAGGGAACTGTAGAAGTTTTAATAATGTGAAAACGTATGATGATGGTACTAATAAACTAACAACTGTGTGTATCAAGTTACCTGTTATAGATTTATAAGCATTTGATTCTAGTAATCCATGCCAAACTCTAAATGAGTAAAAACACTAGCTTTGTGATAACACGCTCTCTTATAGTTGTATTTACTCGACAACGTAAAATCAATTGAAAGTTTTTTAGCAAAATGAGGTGAGACGTAGCTAAGCTTCGGTTAATATACGCTTGATATTAAGCGAGCTGATTCATCAAGTTAAAACACATGTTCAAGTATTAAAATCCAATCTCAAAAGAAACCTAACTCAAGCTCAAGCCTTTTTAAATTTCATGATCCAAGCTCGCCCTTATCTTGGTTCGGTTTTAGTGTGTTCATTCTCAAATTTCAATTCTGCAGTTCCTTAAATCAAACAATATACATATAACTTGATGAGCCAAGCTCACCCTTATTAAGATTTTACCCGGAACCTATATCTTAACTATTAGTATTGTATTGTAAACTTTGACGCCACAAACGATGTGGATAAAATATTGGATATTATTTATGATGTTTAATGCAAAATACATGATAAGCCCTTACGAAGCTCTTATTATTCGATCGATCAGTATTTGTTAACAATATGTTGTCGTTAATATTTCCTAGGGTGATTCAGAGGCTGCTAATCGCTTCACGAACAATTTACAAAATGGCTATGTCGTTTAAAACAAAAGGGCAACGTTCAAAATATGATGGGGCATTACAGACAAAAGTATGATGCCTAATCTTCGGCACCATATGGTCGACTATGTTGGAAAAAATGCTTTGAAAAATGAGTTTTTTTAAAGTTTGGACATAATTTAATATATACATATGTTATATATATTCTTAGCAATTAGTAGCTTTGCATTTTCCTCGAAAAGAGTTTCGCAACGAACTAAAATATGTCCAAAATGGAGTTAATATGAATGAGATATCGTGCCTCAAAAAGTGAGGCACGTGAAGCACAAAAATTGGAAAATAAAATTGTCACACATCGCTCTAAACATGAAGTGAAATAATGTTTATAAAGAAATATTGGTTTTTACTTGCGGATGCTGCTTTGAAATTCGACTGGGTGCGGGCAGATTTCGGTATATTTTTTGGTGCGAATTCCACTTTTTGATTTAGACTTATTGATTAGTCATAACAGAATAAGTTTGTGTTTTATTTGGTATGCAAATCGTATAACAAAAAGAATAGATTTTTAATCAGCAAAATATTTTTATGGAACATAATATCTTCTGTTGGTGACCAAGACAAATGTTCACAATATAATGAATCTGTCTCATGCGGTTTTGATCATCCGAAAACGGAGCCTTTTTCTAACTCCCTTACCAGACAGTTTTTCCAACAGTTTTTTATCAGAAACGTAGAAGGCTTCCATGATCTTTCAGGCAAGTTTGTCTAGTCAAGCTATACAATACCTTTGAACGTTGTACCCTGGAAAACAGACGGCAAATCTGTTCTAAGGGAAGTGTGTTAAACACGCGCCTCGTCTCTAGATATTTACTGCTTTCAGTTATTATTTGTTATTTAATTCTTTTCTTTATTTTTTGTTAATTTATTACTGTTATTTAATAAAAGTATACAGTTTTCCCTACTACCACAACTAGCTCAAACTCATACATATTCACCATTTTATTCAAGAAAATTAATTTGAAATTCTTTTTTGGATAAAGTTAAACGGTCGTCATTAATCATTAGCATGGTTTTAAACTTTTAATGTTTAAGATGTAGTGTTTTTGTTTTGAAAGGTACCATCTTATTTGGAATTAATGTTGCTTCTTTCGTGGAGCAAGTTAAAGGATCTTCATTAGCGAATCGATTTGATGTTGTCAACCAGTTTGGTTTCAAAATTGCATTGTGACTATAAATAAAAATGCATCAAGTTACATTTTACAAACTCATCAGTAATTTTGTATCATTTGAGCATTAGCAGGCTAGGTGAAACTTTTACGTTTTCAAGACTTGGCTTAAGACGACTAATTATGAAGTTCAAAATTACGTTTTACATAATTATAAGAAACCATTTTCACATGTAAGTTTCATATGTTTACGATCTTATACTGAATAACACTTCATATAATAGACCATTTGACAATTAATCTTAAAAGTTATGAAAGACATACTACTGTAATAATTTTCTAATTATTCAAACGAGTCAAATAATTAGCTTTGCAATTCAACTATGAAAATTAAAGGGTGTAAATGAGTCAGAGTTTTTGTTCAGTAACTTGATCTCAACTAGACCTCGTTCGAGCCTGGAGCCAAGAAAATGAAATCTTTTTGACCTTGTCTGAACATAGCTTTTAAGTAATATATGTTCTTTTTGTACATTTGTAGGACTCATGTGTGAATTTAGGGATGTATATAATTTTTTGAGTTGTGTTCAAGAAGAAAAGAATTTAATCGTATGTTTCAAAGTTAAAATTTTAGAAAACACATCGTTACTGATAACTTGAACTTCTCGAGGCGAGCTCGACTCTATTTGAAACTCTATCGAACCACCTCGAGCTTCGTTCATGAAGACATGGTCAAGCTATCAAACCAAACTCGAAGCAAACAAAATATTATCGAGTCGAGCTTTGCCAATGTTGGATTCAAATTGACTTGTTTAGACCTCTCCATTTGAATCAACATGGCATGATGATTAATTATAAATTTTACAACCTAAACAAGGGGAGCTTCATAACAATTAGAGAAAATCCAAAATAAAATAAATAACAGATATGACAAAAACATCACCTTAAATGTCACATATCTAGACTCTAAACAGACTTGACAATCTTTTTAGTTTAGAGCTTTTTATACACTAAAATGTTTTATGACTAAAAAAATTCTAATATGTCATACGGAGGATTTTAGCGATATTGAAATTAATCATAAGAATGTTTATTGAATGGTACTCTACTAAAAATTAAAAATGTTGTTGTATCCCACATTGGTCAAAGGTAACAAATTTCAAATTAGTATATAATTTAACTTTTTTTAGATTAGAATAACAATTATATAATTTTATTGTCAGAAATTAATTTAATTTGATCTTAAAAACAAAATAAATCAACTTCCAAGCACAAAATTAAAAAAAAAAAGTGTAAAATACTATTCGCAATTGTTATAAACGTATAAACATGACATAAAATCAATAGAATACTCGTTGGTCTCACTCGACTTTGTATAATGTGGGTTCTTTTAAACTTTTACATGGTGTTGGATGACAAACGAGTAACAAGCTGCTACTAGCTATTTTGAATTGCAAAGTTAATCTTATAAAAAACCATATTTTTTGATATAAAATTCATAACATTACTCTTCATAATCCCTTGAAATCTATTAATGTACAAGTGAAAGGTCAATAAACCAAGATGAGCTCATTATTAGCACATCATAATGTAGTCAAACCTAACCAACTGTTTTAGATCTGTTGGCCACTTGGATTTTTTTTTAGCTTGGGGATAAGGTTTGGTCATGAGTTCAAATTTTACGTGAGACAAAAATCTATTATCTTGCTCCTTAGTGCGAAGCCGTGAGTTCTAGGGGTTTTCCCTATTAGTTCGAGTCCCGGGACCTGCCTGCTATGGATGGTATAACTCGGGGGTCCGATTTCAATAAGATTGATATATCGTTTTTAATTTAATGCGGCTACGTAGACACAGTGACGAAAAATGCGATATTAGGGTGTTCGAATGACCGGGTGAGTCTTGAGACACCATATTTTTTTTACGGCTTAGGCTTAATTTTGTTTAAGAAATGTGGTTTATATTTTTGTTTTTTTTATTTTAAGTAAATCTTTTGACCTGGTATATGATAATTACAGAGTCAAGCCAAAATAATTAGACAAAATTGAAATTTTCCTCGCAAAATGAGATTCACTCTACCTAAGCTTTTGTTAGTACAAGCTGTATATGTATCTATAATACTATAAAGGGTGTGTAGTCTCATAAATAATTTTAAACTTTTATTAGATTAGTATAATAATTATATTATTTTGTTTATTCAACTGATTTTATTTTATTTTTATTTTTAAAAAACAAAATAAAACCTGTTAAAAAACAACATTAAATAATTATTGAATACTAATTGAGATAAGTATAAATAGCAAATGTATATTTTTTTTTAATTTTTTTAGTCTACTACGAGGAGTTTCCACCGCCTTTAGGACAAGTGGACTAATCTCCCACGGGAGTTTGCTCGGTACCTCGATGGGTAATAGCAAATGTATATGAAATACTCATAATGTATATATAGTAAGCTATCAATGTAAAGTTTGACGCCATAGACTGTCGGATAAAATCCTTTCTTTTCTTTTCGTTGTGTTTGCCGATATTATTATGATGTCTGTTTATTTACAACACGTATAGAAATGCAGCCTCGATGTAATTGAACTATCCATCTGTTTATTAGCCTTATTTATCTCGTAAAAAGGTTTGCTAGATTCTATAGCTCAAAACTGATGTGAGTTGATCGATTTTAGTGTAGACAATAATGACAAACTTACTCAAAGGTACAACAATATATAAGCATATGACCAGTGTTGGTTTTATAAGGCGAGTGAACGTATTATTGACCTTACTAATCATATTCTTTTCAACAATGAATTGATGCTATTTAACTACAGTAGTTTATATGTTTTGTTTTAGTTGAACAGAGCTGCTTTAAAAGCCCCCTATGTGTTCAAAAATAAGTGCGAGAAGAGATATTGTCCCACATCGTTAGATAAGCCAAACTTATTGTAGTATATAACGTAGAGAGTTTTTCATAACAATTAAGTCAATTGATGTGTACTTTAAAGATTCGGTTTAAGGTACACGTTTATGAGCTTTTAAAAATGATTTTTCACACGTTTATGAGTTTTCAAAAATGATTTTGTTGATTGTCGTTTTTTTTTTCATTTTTTTGCTGTATCAAACAAAACACATATATGTTTCAAGAAAAACTTCTGCAGTTGTATGTATAACATGAGTAATGTATATTCGGAGCTTAGAGTAAGTTGATAGATTATCAGGATTTCTAGACACCAAGGAAGCAAAAGCAAGACATGAACCGTTTCAGCCGCCACCTTATATCTGTATCTTCACACATTTCTCAGCAAGCATGGTCCTTTGTTGCATCACCCGCCTATCAATTCACCAACAAATTCATTTTACCCGCCTATCGATACTTATATGGTTGGGATTTGATATGTTTCTCTTAATTTTTGGTTTAGAGTTAGGTTTGGACTTAGGATGTGCATATACACCTTTTATATAGAAGTATAGATTAATTGAATTGGAGCATTGGTATCAAGAATTGTTCGAGCCTCGAGTCAAGAAAATGAACTCCCCTTAAGCTTGGTCGAGCATATCTTTAAAGTAATATATGATTTTTTCATACATTTGTAGGGCTCATGTGTAAATTTAGGGATGTACAGACGAAACAAATTTAATCTTCTATTTCAATGTTAAATTTTTCAAAAACACAATAGATAATTCGATTTTTTAATTCGAGCTCAACCCTAATTTAAAGTTTCTCGAACCATCTCGAGCTTCGTTCATGAAGGTTGACTCGTCAACCTATCGAGCCAGGATCGAAGCAAACAAAATATTATCGAGTCGAGTCTTCCAAAGTCGATTCAAATCGACTTGTTTGCCCCTCTATATGAATCAACATGGGATGCAATAGAGAAAATCCAAAATAAAATAAAATAAATAACCATGCAGTAACAAAAATATTGCCTTAAATATCACATATTTAGATTCAAGCTCATACAAATAAATAACGTATTCGTTTGCAATGACAAATGAATAACGTATTCGTTTGCAATGACAAGAACCCAAATTCCTAACAGTTGAAGTTAATATTGCCAATAGCCTTAACAATCTAAATTATAAACACATCTCAAATTTGCTCATTTACCTATGTGGGATAAAGATGTTGGAACTTATGCCTGAATATAACATTTTACTGAAGAAAACTAATTTGTAGTTCTTTTTTTGAGAAAGTTAAAGGGTCGTCATTAATCATTAGCATGGTTTTAATGTTTAGGATGTAGTGTTTTAGTTTTGTATTTGAAAGTTACCATCTTATTTAGAATAACACTTCATAAACAAATTCATTTTGAAAGTGTTTACATGAAAGAAATACTATAGTTGTTCAACTGTTTAAATAAAAGGGTGTGGATCGGACGAGTCGAGTTTTTGTTGAGTAACTGGAACTCGACTTGAGGTCATTCAAGCCTAGCTTTGTCGAGCTCCGAGCCAAAGAATGAATTCGACTTGACCTCATTCCATCCTAGCATTAAGTAATATTATGTTTTTCATACATATTATGCTTATTTTATAAGTTAAATGTAAATTTAGGAAGGTGTCTAGTTTCTTGAGCCGTTGTGCTTTAGCAGAAATCAATTATATAACTTCTTAAGGGAATTTTTTTTAGATTGGAGTAACAATATAATTTTGTTTGAACTTAGTATATAAATTTAAGTTTTTTAGATTAGGATAACAATTATATAATTTTGTTGTTAAAAATTGGTGTATTAATCCATAAAGTTGATAAACCAGATCTTGAAATATTAAGTTTTTTTTAAAGAAATCATCTAATTTCAGTATGATGAAAGAAGGGGAAGGAGCTATTAGTACACATTTTTATGAGTTAATTAACCGTACAAACATGAAGGAAAGAAAGTAGTTACCTACCAGTTGTATATTTCCCTTTCAAATCAGCAAGTGTAAGTGCATTCTTCCATATCTTTTATCTTTTGAGCCCATTCACACTTTTTCTCTACGTTTGTTTCTTCCAACATGTTTTTCTTATAACCTTCCATTGCATCTCCTAAGTTGTTTTGTTGCTTCCTGACATCGATGGGCTCGACATGGTAGAATATCGGAATGACAACATGATCAAAGTCCCTATGTTGCTCTATGATCAACACAAATTCATCAAGGCACCATGTGGAAATAGCGTAATTCTTGGACAAGACAAAGACAGAAGCGGAAGCTCTAATGACACTCTCTAACTCTGGTTTCAAAGATAGCCCATAATCAACTTCTTCATTGTCAAATAATATTTTAAGATTATCATCATTCTAAGAGCATAAAACTAACTTATTGAAACTCGAAACAAAAAATTATAAGTATTACCATTTATGAAGATGAGTTGTGGTCTTGTGGGTATGTGAAGCGTGATGTCAAGTAACTAAATACTTGGACACTCGAAAACTTACTTTCACGAACATTTAGCTGCAAACGACATCATGACGTTAAGTTGCTAAAGAGTATCAAAGTCCTACACTACAAATAATATAAGCAAGCTCAAACCTTCAAACAATGAGAGAACCCTAACTTCAAAACTTTACAAAACCCTTACCTGCAAGAAGCATCAACAAGGTAACCTGCATAAAATTATCATAATAAATAAAATTAACAAAACCCTCAAATAATAACCAGCCTTAATTACAAAATAAGTAAAAATAGCATTCAAAACAAAAATTCAAAATAAATACCTCAACTAACAAAACCCCTAAATTTTAAGCAAAAAAATGGAAAAAATAAATGAAAGAACAAAACTGAAACACATACCTCAAATAAATTATAAATCAACTCAGATACCACATACCAGCATAGTTATGTTGGTGTAATCTATGTGTGGTATAATGATAGATGAGAATATAAAAATATACATAAGCCGAATGAGGCGAAATACATAAGCCGAATGAGGCGAAATACGCGCATCATCATCAAACCTGTGTAAGTAAATATCTTATTGAATAGAAGAAGGCAATTGAAATTGATCTATGTTGTTAATGTCGTGGTTAATGAGTACTTAAATAGCAAATCAATATTTCATGTATAGAAGTGTTTAATATTGATTTGATCTTTTTTAAAACTTTTGATCTCTTTCCAAACTTGCTGCAAAACTATCTCTTAATTTAAGTTTCTAAACCTACAAGAAACTTACAGGAGAAGTTACAAAGGAAAAATTATCCCTCCTTTATAGTTGATATAGATAGATGGAATTCAAATTTACAACAAATGGTGAGCAATTAAGTTTTCAAGATTTCAAGTGATACTAATTTTCAATATTGTCTTTATAGTTTTTTCAACATTTCCTATAATAGAGAGTTTTTCAACAATTCTATAAATAGAGAGTTTTCAACATTCAAGGAATTAGTGAATTCTCTTTATAAGTAGTAGAGATAGAGAAGAGATAGTAATCTATATTCCTATGTAAGCTTATCAGTGAGATCGATTTAGATTTTAGAATGCTTTCTTTATGTAGTGTTTTTGTCTCTTGTCACCTTGATATGATAAGATCCCTGTTCATATTTAATTGTTGGACGAGAAGTTGAAAACAGGTTATAACTCTATCTTCCAAAAACTAATATGAATTCTCACCATTTTTTAAGAAACTTGTATGTATAAATGTTTTCCTTATTAACTGATATGTAAATAATGTATTTTTTTTGTGGCATGATACTTTACTACTACAACGAGTGTATCTTCTTTTTTTTACTAATATGTAAATAATGTATTTTTTTCTTGAAAATGTTAATTTTCAACATTTCCTACTACAAATTAAAAATAATGTCTTTTTTTTACATAATATTGTTGGGTTATGGGCTCGATCATCGGATCAACCCGGTCGAGTAACCGAGTCACCTCGGTTGAGTCAGCACGTCCACGCGTTCGATCACCGCGTCACGAGTTTAATCACCGAATCAACTCGTTCAAGTCACCAGTTCATTGATTCGACTACCGGGTCAACCCGGTTAACTAGTGACAACGTACAAAAACTGATGAAAAAGAAAAAAAACAGACAATAAACATAAAATTACTAATAAAAAAGTAAAATATCGAACAGATTATTAAATATACAGCAAAAAACATAAAAATATTAATGAAAACGTAAAAAATTAGACGAAGACGTAAAACACTGACAAAAACTTAATAAATTGAGAGAAACCTAGAAAAACTTTCAAAAACGTATAAAAAACTGACAAAAAGATAAAGATACCCACGAAAACGTAAAAAATCAAACAAACAACCTTAAAAGCCGACGAAACATTAAAATAGATCGAATTAAAATAAAAACCATGTGAGAACATAAAAAAATATGAAAACATAATTAGTTACTCGGCCGACCCGATCCAAACTGCCTGAGTAATGACTCATTATACCAATTATTTGACAATGTATCTTTTTTTTTACTAATATGTAAAAGAATGTATTTTTTTCTTGAAAATAGAGGTGGCGTGATACTTTGTTGGGTTAAGGGTTCGATCACCGAGTCACCCCGGTTGAGTCAGTAAGTCTATGTATTCGTTCACCGTGTCATGAGTTTGACCACTGGATCAACCCGTTCAACTCACCGGTTCATTGATCCGACCACCGGGTCAACCCGGTTAAGTCAACGGGTCACGGGATTCACTACGTACAAAAACTGATGAAAACGCATAAAATTAATATTTTGCCTTTCTATACACAAAATACAAAATAACAGAAAAACTTCTATTTTCTTCCGTGTTTTCCCTTTTGACACGCCATGTCTATTTTTTTCTCTATTTCCTAATAACACTCGGCCAAGCCTTACAACCCCTCTTACCACCATAGCCGACATAGTTTTAGTTGGTATTTTTACGTTTTAGTCACTATTTTTATGTTTTCGTCATATTTATTAAGTTTTCGTCCGATTTTTTCTTTTTAGTCAATCTTTTTAAGTTTCCGTTCGATTTTTATTGTTTCTTCGGTATTTTTACATTTTTGTCAGTATTTTGTTTTTGTCAATTTTAGGTTTTCCTCATTTTGTTACATTCTCGTCTGTATTTTTACGTTATGGTTGGTTTTTTTTACGTTTTTGTTAATTCTTAACTAGTGACAACGCATAAAAACTGATGAAAACGAAAAAGGACAGACAAAAAACATAAAATTACTGACGAAAAAGTAAAATATCGAACGGAATAATTAAATATAGTGCAAAAAACTTAATACATCTGGCAAAAATGTAGAAAAACTTTCAAAAACATTGGCATGTAAAATATTGGCAAAAACTTAATACATCTGGCAAAAATGTAGAAAAACTTTCAAAAACATAAAAAATAATAAAAAAGAAAAGATACCGACAAAAACGTAAAAAACTAAAAAAGCTGAGGAAACATAAAAAGCGTTCAAATAATAATAAAAACCATATGAGAACATAAAAAAATAAAAAAATATTATTAGTTAGTGGGTTGATCCGAAACAAACTACATGACTAAGGACTCATTAAACCCATTATTAAATAGTTATTTGTTTGACCTATAACATTTGACATATAACTCATTTGACTCATGACTCGAATTAACCCAATCCAACTCATTTGTCACCTCTAATATGATAGTATTGGTTGTTGAATTAGTCGTATGAATATTTTTTACATGTTCGTTGATGTTAAATATTATATTTTTTAATTTTTTACTTTGTCGTTTGTTCATGGTTTTGATGTTAAATAATATTTTTTTACTTTTATTAAACTTTTTAGTTGTTCTATTAGTTATTTGGTTAGTTTAGTATATATGTTTTCGGGTTTTAAAAATGTCTCTATCATATACAAAAATGTATAAAGAATGAAGATAAGAAACAACATAATTCTAGTTTTGCAAAATGAAAAATACAAACAAATATTTCTTTAACTAATTGTGTTTTCTATAAATAGAAAGCCTCTCATTTCATTTGGGGGTGTTAGTTAGTCTTTTTCATTTTTTTAGATAGATTAGTTTAGGAGTAGGAGTATGTTAAGAGAGCTGGGAGTCGTTGGCATGAGAAGTTGGTGTCAAAGCCGCCACGTAGGATTTTGGGGCTTTGGCACGAGAAACCCGTTGGCACCACATTTACGGGGGAGTGGTTGGCACGAGAAAAAGTGGTGCCAAAGGGGTATATTGGGTCCACAAGAACTCCCCTTTATTACTAAGAAACAAAAAAAAAGTGGAAAACTCGTTGGCGCTGGCTGGTGGGGTTGGCGCGAGACCCGTTGGCGCCAACGTCGGTACAGTCCGCCAATGAAAACTTGGTGCCAAACGTTTAACAGCCAAAGTTGGCGTGACCGCTCCCCCCACTCTAATTACTTTCTCTCTCTAAACTTTCTTTCAAGTTTTTAAGCTTTTTCATCTTTAATCTTGTATTTGAATCTTTAATCTTCATCTTTAATTTCAAGCTTTTCAAGTATTCTCATTCTCCCTTTCTTGTTTTTAAATCTATTGCTTAATCATGTAGATTGTTTAATCTTTATGCTTATTTGATTGTTCTTATTGTTTTCATGTGTTTGATGGTTTTAGCTTATTGTGCTTATTGATTTATTTGTGTTTGTCTTAATTTTAATCAAGTGTTTTTATTAGTTAAATCTTTAAAAAGTTGATTTTTAATATTTTGATTATTTAGTATTTTTAAAGTTTTTAATTCGTGGCTTATTTAGTTTTTCTTAAAATTAGTTTGCCTTAATTTTTTGTTAAGTGCTTATTGGGTTTTTGCTTATTTTCCTTTTACTTTCCATCGTAAAGTTCTTAAGGGTTTTAAGTATTCCGATCGAGTATCATGATCGCGTAAGCCTAAGGGTTTCTACTTGCGATCATGTATTGCGATCACGCATTGCGATCCAACATTGCGATCGCGCATTGCGATCCAGCATTGCGATCACAGGTTGCGATCAAGCATTGCGATCACAAGTTGCGATCGAGTAATGCGATCCAACATTGCGATCACAAGTTGCGATCCAACACTGTGATCAAGCGTGCGATCACTAGTTGCGAACGTACATTGCGATCTGATCGCTATACTTTGTTTTTTTATATACCTTATTTGTTTTCAAAGTTTATTTCTTTTCCCACCATATTTTGTTTAGTTTAATCTTAAATTGTTTTATTTTATTTTTATTTTCAAATTTACTTTTAATTAAGTTTTTACTTACTTATTTCGTTTAAGTCTTTCATTTTAGTTTTATTATTTTGTCGTTTACTTTAAAGTTTTCATTTTTAGTTTAATATAGATACTCAACGACCTTTCCTTTTTTTTCACCAAAGACGACTGAGTCACACTTTTAACCGGATATTAATTCGATAAGAAACCGAGAACAACGAACTTTTAACCTAGTAAAATTATGTATCAAAACCTCTGCAGGCGCGCAGAGGTATTTGTTTGTTTTTTGCAGACGTAAGTGCTAAGAAGCACTTCTCCACTCTTCAACCATGAAGACATCTTCTTTCCTCTTCTTTCATCTTTTTCTCACTTCTTCCCGCTTCTTCCCACTTCTTCAACACTCACATCCTACCATCACCTTTAATATTTGTTTGCATTTTTTTATATTTTTATACTTTTTATACCGAAATAATTCATTTCGTATTTTTTCACGTTTTATATGTTTTATGCTTTTTTCATTTTTTTTGTGTTTTACGTTTTTTTCAATTTTGCACGCTTTTGTACGTTTTTCTATGTTTTCGTGCATTTTTACGCTTCCGTTCTATTTTTTCACGTGTTCATACGTTTTCGTTTGTTTCGTAAGTTTTTAAGTTTTATACATTTTCGTATATTTTAATTTATTTTTTACGTGTTTGTATACTTTTATATGTTTTTATTAGGTATTAGCGTTTTCATCGCTACAAAATACGAACAAAACGTATGAAAACGTAAAAATCATACAAAATGTACAAAAACGTAAAAATTCACAAAACTTACGAAAACATATAAAAGAACTAATGAAAAATATAAAAAGAAAAAGAGTAAGAAAGAAGTACTTCAAGATTATAAAAAACAAACGGTTTTTTTTGTGTAGATGAAGACTTTAAATGTACCTCTTCTTTCTTATAGACATGGTTTGTAGATGAAGAGGTAAAACCTCGGAAAAAACAAACAAAGCCTACGTATTTTTCTTTTCAATGTCTTGTACTCTTATTCCATTTTATGTTGTTTTTCACATATTCTCTTGTGAAGTTTGTCATGTTTATACCATTCTCGAGGACAAATATTGAGTTATTAAGGGGTTGCTAATTGCTTCAAGAACAATTGTTCCGTTTAAAACAAAAGGACGGACTACAAAATCAAACAGGGGTGATTACGTACGGAACTATGACACACCACCTCGACACTAACAACTTTCTCGTATGTTCTTATTAATGCAGTCAGTACCCAATTTAGGACATTAAGATGATCAGAGCAAAACTTGAAGATCTAAAGAACAAGTCTGGATCCAAACCCACCGTTGTTGTGACTGAAAAGGTTTGCAGTTTTTAAGGTTGTATATATCATGTTTTACTTCCAAACTCTTGAAGTCAATGGTTTGAATGCTGTTGTTTGTAGGATTATGATCGAGATAGCGAGTTTCTTGGAAGGTTAGACCCGTTTGATGTTCTGGTGTTATGTTGTAAGCTGCAAGTTTTAAGCCACAAGGGTTGCTCGGAAGATAGCTTCAAAAAGATGTTGGTTCAGTTGTTGAGGTGAAATGTAAGATAACTTCATGCCTTCAAAAAGTGGCTGACACAGTCAGCGAGTTGAATCTGTTTTTTGGATATTAGTTTTGTACTTGGTATGGAGTAACCAAAATAACAATATATGAGGCTAAATCGATATGTATCTCACTATAATATGTACAGTTAGAGATCACAAACTTTTGGTTGGTCATTTTGTGATATGCAAGAAAGAACTTAAAAGTACGGAACATGGTTGTCTTTATCTCCACATATTGTCTTTGGAACGATCTTGTGTCCATAAGTTTATCGATTATCAATATTTTGCCGATATCCTAAAGGATTCTGTGCATTATAGATGTAAAAACCGGACGAGGTTACATGTCTTTGACTCAAATGTACGCGGCCTAACCGGCCTCGCCAGTGTATATCTTAGGATACTGAGTGATAACCCACATGGGATGATGTAGCCATCAAGCTCATATGAAGGCATTTATGAATGTACGACTAGTTCTTTTTTGGATGCGAGCCCTGTGACTGTTTCCAACCCTTTCTCTAGCCACCCTCGGAAGTCGGATGTGTAAGTCGTGAAGTTTGAACCAACGACCTGTGTGCATCTTTCAAAAAAAAGGAAGAATAAAAAGATAAATAATGCGGTGAACGTGGATCGAACACGTGACCTTCATATCTTCAGTCTGACGCTCTCCCAACTGAGCTATCCCCGCAGTATGAGTATATTTTTGTATTTTTGATCTTATTGTTGATATTTTAATCTTTGTTCTCTTTCTGAGTGAAAAATCATATTATGGACATTCGGCTCAAGGATAACATGATCACGACCTTATTAAAATAAATGTTAGTTGGGTTATTGATTAATTATAATTGTTTATAAGAGTAAGTTACAAGAAGTATATTAAAAAGTAAAAAAAAAAACTAATAATGTATTAATCTGGATAATTCTATCGTTAAACAACAAGGCTCTACTATAGACTAAAAGGCTAACAACTAATAATGTATTAATCTGGCTAATAATAGCTCACAATGAAGATTCAAATCGCGTCGAGGCAATTCTTAAAACTAAAAAATTTGTATGAAATTATCACGTGTTGTTGGAATATTAGTAGTAAACTTAAATATAGTTTAGGGACTTAAGTGTACTTTGTAATATAGATTAGGAATAAACTTGTATTAGGAAGGTGTCTACCCCCTCATCTCTATAAATAGGGATGAGGGGGATCCTAGTTCATTGAATTCTTCTTCCTCAATGTAGTCTTTATTAGGGTTATTAATAAAGAGGTAGTTGAGGGTATTCCGTGTGCATATATGTTTGTCGGTTCTTTGTAGTCTCTCGTGTTCGCTACTTGTGCTCGATACAACTCGCGATCTAGCGGTTCCGCGATATCGATCTTCAAGTTGTTGTCGGTTTCGTACAACAAGTGGTATCAGAGCTACGGTTATTGAGGTCTCACGAAGGTCGAAGGCTAGAGCGAGGTTTCGTAAGTATCGAGGTTCGTATTCGATTTTTGAATCGATTCTGAAGTAGCGATCGTTGTCGTCGACAAGAATTGAAACAAAGGTTTTGTTTTGTCGTGGAGTAATAAAGAAAAAGGTTGACCAAATTGTTTCTTTTATTTATTCTCACGTGCTATCAAACTACAAAGTTTGGCATCATATCTTTTACTTTTGTCTTCAAGGTTCGAATTATAAGTATTCGACTTTGGTTGTCGTCTTTTGTTTTCTACGGGATTTAAAAAAAAAAAAGACGATTAAAGTAAAGGTATTTGTTGTTGCGGGGTTATTTTGCCTTCTTTTGGTTCAAGTTTCGATCGTGGTTCGCTTGGGTTTTAAGTTGGCGGTCGAGGTTGCTTGTTCGATATCGAGGTTTTAGGGTTATACTAATTAATTCGATTTGCAAGAAGGCTATTTTCTTGTGGTTCAAGTTTGATCGTGGTTTGCTTGGGTTTCAAGTTAACGATCGGGTTTGCTTGTTCGAAATCGAGGGTTTAGGGTTCTCTAATAAATTCGATTTGCAAGAAGGGTTTTTCTTGTGGTTCAAGTTTGATCGTGGTTCGCTTGGGTATTCAAGTTTACGATCGGGTTGCTTGTTCGTGATCGAGGGTTTAGAGGTTTTCTAATAGATTCGATTTGCAAGAAAAGTTTTTAGCAACAACGGAGATATTGCACACGGCTTGTGAGGCTTGTCGGTAAAGTTGGTTAAGAAACAACTTGACAAGGTTTGTAGCAAGGTTAAAGAAGATTCAAGACTTGTCGAGGTTGCAAGATTTCTTAGGTTATAAGAAATTGGTTTTGCAAAATTAAAAGTGCGACAAGGGTTACTTCAAAAGGAGTCGGGTACTTTCTTGATTCAAGGGTTGTCGATTTGTTGGATAGGTTAATTTCCAAGGCTCAATCGATATTTGGGTAAGAAAGGGTGTTCTTTTGAAGGGTTTCTTGGTTTGATCGATTTCTAAGAAGGTTTCTCTTAGGGTTATATCGATAAAGCAAGGGTTTTTCTTTATAAACGGGGACTTCGTATTCGTGATTGTGAGGTTTAATATATCACAAGGTTTAGCGAATTATCGAAGGGACTTTGTCGGTTTGTGATTGTGAGGTTATTCACAAGGTTTAGCAAACAACAAAGGGATAAAGAAAAATGGCTAGTTCTATAACTAGGTTTGACATCGAAAATTTCGATGGGTCTAATGTACATAAGCATGGAGGTTCAAAACAAGTTGGGTTCAAACAACTTGGTCTTGGTCCTGGTGTTAAAACAGGAGTCCATGAAGTACATGTTTATAAACGTGTTTGGTTTGAGGTGGAACTGCAGGGAGCTCAGGGGGATCGTGAAGCTGAGGTTTTTCAGGATAGTAACGATCATGTTGCAGTGGCTCAAATACGGTTTGAGGTGGAACTGCATGGAGCTCAAGAGGGTCGTGAAGCTGAGGTTTTTCAGGTTAGTAACGATCATGCTGCAGTGGCTCAAAGATGGTTGAAGGACAAACAACCTGAAGAAAAGACAAACACGTGCTGCTTGGTAAATGAGCAGGAAAAGGTACACCTTGGTATAAAGGTGGGGGCAAACATTATGGTAACCGGAGTACCTGGTCAAGAGGGTGCGGAGGGTAATGTTGCTGAGAAGAAGAACGTGGAGGAGTTTATGGAAGCTAATCTAGGGAAATTACAGAAGTACAATGCCTGGTCGACAAGGTGGTTCCCGGTTCGAGGTTCCAACACCGGTAAAGGGTGTTGAGTATCGGTTATGTTTAAGTGTTACTCCTAAGGTGGAAATTGTTGGAATATTAGTAGTAAACTTAAATATAGTTTAGGGACTTAAGTGTACTTTGTAATATAGATTAGGAATAAACTTGTATTAGGAAGGTGTCTACCCCCTCATCTCTATAAATAGGGATGAGGGGGATCCTAGTTCATTGAATTCTTCTTCCCAATGTAATCTTTATTAGGGTTATTAATAAAGGGGTAGTTGGGGGTATTCCGTGTGCATATACTATTGTCGGTTCTTTGTAGTCTCTCGTGTTCGCTGCTTGTGCTCGATACAACTCGTGATCTAGCGGTTCCGCGATATCGATCTTCGGGTTGTTGTCGCTTTCGTACAACACGTGTATTAACATCCATAAAAGTAAGAATTTTGTACCAAATTGTCACAAAAGCGCGAAGCGGGTGTGTTGGCGACCATTACGCGCTCCACCGTGACAATATGATACAAGTCACTACTTGTAATGGTTCATATTCACCACAGTATATAAATGTGTAGACTTTATTTTCTTTATCTGGGACTAAAATCATGCACCAAGTTTTATTGTTAACACCCATACAAGAAGTTGTTAAAGAAAACTAATACAATGTTATTTAGTGACGACAAGTCAATTGAAATATAAGTCATGGTTTAAAGTTTCAAAAATAGAAATAAGCTGGATTATTAAGCTAAGAAAAATATAAGTTAACTTATTAGTGAAATACAAGTCATGGTTTAAAAGTTATAACTTATTAATTAAATAACTGGTTAATTTAATAAACTATACATTATAAGAATTTAATTAAAAATACATGTTTTAATTAAATTCACCAAAATAAAAACTTAGGTTAATCATGACATATTACTTTTAATATTTTATCCTAAGTCATGTATTTATTTAAATTAATAGTCTTGAAAAATAATTTAATTAAATAAATTCTGATTTTTAAAGTTCTCGAACCCGTCATTTAAAATTTTAGCCCGAGCCGTACCCGTGTTCTATATATAAGCCGAGACAAACACCCATTGACAGTGGCTACCCAGCCTAGCCGGTTGCCACTGTCCGAGCCATATTACCCACCCGCTTAAGCCGGTGGTTCCCCCTGCTTGTTGTCGGCTACCCACTGCCGAACCAAAGACACCCCTGGCTACAGCCGAGGTTCCCACTGTTTTGCACCCAACTCCCACTGAGACCTTTATAGGTCTCGGTTGACACTAAATCAAACCAAAAGCCTAACCAAACTATACCCCGAACCAACGGGGGGTTCCATGTCGTGTGATCGAACAAACCAAGCCAAGCCGAGACCTTGGAGGTCTCGGTGGTGGTGATTAAAACAAGCCGAGAGCTACAAGCTCTCGGTTGTGGTCTCGGCTGAACCAAACAAACACCAAACAACCCTAAAACATGGTTTCTTGATTTACCTAACATGTTTTTATAACTTGTTTTTAAGATTTAAAAAGGAAATAAAAAGAATGAAAAAGAAAGGTTTATGATTATACCAATCGCGTAGTTGTTTAGGGTTTATGATCACGAACACGAACACAAACTTTTCCAAGATCAAAACATACAAACACCCCTTTGGTGTCCCTTTTTGGTCGACGGCAGAGAGAGAGAGAAAAAGAGATATTAGGGTTTCTTGATTTATATAAAATTGTATTAAAACTGTAAAACCCGCATGCTTTTACCATGAATAGTACCCTTAAGATCGTACGTACTAGATTTAAACTTTCTTAATATAGCATGATTACGACTACGTGGTAGGATTTTACGTATTACGTACGTGTTAGAACACGATAAGTATTTACTACGCACGAGCACGTAATAATTGTTTGACAATAATTAATTACGAACATGCGATCATGAAATCATGAACGTAATTAAAACACGAACTATTATTAATTACGTATATATATTTATTACGAGCGTGATTGAATATATTAGGTCACTGTAATTATTTAACGAGAACACACAAAAGGCGAACACAAATAAACACGAACAAACACGTAAAACACGAACACGAGAACACACTTATTAATTAGACACGGAAAATGATCGGGTTACCCCTTGTGGGCCCCATTACCACGAAATTAGGAGGGAGGATGGGCTTAGCCCATCAATTTTTCACTAAAAGGGTTAAATAATTTTTTACTACTCATTTTTCATTCACAGAAGATTTTAGAAAAAACCCTAAAACCCTCTTTCCCTTCTTCTTTGTGCCGCCACCCTACAAACACCATACAAGGTGATTTTTGATCTTTGATCTTGAAGATTTGGTGATTGATCGTGTTTGTTCTTCGTTCTCTTGATCCACGAATTCGGTAAAACCTTTTTTTAAACCTTTTCTTTTGATTTAATCTTTTTATAAAGTATGAACATGTAATGTTTTTACAAAAACATAATAATTAAGCATAGATCTAACATGTTTTGGTGTTAAATAAAATCAAAAGGTTGTTTTTAAGGGGTGTTTGTTTTGGCCCCAGGCTGCAACCGAACCCGAAGGGGTTTCGGTTTGCCAAGCCGACCACCACCAAGACCATATACTTTAATTAAATATTTTAACCTATAGTTTAATTTAATTACATGAAATAATTATTAAACTATACATTATATCATATGACTTAGAAAATAATCATGAAAACACTTAGGCTTATATACTTAGCTTATTTAACCAGCTTATTTCTAATTATGGAAACTTTCTATTTTTAGAAACTTAATTAAATAAGGCAGCTAATCTATTTATGGTAATCTTCTATTTTTAGAAACTTATTTATTTCAGGCAGCTAATCTATTTATAGAAACTTATTTAATTAAGGCATCTAATCTATTTATGGAAACTTTCTATTTTTAGAAACTTATCTATTTTAAGCAGTAAATCTATTTTTGGAAACTTTCTATTTTTAGAAACTTTCTATTTTTGGAAACTTTCTATTTTTGGAAACTTTCTATTTTTGGTAACTTTCTATTTTTGGAAACTTTCTATTTTTGAAAACTTTCTATTTTTGGTAACTTTCTATATTTGGAAACTTTCTATTTTTGGAAACTTTCTATTTTAGGAAACCTGCTATTTTTGGAAAGTTACTTATTATTACACAGTAAGTATAATAACACATGAAATACCAGAAATACTTAATCAGATTAAACAGAATAAAAGATAAAACACAGTTTAAGGCTTAGAAACAGTAAAACATGGTAAGAACACATAAAATAAGCTAAGACATGACATAAACCAGCTATGTATTTAGTAAGCAGATACTTATTCATGTATGTATTTATGTAGCACTAGTGATACGGAAGTAGGATTCGCGCAGTTCGTCTTTCTCGTTCACTGTACATAAGGTACGGATTCCCGTCCTTTCAGTATGGACATTCTTTCCTTATTAGGATTCCCCGTATGCAGCCAACTGTTTTCCCGTACTATAAGTTATGTGTTTGATTGCTTATGTTTAATTAAGATTACCTATAGCCATATACATGCATGACCAGTTTCACCTAGTTATGGAGGTACCATAACCATAACATTAGAGGCACTGATGTTATGACTTCACCACGGCGGAGTGATTGCTCGTGGCGTCCCTTCAGCTTTTGGCCATTTATTTATATTTATCATGTGGGGCGTATGGGTGCATCCTAGTTACATGTTTTCAGTCAGGATTTCATGGTGAATGTGGTGTGTGCCTTGCATCCTTCACAAGGAGCTGATCCCTCCTACCCAAAGCCAGTATATTAAATTAGAGGCAGCCCCTCTAATTTGCATGATGAGGTCACCCCTCCAAGTATTCATGCACGGTGGATTTTCATGACCTATATTGGCTAATGGTAAAATATGTTAAACAGCTTTCATAAGATAAACATAAGGCTTTTCAAACTATAAAACCAGTTTTATGAACATGTTCCAGGTTTTCCAGGACTTATACATTTCCGCTGCTATTAAGTCTCTATTATGTTTTAGTCACTTATACTATGTCTATATCCGTGCACTGAGCGTTTTGCTCAGCCGTTACTTTCCTTTCCATGTCCCAAAATGGCAGGTACCCGAGGAGAGACTCGAGCATTTGGAGGACGTGCATAGGATGGAAGCT
Source organism: Glebionis coronaria (assembly GCA_025667525.1). NCBI lineage: Eukaryota > Viridiplantae > Streptophyta > Magnoliopsida > Asterales > Asteraceae > Glebionis > Glebionis coronaria. The sequence continues at coordinate 4,173,857 of CM046879.1, read as the reverse complement.
GCTAGAGACTTCTTTTCCTTTTGCCTTCATATACTTATGCTTGTTTAGTGTTTCATTCATTTCTGTTGCTTTATTATGTTTTGGGAACCGATGTTTGATTCCGGTTATCCCTATGGTCATGCAATATTTTATACATTTATCCTTGTATGCTTTGATGACACGCCATAATTTCGCGTGACATTCCCTTATCAAAATGGGGTGTTACAAATATGGTATCAGAGCCAAGGCTTCGACCTGTAGGCTCTAAAACTCGACCTGTGACTAGTGGGCAGTCACCAGGAGCTTCCTAAGCCAACATCTGTTATTCTACGTATTGATGTTTTCAACGCATTGTTGTTTTAACCATGATGTTTTCAGCACCTTGAGGTTTTAACCTTGATGTTTTCATCGATATTGTTGTACTAATATGGATGGACAACCGTCATTCATATTTAGTTACGTGTCATTATTTCATGCATGACGTTCCTCGTGAACTGTGACTCTGTGGACTGAACCTCAATAGTTCATAATTAGTCACATAAAATTTTTTTCTGATAAGTTTTTCATTTATTTATGTTTCATGTATCATTGTTGCAGGGATTATGACTAAGTAATGGTTGGTACAGGACTGACCCTATTTAGTCGCATGTGCTTTTATCGAAACTTTTAACTTTGGGACCGACCCATAGGCGTCCCCTCGCTATGTCTTTTGTTTTGGAACCGACCCATAGGCGTTCCCTCGCACATATAAAGGTTTTATAAACTACATTACGCATTCATGCACTGTTTTTCATGCATAAAATTTTTCTCATGATTTAAACTGGCATAATTTTTTTTTCATGTCCCCTCATAAGTTATTATGTTTTATGTCAGGCATGTTTTCATACTGTCATGGTTAACTTCAGTTTCATGCTGATTATGTTATACACTTCTTCGTGATAGATGGTTTCATGTTTCTTCATGATAATTCCGTCTTCATGTTGATTATGTTTTACGCCTCTTTTGTTATTTACGTTGTCCTGAAAGACAATGTTAGATTTCATTGAAAGACAACGAAAAGTGGGCCGTCTAGTCGGATAAAAAACAAACCAAGTAAACCACCTATTTTGGCCATGCAACAACCAGAACAAGTTATATAAAAAAAATTTAAAATTAATTAAATTAAAAGATTTCTTTTAGTTTGTTTTTTTAATTAAAAATATTTTTTAATACAAGTCGCATAAAAAACAAACAAAGTTGCATAAAAACAAGTTCTTATTTTTTATGACATTTTCTAACATGTGTCATACAAAATAAAGTACACCTTTCATATTTTTATACAAGTCACGTAAGTTGGATAAGTTGTATAAAATATTTTACGAAATTCTCATTCAACGGGTGTAAAAAGGAAAAAAAGATGAAACCTTAGAGGGTTTTCAAGAATTTTCACTTATTTTTACTCCATTAAAAACTGCTCAAACATTTTTTCTTCTGTTGAAAAAAATCTCATATTCTACTTTCAAAATCATCTATTAAAGTGCCTAAATAGATCTAATATGATTTTTCTGGTAGTTAGAAGCAAAATTTTTAGCCCTAAGTATGTTCTGTCCCTGCTTCTTAGTCGCTAGTAAATTGCCAAAGGAAGATGTTAAATATAGGCGAGGGCGAGTGTGTTTGTTCTCGTGATGCCTGAGCCTCTATGTTTCTTTTATCAAATAGTGAGGTTGTGCACTTGTGTTGCCATCTTGGTTTTATTGTATGTTTTGTCATATGGATGAGTACGGTAGTGGTATCGTATCGATTTTGTATCGAATTAGTGGTACCGATTTTTTCCGAGCATAAATTAATAGTACCGGTACCGTATCGAACGAGATTCGGATATCGGTACCGGTACCGGAAAATCGGGATTTTCCTTTTTTTAGGGAATTTCCCGATTTGATACCCGTCCCGTACTAAATTAGTGATATCAATTTTTTTTACCTTAATTTGTAGTATCGGTATAGTACCGAACGAGATTCGAGTATTAGAAATTGCTACGATTTCGATTTGGTTTCAAGATTCGAGATGAAATGCTCATCCATCCTAGGTTGTATTGAGGGATATATGCATGTATGTTCCCTTTTTATTATTGTAAAGCAATTGTTTATCAATACAACTGTTGATCGTTCACAAAAAATAAACTCTTTACACTATTGATTATAGACTATAGAAACCAATATTTTAAATATTTTAGCAGTATTCCTCGTAGTAGACTAAAAAAAAATATTTTAGCAGTATCCTAACCTTTTTTTAACTGTAAAATTGTCGCCTTTTTTACCATTTTTACCTCGAAGTAAATTATTTGGTCCTTGTTGTATGTCGAATCTTTCAAAAGAGTATATATTAAACATAACATTTTTTACGAAATTATATGTAAGTCAGAAGAATAGGAATATTTTATAAATGAATTAAAGATATCCGATATATATTTGATTAACAAAGTATTTTATATTAAAAAATCGCAATTAGCTAAAAAACGTTATATATTTAATAAATAAACTTTGGTATATAAAAAGCTTGTAATTAGCTTAAAGTTTAAAATTGTTTTTATAACTTGCCATATATTTTGAGGGTACATTTTGTAAATTGAAACTTTTATTCAATGAGTTGGGCCTGGGCCAAAGCAAATTTCGTCGCTGGGCCTCTTATTGATTTTTTGCACAATGCAAACCGACGTAAATAAGAAGCCAAGCCCAAACAATTAAACAAGCCCAAGTTAAATGGGTCAAGAGAGTAATTGTATTTTTTATGCAAAAAGTACTAACTTATAATTGTAAAAAAAATATATATGTTTTATTTGAGAGTGAAAAAAAGTACTAAAGTTCTGGATTTCGTTAAATGTGGACATATATGGGGAAGAATTTAAAACATCGTTTTATTTTTTTAAATTTTTTGCTAATAACATGCAATCATATTTATTTATAAGTTGAACTAGTTGTAATACCCGTGCACGCACGAGTTTTTAACAAACAATTTTAATGACCTGTTTTCTTTAATAAATGTAAATACTGTAATTACAATAATTAGGATCCAATTTGTTATGAGTTTCATGTTTTATTTTATGTTTCAATCGTGATAACATAACCAATAACATCTGCATAATCTTCTTCCAGCATTTCTAACTCTGTTAGAGCTAGTTGAGACTTGAACAAATTCATAAAAAAAAAAAGATTAAAAAAAAACTGGCTGACAGCGTCAAGACGACCATGTAAAAAAGGCTTTTACAAATGGTAGAGATCGACTTCCAGTTCTATCAAATATGTTTACTGTATCAAAACTTAACAATGTCTATATTTAAGAATGAAATCAAAGCATGATGTTTTTTTGAGCAAACAAAGCATGATGTTATTCGGCTACGACTTTTCAAGTTTGGAAGCTTCCACATACCCACATTGTAGTTCGTTTACTTCTCCATGGCATAAGTATTTGATACATTTGTGTAGTCTTTATGCATGTCAGATACAAATGCAAGTCATGCCAAAATATCAACCATTTATAGCTTATGAGTTGGGCTTAGCCTGACGTTCTTGCTACCTTGGGCGAGTCGGAAAAAAAATGCCCCTTTGAGGCCTTGAGGGTAACGACACATTATCGTTTCGGGATTTACAGCTAAGTCGGGCTGATGTATCATTTACGAGTAACAAATAAAATATTGACTCGAGTTACAAGCATAATATTGGTCATTCAAAGCGATATAGTTGTACGTCTTTTTAAACAGAACCTCAATTATTCTATCAAGGTTGAAATTTGCTTGAATAATCTCGTGATTACGAATTTTTTTTACGTAATTAACTCTAGACGAACATATCTTTTTATAAATGCCCCTGCAAACAAACGATAATCTCTCTTAAAATTATGATCGCAGTCAAGCTAGCCATCACATCCTAACGCCTACTACTACGTATTACTCAATAAACAAAATGATTACAATATACAATTTTTTTTTTCATACAAGTAAAGAAGCAATTAACTGATCTTTTTGATTTAAAAGTACACGAATTTGATTATAACAGGAAGTGATCAAATATGAAACAATATCCAAGCTTCTTATTATGATATAACTTCAAACTGGAGTAGAAAACATGTTACTTTAATATTTACTTGTAACTTGTAAGAATTCAGTTTATATTACTTGACATTTGAGATCTTTTAAGATCCAAAATGAAAAACCATCATGAACAATAGTATAAAGGTAAAAGTAAACAAACACCCCAATTTGGTTTTAAAAGGTTAAAGGAAGGAGGTTAAGCCAAAATATAAACTGTGGTCACAATATTTATTTTATTTAATAAAAAGTTAATGTACTCCTTTATACACATAAGACGTAACCACGTGGGGTGACCTCATATAAACTTTTTTATTTTGTCTATCTATTTATTTTCTTCCCTAAAGTGCATATTTCATATCCAAATCTGCTTTATCTTATTCCTTAAAGTACATGTTTCATATTAAGATCTGCTTCTTCGTTATTTTTTTTTCTTAGTATATCAGTTTATCAATAATTTAAATTTGATGCCCCTAAAATTTTGATGCCTTGGACGGTCGCCCAGCTCGCCCTATGCCAAATCCGGCCCTGGGCTTAGCTTATATTATGTAAGCCATTTATAGCTTATATAATATAAGTTTATAAGCCCATGTTTAGTGTTTGATTTAGCTTATGTTTAATAAGCTTATAAGTTTAAGTGTTTGATTTGGCTTATGTTGTCAAATGACAAAAAAAGACATGTTTATTCAAACTAACGATATCTCAATAATTAACTACTAAATGTTACAAGCTTTCTCAAAGATTATAATGATAACTTGCGTCAAAATGTTTAATTGCATAAAATGAATGCTAGACACGTTATAATTTATTGTAATGTATAAAATATATAATTATAAGAAAAAAACCGAATGCTATATATTGAACATTTTGTTATACTAGTACTAAATATGGTTTAGCTCATGTTGTTAAAAAGACACGTCCAACAACATATAAGTGTTAAACATTTACAACAAAGCCGTAAAGATTTGATAAAAAAGATATGAAGTGTAAAGATTTATATGATGAGGAAAAGCAAGATATAAAAAACTAATTGGCGATAGAAATGTGAAATGGAGTATCGACATACGGTGGAAATGAGATGATATTTACGGAGGTTATTTTATAAAAAGATAAAATATGATGTTAAATGTTTGTTAAATGCAGGGTAAAATAGTAAATTAAATTGAGGTGTGTTACATAAACTTAAAAAGCCTTACTTTTGTGGCTTATGAGAACACTCATATATAAACTTATAAGCCCATTTATATAAGCTTAGCCAAACACTCGATTTGAGCTTATAAGCTTATATAAGTTTATAAGCCTACTATATAAACTAGGGTTAAGTCCATATATTGGTAATATATTATTTACCGTTTATACATCTAGGTAATGTACTATTTTTATTACTAATATCGCTAAAAAACCGGCTAAACTTTTTTAATATAGGCAATGTGACCTGCTAGGACAGGTTACAACTCGAAATTTAGAACAAAACTATTACTACCTCGATAAAATGAAACTAAATATAATTCTAGACAAATTCTTAGCTTGTAAATAGGTTGCTAATGTCCGATATAAATATCTAATACGCGTGTGCTTGTCAAATAACACTCAAGAATTAAATCTTGTGATTCTAAAGCAACACGATCAAGTTATCAGTATTATTGTATTTGGTATATATAAAAGTTTTTATATATAAAAGAATTATAATTCAAATTCTATAGGGTATTAAAGAGTATCTATTAATTATTTACGTTTTTCTGTGTTGCAGAACAATTATTACCACGGGGCTCCATTGGAGTTCAAAAAATTATAACATTATCACAGATCGAGCATCTAAATCTGGTCAGATTTTATGGTTACATAGAGCATGGTGGTGAGCGTACTATCATGCTAGAATATGTTACTAACGGAACCCTTTGTGAACATTTATATGGTAAATGCAGCTACATGGATCTCGGTTATTGGTTATATATCCGAGTACAGATTCTTATTTTTCAAAGATCTTTCGTAAAAAATGAAGCGTCTGTTCCAGATGAAAAAAATAAAGCGTTTGTTCCGGATGAAAAGATGAAGGCGATGAAAAAATGAAGCGTTTGTTCAAAATTTCGAGTTATTACCTGTCCTAGCCGGTTACATTACCTATATTGGAAAAGTTTACCCAGTTTTTTAGCGATATTAGTAATAAAAATAATTCATTATCTAGATGTGTAAACAATGAATAGTATATTACCAATATATAAATTTAACCCTATAAACTAAAACAAACACCCTCTAAAACCCTTTCTGAGTTGATTAGCTCACGTCATGCTTCATACTTAAATAAGCATGTTCAAAATATATTTTGAATAACCGACACAAAGATCATATTTTGATAGATTTGCACATAACTCAACCACAATACAATGAAAGAACTCACAAGTTTCTATGAACTCGTAAACCAAAAAACATGCCCAAAATTTATACATAAATTAACAGTTAGATCTATGAGGGGTTAAAAAATAACTAGAACAACAATTAATCCCCTAGAAATATATTGATTTATAATCCCACATAGTCACGAAAATGATCAAGGAACATTGTCTCATGAAGGAAGCTTGTATTTTAACATTTACAAAGAGACACGAACATGATCAAAGGTGATGGAGGATCATAAAAATAAACTGGTTATTTTTAGTTTATTTGTGGTATATTTTATTTAGTTTTCATATTTGTGGTATCTTTTATTTAGTTTTCTTATTTTATGTTTTTGGGAAAATATTGTTATCTTTTTTTCCAAGTTTGATTTTCTTATATAATTAGGACTTTTTGTATTGAATTTGATGAAGTTATGAATTAAAAAAAAAAACAGATTTTTAGTCTTTGTTAATTGACTTGAATCCAGGTTAGGGTTTATTGTTCAATTTTCTCTTAATAATCGGGTATTCGTTGAATCAACGATTGTTGGAGTTTATCTGATTATCGGTATTCTTTTTTAATCAACGATAGTTGGAAGAGTTGTTTCTGGCATTCTTTAGAATCAACAGATTCAATTATCTATCTTTGTTACTTTGTTATTCACGCTACATCAAAAGGAAACGTCGTACATTCAAACAAATCGCGTTAGCACTACATTGTAGTGTTGCATAAAAAAATCAAACTCGAAGAAATTGGACTACCAAATTAATATTTTTCATAACTAGTTTTTTTCTTTTGAACAGATGATATTATAAAAACCACTAACAAGAAGTTTAGAGAAACACAGTTACAAGGAAATAAGAGAGATTATTTAACCAATCTATCCAATTTCGAAGCCTCGTGGAATTGGTTTTCGAACCTACGTCTCCTGCCTAAGCTCTTAAGGTGATCAGTTGGAAATTATAGCTACAATTCCATTCTATCCTCCAGAAGAAAAGTCGTTTATTTCATAACTAGTTTTATTAGATTTTTCTAAATATCTGTACTATTTTATAACTAGTTTTATTTCACGAGTACTTGCTTCAACATGTACCCGGCTAGTATACAATAAATCAATCTCGTATTTATTCCTTAAACAATTCGTAAAGTCGTGTTTTGCGGAGAATATTTCTCTTTTTTTTACAAATATAAAAACACAAAATTAGAAAATTATGTCTCCAATTAAACGCATCCGTAAACTCTTGATTCTTGAATATTCAAAAAATAAATATTTTATCACTACAAGAATTACAAATTTTAACGATATTATGATCAGTTTATTTATACATATACTTTTAACTTTTATTAGATTAGCATAACAAAAAATTATTTTGTTTGATTAATATGTGGTATTTTATTTTAATTTTAAATAAAATAACACATATTCAAGAAACAAAATAAAAGAATTGTTCAATACTAATTGGAACATACTTGAATTTGCAAACTTGAAAATCTTTGCAAACCATGAATACTATTAAAAATTGTAACAAACTCGTCGATTATGTCGTTTTTCACAGTTTTTCTGGCGAAGTTTCTTATACTTGTACCATTCAGGTGGACAAATATCTAGTAGGGTCATTGAGGGGTCGCTAATTGCTTCAGGAACAATTTACATAACGCTAATTGTGTCGTTTAAAATAAAAAGTGCAGCCTTCAAAATCAGGCGTGGAAGATTACGGACGGAATTATCATAGTGAATCAATGATAATTCCAAATAATGTGCAAAACCAACAAGTGGAACAAAATGAAACTGAGCTCAATATTATGTAAGCCATTTATATCTTATATAATATAAGTTTATAAGCTTATGTTTAGTGTTTGATTTAGCTTATGTTTAATAAGCTTATAAGTTTAAGTGTTTGATTTGGCTTATGTTGTCAAATGACAAAAAAAAGACATGTTTATTCAAACTAACGATATCTCAATAATTAACTACTAAATGTTACAAGCTTTCTCAAAGATTATAATGATAACTTGCGTCAAAATGTTTAATTGCATAAAATGAATGCTAGACTCGTTATAATTTATTGTAATGTATAAAATATATAATTATAAGAAAAAAACCGAATGCTATATATTGAACATTGTGTTATACTAGTACTAAATATGGTTTAGCTCATGTTGTTAAAAAGACACGTCCAACAACATATAAGTGTTAAACATTTACAACAAAGCCGTAAAGATTTGATAAAAAAGATATGAAGTGTAAAGATTTATATGATGAGGAAAAGCAAGATATAAAAAACGAATTGGCGATAGAAATGTGAAATGGAGTATCGACATACGATGGAAATGAGATGATATTTACGGAGGTTATTTTATAAAAAGATAAAATATGATGTTAAATGTTTGTTAAATGCAGGGTAAAATAGTAAATTAAATTGAGGTGTGTTACATAAACTTAAAAAGCCTTACTTTTGTGGCTTATGAGAACACTCATATATAAACTTATAAACCCATTTATATAAGCTTAGCCAAACACTCGATTTGAGCTTATAAGCTTATATAAGTTTATAAGCCTACTATATAAACTAGGGTTAAGTCCATATATTGGTAATATATTATTTACCGTTTACACATCTAGGTAATGTACTATTTTTATTACTAATATCGCTAAAAAACCGGCTAAACTTTTTTAATATAGGCAATGTGACCGGCTAGGACAGGTTACATATTTATTTAACATTTGAACCATAAGGATATAGCCTTTATAAGATAGTAAAGATATTTATTTAATTTTTATATAAACCGAGTTTTTAGTTTAGTAACAAAAATATATGCAAGATTACTCATTTTGTTTCATTGCTCATTGAATCATTATTGAACATGATGTACACTAAAGTACTCACTTTTTCATTGAAAACTTCTAACTTTTTTGAATTAGAATAACAATTATATAATTTTGTTCTTCAAGGTTGTCTTATTTTGATCTAAAAAACAAAATAAAACAACTTCCAAGTACAAAATTAAAAAAAATGTTAAAATACTAATTGTGATAAAGTATAAATATATCATAAAGTCAATAGAATACTCATACATTATGGCTCACCCAGACCATCCAATTTATAGTAAGCTATTCAATGTGAACTTTGATGCAACAGTCGATGTGGGATAAAATTTGTTCAAAAAAAAACACTAGCAAACTCCGGTAGTTTTTTTTACTATGTCCTTTTTTTCATAACAAGTTGTATCTAACTCGTAGGATATGTAGTCTATACTATTGAAGATGACAAATATTTGGTAGTGTGATTGAAAGACCGCTAATTACTTAAGGAACACATTACATAATAGTTGTATCATTTAAAGCGAAAGGGTCGGCATCCTTCGATTCACACTCGGGTATGTTACTAGTAGTCATTTGGAGATATCTTTAATAATAGTAATTAAAATTAGTTATTGATCAGTAGGTATATAACAAATTGCCTCTAGTAGCATCATGATATAAAACAACAAAAAGAACGAAAGCTATTACTGATGCAAAACATGCGAATACACTAAAACAATATCACGACTCGTAGGAAAGTTTACCTAGTTCAGAGCATGACGTATTAAAATTGTCTCTAAAGTGTACATATTAAAATTTGCCACTAAAAGAATGCAACATAATGAGTTTAGTTCAAAAGTTACAGATTTTTAAATATGTAATTGTAACTTATCGGGTTTGTCGGGTCAACCCGATAACCCGATAACTTATTAAGACTCTAACCCAACCCTATAACACTATCGGGTTTATAAGCTCATCTAGACCCGAATCAACCCGACCCTATAAGGCCTTATCGGGTTCGGGTCGGATCGGATTGATCGCTTTGACATCCCTACCTGCCACTATACAAATTTTAAGGTATAAATAAATAAAACTTACCCATGACCTGAACCAACCATATGCAGGATATATCATATATGTATTAACATATTTCCTATTGCATACTTCACAATTACGTATTGTGTGTTGTGTATTGCAAGTACATATTACTTATTGCATCTACTTATTCCATACTAAGTAGACTTAGACGTAGATGTAGGCCTATAGACGAATAGCTGTATATGTGTATATAAGGATGTGTTTGCGACCTCTACCAGTTATCATTTGGTATAAAAGCAAGTAACTATAAGACAATATAAAGATAAAGACTGTATCATCTTACTTGTGTAGATATGGTGCAACAAAAAAAACATAGCCTTTCAGTGCTTTTGTCAAGTAAATTGTTTCGTGATCACTTCCGGGTTCAAGAAGTCGGTCTTGTTATTTGGTGAGGTTCCCATAAAAAGATATAGCGACCTGATTACACACGTAATGATGAAACAAGTAGCAGCCATGAAACAAAGATATACTAGTGGTACCATATTTTCAATTACAGTAATTATTTAAATTGCGATACAAACATACCTTGTACATCTTTATATAACGTACTCTCTGCAGCGCACTTGTTGCAGGTCCTTGTATCTTTTTAGGTAGTGTACTCGTGGCACCAATTGGCCACTGAATAAAGACCTCGTGCGCGCCTCCCAAATTAGGGATCTCTCCATAGGACACAGGAAGATCCAAATCTTCTTGCAGATTAAGGTTTATGGAATATAAGCCTAAATCGGCTTATGTTTCATAAGCTGAAACAAACATCCCCTAACTGTTGGTTAATTGACAGCTTAAATAAGTCACAAGTCACAAAAAATGAGTTTATGAAACATAGGCTGAAAACCAAATAACTCATAAGTCCGCTATATAAGCCGAAACAAACACCAATCCACATAGTAAGAAAAGCTAATACTTGGACCCAACAACCTAGTTACTCAATCAATTATACCAAAAACTGGTCACACGTTTTATCAAATAGTTGGTATACCAATATAAACTGGTCAACCATTTTATAGATCTTGCCTTTCATTAATAATAATAACAATAATTGATTGGAAATATAATTCATGTGTACACGTTAGTATGTCAATGTTCAAAAATTAAACCATACATTGATATAAGATTGCAAAAATAATATATATAAGAAAGGAGACCTGCTGTTGAGATTGTTGTTGAGTTATAATATCATTTGCGATGTTAAGATCGTCGACTCCTTCATCATCAGGTTTTGGTGTTGAGATGTTAAGAACTTAAGATCGTCGTCTCCTTCTATTAGTAATTGATATTTTCTTCAATTGAGATAAGGTTTTTTTTTATGAGAGTATGAGTGCGGTGGTGTTTGATTTTTGGGGATAGGGTTATGTACTTTTGTGTTTCCAAAATTTAGTGAATTGTTTAAGCGGCAAATGAAAAGTTGTAGCCCGCTAAAAGTATTAGACCTGATATAGATCGGGGTTTTATCGATACCCGTTTTATTTAGTTTCTAATTTTTGTAGCCTTGAATATTTCATGCTAACATAAATCGGTTTATTAGTTACAACCGATCTATTTATTTTTAAAGTTAAATAGAACGGTTTTTGGTATAATAACCGTTCTTTTTATAAAACTTTCCCCTCTTTTCTTTCATATAGAACGGCTTTAATGAGAACCACACTATATATGGTGATCTATTTAAGCTTATATGTAGTAGTGATTAGACTTATTATAAAGAGTATCTATATAAAAAATTAAATAATTTATTGATTATCTTTATCATAGTTTACTACACACTTAGAATTTATGGTGTATAAACAATAGTGATATATTTGTTTCATATATATAGTTTCGAGCTTTTCAAGCTAAACTAGAGCTTTGCTCGAATCTTAATCGAGCCTAGCTCAAGCCTTAAAGGTAAAAGCTCGACGAGCTATCGAACCGAGCCTGAGCCCACTATTTATGTTTCCAGCCGAGCTCGAGCTGTGTTGAGCTTGGACTAGGCTCGGCTCGTTTGCCCCCCTATTTGAGGAGAGGACATAAATAAGCGTCCTAAGAGACTACAAGACATGACACTTTATAATGTCACAAATCTATGCACCTGATGTTTCATATAATAACATAATTAGATAAATGTGCTTCCTAAGAGACCAGAATATAGGACATTTGATGCTTCCATATAACATTGCAAATAATTAAGAAAAGATACAATTATCTTCATTAAAATCACTTGCTATACAAAGAATGCAATCATTAAACAATACATATAAAAAGTGATTATATGAAAGAAATACTACTAATTTTCCAATTACTCAAATAATTAGCTTTGCAAAAACATTCTCTTGTATAGTTATTCATTAACCTGTCTAAACCAAAGAGTGTGTAAATGATCAGTCGAGCTTTTGTCGAGTAACTTCATCTCGAGGAGACCTTGTTCGAGCCACGATCCAAGAAAATGAACTCGCCTAGGGCATAGCTTTTAAGTAATATACGTGACAAAAACAATTGCCATAAATGTCACAAATATGGCTCTTGATCATGCAAACGATGACAAGAAAACAAATTGACGACATTTATACTACTGTTGTCAATAGCCTTCACAATTTTATTTATATAACCATCTCAAGTTTGCTCACCTACCTATGTGGGATAAAGCTGTTGAAACTTATATTAGAGCTTCGTCACTCATAAACCTGTCGTGACAATGTTCTTATGTGCAGCAGATCCTTGGCTTGTGCTTGTACGGGATTTATGGTTTAATTTAAAATAGACGATAAACCCTTATGAAGCTCTTATTATTCGACCGATCAGTAATTGTTAACAAAAAAAATTGTTAACATTATGTTGTCGGTAATTAAAAGCACATAAGTTTGGCGGGTGAAGGTATCAAACCATATGCACAATGAGTTGCAAAGGGGCAAGATGAAGGAATCTCAGTGAGTAAAGGGTGGTCAGAAAAATCATAGCCAGATCGATTTAGGTTGGTAAACATAAGTGCTCGAAGCCATGCGGTTTTCAGGTGATTTAGATTATGGACGCAACTATATTTATTAGAGTACTACTCAATTCCTTTCCATTAAGAATAATGAGTATGATTCATTGATTTTTTTTACGATAACTATTTTAATACCTAATATACTCGTGTAAATGTTACATGTTTGAGTTGATATTAGTATTGCATTATTTTTAGTGGCTCATTACCAGTAGATGATAGTTTGATAAACATATAATATAGTCAAAATATATTAAATGATCTCAAGTGTTAGTATGTTATGGTGAGTCTTAGTGTACTATGAATTTTTGTGACGTAATGTTAATTTTATTAAAACTTTTGATTTTATTTAAATGCATCTAAAAATGTTGTAATAATTTTTAATTTATTGTAAGTGTATCAATCACTTTAGCTATGTTTTAAATGCTCTATCTTGGGTACGCTCGTTAATCAAGTTTGAATATTAAAAATTCATTAGTTAAGCTCGAGCTTTGAAATCTATAATTGAAATCTAAAATCTATAAGTTTAAAGTTGTGTGTATCATATATTACATATTGACAGAGTTAAATTGAAGTATATATTTATTAATTAATGTACTACTTTTTGCGCCTCAAAATAAATATTCATGTTTAATTTTTTAAGTTTTTTTTTAAACTTTGGTTCTAAATATGTTTTTTTAATTATGTAATACTTGATAAAAATTATATTAATAAAAATATATTTAAAACTCTATTCATTCATATATTATTCATCAAGTATTATCTAACATACACATATTTTTAAGGTCAAATTTACTAATAAAGACATAGAAAGTCAAATGTGAATACTTATTATAGGACAGAGGTAGTAATACTTAATATCAAACATTACAACAAAGCGAAGCCAATGTTCAATCAGGAAGCACAGTCGCAACTAGTTAGGGTTGTTGAAAAATCGAGAAACCGAGCTTAACCACTCAATCCAAAACTTGAAAAACTCAAAACCGAATAAAACGAAACCAAAAAAACCCCTTATCACGGTTTGATTTTGATTTTGATTTTTAGATAACCGATAATTCAGATATTAACTACTCAAATCATTTGCATTCCATTTAAATCTTTAAAACCACAAACTACTCTATACTCACAAACAAATCAACCCAAACACCACAACTACATAAATCTAATCTAATCTTTCTTAGGAGAATTTCCAAAACACCACAACTACATAAATCTAATCTAATTTTTCTTAGGAGACTTTCACCTTTGGATGGTGGGAGATTTTGTTGTCGATTCTCTTTGAGCAGCAGTTTCTGTAGGTTCGTTCGTCATATGAAGAGATCGAGATCCATAACTTGTACGAGTTTTGGTACTTTAATAAAAAAATGTTGTTATATACCACATTGCTCAAAGATAAAAAATTTAATACCTAATGTACTCGTGTAAATGTTACATGTTTGAGTTGATATTAGTATTACATTATTCTTAGTGGCAGACATTTCTGGTAGATATGTATTACTACTGAATAGTTTTCCATCTAGAATAATTAGTATGATTCATTAACTTTTTTTCACCATAACTACAATTTTTAACCCGTTTTAAACATTAATTTATACATGAATCCTGATTTTTTTTTGCTAACTTGCAAATCGGGGAGTCTATTTATATATTATGCAACAACTTTGATATCATTTTTTGTCAAAACACTACATTCTTTTAGGACGGTTGCAACGGGCTTGGTCGTCGACTCGGTTGGCTCGTTGCGGCGACCGAGTCGACTAAATTGATTCGAGTAATTCGATTCGAGGGATGACATAATTCAAAATGAAGACATGTTTTAATCGGATATAATTTCCCTACTTTTTAAATTAAACTTTTTTTTTAAATTAAAATTTAAACACTATACCGTTACTCGTTGTAATAAAGTCACCGCCAAGTCATATCCTATTTTATTTTCTTCTTAATTACTCAAATTTTTAATTTAAAAACGTAAATAAAAACATAAACGTATATAATTTTTATTTGAAAATAAAACATTTATTCCATGCTTAAAACGTTCAAATACTGGAATTGAAATACAATAAAAAAGGAAATACACAACTAGATAGATAAAATAAAAATACGTAGTACGATTAATACGTTACCGGATCTAAAAACTTTGACTGGAATTGTGCTTCTTTAGCTTTTGCGCCTTTAAATTTTTCCTCCCGCTCCTTTTGTGTCGTAGCTTATTCTTTCATTGTTTCTTTTAATACTTGTTCATGTTGGTATAGTTGATACTTGATACACCTGATTGTCAGTAAATAAGTCATTTGAGTCGTTTTCAATTGGATAGGGTGGATCAAGAGAAATATATCGGCGTTGGTGTTGTTTTGATGAAGAACTGATATGTTTCTCGGGAGTGAGGTTATTTAGCAATCCAATTTTACTTTGAATTTGATCCTCCATTTTTGTCGTCTTTTTAAACAAGGCTTTTTGAATGGATTTATCATTATCACCTTCTTTTTTAGAAACGTATCGACTGAAACACGTTTTGATGGGAAAATATCAGGGCACTTATCATATGTTGTGCGTAGGTTCATTTTAACATTGCTTGTAGTATCAAAATTGAAGGCTAACATCGTGAGCTTAAGTTGTCGATGTTTTTCTTCATCCATTTGTTTCTGAACTATATCTTTGATCTCGTCAATGGTGTGTGAAAGGGACCACGTCATTTGATTTTTGAAATTGTGTGTGAAAATATTGAAAGTTAAGAAGTATTGGTAGATAGTTGTGTGTCTGTGAAACTGTGGTATTTATAAAGGAAGAAACGAGGTTTTTTTATTAAATAATTTTTTTAGAATTAGGTCGCCTTGTTGTGATAAATAGGTCATTGTAAGTAATCGGAGAGACAAAGTTGATGTGGCTGAAACCTGTCATTAAGAGCACAGGGTATGGTTTGGTGTTTTCGTGTTGAGCCGTGGGAAAACACCAGAATTTTGAGGAGGTATGGTGAGTGATGGCTAAATGATCCCACCATACCAGAAACACGAAAAGTCCAGATTTCATGCTCCTTGGTTGGCTTGAGTCGTGGGGGAAAAAATGGGCCCACACAATTTTTAATTTTAATAAAATATTTCATTAATATTAGGAAAAAACTACATAAAATGAAACAAAATACATCAATAAGTCGATGTTTAAACTCGGTCTCGCAAATAAATCCAAGCTTCGCGATGTTTAAACTCGGTTTTGTTGGTGTCCTTAAACATTGTGCAAACCCGAGAGTACAAGAGTTCGTCATTTTCACCATTTGCCAACGTGGTAGCATTGTAAAGGGCGTTAACTTCCCGATATTCGTATTCATCGGTGTCCACTTACCCGTCAACATATTTTTGTTACGTTTCTCATACCCATTTTCCTCGGCACACTTATTATACTCCGCCGTAATCTTGTCCCAAAAAGTAGCTTTCATTGGATCGTATCCGATTCTTGGATTTTCGGTAACTAGGATAAAACATTCGGCCAACAATTTTTCTTCTTCTTGAGTCCAAAATCGTATCCGATTTTTGGACGAAGACCCGCGGTTGTGATCCATTTCAATGGAGGAAATGTGTGTTTGAGTTTGTTAAAAAAATGTGGATTTTGGGGTGTTTTATAGTTGAAAAATAGGGTTTATTTTGAAAAAAACGGGCTTCTCCCGCTCCTCCAACGGTATAAAAATCAAATGCAACGGTCACTTTTTTTTAAGCTTAAAAAAAATAATTATGCACGAAAACGCGAGACCGGGTACCGTCTCGCGTTTTCGTGTCTCGCGTTTTCGTGCAAAAACGCGCGCCGTCCCCTTGGCTCGAGACACGAAAACGCCACACGGGGTGTGACTCTCGCGTTTTCAGGTCGCGTCGTGGGAAAACGCAGGGCGAAAACGCCCCGTACCCTGTGCTCTAAGTGAAAAACTACTTCGAAACTAAACCCATTAAAACACTAAATTACACAAGTATTCACCGTTGAAAAGAGTAGCTGACTAGTGTACAATAATCAATCTTAGAGAATCTACAATGAAAAAACAACACAAACATTTTTTACTCAAAAAGTTTTTTAAGTGGTTTTCACCATTGCTTTACAAGTTTTTTGCAAAAGCTTTTTACAAAAACTTAATATTTACTAATTTTTTTGTAAAATCTTAAACTTTAATTGTCTATCATATTATCTTATAAAAGAGATAAGACATTCTCTTTTTATTTAATGTCAAAAAATTAAGTAGGACAACAAATTAAACATAATGTACAACATATTAATGCAACCAAAGAAATTATGTTTAAGTAATACTGTAAGATTTTAATGCATATGTAAAGCTTTATATCTCTAATATATTCAAAACATTTAATCATAATTAATTAAAACATACTTAATAATACGATTAAAACACCCTACCACCATAATTTACAAGCAAAATAACATATTGTACAAATCTTCTCCATCATATTTTTCTCTTTTTTCCTTGCAATCATATGTACAAACCACTTTTAAGTTGCTCTTCTCATTCAAATGTTCAAAAGAGGTTCTGTCAATTCTAGCACTTAATTGAGTTCCGAAATTTAAGTTACACATATTACATATACGTCACAAGTAATAATATCCTTATATCAGAATTACTATTTTTAGACATATTTTTAGATGAAAACTATCCCATTTATAAGTTATCGCTATGAAAGACGAATAACCGTAAACATTTACTCGTAAAAAAAAATTATTCACAGGGTAGCCGTTGTTGCATCGCGCGGGTACCCTGCTAGTGGCATTAATGACCTTAAATGTGAAAAATTATTTATAATTTTTACATTGTTGATGTTCTTATAGTATTTTTTTAAGCAAGACTTAAACATACAACTATTTAGTTGAGAGTTTTGTACACAATAGATGTACCTACAACTATTACAACTATTTAGTTGAGAGCTTCTTACACAATAGAATATAATATTCAAACACAAATCTTTTGATGAGACAAGAACTCTAATTTTTCGCGAAGGATATTTTAGCGATGTTTTGATCAAATTATTTTAACGCTTCATAAATAACTTTTAACTTTTATTAGATTAGTGTAACAAATATTTTATTATCTTTTTATCAGTGTTATTTATAAAAATAAAATAACATTTGAATAAACGAAATGTAAGAAACGGTGTATACTTTTATTATATAAAATCGAATTTATAATAAAGTAAATGGTAAGACGAGGCACATGTTTAACACGCTTCTCTTAAAACAGATTCACCGTCTGTTAAACAGAATGAGAATGGTTTATTTTATAGCCAAAACAAACAAGTTCAGTAGCTTCGAACCCGTTTTTGCCTAGAAATCTCACTTTCTGAACCCCTGCGAGCGCATAAGCGTGGGAATAAAAACTCACAAATGAATATTGAAAGGTAGAAACTAAGATTTTTTATAAACATGATTTCACTTTATGTTTTTGGCGATGTGGGACAAACATTTTCTAAAGTTTGTGTTTCACGTGACTCACTTTGAGACACGATATCTCATTCATATTAACTCCATATTGGACATACTTTAGCTCGTTGCGAGGCTCTCTTCAAGGAGAACGCAAAGCTACTAAGTACTATGAATATATAACATATACATATATAAAATTATGTTTTAAGTATTGCAAAAACATATTTTGCAAAACATTTCCAACACGAAATAAATTTTTTATTAAAACACTAATTGTGATAAAGTATAAATACATAAAATAATATTAAGACAAAAGTTCAAATGCAACCTTATTTTTTTCTCACAAAGAAGGGGACAAGTCTTCATCGCCTATTTGAATTTGTGGAGATTAACCAAGATTTAAAAAACACAGAGGGACCCTTTTTGCCAAAAATTCCAAAAGTTTCAGTATCGAACTGAGGTACTAAAGTTGTAAATTTTCTTTTACATTTTTATCAATGGTGATATTTGAGATTTTCTTGACAAAGAGTGGCGGTGAAGCTTTTTGGAGCGGTGAGCGGTCAAAAAGAGCGTTTTGATTTTTAATGCTTGTTTGGCAAAAGGAGCTGTGACCGTTGTGATTTTTTTTAGCCGTTTGGCAAAAGAGAGGTGAGCGGTACGATTTTTTAGGAATGCTAGTTTTTCAATGAGGAGCGGTGACAAATGAGCAGAGAACAAATGAGCGGTGAGCTATGACAGCTACTGCTCACAGCTATTGCTCGCAGCTTCTGCTCGTAGCTCGTGCTCACAGCTACTGCTCATTTCAACGAACACACCCTTCATAAGTGAAAAAAACAAAAAAACTCATTATTTTTTTGCATTCTTTTTAACATTTTGACAAAAAATAGCCCTCTGTGTTCTTTTCATGAGATTTAATATTAAATAATAAATGACTAGGTTATAATCTCATGGTTGCAAAATAAGTCAACTTTAAGAAGAATTACTATAATGTGCATAAAATAATCATAATCTTTTGCTCACTTGCACATTCCAATTTATAGAAATCTATTGATAAAAAAATCCTTTCTTTTCTCTTCTTTGTGCTTTGTTCAGAAAAACAACACTACCTATAACAAAACTAGATTTGCAAATCATGGATACTATTAAAATTGTAACTAACTCGGAGATTATTTCGTATATCGTTTTTCACACATTTTCTTGCGAAGTTTATTATACTAATACCATTCAGGATGATAAATATATTGGTAGGATGATTGAGGAGCTGCTATTTGCTTCAGAAAGAATTTACGTAGTGGCTGTGTCGTTTAAAACAACAGGGGCAACCTTCAAATTCAGGCGGGGAAGATTACGGGCAAAACTATGATACACAGTCCATCCTCAAAACCTTCACCTTTGTTGGCCACAGTGTTCTTGCCAATATATGGATGCCATACGCCTCATGACGTCATATGGTCGACTATATATGCTACAACAAGCTCAAGCTCAGATATACTATACTAGCTTCAAGGCCCGCCCGATGGGCGGCTAGCTTTAAAATTTTATTTTAAATAATAGATGATAGAAATTAAGATGTACTCATAAATGGTAACGGCCAAATAAAAGCTAAACATTCTTATAAATCTAAAAGTGCAGTTTAGAATATTTTTCAAAAGTCATTCCTAAATGTGCATCCTTGTAATCCAACATATCCTGTTACAACAATCTTCAAAGATAGTTTAGGGTTTGGAATTCCCTACATCCTGAATGTGTTTAGAAACTTAGTTGTGTAGAATGGCTCATTAAAGTTGAAATAAACATCTATATATGAAACTGTGTCCGAACCATAATAAACCTTTTAATCTACCTTGTTGTTTGGACATCATTCGTGAATTTATTTTGTGGAGTTCTTCGTGTATTGGTGCAAGAATTCTCCAAGAGGCAAACATAGTAAAATAGTTGATGGAATAACGTGAAAAATAATATTATAACACTTTATGTTTATGAAGATTACGTAACAACTTACAAAATTGTGTGATCTTATAACTTAGTGTTTTATGCAGTAATATATACATAAAACAAATAAATTATAAATACTAACCCTTTTGAATAAATAAGTAAATACATAAAATCTTAGTTTAATCTACTTTGTTAGAAACATTTATTTATTGTACATTGTTAAAATGAGAAGATAAAAGCATTCGCAATGTATCAAGTATGAAAGACTTGATTTATTTATGGCATTCAATGCATAACAAAAAAAAATGGCCTAAGACTTTTGCAAAAGACTTTTAGTTTACTAAGCTTTTCTAAAAAGTTTTTCAAAAAGCTTGTTATCCAATGCTAAAAACCGTATATAAAAGCTTTCAAAAATTACAAAAAGCCTTTGAGTATTTTGTGTATTGGAAATGCTCTAAGTAACAATGTAAAGACCTGTACCTTCTTTTCTCTAGATTCTTGTAGCACCTTTAGCTGTTTGGCTCAGCAGTTGAGGATCTTGGACAGTTTTCCTATAACGACACAGTGTAACAAAGTAAGAAAGTTTAGATGCTAAAAAAACATAATAAAATAGGGATGTGCATTTGGACCCGAATCCCGGAACCGAACCGGAATCGTACCGGAACCGTACCGATTCCCGGTACCCGAATCCCGTTCGGTACGGTACCGGTACCACGAAATAAGGTGAAGAAAAATTCGGTACCACTAATTCGGTACGGGACCGGTACCAAATCGGAAAATTCCCGAAAAAAACGGGAAAATCCCGATTTCCCGGTACCGATACCGGTATCGGTACCGATATCCGAATCCCGTTCGGTACGGTACCGGTACCATTAATTTATGCTCGGGAAAAATTTGGTACCATCAATTCGGTACCGGTTCGGTACGGTACCGGTACCGTGCTCATCCCTATAATAAAATAATGTCATATATATGCCATCACGTATATTAAAAAAAGCTTGCTATTGTCATTCGATAAATTTTGTAATTAAAGTTGCCAACATTGTCATACCTATGTAACAAAACACAGAGTATATGAGAAAAATATAAAACACAAGTTTGATTTTAAAGAATAACAAAAACAATATAACATGATGATAACATGATTCTTAAAACCCCTACCACTTAAAAGTGATAGAGAAATTTAACTTCATTGTTTTACAATTTAGAGTCGGGGTTCGACATTACATTATAGAGGGAATTACCTGATTATTTTGTACTCAATACAATTCATTTAGTATAGTTCATTGTCATTTACAGGCATTAACATAGTTCATTTAACACATAAAATAAATATATAAGTAGCATTGGTTTGGTTCACAAATTACATCTTTTTGTCACTTTTAATGAAAGTTAAGCTACTTATTACTCATGAATATCAACTATTAAGATTACTCACCTAGTACGTCATTTTATACCTTAAAAGTTTAAATGAAATTCATATACAAAGGATATCATGCAATGTAGTATGCTAGAAGTTTCAATGAAATTCATATACAAATGATACAACAATATTAACTGCAAACACATTCTTTTACTGTTATTTCATGAACATATCAGACATTTTAACCAATTGTCAAAAAACTTACTTAATATATGATGCCTCAACTAAAACATGTAGTAGTTGTTGTAAAATCTTTAACAATCGCAACTCGCTAATTTAAGTCCTCCCTTCACTCATTTAATTATTAGCCAAGTTTGACCAATTATATAGTTCAGGAGAAGTAGTTAACAATCAATCAAATTTACTAACCAACCAGAAAAAAATAGAAGTTTTTGCTTAGTTAAGCAAGGAATTAGCCTGCATTCATGTAATCATTACTATTTGTGTAAACATTAAATTATCTATTGAAATAACATAGTGCAAACAGAGAAGGTTTAGGTCATATGTAGAAAGTAAACGGGTGGCAATGGTGACATGAAATTTACACAAAAATGAAGCGTGTCTTATAAGGTTTTTGATACCTTAAGTTGTTCAGCAAATCTTTGTTGTTGCACCACTGGGTCATTAAGTTCGGTTTAATCCTCAAGTAGACAGAGAAAGGAATACAACAACCACCAGTAAAGTTAAGATAATGAAAAAAATTCGACACTATCAAAGTATCATTAAATTAGCTAAATACCTCATGATTTTTGAAGAACAATTCCTGGTGTCGATCGATACCATTTTTCAAGTGGGTTCATTATTCAAAACGTTCAATTAATATAGATTTTAAGAAAGGGCGGTTTTATTAATAAGAGATCATGTAGATAAAGATATCACATGCCTGCTTTTTACTTACGTGTGGCACCTAAGATGATGTCCAATGATCATTACAATTCCAGTGGCATTGACCTTTTTATAGTGATTTTACAAAGTTGTAATGCTAATTAAGCACATAAAACATTCCCTTATTGTCACTTACCCATATAGGTTTTGTGTCATTAAGCAATACTCAATTCCAGTATTTTACGATTCCAGTCTCATTCTTACGCTGAGAAACAGAAAGTAGAAAACATTACTTATTCAATTTTTGTCTCCTTTTTTACAACTATTATGTCGTAAAAATATCCTGAGTTGGACATTTTTCATTTGATCTATTATTCATAAATATATCCCGAGTTGGACCTTTTTCATTTACCTCCGGTGGTTTCTCCCTCCTTAGGTTCTTCCTCCTCATCTACCTTAAAAAATTCAACGTCCTACATTAAGCAACATTTCCATTAGTGGATCAGTTTTGAGGGTACCTTCATTTCCGATAGCCATTTATAATCACAACTTAAAGTCGAATCATATAAAGCTGTAACGATAAGTGATCAAGTGATCTTCAGTTAGAAAATTTTCTCTTCATTTAGGCATTTTTTTAAATCACGTATGCATATAATAAGAGCTTTTATACCTTTTTGTGAAGATGATGAATTCAAATTCATGACTTGAACTGTTCACAAATTTGGATTGATGATCATATATTAGAATGAACACAAAACATAAACTCACGTAGTATAATCATTAAAATCAGTGACTCGAATTAGGGCTAAATCAATTATTTACACAATAAATTGAAGATATGAAGATAAAAAATAAATCTGTTTGTATTCTAAAAATTTTTCGAAAATTATAAACACAAAAATTAACCTGGAATTTCAGCCTCCTCATAAGCATTGTGTTCCTCGTTTTCTTGTGATTTGTATGATTCTTAGGTATAACTGTAAATCGTTTATTTGGTATTTTGTATGTATGAACTTTGAAGATGACATAATTAATTGATCCAAGATGATCATTTGTGTGGGGTATTTTTTTGTGGTCAGTGAATCTATATGAATGTCTTTACTGATTTAGTTGGAAAAAATCAAGGATGAAAGGATTTTTGGGAGGCTAGGGTTTGATCGGGAAGTTTTTTTCACATTAAATGCTGCAAGTGAGAATGCATATCAGCCTTTGATTATTTGTGAATATACAGGTGTCATTGTTTCATAATTTTGAGTCAAGATCAAATTTTTCAAAACCATGCTTTATATAGATAGTAGATTATCGAAGAAATATAATTTGTTGATTCTTTCCTGGTGCAAGTTAATGGATCTTCAATAGCATGGATTTTAAATTTTGTTTTTGTATTTGAAAGTTACCATCTTATAATGAAACAAATTAGACAAACATATTAAAACTATCATCATCCTAATAGCTTTGAAAAGTGTTAATAGTTTGCAATGACAATAACCCAAATTCGTAACACCTGAGGTAAATTGTCAATAGCCTTCACAATCTTTCTTATAAAGAGATATCAAGTTTGCTCGCCTAAAGCAGTTGGAACTTATATTAGAGCTTGGAATCACAAAGAAGGAAGTACTTGTCATACAAAAAAGAACTTGTCACAAGGAAATGGAAACGGTGGCAGAATTTTTTTTCTTTTATAGGGACAAATATATGATACTCGTTTGTTTATAGAGACAAACGTGGAGAATGGATAATTTTGGACAAATAGCAGATTTGACTGAGTGGTATTGAGATTTGATATATTTTATGTTTCTTTGTGGAGACAAACGATGGTGGAGGAGTGAATAGAGGTGGCTCATGACGGCCGATTTTTAGGTTTTGAGGATTAGAGAATTGACGGGTTGGTGACACGGGTATAGGATCTAACCCTCTAATACCATCACTACAAGAAAAAAGGCATACAGTGACACACCTTTTAATGACACACAAAAATAAGTATAAGTAAAAGTATATACTTACACTTTTAAAAAAATGATGAAGAAGACGATGATAATGCAAGGCATTTTGGTGGTGGTGAGACTAGTATTGGAGGCAAAGTGCAATCGCCAAAAGCAAAGGGCAGAGATTAAGGACGCAATTATGATGCACCTGCCTGGACACTATGACCTTCATCTGCTGTATGTTCATAGCAATGTATAGCTTCCACACGGCTAGTGACGTCATATGTCAATTGTACCACAACAAGCTCACAGATGATGTTACAAACCGAAGGTCCGAAGGTGCATCAATTTACTTGTAACATGTTTACTCGATAGAATTTGAGCAAATTTCTTTTGTTTGTGATTTTGAGCATGTAAGTGTTGATTTGTGTTGATAGTTACGATCCTATATTTGTGCACTTACATAATGAAAATGAATTTATGTCTAGATGGTTTTTGGACAAGTATGGATGAACTAGAGAAGACGCTAATGTACCAGTAGATGATAGTTTGATGAGAACATGTCAATATAACTATACATCTATGGTTCTATATTCATAATTACAGGGAAAATTTAGTGCCAAAAGCCTGTTGGTATACTTAAGTAACAAATGCTTGAGACTAGAATGTTTTGTCTCTTGTTACCTTGATTCACACTTCGTAATCATTTGGGTCTGTATTTTGCAACCATGTAAACCAAGTGTATCGCATCCAATGATTTATTGATTTATGGGTTATGTTGAGCAGTCGTGGTAGAGTGGGAGTAGTGGTGGTCGCGTGGTGATAGAGTTATGTTTCGGAAAAGAAAGACAAAGAAAAGAAAAAGAAATAACTAACCCTTCAGCAACGTTCAACGTTTAACAAATATTATGGTCAAAGTATGAAAATGAAAACATACCTAAAGACAACCGCGTGTATTTTGAGAGGACCGGTAATCAAAAGTACAATCTAGACAAACCACAAGCACGATTTAGGCATTTTACACTTGAATCAATATAACAAGCAAATGGTTGGATTGATTTTTAATCCCATATAGCCTCATGAAATAAGCTGTTGATACTTTATATATTTGTTGCATACGAGTAGTGTTAACTTGACATTAATATTATGTTGTTGGACATACTGTATGAGAAATTGTAAAAATTCAATTTCCCATGGGTATGTCCAAATACTGATACGAATTCTCACCAATTTTTTACACTTGTATCAGTGCTAAATTCTTTATATGTGTAAATGTTGTTACATTTAACAAATATACAACTTTTATAAATTTAATTTGGTGGTACGATTCTCTACTAATATATACTTAGTTCGGTGGTTCGTTCTCTATTAATATTTCTTTTACATAATACTACTCGTCATGACTTCGATCATCGAGTTAACTCGATCGAGTCATCAGCTAACGAGGATCATTCACATCTATTTCAGTAGGCAGGAAGGGCGCGGAAGCTACCGTTTCTGGGGTTGATCATCGGATCAACCCGATCGAGTCACTGATTCACTGATTCGACCATTGTGTCAATCCGATCGAGTCATCGGGTCACATGATTGACCATGAAAAGAGGTTTTTCCGTATTTCCGGGAAAATCTAATCAAGAGGCCGGTTCAACCCGATCGAGTTACTTGGCTACTGATTCGATCATCAGTCATTGATTCGACGACCGGTCAATCTGAACGAATCACCGGTTCACTGATTTGACCCTATTTACGGCTAGACAATTTTCTTGGTTATATGCGAGTATACGTTAGTATTTGCTCGTTAATCTCAGGTTTGACTATTATCATTTGTAAATTTTTAATATTAGTTGAGCTCGAGCTTTGAATCAAGAATCGTTCGAGCCTCGAGCCAAGAAAATGAACTCCCCTTGAGCTCGTTCGAGCATAGCTTTTAAGAAATATATGTGTTTTTCGTACATTTGTAGGGCTCATGTGTGAATTTAGGGATATATATAATATTTTGAGCTTTACTCGAGACGAAACAAATTTAATCATATATTTCAATGTTCAAATTTTAGAAAACACATCAGATGGCTTTTCGATTCTAGCTCAACCCTAGTTTAAAATTTCTCGAATCATCTTGAGCTTTGTTCATGAAGGCCGGGACGTCAAGCTATCAAACTAAGATCGAAGCAAACAAAATATTATCAAGTCGAGTTCCGCCAAAGATCGATTCAAAACTACTTGCTTACACCTCTAATTGAATCAACATGGGATGCTGATTAATTATATATTGACAAAACAATCGTCTCAAATGTCACATATTTAGTAGGGATGGCAACGGATAAGAAAAAACCCATAACCCACGCGTACCCACACGTAAATGGGTGGGTATTTTCGTCATTTTACACCCATGGGTAGGTCGTGGGTATAAATCAAAACCCATTAATGGGTGGCGGGTGGGTGACGGGTATGCTATACCCGTCATGGGTAAACCCATGATACCCATCACGGGCAAACCTATGAAACCCATTTGATATACGCACATGTGTATCCATCAATATAATTATGGGTGTTCTTATAATCCTATTTAAAATAAGATAAAATTCATTATACCTCTTAAATTGTTGTACTTAGATAGTTGTGACTTGTGAGACTATTATAAACTATAATTGCTACTTTTGTCAAGAAAATACATTAAACTAAAAAACACTATTCGATTTGCTAGAATAAAAAGTGAAGATCAAATATTAGATCATCAAATATATATACATAGATAATCTAGTTTGTATCTTCTTGTGCTACCAGACATCAATTCGTCCATACTAATACATATATGATACTATTGTTTTATACTTCTAGCATATTTTGGTCACTCTACAAGGTAAACGACACACCTCAAGTCCTCAAACACATCTAAATCATTATTCACTTATTCTAGTTTTGTTGTTTTATTGATATTGTCTTTAGTTCAGTTTCTTGAAACGC
This sequence comes from Glebionis coronaria, assembly GCA_025667525.1. Taxonomy (NCBI): domain Eukaryota; kingdom Viridiplantae; phylum Streptophyta; class Magnoliopsida; order Asterales; family Asteraceae; genus Glebionis; species Glebionis coronaria. The sequence continues at coordinate 4,146,104 of CM046879.1, read as the reverse complement.
ACTTACATAATTGTTTTTCATATAAGATTGTGTGATTTTGTTTTATTGCATTAACCCATGGGTTTACCCACGGGTTACAAATACCCACGGGCATGGGTATGGGTATAAAATAATACCCACTAATGGGTAACGGGTGGGTGGTGGGTATGAAAATATTTATGTGGGTGGGTGACGGGTTTAAGATACCCGTACCCATTACCCACGGGTGCCATCCCTAATATTTAGAATCTGTATGCAAAGGAACGTGTTTAACGTATTCGTTGCAATGACAAGAACTCAAATACGTAACACTTGAAGTACAATCTTAGTTATAAACACATAGTTTGCTTACTTATCTATGTGGGATAAAGCTGTTGGAACTTATATTAGAGCTTGGTAACTCACAAAGCGGTTAAGACAAGGTTGTTATGTAGCAGCTCCTTTCTTGGTTTATGCTTGTACGAGATTTATGAAGTTAATTCAAAATACACGATAGACCGTTATGAAGCTCTTAATATCCGATCGACCATTACTTGCTAACGATATGTTTGTCGTTAATGAAAAGCACATAAGTTTGGTGAGTAACAAACCATATGCACAATGAGTTGCAAAGGGGCAACATGAAGGAATGACGTCCAAGTTCAAGTTCGTGATCGGGTAATCTTGGGTTATGTAAAGATTAAATGGCGGACAGCAACCGTGCGGCTTCTCAGCTGCAATGTCGTCCTTACCAATGTACACCCTGATGATGTTGGCAGATTAGTCACTCTATGTTAATAGTTTGGTTAATGGCATGTTGTTGACAAGTTTTCTTAGCTAGTTTTAATAGTAGAAGTCTTAATAATGTGAAAAGTTTAGACCAGTATGAAGGTCGTTTACTCGGGAAGGTGTTTCCCTTACGAGTCATTCTTTTGTTGCTAAACCAGCTAAAGGAGCTGGTATGTAACGGACGAAGTCATCTTAGCTCCTTATGCTACGTAGATAGACTTGCTTCCTAGGATGTGTATTATTAGCATAGCAGGGTTGGTAGCTATCTAATGATGGTATATGTGAGCGTCGGAATACCTTGAACTTTTAATTCTGAACTTATTAGTATTGTAAAATGATAAAAATAAATGAAAAAGAGAGAAGTCGAATAAATTCGTCACAAGCACCACCGAATTATGATATTTTATTATACCTAATGAGATGTCACTTGTGACAACTTCATACTGTTCCCAATTTAAATGAATCATACACATGACATAATATAAAAAACCAAAATTTCTTTTATGGGCCAATGTGGGACAGAAATCTTAAAATAAAAAACCTCATTTCATCGTGTTTGGTAAGGTGTTCGACTTCTAACATCACACAATGTAGCTAAAAGCTTTCCTATGAAAATGAGAAGATCGAGTTGTAGCTAAGCTTCGTATTTGGATGACCAGTTCTTTGAGAGTTGTAGCATTCGGTATCTTTAAGACTTGTAGCTAAGCTTGTTGCGTAATTGATAAAACTAACTACTATTTAGTTGAGAGCTTCTAAGAGTTCTAGGTACACTGGAGCCATAGAATTCGTGTCATAGTGAAAAGTGTTGTCACATCACCACTTTTTTTTATAATAGCAAACTTCAACATAACGCAAGTCATGACGCACCGTACCGAGATCTCTAAGCTTCTTCTTACACAATAAAAACTTATTATCGAAACACAAATCCTTGATTGAGATCTAACATATTTTGTAGAAAACAAAAAAACAAAGATCACGTTCAAATAAAAATTTTCTAACAAAATTCTCTGCAAAACACAAAACATGCATTTTCTAACTTATAACAAGGGAAATATAAAATAAAACTTATTTTTGTTTTGCTTGTTTTCTTGAGATTTAAAAACAATATCATTTTAACACGTTTTTTTTTATGTTATGTGGAAAATATATCTTTTTTTTACAAAAAATTAGAAAATTATGTCTCCAACTATATACAAATGTAAACTCTTGATTTTTGAATATTCAAGAAAAAAAATTACTACTACAAGAATTCCAGTTTATTTATTATACTTATGATTTTAACTTTTATTAGAGTAGCATAACAATTATATTATTTTGTTTATTAGATATGTAGTTTTTATTTTTACTTAATAAAAATAGAAAACCACACATTAAATAAACATAATAAAAAAAATACTATTTTGTTCACTTGAGCTTCCAATTTATAGTAACCTATTCAATGTAAGCTTTGATGCTATAAACAATAAATCCCTTATCTTGTGTTTTGTTCAGAAAAACAACACTAGCGATAACATGAGAAGCTAAACTCAAACTTAATCATTTGAATGTGCCATAAGGTAGGACTTTGACAGTGTGCTGGGTAAATGGTTTGGGCTAAAGCTCATTTGGACCATAGTCACATTTTTTTTTCCTTTCATGAGTCTAGCTCAATATCAACTCGGTATCTTTATTGCTGCCTTGGTTTAAGGGCCTAATAGACTATTTTGTGTCAATTTGGATCCTTAATCAGTTAAATTACCATAAAGTAGGACTTTACCATTGTGAAATGTAAATGGTTTGGGTGGCAAACTGGCAAATGCATGTTTGGTTTGAAGCGGATAAGGAGTCTAACATATGTAGGCGACGGTTCGAAGAAGACATTCTTCCGTTTGGATGTCATTGCACGACTCGAGCCACTAACTACTAACATTTGCCCTTCTAAAAAAAAACTTCTTGGTCCATGAGTGCATTGCCAAAGGAAGATGGTTAGATATAGGTGAGCGTGAGTGTTTCTGTTCTAGTGATGTTTGTTCTAGTAATGCCTGAGCCTTTATGTTTCTTTTATTAAATAGTGAGGTTCTGCTGCTATCTTTGTTCTTCACGATGATGCCTCATGTAAGACAACAGATCGAGGTTATTGTGGTTGGAAGTTGAATGATCTTTGCTTACCTTCAGGAAATGTAGTCATGGGAAATAGGTGTTTGGTGAATAAAAGGTAAGAGTGCATTGATGTGACCTTTCTTTGATGGTTAACTGTCAGCGATAAAAGGCTTCATTGTCCGAGATATTGTAATGGTGCCAGCGATCATGCTGTACTTTGGGAACCCGATATTTTTTGTTGTATGTATTTCCTAGTATGGATAGGATGTATGGATATTAATATAAATGTTCACTCTTCAACAAAAAAACTCGGTATCAATTTTGATTCTTGAAAACTAGTTTTAATGCCCGTTCACGTATGAGATTTGAACATAAAAGATATATTAAATAATAATTTCGTTATTACATTTTATATATATTATATATGTTTTTTAAAAATATGTAATGTTTATATGTTTAATTATATTACTGTGCACCGTGTAAATTAATATAAATTCACTTCTATTTTTATTTTTTTAATTTCATACTCTTTTTAGTTTTGATATTTTAATCTAAATAGTTATATTTTACTATTAATTAACAAACCATTTACATCAACTTTACACGTACACGATTTATAAATTCATATTTTGTAATGCTTAATATATTCTATAAAACAATACTAAAATTTTAATATTTAAATAGTTACAATACTCATGAACCTACGAGTTTTATATTATTATATATTATGTGATAATATATAATGTGTTTTGGTGATTTTTTGTAAGAAAAAAAAATGTAAATGTTAAATCCCACATAGGTAAAAAGAAAAGAAACTTTGGTACCTAATATACTCATGTGATTGTTGGTTGTTAAAGTTCAAGTTGATACAACATTGTTTGTCTTGGTTGTACTACCCGATTTACTTAGTATTTCTGGTAGTAAAATCAAGATAAATAATTTGTATAATTTATTGATCTTTTTGAATTTTTCAAGGCTATTAATATTGTGCGACCATTGATATCATCTATCACGGTTATTTTTTGTTTATCATTTGAAACTCATAATAAAGTTATTTCCATATTTGTTACTTTCATAATAGAACATACATAGTCTCAATTTTTGTCTTACCGCCTTTCTCTAGTTTTAATATATATAGTGCGCCTCATAACATTTATTACGTAGTTCTTCGTCCGTGACTGTTTTATGTTAAAAACTCGCTAGGTACGCATCTTACGTTGGCTAGATAAAGGGTCGGAAACATCATTGGGATATTCTTACCAACATGAAAACCTCATCCTTTACTTGTTTACACGTTTAGTTTTACAACATTTATAGACAATATCCATTCAAAGCTCTTGAGTCCTACCTCCTCGAAAACATGGCTTGTGTTGAGGTTTCCATGTCGATGGGTTCATATATAAGCCAAAATCGTGGTTTATAAATCCCATACCGGTCAAAGAAAAGAATTTTCTACCTGATATACTCATGGAAGTATCATATGTAAAAGTTGATATGGAAGTATCATGGAAGTTATCCTCGTATTAGACTTTTAACTAAATCATGATGCTTCTTGCTGTTTTGCTTTTCTCTTACTAATAACTAGTTTTAATGCCCGTGCATGCACGGGATTTGAACATAAATGTTAAATTAAGTAATAATTTCTTTATTTCAATTTTATATATATTATATATGTTTTTTAGCATCTAATATTTATATGTTTGATTATTTTGTTCTTTTACCGTGCACCGTGTAAATTAATAAAACTCACCTCAATTTTTATTTTTCGAATTTCATATATTTTTATTTTTGATATATTTTTATTCTAAAGAATTATATCATAATTATTAATTAACAAACGATTTACATCAAACTTACACATATACGATTTATAAATTCATGATTTTATAATACTTATATTATTTTATAAAACAATATTAAATTTTAATACTTAAATAGTTACAATGCTTATGGACCCTCAAGTTTTACATAATTTTCCATTATGTGATAATTTTAATTGATATCTTGTATAAACATTTGTTTCTCAAAGGATTTGACTTTGTTTAACTCAAATGTTAGTTACCCTTTTTTAGAAATTGTGTGTTTATTAACACATAATGACTTTGAAAAAATATATGTTTTTGTAATTTGTAGAATCCTATCTATTTACTTTCATCTCACACCGATGTCACAGGTCCTAGGTCCTACGTTCTTTTTGACATTTATATTCATGTAAATAATAATTACGTAGATTGCATTGTTTGACTTTGTTAAGTATCAAAATAAAAATATACAATAATTTGTATTTCTATCTGAATATTTATAATTTTGTGATTCGTTGATTTTTAATTATGACATATATGTTGTATTTTTAAAATATAAAGTCTAGACAGTATAAAGTTTAAGGGTGTATTTTGTTTATTTTAGAAAGTTACTGAAAAATATGAAAAATTATAAGTTTATATTTAAGTTTATCTAATTTATTTGAAATTCAACCAATAAAGTTTTATTAACCCCCTCCTCTTTTTTTAAGTTTTTATTTTTACAAATTTGACTCATATATCTTTATGTGTTTTTATCAAATTTCTCCACCAAAATTTTTAATTTTGACTAACTTTAATTCAATTTTGACTTTTTTCCGCCAATCACATCGCTCGATTTTGCTTATGTGTCAAAATCAAGCCATTTGATTGGTCTAATTGTTTTTCTACAACCTCCATTTTTTATTAAAATTCTCCAAAAATCTAATTCTTTTATTATATAAAAGATTTTTTTTAATCTTTTTCAGTACAATGGTTTTGAGTTTTGGTTTTTTACGTTAGGCACATTGGTTTCTCGGTCGACCCTCACAAAAACTCCATCATCTCAGTTTTCTCTCTCTGACGACATACATGCGGTTTTTTCCCACATTAAAGCTATCACCTTTATTTAATTAACGGTCATTTTCTGTCTTTTTTTGCTTCAACTCGATTGTAGGGACCATTGGTTTGTAACTCGGCGACCGATTTAGACTCAGTCAACGCATTGGTGGACTGGGTGAGACAATCGGCCGAAGGGAAAACTACCCCAATGCGACCAGTGAACTCAGGTGAACAAAAGGAAGAGTGGATTGTTATGACTTTTCTCTAATGGGCAACTGTCAAAGATAAAAGGCTTCATTGTCCGAGATATTTGGATGGTCATGTCCTTTTAGCATTATATATGTTTTGTTGCATGTCTTTTCTAGTATCAGGGCCGGATTTTGGGGTGTGTAGGGTGTGCAACCGCACAGGGCCCCAAAATTTTGAGGGCCTCCGATGTTATTATGAAGAGGTTAAATTGATTTGGGGTTAAGAAAACTTTAGAACGTACTCTGGTGTTTTTGGCTGATACTGTATAACTTAAAACTAAACTAGATTTAAATGATTTAATGAAGAAACTAAAAAGTGCAGGTGTATACTATAATACGCTACTTGTGTGGAAGAAGATGATAATTTTAAGATATTGTCAATTTTCAACCTAAGGTTTATAGTATCTACAGTTTTGTCCTTGTGTCTTGGCAATATTTTTAAAATGGTACAAGCAGATTTACAAAATTAAATTCTTAACTAAATTTTGTTCTTTAGGATGCGGTGCAACTTATTTTCTGCACACATTTTTCATAAAATAAATGGTCTCATTGTGGCCCAAAATATTAATGTGATGTATATCCGACATTCGTAACTAGTTTTACATATACTTCAAAAATTTTCTCATATTCTTTAAATTTTTCACATATACCTTAAATTTTTTGTTTGGTCGGGGCCTACATAATCAGAGTGGCACAGGGCCTCTCAAATTAACGGGACGGCCCTGTCTAGTATTGAAGAATATAAGCATGCTAATTTATTCCTTTTTAATTTGTTTTAAGCAATTGTTTATTAATACAAATGCTTGCCGTTCAAAAAAAAAACTCGGCATCTTTATACTATTGATTTTCGACAATACAAACACCAATATTTTAGCAGTACAAGGATTCTAACTATTGTTAACTGTAAACAACTAAATAGTCCCCTTTTTACATTTAACCTTAGTTACGAGCCTACGACTTTGAGCGTCCCTGCAACATTGACCGATTTTTTAACGTTTTTTAGATAGGCTATAACGATCATATAAAGAGTGATATTCATCCCGGTTATTATACAATGACCCATTTCTTTTTAACTTTTTTTCAAATGAAATGACATTAGCTTGAGAGACAAACTTAATTTTTTTTAATTCTAATTGTGATAAGAGTATAAAAATATAATGATATAAAACTCTTACAATTTATGGATCACCCGGGCCTTTCAATTTATAGTAAGCTACTCAATGTTAACTTTGACGTTGATGTGGGATAAAATTTCCTTATGTTATCTTCTAAATTTGTTCAGCACAAAAAACACTAGAAATAACACAATCTAATTTGCATACTTGCTGGATACTACCGCAGTTTTTTATAGTAGCTTATGTCGTTTTTAATTACAAAAATACTAAGTTTGTCATCTTGATAATATCAGGGCGACAAATATTTGGTAGTGTGATTGAATTGCTTCGGGAACAATTTACATAATGGTTGTGTCATTTAAAGCAAAAGGGTCGACATCCTTCCTACAATCAGGTGGGGGAGGTTTATGATCTACCATCTTCGACACCACCACCTTTGTCGTGTGCAATGTTCTTACTAGTGTGTAGTTGCCATACACCTAATGATATGAACACCTATTCCACAACAAGCTCAAGCCATATTCATCGGGCCAGTTTATTGTAGGAAATTGTTGATCCTTTCTTAAATCTAGTTAAGGTTCTTCGTTAGAATAGACTTTATCATCTTTATTTTTTCGATTTAATAAATGCATTAGTCCTCTCTTTCTTTTTGATAGATAGTTTGGTTTTTCTAATGTGAAAACTAGATTATGATAATAATTGTTGCATCAACTTACTTTGTTATAGACATATGACTAATTTTGTATCACACTCTAAACGGGTCAAATAACTAGCTTTGCGACAACGAGCTCTCTTATAGTTTTAGCTGTTTAAATCCACCTGAAATGATTACTTTTAATGTATTTACTTGACAACCTAAGCTCAAGTAGTGAAGCCCTTTTAGCAAAATGAGGCGAGTCATAGCTAAGCTTGGGTTAATATAAGCTTTGATAAGTGAGCTGATTCATCAAGCTTGTCTCCACAAATGTTCAAGTGTTAAAATTCATTGTCAAATCAAACCTGACTCGAGCTCAAGTCTTTTTAAGATTCATGAGCCAAGCTCACCTTTATTAAGTTTTTAGCCGGAATCTATATCTTAACTATTATTGTAGTGATAAACAGAGACCAATTGCAAATACTGTTAAGTACTAATTGTGGTAAGTGTATAAACAAGCTTGCGAGAGAAACTTAAAAAATGGCAAGTGTAAAAACAAGTAAGCGAATGCAATTTTATTTCGTATTTCAAATAAAATGAAATATGCTTGTGAGAGAAACTTAAAAAATTGTTAATACTAATTGCGATAAGAGTATAAATATATTGCATATAAAACTATTACAACAAGGACAATACCCGTGCGTTGCACAGGTAGACAACTATCTATATGTTAAGATTTTTTTATAGTATATAAAAGATTGATACTATAACCTATTGAAGGATCAATACATCATCTAGGAAAGAAAAATATAAACCGAGATAGAGTAACCAACCAATTTTGGCTTTAAATCAATTTTTGATAATATATACTTTTCGTATTTCTACTTTGATAAAAAGAAAATAGTTCAATACTTTATCTAATTTCTGAGAGATACTCTGTAATTTGTACATATACAACAAAAACATGAAAGATAAATAACTAATGTCAAACAATCTTAAAACTATACTACATTGTCTACACTCTACAATGTATGGAGTCATTGACCCAAAATAAGACTTTCACTAATATGGTATCATGTTAGTTGTATATTGAGAGGATTGAGAGGTCACTCATTATCTAAAAAAGCTTTGCAAATTTTGATACATGCACGTGTACTCAAAAGATTAAGTATTAAGTTTAAATAAGTTCAATATCCTATAACTTTCTGCCACTGTAAAAATAAGTAGAATTATGAATGAGCAATAAAAAAATTATTGCATGCAGGTATGTAAATAATCTATTGTAAATAAGAACTTATAACATGCATGAGACATTATTAAATACTACGTAATTAACAAACTAACCTTTTAAATAGAAACAAAATACGACTTGTTATTTTGTGCAATCCTCCAATGTTGCACCAATGTTGTAACGTGTTATATTTGTCTTTGTTTTTCTTTTTGGGCTTGTATCTTGCACTTGGGCCTTGTGTTTCCTTCTTGGGCTTTTCTGGCCGTTGGAGCGTATGTTGTTTACTTGCTTATATTACCCTAGCTGCTCATTTGCTAGGGTTAGCATTCTCTTTCTAATACACACACTCATTGTGTGTGTTTGATTGCTCTCTCTCTCCATCAAACCATTATTGGTTATGGGAGATTTTTCATCTTGTTTCATCTTAATTATCTTGTGTGATTGAGTGAATCTTGTAGTGAGAGAGATTGGATCAACCTAGTTGGGACAATCTCACATTTATCTTGTAATCGTTCGACTAGCATCCGTTTAGGGACTAGTCTTTATCTTTTTGTTTCGTACACTGATTTATAATAAAAATACACCAAGGGGTTGTTGGTTGGGTGTAAGATCTACTTGTTTTGTTTTGATATTATGTTTTTACATGGTATCAGAGCACAAGGTTGTAGTTCTTTCAGCCTATCTAAGCTCTCTTGTGGTTTTTTTGCTTTATCAGTCTTTCAGTTTGTGAAACCTTAATTTATTTTTTAGGGTTTTACTTTTTGGTGGTGTTCTATAGCTTTCTCTTCGTTCCTAGAAGCATTTATTGGTGGTGCCGTTCTTTTTCCCAAAGATTTGTCTTAGGGTTTTCACAAACCCTAATTTAATTTTTGGGGGTTTTGCTTCTCTGGTGCCCTGGAAGCTTTGTTTGGTGGTGTCGTTGACTATTTTGGTGGTGCCGTTGAAAAACTCGAAAGATCCAATTAGGGTTTCTCAAAACCCTAATTTGTTTTTGGGGGGTTTTCTTCTTTGTTGGTTTCCTGGTATCACTCTTGGTGGTGCCGTTACCATTTGTGGATTATTTACTCAGGTATAACTTATTAGGGTTTGCTAACCCTAATTTATCTTCATTTTTGGGGGTTTTCTTGTGGTGGCTAACCCATCCTCTAGACTAAGTGAATCTAGAGATTGGGTGGTTTATTGTTTCATATTGGCTCTTTTATTGCACTGTAAGTCCTTTTTCATTTTCTTTATCTCTATCTCTTGGTTACTTTGTGAGCTACTGTTGTTTGATTTTGTGGGTGCAAACGGATTTGGTTAACATCTTGACCCTCCAGCCTTGACTGGTGTGGATACCTGCTATGGCCAATCCCAATTCACAACTTAGCATTTCTGGTGCTCACCTTCTGGGTGCTTATTGCTTTATTTTTTACTCTTGCTTCTTGTTTGTCTTTGGTTTTTTGCTGGTTACTTGCTTTATTACTTGCTCTTATCTATGGGTTTATTATTGTTCTGCTTGCTCTCTCTTTTGTCAATCATGAGTGCTAGTGGTGCCCCTCCTACACCAAATGGTGGTGGAGGAAATGGTGGTGGTGGAGGTCCATCTGAAACCACTCCCACTCCTATTGCTCTTATAAGCAATTTGGATGCTGGTAATCCACTTCATATTCATAACAGTGATAATAGTAGTTCTGTGCTTGTTCCTTTTAAACTTCTTGGAACTGAAAACTATAGAATGTGGAATAATGCTATGAGACTTGCTTTACAAGCTAGGAACAAGTATGCTTTTGTTGATGGTTCTTGTTTAAGGAAGTCTTACACTGATGATGTTATGTGTGCTCAATGGGATAGATGTAATGCTATGGTTCTTACTTGGATTATGAATGTTGTCTCTTGTGATGTTTACATGGGTCTTGTTTATTCTGAAAGTGCTGCTATTGTGTGGAAAGACTTGAATGAGACTTATGATAAAGTTGATGGATCTGTTGTTTATAATCTGATTCAAAAAATTGGTTCTGTTAAACAAGGTGGTAGTACTTTGGCTGATTATTATCATAGATTAAATTCTCTTTGGAGAGAGTTTGATGCTGTTTCTAAGATTCCTAAATGTATTTGTGCTGCTAAGTGTGCCTGTTCTGCTAGCACTGAGTTGGCTCTGCATCAGCAGATCATGAGACTCATGCAGTTCCTTATGGGCCTTGATGAATGTTATCAGCCTGTTAGGACTGCTCTTCTCACCAGGGACCCTCTCCCTGATGTGAAGGAGGCTTATGTCACTGTCTCTAGAGAGGAATCCCATAGGGGTATTCCTGAGACCTCTAGTCAGACTGAGGCAAAAATGAATGCTACCTCCTTTGCTGTCAAAACTTTTAATCAAAATAGGAGAGGTAATTCCACCAATAGTAACAACAACACCTCTAACAGACCTCCTTTTAAGGGCAATAGTACTGGAAATTTTAGGGGTCCAAACCCTAATCTTCTTTGTACTCATTGCAATCAAACAGGCCACACTATTGATAGATGTTTTGAGTTAAATGGTTATCCTGCTTGGTATAAAAAGAATGGTAATGCCTCTAAGCAATCTGGTTTTAAACATAACTTCAATGCCAATTGTGACCTAAAAGTTGGGGATAAGCAAAATTCCACTTGTGAATCCCCAACTTCCTTCACCAGTTATCAAATGCAGAAACTTCTCAACTTGATAAATGACTCTCCCAGAAACACTTAGTCCAATATGGCAGGTAGAATTTCCTTTTTTAATGCTAATATTTGGTTCAATATTCATTTCTCTAAATTTTTTGTGGGAAACACCAAGTTTACTACCAAAACCATTACCTTAGGTTGGATAATTGACTCTGGGGCCAACCAACATCTTACCACATCCATTGTGGGGATGACTAATGTTATGGATATTTCCAATCTCAATATTTCTGTTGGTCACTCTAATGGGACTATTGCCAACATCAGTCACATTGGTAACCTTAAATTATCTAACAATGTGATTCTTCATGATGTTCTTGTTGTTCCTGGTTATTGTGTTAGTCTGCTTTCTGTCAATAAACTTATAAAGGATAACAAGTTATTTGTTGGTTTTGATGAGGATAAGTATTATATTCAGGACTTGGACAAGGGGATCATTCTGGGGACTGGTAGTGAATTTGGGGGGCTCTATTTGTTTGATGACTGTAAGACCCAGAGTTTAGGTAATGCTAACTCTACCATGACCTTTCATACCTCCAAAGACCTTTGGCATTGTAGGCTTGGTCATCCTTCTGATCATGTCCTTAATATTCTTAAGACTGACCTTCACCTATCTAAAAATACCAACATATCTGTGTGTGAAACTTGTCATAGGGCCAAACAGACCAGAGAGCCATTCCCTTTGAGTGACCACAATCTAACCATCTTGGTGATTTGGTTCACTTGGATCTTTGGGGCCCTTACAAGGTTCAGAGTAAGGAAGGGTATAGATACTTCCTTACCATTGTGGATGACTACTCTAGAGCAGTATGGACTTATCTTCTGAAAACTAAAGATGAAGTTTTTGACTGGCTTAAACAATTTATAAGTCTTGTTAAAAATCAATTTGATTCTAAAATCAAAGTTTTTAGATCTGATAATGGGACTGAATTTGTTAACAACAAGATTCATACTATGCTCTCTACTATGGGTATCATCCATCAGACCTCTTGTCCTCATACCCCTCAGCAAAATGGTATTGTTGAAAGGAAACATAGACACCTTCTTAATGTTGCCAGGAGTCTTATGTTTCAGGGAGGGATTCCTATTAATTTTTGGTCTGATTGTATTCTAACTGCTATTTACCTGATCAACAGGCTCCCCTCTTCTGTCTTAAATGGTAGATCTCCCTATGAATTGCTCTATAAGAAAAAACCAAATCTCTCTCACTTAAAGTGTTTTGGCTGTCTGTGTTTTTCTACTTGTTTGAATAATAGTGACAAGCTCACATCTAGAGCTGAAAAATGTGTTTTAGTTGGTTATTCTTCTCTAAAAAAGGCTTATAAACTTTTTAGTTTGGATAATAGAAGATTCTTTTTTTCAAGAGATGTGAGGTTTTATGAAACTATTTTCCCTTTTAAGATGAAAAACAATACAGGAAGTGAATTGGCTGATGTAGTTGCAAGTGATGCTGATCTCTTATCCTTTTTTGATAATCAAACTCTTTTAAGTCCCAATGATGATGAGAGAGCAACACCTATTTTGGATGGTAGAGTTAACCCCACCAATAAGGATGCCTCAGTGCATCCCCAGGAGGATGACTCTGCAACCATCATAGGTGAAAACCAGCAATCCTGCTCTGAGGGCACAAACAATCTTTTTCATTCTCCTGATATACCTTTAGAGCAAAATGAGATCACCACTGAGGAAGTAGGGGAACCTGGTGTTAGAAGGTCTTCTAGACCTACCAAACTTCCTGTTAAGCTTAATGATTTTGTTCTTGATAGCAAACTTAAATATGGTATTGAAAAACATGTCAATTATTCTAGACTTAGCACTATCAATTTTTGTTTTGCTACTACTTTGAATCAATCTTTTGAGCCCACCTCTTATTATGAGGCTGTTAAGGATAATAGGTGGGTTGAAGCAATGAACAATGAGATTGAGGCTCTCTTAAGGAACAATACTTGGACCCTTTGTGACTTACCTGTTGGGAGAAAAGCCATTAGCAACAAATGGGTTTATAAGATTAAATACAAGTCCACAGGCACTGTTGATAAATTTAAAGCTAGAGTTGTTGCTAAAGGATACAGTCAAAGAGAGGGCATTGACTTTGATGAAACATTCAGTCCTGTTGTTAAAATGGTTACTGTTAGATGTCTTATTAGCATTGTTGTGTCAAATGATTGGCCTCTTTTCCAACTTGATGTTAATAATGCTTTTCTTTATGGGGAGTTGGATGAGGATATTTACATGACTGTTCCTTTCGGTTTTAACTGTCAAGACAAAAACAAAGTGTGTAAGTTGAACAAAGCCCTCTATGGACTTAAGCAAGCCCCAAGACAGTAGAATGCCAAGTTAACCACTGTCTTGGATGAGCATGGCTTCATCCAAAGTAAACATGATTATTCTCTCTACATCAAGCAGTCTGATAATCTTTTTATTGCACTTCTTGTTTATGTTGATGATTTTATCATCACTGGTAATAGTGTTAAGGAAATTGATAACCTCAAAAATTTCCTTAAAACTAAATTCATGATAAAAGATCTTGGGATTATGAAGTATTTCTTAGGAATTGAAATTTTTGAAAATACCAATGGTATTTGCATGACTCAAAGAAAATACTTCCTTGAGCTTATCTATGAATTTGGTCTGTTGGCTGCTAAACCAGCAGCAACACCTTTACCTGAAAATTGTGTGCTTGCTGTTGATGAGAGTGAGAATGATAAATTACTTAACAATGTTTTTTAGTATCAAAGACTCTTAGGGAGGCTCATTTATCTTACTCACACTAGACCTGACATTTCCTATGCTGTTCATTGTCTTAGTCAGCATATGCATGCCCCTTTAAAGTCTCATCTGAAAATTGCTCTCAGAGTTATTAGATACCTTAAAAACTCTCCTGGTACTGGCATTCAGATTTATAAAGATACTTCTTTGAAGGTTTCTTGTTTCACTGATGCTGATTGGGCAAAATGCCTTAAAACCAGGAAATCTGTTTCTGGGTATTGTGTTTTCTTGGGAAGGACTCTTGTATCCTGGAAAAGTAAAAAACAAGCTACTATTTCTAGATCTTCTGCTGAAGCAGAATACAGATGCATGGCTAGTGCCACTTGTGAAGTCATTTGGATAACCAATCTTTTGAATGATTTTCTGATTAAGTGCTTGTTTCCTGTTCACTTATATAGTGATAGTAGTTCTGCCATACAGATTGCTGCTAACCCTGTTTTTCATGAAAGGACCAAGCACTTTGAGGTTGATGTTCATTTGATTAGGGAAAAGGTTCAAGATTGTGTCATTAAGACTTTCAAGGTTGCCTCTGCTGATCAAACTGCTGACATTTTCACAAAGGCACATGGAATATCTCAACACTTGAAGCTTTGCAAACAATTGAGGCTTGTGAACATGTTTGGGAAATAATGCTCTTTACTGCTCTCTCATTTGTCGGATTGAGGAAGGGTGTTATTTTGTGCAATCCTCCAATGTTGCACCAATGTTGTAACGTGTTATATTTGTCTTTGTTTTTCTTGTTGGGCTTGTATCTTGCACTTGGGCCTTGTGTTTCCTTCTTGGACTTTTCTGGCCGTTGGAGCGTATGTTGTTTACTTGCTTATATTACCCTAGAATTTCATTTGCTAGGGTTAGCATTCTCTTTCTAATACACACACTCATTGTGTGTGTTTGACTGCTCTCTCTCTCCATCTAACCATTATTGGTTATGGGAGGTTTTTCATCTTGTTTCATCTTAATTATCTTGTGTGATTGAGTGAATCTTGTAGTGAGGGAGATTGGATCAACCTAGTTGGGACAATCTCACATTTATCTTGTAATCGTTCGACTATCATCCGTTTGGGGACTAGTATTTATCTTTTTGTTTCGTACTCTGATTTATAATAAAAATACACCAAGGGGTGGTTGGTTGGGTGTAAGATCTACTTATTTTGTTTTGATATTATATTTTTACACGACTAATGAGAATAAATATGTATGAATAATATTCTGGAATTTGTACCAACCTTCAAACCAAGATATGAACATCAAAATAGTAAAACATTAATTTGCATTAAGTATAACTTATTATGACTACATACTTTTTAAGAAAAGTGAATGTCCAACTTTCATCAAATAGGAAAAATCAAAAGAGAACCCTTGATTAAGGGAACTACAAACACAAAGAAACTAAGAAACAAATGAGAAAAAACAATGAAAAGCAATACTAAAACTACCATAATACGTACTTAACAGTATTAGGTTTACATTTCTAAGAATTCAAACATATTCTTAAATGTCTTCATCTTCATCTCGTCAATTAGTCAATACAATCTTTTTTTTACCAGCTAATTTGACACGATGTATGTTTGTTCTCTTAGCCCTTCACTTCAGCATATCATCATTGACAATTCGCCATCAAAAGATCATCATTTAGAATTTCATCATCAACAATTTCTTGCGTATATACGTCATTAATACAGTACAGTTACTAATAAGCACTCTCACAGCTTACTGTTTAGTTGTAATTATCGCTAAGATAAACAAATACTACTTTGTGTTGTGTAGGTTTAAGTTGAAAGTGACAACTCATGTATATATAATAAATTACGTAACATCAAAGGCGGGTACTATTTGAAATTTAAATTGAGCATCTTATCTATTTTGATTTACAACAGTGAATATGGCCATGAAAGGGTACAATATACATACCATAATTGTAGGAGAATTAGTTTCTTCCTTTTATCATGTATCCAAAACTCTAGCTGCACGTTATGCAGCGACTGTACATACAATGTGTGGGTCAAAATATTTTTATAATACAATCTCATCCACATAAATTAATATTTTAATTTGATCCAACGAACCAAAAATTTGTACACGTCATCATTCTTTCTCTATGCTAGGTAACAATATATATTATAATTTATGGCTCACCCAAACCTTCCAATTTATATTAGGCTGTCCAGTGTTAACTTTGACACAGAGAGGACGTTGGATAAAATATTGGATAGTATTCAACTGTTTAAATCAAAGGGAGTCTAAACGAGTTGAGTAACTTGATCACAACTAGACCTTGTTCCGAGCCTCGAGCCTAGAAAATGAACTCGCCTTGAGCTCGTCCGAGCATAGCTTTTAAGTAATATGCGTGACAAAAAGCAATTTCCTTAAATGTCACATATATGGCTCTTGAGTCATGCAAACAAAGGTGTTTAACGTGTTGGCAAGAACACAAATACGTAACACCCATGGTGATGCTGTTAATAGCCTTCACAATCTTAGTTATAAACACATCCCAGGTTTGCTCACCTACCTATGTGGGATAAACTGTTGGATGTTACAAATATGTTTGTCGTTAATATAAAGCACATAAGTTTGGCGAGTGAAGGTAACAAACCATATGCACAATGATGAGTTGCAAAGGGGCACAACATGAAGGAATGAAGTCCATGTGCAAGTTGGTGATTGGGTAATCTTAGGTTATTTAAAGATGAGATGGTGGACAGCAACCGTGCGGGTTCTCAATGAGCAAAGGGTGGTGGGGGAAACCAAGCAAGATCGATTTAGGTTGGTGAACATGAGTGCTCGAAGCCAAGTGACGCCACTTTTTATAGGGGCAAATTATAAGATATCACCAGACCGATGTTTAATGTGGTTTTGCATTAGCATTACGGCATGAATAGGCATAGGCTCGTGTACAAATTAACATAAGTCACCTCTAGTTGCTCATACTACACGTTATACAGGAATCACTACTACACAAACAGCCTTTACCCACGAAATTTTTCCCACGGAACAAAAACAGTGGGAAATTTGACACGGTATTCCCACGGATTTCCCACAGAAATGACAAGAAAATATTCCATGGGAAAGTCTTGGGAAAGTCGTGACAAATTACCCACGAACTTCCCACGTATTGCAAATTACCCACGGATTTTCCACGGAGTACAAAACTATTTTAGTTATTTTACACATCCGTGGGAAAGCTGTGGCAAATTGCCCACGGATTTCCCACGGTAGACACATTATTATTATTATTTATCTATCCGTGGGAAATCCGTGGGTAATTTACCCACGGACTTCCCACGGACAACGTATTATTTTATTATTTATTCATCCGTTGGAAATCCGTGGGTAAATTACCCACGGATTTCTCACGGATAACATATTATTTTGTTATTTACATATCCGTGGGTAAATTACCCACGGGTTTCCCACGGATTACAGATTTCCCACGGATTTCCCACATATTTCCCACGGACTACCAATATTTTGTGATTTATACATCCGTGAGAAAGTTGATAAAAGTTTATTCAATAAAACTACAAACTACATTATAAAGTCGATAAAAAGTTAAAAATTAAAACATACGAATTATATTACAAAGTCGAAAAAACATACGAATTATATTAAAAAGATGATAAAACATACGAATTATATTAAAAAGATGATAAAACATACGAATTACGTTACAAAGTCGATAAAATATACGAATTACATTATAGAGTAGATAAAACATACGAATTACATTACGAAGTAGATAAAACATAGGAATTAGATTACGAAGTCGAGATGCTAAATTGACTAAATGAACATCTCGTATACAACGATACCCTATCGACTACTCATTTGAACATCTCGTATACAACGATACCCTTTGAACATATCGTATACAACGATACCTACTCTTTTGAACATATCGTACACAACGATACCTACTCCTTTGAACATCTCGTATACAACGATGCCCTATCGACTACTTATTTGAACATCTCGTATACAACGATACCGTATCGACTATTTATTTGAACATCTCGTATACAACGATACCCTGTCGACTACTCATTTGAACATCTCGTGTACAACAATACCCTATCGACTACTGTTTCGAACATCTTGTATACAACGATACCCTTTGAACATATCGTATACAACGATACCTACTCCTTTGAACATCTCGTATACAACGATGCCCTATCGACTACTTATTTGAACATCTCGTATACAACGATACCCTATCGACTACTCATTTGAACATCTCGTATACAACGATACCCTATCGACTACTCATTTGAACATCTCGTGTACAACGATATCCTATCGACTACTGTTTCGAACATCTCGTATACAAGGATACCGTTTAAACGTATCGTATACAACGATACCTACTCCTTTGAACATCTTGTATACAACGATGCTCTGTCGACTACTTATTTGAACATCTCGTATACAACGATACCCTATCGACTACTCATTTGAACATCTCGTGTATAACGGTACCCTATCGACTATTGTTTGGAACATCTCGTATACAACGATACCCTTTGAACATATCGTATACAACGATACCTACTCCTTTGAACATCTCGTATACAACGATGCCCTATCGACTACTTATTTGAACATCTCGTATATAACGATACCCTATCGACTACTCATTTGAACATCTCGTGTACAACGATACCCTATCGACTACTATTTTGAACATCTCGTATACAACGATACCCTGTCGCCTACTCATTGAACATCTCGTATACAATGATACCCTATTGACTACTATTTTGAACATCTCGTATACAACGATACCCTATCGCATACTCATTTGAACATCTCGTGTACAACGATACCCTATCGACTACTCATTTGAACATCTCGTATACAACGATACCCTTTGAACATCTCGTATACAACGATGCCCTTTGAACATATCGTATCAACTACTCCTTTGAACATCTCGTATACAACGATACCATCTGAACATCTCGTATACAACGATACCCTATCGACTACTCATTTGAACATCTCGTGTACAACGATACCCTATAGACTACTCATTTGTACATCTCGTATACAAGGATACCCTATAGACTACTCATTTGTACATCTCGTATACAACGATACCCTATCGACTACTCATTTGAACATTTCGTGTGCAACGATACCCAATCGACTACTTATTTGAACATCTTGTGTACAACGATACCCTATCGACTACTCATTTGAACATCTCTTGTACAACGATACCTTATCGACTACTAATTTGAACATCTCTTATCGAATACTCCTTTGAACATCTCGTATACAACGATACCCTATCGACTACTCCTTTGAACATCTCGTATACAACGGTACCCCATCGACTACTCCGTTAAACATCTCGTGTACAACGATACCCTATCGAATACTCATCTGAACATCTCGTATACAACGATACCCTTTGAACATCTCATCCCAACTACTCCTTTGAACATCTCATATACAACGATACCCTTTGAACATCTCATACCGACTACTCCTTTGAACGTCTCTTATAAATGATATTCTATCGACTACTCCTTTGAACATCTCGTATACAATGATACCCTATCAATACTCCCTTAAACATCTCGTATACAACAATATTATAACAACTCATCCGTTGAACATGTCGTGTACAATGATATTATTTCGACTCATCCGTTTGCATCTCATGTACAACCATACCATGTCGACTACTCTGTTTAACATCTTGTGTTTGACGATACCCTACCGACTACCCTGTTTAACATCTCGTGTACAAAGATACACTCTCGACTATTGAACATCATGTTGAACATCTCGTTTTTGACAACCATTGTCTATTGATGTCTTTTATGTAGGTATGCGGATGTGTATATGAGTGAACGTGTAATAATATCGAAAAAATAATGAAATAAACCATTTTTCGGAACAAACAATTTGTATATGTGTGTATATTTAAGCGCGTATGTTCCGCATGTTCATTTATGACATTCATTATGTGTATTCATGTAGGTATGCAGAGGTGTATATGCATGAACGTGTGATTATATCGAAAAAATTAATGGAAAACGAACATGTTCGTGGGAAAGCTGTGAGTACCTTCCCACAGATTACCCACAAATGTATAAATCCGTGGGAAAACTGTGAGTAGTTTCCCACAGATTACCCACGGATGTATAAATCCGTGGGAAAATCGTGGGAGATTTTCCCACACGGTTCCCACAAACTTCCCACAAAAAATATATTACACATTTAAAAGTAAAATAAAATGTTGAAGTATAAATTTTTTTAAAGACGCGCTCTATTATTTCATATCCCCTCTTATATTTTCCCAAATATTTTGAACCAACCTTTTTCTAAAACACTGAGATCTAAAATCTCTCTTTCACTCACACATACTCGATCTGTTATTTTCCAGTCATCACCATACATTCAATTTATTAAACCTCCATTACAATCAATCTTTGCTAGTCTTCGGTTGCATCCTCACCACCATGGACGATAGCGTTTCACCATCATGACTTCCGAAATCAGGTCATTTATATGTTATAACTTTAATTAATTATTAATTTGAGGTGGTTACGCTTCAATTTCTTGTTTAGGTGATTTCAGGAATTAGGGTTCATAAAAGCCCCAATTTATATGACCTTGGAAAATGATTGTTTGCTGAAAGTGAAGTCAGTTACAAGGTTGTATCTTTTCTTATATTCTTATTAAATGGTAAATTTGAATGTTATATGATTAGTGTTATATATTTCATGCTCATTCAAGCCCTGTCACGTATTGTATTTTTTCAGTCTTTTGAGTACTTTTTTATCCTTATTTTGGTGTGATTCGTGATAAATAAGTTAACATTTTTTCCCGGGTTACATTTGATTCACCTATTATATTGTTTACAGGTATTCGATTTGAAGGTCATTAATGTACAAATTTTTACTCGTTGAAAAGTTCGTTTTCTCGGTGTCTCTTCGAATTGATTTCCGGTTAATTGTGTGAAATTAGTTGTTCTTGGTGAAACAAATATTTTTGGTTTTGGAAAATAAATGAGCAAGACTTAATGATAAATGACGAGAAATTAAAACAAGTTAAAATGTAAACGGTGCGATATATAAAACTTTAAAAGTAAATGACGAAAAATGAAAGGACGTAAAATTAAAACTAAACATAAAGCAAATGATGCAAATAAAAACTTAAACTAAAAGAAAAGCAAAAATAAAAATTCAAATAAAGAAAAAGGCGGGAAAAATAAAGCTTGAATACAAAAATACTTAAACAGAAAAACCACAAAGAAAATTAGACAGAAACCTTCATTCGCAAGTTTAAAACTTCCGGATGAAGCTTCCTTCATTCGGAGCTTTTGACTTCCGGATGAAGGTTCCTTCATTCGGAACTCTAGGACTTCCGGATGAAGGTTGCTCACTCGGGACTTTAATACTTCCGGATGAAGGTTGCTTACTCGGAACTTTAATACTTCCGGATGAAGCTTGCTTCATTCGGAACTTCAAACTTCCGGATGAAGCTTGCTTCATTCGGAACTTCAGACTTCCGGATGAAGGTTGCTCACTCGGAACTTCAGACTTCCGGATGAAGCTACCTGGGAATGATAAGATACAGAACCCACAAACTCGAAGAACAGGGTATAAACAGTAACAACGATTTATCCTTAAATCAATTAAAATCAAACGAAAGATTAAACCAAATCAACCAATAAGCATCAACAAACAATAATCAATCAAAACAAATCATCAAAACTAACAAACATAACCTAATCAATCAAAAACCACTTGATCAAAATCATAAAAACTCAAGAACATGAACAATGATGAATAAGAACAAATCGAACTAGAAAGTAAGAAGATGATGAATTAAAAGCTTAATTAAAAAGTAAGGATTCAATAACAAAATCTTAAACACAAATTAATCTAGAGAGAGAAAGCATAAATCTAGAGAGAGAAACTACCTACTCCTAATCTAATCCTAAAAACTAACCAACCCTCTCACATGTTGTGAGGGTGGTATTTATAGGAGAGGGGAGTGGTTGGTGGCTTCCTCTTTATTTCATTCTTTCTTGGTCCTCAGTCTTTCAGTCTTCTTAAATTCTTCGACTTTTCAGACTTCGTCTCGAGATTTCTTTGAACTCGTTTTGTAAATTCTTCATAATTTAGACTTGAGTTCTTCGGCTTTTAGTAAACTTCCGTCTTTTGACCTTTTCTTCGATAAATCTTCAGAATTGGTCTTGGACTTCCGTTCTTTTTCCACTCTTGATCTTTCGACTTCATCTTTCGTCTTTTTCTTCGATAAAAGCCCGTGAAAGACGTGTTTTCTCCACTTCTCACCTTCTCGACCCTGAAACACAATAAAAACACAAACCACGCATAATTCCCCCATTTACGACATAAAATATACGTTTAGGTCCCGTTTTAATGTAATTAAGTGGTAGAAAAGATGGGTGTTTTCACACCTATCAAATCCCCTACACTTAACCATTGCAATGCCCTCATGCAATGCTTAGTGATAAAGCAAGGTTTACACTTTCCATCATAATCAACCTACCTTGGCCTTTATTAAACAACTAAGGAAAAGATAGAAAATAACAAGATGCAACAAGGAAGAAACATGTTAAGAAATCTAAGACTTACATTAGGGCTTGTGTGTCATGAATGTTTATCACCCTCAAGTTTCACGTTCCCCATGCCAAGCTTAAAAACAAGATCATTGTTAGTACAAGTTAGCATAACAAACATTTACTCATGCGGTTCAATTAATCACTTAAACTCCCTTATTCCTATGGGTATCTCTTATGTTTTATTGATGTCTTGAATGATCACGAGGATGCATTGTTGACTTATTTCGATAATTTATTTAAGCTGAAAGCAAAGTAGGACGATTTGATCAATAGTTAGCTAAAGGACAAAATCTCTTAAAACTGCTTCTCGGGATATCAAAAAGTTCATATCTTGGCATAACTCGGTTCATGATTTGAGACCTTTCTCGGGCCGATATTTGGCATGTACTTCATACTTCATATCTTGAGAGACGTGCTTGAGATAATGGTCTTCTCATCGTTCATAGAGTTTCTTCACTTGGAGACTTTTGAGAGGTACTCCAACTTTGTTGACCATGACTTCATGATTATTTCTTCAATCTCTATTTGGGATTTTGAGATACAACGATCCGCCTCCTTTTCGGACTTGGATCTATTTATCCTCATACCTTGTTAGGGTCTTTTCGGATAGACTTCTCCATGATCTTTACGGGATTTGATTGCTTTTCGTCGTGAGTCTTGATCCTTCATATTGACTTTGGGAATAATGCTTTTCACATCACCTTGGATCTTTAGCAATAAAATGGAATCCTCATGCCTTGTTAGGGCCTTTTCGGACTCGCCAATCTTCGCGCCTCGTTTCATAAGTTATGCCTTGGCTATGAACTCTTATCATTACCGAGCAACTTTTAAATGATCTTGGGCTAGAAGCTAAGTAACCTTTCAAATTATACGACCTTACTTATTGCAGATAATTTATTAGCAAGTGATGGGAGAAAAAGATCATAATTAACTCACATAAGTTAATGAGAGAATACCAAACCTGTAACCAACTCTATCATTTCTCGTTCTCCATAATTTAAAATCTCAAGGAATGAGACTCGTGGATGCTTAGCCTAATAAACCAATTAAGGTCTACATGGTTAAGGATACTAGCTAGAGTGAACTTGGATAAGTAAACTCGGGTTGAGTCAAAAAATTCACAACGGGCCTAATATATCTAAGATAACTAAACTTATTAAAACCATTTTATTAAAATAAGAGAATAATAGCAAAAATAATGGGAACTACAACTAGGCCAAAATAGATTAAAAATTTTGAAAAATGTCGAAAATTTGATTTTCCGGTTAAAATGCGGGCAAATACAAGGAAAAGACCACTTAACTTCGATAGAAGTCCCCCTACACTTAATATAAACATTTTCCTCAATGTTTAAGCATGTGGGAGTAAACTCCCCTACACTTAGGAAATTGTGCACGTTGTTTAAATCTCGCTAAGGAAGAGACAACTAAAGAGATTCCTATTTGAATATTGGGAAATATAAAAATAGAGAATCGAAAAGAGTTTAGGATAGAACCGGGAAGAAGGGAACACGGAATCACGGTTCTTCAAAAGTCATCAAGAGTGTGTCTTTGAAGCTCTAATCCCTGCATATGATAAGAAAGAGAACAAGAAACACCAACGGGGCTCCCCCCTACTCTTATGGTGAAATAAGATAGATAATTGGGTTGCCTCCCAAAAAGCGCTTGTTTTTGTTGACCGAGTCACGAGCCTGACTCGTCCCCGAATTAAATGGTCCATGGGGAAGCCTCGAATGTGATACCGGGGTCAAAGACCTTGTCCTCGTTCCCGGTTGACATCAACAAAGGATAGGCGGGTGGGTGATATGAGCTTAAACTCATATCCTTTTATCAACAAATAACCCTAAAACATGAAGCAAAATACCAATTTATTTGGCAAAAACAGTATTATGTGGTATGTTTGTGTTTGTGTGCACTTGTGTAGGTAAGAAGATACATTTTCAAGCAAACAAGGAAAAATCAAGCTCAAATGGATGAAAAAGACAAAAGAGGATCAAAAGTGACAAGACTTTGAAGAATAAGGACCTATCTTGACAAGTTATGAAAGTTGAAGGACTAAAAGTGAAATAATGTAAAAGTCAAGATTCAAGTCAAACCTGGTCAACTATCAAGTCAACTCAGTCAAAGGATGATTTTGTTGAAGAGTCAAAGTTAAAGGACCAAAAATGTCAAAAGAATGAAGATCCTAGCTTAAAACAGCAATCTGCCAAGAAGAAGGACTTGTTCTGCCAAGATTGGAAAGATATGCAAGTGTGATCCATGTGTCAAGATTTCAACCAATGAGAAGAGGAATAATGCTTCACACGGATTGCCACTTCAGCTCAATAAATGCCCACTATCGCCGCCACATTTAATACACAATCTCAACAGTTTGATCCACAACTCTCTCCCACAACTAATCAGAGATTGACACGTGTCTTCTTCTTCAAAGTGAAAAATTGCCAGGATCGCGATTTTGATAGAAGCCATTTCATGGGAAGATTAAAACACCAATATTGCTCAATTTTGAGAGACGAGTTCAACGGTGTAAACCAATTAACAAGTCACTCATCCAATCAAAAACACCCAAATCTGTTCATAACCTTCAAAATGCAATTAAGCAGATTTCTCCACGTGGCAAGCTGGGATTGGCCCTGACACGTCACCAACCCCAACTAACTCTCCTCTCATGCCTATAAATACCTAGTTTAGTCTTCATTTGTAAGTTGTAGCTTAATTTTGTAAAACACCTAGTTCTCCCTTTCCTTTCCTTTTTCCCTTAATTCTACTCTAACTACTCAAGAGTCTGACAAACTCTTGAGTTAGTTAGTTAGTTGATAGCTTGTAACAAACTTTGTAACTGATTTCCCTCAATAAAAATTCAAATTTACTCTTTCCCGCCAATTCTGTTCTTATCAATCCAGTTCATTACTTGCTGTTATTGGATCATCCTGTTGTTGATTTGTGTTTGTTATGATCTTTAATTGATCATAATTGACATTGAGGAAGATTGGTAGCTGTTTGATCAGAATTTGTTCATTCCATTGTTCATTTGAAGATTTCAAGCAGATTGAAGATTGTAGATGATTTGTAGCTGATTAGATTGTTGATTAAGTGTTCCCTAGTGATAAGGTGGTGGTTATCACTAGGGCAAGAGAGCTCAGCGCTCCTCTTCTTCTCAAAGGATTACTTCAATAGGTTTTGAATTGCTAATTTTTGGTTCCACTCAATTGCAATTGCCATGCTTAATACCTAGTGTAGAATTTACTTGGTGGCATGATAAAAGTTGATTAGTTCAGTTGTGATTGATTCTAGACCTGTGTAGCTTTAGTGTAATTGGTTATAGCTTTATAGCTTGATACTTAGTCTGTTTCAGTTTTCATAAGTTTAGCTATTCATTTTGAGAATTAGTAGTGCTTAACTCTTGTTACTTGCTTGTATACATTGCATCTTGGTTTATAAACTTAGGATATTATAGCTCTTAACTCAGTATAAACTTTTGCTCAATAATCTTTCACAAAATCTCATAAAAAGATCATAAGTAGTGTTTGGCAACAGGTTTAAGCCATAATCATTGTGAGAGTTGTGGTGTTCTAGTTGTAACAAGTTGGATTTTTAGCCTGTTTTGGTCTTGTGTGATCAAGTTGAGTTCAATTTTTCTGATATCTTCCACTCATAAGTCAAGTAGCTCACTTTTGTGTTTTGAAACTTTGTTCATCAGTCTTTGCAAATTAGCATTTTTAGAACTTTCAAGTTTCAAAACATTATAGCATCTTTTTTAGTTAATCATTTTTGCTCAAACCTTTTTCTATAGATCAATTAACATCTAAGGTTTCTGTGATAGTGAGGATTTTCTACAGTATTCAACAATAAGCCAGAAAATAGCTTTTCAGTTCAGTCTTAGCAAAGTGCTTTTTCTGTAATGTTTTAGGCACTATTTTCTTGAATCTCCAAATCCACTTCATAAAAGTAGTGATTTTCTTTCACAAAAACGTTTACAAAGTGTTGAATATTGATTTTTGAAAATTTGAGTTTTTTCCAAAATCTGGTCAAACTTGGTCAACATAAGCTCTTTTGGGCTTAATTCAGTTTTAAAGCTTATTTCTTGATGAAAAAGGTTCTGGTTTGATTTCCCAATCTTTAAATCAAGTACTTAATCAGTTTTGATAAAAAATTCAAGTTGTGACTGTTTGGTTTAAGCTGTAGCTTATTTTGAGCTTATTAATAAGCACTCATTAGCTCATTTTCCATCTTTAGCTTAATTCCTTAGACACACGTAGTTTAAATTGGATTTGAAGTCTTTTGCAATTTGTTTCATTGATTTTGGTTTAGTAATAAGCTCAAACGAGCTTATTTTGTTCTTAACCCGTTTTTGATTAAAAAGTTTTCAAAAATTGCAAATAGGTCCTTAAAGGTTTAATCAATTTTAATTTCTAGCTAAACTTCCTAATTTTCTGGAATTTGCAAAGTTTAAGTCCTTTACTTTTGAAAGTGTTTAAATTCAGTTGGATAGTTTGTTAATTTGTTACCATTTTGGTTAGTTTGTTACTAGTTTTACATAATTGGTCCTTGTAGTTAACTGTTTTGCATTTTTAGTCCTTATAATTGTTAGAATTTACATTTTGAGCATTTATCTTTCATAGAAATTACATTTTCAGTCCTTCTAGTTTTATATTTTGTTAATTGAATTTTGTTTGAATAAAAAATTGGTATTTGCAAAATGTTTTACGTATAAGTAGTTTAATATTTTTCATTTTTAAATAGTGTTGTTTGAATTAGCAATAGATTATCAAAAAAAACGTTACCAACCAAGAACAATTAAAAGCAATAGATTGTTAGGCCTTTCAATTTGTCAAGAATCGAGAAAACGAACTTCACTATAAAACACGTATTAAATGGCGCCGCTGCCGGTTCTTTGACTACACGAGAGACTATCGATTGACGGTTTTCATTGGCTTTTGGGATCCGTTCACTTTGTGAACGTTATTTTTTTACGTATTATAAATCAAAAACAAATAAAAAAATCAAAAATATAAAAATATATAAAAACTAAAAAATTAACAAAACAATTCTTTTCCTAAAGAATTGACCAAACAAATTAAAAAATCCAAAAAGCAATCTTTTTCCTAAGAGATTGCACCCAAAAATATATATTATTGGATTCTCTCGGTTTTTATGTACATATAGTATTTTCCTTTAAAAAAAAACTCATAAATACAAAAATATTTTCCATATATTATTATAAGTAAATACGTATACGTATAAGAACAATCAATCTACATATCTTCCATAAGTATTGCCGAGGCAATACACCGTGTTGAGGGGCGCTCCGGTCCTTGACACGTGTGTCGATCAAACAAAATAAAGCAAGAATAGATAAATACTCTCAATAAGCAACAATTCAAAGAATACGAACATTTAAGTGAATAGAAAGGCGATGTGCTATAAAATGCCATCTAAGGGTCAATAGGTACTTAAGTGCTTCGCGCCACCTAACCCCCCGTTCACTTGGGAGTATTCTAAGAAGGAAGGCTTAATTGAGGGTCTTGCACCCAAAGTAGTAAATACATATATTGTTATTTTCTTGTGGATATTTAATATTGAAACTCGAAGAGGATAATCCATTTCTCTTCAAAGTCACACGAGAGCTTCTCTCTCATTCCTCGTATTGAGTTGCATGCTCACTCGCGGGCGTGCACAAATACCGATTGGTGTACAACCTCTTCCTCCGAAAAGGAAGAAAAAGAGAAAGAGTAAGACCACCACCGTCCATCAAGCCGATCACGAGAATCGTGCTTTGTCACCACCACAAGTAGCCATGGCTATTGATAATCGTACTTTGTATGAACGTATGCAATCCAACATTCATGGATATTCTAGTGCCATTAAGATTCCCGACTTTCCCGCTAACACATTTGAGCTACATACATCTATGATCAATATGGTTGCTTTATCACCTTTCTTGGGAAAACAAAATGAGGATCCTCATGCTCACCTTAAGAGATTCCTTTCACTTTGCAATACCATTAAGCATAATGGGGTTCCACATGAGTTCATTAGATTGATGTTAGTGTCATTTTCCTTAGATGGGAGTGCTAAGCATTGGTTAGACACCCAACCACCCGATAGTATCACCACATGGGACGGTTTTACCACTAAGTTTTTGAACAAATTCTTTCCTCCACAAAAGACTATGGCTTTGAGGAATTTAATTATGGGCTTTACACAAAAACCTAGTCAATCCTTTAGTGATGCTTGGGAAGAGTATAGTGAGTTGTTGAGGCGATGCCCTAACCATGGATTGGATGATGTAAACCAAATCAATACCTTCTATAATGGCCTTAAACCTCACCACCAAGATTCACTAAATGCTTCCGCGGGAGGGAGTATTCTTCTTAAAACATACCACGAGGCTTTGAACATTATTGAGACTAAGGCAATGGTTCAAACAAACAATCCATTTGAAGAAAGGGTTCATGTTATCCAAAACACTTCTCAAACTCCTTGTGACAACCAACTCCTCAAGTTTCAAGAAGCGATTTTTCAAAGGATGGATAGAGATAGTGAAAGGAATTTGCAAAGACAACAAGAAATGTTTCAAAATTTTAAGAGCATGACATTGAACAATTCCTCAAATAATGTGAATGCCATCACCATTTCTTGTGTTACTTGTGGAGGTCCCCACTCTTATGAACAATGTGATAAGGTGCAAGGGTATCAAGGGGAATGCTATGAGGAACATCGTGAACACTTCAAACCTAACATCAATCCAAATAACCTTTCTTACAAATCCCAAAATTACCTTACTCCACCCGGCTTCCCACCCCAACCACCCAACCAAATTCCACAAAATCCTCCTCAAATTTTAGCAAGGAATCAAGGGCAAAGACAACCATACCAAGGAAATAACTACAAGGCACCCAATCAATTTCAACCTCAAGCAAATACCTTTTATCCACCACAACAAGCATTTAATCAACCACTTCCATTTATTCCCAATCAAGCATATGCTCCAATACCAAATCAAGCTTACCCTCAAAATCCAACTCAAGGATATGGGATGCAAGAGACTCAAGAGTATGTTGACAAGAAAATGCGTGAAATTGAGAAGAGAATGAATGATCAATTGAAACGTACAATGGAGGAACAAATCAATAGGGTTTTAGTGGCGGTAACTCAAAGACCACAAGGGGCTTTACCTTCTAACACACAAACAAACCCTAGGGCCAATGTCAATGCTATTACAACAAGGAGTGGAACAACAACAAAGGATCCTTCACCTCCTAAACCCACTCTTGTTCAACCCACTTGTGCTCCTACTTGTGACAAGCCTTCTACTTCTACTCCACCTCCTCAAAATGCTCCTATTCACTCAAACACACCTTCTCAACCACCTCATACTTCTCCTTTACCTTCTACACTTCCCAATGAAGAAGCTAACAAAGACAAATCTTCCACCACAACACCTATTCCACCTACACCAAAACCTACTCTTCCATACCCTTCAAGGTTGAAAAAGGACAAGTTAAAGAACAAAGATGACATCCAAGTCTCCAATTTCTTAAGGATGTTCAAGCAACTCAATATCAACATATCCTTTGCGGAAGCTCTTGCTTATATGCCAAAGTTTGCTAAGATGTTCAAGGATTTGCTCTCAAACAAAGAAAAATTGGTTGATTTGCCCAACACATCACTTAATGAAAATTGTTCCGCGGTGTTACTCAAAACCTTACCAACAAAACTTGGAGATCCGGGGCGCTTCTTGATACCTTGTAATTTTCCCGGTGTTGAAAATTGCATGGCTTTGGCGGATTTAGGGGCGAGCATAAATCTCATGCCTTTATCGGTTTGGAAACAACTATCTCTTCCCGAGCTCACTCCCACTAGGATGACTCTTGAACTAGCCAACCGAACCATAGCTCACCCCGTAGGTATAGCGGAAGATGTGTTTGTAGGTGTGGATAAGTTTACCTTTCCGGCCGACTTTGTAGTGGTCGATTATGACATGGATCCTAGAGTGCCTTTGATTGTTGGTAGACCGTTTTTGAGAACGGGTCATACCTTGATAGATGTGGCGGAAGGAGAATTAATTATAAGAGTAGAAGATGAGAGAGTGGTGTTTAAGTTAGGCAAAGTTTGTGATAGAAAAGAGGTTAAGGAGTCTAGACCTTGTGAGACTATTAACATTGTGGATGTGCTAGATGAAGTGTGTAATGAGCACTTTCATGATGCTTGTAAGAATGCTAGTGATGAGATACCCCATGTTGAAACCGTGGCCTCAATTGCTCCCTCTTTAACACCTTTTGGAGAGAGTGATTTCCTCTTGGAGGAATTTGAGTCTAACTTTCTTGGTGATGATGATTCTCCCATTAATTGGGAAGAAGATATTCTTACAATCCAAAAGTTGCTCAATGAGGACCCCATTCCTTCTCCTATTCCACAAGAGATTACCATTGAGGAACCTTCCATAGTAAAACCTTCCATAGAGAGTCCACCTCCCATTGAACTTAAGGAACTTCCATCCCACTTAGAATATGCTTTCTTAGAAGGAAAAGACCAATTACCGGTGATTATTGCTAAAGAGTTGAAAGAGGATGAGAAGGAGCAACTTATTGAAGTCCTTAAGAAACACAAGAAAGCCTTAGCATGGAAAATATCCGACATAAGGGGAATTGATCCACATTTTTGTACTCACAAAATCCTTATGGAGGATGACTATAAACCCGCCATTCAAAACCAAAGGAGAGTTAACCCAAAAATCCATGAGGTTATTAAGAAGGAAGTGATTAAACTCTTAGATGCGGGTATGATTTACCCCATTTCCGACTCTCCATGGGTTAGCCCGGTTCATTGTGTTCCAAAGAAGGGTGGAATCACTGTGGTGCCTAATGAGAACAATGAGCTTATTCCCACGAGACTTGTGACCGGTTGGAGAGTTTGCATTGATTATAGAAAACTCAATGAGGCAACTAGGAAAGACCATTTCCCGCTTCCTTTTATGGATCAAATGCTTGAACGCTTAGCGGGAAATGAGTACTATTGTTTTCTTGATGGCTTTTCGGGTTATTTCCAAATACCCATTGACCCTAAGGATCAAGAAAAGACCACATTCACTTGTCCCTACGGTACATTTGCTTACAAGAGGATGCCTTTTGGCCTATGTAATGCACCGGGGACGTTTCAAAGGTGCATGATGGTGATTTTCCATGACATGATAGAGCAAACCATGGAGGTTTTTATGGATGACTTTTCCGTATTTGGAAGCTCCTTTAGCTCATGTCTCACCAATCTTGAGAGAATGCTTAAGCGTTGTGAGGAAACACGTTTGGTGCTTAATTGGGAGAAATGTCACTTTATGGTGAAAGAGGGGATTGTTTTAGGACACAAGATATCCAATAAGGGATTAGAAGTTGATCGAGCTAAAATTGATGTGATTGCTAAGCTTCCCCCACCCACTTCGGTTAAAGGTGTGAGGAGTTTCTTAGGTCATGCGGGATTTTATAGGCGCTTTATACAAGATTTTTCTAAGATAGCTAGACCGATGACTCATCTCTTGGAGAAAGAGGCTCCTTTCATTTTTGACCAAGCTTGTTTAGACTCTTTTGAGACCCTTAAGGAAAAATTAACTAAGGCTCCCGTTTTGGTTTCTCCAAATTGGGAATTACCTTTTGAGCTTATGTGTGACGCTAGTGATTATGCGGTGGGGGCCGTCTTAGGACAAAGAGTTAATAAGCATTTTTAGCCTATACACTATGCGAGTAAAACCATGACCGGTGCACAACTTCATTACACTACCACGGAAAAAGAGTTGCTTGCTATAGTATATGCTTTTGAGAAGTTTAGACCATATCTTGTGCTTTCCAAGACAATAGTGTATACGGATCATTCCGCTCTCAAGTATCTTATGACAAAACAAGATGCTAAGCCTAGGCTTTTGAGATGGGTTTTGTTGCTTCAAGAGTTTAAGATAGAGATTCGTGATAAGAAAGGGGCCGAGAATTTAGCGGCGGATCATTTGAGTAGACTTGAGCATCCTTTTCAAGGAGATTTCCCACATCAAGAAATCAATGAATCCTTTCCACTAGAGGAGCTCATGTCTATCTCTTCCCAAGAGGATGCCACACCTTGGTTTGCGGATATAGCAAACTATCTTGTGGGCAATGTGCTTATTGAGGGTCTTACTTACCAACAAAAGAAAAAGTTTCTTAAGGAAGTTAAGTATTACTTTTGGGATGATCCATATCTTTTTAGGCAATGTGCGGACCAAATCATTAGACGATGTGTAGATGGGCCCGAGGCATTTAAAATCTTAGAGGCATGTCATAAAGGACCTACGGGTGGACATTTTGGGCCTAACTACACCGCCAAGAAAGTCTTTGATTCGGGTTACTATTGGCCTTCCATTTACAAGGATGCCCAAGAGATGGTAAAATTTTGTGATGTTTGTCAAAGACAAGGAAAAATTACACAACGTGATGAGATGCCACAAAATTTTATCCAAGAGTGTGAGATATTTGATGTATGGGGAATAGATTTCATGGGACCTTTTCCATCCTCTAAGGGAAACAAGTATATACTTGTGGCGGTGGATTATGTGTCCAAGTGGGTGGAGGCTAAAGCCTTACCTACTAATGATGCTAGAGTGGTTGTAAAGTTCTTGAAACAATTGTTTGCTAGATTTGGTGTACCTCGGGCCATCATAAGTGATCGTGGTACGCACTGTTGTAATGATCAATTCACGAGAGTTATGAAGAAATATGGAGTGAATCATAGACTTTCTACCGCGTATCACCCTCAAACAAATGGTCAAACCGAGGTCACAAATCGTGGTTTAAAGAGAATTTTAGAGAAAACGGTGGGAGAGCATAGAGCTTCTTGGTCGGATAAGCTCGATGATGCTTTGTGGGCGTTTAGGACGGCCTTTAAAACACCAATTGGTTGTACTCCTTATAGGCTTGTCTATGGAAAAGCGTGCCACCTCCCATTTGAGCTAGAACATAAGGCATCTTGGGCTCTCAAGTGGGCTAACTTTGATTTAAACCAAGCCGGTTCACATAGGAAAGATCAAATCAATGAGATGGATGAGTTGAGAGCCAATGCCTATGAGAATTCTTTGCTTTACAAGGAAAAGACTAAGAAATTGCATGATGCTAAGATCAAGAATCGTGAGTTCAAAGTTGGAGAGCCGGTTCTCCTCTTTAACTCAAGATTGAAGCTTTTTGCGGGCAAGCTTAAGTCGAGATGGTCCGGTCCATTCACTATTGCTCAAGTGTTTCCATATGGAACTTTTGAGTTGTCCCAACCCGATGGTCCAAATTTTAAAGTGAATGGTCACCGTGTTAAACACTACTTTGGGGAGGACATTTCCGTTGAAATGGTCCAAGAGGTCCCCATTTTCCCCATGAATTAATTCATTGAGGGACGAGTCGAGCTAGAGACTCATTAACTCAAGCATCGTATAACTAGGTTTAGAGTGTTGTAGGCATAAGCTTGGAGATAAGTGTAGGGGAGACCTTCTTTTGTCTTCTTGATTGTTTGTAGGGTTGCTCACTCATCTCATGCTTTGGAGCTTATGGAGGAGGCCCTTGTATCCGGTTCACTTCGTTACTTTAGTGAATTTTCATTGACACCTTGTGCTTAAACATGATTTCACTAATAGTTGTCCTTTCCTTAACTTGGGTTAAGCAAAGTCTATTCATTGTCATAAGTGTAGGGGAAGTTGAAATACTTCCATGCTCTTAAACATTGAGGACAATGTTTAGCTTAAGTGTAGGGGGGGTCTTCTATCGAAGTGACCTTACCTAGAACTTGTCATTGTCTTGCATGATAACATGATAAAAATGAATTTTCAACATTTTTCAAATTTTTGATCTACTTTGGCCAACAAAAATATGCATTCATAATTTTTGCATCAATCATTTTTCATTTTTGCATAACACATTTGCATTGTATATATATTTCTTCTTCTTTTATTTTTCATCAAAAATATATAAAAAGGAAAAATATAATAAAACATGGTTTTAACAAATTTAGATTTCTTTGACATATTAGGCCCGCCATGGATATTTTGACTCAACCCGAGTTTGCTTATTTTAGCATTCTCTAGCTAGTATCCCTAACCATGTAGTCCTTCATTGGTCTATTAGGCTAAGCTTCCACCAATTTCATTCTTTGAGATTTTAAACTTGTGGAGAATGGGAAATGATAGAGTTGAAGCAAGTGTAAAAGGGCTAGATAGACTTCATGGCAATTACTTGTGGCTAAACCCTTCTCTTCTTGACCTCTATTTTCTTCGCATGTATATAATTGTTAATAAATAATCAAGTACGGTTTTAATTGGTTTGTAATCTCTTATGCATTTTTGGCTAATCATTTATGGTTGATATGAGTACGTCTTAAGATTCTAAGTTAGCACGTTTTATGTGTACTAGACTTATGTCATGCTCCATATTTAGCGGGTGTTTTTCCTTTTCTTCTTTTCAAATTTCTTTGTGAGGAATAAAGAAAAATAAGAGCGGCTTATGAAAAAAAATGAGTGGCTAGAAAAAAAAAGAAAAAGGAAAAAAAATAATGCAAGACTCCCAAGAGGGGCAGTGTGGTGTTTATTATAGTGACTATTGAGTTCCAATATTACCTTGACGGGTTGCGGGGATTCAATAGATTGCTCCAATCCAATATTACCTTGACGGGTTGCGGGGTTGAAGATCCAAAATCTCAAAAAGAATGGATGTAAATTATTGCGTGAGTTTTATTTTTCTTTCCTTAGCGAGTGTGTAGTTACTTATGAAAGCATGACATGAGGATTTTACACATAAGGCGAATGACTTATTACTCTTAATACGGACTTATATTAATTGTGAGCGGTTTTTCAAGTAATGGATGAGAAGATTACTTAGGATTAAAACCGTGCTTCCTTATTTTTGGATTTTACACTTCTTATATTTCACACTTGAATAATGACAAATTTGCCCACAAGCAATTTGCTCAATTAATAACCGGTTCCACATTTAATTGTCATGAATAAGTTGATGCACTTTTTACTTGTGAATGCAATGATCCCATTTATAAGCTTGGTATGGGGAAAGTGAAACTTGAGGGTGATAAGTATCCATGGTATCCAAGCCCTAATCCAAGTCATTGAATTCTTTATGAGTTATTTCCATCAAAACCATTTCAAGAAAAATCAAAAAGATATAGATAGAATTGTATTTTGATTCATTGCATTATTAAAAGTCAAAATCATGCATCATCTAGTTTAGAGTAGTGTAGATGCATCTCATATGGCCAAGGTGGATTAATTATGAGGGAAATGTAAATTTTTAAGCCTTGAAATATAATATTGCATGAGGACATGGCAATGTTCAAGTGTAGGGGAATTTGATATGAGCTTAAACTCATATCCTTTTATCAACAAATAACCCTAAAACATGAAGCAAAATACCAATTTATTTGGCAAAAATAGTATTATGTGGTATGTTTGTGTTTGTGTGCACTTGTGTAGGTAAGAAGATACATTTTCAAGCAAACAAGGAAAAATCAAGCTCAAATGGATGAAAAAGACAAAAGAGGATCAAAAGTGACAAGACTTAGAAGAATAAGGACCTATCTTGACAAGTTATGAAAGTTGAAGGACCAAAAGTGAAATAATGTAAAAGTCAAGATTCAAGTCAAACCTGGTCAACTATCAAGTCAACTCAGTCAAGGGATGATTTTGTTGAAGAGTCAAAGTTAAAGGACCAAAAATGTCAAAAGAATGAAGATCCTAGCTTAAAACAGCAATCTGCCAAGAAGAAGGACTTGTTCTGCCAAGATTGGAAAGATATGCAAGTGTGATCCATGTGTCAAGATTTCAACCAATGAGAAGAGGAATAATGCTTCACACGGATTGCCACTTCAGCTCAATAAATGCCCACTATCGCCGCCACATTTAATACACAATCTCAACAGTTTGATCCACAACTCTCTCCCACAACTAATCAGAGATTGACACGTGTCTTCTTCTTCAAAGTGAAAAATTGCCAGGATCGCGATTTTGATAGAAGCCATTTCATGGGAAGATTAAAACACCAATATTGCTCAATTTTGAGAGACGAGTTCAACGGTGTAAACCAATTAACAAGTCACTCATCCAATCAAAAACACCCAAATCTGTTCATAACCTTCAAAATGCAATTAAGCAGATTTCTCCACGTGGCAAGCTGGGATTAGCCCTGACACGTCACCAATCCCAACTAACTCTCCTCTCATGCCTATAAATACCTAGTTTAGTCTTCATTTGTAAGTTGTAGCTTAATTTTGTAAAACACCTAGTTCTCCCTTTCCTTTCCTTTTTCCCTTAATTCTACTCTAACTACTCAAGAGTCTGACAAACTCTTGAGTTAGTTAGTTAGTTGATAGCTTGTAACAAACTTTGTAACTGATTTCCCTCAATAAAAATTCAAATTTACTCTTTCCCGCCAATTCTGTTCTTATCAATCCAGTTCATTACTTGCTGTTATTGGATCATCCTGTTGTTGATTTGTGTTTGTTATGATCTTTAATTGATCATAATTGACATTGAGGAAGATTGGTAGCTGTTTGATCAGAATTTGTTCATTCCATTGTTCATTTGAAGATTTCAAGCAGATTGAAGATTGTAGATGATTTGTAGCTGATTAGATTGTTGATTAAGTGTTCCCTAGTGATAAGGTGGTGGTTATCACTAGGGCAAGAGAGCTCAGCGCTCCTCTTCTTCTCAAAGGATTACTTCAATAGGTTTTGAAATGCTAATTTTTGGTTCCACTCAATTGCAATTGCCATGCTTAATACCTAGTGTAGAATTTACTTGGTGGCATGATAAAAGTTGATTAGTTCAGTTGTGATTGATTCTAGACCTGTGTAGCTTTAGTGTAATTGGTTATAGCTTTATAGCTTGATACTTAGTCTGTTTCAGTTTTCATAAGTTTAGTTATTCATTTTGAGAATTAGTAGTGCTTAACTCTTGTTACTTGCTTGTATACATTGCATCTTGGTTTATAAACTTAGGATATTATAGCTCTTAACTCAGTATAAACTTTTGCTCAATAATCTTTCACAAAATCTCATAAAAAGATCATAAGTAGTGTTTGGCAACAGGTTTAAGCCATAATCATTGTGAGAGTTGTGGTGTTCTAGTTGTAACAAGTTGGATTTTTAGCCTGTTTTGGTCTTGTGTGATCAAGTTGAGTTCAATTTTTCTGATATCTTCCACTCATAAGTCAAATAGCTCACTTTTGTGTTTTGAAACTTTGTTCATCAGTCTTTGCAAATTAGCATTTTTAGAACTTTCAAGTTTCAAAACATTATAGCATCTTTGTTAGTTAATCATGTTTGCTCAAACCTTTTTCTATAGATCAATTAACATCTAAGGTTTCTGTGATAGTGAGGATTTTCTACAGTATTCAACAATAAGCCAGAAAATAGCTTTTCAGTTCAGTCTTAGCAAAGTGCTTTTTCTGTAATGTTTTAGGCACTGTTTTCTTGAATCTCCAAATCCCCTTCATAAAAGTAGTGATTTTCTTTCACAAAAACGTTTACAAAGTGTTGAATATTGATTTTTGAAAATTTGAGTTTTTTCCAAAATCTGGTCAACATAAGCTCTTTTGGGCTTAATTCAGTTTTAAAGCTTATTTCTTGATGAAAAAGGTTCTGGTTTGATTTCCCAATCTTTAAATCAAGTACTTAATCAGTTTTGATAAAAAAATTCAAGTTGTGACTGTTTGGTTTATGCTGTAGCTTATTTTGAGCTTATTAATAAGCACTCATTAGCTCATTTTCCATCTTTAGCTTAATTCCTTAGACACACGTAGTTTAAATTGGATTTGAAGTCTTTTGCAATTTGTTTCATTGATTTTGGTTTAGTAATAAGCTCAAACGAGCTTATTTTGTTCTTAACCCGTTTTTGATTAAAAAGTTTTCAAAAATTGCAAATAGGTCCTTAAAGGTTTAATCAATTTTAATTTCTAGCTAAACTTCCTAATTTTCTGGAATTTGCAAAGTTTAAGTCCTTTACTTTTGAAAGTGTTTAAATTCAGTTGGATAGTTTGTTAATTTGTTACTATTTTGGTTAGTTTGTTACTAGTTTTACATAATTGGTCCTTGTAGTTAACTGTTTTGCATTTTTAGTCCTTATAATTGTTAGAATTTACATTTTGAGCATTTATCTTTCATAGAAATTACATTTTCAGTCCTTCTAGTTTTATATTTTGTTAATTGAATTTTGTTTGAATAAAAAATTGGTATTTGCAAAATGTTTTACGTATAAGTAGTTTAATATTTTTCATTTTTAAATAGTGTTGTTTGAATTAGCAATAGATTATCAAAAAAAACGTTACCAACCAAGAACAATTAAAAGCAATAGATTGTTAGGCCTTTCAATTTGTCAAGAATCGAGAAAACGAACTTCACTATAAAACACGTATTAGGGGGATAAGTCTTGAAAGGGAGAAAGGTCCTTTCAACATACGTATTGTATGTGAATTCAAGATCCACGGGAGGTGGGTTGGGTATAGTGAGCACATTGTCCTCCCCCAAAGACAATGGAAGCTGAGCAAACGGCAAAGCCGTGATTGTATCAATCATAGCATAATCAATGTCACCTCCCGGGTCAAAGCACTCATCCTCATTTCCCGGTATAAAACGAGTAGAGTAAAAGTGATACATCACCCGCTTGGGTGTGCACGTGGGAGGATGAGGTGGTAATATAATATGAGAAGTATGAGAACAATTACCTTCCACCTGCGTCCCTTTTTCAGTAGATTCACATCTTTCCACCTCTGGGATAGAAGGTGTAGTGTCATCGTGTAATAAATCTTCTAGAAAAAGTATATCTCCTTCCACATCAGAATACCCGGATTTGTATTCCACGGGTGTATCAATAGCAAGAAACTCATCGATCTCAGGAATGTGAAAACCATCATCACTAAGGAGTGAAGTATTTTGCTTTAGAAATTCCTCCTCGTCGAAAATAATCTCAATATCGTCATCATTCTCCTCATTATTTAAAGGGCCAATAATATGCTCAGGGATATGGGTACTCGTCTGATCTTGCTGCTGTAAAAATGACTCCATACAAGTTCGCAGCGTGTGTAAAAGCTCTCTTGATTGCGTTTGAAAAGCTGTAGCAAGATCGACAATTGGTTCTTGGTAACTCATCCCGTGACGAGGCTGATGATCGAGTGAGTGCGGTGGGGGCTCAAGATTGTGAAAACCGGAATTATAGCACGGTTGTGGCTCATAGTTGTTCATCGGTTGACAATAATAGGTATCGTGAGGACCCCCACAGTTGTTGCAAACCGAGTATGGAGAAAAATCAAGTGCGTCTTGTGGATAGCTATGATCATTGTCATAATTGTACCCCGGTTCTTGCCCGTGACCATACAGGTATCGAACCGGGCACGAAACATGCCAATGAGAATCGCTTCCACAATAGATGCACGGGGGAACAGGGGGTGGGTTCAAAAAGAGGGAATTAGTCGAGTTGCACAAGGGACAAAATCCGAATTGTGTGTAGTCGATATCGTTTCCGCACCACTCACATGTACACCATTGACAAGAGTTGTTCCCAGATAATTGTTTCCCACACCGGACGCAATGGACATAAAAATCCATGAAGAAAGATAGATAAGCAAGAAGAATATTTTTGGTGCAAAACTATGAAAAAGAAATGCTTTTTATGATTTTTCAAATGTTTTTGGATTTTTGAAAATTTTTGACAAGAAAAATAACGTTCACAAGTGAACGGATCCCAAAATCCAACGCGTCACTCACAAAAAACCTTCGATCTTCACGAAAAGAGCCGGCAGCGGCGCCATTTTAATGTACAAAATTTTACTCGTTGAAAAGTTCGTTTTCTCGGTGTCTCTTCGAATTGATTTCCGGTTAATTGTGTGAAATTAGTTGTTCTTGGTGAAACAAATATTTTTGGTTTTGGAAAATAAATGAGCAAGACTTAATGATAAATGACGAGAAATTAAAACAAGTTAAAATGTAAACGGTGCGATATATAAAACTTTAAAAGTAAATGACGAAAAATGAAAGGACGTAAAATTAAAACTAAACATAAAGTAAATGATGCAAATAAAAACTTAAACTAAAAGAAAAGCAAAAATAAAAATTCAAATAAAGAAAAAGGCGGGAAAAATAAAGCTTGAATACAAAAATACTTAAACAGAAAAACCACAAAGAAAATTAGACAGAAACCTTCATTCGGAAGTTTAAAACTTCCGGATGAAGCTTCCTTCATTCGGAGCTTTTGACTTCCGGATGAAGGTTCCTTCATTCGGAACTCTAGGACTTCCTGATGAAGATTGCTCACTCGGAACTTTAATACTTCCGGATGAAGGTTGCTTACTCGGAACTTTAATACTTCCGGATGAAGCTTGCTTCATTCGGAACTTCAAACTTCCGGATGAAGCTTGCTTCATTCGGAACTTCAAACTTCCGGATGAAGGTTGCTCACTCGGAACTTTAGACTTCCGGATGAAGCTACCTGGGAATGATAAGATACAGAACCCACAAACTCGAAGAACAGGGTATAAACAGTAACAACGATTTATCCTTAAATCAATTAAAATCAAACGAAAGATTAAACCAAATCAACCAATAAGCATCAACAAACAATAATCAACCAAAACAAATCATCAAAACTAACAAACATAACCAAATCAATCAAAACCCACTTGATCAAAATCATAAAAACTCAAGAACATGAACAATAATGAATAAGAACAAATCGAACTAGAAAGGAAGAAGATGATGAATTAAAAGCTTAATTAAAAAGTAAGGATTCAATAACAAAAGCTTAAACACAAATTAATCTAGAGAGAGAAAGCATAAATCTAGAGAGAGAAACTACCTACTCCTAATCTAATCCTAAAAACTAACCAACCCTCTCACATGTTGTGAGGGTGGTATTTATAGGAGAGGGGAGTGGTTGGTGGCTTCCTTTTTCTTTCATTCTTTCTTGGTCCTCAGTCTTTCAGTCTTTCAGTCTTCTTAAA
Organism: Glebionis coronaria; assembly: GCA_025667525.1. Classification (NCBI taxonomy): domain Eukaryota; kingdom Viridiplantae; phylum Streptophyta; class Magnoliopsida; order Asterales; family Asteraceae; genus Glebionis; species Glebionis coronaria. Next base: position 4,104,160 of record CM046879.1, on the reverse strand, counting down.
TTCTTCGACTTTTCAGACTTCGTCTCGGGATTTCTTTGAACTCGTTTTGTAATTTCTTCATAATTTAGACTTGAGTTCTTCGGCTTTTAGTAAACTTCCGTCTTTTGACTTTTTCTTCGATAAATCTTCAGAATTGGTCTTGGACTTCCGTTCTTTTTCCACTCTTGATCTTTCGACTTCATCTTTCGTCTTTTTCTTCGATAAAAGCCCGTGAAAGACGTTTTTTCTCCACTTCTCACCTTCTCGACCCTGAAACACAATAAAAACACAAACCACGCATAATTCCGCCATTTACGACATAAAATATACGTTTAGGTCCCATTTTAATGTAATTAAGTGGTAGAAAAGATGGGTGTTTTCACACCTATCAGTCATATGAAAGATGTTTGATGAATTGTCTATAAGAAAGGTAATTCTTCATATGAAAGATGTTCGATGAATTGTCTAAAAGAAAGATAATTCTTTTTGTCGTACTGTAAGTATCTTGGTTCTTCCAAGATCCCCGTAAGGATATCAACTAAGGGCGTATTTGGTTAAGCTTATGAATTGGGCTTAGCTTATATTATTTAAGCCATTTTTGACTTATATAATATAAGCTTATAAGCCCATGTTTAGTGTTTGGTTTAACTTATGTTTAATAAGGTTATAAGCTAAAGTGTTTGGTTTAGCTTATTTTGTTAAATGACCAAAAAGACATGTTTTAATTAACTTATAAGCTCAAATGTTTGGATTAGCATACTTATTTTTTTCAACTTTTAATAACAATATATACGTGATTTAGAACTAGTGATTTAAAATTTAAAAGGTTTGTTACTTTGTATCATTTGAAAAAATTTGTTACTGTGTATCTTATTATATAAGTATGCATCATTATTTGTTATATAAAAAAGGCATGTTATCAATTCGTCAATCTTTTTGTTGAACTTGTTCAATTAGTCATTTAGTTATAGCAGGCATACAACAAAAATTATTATAGTAATATGATGAAGGCTATTTAATATTTGATAAGGAGAAAGAATAGAAAAATACATGATGATAGACGAGAATGGAAATGAGAAACAAATTAGTATTGGAGGCGATGAAATGAAGTGATACGGAGACTGTTATAAAATGATAAAAATATGACCATTAGATTAGGGTAAATTAGTAAATTAGATTGCGGTGTGTTATATAAGCCCAAAACTTTCAAAAAATCTCACTTTTGTGGCTTATCAAAACACCCATATATAAGCTTAACCAAACACTTGGTTTGGGCTTATAAGCTTATATAAGCTAATAAGCTTATAAGCCTACTATATAAGCTAAAAAAAACACCCCCTAAAAGTTATTGCTATAAGATGTTGCATTTAAAAAAAAAGTACTTTTATAGTATCTAAAAAAGAAGTCGTACTGCAAGTCTTCAGGGGAAGTATGTGAAGAATCCCTATATTATATAACTGAAGATGATTATTTACATGTCATTTGAGTTTAAAATTTTTGGAGTCACAAAATTGGACGTAGTATTTTTGTTTGTTCCTTCCTGTGTACAAGAAAGCAAGAAGCAAAAAATCGTGAAACAACTATATTTATAGAATTCTTGGTTGCTTATTGTAGGTTTGTTGTAATGGTATTTTCAACATGTATTAACATGATTTATATTATTGTTTGCTTGATGTGATAGTAAGAACTCATAAACAGACTGACAAAATTCATAAGGAAGTTAAAATAAACAAAATTTTGATATTCAAATTTAAGCAAACCAAAACACCCATGTATAATAGACGAGAATGCAGAAAATAGTTAAATCAGATTGGTATAGAGTTTGAAATCCCAAATTGAATCTGTATCCAATAAAAAACCATTTAACTCGAAAACTTATTTAATTTCTTTTTCGTTACAGTCCTTCTACACGTCATACGTATTGCTAAAATGGTATCATGTGCATGTTGCATGCCCAAGATGAGACAGGTTGTTCGAGCCTTAGAAGGCGACATCTCCTTATCTGATGTAGACAGAGGACGTGACATAGATCTAGAATTTGATTTCATATGCTTCACATAGATATAGTTTCTGTGACCCATATGACTTTCTCCATGTGCATCTCGAAGAAGAACTCAAATCCTCATGATTGAAGGTACGTATACAAGTAAATGATTAAGAAGTTGATCAGTTCCATTATAGACGATGGCCTCATCCACAAGGTAATATTCAAAATGATATTTGATCTTAGGGGTGTTTAATTTGCGTTTTATACCTGATTGTCTGATTTATGATTTAAAGATAGCAAAAACAGATAATGGCTTTGATTATCAGAATGTCTAATATATTAAACAACCTTGATTACATATGATTCTCTTATTCTAATTATCTAATATGTCATAATCATATTCAGGAGGAGTTCCCGGTTGCAGTTTTCAAAAACAGAAACAGGCAAAATCTATTTGGAGACAGGGTATGTTGATGTCATTAACGTAAACTATGTTTCATGTAAATCTTCTTGAATAAATTGTGATGTACTTTTTACTAACACAAACAACCCAAATTTGTTTTCTAGATATTCAATCTATTTGATATAAAATGTAATGGAGTTATTGAGTGAGGAGAGAGGTGCCAACATCTTGGTTGATTTTATCTAGTTGAGAAGCTTTGACAGATGTGTCGACATCTTGGTTTCTTCTCCAGGGAGCGGTTCGTGCTTTGTTTCATATTCTGGTCACTAGATCGAATAAAGTTAGAGCACTGCTGGAGCTTTCTATCGGAAGAATGTACCTAAGGCTTCCACATGTGTTACATGTGAGATCTAAGAATGCTCATGGGCAGCAAGGCTCTTACAAGATCAAGCTGTTCTACACCACGTGCCTATCATGAATACTCGGGCCAATCAGTCCGAGTTGATGGCCTTGCTTACTATGTTACTGCCTCTTCAAGGTAGCTAACTAAACGTGTTTTGAATTTCTGCTTGCTCTTCTATTTCTCATAATTCTGTATACCAAATTAGCCCTTGTTTTGAATTACTACACTTCAAGTTATAGTAGAATTATATTTTGATGGTTTAGAGTTTGTTTCTAATGGGTATTAAACTTGCAGGAACAAAAAATGGTGATGCCTGGCCATCGTGACTCAAACCTGCTGAAGGAATCAAACGGATACATCCTAACAGCGTTCGTAGGTGCTTTGACAGTTTTGGCAGATTTCATTGGAGCCATAGGGCCTGGTACTGGAATCTTGCTTGCAGTTACAAACATTTATTAGTTACAATTATATATATCAGTACTTTGAGACATTTTAGAATTCTTTATTTTAACTTTGTAATTTATGCTATACAAATTGCTTAAATATATTATTTGAAATTATTAGCTTCTATTTTGGATAATTGTGTATCTCTTTTAGTATTGTTGTGCATGTATTCCCGTCGGTGTATCTCAATTTTCTAGTAGTGGATCGTGGAAAATTATTTCTAAAATTTGTGGGAAACCCGTGGGAATATGTCGGTGAGAAATACGTGGGAATATGTCCGTGGGAAATCTGTGAGAAATAACTGTGGGAAATATGTGGGAAACATATGGGAAGATGGTTGCTAAAACTTGTGGGAAATCTGTGGGAAAGTGGTCGTGGGTAATCTGTGGGAAGAAAGTTCGTGGGAAATCCGTGGGAAAATAACCACTCTTTGAAGGTTAAAATTGTGTGATAAAAACCGTGGAAATCCGTGGGAAAATGGTCAACGCTCTGTGGGAAATTCCGTGGGAAAAATTTACCCACGATGTTTTTACAAACGGAATAATTCTGTGGGAAATCCGTGGGTAAGGGCCCTTTCCCACTGGATTTCCCACAGAACTTGTTGTGGGTAAAGGCTGTTTTTCTAGTAGTGAATAGTGAATGCTAGTTTAAACAACCAAGAAATCACAATTCTCTTTGCTGTAAACGGATCGGATAATGAGTGAACTATTAGACCTTGTTGGGCCATAACATCAGCAAAAGAACCATAACAGGAAAAAGAGAGAAATCAAATCAATTCGTCACAAGAAAATAACAAAATTTGTTTTTGTGAGACTGAAAACTTGAAACAAAAAACCTCAAGGAGTCCCATTGACACCATCTGATTTCATCCCATTTTGGTAAGGTGTTCGACTTCTAAACTCACACAATGCATATAGTCCTAACATGTTTAAAAGCTTAGCTATTGTATTATACTCGACAACCTAATGTTTAATGCAAAGGTTTTAGTTTCATCATCCTTTTAGCCTCTATCTGTCTTTAGTCATTGTCGGTGTATTAGTTCACATGGCCGAGCTGTTAATTGAGAATGATAACAAGAATGATATCTCAAAGTTATCACTAGACATATTACAATTCTGCCATTGAATACCAATAGGTAACAACAAATCACATCAACAATCATTAACAAACAAACCAACTTCCAAATAATTTCCAATAATCACATCAAAATCTGCCGTTTAACAAAAGCCAAGAAGAGTCCAAATAATTAGTATAGTAAACAGATCTGTCGACTTTGTTTAACAACAGTAGTAGTAGGTGGAGGAAATTCATGAATTACTTTCACCTGCTTCGTCTTTGTGGTCGATTTCTTCTTCGAACACAGATGTACCACCGAGGTTGAAAAAAGAACCATTTTCTACAACCGTATAAATGAACATCCTTTTGCATGGTAACATTTTAAACCTTTTTTAGCCGAGATACTTCTCCAAAGATGATTACCGATGAATTCAAAACGAGTTTGGTTACGAGGAAATTTTTGTGTTATCAAGTTACGGTGTGTCCAAAGGCAAACCTTTTTTCTCTATGATTCCTCTCCAGGTATTGATTGCTACCATCTCGTCATCTTCTACTGTGCCGGTTCGTATGTCCCTAGGTGTGAACATCTTGATCGATCGCGTTCGCGTATTAGGGTTTCAGTTTAAGTTTTCAGGAAAGGTGACATGGGAGAGAATGAGATACATTAATAATGTCTATAAGTATATCTATACACCCTATAAGGTTTCATTACCTATTTCAGTCCATAAAGTTTCCTCTCATTATCATGTAAATTATAACTATCGAATTGAAAAAAAAAATTATCTAGTCGCATAAAGTTTCCCACATTGGTTGTATACAAGAAGTTTTGTTTGTTTATGTAATATGATGTTCATAATGGATACAACTTGGTGTTATTACTATTATCTAGTGGCATTTGATATTCATAATGTTAAATATTATTGAATTTACAGACCATTATAATTTCGAATGTTATTACATAATGTTTACTAATATCTCGTTTTTTAGTCTATTACTATCAAATTTATTTTACAAGTTCATGTGAACATTATACACCAAAAATATATGGACTGATTATCGGGTAAAAAGAAAATAAAGCAAGTTACAAGAACATGACAACTTGTATGAATTAACGACATCCAAGTATGTGGATGGTATAGAAATGACAACTTGTGTCATGTTTTTGTCCGACATCGGTTAAAGGCAACAAGTTTTTATCGTTGTTTATATATTACGGAGTAGATGGTTGATGTAACTTGATATCATTAGTATTGTCTAGTGATATGTGGTATTCTGATAGTCTAAATACTATCATTGTTAAAGGCAACTCGTAGATTATGTCACTTTTTGCAAATTAAAGTTTGTCATATATATACCCTTTATGAGCACAAATATTTCGTAGGCAACTTGGTATTCACAAATAAAGGCTCGTGAAGCTGTAGAGTCGAACTCAAAGCAAACAAAACATTAGCGTGCTGTATTCGATTATTCTCTCAACACGAGGCTATACATATATCATCCTACTTATAGTAAGCTTTCCGGTTTATATATCTATGTAATAGACGAGTCTATTCTCTCGATAAGATCAGTTCTTTAGTTTCCTTTATGTTTTTGTTTTTGAAAAACATTAGCAATAACATGAAGCATTAATTATGTTTGCAAACTATACCATAACAAGCTCTGACGTATTCACCACTTCATTGAAGAAATTTGTTTTCTTTCCTAGTTTGGATGTGCATCTTTCAATTTATTAATAATTATAATTTACATATTAGGAGAAGGCAAATGGGCAACAAGCTGCCCCGCTAGTCCTTTTTGTATAACAAAACCAAGTCTATTAAATACAACGTTTGTTTGTGGATTTTGAAGTCAAAACATTATTTTTCATAACACGTTGTATTCTCGTAAGTAGCTCCACCGCCTCAGGTGCAAGGAAACCAAATGTATCAAACGCGAAAAGAATAAACACGTGTTGATTTTCAACACATGCTTTCTCGTGTTTAGTCACTTTGCACGAGGCGGCTTTTATAGCAGCCTGACCCGCTGTAAAATATCGACTGCCTAGCCTCACGAGAGGAGAAACCCCTGTCAAATCAACGCACGCATGTTTACCTCCAACCCATCCAAAAACCAAAACATCAGCGGGTCTCAGTGTGGATCTTCCATCTGACGGGTCGGTCAAGAAATTCACAGGTGCCTCTTTCTTGGCGGAGATCCCGGCACGCCTAGATATGTCGTAAAGAACGTCCCTAACAAAATCATGTCGATACTTGAAGCCCGGAAGTTCTTTACAATGAACCGCATGTTCCCCAAAAGAATCCAAACATGCTTTGCGACAAATAGGGTATATAACATCAACCGAAAATAATGGAATCATAAGGCGGTACTTAAGGATAGTGCGGTATTCCACCGACGACATATGTTGACCGAGCCCGTCTATGGGGATAGCTTGTAGGAAATCTTAAGCATGTGGTGCGCGCAGACACTGGAAAACTGCTTTCTGTCTAACCGTCATGTCAAAGTGGGCTTCCATATCTTTGACCATCTCACTAAAAAGGGCACTCGCCAATGTTTCTTGGCCAATTTTGAAAATCTTTCAATTGATTATATAAAGTCAATTAGACTAACTAGAGTAGTATTTTCAAGACGTTAATCCAAACTAGGGGTGTGCAAGAAACCGAAAACCCAAACCTAAACCGAAAAAACCGAAGAATCGAAACCTCAAAAACCGAAACCTATTAAAAAACCGATGGTTCGGTTTTTGCATTTTGAAAAAACCGAAGCTTTTGGTTCGATTTGGTTTTAGCATTAAAGAAAACCGATATAAACCGAACCGATCTTTATAAACATGAGAATATATATAGGTTCACGTCGAAGCTAATGGACGATGAATATGCTACGCTAGATTAATTGTTTCATAACTAATCATTGTTTAATAACTAATCATTATTTCATATGCTTATTGAACATGACTAAATAATAAGTTTTCTTCTTGATTGTTTTTTAATTAGGTTTTTATCGTTTCTATTGTGTTGATTTATACACATAAATGATTTTTTTAGGATTTTGTGTGATATTTTTTCCTTATTGTTAATGTTGTGTTTCTTGTTGTTATTATTTATTTAAAGCTTTTAACGTGTCTGTTTATGGTATATTCAAAATCGACTTGTAAAAGCGAAGCTCGATAAATCATATAGAAACCAAAAAAACCGAAAAATCAAACAGATAGTAAATCAAAAACCTAAAAATCAAACCGACACAAAATCGAAACGAAATGGTTCCTAAAAATCAGAAACCGGAATTTGTTGGTTCGGTTTTGGTTTTATACAAAAACCGAACCAAACCGAACCATGCTCATCCCTAATCCAAACACTCCATGGTGATACATAGAGATGGCAAATCTTGCCCATTTTGATACATATGGGCACTTTTTGCCCATTTTCAAAAAAGGATGGGGCACTTTTTGCCCATTCTTTATAATGAATGGGCTAAACGGGCGCATATGTAGAAACTAAATGGGCTTAACGGGCGCACTTGTAAAATACAAATTAGTATACTTGACGAATATTGTTTATTAAATTTTTTATCCCGGCTTTCAAATAAGTATTTTTATTTTTTATTTGTAGGTTTTTATATGTTTTTTTCCCTTTTTAGCTTGCGCCCGTTTAGCCCGCCCGTTTCGCCCGCCCGTTTCGCCCATGCCCGTTTAGCCCGCGCCCGTTTAGCCCGCCGCCCATTTAGCCCGTTGCCCGTTTAGCCCGCCGCCCATGCACGCCGCCCGCCCATTTTGCCACCTCTAATTACTCCTACTGTCCTACATGTCAAAATGTTTCGAGTATTGGTTATACATCTAAATACTTTTCTCGCTTTCAAACACCATACAACGAAACATTTTCCTGTTTTCTGTCACAAATCCTAACATGGAATTATAAACTATGCGGCTCAATGCTTGATAATAATCAACTCACATGATGCGGTTCAACTTCAAATAAAAATCAAGATATTAAATATTCTTTTAATCAAATTTATTATCAAACAACAAACTTAAATAATTAAAAAGAATATCAAAATCTTAACTTTTATTTGAAGTTGAACCGCATCATCAAGTTACTCGACAAGAGTTCAATTCATTCAAACTGTTACACAATAGATTCTAGAGTATACAAGGGTTATAACTTTTTTTAACTGTAAACAAATAAGTAGTCGCCTAATTACCTTTAACCATAGCTACAACTTTCAGTGTCGCTATAACAGATTTCTTAATTGACCATCGGCATGCCGATTGAAGGTAGAACCGCTTATATTCAATCATTTTTTTACCGATAAAGAGTGAATATCCATTCGCATTATTGACACATTTTTTTAACTTTTCTTAGATAGTTTAACAATGGTATAAATTTACAAAACAAACCTTTCTCAATTTAAATTGTATTTCAAAAAATTAACATAACCTTGAGAGGCAAACTTAAAAAATTGTTTATTCTAATTGTCATAAGATTATAAATATAAGGCAATATACAACTCTTACAATTTATCGGACCATCCTATTTATAGTAACGTATTGTTGGAAAATATTGTTGATAAAATAACTTTTAACCAACTTTGGACACAATTATTTATATGTATGTGTCATATATATTAGTGATACTTTATTAAAATATGTTTTTAGGATTAATTCATATAAGCAACTTATCTTTAATTTGAGTATTAACTTAATTATAGCGGGCTTATTTCATAAATAAATAATATATTCTTTAATTAAATTTATAATTTAGCTTATCGCATTTAAAATAATTTATTTAATTTTATAAATTTATTACATGTACTTCGTACTTTGTGAAATAATACGTATAAATATTTTTTGTACTCTTTTTAATACGAGGGTGCCGTAATTGCATTCGCAATTGCTTTTAGGACATTAATCGCATTGGATTGCGCGAAAAACGCATTTTGAAACCAAGATTATACGATTATGTTATTTTTGGTTTTATTAATGCTAAATAGATTGAATTTAGTTTTGAGTTGTGGTTTTGTTTGTTTTACTTTATACATATGTTTTTATTGATGAGTTTTTTATTATAAAAAAATAATTTTATACACATTCAAGCTTTTCAAGTAAAGCTCAAGCCTATATTTGTATTATTAAGCCAAAGTCATGTCCTATAAAGCTTGAGCTCGGCTTAACTCGATTACACCCTTATGTGGGATAAGCTTAACCTTATTGATCAAAACTTATGTGGGATACAGTAGACGATGTGGGATAAGTTAAGATTCATAGTATCCCACATAACGTAAAATATCAACCGAGTGTTAAATAGTTGAACATTTTTTCATAAAAAATCATTTATACATTTGTGTATAACCATATTTGTCAAAATATTATGTCAAAACCATGTGATATATAGAAGAGGGAGATTTTGACCATTTTATTATTTTTCCCTTATTAATTGACCCTCCCACATACCCAATTCATGGTTGAACCGCTTATATTGAATCATTTTTTTACCTCAAAGTCAAAGAGTTAATATTCATTCTCGTCATTACAAATTGACACAGATTTTTACTTGTTTTAGATAGTTTAACAATCATATAAATTTATCACCATGCTTACATCAATTTATTTTGTATTTACAAGAAAATTGATATAAGCTTGACAAACAAACTTAAAAATTATTAACACTTTACAATTTATGGCTCACCCCGACCTTCCAATTTATAATAGGGTATCTAATATAAACTTTGACGTCACGGACGATGTGGGATAAAATATTGGATACTATTCTCTTTTTCAATGTCTTGTTCCAAAAAAATTTGTAACTAATTTTCTTACAAGTGATTATATGAAAGAAATAACTAATTTTTCTAGTTATTCAAACGGGTCAAATGATTACCTTTGCCATTCAAATGTATTTTGGTCGAGTAACTTCATCTCGACTAGAGCTCGTTCGAGCCTCGAGCCAAGAAAATGAACTCGCCTTAAGCTCGTCCAAACATATCTTTTAAGTAATACATGTGTTTTTTGTACATTTGTAATTTTGTATGGCTCATGTGTGAATTTCGGGATGTATACAACCGTGCTCAAGCCGAAACAAATTTTGTCTTATATTTCAATGTTAACTTTTATAAAACACATCCTTACCGATAAGTCAAGCTTTTCGAGCCGAACTCGACTCTAGTTTAAACTTTCTCAGACCATCTCAAGCTTTGTTCATGAAGACCGGCCCGTCAAGTGATCAAGCTAAGATCCAAGCAAACAAAATATTATCTAGTCGAGCTCGGCCAAAGTTCGATTCAAATCGACTTGTTTACACCTCTATTTGAATCAACGTGGGATGATGATTAATTATATATTTGAAAACCAAAACTCAAGGGAAGCTTTCACAACATTTAGATAAAAACCCAAATAAAAAAAAATAAATAACCATCGAGATGACAAATTTTTTGCCTTAAATGTTGCATATCTAGACTCCTGAGTTCATGCAATGGAAGGTGTTTAACGTATTCGTTTGCAATGACAAGAACCCAAATTCGTAACAATTGAGGTAAATTGTCAATAACCTTCACAATATTAATTATGAACACATCTCATGTTTGCTCACTTACCTAGCAGTAACTTACCTAACCGTAAGTGCAACTGTATATAGTCGTGAATGCCTGAATATATCAGACAAAAAAGAACTTAAGACAAGGTTGTTACGTAGCAACTCCTTTATTGACTTGTGTTTGAACTGACAGAATCGGCAGCATCAGCTCAACCATTGACACCAAACTCAGAAGGAAGGAAACCTCGTAAAAATCTCACAAACTTGGGATTCGGTAATTGGAGATTATAGTAATGTCGAGGAGGATTCTCTTGATCCTATAATGTTTTGGTCACTTGTTACCTTGATTCACACTTCGTAAAATTTTAAGTTTGAGTTAATAAGTCATCATTATATATATCTTCGATATAAGATGCGTGTTCATAGTTAATTGTTTGAAAATATAATGATATGAGCACAAAGTTTATTTTGCGAATAGTTGTAATGATTTATAATCTTACATAGTCTCATGAAGAAAGCCTTTAATACTTTATATATTTGTTGTATACGGATAGTGTTAACTTGAGACTAATATTATGCTATTCAACTCCTCCCTCACAAACTCCAAAAACTAATATGAATTCTCACCTTTTTTTGACATTATTAAAATATATATAGCTTCTATACATTCTCTATTGAGATATATTTAATTTGGTGGTATTATTATTGTCTACAAGAGTATATCTTTTTGTTGAACATGTTAAATTTTTAATATTTTTTATTATAAATGAAAAATATTTCTACAAGATTTGGCGCGAACCAATTTCCGCAGCTATAAGCGGTACACATTAGGTCTCTCAAAATCATGAAATTGTAGACTTTAGTCAAAATATGCTGGTTAATCTCTAGTTTGACTTATTATCATTTGTAAACTTGTAATATTAGTTGAGCTCGAGATTTGGAATCAAGAATCGTTTGAGCCTCGAGCCAAGAATATGAACTCCCCTTGAGCTCGTTCGAGCATAGCTTTTAACAAATATATGCGTTTTCATACATATAATGTCGGGCTTATATGTGAATTTAGGAATGTATATGGTTTTTTTAGCCATGTTCGAGCCGAAACAAATGTATCTTATATTTCATTGTTGATTTATTGAAAACATGTTATTACAGATAACTCGAGCTTTTCGGGTCGAGATCGACCCTAACTTAAACTTTCTAGAGCCATATCGAGCTTCGTTCATGAAGGCCCGTCAAGCTGTTGAGCTAAGCTCGGAAGCAAACAAAATATTAACGAGTCAAGCTCCGCCAAAGTTTGATTTAAATCGGCTTGCTTACACCTCTATTTGAATCAACATGGGATTTATGATTAATTATAAATTTATAATGTATATATTTGATGACCTAAACTCAAGTGAGGCTTTCATAGCAAAATGAGATGAGCTCAATTGTTGAATCACATGATATAACCATTTAGTGACATTTATATTTAACAATCGGTTGATATTTTACGTTATATATTAATTGGAGCTCCGCCAAAGCGAATCTAGGAGGACAAATATCTGCTGGAAACGTCGAGGGGCCACAAACTACATCAGGAGCGGTTTACATCATGGCAATGTCGTTTAACAACGTGTCCTGTCCTCAGATAGGTTACCAATGAAGGACGAAAAAGAACGAGGATATAATGCAAGACATTCAGGTGCAGGCAGTGGGACTAATTCTTGAGGCAAAGTGATCTCCGAAACCAAGTGGCAAATATTATGGAGTAGATCATTGAAAGCATCTACTTTAATAGAGTTCAAGGAAGGAAACATCGTGAAAATTGAAGAAACTATGTCGAGGATTGAGACTATAATGTTTATGTCTCATGTTACCTTGATTCACAGTTCCTAATATTTTGATTTTGAGTTAATAACTCATCATTAAGATACCAAGTTTGGTTTGCGAATGGTTGTATTGATTTATAATCCCACCTAGTCCCATGTAAGAAGCTTTTGATACTTTATATATTTGTTTTATATGAATAGTGGTAACTTGAACACAGTTTAGAAGAATTTGAAAACAATCCTCAAAATCTTCTTTGCTCTATCCAAAAACTGATAATTTTTTATAGAAACTTGTATCAGTACTTTAATTTGGTGTTATTATTTTCTTCTCTATTAATATATAAAAAGAGTATATCTTTTGTTAAAGATGATAAATTTTTAACATTTTTATTACAAATAGTAAATGTTGTCTTTTTTACATAATATTATCAGGTCACGGGTTTAGTTACCGGGTCAGCTCGGTCGAGTCACCGGGTCAATTAAGTCAACTTAATGGATCACAGGTTCGACCATCATATCAACCCGGTCTAGTCCCCGGTTCACTCATTCGATCACCAGGTCAATCCGTCAAGTAACCAGGTCATGGGTTCGACCACGAGGTCAACCCATTATAGTCATCGGTTCACTGATTCGATCATCGGGTCAACCCGGTCGAGATATCAAGTCACGAGATTGACAATTGAAAGGGGATTTTTTGTCTTTCCGAGGAAATCTAATCAAGAGACCGGGTCAACCTTCGAGTCACATGGTCACGGATTCAACCACTCAATCAATTCTTTTGAGTTACTGGTTTCCCGATTTGATCTTATTTGTCGTTAGATAATTTTTGCAGCTATATGCTGGTAGACGTCTACGGAACTTCATTAGGGCAGGGAGAGGTTGTGGCCCTCCCAAAACTTTGTGTCATTAATACAGTATGTATGTACTATTGTCCATTTCTTTAGAAAAGCAACACAGGCACACAGTATATGTGAACAAAAGAAAGTATTACTGCTGTACAAAACATTCAGGAAGGCATAGAACACTAAAAAAAGCTGCATACTTAGATCAAAAAACTCTGTAAACAAAGAAATTCTATTAAAGTGTTTGCTTTACTATTCTGAGTCAGTTTCGAGTTTTGATAGAGATTACTGTAAAAGTCTGTGCTTTAACGATTCCCCCCCAATGGAAAAGTTCAAGTTCCGTTACTGCGTCTATTCTCTCAAAATCATGAAATTATAGACTTTGGTCAATATATGCTCGTTAATCTCAAGTTGAGCTTGAGTTTTGGAATCCAGAAATCGTTCGAGCCAAGAAAATGAATTCCACTTGAGTTCGTTCGAGCATATATTTTAGGTTAATATGTGTTTTTCGTACATTTGTAGGGATCATGTGTGAATGTACTCAATTTAGGGATGTATATAGTTTTTTAAGCCGTCCTCGAGACAAAACAAATTAAATCTTATGTTTCAATGTCAAAATTTTAGAAAACACGTCATTACATATAATTTGAGCTTTTTGAGACAAGCTCGGCCCTATTTAAACTTTCTCAAACCATCTCGAGCTTCGTTCATGAAGCCGGCGCGTCAAACTATCGAGCCATGAGTGAAGCATACAAAATATTATTGATTCAAGCTCCGACAAAGATTGATTCAATCAAATCGACTTGTTTACACCTCTATTTGAATCAACACGGGATGATGATTAATTATATATTTGACAACCTAAACTCAAAGGAAGCGTTTAGCACACTTAAAGAAAAACCAAAATAAAATAAAATAAATAACTATAGAGATGACAAAAAAAATTGCCTTAAATGTCGCGTATTGAGACTCTTGAGTAATGCAAAGGAAGATGTTTAACTAATTCGTTTTCGATGACAAGAACCTAAATTCCTAAAATTTAAGGTTGTGACAAGGCTGTTATGTAGCAGCCAGCTCCTTTATTGGCTTGTGCTTGTACGGGATTTATGAAGCTTAATTTAAAATACACGATAAACCCTTATGAAGCTCTTATTATTCGATCAATCAGTAATTTTTAACAATCGTTAATGAAAAGCTCATAAGCTTGGCGAGTGAAGGTAACAAACCATATGCACAATGAGTTGCAAAGGGGCAAGATGAAGGAATGACGTCCAAGTTCAAGTTGGTCATCGGGTAATCATAGGTTATGTAAAATATAAAATGGTGGACAGCCACCGTGCGGGTTCTCAATGAGCGAGAGATCGATTTAGAATAATTCTTTATTTATTTTAGGATTCTCTTGAGACTATAGTGTTTTTTACTGTTGTCACCTTGATTCACACTTTGTAGTATTTTAGTTTTAACTTAATAAGTTATCATTATATTTATATGCAAGAATACAGTACTAATCTTCTAATTACTCAAACGGGTCAAATAATTAGCTTTGCAATAACACGCTATAGCTATTCAACTCTTTAAATCAAAAGGTGTGCAAATGAGTCGAGCTTTTGTTGAGTAACTTGATCTCGACTAGACCTTGTTCGAGCCTCGAGCCAAGAAAATGATCTCGCTTTGAGCTCGTTCGAGCATAGATTTTAAGTAATATACGTGACTAAAACAATTGCCTTAAATGTCACATATATGCCTCCTGAGTCAATGCAAAGGAAGGGTGTTCGTTTGACATGACAAGAACACAAATTGATGACACTTAAGAAGATGTTGTCAATAGCCTTCACAATTTTAGTTATAAACACATCTCAAGTTTGCTCACTTACGTATGTGGGATAAAGCTGTTAAAACTTATATTAAAGCTTGGTATAGTAACTCACAAAGTAGTAAGTATAAATATCATACTAAAAATAACTAGTGACAAGGTTGGTATGAAGCTCAAAAAATGTCCATGATCAGTAATTGTTATGAAACTAATGGTAAAACATTCAACGCATCACAATAACGTTTTCAAAAGAAAATCCTTGGATTACCAAAACCATACCGAAACAAAAAATCAGATATTTAATTTGGTTTGGTTTTAGTTTGGCTAATCGGTTCGATTATATTTTTTATTCGTTTTGTATTATTTTTCGAGTTATTCGGTTCAATCTCATACAATATATCTTGAGTAAGACTTTACAACTTCTTAGTTTAGAGGTTTTTACACACTAAAATGTTTTATCACTATAAAATTTCTAATTTTTCATACGGAGGATTCTAGCGATATCGGTTTCACAATAACTTTCAACTTTTATTGGAGTTAATTATAGGAATGTTTATTTAATGGTGTCCATTTATACTCCGTTACCTGTTTGGTTTCGATGGGTTCGTTCGTTATATGAAGAGAACGAGAGCCATAACTTGTAGTCACCGTGTTTTGGTACTTTACTAAAAATAGAAATGTTGTTATATCCCACATTGGTCAAAGAAAACAAATTTTAATAATTAATATACTCGTGTAAATTTGACATTTTTGAGTTGATATTAGTATTACATTATTCTTAGTAGCAGGACATTTAGTAGAGTTAATATTACTACAAAATTTCTTTCCACTATGAATAATTAGTATGATTCATTAAACTTTTTTTTTTCACGATAATTATCTTAATATAAAAGTGAATTGCTAATACATTCTAACACGTGTTTTGACTCGAGATAGGTTTTGACAGCGTTGACCAGCACCACTTTTTGTACGTAAGGCTGGGCGCATCAGATGAGGGGGTTGACCTTCATTTTACCCGTTAGTTCAACTTTCTTTCTTCCACATTTTACTAATGACTTTTTTTACATCAAAACGATCTACAACAAAAAAATGCCCCATAGAAACACACATATATATTAAAAACACGCACAAGTACATCTCAACCCTTTTCCAACGGGGTATTACTATCGACCTTTTTTTGGCGACCTCCTTCACGCGACGAGCCTAGTAGATTTAGGAGTTTTGCATTCATTAAGAATACATTTTGTTTCTTTTCAATCTAGTTAACCCATTCGACCGACTTAATTTTTTTTATTTCTTGGTATTTACCTGTCTGAAACAAACATAACGCGAGTCCGCCATAAGTAAATGGACTAAATTGCCATTTGTAATGATATATGTTAGACTAAATGAGTTCTCGTGAACATATAAATTCACACAGGTCCAATCTTATGAGTTCTTTTAGTGTTTTGACTATCACGATGATCCTATCAGTTTAGTGGTTCATTGCTTGGACCTGCACGCGTCATTGGTTAAACCGCATTGGGAAATAATCCTATTTATCATTCACCAAAAACCACATAATGCATATTTATGACAATTTGTATACATGTATGTTAGATACATAACTTTGGAGTGGATTCAACCGATGAAACCTCACTTGCCACTGGTCCATATAGTCATATACATGGAGTTAAGACTAAAAAAACCGAATATAGTGAACACTAGGGATATAAACACAACGAAATTTTTACTATTCTCCTTTAATTCGCCATTGTGTAGTTGAATGAAGTGTATTTCTTAACGAGAAAGACGACGATTCCCTAGACAGTCACGTCATAGCCATTGAACTATCGAAGTGGTTTCATTCTTTATAAAAAAAATAATTGAGGGTCATAACTTATACCTGTGTTTTGGTACTTTTATGTAAGAAGGAAAATGTAGATGATAGGTAAAAGAAAAGAAACTTTGGTACCTAATATACGATTGTTGTTTATTAAGTTTATGGTTAATACAACATATCTGTCTTGGTTGTACTAGTAAAACCAAGATAAATTATTTGTATAATTCCTTGATCTTTTTGCATTTTTTCAAGTCTATTTGCCACTATTATAAAAGAGTAATCTTAATATTGTGCAACTGTTGATATCATCTACCAAAGTTAATCTTTGTTTATCATTTGAAAGTCAGTATAAAGTATTTCCATACTTGTTACTTTCATAAAAGAACGTATCTAGTCACAATTTTTGTATTACCAGCCTTCTCTAGTTTTAATATATATAATGCGCCTCATAACATTTAGTACGTATTTCTTCATCTTCGATTGTCTTACGTTCGAAACTCACTAGGTACGCATCTTAGGGTGGTTAGAGAAATGGTTGGAAACATCAATGGATACTCCGGTTAAAATGCGTCTATTTGGGTTAAAAACTCGTCCTTTTCGAGTAACGTGAACAATGGAAACCTCATCCTATACATGTTTACACGTTTATTTTTTAATTATTATAGACAATATTTGTTCAAAGCTCTTGAGTCCTACTTCCTCGAAAACTTGGCTTGTGTTGAGGCTTCCTTGTTGATGGTTCACACTACAAAACTCCAGTCCTTTCCTGGCAAAATTTCGAGCGTTTCCCTGGCGACATGTCGCCAGGGAAAACGTATCCCTGGCGACATGTCGTCAGGGAAAATTCGCCAAAGAAAGCTGGTGCGGGAAAGTTTCCCTGGCGACCTTTTTGGATATCCTTGGCGATTAAGTGGGCCCCGCAGCTCTTGGGTTCAAAAACTAGTACCATGCTGGATTTGGTGCGGGAAAGTTTCCCTGGCAACATATGTCGCCAGGGAAACTTTGGGTGATTAACAAACTTAAGTAAACATGCTACTTAATCCTCACTTTTCTCTGCCGACATGTCGCAAGGGAAACTATTCGTTACGTTGACAAGTCAATGCCTCGCGTTGACAAGTCAACGTTGTGCTAGAGTTTCCCTGGCGACATGTCGCCAGGTAAACTATTCGTTACGTTGACAAGTCAATGCTTCGCGTTGACAAGTCAACGTTGTGCCAGAGTTTCCCTGGTGACATGTCGCCAGGGAAACTTTGCTGACTTTTCAGAAAGTCAAGCGAGCCTCAGGTTTCCCTGGCGACATGTCGCCGGGCAAACTTTGTCATTTTTTTTGCAGCCTGCGCAGCAGGCTATTTCCATATTTTTCTAGAATTTTTCCGGAAAAAATCTACCAAAACCTGGAAATACAAATACAAAACCTTGGGATACAAATACTAAAAATCTACCACGAATCTAGTACCAAAACACAATAACATGTAACCTCTCGATCGATTAACTCGATCAATATAAATACATATGTCACAACTTGAGTAAAAAGTTCCTAGTTACACTTATTAAACTTGTAATTCGGGGATTACAATTATTAAACTTGCATGCTAAGGTAGGAAAAACAAGACATACTAACCATTATTGCCACTACCACCACTCCCACCGGCGCCACTACCGCTGCCTCTCGTGCCACTCCCACCGGCGCCACTACGCTGCCTCCCGTGCCACTCCCGCCGGCGCCACTATCGCTGCCTCCTGTGCCACTCCCGCTAGCACCACCCGATAGGAATGCTGAGAACGCATCGGCAAACCTAAAGTCACTTCTCAGAAAGTCAAACACTTGAGACGCTTGTTCCAATCGTGGGTCGACGGTAGGGGGAGGAATATATCGAGCAGTCCTTCTTGCCACTATCTTACCGACACCGGGCATGTGGCCTCGCTGCTTTCCGCCTCCAACGATACGGTTTATCTCGTCGTCCGTATGTTTGCCTGCAGCCTTCATCGCAAGCATTTCCTCCTAATGAAGTGACAAAAACAAACGACAGTTAGTATATTATTTATTAGTCGGGTTGGTACATTATTTATCGGCAGGGAATAGTAAAAAACCAAGGTATATCCAAAAAAATTTAATTATTAATTAATTTAAAAAATAAAAAAAATACTTACATACATAACGTGGTCCGCATCGCAAGGAAAATTCCCATCCGGGTCGGTGTGCGTCAAGAAGAATTGGTCAATGATAGTCGGGGGTGGCACATCAGCTTGAACTGCAGCTTGGGTCTGTACATACATAGACACGCATATATAGAATGAAGCAAATTCAAAACTAAAAATCACAACACCAAAACATATAATCAAAGACATATATGTATGTAAATTAATTATAGAATTTCTCACCACTTTGTCTCTAAGGAGTGCTAACGATCGAGATCCATGCCGACTCAATGTCTTCTGCTTAGACCGATTTTGGGAGTTTGACAGGCATCTTTTCTCGTAATCCGGATTACTCCAAAGTGCAATATGTTTTTCCCAGTCCTCGGAAGTAATTTCCTGAGGACGCTCGCTGCGGACTCTGCCGATGTCTACCGTGCCGGTATCGATGTCTCTGCGCCAATGCTTCGTCTTCAACATATTTTTTCGAGAATTGTAACTCTTTTGAAGCATGTGATTGATGCCGCCACGTATACCCCTCCATACCTCAGGATCACTCTTGTGTGGCGTCAAATTAAACTTAGACTGCATTCATATACAACAAATAAAACAAACACAGAGTTAGAGTTAGAGATATAATTTATACATTATTTTGTTTATTTATTTAATGGCTTATATATTTATTTAAATTTTTATAATAAAAACAACTTATCTTGATAAGCATAAGCTTTTTGAAAACAACTTGTTTTGATAAGCTTATCAGGATAAGCTGTATTCAAACAGCTTGTTCTGATAAGCTTATCAGAATAAGCTGTTTGAAAACAGCTTATCCGAAAAAGCTTATTACCTTATTCTCATCAAATATATATTTATTTAAAAGAATATATTTATTTAAATTTTTTTGTATATATTTAAATTTTTTTATATTTATTTAAAAAAATTATATGATATAAATAAATAAGATACAACTTGTATATTTATTAAAAAAATTTATTTATTTATATGATATAAATAAATAAACAAATTTATTTAAATATATACACTATTAAATAAATAAACACAATAATGTTATGAACATAAAAATGATAACTAACCTCTATGTTCCCCCAAACCATCGCCATGATCTCATCAGGGACAACATTCCAACTTGGGTAGTACAGTGGCACGAGCCTCCTGATAGAATCCCCGACGTAATTAGCTAAATGTTGAGCATGCGTGTCGCGAGGCCGGAAAGAGACTTCTTCAAAATCTATCGGGACAGCGCCATGCTCTTCAACTTCGCCCAACAAATGGAGACATCGGGTAATGCCCCGAGTCTTTCTACCGGCCTCTCTGCCGCCCAAATTTTCTTTTCTTTTGCCTTTGCCTACAAAAATCAAGTGAGTGAAAAAGTCATAAAAATTCAAGGCAAGCAAGATATATAAGCACCAAATTTATGATTGTGTTACAATAATCCAAATATTCTTACCTTTATTTCTAAATACGGCGAAACAACCGTTGCGGATGTTTGGCTTAGGAGGTTCATCCTCACCACCACCGTCACCACCATGTGATCGTGCAACATCTGCTGACATCTGTACAAGTACAATTAGCATAACATAGACAAATTCATGAACAAAATAATATATGCATGCACAAATCCAAATACAACACATCCAAATAAATATACACATTTAAACAATCCACAACAATTTGATTCATTCATTCAAAAAAATAAGTGTCTTTTTCAAGTTACAACTAAAGGTCAATCTTCTTCTTCACTTGAATAAACTTTTCTTCACCATCATCATCATTCACACGTTCTTCATCACTTAAATCATGAGGGGCGTCTTCATCATCAGTAATACCATCGTCTTCGTCATCAACATCAATGATATTTGGCGGTGCATCAACCTCCGTTTCTTGGCCATCTATATGCAAGGTCACATCACCCAAGTCATTCAAATCAGTAGAAAGTGGTAGATCAGATGAGTTGTCAAAATGTATAATATCAGGAACGACATCTGATACTATGACACCCCCGTTGGAAAACTTTTTATGATTAACATGTTCAACGACCTTCCAGTTGGGTTTGTTCTTATCTTCAATGTAGAAGACTTGTTTCACTTGTATTGCGAGAATGTATTGATCATCTTTCCACCACTCAGCTCTTGTGTCGATGAGTTGTGTCATGTTGTTTCTATAGATAAGACGTTGTTTACGTAATGTGGGGCGAGTGTCGAACCACTTAACTTTGAACAACACAACACTGAACGACAAATAATGAAACACGAGGATCTGTTGAAGCTGGCCATAAGCCATTGTGTTCTCAGGGCCAGGTGCACAAATGCCGCTGTTTTGAGTTGTACGACGTTCATCGCGACTGTGCACGACATACCTCACACCGTCGACTATGCAAGAGTTTAGTGAGATTGGATGCGGTGATGGTCCACAAGCCAAAGCGAATAACTCGCTGGTTTTGATAACCTCTGGGTCTTTGTCATTGTCTACGTGACGTTGACGGGTCTATGAGGAATAAAGGATTAGGTACAGAAAACTATTTATAATAATATTATTTTTTAAAGGTAAGTACACAAGATAAGTCTAAGTTTACCTTTTTCCCAAACCACGAGGGGGAATTCTTTTTTTGTGTCTTTGTCAGGATATAATCTGAAAAACGTTCATGGTATTAGAATAAGTCGTTATTGTTAAGAAAAAGAAGTTTCAAAATAAAATAAAAAACGCGTACCTCTTGAACTCGGAAATATACTTGTCTATTTCAGGACTGTTGTTTAGTACATACCATTCCACTTTCTTGAACCCTTGATAAGGGAACAGAATAAACGAATTTTTCCCAAGCGGGTTAGATACCGATCGGAACACCTGAAACTGACACGTTGGGGGATAGGGGTCCACATTACGGTCGAGACGATTAAATTTAGTGGTAACATCATCCCGAAAATACTTAGAACAGAAAGTCAATGCTTCTTGTGCAACACAACCCTCCGTAATCGAACCTTTTGGCTTAGCTTTATTTCGTACATAACCTTTTATCTCTTTCATGTATCTTTCAAATGGATACATCCACCGGGGGCGGATAGGCCCGCCTTCAATGGCCTCATCATGTAATTGGATAACCAAGTGAACCATAATGTCAAAGAAATCAGGAGGATATATGAGCTCAAGATCGCACAAAATGTCAACCACCTTTTTTACAGCAGTCAACATGTCATCCACCATTAAAGTTGTAGAGCAGAGTTGCTTAAACAAGTTACATAGGTCTATGAGTGGTCTTACAATCTCATCAGGCAAGTATTCCTGAAGTGCGAAAGGAAGTAAACGTTGCATCATTATATGACAGTCATGAGACTTCATGCCCATTATATTGGTATCGTTATCGGTCACTTTGTGCTTGAAGTTGGATCCGAACCCATCTGGTAGTTTAACACTTTTGATGTACTAACAAAACTTTTTCCTGTTCTCTAGTGTGAAGGAATACGAAACCTGAGGCTTCTTGCACTTCCCGTTTTTATTTTAGGTGAGCCACAAGCTTTTTCGAATGCCCAACTTTTCCAAGTATTGTCTTGCCTTGACAATGTCTTTAGATTTGTCATTCATCAACCAAGTGTTTAGGATGGCCTCCAACATAGTTTTTTCGATATGCATGATGTCTAAATTGTGTCTTAGTGAAAGAAAAGGCCAATACTCAAGCTCGTAAAAATAGACCGTTTAGACCAGTTAGGCTCAAGACGAAAATTGCGTTTTATCTTCACACCCCCCTAACCCTTATGTTTACATGGCAGTCGATTTGGCAGTGAAGCATGTTAATCGCTAATCTGGTCCATGGTAAATGTTCTAGGACGGGGCTAGTGTTCGGGTTTACCATTGAATAAACGTGAAGACCTGGATTTATGGTGGGACGGTAAGAATCTTCTATGGCCAACATAAGCTATTTTTCTTGCCACATGAAGAGATGGAGTGTCGTCATTACATGTAGGGCAAGCCCTGTAACCTTGCCCAGTATACCCATACAAACTACTTCGAGTCGGAAAATCATTGATGGTCCATAAAAGCATCGCTCTCATGGCGAATGCCTCGCCTTTAGCTTGGTCTGTAGTACTGACACCATCCCATAATAATTTTAGATCATCAATTAAAGGTCTCAAGTAAACATCAATGTCCTTGCCTGGGGATTTAGGGCCAGGAATTAACAGCGTCAGCATTAAAGAACTCTCTTTCATACACAACCACGGAGGCAGGTTGTATGTTGTCAATATCACCAGCCACATACTATAAGTCTGACTAAGGTTGCCGAATGGATTGAAACCATCAGCAGCCAACCCTAATCAAACATTTCTTGGTTCTGCTACAAAATCAGCATACTTGGCGTCAAATTTCTTCCAAGCTGCACCATCACACGGGTGTTGCATCTTACCGGGTGTTGCATACTTGGCGTCACATTTACTAGACTTGTACAAACGTTTTAGTCTAGGAATGATCGGAAAGTAACGCAGCACCTTTTTAGGAACTTTCTTCTCCGGCGTGTTAGTGTCTTTCCATCTACTTGTATTACACACCAGACAGAAATCCAAATCGGCGTATCCTTCCCGAAATAATCAACAATCGTGTTCACAAGCATGTATCAAATCGTACCCTAACCCGATCGTTTTAAATGTCTTCTTTATTGCATAGTATGACGATGGGAGCTTGAATCCTCTGTTTGGGGGAAAGATAGTTTGCATCCACTCTAGAATATCATTGAATATGGTATCGGTGATTTTACCTTTAGCCTTATAATGTGTAAACTTTGCCATAAAGTCTAATCGAGTCGCTTCTACACAATTAGGGTACAACGGCTCATTCGCACTGCGATATAACTCTTCAAACTCGTTAGCTTGAGTCGGTCTTTTACTTGAGTTGGGAGGAGGTGGAGGAGCAATATAGTCCGGAGGAATATAGGTAAGATCATCAAGTAACGATGTCATGTCACTAATCAAAGGTTGTCTTGTGTTATCTATTATTGGCAGTGGTGGCGGTGGTGGTGGAGGAGGTGTAGGTGTAGGAGGAGCCGGTTCACCATGGTGTACCCATGTTGTATAACTGTTGTAAAACCCGGATTTCATAACGTGGTTCGAAAGAAGGTCGATATGTACCGGGAGTCTTGTTCGACAACGCTTGCATGGACATGTTATCTGATTCAAACTATTCACAAACTTCCTGGAATGCTTGACAAAATTGGTAAGACCCAATATAAATTCTGGCTCATGACGCTCTAACCGTGTCCAACTCTTATCAGTGAGTACCATAACTGTGTTTTAACGATACATTTAGTTATTATATGCAACGTAATTAAAACAAGGAATTTAAAAAAATAATTATTATATATTTCATAAATAATGATATGTATTATCTCAAATTATAAAAAATAATTATAAAATATATAATTATTATTTATAAAGTATATAATTATATAATAATATTTATAAAAGATATAATTATCAAGTATAGAAAATAGTATGTTCACCTAGTGGAACGATGGAAGGCAATCCTAACCCACCCTTTGAATTTTTCGTCTCATATATGAACGCGTATAACCGATTTACTATTTGAGAAAATTTCGGCAGCATTTTCCCTCAACTCCCCAAATATGTGTTTGAAGACATATTCGTAGGAGTAAAGGAGAAACACTGTCGAAATTATCTCAAATAGTAAATCGGTTATACGCATTCGTATCCTAAATGAGACAAAACATTCAAAAAGCAGTCCCAAACAGGGGACTTTCCGAAGTTAATTCCTAATAAATTAACTTCGGACGGGTTTTCTATAGGTTGATCAATTTCAGACGGGATTTTTCTGAAATTAATCGCTAAAATCCTAAAACATTCCTAAGTTTTAGTCCAATAGAACATTTATATCATATAATAAAAACAGCTTATCCTGATAAGCTTATCAGAATAATCTATTTGAAAACAACTTATCCTGATAAGCTTATCAGAATAAGCTATTTTCAAACAGCTTATCTTGATAAGCTAAATAAGTTGTTTGAAAATAGCTTATCCCAATAATCTTATCAGAATAAGCTATTTGATAATAGCTTATTCTGATAAGCTGTTTTCAAACAGCTTATCCCGATAATCTTATCAGAATAAGCTGTTTGATAACAGATTATTCTGATAAGCTTATCAAGATAAGCTGTTTTCAAACAGCTTATCTTGATAAGCTTATCAGAATAAGCTGTTTGAAAACAACTTATCCTGATAATCTTATCAGAATAATCTGTTTGATAACGGTTTATTCTGATAAGCTTATCGGGATAAGCTATTATCAAACAGCTTATCCTGATAAGCTTATTAGGATAAGCTGTTATCAAACAGCATATTCTGATAAGCCAGGTTAACCTATTTGAAATCAGGTTATCCAAAAAAGCTTATTATAATTTATTATCATCAAATAGGTAACATAAGGAGTGTTTGGATTTACGTTTAACAAAAATTAAGAAGTTCAAACATCCCGGACGACATGTAGCCGGGGAATCTAAAAAAACTAAACAAAAAACAATATATAATATCAATTACAATTAAAAGTTAAAAAACACACCGTTAAAGAGTGGTCGGGTCTCAGCTGTGATCGGGGCGCGGCTGTGGTCGGGACTCGGCTGCGGTGACCGAATATGTAAAAACAAAACCAAAAATACTATCAATTATAATATAAGTTATATAAAAAAATCAGTTACAATATAAATTAAAAAAAATATATAAAAAAACCTTAAACTATCAATTACAATATACATTATATAAAAAACCTTAATAGAGGACGGAGATGGAGTGGTGGTGGTGCCGGTGAACGTAGATGGCGGTGGTGGTGCTGCTAGCGGGTGGAGATGGCGGGGTAGTGCACGTGTGTGCAGGTGTGGAGAACAGTGGTGGTGAGTGGTGGTGGTGATGATAAAGATGGTGGTGGTGATAGCAGGTGGTGATAGCAGGTGGTGATCGATGGTGGTGCTGCGTGGGTTTTTTTTTTA
The DNA here is from genome assembly GCA_025667525.1 of Glebionis coronaria. NCBI lineage: Eukaryota > Viridiplantae > Streptophyta > Magnoliopsida > Asterales > Asteraceae > Glebionis > Glebionis coronaria. The sequence goes on along the minus strand of CM046879.1, from coordinate 4,077,946 downwards.
GGATAAGAAAGTGTTATGAGAAAAGTGAGGATCTGGTTAAAAAAGGTTCATTTTTTCCCCGGCGACAATCCCTGTTGACATGTTGCCAGGGATACTTTCTACATTTGTCGTTTAGCCAAAAGCGCGCGTGACTGAAAGTTTTTGGAGGGTGACTTTTCAACGCATATATACGTACATAATTTCTTTTGTCGTTTCTCCCAAACCTTCCCTGGCGACACGTCGTCAGGGAAACTATCCCAGGCGACACGTCGCCAGGGAATGTCCCAATTGTCGCAAGGGATAATTTTTGTCAAAATAAAATTTATTATTACATATATATTATTATAATTAGTAATAAAATAATAATAATTATTATTATTATTTATAAAATAATTATTATTATTATTATTTATAAAATAATTATTATTATTTATAAAATAATAATATCATCCCGGTCAGTTTAATTTCTAAATTCATTCCGATTTAGTCCGTTTAGTTTCTGGATTTATTGTAATTCGGTAACCATTGAACATCTAACGTTTAACAAATGCATACCGACTCATCCATTGAACATCTAACATGTAACCAAGACATGTCGAGTAAACCATTGAACATCTAACGTGTAACCAAGACATGCCGACTCATGCATTGAACATCTAACGTGTAACCAAGACATGTCTACTCATCCATTGAACATCCAACGTGTAACCAACACATACCGACTCATCCATTGAACATCTAACGTTTAACAAATGCATACCGACTCATCCATTGAACATCTAACGTGTAACCAAGACATGTCGACTCATCCATTGAACATCTAACGTGTAACCAACACATACCGACTCATCCATTGAACATCTAACGTTTAACAAATACATACCGACTCATCCATTGAACATCTAACGTGTAACCAAGACATGCCGACTCATCCATTGAACATCTAACGTGTAACCAAGACATGTCTACTCATCCATTGAACATCTAATGTGTAACCAACACATACCGACTCATCCATTGAACATCTAACGTTTAACAAATGCATACCGACTCATCCATTGAACATCTAACGTGTTACCAAGACATGTCGACTCATCCATTGAACATCTAACGTGTAACCAAGACATGTCGACTCGTCCATTGAACATCTAACGTGTAACAAACACATACCGACTCATCCATTGAACATCTAACATGTAACCAAGACATGTCGAGTCATCCATTGAATATCTAATGTGTAACCAAGACATGTCGACTCATCCATTGACCATCTAACGTGTAACCAAGACATGTCGACTCATCCATTGAACATCTAACGTGTAACCAAGACATGTCGACTCATCCATTGAACATCTAACGTGTAACCAAGACTTGCCGACTCATCCATTGAACATCTAACGTGTAACCAAGACATGCCGACTCATCCATTGAACATCTAACGTGTAGCCAACACATACCGACTCATCCATTGAACATCTAACGTTTAACAAATGCATACCGACTCATCCATTGAACATCTAACGTGTAACCTAGACGTGCCGACTCATCCATTGAACATCTAACATGTAACCAAGACATGTCTACTCATCCATTGAACATCTAACAGGTAACCAACACATACCGACTCATCCATTGAACATTTAACGTTTAACAAATGCATACCGACTCATCCATTGAACATCTACCGTGTAACCAAGACATGCCGAGTCATTCATTGAACATCTAACGTGTAACCAACACATACCGACTCATCCATCGAACATCTAACGTTTAACAAAATACATACCTACTCATCCATTGAACATCTAACGTGTAACCTAGACATGCCGACTCATCCATTGAACATCTAACGTGTAACCAAGACATGTCTACTCATCCATTGAACATCTAACGTATAACCAAGACATGTCGACTCATCCATTGAACATCTAACGTGTAACCAAGACATGCCGACTCATCCATTGAACATCTAACGTGTAACCGACACATACCGACTCATCCATTGAACATCTAATGTTTAACAAATGTATACCGACTCATCCATTGATCATCTAACGTGTAACCAAGACATGTCGACTCATCCATTGAACATCTAACGTGTAACCAGGACATACCGACTCATCCATTGAACATCTAACGTGTAACCAACACATACCGACTCATCCATTGAACATTTAACGTTTAAAAAATGCATACCGACTCATCCATTGAACATCTAACGTGTAATCAAGGCATGTCGACTCATCTATTGAACATCTAACGTGTAACCAAGACATGCCGACTCATCCATTTAACATCTAACGTGTAACCAAGACATGTCGGCTCATCTATTGAACATCTAACGTGTAACCAACACATACCGACTCATCCATTGAACATCTAACGTGTAACCAACACATACCGACTATCCAAATACACTCATGCATGAGGTTTCAGTATGCAACACTTGTCCAGCTGATGGATTTGATGGATGGGTGGTCAATTGAACATCTAAATATTGGAGGGAAAACATTGGTGGGAAAACATTGGCAGGAAAATATTGGAGGGAAAACATTGGAGGGAAAATGTTAACCATTTCCCTCACTTTTTTAGCATAAAAGGAGAACCACACACACTCCTTATCATCACAACCACCAACAGATCACACATACTTATCATCACAAACAGATTGTTATTATGAAGATATTGAATCATGAAGGTTTTCCGTGTATGTGTGGACGTGGAGATGAAGTTCTTCTACAATCGTGGCAAGATGATAACTTTGGTAGACAATACTATGCTTGTCCACGTTCAAAGGTGCAACCTTTAGTTTCATATGGATGCGGATTTTTTGTTTGGAAAGACGAACGAGTAAGACTACTTGTCAATTCTCTTAGAGGTTCAATGAGCTTTTCTCCTCCAAGCTCTTCTTCAAGACCTTCAACGAGCTTTTCTCCTCCCTTCTTCGAGACCTTTAAGGACTCCAATTTCATCTCCAAGCTCTTCAACGTGTGCAAACTGTGTGCGCTTGAATGGAATGATAAAGGTACTTGAGAGTACAGTAGAGTTGTACAAAAAGTGCGTTAGGCACACAATAGATTCAGCTGCACTACATCACGACCTTTGCGATGACATGGGGAACCTTAGTTTGAACTATTTTGTGATGTGTTTTTTTCCTTGTTTACGAGTCTAATATCGTTGTAATATCCATGTTTAATTAATCGCGTGTTTAAGTGTCCGTGACGAATAAAATTATGTTTAGGAGTGTTTGTCTGTAAGTCTCCCATGTGATATTACAAAAGGTTTTATGTAATATTTGGAATAAATAAATATTTGTTTTATAAATGTCTCATTTTTATTATATAAACGTCGCAAAAATAAAATAACATCGGATCGATAGTTAAAATAATAATTATTTGGAATAAATAAATATTTGTTTTATAAATGTCTCATTTTTATTATATAAACGTCGCAAAAATAAAATAACATCAGATCGATAGTTAAAATAATAATTATTTGGAATAAATAAATATTTGTTTTATAAATGTCTCATTTTTATTATATAAACGTCGCAAAAATAAAATAACATCGGATCGATAGTTAAAATAATAATTATATGGAATAATTAATAATTTTTTATAACAAGCCAAAACTAATTATATATATGACAGGGTGTTTCCCCGGCGACATGTCGCCAGGGAAACTTTTGAGATTTGGCGGGTAAAAGCCCGCCACACATTTTCTGCTTAACTTTGAAGCTAATTACGTCTGACAATGTTTCCCTGGCGACATGACGCCAAGGATTAGTTTGGCAGGTTATTATCAAAAAATAATTATTGTTAATTACGATGGACGAAGTTTCCCTGGAGACATGTCGCCAGGGATAATTTTGGACAGAGTTTCCCTGGCGACATGTCGCCAGGGATAAATTAGAGGGAAAATTTCGCGGTCTTTCATTTGGTATCTGAGTTTGGACGGATTATCCCTGGCGACATGTCGCCAGGGATACCCTAGTCAAACTTTGACCAAAAAGTAAATCTGCTTTATTGCCACGTCAGCGTTCTCGCCAGGGAAAAGGTGTTATCTCTGGCGACATTTTTCGCCAGGGAAACTCCGGTCACATGTTCCCAGTTTTCTGTTAGTGTCATATACAAGCCAAAATTGTGGTTTATACTCATGGAAGTATAATATGTAAAAGTTTATATTAGTATTAACTTATCCTAGCATGTAGGGCACATTCAGATAAATTTGTATTACTATCAGATCTGTCCTGTTATTGAGGATAATTTGTTTGGTTCCGTAACTTTTTTCTCGTTTTCAAGTTAACTATTATAGAAAGTTAGTTGATAATACATCATGGCCTGGTAAACTTGTTTCGTTTTCATGTAAGCCGCGACCATTGAAAAGAGGTAGACCTATGTGTGACTTTCAGTATGCAGATGTATACCTTAAAAAACTTGTTATGATGATATATATTCTTTGTTTGTGTTTGTGAAGCTAGCTGAGCACGCTTTTTATAAATATACAAACTGATGACAAAACAACGAAAGACACTTTGGCCCAGATTACTATATCATTCGCTTGTATACAGATAGTGTTAACCTGAGACTGATATTATGTTCTTGGACATAGTTTAAGAGTATTTGAAAACAAGTTTAAACATCTTCTTCGGCTATGTCCAAAAGCTGATATGAATTCTCACTATATTTTAGAAACTTGTAATGGTTTGTGCTAGTTTTTTTACATTATTATCAGATATATAACTATAATACATTTATTTTGTTGGTATTATTCTCTCAAAATCATGAAACTACAGACTTTAGTCAATATATGCTCGGTAATGATCTCAAGTTTAACTATTATCATTTGTAAATATATAGTATTAGTTGAGCTCGATCTTTGGAATCAAGAATCGTTCAGGCCTCGAGCCAAGAAAATGAACTCACATTGAGCTCTTCGAGCATATCTCTTAAGTAATATATGTGTGTTTTTGGTACATTTATAGGCTCATGTGTGAATTTAGAAATGTATATAGTTTTTTGAGCCGTGCTTGAGACGAAACAAATTTAATCTTATACTTCAATGTTAAAATTTTAGAAAACACGTCCGAAGTCCCAAATTTGATCATATATATTCGAGCTCGACCCTAGCTTATAGTTTCTCGAATCATATCGAGCTCCGTTCATGAAGGCCGGCTCGTTAAGCTATTAAGCCAAGCTCGAAGCAAACAAAATATTATCGATTCAAGCTCTGCCAAAGTTCGATTCAAATCGACTTGTTTACACCTCTACCTAAATCAACATGGGATGATGATTAATAATATATTTGATAACCTGAAGTCAAAGGGAGCTTCCAGACCAGAACAATAAATAACCATCGAGATGACAAAAATATTGCCTTAAATGTTGCATATGGAGATTCTTGAAGCATGCAAACGAAGGTGCCCATAGCTTTCACAATCTTATTTATAAAAATTGTTGGAAAATATTGTTGGCAAAATAACTTTTGACCAACTTTGGACACAATTATGTATATGTATGTGTCATATATATTAGTGATACTTTATAGGTTCGCGTTCTCCTTGAAGAGAGCTTCGCAATGAGCCTTTATGTGTCCAAAATGAAGGTGATGTGAATGAGATATCGTGTCTCAAAGTTAGGCATTTGGTACCATGCTTAAAGAGGAAAATAGTTTATTTTTTGTCTCACATCGGTGGGATGAGTAAACTGGAAGGGAGTCTATTGTGTATAAATAGAGGCCTAATTCCATAGCTTTTTTTACACATCAAATCAATAAGTATTATTATTGATTTCCAACATATGGAGTATGCATCTGTAAAGATGAAATTCCGGGCAGTTTGGTTAAGTCCGACAGTACAACTTACTGTTTCGGCTGTTGTACCCTGGGAAACAGACGACGAATCTGTTTTAAGGGAAGCGTGTCAAACACGTGCCTCAGCTCTTTAGTTCTAAGCGTGTCTTACGCGTGCCTCGACTTGCTGGTGATTTAGTAAGTCTTTTTATTATTTTAGTGTTTTATTTAATTATCATTTATAGTTATGTCTGTATTTATTTTTTTGTTATTTATATTCTGTTATTTGTTTTATGTTAATTTAATTAATTTAATTTATTTGATTTATAAATAAAAGTGTTATAGTTTCCCTAGAGTCTTAAAACAGATTCTGTGTAACAGAATTAAACACTTTTTTGCTAAAATCATATTAATTTAATTAGCTTATTTTTATACAAACTGTATTCTCCCGAAACCAAGATTGTGTTTCTTTAGGAAATCAGTTTTTAAGTAAACAGAATTTTAATTAACAGATCTGGTGTTACAGATCTATAAACGATTTTTTAAAACAGTTTATCGTATCAGTTTGTTTTGAAACCATGATAAGTTTGCGTTCAAACTGATCGTTTAGTTTGTTTATTACATATGTTATAGTTTTAACCTAGATTTACTGACGCCACGATTGAGTTTCTTTGAATCAGATTTGGTACAAGTTTATATAGACCATGTTGAGTTTATTAGATACCAAATTGTTCAAATAGTTCTTAACTGTATTCCGTGAGAATATTGACAAATTTACTTGTGGTAACACAACTGTGACCCTAGTGAATCTTGTAAATGTAATTGGTGCGCCAGTTACAGCATGATTGGAATCATGGTGAATTTAGATTCATTGAAACCAAGTGGAGTTTCTTTGACACAAATCTCATAAAAGATAAGTTGCTATTTTATGAGATTATTAGAACGTATTCATTGATCTCATAAGATGCAAGATCTTATTTTATTAGACTTTTGAAACGTGTTCAATGAAATTAAGAAGAATTTCTTTGAAACAAGATGTTGACAATGGTATGAGTTATCATTAAATATCAGATTACATACACTATTTTTATTAAATTAGTGGAAGAGTTTGTTTGACTTGTGTAATTCATTGTAAATTGGGCCGAGTCTAATTATAAACCATATATATTCTTGAAACCTTGTTGAGTTTATAAATATACCTATAGAAACCTTGTTGAGTTTATAGATATACCTATAAAAACATTGTTGAGTTTAAATGCATATCTATTAAAACCTTGTTGAGATTTTTTTAAAAGAATGGATCTACTGAAACCTTGTTGAGTTTCGTTGTAGAAATTGATCATATGAAATTGATCTATTAAGATCTTTGTGATGAAGATTGATAACATATGTGGTTTTGTTAGAAAGATTATGTTATAAGAGACATTCTTTAATTGTTTAGTCGAAAGACTTTCTTTAAAGTGGTTTTGTGTAACGGATCGTACAAAACATTAGTGGTTTGAATCAAAATCCAATTTAATTCGTTTTGGATAAGAAACACTATGTGATTTAGAACGTTGTTAATAGTAACAGAAATTAGATTCAAACTAATTATGAGACATCGGATTAACAAATTATTTGGAATGTCACGAGTGACATCTAAAAGATCTGCTCCTTACTTGTAAAATGGGAGACCGATACTCGATTTATGTGTACGATAGATGCTTTAAAGCATTCAGAAACCTTTTGTGCCGTAACTATGTGTTAAATGGCTAGAATGACATGAAAACTGAGGTCATGAGTGAATCCAACCATAGATAATGGTGCATCAGCACTTCTGTATCATGTCATGTATATGGTGATAAGAGTTTGATTAACTCTTATATTGCAGTTGAGAATGGAGAGAACGAGTTTCGGCAACTCTCCAACTGCTAATATCAAGGAAAAAGATGTGATTTACATCTGGAAAAGAAACTAAGTTAACCAACGTTGTGTGTGCCGGAGATTCGTAGGAATCTTATGTACGGATGGTTGCTTAATGAAATTTGGCTTTCATATGTGTTTGAATCAAATAAAAATCGATTTAACGAATAACATAAATTTAGTGCATACGGGTTATGCCTTTAAAATGGGTAAGTTGCTTATATTTTATAATGGTCATTTTAAATGTATGTTATGACTCACTTTGACATGTTTTAAACTTTTACTCAACATGTTGTCCAATTAAACCAAATTGGATACCCATTTTTGTATTGACACGGATTACAAAATCAAAACTTAGGTTAAAGCCAAATTGATAAGTCTTTTCTCTTGGTTGAACATAAATAACCAAAAACCTTTATATGATTCACATGGTTTTATGTGATTTAGAATTGATACCTACTAAGGTATAGAGTATCGTGTACTTCACCATATTGGCTAAATGCGGTACAAAATATTGCTATTTACACTTACTTGAGAGTAAGGATATAGACAAGCTTGATCTATATACATAAGTTGAGAACCAACTTATTATCGATAATAAGGTGATTCGAAGTTATTGGAGGTGAATATGTGTCTCTATTTCTAAATTTTTATGCTAAACTTAGAATAAGACATAAATTCATTGCTCTTGATATAGAAAAGAATCATGCCTTAGAAGAAATGGTTAATGCCATGTTCTTAAGTCAAGGTTTAAGCCATGGCATGTGGGGGAAAGCGATTATATCGATTGCTTATCTTTTAGATAAGATCCCTTGTAAATAAAATAAGATACTTCTTACGAACTATGGGTGAGAAGAAAACTATCTTATAAGTACTTACAAATGTGGGGGGTATCTAGCTAAGATATCCGTATGAAATTCATGGTTCTAAATATTGGACCTAAACCCATGGATTGTATGTTCACATGTTTTGTTATGAATAGCAGTGCTTATCGTTTCATTGTACATGAATCGAAAATAGACATAGTAATGGAATTAAGGAATGATTCATTCTTCGGAAATATATTCCTTGTTTATGAAGGAAATTGAAATATCATCTAGAATAGATGACGAGGTTGTCCAAGGTCAAAGACAACGAGATGATATTGATCTCTTTGATGAGAGACAAGATTGACCCAAGGAGAGGTTAAACCTAGAAGAAACAAAATGACATGAACCAAGAGATTGGTTGGAATTGATTTTTGTTTCTTTTATGGTAGAAAATGAGTCTACTTCTTACTGAGAAGCATTAACTTCTTTGAAAGGGTATCAATGAAAAGAAGCCAAAAGTGAAATAGATTATAGTTTACAAAGTAAACTTAGAAGCTCGTGGGTGTACCTTAAGTTGTAAACCACTAGGCTATAAATGGATCTTAAAAAAATAGATAAATTCGATGTCACCATTAACATGTGCATGTCACCATTGACATGTGCAAAGAAATATCGGTAATCAAAGAATTTAAAAAGCGAGAGAAATTTTGGAAGTTTCTTATGTGGATGTGAAAACGGTATTTCTAAACATGGATTTAGAAAAAGGAACTATACATGAACCAGCCTGAGGGATTCATAGTTCCTATGCTAGAGAGAAATTTTTGTAGGTTAATTAAGTCATTATATGGTTTAAGACAAGCTACCAAACAATGACATCAAAATTTTTGACCATATCATGTCAGAATGTGGATTCAATATTGATGTATGTACGTGTGATCAATAGTACATATGTACTCTTGTTTTTATACATGAATATACTTATCACTAGAAGTGATAACAAGATGAATAAATCCACTAATGATCTGTTGGAGTCAATATTTGACATTAATTTCATTAGTTGTTGGGTTTGTTGAACCCATATGGATTCATTTTGAAGTCAAACATTAAGAAAAACAATATTATTGAGAGGTTCAATGTGGGGGATTCGGGCCTAGCTAGAGTCCAATGACATTTTTTTTAATCTATTTAAAATAGAGGTAAAATTGTTTCCCATTTTGAATACTCAAAGAATATTGGGTATCTTATGTGTCTAATGACGTGTGTATGATCTGATTTAGAACTTATAAGCAGGCAAGCAGATATATTAGTAATTCAAGTGGAGACCATTTGAATAAGTATTACTTGAGTACTATGATACTAATAATATTGCATTATGGAAGATATCCTACTACTATCAAGTGATAGAGTAATGCAAATATAGATTCTTACATATAAGAATCTAAATCCACTAGAGGGGATGTATTTATCCTAAGTGGAAAGCTATGTCCTAGAAATCTTGAAAGTATTTCAAATAGACAATTATAGCTAAATCTATGATGAAATATGAATTTATTATTTGAGATAAATTTATAAAATATGCAGGATAGTTTACGTTAATTCGTAAAGGACATACCAAGATGGCGTACCGGTAACGACCATGTTTATAAAGTGTGATAGTCAATAGAATTTGACAGAGCTCATATCACAAATGTAAACGGTAAGTCGAGACATATCCATCATAGATTGTGATTGTTGCGACAACTACTCTCAACTAGAGTTATCACGAATGACTATTGTTGGCGGCAATTGGTGGTATAACAATTGGATCCGTGTTGCCATCTACATGAGCTTGCAGCAATTCAATCATCGGGCGATTATCCGGAAGGGGCTCATGGTTGTTATTGTTCATGTTGTTAAAAGGCGGGTTGTTGTTGTTATTATTGTTTGGAGGTGGTACACCGGCCATGTCTAAGTGATCGAGAGGCTCGGGCTCTTGATAAGACGTGGATCGAGTGCGCATACACCTGCAAAAGAACTAACAAGGAAAAAACAATACAAAAATATTTTTGGTTTTTTATGGTTTTTTACTTTTTAGGATTTTTGAAAATTTTTGTGAAAAAGTAACGTTCACGGGGAACGGATCCCAAAATCCAAGTTTTCACAAAAAACTTTTGATCTTAACGAGAGGAGCCGGCAGCGGCGCCATTTGATACAATGAGATTTTCTATGTTGAAAAAGTTCGTTTTCTCGGAATCCTCTCGAATTGATCTCAGTTTAAAGTGAAAAGATTTGTTCTTGGTGACAAAAAGGAGTTTGGTTTTCTATTCTATTAAAAAGGGAAATGAATAAAGTGATAATGATATAATCTTAAAACAAGCAACAAATAAAAAGCAAACTTGAATTAATACTGGAAAATGCCCTATGCGGAAAAAGGCTTATACGGAAAACAAGTCTCTATGCGGAAAGTTTTCATATTCGGAAAATGTTGCCTGTTCGGAAAACATACCCTATGCGGAAAAACATGCTATGCGGAAAAACACACTTATGCGGAAAAAGTGCCCTATTCGGAATGTAGTGCTCTATTCGGAAAAACTGGACTATGCGGAAAAAGTAAGCTGTTCGGAATAATACCTTATGCGGAAAACTGAGCCTATTCGGAAAATTATAGCCTGTTCGGAATATATGCCCTATGCGGAAAGTTTGACTATGCGGAATATAAGCGCCTATGCGGAATAAATGAAAAGTTCCGAATAAGAGAATAATAACTCAGCCTATTCGGAAAACAAGTGCTAATCGGAATATATCAAATATTCCGAGTAAAGGAAATGGAAAAAGGCCTATTCGGAATATCCAAAATTCCGAATAAGGCAAACAAAAACTTGTCTATTCGGAAAGTCCCTGGATTGAAGAACAGTAACAGCAGACATGAAACAGGGAACTCGTTTTTTATCAAAATCGAACCAAATAATCAAAAAGGTTTTACCAAATCAAACACAAATCATTTAAATACCATAAGTAACAAATCCCACTAATAAAAACACTAAATCAACAACTTTTTAAGATCAAACTTAAATCAAATAAAAAGCTTAAGAACTTGCAATAAAAATGGAGATGATGAAGAACAAGATGAATAAAAAGATGGAATTGATAGATTAATGGAAAAGTAACAAGAGTAATGATTAACACTTACAAGATTGAAAGAGAAAATGAAAAATCACCAAACACCCTAATGGTGTTTGTGAGGCTACGAACAAAGAACTGGGAAAAAGAAAAAATGAAGCTAACTCCCTAAAATGTGAAGGGAGAATCTATTTATACTCCTAGTGGTTGGTTGGTGAGTGGGCTTTCTCCCTTTCTTCTTGTCTTCTCGTCTTTTCAGAAAAGTTGACGTTTTCGATTCTGATTCGGGATTTGTCGTCGATTAAATCCAACTCGTCTTTTAATTTCTTCGTTAAATAGACTTGAGTTTCTTCGACTTATGTAAATCTTCCGTCTTTGGTCCTTTTCTTCGATAAATCTTCAAATAGGCCCATTAACTTCAAATCTTTTGCAACCCTTGGACAATAGACTTCGTCTTGAGTCTTTTTCCTTGATAAAACCCGTGCAATCCCATGTTTTCTTTAATATTTATCCGGTTAGCTCTGAAAACACAATAAACACAAAAACCACGCATAATTCCAAACAAATGATACTAAATACGTGTTTTGGTCTTGTTTTAACCAGAATTAAGTGGTAAAAGGATGGGTGTTTACACACCTATCAAATCCCCTACACTTAACCATTGCCATGCCCTCAGGCAATGCTTAGTGATAAAGCAATTTTACATTTTTCTCATAATCAATCAACCTTGGCCTTATTTAAATTCTACTAAACAACAATTAAAATACTAAGAGAACTTAAAACTTTAAAATAAACAAAAGGATGGAAATAACTTGTAAAGAAATCAAGGACTTACATTAGGGCTTTGGTGTTGCGAAGATTTATCACCCTCAAGTTTCACGTTCCCCAAACTAAGCTTAAACACGAGATCATTGTTATTATAAGTTAGTAAATCAAACACTTACACACATGGCTTAATTAAATGCTTAAACTCCCTTATTCCTAGGTGTATCTCTTATATTTTATTTTTGTCTTAGAATGATCATGAAGATGCATTTTTGGACTTATTTCGATAGTTTATTAAGGCTGAAAGCAAAGTAGGACGATTTGATCAATAGTTAGCTAAAGGACAAAATCTCTTAAAACTGCTTCTCGGGATATCAAAAAGTTCATATCTTGGCATAACTCGGTTCACGATTTGAGACCTTTCTCGGGCCGATATTTGGCATGTACTTCATACTTCATATCTTCGAGAGACGTTCTTGAGATAATGGTCTTCTCATCATAATAGAGTTTTCTTCACTTGGAGACTTTTGAGGGGTACTCCAACTTTGTTGACCACGACTTCATGATTATTTCTTCAATCTCTAATTGGGATTTCGAGATACAACGATCCGCCTCCTTTTCGGACTTGGATATATTTATCCTCATACCTTGTTAGGGTCTTTTCGGATAGACTTCTCCATGATCTTTATGGAAGTTGATTGCTTTTCATCGTGAGTCTTGATCATTCATATTGACTTTAGGAATAATGCTTTTCACATCACTTTGGATCTTCAGCAATAAAATGGAATCCTCATGCCTTGTTAGGGCCTTTTCGGACTCGCCAATCTTCGCGCCCCGCTTCATAAGTTATGCCTTGGCTATGAACTCTTATCATTACCGAGCAACTTTTAAACGATCTTGGGCTAGAAGCTAAGTAACTTTTCAAATCGTACGACCTTACTTATTGCAGATAAATTATTAGCAAGTGATGGGAGAATAGGCAAATAATTACACCAAGTGAGCTTGCGCAAGAATACCGACTTATAATTGACTCTATCATTTCTCGTCCTCCACAATTTAAAATCTCAAGTAATGAGACTCGTGGACACTTAGCCTAATAAACCAATTAAGGTCTACATGGTTAAGGATACTAGCTAGAATAAACTTGAATAAGTCTATTCGGGTTGAGTCAAAATAAACGCAACGGGCCTAATATGTCAAAGATTTCAAAACTAGCTACACCACTTTATTAAAATTTTTGACTTTATTGCGGGATATATACATATGAAAGCAACGATAAAAATTTAAAAATTACGACTAAATGGCCAAAGTTAATAAAAAATTTGAAAAATGTTGAAAAGTATGATTTTCCGGTTAAATGAAGGCATTTTCATGGAAAAGTCCACTTAAAACTTCGATAGAAGTCCCCCTACACTTAAGATAAACATTGTCCTCAATGTTTAAGCATGTGGGAGAAGTCTCCCCTACACTTATGACATTGTGCACGTTGGTTAACTCAAGTTAAGGAAGAGACGACTAACGTGATCAATTTCAAATGTGAGTATGAAGAAAAGTGAATCACGATAGTTGAGAGATAGAACCGGATTTCAGATAACACGGGAGCACGGTTCTTTCAAAGATTCCAAGATTGCAGTTATCCCTGTAATCACATCACCACACAAACACAAACGACCCAAATAGGTCCTCCCCTACACTTAGGGGGTTAAAGGGATAGATACTCGGGCTGCCTCCCGAGGAGCGCTTGTTTTTGATAACCGAGTCACGAGCCTGACTCGACCCAAATTCAGTTTATGGGGAACGTGGTGAGGGATGGAATCACCTCCTGAGAGGTGTCCTCACCAAAGTACAACTTCACTCGTTGGCCATTCACCTTAAAATTTGGTCCATTAGGTTGAGCGAGCTCGAGAGTACCATATGGAAAAATTTGGGCAATAGTGAATGGGCCGGACCAACGAGATTTGAGCTTTCCCGAAAAGATTTTCAATCGAGAGTTAAAAAGTAAGACTTTGTCTCCAACATGGAACTCTCGGTTTTTAATCTTGGAGTCGTGAATGAGCTTAGTTCTTTCCTTATAGATCAAAGAATTTTCATAAGCCTCATTACGGAGTTCATTCAGCTCATTGAGTTGGATCTTGCGTAGGTCACCGGCTTTGTTGATATCAAAATTAGCCCACTTCAAGGCCCAATAAGCCTTGTGCTCCAACTCAATGGGGAGGTGGCACGCTTTCCCGTACACAAGACGATAAGGCGTACAGCCGATCGGGGTCTTGTAAGCAGTACGGAAAGCCCACAAAGCATCATCAAGTTTATCAGCCCATGCGGCACGATGCTCTCCCACGGTTCTTTCAAGAATTCGCTTAAGTCCTCGGTTGGATATTTCAGCCTGGCCATTAGTTTGTGGGTGGTAGGCTGTGGAAAGACGATGATTTACACCGTACTTAGCCATGACTCGAGCAAATTGGTCATTGCAGAAATGAGTCCCACGATCACTAATAATGGCGCGAGGCACACCGAATCTAGCGAAAAGAGCTTTCAAAAAGTTACAAACCACCCTTGCGTCATTAGTAGGCAAAGCTTTGGCTTCAACCCACTTAGAAACGTAGTCAACGGCTACAAGGATGTATTTGTTTCCTTTAGATGAAGGGAATGGCCCCATAAAGTCGATACCCCACACGTCAAAAATTTCACATTCCTGTATGAAAGTCTGAGGCATCTCGTCTTTATGTGTGATTTTGCCTTGCTTTTGGCAAACATCACATCGTTTAACCATATCGTGAGCGTCACGATAAATGGAGGGCCAATAAAATCCCGAATCAAACACTTTTTTAGCGGTGTAGTTGGGACCAAAGTGACCACCGGTGGGTCCTTTGTGGCAAGCATCAAGAATTTCAGACGCTGCCGGTCCATCAACACATCGGCGGATAATCAGGTCAGCACATTGTTTGAATAGGTAAGGGTCGTCCCAAAAGTAAGTCTTAATGTCGGTGAAGAACTTCTTCTTTTGTTGGGACGTCAACCCTTCCTTGAGAATTCCACCCGCCAAGTAGTTTGTAAAGTCCGCAAACCACGGGGTTTCATTCGGCTTCGAGTTTATAGACATTATGGTCTCCAAGGGAAAAGAATCATTGATTTCTTTGTTCGGATGATCCCCTTGGTAAGGATCCTCAAGTCTGCTAAGATGATCCGCGGCTAAGTTTTCTGCTCCTTTTTTATCGCAAATTTCGATTTTAAATTCCTGGAGCAGCAAAACCCAGCGAAGAAGTCTTGGTTTGGAATCTTGCTTTGTCAACAAGTACTTCAACGCGGAATGATCGGTATACACGATTGTGGTGGAAAGGACAAGATAGGGGCGGAATTTTTCAAAAGCATAGACAACAGCTAAAAGCTCTTTTTCGGTTGTCGTATAATGCAATTGTGCCCCCGTCATTGTCTTGCTAGCGTAATGGATTGGTTGGAAGTGTTTGTTCACTCTTTGTCCAAGAACCGCTCCAATAGCAAAATCACTAGCATCGCACATCAACTCGAAAGGCAGCTCCCAATTAGGGGTAACCAAGACGGGTGCCTTAGTAAGCTTATCCTTAAGCGAGTTGAAGGCTTCAAGGCACTCTTTGGAGAAGATAAAAGGAGTATCTTTTTCCAAGAGGTGGGTCATTGGGCGAGCGATTTGAGAAAAATCTTTGATGAATCGACGGTAGAAGCCCGCATGACCCAGAAAACTTCTCACACCCTTCACGGTTGAAGGTGGAGGCAACTTTGCGATAACATCGACTTTAGCACGGTCTACTTCAAGACCGGCTTTCGAGATCTTATGTCCAAGCACGATGCCTTCTTTTACCATAAAATGGCATTTTTCCCAATTCAGAACTAGGCGAGTGTCTTCACACCTCTTTAGCATACGTTCCAAATTGGCAAGGCAAGAAGAGAAGGAATCCCCGAAGACCGAGAAATCATCCATGAAGACTTCCATGGTTTGTTCAACCATGTCATGGAAGATAGCTAACATGCACCTTTGGAAAGTCTCGGGCGCATTACATAAGCCGAAAGGCATTCTTTTGTAAGCAAAAGTGCCATAGGGACAAGTGAATGTAGTCTTCTCTTGATCTTGGGGATCGATGGGTATTTGGAAATAACCCGAGAAACCATCAAGAAAGCAGTAATATTCATTACCCGCTAATCGTTCGAGCATTTGGTCCATAAAAGGTAGAGGAAAATGATCCTTTCTCGTGGCATCATTGAGTTTGCGGTAGTCTATACAAACTCTCCACCCAGTAACGAGACGAGTGGGGATCAACTCGTTGTGTTCATTGGGAACAATGGTTATTCCGCCCTTCTTTGGCACACAATGGATTGGACTAACCCATGGTGAATCCGAAATAGGGTAAATCATACCCGCATCAAGAAGTTTGAGAACCTCTGTTTTGATGACTTCATGTATTTTTGGATTCACCCTTCGTTGGCTTTGAATCGTGGGCTTAAAGTCGTCCTCCATGAGAATTTTGTGTGTGCAGAAGTGAGGATCAATTCCACGAATATCGGAAATCTTCCAAGCAATAGCCTTCTTGTGAGCTTGCAACACGGCAACGAGGCGAGTCTTCTCTGCATCTTTCAAATCCTTCGCAATAATGACGGGCGACTTCTTGTTGTCGTCAAGGAACACGTACTCGAGATGTGGCGGCAACTCCTTAAGTTCCAAATCCGGAGGATTTTCGACGGGAGGCGTTTTCAAAGTCGTAGTATCGATAGCAATGACCGTGGGAGATGGAGGCGAAGGATTGTGTTCGTTGAGAAGATTGTCAAAGAAATTCATGTCTTCATCCCCATCGATAGGAGAATCATTAGTAGCTAAATTCGCATCTCCCATGGTATCTTCAAGATTGTTCCAAAATAAATCACTATCTCCAAATAGAGACAATGATGAATCAATGGAGGACACGGTTTCAACATTGGGAAGAGAGGTAGGAATACTTTTGCAAGCATCATTAAAGTGTTCTTCACAAGCCTCATCAAGAACGTCAATACAATTAACACTCTCATATGAATAAGGCTGTTTAGACAACTTTCCCATGTTGAAGACTACTTTATCGTCACCCACTCTCATGATAAGCTCACCGGCTTCAACATCGATGAGAGTGCGACCGGTCCTCAAGAATGGACGACCAACAATTAATGGCACACGGGGGTCCATCTCGTAGTCGACGACAACAAAATCAGCAGGAAAGGTGAATTTGTCGACTCCTACAATAACGTCTTCGGCTATCCCCACTGGATAAGCAACCGTACGGTTGGCCAATTCCAAAGTCATTTTGGTGAGGACTAGCTCTGGGAGAGATAATTGCTTCCAAACACTTAGAGGCATGAGATTAATACTGGCACCTAGATCGGCTAGGGCCATGCAATTCTCTACTCCCGGGAAATTGCAAGGGATAAGAAAACGACCCAGATCATCAAGCTTGGTTGGCAATTTCCTTAAGAGCACTGCAGAGCAATTCTCATTAAGTTGGGTGTTGGCAATATCGAGGAGCTTTTCCTTGTCGCTCAAAAGATCTTTAAACATTTTCGCGTATTTAGGCATGTGAGCGAGAGCCTCAGCGAAGGAGATATTGAAATTCAGTTGTTTGAACATTTTAAGGAAATTCGAAACCTGAATATCATCCTTGCTCTTTTGCTTCTCTTTCCTCAACCTTGAAGGATAAGGTATATTAGAAGAAGAGGAAGGCTTTGGGAGAATAGGATTACTCACATCCTTGGGTGGAGGAGGGGTAGAAGGAAGAGGTGGAGAAATTGGGGAAGGAGAAGGATGAGGAATAGGAGCAGGTGACTCGTTCTCCTTAGTCACAACCACCGGTGGAGGTATAGGAAGCTCGGGTTCCTTGGTACCTTTGCCACTTCGAGTGGTGATTGCTTTCATCTCCCCTCTTGGGTTCGCAACGGTGTTACTCGGAAGAGTACCCGAAGAAGAGGGTTGACTACTTTGGAAGAAACTAGCCATCATGTTCCTCAGATCATTAGTTTGGCTATCCAACGTGTTTCTCATGTCTGCTCTCAAATCGTTTCCTTGTTTGACCAAGTCTGCTTTCAGGTTGAGCACCTCTCTCTGAAGATTTCCCACTATCGCATCGTTAGTCCTCATATAAGTTTCCACTTCTTGGTGAAGAGCGGTGGGTTGGTTGGGAGGAGCATTGTATGCAGGTGATTGGTAAGCAGGTTGTTGGTAGACTTGGTTGTTTCGTTGAGATGGTTGTTGCTGCTTGTGAGGTGGGATGTATGGTTGTCGAGGTTGCTGTTGTTGTTGAGGAGGGCGATTAAGGTTTTGTTGTTGGTTTGGGTTGGCAGGAGGGAAACCAGGTGGTGAAAGATAGTTGTTGCTGCGGTAGCTAAGCAAGTTACGATCACCTTGGGGTCTAGCTTGATAAGCAGGTTGAGGATAGGTGCCATATGCCGCATTCACATTCTCAGCAGGGTAATCTTGGGTGGCGGTACACGTTGTGTAAGAGTGAGGACCACCGCATATCTCACAAGGTTGGCTGACAACGTTCACTTGAGCGTGTTTGGCGTTGTTGCTGTTGTTGCTGACGGTGTGGGTGACAAGCGATTCAAGAAGAGTAGTGATTTTGTCTAATCGCTTGTCGCTGTCATTAGTGCTAGCACTAGCGACATTGGTCCGAACACTCTTGGTTTGCACACGAGATTTATTCTCAATGATGTCCCAAGCAGCATTGGAAGTCTTAGCCAATAGATTACCCCCCGAGGCACTATTCAGTGAATCTTGGTCACTCATGCTTAAACCATTCTAAAAAGTATTGATTTGATGTACTTTGGTAAAACCATGTTGTGGGCATTTTCTTAAAAGATCTTTAAAGCGATCCCAAGATTCACTGAATGACTCATCGTACTTTTGTTCAAAATTTATGATCTCATTCCGCAAAGCGGTAGTACGAGAGGGTGGAAAAAAGTAATTGATAAACTTTGTTTCCAAATCCGTCCACGAGAGAATACTCTGTGGCGGTTCCTTTGCAAGCCAATGCCGGGCTTGTCCCTCTAAAGAAAAGGGAAAAATTTGTAACCTTATAACTTCTTGTGGAACTCCATTGAACTTGACCGTGTTGGTGAGTTGTAGAAATCTTTTGATATGGTCGTGTGGATCATCAATGGTTCATCCCAAGAATGGTTGAGCGGAGACCATCTGGATAAAGCCTGACTTTAGCTCGAAATTGTTGGCGGCAATTGGTGGTATAACAATTGGATCCGTGTTGCCATCTACATGAGCTTGCAGCAATTCAATCATCGGGCGATTATCCGGAAGGGGCTCATGGTTGTTATTGTTCATGTTGTTGAAAGGCGGGCTATTGTTGTTATTATTGTTTGGAGGTGGTACACCGGCCATGTCTAAGTGATCGAGAGGCTCGGGCTCTTGATAAGACGTGGATCGAGTGCGCATACACCTGCAAAAGAACTAACAAGGAAAAAACAATACAAAAATATTTTTTGTTTTTTATGGTTTTTTACTTTTTAGGATTTTTGAAAATTTTTGTGAAAAAGTAACGTTCACGGGGAACGGATCCCAAAATCCAAGTTTTCACAAAAAACTTTTGATCTTAACGAGAGGAGCCGGCAGCGGCGCCATTTGATACAATGAGATTTTCTATGTTGAAAAAGTTCGTTTTCTCGGAATCCTCTCGAATTGATCTCAGTTTAAAGTGAAAAGATTTGTTCTTGGTGACAAAAAGGAGTTTGGTTTTCTATTCTATTAAAAAGGGAAATGAATAAAGTGATAATGATATAATCTTAAAACAAGCAACAAATAAAAAGCAAACTTGAATTAATACTGGAAAATGCCCTATGCGGAAAAAGGCTTATACGGAAAACAAGTCTCTATGCGGAAAGTTTTCATATTCGGAAAATGTTGCCTGTTCGGAAAACATACCCTATGCGGAAAAACATGCTATGCGGAAAAACACACTTATGCGGAAAAAGTGCCCTATTCGGAATGTAGTGCTCTATTCGGAAAAACTGGACTATGCGGAAAAAGTAAGCTGTTCGGAATAATACCTTATGCGGAAAACTGAGCCTATTCGGAAAATTATAGCCTGTTCGGAATATATGCCCTATGCGGAAAGTTTGACTATGCGGAATATAAGCGCCTATGCGGAATAAATGAAAAGTTCCGAATAAGAGAATAATAACTCAGCCTATTCGGAAAACAAGTGCTAATCGGAATATATCAAATATTCCGAGTAAAGGAAATGGAAAAAGTCCTATTCGGAATATCCAAAATTCCGAATAAGGCAAACAAAAACTTGTCTATTCGGAAAGTCCCTGGATTGAAGAACAGTAACAGCAGACATGAAACAGGGAACTCGTTTTTTATCAAAATCGAACCAAATAATCAAAAAGGTTTTACCAAATCAAACACAAATCATTTAAATACCATAAGTAACAAATCCCACTAATAAAAACACTAAATCAACAACTTTTTAAGATCAAACTTAAATCAAATAAAAAGCTTAAGAACTTGCAATAAAAATGGAGATGATGAAGAACAAGATGAATAAAAAGATGGAATTGATAGATTAATGGAAAAGTAACAAGAGTAATGATTAACACTTACAAGATTGAAAGAGAAAATGAAAAATCACCAAACACCCTAATGGTGTTTGTGAGGCTACGAACAAAGAACTGGGAAAAAGAAAAAATGAAGCTAACTCCCTAAAATGTGAAGGGAGAATCTATTTATACTCCTAGTGGTTGGTTGGTGAGTGGGCTTTCTCCCTTTCTTCTTGTCTTCTCGTCTTTTCAGAAAAGTTGACGTTTTCGATTCTGATTCGGGATTTGTAGTCGATTAAATCCAACTCGTCTTTTAATTTCTTCGTTAAATAGACTTGAGTTTCTTCGACTTATGTAAATCTTCCGTCTTTGGTCCTTTTCTTCGATAAATCTTCAAATAGGCCCATTAACTTCAAATATTTTGCAACCCTTGGACAATAGACTTCGTCTTGAGTCTTTTTCCTTGATAAAACCCGTGCAATCCCATGTTTTCTTTAATATTTATCCGGTTAGCTCTGAAAACACAATAAACACAAAAACCACGCATAATTCCAAACAAATGATACTAAATACGTGTTTTGGTCTTGTTTTAGCCAGAATTAAGTGGTAAAAGATGGGTGTTTACACACCTATCAAGGAAAATAGTTTATTTTTTGTCCCACATCGGTGGGATGAGTAAACTGGAAGGGAGTCTATTGTGTATAAATAGAGGCCTAATTCCATAGCTTTTTTCACACATCAAATCAATAAGTATTATTATTGATAAAGTATTATTATTGATTTCCAACATATGGAACAACTTACTGTTTCGGCTGTTGTACCCTGGGAAACAGACGACGAATCTGTTTTAAGGGAAGCGTGTCAAACACGTGACTCAGCTCTTTAGTTCTAAGCGTGTCTTACGCGTGCCTCGACTTGCTGGTGATTTAGTAAGTCTTTTTATTATTTTAGTGTTTTATTTAATTATCATTTATAGTTATGTCTGTATTCATTTTTCTG
This sequence comes from Glebionis coronaria, assembly GCA_025667525.1. Classification (NCBI taxonomy): domain Eukaryota; kingdom Viridiplantae; phylum Streptophyta; class Magnoliopsida; order Asterales; family Asteraceae; genus Glebionis; species Glebionis coronaria. The sequence goes on along the minus strand of CM046879.1, from coordinate 4,056,059 downwards.
TTATTTGTTTTATGTTAATTTAATTAATTTAATTTATTTGATTTATAAATAAAAGTGTTATAGTTTCCCTTAAAAAATAGCTCAAGTTTGCTCAACTACCTATGTGGGATAAAGCTGTTGGAACTTATATTAGAGCTTGCTATAGTAATTGACAAAGCAGTAAGTATAAGTATCATACAAAAACAATAACTAGTGACAAGGTTGTTATGAACCTCTTATTATTCGACCGATCAGTAATTGTTAAAGATATGTTTTTGGTAATAAAAACCACATAAGTTTGGCGAGTGAAGGTAACAAACCATATGCACAATGAGTTGCAAAGGGGCAAGATCAAGGAATGACGTCCAAGTTCAAGTTGGTGATTGATTTATGTTGGTCAACTTGAGTGCTCGACGCCAAGTGTTGCCACTTACCAGATAACGATGGCAAGCCCTGATCGATTTACGTTAGGATTCTCTTGAGACTATAGTGTTTTTGTCTCTTGTCACCTTGATATGATAAGATCCTTGTTCATGTTTAATTGTTTGAATCAGTGATATGAGTGAATGCTTGTATTAATTTATAATCCCAGATAGACTCATATTATGTTGTTGGAGATAATTTACGAGAAGTTGAAAACAAGTTATAACTTTTTTCATTCTATCTTCCAAAAACTGATATGAACTCTCACCATTTTTTAAGAAACTTGTATGAGTTTAGGCTAAACTCTTTATGTGTAAATGTTTTTACCTTATCAATGTGGTGGCATGATACTTTACTAATATACAACGAATGTATCTTCTTTTTTTACTAATATGTAAAAAAATGTATTTTTTTTCTTTAAAAATGTATTTTTTTTTTCTTGAAAATAGAGGTAGCATGATACTTTGTCGGGTTACGGGTTGGATCAGCAAGTCACCCCGGTTGAGTTAGTATGTCCACGCATTCGATCACCGGGTCATGAGTTTGATCATCGGATCAACCCGTTCAAGTCACCGGTTCATTGATTCGACCACCAGGTCAACCCGATTAAGTCAACGGGTCACGGGATTGACAACATACAAAAAAACTAATGAAAACGCATAAAATTCCTACTTTGCCTTTCTATACACAAAATACAAAATAACAGAACAATTTTTATTTTTTTTCCGTGTTTTCCTTTTTGACACGCCGTGTCTATTTTTTTTCTCTATTTCCTAATAACACTCGACCAAGCCTTATAACCCCTCTCACCACCATAGCTGACATCGTTTTAGTTGGTATGTTACATTTTAGTCACTATTTTTATGTTTTCGTCATATTTATTAAGTTTTCGTGCGATTTTTACTTTTTAATCAATCTTTTTACGTTTCCGTTCGATTTTTATTTTTTCTTCGGTATTTTTACATTTTTGTCAGTATTTTATTTTTGTCCATTTTTAGGTTTTCGTTCATTTTATTACATTCTCGTTTGTATTTTTACGTTATGGTTGGATTTTTACGTTTTTGTTAGTTCTTAACTAGTGACAACGTACAAAAACTGATGAAAACGAAAAAGGACAGACAAAAAATATAAAATTACTGACGAAAAAGTAATTAATCGAACAGAAAATATATATACTGCAAAAAACATAAAAATAATAACGAACACATAAAAAATATGACTAAAACGTAAAATACTGGCGAAAACTTAATAAATCGGGCAAAAATATAGAAAAACTTTCAAAAACGTAAAAAAAAATGACAACAAAGTAAAGATACCGGCAAAAACGTAAAAACAAAAGAAAACCTAAAAAAGCTGAGGAAACATAAAAATCGATCAAATAATAATAAAAACCATATGAGAACATAAAAAAATATAAAATATTATTATTTAGTGGGTCGACTCGATCCAAACTGCCTGACTAATGACTCATTAAACCCATTATTAAAAAATTATTTGTTTGACCTATAACATTTGACATATAACTCATTTGACTCATGACCCGAATTAACCCAATCCAACTCATTTGTTACCTCTAATATGATAGTATTGATTGTATGTTGAGTTAGTCGTATGAATATTTTTTACATGTTCGTTGATGTTAAATATTATATTTTTTATTATTTACTTTGTCGTTTGTTCATGTTTGACCCATTACTAAAAAATTATTTATTTGACCTATAACATGTGACATCTCATATAACTCATTTGACCAATGTTTTAAAAACCGGTTCGAACCGGTTGGTTTAACCGGTTGAACCGGGAACCGGAGTGATGACCGGGCCGTTGTGAGTCGAGTTTTCAAAGAAACTCGGACCGAATTGAAGCGCCGAGTTTTGGTTGACTCGGGTCGAACCGGCGACCGGAAACCGGCCGGTTCATACCATATCAACCTAAAAAGAAATTATCTAATAGTATCAAATGATGAAATTGACATGTTTGATTTGTTGTTGATTGTTGAATCATATGTTCGATGAGGATCTGTATTTAGAGGGATTAATGTATAATGAGTGGTATATGAAAATGGAGATTCATTTGTGTGGGGATGAGAAATGGATGAAAATGAAGTTTCATTGATATGAGATTTTTGTTCTATAGTTTTTCATTTGAGAAATGGATGAAAATAAGGTTCTATTCATGTGAGATCTGTGTTTTATGCTGTAGTTTTTAATTTGAGTGATGGATGAAAAGAGAGTCAAAGAAGATGAGTACACAATTGTCAGTTGTGTTGAGTTCTTGGGTATGGTAATTGATGACAAAGAAGATGAGTACAACAAGTTTGTGTTGGTAATGACAAGTGAATGAGTCAAAGATTGTACAGTATTTGTATTAACTAGTATTAAATTAAAAGCAGTATTATGAGTAACGTTTGTTGTCTATGCCCATAAGTCCATAACATGCGGTGATTTTCTCTTGGTGTAAAATCGGTTTGACCCGACGGTTCGACCGGTTGAACCGGCGACTTGACCGGGTCATTTAAAAACTCGGGTTTTAAAACATTGCATTTGACTCATGATCCGAATTAACCCAATCTAACTCATTTGTCACCTCTAATATGATAGTATTGGTTGTATGTTGAATTAGTCGTATGAATATTTTTTACATGTGCGTTGATGTTAAATATTATATTTTTTAACTTTTTACATTGTCGTTTGTTCATGTTTTTTGATGTTAAATAATATTTTTTTACTTTTTACTATTTTGTATTAAACTTTTTAGTTGTTCTATTAGTTATTTGGTTAGTTTATTATATATGATTTCGTGTTTTAAAAATGTCTCTATCATATACAAAAATGTATAAAGAATGAAGATAGGAAACAACATATTTCTAGTTTTGCAAAATGAAAAATACAAACAAATATTTCTTTAACTAATTGTGTTTTCTATATTTTCAAGTGTTTGTGGAGATTTTAATCTTTTCGTGTTCTTATAGGAAAAACAATGTTTTCCAACTAAACGCATTCTTAGATTGTCTTGTTTTACATATATTTTTATGAAGTTTGTCATATAAAAACACTTAATACCATAATAGCTAAGGTATCTTCTCATGCATATCCATGACATGAACAAATTAGCCCAACATTTGACAATTACTAATTTTATAATTACTCAAACGGGCCAAATAACACGCTATAGTTATAAAAACAAAGACACATATAATTATTGCAAACCTTTGCATGAAATCTTTATTCAAGCAAATCTTTTTGCCAATCGCAACAGATCCATACAAAAGTGAGTCTGATTTATCAACTTGTAAAAGTCATGGTAGAACACTTTGAAACAAAGTAACAAACAGATATTACAAATATACTTAAATGTACTAAAGTTAATTAATTTTTAACTGAAAAGAGATAAACTCACCTTGCGACTTTTTGTGTTTTCTTGAATGAGCTTCTGTGATAATGAATGGAATTTGTTTGAATAAAAAATCTGGGAGCTGAGTTTAGATAATGTCTAAAGTCGGTTTGGTGTAGGCTTTTAAGAATTCCAAGTGTAATAGAATACAAACTCGTATTGTATGTAGAAGTTTGGAGTTTTTTTTTTAAATTACACTCTAGTCCAACAATAAGAAAAAAAGTAGAGTACTATTTGTCTTCTTGATGTCCTCCTTTTGAAGCTTAACAAATGTTTGTTCATTGATTGTTTCGTCATGCAATGTTGTTTGTGAATCTGCATGAAGTTGTAAAGGGTGAGACTATAGTTACTAAACAATTTATATAAGTGATAAGCATGGGATTATGCTTATGGATTAGAATGTGTTTTGATAAGTGTTAGGATAAGTGTCATTGTCATTATAGGATAAGTGTTATGTTTGTGAGAGTTATCTCATAAACTAGTATTTAAGGTTTCTCAATGTTATGAATGAAAGCAATCAATGAAGTTAAACATAAAAATGTCTCTGGTTTTCTAATCTTCTTCTTAAGGAGCTAGCATCACGCTTGAAGGGGTGCCACTATCCCGATACTATCCGAGAGGGTCGTATCAATTGGTGCTTTCATTGAGAGCCCTCGACTCGTTGGGGAGTTTTTGATTTAGGATTCCAATTTCAAAAAAAAATTAAAAAAAAAAAGTTTACTGTTCATCGAGCCGCACTGTTCATCCCCGAAGTACTGTTCATCGGAAAGTTACTGTTCACCGGAGTTACTGTTCACCGTAAGTTACTGTTCATCAGTGAAAAAAAATTACTATTTTTTTTTTCAAAATTCGATTCATGGCATTGGGTGGCGACAATGAGCGAGACGCGAAAGATGCATTATCTAAGCTTTTGCAAATGGGTACGGTTATCGAATATCAGAGCGAGTTTAAGAATCTTATAATTCGAGTTACAGGTATCTCTGAAAGTTTGCTTGCCTCGTTTTATATTTCCGGACTTAAACTGAAGCTACAGCTAGAACTATTGCGGTCGTACTCGAAGCCTACAACTTTAGGCGAAGCCTTTTACTTCCACGTATCATGGAGGCCCGTTTGGAGGAAACTACCGTTCGTGAGGCGCACAAGTCGGATCTTGAATTCAGGTCAAGAGATGATTCCATCGTGGAAAGAACAAGGAGTGATGATGATCAAGAGGCAATTGCTCACCATTCTGATGAGGTTGTGCATCTTCAAAGTGATGGCCTTTCGAGGTTGGGTTTTAGCTCAAAAACAAATTCTGTAATTGCTACTTCTTGGGATATCAAGGTTAGATCTTCGGAGGTAACAAAAAATGGAACATCAGCTAGCTCGGTGACAAAGACAACTGGTACTCATCATCAACCGGATTTGAGCTTAGCATGGAAGGATAGTGGGTCAACTATTATTAATGACGGCTGCGATAAGCAAGTGAAGATATGGTCATTTAGGGCTAACAAATTGAAGCACACGAGCGGAATGCGACGAAGACTTTGGGATCCTGGAATCACAAGTGTTTCAAGACATCACCTTGAGGGCAAGGTGAATTTGAAGGAGTGGAGAATGATACGCATGGGATTATGCTTATGGATTAGGATGTGTTTTGATATGTGTTAGGATAAGTGTCATTGTCATTATAGGATAAGTGTTATGTTTGTGAGGGTTATCTCATAAACTAGTATTTAAGGTTTCTCAATGTTATGAATGAAAGCAATCAATGAAGTTAAACATAAAAATGTCTCTGGTTTTCTAATCTTCTTCTTAAGGAGCTAGTATCACGCTTGAAGGGGTGCCACTATCCCGATACTATCCGAGAGGGTCGTATCAATAAGCTAGAGTCGTTTATACGGTCAATCTTTATTTGGTCGATAATTCTTTGGTTGAGGACAATTTATTGCACAAACATCTACGCTTAGCGACACGGATACCACAGCAGCTGAATATGTGATTTCAAGAGACTAAACACACTAATTGTAAACCATACAATACACACTCAAAGGTTTGCTTTACCTAAAATTTGACCAAGCATTAATAAACAAATATCAAAATTCATATAAATGTTAACTCAAGCATCCAAATTCATATAAGCAAATTGTTAACTCAAACAATTAGATGAACTAAAAGATTACTAAAAAAACCATATAAGCAAACCTTAACTAAAACAATTAGATGAACTAAAAGTTTATTATATGTTTATTGTGAATTAACTCATATTTTGACTTCTGTTTGATTTGATGATAATGATTCGAATTAAAAAACACAACACGAATGGTATGAATGATCTCGATTTCAATGCAATAAGTTTCAGTTTCAGATGATTTGTTGTATTGCAATTCTGGGTTCTGTGTTTCGATTTGGGGATTTTGAATATTGTGTGTTTGGAAAAGTTGTTCCGTTTTTTTTCAATTAAATTACATTTTTGGCTTGAGATTATAAAAAATAACATTAAGTGTATTTACGAATTTTTGGTACATGTGACAAAATTTTTTCTTAAATTTTTTAGCTAAAATTGGAAATAATCTGTTTTTAATTATTTTATTAAATCTTAAAAAATATATAATTATTTTAAAATATTACTAATAAAAGGAAAATTGATTTTTTTAACCGACAAAATCCCCACTAAACGTTTTGCTTTACTAAATAAAAGTTGTGTTATCTTTATTTTTATATAAATAAAAATAAAATAGCACATCTTGAATAAACAAAATAAAAAATTGTTTATATTAATACTAATTGTGATAAAGTATATACACAATTCAATAATATTTATAATATTATGTTACCTATCGAATGTAAACTTTGACGCAACAGTCAATGTGGGATAAAATCCTCTCTCTTTTTTTCTTTGTGTTTTGTTCAGCAAACTCGTAGATTATGTCGTTTTCCACATATTTTCTTGCGAAGTTTCTTATACTTACAACATCCAGGAGGACAAATATTCGTTGTGTCGTTTAAAACAAAAGGACGGTCTATAAAATCAGGCGGGGGAGATAACGGACAGAACTATGACATAGCTCCTCGACACTACCAGCTTGTTGGTATGTTCTTATCAATATATATGGTGTCTGATTCACCATCTTCCCCTCAACTTCAAAGGAGAACGGAAGGATATCTGCAGACTCAATAATCTGCTTTCCATACTTCGCAAGCAGGCTAGGGCTGTTGGTGCCAAAATTAGTGTGAGGATATCGATTGGTTTCTTATCCTTAATATGTTGTATCTTGTTCTTTAGTACTTTGTTGCATGCGGTATACTTCTTCTCTTTTATATCGTTGTTTGAGATATAGTGGTATTTGTGCATTCGCTTCCCTTCCATAGCTTAATAATTTTATGATCTGAACCTGAAATACCAGTATGCTAGAATCTTCTTCTGTTAAAACATAATTCTATCGTTAAACTACAAGACTCTACTATATACTAAAGGGTAACAACTAATAATAATTATGTGTATTAATCTGACTAATAATAGCTCACAATCAAGATTCGATCAACTCGTAAAATCATAAAAGTAAAAATATAATACCAGTCACTACATGTTAAGTTTCATATTCACCACAATATGTAAATGTGTAGACTTTATTTTCATTATCCGATGTGGGACAAAAAAAACATGCACCAAGTTTAACCAAAGTATACGCGAGAACTTGTTAAAAAAAATTCGTTATTTAATGACGACAAACAATTGAAGTTGGATTTTCTCTATTCATCCGAGAATAGAATTTTTGTTAAAATTTCGGTAAAGGGATATGATCTATGGACATTTTTTAGCAAAGAATGTGGGATAGAATCACTTGTTTAGTTTTGTTCCACAAAAACCACTAGCAAGAACATAGTTTTGTAATGGGTGTGGTGATGAGCCGCACCAATCGACTCGCCTAAAACATCAGAAACCGTAAGACCCAAGATCGGCGACCCTGCTCCTAAGTCATTAGTTTATAGATGCCTATAATAGTCGGTAGTTGCTTGTTTATGCTAATTTTAAATCTTGTGTTCCGGGAATTGCGTGCATTTAAGTTCCCAATCCATATATGGAGTCTTTGAAATTATATCCAACAACAAATGTGCTTTTAGTATGTCTATAGAAAATTTATCACTTTGTAGAGACGGAGTTTCACATGTGTCGAACCCATGCTATCTAAAAAGATACTCGGTTTGTGATGCTTAGTTGGAAACCCTTGTTACCAAAAAACAAAGCATTTTGATCCTAGACAATGTTGTGTGTTTTATGCTTTAAAAACATTTAAAGTTTTTGCATTCGTCTAAAAATATGATTGTTGTAACTTTGTCTTTCATTTTAAGTTTATCCCACATCGATGCATGTTAAAGTTAATATGAGTATATAAGTGCATTTCCATTTTGTATGATTAAAAGTCATGTGTGAACACATACAAACTATTTATAGTGTATGTGTGGATTCATGCTTTTTTTTAGTGTAATACTCAAACCCGTGTATGTGATTTTCTTTTTAGTGTAATATTTTTTAAATACTCCCTCCGTCCCAAAATTATTGTCCACCGACAAAAAACACACAGTTTAAGAAAAGTATAACTTTTTCAGCTTTCTCTCTCTTACTTTTTGTAGAAAGACAGTTTTACCCTCAACCAATTAATTAAAATCCTTTGTGAAGTTTGTAATTATGATTTTATTTAAGGGTAAACTAGTAATCTCGATCTAAAATTCCTACCTATTTTTAGAAGTTTTAGAAGTGGACAATTAAATTGGGACAAACCAAAATGGAAAGGTGGACTATAATTTTGGGACGGAGGGAGTAACTCTTTTCATTCTAAATTTTAATGCTTTTATTTTATACCTATGTATTGACAATATCCTGGGTTTTAAAATGTCACCGGTTTCATCTCATGTACTAAATTATCGAATTTGGTTGCATCTTCTCCTATGCTCTACACAGTTTTATGAGTAATTGTATTTTAATAATAAGCACAAACTACTCTACACTCACACACAAATCAAACCAAACACCACAACTACTTAAATATAATCTAAGCTTTCTTAGGAGACTTTCGACCTTTCGACAGAGACTTGGGTGTCAGTTCTCTATGACCAACAGCTTTCTTAGGCAAATAACCTATCTTTTATGTTGATATTAATCATAATAATGTTTATTGAATGTTCTCCTTTTATACTCCAAAATTGAGACACTCAATAAAAACTTGCAAATTTCATGACACGTTGGGATCATTTACTCACATAAGTAAATGAAATTAGTAGCTGCGTCGTACGGTAGCAAACCCCTCATATACTTCATCCATTACCCGTTTGGTTTTGGTGGGTTTGTTCGTTATATGAAGAGAACGAGAGCCATAACTTGTACCGTATGTGTTTTGGTACTTTACTAAAAGTAAAAATGTTGCTATATCCCACATTGATCAAAAGATAAGAAATTTCAATAACTAATATACTCGTGTAAATTTTACATATTTGAGTTAATATTAGTATTACATTATTCTTAGCGGGAGGACATTTCTGGTAGATATGTACTCCTACAGGTCCGTTACGAATAGGTAGTATGGTTCATTAACCTTTTTTTTCGCTGTAACTACAATTTTTAACCCGTTTTAAACATTCATTTATAAATGAATCTCGACTAATATTTATTTTGCTAACTTGCAAATCGGAGTCTATTTATATCTCATATAACAACTTTAATATTATTTTGTGACAAAACACTACATTCTATTAGATATATGGGACAATAATATTGGGCTCACGGCGTCGAATAATTACATTTTAATGCGTAGTGTTAATTTTTCTAAAACATCTCCGTGTTGTTTAAATGCATCTCATCTCAAAAACATGTGTTTTTATTTTGGTTAAAATATTTTGTGCACGCGGTCCATCTTGGTATTTCCCTACACGTGACTCGAGATGGGTTTTGACAGGGTTGACCAGCACCACTTTTTGTACGTAAGGATGGGGACATTAGTTGATGGGGTCGGGTTTCATTTTACCCGCACATCAACTTTTTCCCTCTGACAACTTACTGAGGATTTTTTTTCCACATCAAAGCGATTTACACCAAAAAACATACTCCGCAAAAATACAAATATATTAATTAAAAACACACACAAGTACACCTCCACCCTTTTTTTCGGCGACCTCCTTCACGCGACGAGCCTAATAGATTTAGGAGTTTTGCATTCATTAAGAATACATTTTGTTTCTTTTCAACCCAGTTAACCCGTTCGACCCACTTAATTTTTTTTATTTCTTGGTATTTACCTGTCTGAAACAAACATAACGCGAGTCCACCATAAGTAAATGGACTAAAATGCCATTTGTAATGATATAGGTTAGACTAAATGAGTTCTCATGAACATATAAATTCACACAGGTCCAATCTTATGGGTTCTTTTAGTCTTTTACCTATCACGATGATCTATCTCAACTACAGTTGCTAGGTAGATCCCTGTCAATTTTTTGGTTCATTGCTTGCAAGTGTCATTGGTTGGACCGCATTGTGAATCAGCTTATTTCTCATTGACCAGAAACCACAGAATGCATATTTAGGACAATCTGTATACATGTATGTTAAATACTTAGCTTTGGAGTGGATTGAATTGATGAAACCTCACTTGCCATTAGTCCACCATATAGTCATATATACATGGAGTTAAGACTCGAAAACAAAAGAAACCGAATATAGTGAACACTAGGGATCTAAACACAACGAAATTTTTACTACTATGCTTTAATTCGTCATTGTGATAGTTGAATGGAGTCACGTACTTAACGAGAAAGACAAAGATTCTTGAAATGACAATTTATACTGATCTTTGTTATTCCCTGGACACTCACGTCATAACCATTGAACTATCGGAGTAGTTTCATTATTTATAACAAATGAGGGTCATAACTTATACATGTGTTTTGGTACTTTCTTGTAAGAAGGAAAATGTAGATGCTATATCCCACATAGGTAAAAGAAAGAAAGTTAGGTACCTAATATACTCATTTGATTGTTTGTTTTCAAAGTTCTGGTTAATACAACATTGTTTGTCTTGGTTGTAAAATCAAGATACATAATTTGTATATTTTCCTGATCTTTTTGGATTCTTTTAAGTCTGGTTACCACTATTAGAATAATGTTAATATTGTGCAATTGTTGAGATCATCAACCACGGTTAATTTTTGTTTATTATTTGAAACTCTTTCATAAAAGAACGTGCCTAGTCTCAATTTTTGTATTACCAGCCTTCTCTAATCTTAATATATATATATATAGAATGGGCTTAATAACAATTACTACATAGTTCTTCGTCTGTGGCTGTCTTACATTCAGAACTCACTAGGTACGCATCTTAGGGTGGCTATAGAAATGGTCAGAAACATCATTAGGATACTTCCGTTAAAGCGCGTGCATTTGGGTTAAAGACTCGTCATTTTCTAGTAACGTGAACAATGGAAACCTCATCCTTTACTTGTTTATACATTTATTTTCAATATCCATTCACACCTCTTGAGTCCTACCTCCTCAAAAACTTGGCTTGTGTTGAGGTTTCCTTGTTGATGGGTTCATATACAAGCCAAAATTGGGGTTTACAAATCCTATTTGGGTCAAAGAAAAGAAACTTTCTACCTGATATACTCATGGAAGTATATTATCGTATGAATAAGTTGATATCAGTATTACGTTATCCTTGCATGTAAGGCAATAGAGGTTATTATTCTTGTAAAATATTAACCAAGTTAGCTATTCCACATCGACGAGAGAAAGAAGTTGTGAGTGGTTTATATAGGGCCACTAAACTACTTAGTTCTTCCCTTCTGGGGCATTCGATAAAACAGAAACGATACAGAGAAGATTAGCATGGCCATGCGCAAGGATGACACGCACAACTTGAGAAATGGGCCAAAATATTTTCTCAATCGTTTTTGCCCCTCTACACAAGCATGACACGCAGAAATCGGGAAGGGTTAGGCTGGGTTGGATTGACCTGAAATATTCTCACGTACATTTCCTAAAAACTAATCTATGACATGTAATTCATAGTATAATTACACCTCAGGAAACGTTCAGCTCGTATTACAAGCTCGATAAGGCTCGAAAGGGCTCGAGGCAAGCTATCAAAAGCTCGAGCTCGGCTCATTATATGTTTCGAGCCATATTATTGGACTTGAGCTCGGGCTTGGGCTCGATAAAAGCTCGGCTCGATCGAGCCGAGCTTGAGCTCGAATAGCTTGATAAAAGCTCGGCTCGTTTGCACCCCTAAATTCTACAACATACGTGGCCTGTTATAAAGCAATTCTACATTGGTACAAATGTTCATCGTTCACACAAAAAAAAACTCCAACATTTTTACACTACTGATTCTAGGCTAGTACATAATAGGTACATCGTTGTAACATTAGAGTTTTTGTTCCTCCTACTGTATGTGAATGTTTATCATTGAAATAGAAACTAGCTTGCCTCGTGAGCATTCCTGTTTCTAGCACTAGGTTCGTGACTGATGATTATTCTCATTTTTAATGATCATAGTTGACATGTAACCAATAATTATTCTCAACTGATCGGTATATCAAAGTAGACACCGTTGGTAGGTTGTTTAACAGGTCAGCCAGCACACGTGGTAAAGGTTGCTAAGTTTTATAAGCAGGGGCGGAGGTATATGTTAGCTATGGGGTGGCGGCGCCCCCCATAGCTCGACCAAAAAGACGAGATTACAGTGTAATTTTTCTTTAATTTTGACAGTTTTTTTTAATGCCCCCTATTAAAAACGTAAATTGCCCCCCACTCACACATTGAATTCTGACATTTAACACTCTAAAACCTAAAATGTTTTCATTTTTAAGTTAAAATACTCAATTTTTTATTCGGATTTTAATTTTTGTAGATTTGTTATAGTAAAAGAAATTTTTTTGCCCCCTACTGTCGATTATCCTGGATCCGCCACTGTTTATAAGTGAGCTTCCAAATATGATTCGAGCTAGAGCCTAATTCAAACTGTCTCGAACGCAACTCACTCAATGTTCCCTAATAAACGCTCATGAAGCTGTAGAGTTGAACTAAACATTGATTTATCCTACTTATAGTAAGCCTTCCGGCTTAAATATTGATGTAATAGACGATGTGGGATAAGATCAGTTCTTTAGTTTCCTTTAATATTGTGTTTGCAAACTACAGATCCTATTCCTTTTTATTATGTCTCATCCCACATATTTTCTTGCGAACTTTGTCATGTCAACAACATCAGGAGGACAAATATCTGGTGGGGTCATCGAGGGGCCACGAACTGGCTTAAGGATCAGTTTGCATCGTGGCACTGTCGTTTAACAACGCCTCCTACGATAGGTTTGTAATGAAAGATGAAAACTACAACGAGGATAATACTAAGACATTCAGGTGCAGGTGGTCGGACTAAACTTTGAGGCAAAGTGCAATCTCCGAAACCAAGTGGCAAAGATTGTGGACGAGATCATGATGCACCTCAGCTCCCTCCCCCGCCACTACCACTTTCGTCGGCTATAAAGTTCTTACCAATGTATAGCTTGCACGCGCCTTGTGAAGTAAATATTTGAGCAGTACAAGGATTTTTCGCTCTTTTTACCTTTACCTTAGCTACGACTTTTGGAATTACTATAGCTGATTTCTTCTTAATTGACCCTGCCACATACCCGATTCAAGGTTGAACCGCTTATATCAAATAACCTTTTACCTCGAAGTATAAAGAGTGATATTCATTCCAGTTATTACACATTGAACCATTTTTTAAAATATTAGATAGTCTAACGATCATATAACTTTATCCCACAAACCGAAATGAATTTATTTTGTATTAAAAAAAATTGATATAAGCTTGAGAGACAAACTTAAAAAATTGTTAATACTAATTGTAATAAGAGTATAAATATAGTTCATATGAAACTCTTACAATTTATGGCACACCCAAACCTTCCCATTTATAGTAACCTATCTAATATAAACCTTGACGCCAGAGACGATGTGGGATAAAATATTGGACACTATTCTTCTTTTCAATGCCTTGTTCCACAAAAAAATTGTAACAAACTCGTGGATTATGTTGTTTTTCATACGTTTTTTGCAAATTTCTTATACTTATACCATTCAAGAGGGCACATATTTTGCTGGGTGATTGAGTGGCCGCTAATTGCTTCAAGAACAATTTAGATAATGTTTTTTTCTAAGATTACGGATGAAAGAATGATGCACCATCTTTGACACCACCAACTTCGTCGTGTGCAATGCCATACGCCTAGTGACATCATATAAACATCTATACCAAAACAAGCTCCACCATATTCATCGGTTTATTAAAGAAATATTTTGATCCTTTCTTTAATCTAGTTAAGGATCTTCATTAGCATTGATTTTATCATTATTTTTTCTATTTAATAAACGAATTAGTCATCTCTTTCTTTTTGATATATAGTTTAGTCTATTTAATTAGCCCAAACGATTGCCTTAAATGTCACATATATAGCTCTTGAGTCATGCAAACGAAACGAAGGTGTTTAACGTGTTCGTTTGGCAATGACAAGAACACAAATTGGAAACAATGAAGGCAATGTTGTCAATATCCTTCACAATCTTAGTTATCAAAACATCTCAAGTTTGCTCACCTACATATGTGGGATAAAGCTGTTGGAATTGTTAACGATATGTTTGCCGTTAATAAAAACCACATAAGTTTGGCGTGTGAAGGTAACAAACCATATGCATACAATGAATTGCAAAGGGGAAAGATGAAGGAATGACGACCAAGTTCAAGTTGGTCGTTCGGTAATCTAGGGTTATGTAAAGATCAAATGGTGGACAACAACCGTGCCGGGTCTCAATGAGCAAAGGGTTGTTGGAAAAATCATAGCGAGATCGATTTAGGATTGTAAACATGAGTGCTCGAAGCCAAGTGATGCCACTTTTCACGCGGGTATATAGCGTATATATAGACTGATAACTTACATATGTTATATATAATGTGTACACGAAGCCAAGTCGTGCCACTTATCAGTGATAACCATGACTAGCCATGAGCTTCCAATGTATAGTAAACTTTAACGCAACAGTCGATGTGGGATAAAATGTTTTCTTTTGTCTTCTTTGTGTTTGGTTTAGCAAAAAAAACATGTTTGTATGCATATGTAAGAATTATAGTGTTTAGAGTTAACATGATACTTATGTATTAACAATCCTGGGCTTTGTCGACCCTAAGTTTCAAAGGCAAGTCGTCCCTAGAGTAGTCAATATATTCAACGTAGTGGGTAGTGAGACCCACATAGTCGTCCCTAGGTTTCAAAGAGACAGTCGTATCTAGAAATCTAGAGACGATTTTTTAGACACAAAACCCTTGGTCGACTTAGTCGTCCCTAGAGGTTTAGGGTCGAAAAATGGCCTCCCTAGGGACGAATAAGTCGTCCCTAGGGTTCAAAATTGTTGTAGTGTATTTTCACCTTCTTCTGGCATCTTCACAGTGCCTCCTATTAGTTTTGTAAAATGACAAAAAGAAAAAGAAAAAGAGAGAAGTTAAATGAATTCGTCACTAAGAAACACAACATCAAAATTTCCTACGATACCTTCATAATGTTTTGTTATACCATAATGGGATGTCACCTGCGATACCTTCATAATGTTCCTAATTTATAAAAAAAATCAAAATTTCTTTTTACGGGCGATATGGGACTGAAAGCTTAAAACAAGAAATCTCAAGGAGTCCCTTTAACACCACCCCATTTCATCTTGTTTGGTAAGGTGTTGTACTTCTAAAATCACACGATGTAGCTAATATTAAACTGATTAAAAGCTTAGATATTTTATTATACTCGACAACCTAAGCTCAAGTGAAGCTTTCCTAGGCTCCTAGCGAAATGAGAAGCGTTGTAGCTAAGCTTCGGTATTTTGATGGCCAACTATTTAAGAGTTGTAGCTAAGCTTGTTTCGTAATTGATAAAATTAACTATTTAGTTTAGAGCTTATAAGAGTTCAGCGATAGAATTCGTGCCATGGTGAAAAATGTTGTCACGTCGCCACTTTTTTTATAACACCAAACTCCAACGCAAGTCATAATGCACCGCACCGAGATCTCTAAGCTTCTTACACAATAGAAACTTACTATCGTAACACGAATCGTTTGATTGACATCTAACATATTTTCTAAAAAACAAGAAAAACAGAGATCACGTTCAAATTAAAGTATTCTAACAAAATTCTCTGCAAAACACAAAAATGCATTTCCCAACTTATAGCAAGGGAAAATACAAAATATAACAAGGGAAAACAGAGATCCCATTCAAATTAAAGTATTTTAACAAAATTACAAATTTCTCTGCAAAACACAAAACATGCATTTCTTAACTTATAACAAGGGAAAAATACAAAATATAACTTTTTTTGTTTGTTTTCCTTGTTTTCTTGAGCTTGAAAAACAATATCATTTAAACACTTCTTTTATATTTTGTGAAAAATATGTCTCTTTTTTATATAAAATTTACAAAATTATGTCTACAACTAAATGCACTTGTAAACTCTTGATTCTTGAATATTCGATAAAAAGATGTTACCACAAACATAATTTCAGTTTTTAGCGAGGGGATTTTAGATATTATGAGCCGTTTATTTATACTTATGCTTTTAACTTTTATTAGATTAGCATAACAACTATATTAGATGATGGAAGCACAAGCCCACAATCGGGTTTAAGCCCTAATCTAGCCGTCTAATAAATTATATTATTTTCCTTATTTGCTATATTTTATTTTTATTTAAACAAAACAAAATAAAACATATCAAAAAAACAAATTAGAAAAATTGTTGAATACTAATTGTGATAAAGTATACATACAATAGACCTTCCAATTTATAGTAACCTATCCAATGTAACTTTGTCGCAACCGTCGATGTGGGATAGAAATCCTTTCTTTTCTCCTCTTTGTGTTTTGTTTAGCAATAACATAATCTGATTTGCAAACCATTGATACTAGCAAATTGTAACTAGCTCGGAGGATATGTTGTTTTTCACACATTTTCTTGCGAAGTTTCTTATACTTATACCACTCAGGAGGACAAATATTTGGTAGGGAGATTGAAGGATGCTAATTGCTTCAAGAACAATTTATGTAATGGTTGTGTTGTTTAAAACAAAAGGACGGCCTACAAAATCAGGCGGGAGAGATTACCGACGGAAATATATATGACGTACATCCTCGACACTAGAAACTTTGCCGTATGGTCTTATCAATGTATAGTTGGCACACGCCTATCGACGTCCTATGGTCGAATATACCACAACAAGCTCAGACATATTCATTATCATATGTTCGAAGTTGATGTTGTCAAGTTTTTGCTACATTGTGACAATAAATGAAAATGTATCACTTGTTTAGTTTTCTTGCAGTTTTGTCCGCAAAAAGCACTAGTTGTTGGACATGGTGTCCGAGAACTTGAAAACAAGTTTCAATCCCTCGCCATATCCAAAAACTGATATGAATTCTCACCATTTTTTACATTATTAACAATATATAGAGCTTCTATACCTTTAATTTGGTGGTATTATTCTTGTCTACAAGGGTGTATCTTTTTATTGAAAATGTTAAATTTTTAATATTTTTTATTATAAATTGAAAATATTTCTTTTTTTAAATAATATTACTAGGTGACGTGTTCGACTATGAGGCCTACCCGTTCGAGTCACCGGTTCACTGATTCAACTATCGGATCAAGCGATGGGGTCATCGAGTCACGAGATTCACCATGGAAATAAGCTTTTTCCTCTTTCCAAGGAAATCTAATCAAGAGACCGGGTCAAATTGATCGAGTAATCGATTCACAGATTTGACCATATTTTCCGCTAAGCAATTCCTACAGCTATAAGGGGTACACGTCAGGTCTCTCAAAATCATGAAATTGTAGACTTTAGTCAATATATGTTGGTTAATCTCTAGTTTAACTTATTATCATTTGTAAATTTGTAATATTAGTTGAGCTCGAGCTTTGGAATCAAGAATTGTTTGAGCCTGGAGCCAAGAATATAAACTCCCCTTGAGCTCGTTCGAGCATAGCTTTTAACAAATATATGGGTTTTCATACATATAATGTCAGGCTCATATGTGAATTTAGGAATGTATATCGTTCGAGCATATATAGCTTATAACAAATATGCGTTTTCATACATACAATGTCGGACACATATGTGAATTTAGCGCATGTAATTTCCTCTTATAAGTAAATAACTTTGACTTAACTATGTTTATTTTTATAAACAAACAAAAAATGAATAAATAGAGACCACTTTTAGAGTTTGTTAAATACTAACTAGGATAAAAGTATAAATAATAAGAACTCTTTATAAATAAATAGACTCGATACTAACGGACAAGAGCTATCGAGTCACGGTTCAACCGTACCGATCAAGTGAACACGCGTTTCCAGTTCACCGAGTTTTTGGCTAAAAACGGCTTCGATCACTCGATCGGTTTACGGTTCGACCGGCCAGGTGAACCCGGGTTCCCAATTCAACCGATTTTTTTGGCCAAAACAAGTTTCGAGCACTCGAAGAGTTTACAGTTTGTGAACCCGGTTTTTAAAATATTCAGTAACACTGTCAAGACAAAAATGTATGGCCCCTCTGAGTACATACATTTACCATATCCAAATTCATTCGCTTTTGTATATTTTTATCCGTTGTTTTACGTTTTTTGTCAGTTTCTATACGTTTTTTTCGTTTTTATACGTTTTCATCCGTTTTGTACGTCTTTGTTGGTTTTTATGCGTTTTCGTCGGTTATAAAACGTTTTCGTTAGTTTTATACCTTTTGTCTGTTTTTCACGTTTTCATCAATTATATACGTTTTCGTCTATTTTTATACGCTTCCGCCCAATTTGAACATTTCAGTCAGATTTTTGTACGTTTTCGTAAAATATTTATTTAACTTTTAAATAAACCGAGTTTTTATTCAATAACAAAAATATATGCAAGATTACTCATTTTGTCAAATATTTATTGACATGATGTACACTAAAGTACTCACTTTTTCACTGGAAACTTCTAACCTTTTTGAATTAGTATATAATTTAACTTTTTTAAAATTAGAATAACAATTATATAATTTTGTTCTTTGAAAGATCTCTTATTTTGATCTAGAAAACAAAATAAAACAACTTCCAAGTACAAAATTAAAAAAATGTTAAAATACTAATTGTGATAAAGTATAGATATGACAGAAAGTCAATTGAATACTCGTATTATGGCTCACCCGGACCATCAAATATATAGTAAGCTATTCAATTTGAACTTTGATGCAACAGTCGATGTGGGTAAAATTTGTTCAACAAAAAAACACTAGCAAACTCCCGGTAGTTTTTCTTACTATGTCTTTTTTTTCATTAAAAGTTGTATCTAACTCGTAGGATATGTAGTCTATACTATTGAAGATGACAAATATTTGGTAGTGTGATTGAAAGACCGCTAATTGCTTAAGGAACACATTACATAATAGTTGTATCATTTAAAGCGAAAGGGTCGGCATCCTTCAATTCACACTCGGGTGCGGGAGGTTTAAGACAGATTTATAATCCACCATCTTCGACACCACCACCTTCGTCGTCTACAATGTTGTTCTTACTAGTCTATAGCTTCCATACGTCTAGTGACATCATATGAACACCCTATACCACAACAAGCTCGGCCATATTCACCACTTTATTAGTTTGGTCTATTTGATGTTGTCAACAAGTTTTAGTAGCGAGGTGATTCATCAAGCTAGCTTGTTCAAACACATGTTCAAGTGTTAAAATCCAATTTTGTTTGATTTCAAACACAACATACATAAGGAATATAATTTGACCAATTTTGTTTCGTTCGTGATTTTCAACACGTAAGTGTTCATGTAGGGAAAACTATATACTTTTGTTCATTTAAAACCAGATTACAATTACTAAACTAACATAAAATATAAAGATAGAAAAATAAATAACAGTAATGAAGAAAACATTAAAACCTGAGACGATTCACGTGTTTAACACGCTTCCCTTAAAATAGATTCGTCGTATGTTTCTCATTGTACAACGTCCAAAGTTGTTGTACAGTCGGACTTTATGTATTCGACTAGAGGGACTCCTAGCAGCAAACTAGTATAAAGGGCCCCAGACGTAGGAGCCACCAATCGGACCGACCAACAAATGATAGGCCAAAGGGATGTGCTCATTCTACTAATCAGTGATCCCTGGGCCTACCTTACACACATGTCCCTGAAATAGGGGATTGGTTGATCGAAAAACTCGGGCAGGAGTAGTGTCTTCAATGCGAGTTGTTCGTGGACTTTTGCCTAGACCATTCGCATACCCGATTCAAGGTTGAACCACTTATATTAAATCATTTTTTTACCTCGACGTAGCAAGAGTGAATATTCATTCTCGTTATTACACATTGACACATTTTTTTAAACTTGTTTTAGATAGTCTAACGATAGTATAAATTTATCCCACAAGCGAAGGCAATTTATTTTGTATTTCAAAAAAATTGACATAAACTTAAGTGACAAATTTAAAAAATTGTTAATACTAATTGTGATAAGAGTATAATAGAATGCATATAATCAAACTCTCGCAATCTATGTATCATCCGGACCTTCCAATTTATAGTAAGTTGTCCGATGTAAACTTCGACGCCACAGACGATGTGGGTTAAAATAATGGATACTCTTTTTCTTTTCAATGTATTTTCCATAAAACTTAGACACCACCACCATCGTCGTCTACAATGTTCCTGCCAATATAGCTGATATGCGCCTAGTGACGTCATATGGTCGACTATACCACAACAGGCTCAAGCTCAGTCATATTCACCATTTTATTAAAGAGAATTAATTTGTTGATTCTTTAAATCATTTGATGCTGTCTTTTAATAATGTGAAAACAAACGATGATAATAGAGCCAAAGGGTGTAAATGAGTCGAGTTCTTGTCGAGTAACTTGATCTCAACTAGACAAATTAGACCACATATTACGTAAAACGATAGTTACCAACGATAATAGCTAAGGTATCTTCCCATATCCATGACATGAACCGATTAACAGTACATTTGACAATATTCATCTTAAAAGTGATTATATGAAACAAATACTACTAGTCTACTAACTTGTATAGTACATATAAACAAATAAAAATATTTCTTTAAACAAGAAAAATAAACTTCAACAAAGTTGCACAAGGATATTATTCATACCTACAGAATATTTAGATGACAAAAAAAATTGCCTTAAATGTCAAATATTTAGGCTCTAGAGTTTATGCGACGGAAGGTGTTTAACATATTCGTTTGCAATGACAAGAGCCCAAATTTGTAACATTTAAAACAACTTATCAATAGATTTCATAATCTTAGTTATAAAAACATCTCAAGTTTGCTCCCCTACCTATGTTGGATAAAGCTGTTGGAACTATTATATTAGAGCTTGGTAACTCCAAATCAGTGAGTAGAAATAGCTATAGTCGTGAATGCCCGAATGCATCATACAAAAAAGAACTCGTGACAAGCTTGTTATGTAGCAGCTCCTTTAGTGGCTCGTGCTTGACCTGAGTTGCATGGGATTAATGAAGTTTAATTCAAAATACACGATAAAGGAATGATGTCAAAGTTGAAGATCGTTATTGGTAATGTTGGGTTAAGTAAAGATCAAATGGGGGACAGCAACCATGCGGGTTCTCAATGAGCAAAGGGTGGTTTGTGATCAGTTTGCGCTAGATTCTTTAAACATGTAAATGTTATTACATAATTAACAGATATATAAGTTCGATACATTTAATTTGATGGTATATGCTCGACAAGTCTTAGTAGCTACTTTCACCGTATTGCTAAAATTTGATGGTCTCGAACTCGTTCGAGCCTAGCTTTAATTTATATATGTGATTTTTCAAAAATTTTACCCTGTAATCCCGGCATTGAGGAACCGCAACACCTACGTCTCTTAACTGACCACACAAAACCAAACTTTTCCAATACGAACTTTTACATACTTGCCTTGATGCTCTACATTCCTCCTAAATGGTTGCGAAATTTCTATCTACTATTGATTTGCAAACTCACGTAAATAAGAAGCCAAGCCCAAACATAAAATCAAACCCATTTTAAATGGGCCATCATTTATGTGATTATTAGCCCGATAATTACTTCCAGCTCAATTTTAGGGTTCAGCTCGACACTTTATAATACTCACTCAATTTAGCTCGAGCTTGAGTTACTTGACAAAAGTTCGAATCATTTGAACTCTTATATGAAGAGCTTAAGAAAATAGTCGTTTAGATATTTGTTTGCTGGTGTACATGTACCAATTCAACAAATTAAACGATTACTCACGAATAGAAACCACAATATATAATAGCCTTAATTTGTGTATGCAACTTTTTGAATGTATGCTAGTTTATTTATAAAGAGTTTTTATTATTTATACTCTTATCCTAATTACTATATTATTTAACAAAAAATAAAATGGTCTCAATTTATTGGTTTTTGGTTATCTATGGAAATGAACACGGTTAAGTTGAAACTATTTATTTATAATTGTTGAAACCAAGGTTGCGAAAATCATAAACTGTTAGTCGGTCGACTATCTTGTAGCTTGTAATCAGTCAAGGAGGGATTAATCGATGGTTAATCGGATAAGTATTTTTGGTAAATTTTGAGTATTTTTGGTAAATTGTGTGTATTTCCGGAGATTTTTATATTATTGGCATCCATCCCAGACCTTCCTACTTATAATATGTCTTCTAGTGTAAACATTGTTGAGACGATGTGGGATAAGATCAGTTCTTGAGTTTCCTTTATCTTTTCTAACCATAAATCTTATTAATTATGTTTGCAAACTACGGATCCTATTCCTTTTACCTCGAAGTATAAGAGTGATATTCATTCCCGTTATTACACATCCCGTTTTTTAATTTGTTTAGATAGTCTAACCATCGTATAAATTTATTTTCTTTTGAATAAATTTTATATAAGCTGACAAACTTAAAAAAATTGTTAATACTAATTGTGATAAGAGTATAAATATAATGCATATAAAACTCTTACTACAATTTATGGCTCACCTAGACCTTACAATGCGAACTTTGACGCTAGAGCCGATGTGGGATAAAATATTGGATACTATTTCTTTTCAATGCCTTGTTCCACAAAAAGTTGTAACAAACTCGTGGATTACGTTGTTTTTCATACGTTTTATTGCGAAATTTCTTTTACTTATACCATTCAGGAGGGCACATATTTTGCAGGGTGATTGAGTGGCCGCTAATTGCTTTAAGAACAACTTAGATAACGGTTTTTTCTGAGATTACTGATGAAAGTGATGTACCATCTTTGACACCACCACCTTCGTCGTCTGCAATGCCATACGCCTAGTGACTTCATATGAACATCTATACCAAAACAAGCTCGACCATATTCACCGGTTTTTTTGAAGAAATATTTTGATCCTTTCTTTAATCTAGTTAAGGATCTTCATTAGCATGGAATTTATCATTATTATTTCGATTTAATAAACAGTCATCTCTTTCTTTTTGAGAGAGTTAGGTGTCATGAACCACTATTTGCTCCTTATTTGGGTACCACGGGATGCCACGTCATTTGACACTCTCAGTTACAAAAAATCATGTTATTATAACATATCATCCCTCCTCACTTTGGCCCCACCACTACTTATTTTATATTCTTTTCCCTTATTTTTAACCAAAATAAATTCATTTCATAAAAATAAAATAAAAATACGAAAAATAAAAATTATAAATTTTTATAAAATTAAAAACACACAAAAAAAATTATAAACTTAGATAAAAAATGAAATTAAATAGAACTCTAAGGGATATGAATTAAAATTTACTTTTTTATACGTATAAAAAAGGAAAAAAAAAACACAAAACCTTAAACCTTATCTTCTACATAGTCACCTCCATGGCACCATCCACCATTGATGTTTATGTAATCCCACACGAAAAATAAGTAAGAAATTAAAAATAAAAAAAAATGAAAATTAAGAAACTGAAATGGATGTTCGAGGGTATTAAGATGTGGGGCCCGTTTTTTTTGTTTTTTTCCTCCTCAGTTAGATGAAAACCAAATGTATCAAACGCGAAAGGAATAAACACGTGTTGATTTTCAACACATGTTTTGTCGTGTTTAGTCACAAATCCACAAACGTGTTATGAATAATAATGTTTTGACTCCTAAATTCACAAACGTTGTATTTAATAGACTTGATTTTGCTATACAAAAAGGGCTAGCGGCGCAGCTTGTTTTCCGTTTGCCTTCTCCTAATATGTAAATTATAATTATTAATAAATATAGTAATGATTGTGGTTAGATGGCGAATGGAGCATGGTGTGGTGGTGGGCTGTGGCGAGATGCCACCTAGAATGCCACCATACCTAGCTCTCTGATAGATAGTTTGGTCTATTTAATGTTGTCAACAAGTTTTAGGAGCTAGTTTGTGACTTTAGAGCATGTGTTTTTAGGTAACTGTATAAGTTTTATAACGTGAAAACATTAGATGATGGTAATAAACTAATAACCGTGTATCAAGTTACTTGCTATAGATTAATGAGCATTTGCGATAACACGCTCTTTTATATTTGATCTATTGTTTAAATCGACCTGAAGGCTGAAATGATCTACTTATAATGTATTTACTCGACAACCTAAGCTCAAGTGAAACTTTTTAAGCAAAATGGGGTGAGTCGTAGCTAAGTTTCGGTTAATATACGCAAAGCTAATTGAGATAAGACTACAAATAATAAAAATTATATATTTGGCTAAAATAACCAAATGGTTGCAATAGCTGATGTGGGATAGTATCACTTCTTTTTTACTACTAATTTTGTCCTAAAATTATTGTTCCCTATCGATTTTTTCGGTCAATTTTTTTTAGCTTTGACATTAGCTTTTTGTTCTTATTATATAATTACTTAACAAAAATTATAAAAATTGCTTGATTCAAATGTACTTTTGTTGCTGTAATTTTCATCAAGAATTATATAATAAAAACAAAAATAATTATGATAAAAGTCAATAGGGGGCAATAATTTTGAGACGAATATTTTATATAAATATGTAAAAAGAAGTGTATAAATATATTAATTTTGCTTTCAGGTTAGATTACCGAAACCATTCCCAACCCAAAATTTGGATATTTAATTCAGTTCCGTTCGGTTATACTTTCGATTCTTTTCATTTTGTTTTTCAGATTATTCGGTTTAATCTCATATTTCTTAAGTAAGACTTGAACCTAGTTTAAAGCTTTTTACACAATACATAAACACAGAACTATTTAGTTGAGTGGTTTGTTACACACTAAAACGTAACGATCTATTGGTGAGACATGTAAACTCATGATTTTTGAATATTCAAAAACAAATGTTTTATCACTACAAAAATGCTATTTTTTGGTACCGAGGATTTTACCGACATCGGTTTCTCAAATAACTTTCAACTTTTATTAGATTAGTATATAATAATTATATTATTTAGTTTCTTCAAAATTTGTTGTTTATTTTTGTTTTCATTTAAAGAAAAACAAACAACACATGTTGAAGAAACAAAATAAAAAGAATTGTTGAATACTAATTGTGATAAAGTATGGATACAATATATAACAATAATAATGTATACAAAATACTCATAACATTTTCCACACTCGGCTTCCAATATATAGGGAGTTATCCGGTGTAAACATTGTCGCAATGGTCGATGTGGGATAAAATCCTTTCTTTTCTCTTCTTTGCTTTTTGTTCAGCAAACTTGTCAATCTTTGCAATTTGCAAACCATGGATACAGTTAAAATTGTAACTAACTCAACACCTTCATGTTCAGTCTCCATCATTTTGAAATCATCGTATATGTATTGGGACGTTGTACGAGCACCTAAAACACAACTAGCTCAACTATATTAACCACTTTGTGATTTCGGGTATGCTGTATGTATCAATTCATTTGTGAAATCGTCGTATATGTACTGGGACGGAGCTTGGACATATTTATTGGGGGCTGAAATCAAGTGGACACCATAGAGTTTTAATATATACAACATGGGTTACAAAAATAAAGACTGTACGTAGACATAAACGGAGAATTTTAATTATGTTTTTGAACTCACTACTTAAAGACTTCAAATCAGACCTTTAAACGGTTTATTTTATGACGGAAACCACACAAGAGGCCTGAAAACTTAGGACACTTGAAAACATGAAGCTAAGATGAGATGGGTCATTGCTGCTGGCCTTAAATATTCCCTTTGGTGGTCCTAGTTAAGTCTGTTGTCACTTTTTAGGTACTTTTTATTAATCATCTAACATTTTTATATTATAGACATTTCTCGAATATGATTAACAACTATGTCATTGAGTAAAAAACTATTTCAAAAACGAAATTTGCCAAAAAAAGTTGAATTACATTGGTACACGCCACTACAACATTACCCAACTGTCTTAGCACACTTGGCCACTAAGGAATCCTTGGGGAGTTATCTTTGGAGAGGTCTTAGGTTCAAGTCTCACCATGTACCTTGAGGGACGGAATAAAATTAAAGCATGAGTAGGGTTTAACCCCTAAGGCGAAAGGTTCGAAGCTTGCATACTGCCCAATTGGATGTCACTGCAACTCGAATCACTAATTACTAACTTGCCGTTAAAAAAAACAGTAAATCAATCTCATATTCCTTAAGTTAGACTTAGGGGGTGTTTGGTTAATCTTATGTATTAGACTTTATATAATAATATATAAGCCATTTGTGGCTTATATATAATAAACGTGTAAGCCTTATTTAATTGTTTGATTTACCTTATATAGTTAATAAGGTAAAATAACAAAAAAATACATAAAAAATAAAAATAATGTAATTATTAAGGAGCGTATAAATGTATTTTCATATAATATTCTTATATAAACTACCTATTTTTATGTAAGCCACAAATTTTTGGCTTAACAAAACCTCCTTATATAAGCTTATAAGCTTACTTATACAAATTTAATCAAAAAATTGATTTCAGCTTACCAGCTTATATAAACTAATATGCTTATAAGGCCACTATATAAGCTAAAACAAATACCCCTTAAACATACAACTTTTTACACAATAGATAAATATACAACTTTTTAGTTGAGAGCTTCTAAACTTCTTACACAATAAAACATACTAAACGGAACACAAATCCTTTGACGAGACATTAAAATATTTTGTAAAAAATAAGAAAAATAAAAATCATGTCTAAATTAGTGTTTTGTAACAAAATTCTCTACAAACACAAAACATAAATTTCCTAATTAACTTAACAAGGGAAAGCACAAAACACATTTTTTTATTTTTCTTTTCTTGAAAATAAAAAATGATATTATTTGCACGCGTATTTTATATTTTATGAAAAACAAATCTCTTTCTTTTTCTATGAATATGAAAACATAAAATTA
Source organism: Glebionis coronaria (assembly GCA_025667525.1). Taxonomy (NCBI): domain Eukaryota; kingdom Viridiplantae; phylum Streptophyta; class Magnoliopsida; order Asterales; family Asteraceae; genus Glebionis; species Glebionis coronaria. The sequence goes on along the minus strand of CM046879.1, from coordinate 4,028,808 downwards.
AAAAAAAAATCTCCAACTAAATGCACCCTAATCTCTTGATTCATGAATATTCAAAAAACAAATAGTTTACCACTACAAGAATTCCAATTTCTAGTGAGAGGGATTTTAGCTATATTATGATCGGTTTATAACGAGTGAAGATCTAATAAAAAGAAAAAATGAAATAAAAACGATGAAAAAGAAATTCTAGCCACACATTTAAAATAAAAGAGATAACTTTAATGAAAAATACATTTGATTTTATAGGTGCATATGAGATGTGTGGTAAAAAATTTGACTTTACATTTAACTTTTATTAGATTAGCATAAAAAATATATTATTTTGCTTAAAATAATTTGTGTTATTTTTTTAATAAAATAAAATAACACAGATTGAATAAACAAAATTAGAAAGTTTATATACTAATTGTGATAAAGTAGAGACAATATAATAATTGTAATGTATACAACATACTCATAATATTTGCTCACTCTGACCTTTCGATGTGGGATAAAAATACTTTCTTTTTTATTCTTTATGTTTTGTTTAGATAAACAACATAATTACATTTAAAATTGTAATTAACTCGTAGATTATGTAGCTAATTTTCTTATACTTAAAGTCTTATACCATCCAGGAAGACAAATATTTGGTATGCTGATTGACGGACTGCTATCTGCTGCTTCAGGAACAATTTACATAGTCAAATTCAGGTGGGAAAGACTACAGAAGGAACTATGATCCACCTTCGTTAACCACAGTGTTCTTGCCAATATATAGCTTCCATACGCCTAGACCCTAGTGACGTCATATGGTCGACTATACAACAACAAGCTCAAACATATTCAACATTTTATTGAAGAAATCTAATTTGTTGATTCTTTCATGACCAAGTTAAAGGATCTTCATTAGCATGAATTTTATAATTTGGTTTTGTATTTGAAAGCTACCATCTTATTTGGAATAACACTTCCTATATATATTCATACAAAGATATAAACAAATTAAAAAACGTATTAAAAGTGATTATATGAAAGAAATACTAGCTACTAATTTTCTAATTACTCAAACGGGTCAAATAATTATCTTTGCAATAACACACTCTTATATACTATTCAACTGTTTGAATAAAAGCATGTGTAAATGAGTCAAGGATCTATCGAGTAACTTGATCACGACTAGACCTTGTTCGAGCCTCAAGCCAAGGAAATGAGCTCGCCAGCTCGTTCGAGCATAGCTTTTAAGTAATATACATGACAAAAACATTGCCTTAGATGTCAATAGCCTAATTAAATTCGAAACACTTAAAGTAACTATGTCATTTTTCAGAAGTTTATCATATCAGATATTTGGTGGGGTCGTCGAAGAGCCGCGGATTGCTTTAAGAACGGTTGTGGTGTTTGAATGACCATGGTAAGTCCTGCTTTTGACGAGATTGAACGCCATTGTTGCGTTGCATATAAAATCGAGTCACAATAGTTAAAGGAGTCTTTTAAAAACGTGAATCCAAAGGCTAAATAGCCATAAGATAAAAATAAACTAAAGAAAAAAACAAAGTTTTTCTCGCAAAATGAGGAGCATTTTAGCTAAAGCTTTACTACGTATAATAACTGTATAAGCTCTATACCGAATATGGTCAACAATCACAAATTTATATTTTTCATGTTTGATACATTTGGTTTTTTTTTTGCAAATGAAGAGAGTGAGCTATTTATCAGAATTCACTGTTATGAAGACTAATCTTAAAACACTTTATATACAATATAGTTGACTTTATAATAAAAAAAAGTTAGCGGCACAGCTACTTATCCCACGATACAATACGGTGTCCCGCCCCATCGTGTGGCATTTTCCCCCACCATTTAACTACAGCTCGAGACACGAAAATATCACATTCGGTACAATGTGTGGCGTTTTTTGAAAACGCAAGTCATAATACACCGTACCGAGATCTCTAAGCTTCTTACATAATAGAACTTACTATCAAAACACAAATCATATGATTCACATCTTTATAGGGTAAGGATCCAATAAGAATAAACTTAAAATAAGAAGTGGTGAGAAGAAACTAAAACAAAATATTTGAGATGCAACGACTTGCATTAGATGCATTTTTATTCATGTAGATTCACCATCTTAAGTTTCGAAAGTTAATTTGATGTGTAGATGGTGCAAATTGATTTTCGTGATTTTGGCACGTGCAGAGGAACAAAAATATAGATAAATCATAAAATGCATCTAATATACGTATATGCATCTAACTAAAAGCTATAAAACACGTTATGATTCATTATAATGCATCTAGAATTATAAAGATGCATCTAATTTAAGTGAATGCATCTCGAATATGCGGTTATAGTTTCTTCTTATCCTTCTTATTTTAAGGTTTCTTCTCATTTGATCCTAACTCCATCTTTATATTTTGTAGAAAACAACCAAAACACAGGTCACATTGAAATTAAAGTTTTCAAACAAAATTCTCTGAAAACATAAAAATATAGTAAGTGTTATTTATGTTTTGTATTCCTTGTTTTACTGAAATTGAAAACAATATCATTTTGACATGTTATTTATGTTTTGTGGAAAATATCTCTTTTACGAATTTATAAATGCAAAATTAGAAAATTATGTCTCCAACCGTAAACTCTTGATTCTTGAATATTTGAAAAAATATGTCTTACCACTACAAGAATTCCATTTTTTAGTGAGACGAATTTTAGCGATATTATGATCGGTTTATTTATACATACACTTTTCACGAGTAAAGATCTAATGAAAAGAAAAAATAAAATAAGGAGGATGAGAGGAAATTTTAGCCACACATTCAAAAAAAAGAGATTTAACTTTAAGAAAAAATGCATTTAATTTTGTAGGTGCATATGAAATTTGTGATCGTAAATTATTCTCATTTCGATTTTTTTCTTATTTTATTGTGACTTTACTTTTAACTTTTATTAGATTAGCATAAAAATATATTATTTTCTTTAATAAGTTTAGATTATTTTATTTTTTAAATAAAAGTAAAATAACCCATACTGAATAAAGAAAATAAAAAAGTTTCATATACTAATTGTGATAAGTATAAAAATAATAATGTATCCAGAATATACTTATAATGTTGTGCTCACTTGGACCCTCCAATTTATAATAATCTATCAAATGTAAACTTTGTGGCAACAGCCGATGTGGGATAAAATCCTTTCTTTTCTCTACTTTGTGTTTTTGTTCAGGAGAAACAACACTAGCGATAATATACTTTAATTTGCAAACTTGTCAATCTTTGCACACCATGGATAGTATTGAAATTGTAACTAATTCATAGATTATGTCGTTTTTCACAAAAACTTTTACGAAGTTTCTTATTTGATAGGGTGATTGAGGGGCTGTAATTGCTCCAGGAACGATTTACATAATGGTTGTGGTGTTCAAAACCTCCACCTTCGTCGACCACAGTATTCTTGCCAATAACTACATGACATACACCTAGTGACGTCATATGGTCGACGACTACCAGAACAAGCTCAAGCTCAGACACATTCATAATTTTATTGAAGAAAATTAATTTTTTGATTCTTTCCTAGAGAAAGTTAAAGAATCTTCAGTAGCATGTTTGAAGGCTGATTTTATGATGGTGGATTTAAGCATGCACTTATATTTGACACAAGTCAATACAAAGTTAAAGACACAAGTCAATACAAAAATGATGAATGCCGCTCTTTGGTCCTATCACGATGTAATATTACTCACCGGTGCATCTAATATCTATAGCCTATCAAGATGTATCAATTCTACTTTTTTGCGAAGGATTTTGAGATAAGTTTCACTGCGATTCCTTTAAATGCACGATGTTATTAGGAAGTGTAAGTAACTATTTGATGTAGCTAGAAATAACGAGATAACTAATTAAATTTGTTGATTCCAAAGAATGGCAGACACAACCCTTCCAACTATCGTTGATTCAAAAGAATACCGATAATGAGGCAAACTTCAAAAATCGTTGATTCAACGAATACCCGATTATTAAGAGAAAATTAAACAATAAACCCTAACCTGGATTCAAGTCAATTAACAAAAGACTAAAAGCCTTTTTTTATTCATAACTCCATACTGAATACAATAAACACAGCCCTAATTATATGAGAATTGTAAACTTGGGAAAATAATTAACAAATTACTGTAAAAAAATTAAAAGGGGAAGTGAATAAAATACACCGACATAAAATATAATCTCCATTTAACATTCTGCATCATTCTCCCGTTTTTCGTAAAGACTCGACCTCGAGTCTTGATTGTCTTCAAACCCAATGTATTGACCATAATAGTTTGGATCATTGTAGAACAAAGATTATTAGCCACAACTACAATGTCTTCAATGTTGTCTTCTTCCCGACAAATTTTTTTTCTCCCGTAAATATTTTTTTTCCTCAATGACATCTTCAATATCTGTATAATAAACTTGCATCGGTTCTTCTTCATATTCATCAAATATGGATGGTCCATCATAATCATCATTGGCCGCACCATAATCTTCCCATTCACCACAAGATGAACCATCAACCTCAAAAACGGATATTCAAACATCTTAATCAGGAACTTCGGCTCTTGATACCAACCGATGTAGCAAGAAATAACGAGATAACTAATTGAATCTGTTGATTCCAAAGAATTCCAGACACAACCCTTCTAACTATAGTTGATTCTAAAGAATACCGATAATCAGGCAAACTTCAACAATCGTTAATTCAACAAATACCCGATTATTAAGAGAAAATTGAACAATAAACCCTAACCTGGATTCAAGTCAATTAATGAAAGACTAAAAGTTTGTTTTTTATTCATAACTCCATACTGAATACAATAAACCCAGCCCTAATTATATGAGAAAAGTAAACTTGGAAAAAAAGTTAACAAATTACTGTAAAAAATAAAAAGGAAAAGTGAATAAAAGACATCGACATAAAAAATAATCTCCATTTAACATTCTGCATCACTACTACTCAAACAATGTGCCGTGTTGTTTCGATAGTAAAAGGCACTACGTACGATGACATTGTTGGTACCATTTCCATTGCCTCGATTCATCTTTTGAAGATGCACAATAGAAATAAAATAAAATAAAAATCGTTATTAAAAAAAAACAAACTATAAAATTAAAAAAAATCTTACCGTCATTCGGATCTTGATTTTTTCAAGATTTGTTGTTTTTGTTCGAGGCATCGTATTGATAGAGAGAGATTTTGCGGCGAAGAATGAAGATGATTTGGGGGCGAAGGATGAAGATGATTTTGCGACGAAGGGAGATGGATGAAGATGATAGAGAGGGTTTTGATTTTAGCGAGATAGATTTTGGGGCGGTGGAAATGAGAGGGTGTGTGGATGGTTACAAAAATTATAAAGTATTTGCAGTTTAGTCCCTATTAACTTGTGAGTATTTGATAGTGTGGTCCCTCCGTTTTTTTTAACCTAAGATCCTAGTTTCTTAAATAAACCAACTCTACCAAGAATAACCCTCAATCGTGATAATATATACAAGTTATAATATTTATAGACTCTGTATATCATATCGAGGGACAGAACCAGGACACAAAACGACCAGGTGCACTTACAATAAACTAAACAATACTACAAACATAATTTTTATGGACCAGGTGCATTTAGCAAAAATTAAAAAAAATTTGAATATTTTTAACAAATTTAACACTACGCAACGAAAATCCATGGGTATCCCGGGACTCCCCGGGACCCACCTTGGTTCCGTCCCTGATCATATCTCTTTCCTATCCAAGTTAGTTTAATGGTAGTAAGATTTGCCTTGTTACATTTTACAGGATCAACTCGAGACTTTGAGCAACTAAATTTTTTGAACTTGATTTTGACTCACTTGGCAGGGTTAGTTGTATTTATAGTTTCTTCATACTCAAAACTATCATAGAATATGATTTCGATTATCATCCTTTGTTTTCTTTCTTGTTAGAAAATAAATAAGACAAGATTATGAAACACTAGGTATCAAACTGCGTACCTATCGAATGCAGAGCAATCACTATACCGTCTCAATCATCTCTGTCTATCTTTATAATATATAACAAGATTAAGTCAAGATCGTCGTATACATGGGCAATTGTGTTCAAGATTAAAAAATAGCACATATTAAGTATTACTTTTAGGGGTAGTGACTCAATTATTACCTTCAATGACAACCCAACGATCAACCACGCCATTTGTTATAAGATTATGCGGGAGATCTTTCCATTAGCACCGATAAAATCAAATACGACACTAAAAGGCTAGTTTCTTGTAGTGCTTCTTCTGAATCAAAATGCATAAAAGAAATTAAATTAATCGTGAAAATTCAAACTCAAAATCTATCTCGACCACAAGCATATTTTTTTTTCTTTTAATGAGTCAAGCTCAATACAAATAATCTGAATTATTAATTTATAATCGTGAAGATTCAAACTCAAATCGACCATAAGCATATTTGTTTTCTTTTCACGAGTCAAGCTCAAGACTAAGTTGAGGGATTGACAACGTATTTCTTTTAACGAGAACCATCTCTCTCACAATATATATATAATAGATCAATTTCACTTTTTAAACAAGTTAAACCTATAACTATATGTAGTAGTGAACAATTTACATAATAGTATGCATCGTTTAACGATGCATCCTACTATAGGTTAACAATTGAATATACAAAAGAAGACTAGAAAATAATGCAATGCATCCAGGTGGAGGGACTAATTCTGGAGGGAGGGTGAAATCTCCACATTCTGGGACGGAACTATGATGCACCATCTTCGACAGGTGGTTATAGAAACAAAAGGGCACCTTCCAAATTAAAACGGGTGGTGGAGATCATGGACAGAACTATGATGCACCATCTTCGACAAATGCAATGTCGTCCTTACCAATGTATAACTTTTTGGTTAGTTTGATGTTGTTGACAAGTTTCCGTAGCTAGTTTAAGACTTTAATACTGTAATTCTATTAAGAGACAATTACATATATCGTCCTTGTGGTTTGGTGAATCTTACATTTTTGGTCTTTAATTTTCTTCCTCATCGGTCTTAGTCCTCATTGTTTTCTTTTCTTACAAATATAGTACATTATCTACAGTTTAATTAAATACACACAAAAGATAGCGGTATTTTGGTCTTTTAAAAAAAATCTGGAATATTTTTCGAAAATTTGTTTTTTATTTCAAAAAATAAATTATTTTGAAATTTTTTCTAGAAAGAAGTTTTTTCGAAAATTTAATTTTTTGAAGGAAACATTTATTTTTTTAAATTTTTTGGAGAAATTTTTTTCTTTTAAAAATTTGAAAAAATCAAATTTGAGTCTATATAAAATAGATTGTTTTTTAATTTAATTCGAATTTTGCTCTCAATTAAATTTAAATTTATAAAAATAGAATGTTTTAGCCAAAAAAAAAAAAGAAATTTTCGAAGAATAATGTTTCGGAAAAGCATTTTTTGAAAAAATACATGTTTTTCAGAGAAATTAGTTTTTTGCAAAAAAAGTAATTTCGAAAAAAGTATTTTAAAAAAATAAATCAAAACAAAAATGTATAAAACTTAGTATTATATAAATTTAAATAAGTATATAAAATTATTCACAATCTTCACTGTAAAGTTGTAGTTGAAAATTTTTATTTTTGAATTTCTTCAAAAAAAGAAATCTCCAAAAAATTGAAAATTAAAAAAAAAAATCTTCAAAAGAGTAAATTTTTTAAAAAATATTTACTGAATTTTTTTTTCAAGATAAATTATTTTTTGAAGTAAAGAAAATTTTGAAAAAAATTCATAATTTTATTTTTTGTAAAAGACCAAAATACCTCTATTTTTTGTGTATTTAATTTAAAATGTAGACAGTGTAATAGATTTGTATGAAAATGCCATGAAGACTAATACCGATGAAAAAAACTTACACATTAGAAGTGTAAGATTCAACAAACCACAAGATGATTTATGTAATTCTCTCTTCTTTTAATCTTTTATGTAATTCTCTCTTTTTTAAATCTACACTAAAGTATTCACTTTTTCACAAGTAACTTTTAACTTATTTAAATTAGTATATAATTTCAAAAATTTAAGATGAACTTTTTAAAATTAGAATAACAGTTATATAATTTGGTAAGAGGATTTTGATCCTCATCGTCTGTTGCATCCCAGCTATGAGGTTCAGATTCGGTATCTTCATCCTTCAACTCACGTTGAATATCGAGATCTCTTATTCGTTGTTGAAGGTCTCAATTTCGACATCACGTGGGTCTCGTTGACCACCATCGTTGCCTTGGTCGGCGTCTCTACGGTTGAAATTACGAGTTTGTCTCCCACGTCCGACCATTTGAACACCAAGATATCTGATACCAAATGATGACAGGACGGTTGTGAATGCAAAAAATTACACAAACACAACAAACAACGAATTTTCATAAACCCACAAAAGGGTACCTAAAAGGGGCTTTAACATAAAACGCTCTCGTTTTATTAACTCATAATCTCTAAGAAAGAATCAAACACTTCACTTCACGCGTTGACCGAAGACCTGACGGCAAAGCCCGACAAGCTGGATCTCGAACATGCCCTGCATCAACATTATTACATATAACTTGAGTTTTTCGAGCCGAGATCTATCCTAGTTTAAGTTTTCCTAGAACCATCTCGAGCTTCGCTCATGAAGGCTGGACCGTCAAGCTATGGAGCCAGGGGCGGATCCAGGTATGAGTCACCCGTGGCACGTGCCACACATGGTTCTTCGCGACGAAGTGTAGTTTCTTAGCGAATTTTTGTGATTTTTAAAAGTGCCATACCCATTTGAAAAGAAATATGCGCCTGAGCTCTGTTTTGGAAGTGAAAATGAAAGATGGGAGATGAAAGAAAAGAAGATGAACAGTAGTATTTGTCATATTCTTATCGTTCTTGTCATTTAGTTAAACTTTTGTTTGTTTATATTTGAAGTGTAGAGTAACGCTGGGCTAGTATTTGTTTTGTCACACTATGGCTATGTTTGGCAAAACTAGCTGTAGCTGTAAGCTGTGAAGCTGTTAATTGTAAGCTGTAAGTCGTTTGCTAAAAAGCTGTTAATTTTAATAAAAATGTTTGGTATATTAGTTGTTAACTGTAAAGATAAGATGTAAAATGATTTAAAAGGACATCTTTTAATAAATTATAATATGGTTGGAGGTTATATCAGTAATTTACAGCTTTAACAGCTCTTGACAGACTAAAAAGCTGTATAGAACAGCTTTTTATTTAAAAGCTATTTGGTTAAAATAAAAAGCTAACAGCTCTAAAAAAATATTGTGCCAAACAGAGCTATTAGATTATTTTTTAACAAAAAAACTAACAGCTTTAGAAAAGCTCTTACCAAACGGACCCATTAATTATTAGCTTTTATTTTGTGAAAAAAGATAACTACAGACTTTGTAAACTTTTAAGTTTTTCTTCGGTTAAGAAGCATAAAGTGCACGGTCCAATAAATATCTTGGCATTAAGTTTTTTCTATGGCGCCCAACATCGGTGGTCTCGTCATGATGTCGTTCTATGGCACTTCGTTAGCCTTTAACAGAGCGTTATTTGTTTTTCTAATGGTGTGTTAATAACTGGAGTTATCATCGACGACATCATTACGTGCTTCACGTCTTCACCTCACGCAAGGTGGTTCGTTAGTACATGGCTTCGTCACATGCGGTATAACATGTTATAGCTAGCAACCTAGAAATTATGTCTTAGCTATAGTAGTATTACATTGTATCTCTTGAGGAGACAACCTCTACACGCAAAACAAAAAAAAAATCAAACTAGTTTTATCTTACAAATGAACAACCAAAGCTAAGAACTATTCGCGAAACGAAGTGAGCCAAAAGCCGTGCCACACATACTATAAAATCCTGCATCCGTAATGGAGCCAAGATCGAAGGAAACAAATTTTTATCGATTCGAGCTCCACCAAACTTCGATTGAAATCGACTTGTTTACACCTCTTTTTGAATCAACATGGGATGATGCTTAATTATATATTTCACAACCTAAACTCAAGGGAAGCTTTCAGAACAATTAGAGAAAAAACAAATTGAAAAAAAACAAAAAAACCATCGTCGTCCATCGAGATAACAAAAAAAAATTGACTCAAATGTCACATATTTAGACTCTTGAATTCATGCAACGGAAGATGTTTAACGTATTCGTTTGCAATGAGAAGAACCCAAATAGGTGACACGTGAAGCAACTTGTCAATAACCTTCACAATCTTAGTTATAAACATATCTCAAATTTGCTCATGTACCTATGTGGGATAAAGTTGTTAGAACTTATATTAGAGCTTGTATAGTAAGTAACTCACAAAGCAGTAAGTATAAATATCAAACAAAAAATAACTTATGACAATGTTGCTATGAAGTTCTTATTATTCGATCAATAATTGTTAACGATATATTGTCGATTAAGAAAAAGCACATAAGTTTGGCGAGTGAAGGTAACAAACCATATGCATAATGAGTTGCAAAGGGGCAAGATGAAAAAATGGCGTCAAAGTTTGGGTTTGGCGCATTCGGTTAATATCAAACTTATATGAGACAAGTGACCTGAATCATCAAGCTTGTCTAAAACAAACCTAACTTGATCTAAAGTTTACAATTATAAACTCATCCATAAATGGCTTTTAACAATTCTTTAGATATTTAGATAGTATACCAGTTATTATCTAATTTTGTTAATTCAGTTTTATCAATTTTAAAAAAATAATACAACCAAAAGAAAAAATTTAAACAATTTTTAAATACTATTAGTGATAGAAGTATAAATATAATATAATGGATATAAAATGTATGTAAAATACTTATGATGATGTATGGCTCAGCCTGGTATTCCAATTTATACTAACCAATCCAATGTAAACTTTGACCCCATAGACGATGTCTTGTTCCACAAATAGTTGTAAAACTCGTAGATTATGTTGTTTTTCATAGAATTTTTTGCTAAGTCTCTTATACTTATACCATTCATGAGGACAAATATTTGGTAGGGTGATTGAAGGGCCGCTAATTGCTTCGGGAACAATTTATCGAAAGTCTTGTTTAAAACAAAGGACGGCGTAAAAAATTAGGTGAGGTTGATTACGGACGGAACTATAATATGACACACCTCCTGGACACTAAAAGCTTTGTCCTATGTTCTTATCAATGTATAGTTGGCACACGCCTAATGACGTCCTATGGTCGCATATACCATTTTATTGAAGTGCTTCTTTCCTTGAGCAAGTAAAGGATCTTCATTAGCATGGATATTCGAATCGATTTGATGTTGTCGACAAGTTTTAGTTGCTACACTGTGACTATAAACGAAAAATGCATCAAGTTGTTTGTTACACACTACAAAATTTATGACATTTGCTTACTCAATTAAATGTGAAAGAGTAAGTAACAGAGGGGAGCACTAAAAGTCTATATTTACTCAATATTGAGTAAGCAAAAGTATTTTCTATTAATTTCTACTAAAAAGAGTCATCAAAAGTTAATGTTTATCAACTCCTACTCTTAAGAAAAAGAGTAAGTAATAGAGGGGAGCACTAAAGGTCATTACTTACTCAATATTGAGTAAGTAAAAGTGTAAAACTTTTAATGACTCTTTTTTGAGTAGGGAAAAGAGTAAGCAAATGTTTTTGCTTACTTTTATATGCATTGTGTTTTAGTAAGGAAAAGTTATAGTGACTTAAATGATTATAAATTTTATTAGTAAGCAAAACTTTGAGTAAGTAAATGTCATTTATTTTGTAGTGAGACATAAACAAATTAGACAAACATATTAAAACGATAATCCATGACACGTAAACAATATTGATAGAGCAAACTAATAACCGTGTATCAAGTTAATGATGGTAATATCATCAAGGTAACTGTAGAAGTTTTAATAATGTGAAAACATTAGATGATGGTAATAAACTAATAACCGTGTATCAAGTTAATGAGCATTTGCGATAACACGCTCTCTTATATTTGGTCTAGCTGTTTAAATCGGCCTGAAATGATTTCATATAATGTATTTACTCGACAACCAAATGGAGTGTGTCGTAGCTAAGCTTTCGTTAATATACGCAAAGCTGATTGTGATAAGAGTAGAAATTATAAAAACTCTATATTTGGCTAGAATAACCAAATGGTTGCAACAGTCGAGACCAAAGAGTATGGGTCTATCTAAGTAGTTACTAGTATGGGTCTATCTAAGTAGTTACTAGTCGCTCCCGTAATGTTGTTACAAATGTACACGCCTAGTAACATTGTACTAGCACCTATGAGACAACTAGCTCAACTATATTAACCAGATTGTAAATATTGATGTTACTAAATGAAAGTGCATCAAATTTACTTGTTGGGGTTTATTGGATTGGATTGAAGTTTAGCAAAATATATTTACGAGACTTATTTGACTTGTGTTTGAAAGTTATCATCTCATATGGCTATATCTACTAATCTCAAGATTGTTTTGGGACAAGTTTCTATTGCTAAATACGTTGTATCATGCATTTCCTGAGTGATAGTGTAGAAAAGATTACAAAGATCAAGATATATTCAACTAACCACCCCTTTATTCTTTTATTAAACTGCCTCAGACTGTTACTTCAAATGTAACACCTGGGTTTGTGATCGTACTTACAAAAGAAAGAAAATCAAACAAAAGATCAAAACAGATTGATCTTGACAATGAGAGAACAAAACGATTACAAAACTTTGAGAGAGACATAATGTGATAAATGCGTCTAACAATGAGCTAACATTTAGCTTAAATAGCACCCAACAAACTAAACCTAATGACTTCTCACACTTGAACTCTTCGCCCCTTAATCTTTCCACAACTTGTCAAAACATGCCCTGCACACAAACAAAAAAAAACAATAGAAAATAATTATAATAAACATACATGTACTTACCTTTTGTACACAAGTAGTCCCTGTGAGTTGGTTTAGTGATTAACCACTCTGCTTAACACTCCCCCTTAAACCAACTCTGTAAAGATCAAACAACCCAAGACCTTCACAAAACTTTTGATGTTCAGCAACACTCAAACCTTTGGTAAAGATATCTGCTATATTATCAGCAGACTTAACTTTAATAGTACTAACAACCCCAGCTGCAACCTTTTCTCTTAAGAAAAAAAGTTCAATCTCAAAGTGCTTAGTCCTCTCATGAAATACAAGATTAACAGCTATCTGTATTGCTGAGCTATTATCACATCTCAAAGGAACATGTAACAATGGATTAACATTAAGTTTAGCAAGAACTTTCATAATCCACATTACCTCACAAGTAACACTATTCATTGCTCTATAAATTCTGCCTCAGCGGATGATTTAGACAACATTGACTGCTTCTTACTTTTCCATGATACTAAACTGTTACCCAGAAAAACACAATATCCAGTCACTGACTTTCTTGTAAGCTTACATTTTGCCCAATCAGAATCCACATATACAGCAAGATTAAGATTATCACTTTTATTAAAAGTAATTCCCTTTCCTGGTGAACCTTTTAAGTATCTTAAGACTCTAAATGCAAGTTTCAAATGTGACTGCATAGGTGCATGCATATACTGACTAAGGACATGAACAGCATAACTAATGTCAGGTCTTGTATGAGTAAGATAAATCAACTTGCCAACTAGCTTTTGATAGTTGTTAATACCTTTCAAAGGTTTATCAATATCAACACCTTTATTCTTACTGTTTATTCCCTCTTTAACATCAATAGGTGTTCCACACGGCTTACAAGCCAACATACCAAATTCAATAAGAAGTTCTAAGCAATACTTCCTTTGAGTTAAGTAAAGTGAAGTATTGGATTCACGAACTTCAATACCAAGAAAGTATTTGAGTTTGCCAAGATCTTTAATCAAGAACTTGGTACTCAAAAATTTCTTAAACTTATCAATTTCTTTTATATTATTGCCAGTTACAATAATATCATCAACATACACCAGAAGTACAATAAAAACTCCATCTTTATTTTTAATAAACATAGAAAAATCATTTTTACTTTGTGTAAAATCATTTTCAATTAAAACAGATGTAAGTTTTTCATTCCACTTCCTTGGTGCCTGTTTTAAACCATACAAGGACTTAACCAACTTACAAACTCCTTGATCATTTTTATCAAAGTAACCATCAGGCAAACCATATAAACATCTTCTACTAAATCTCCATATATAAAAGCATTATTTATATCTAATTGGTATAAAGGCCAATCATTATAAACATCTAAAGTGAAAATGCATCTCACAGTTACAATTTTAACTACAGGAGAAAAAGTTTCATCAAAGTCAATACCTTCCCTTTGGTTATACCCTTTAGCTACAAGTCTAGCTTTGAATCTTTCAATTTCTCCATTAGACTTGTATTTAACCCTGTAAACCCACTTACAACCAATAGGTTTTCTTCCTACTGGAAGTTCAACGAGAATCCAAGTCCCATTTCTGTTTAATGCCTCCATTTCTAAATTCATGGCCATAAGCCATTTTACATCTTTAGAAGCTTCAGAAAAGGTTTTTGGTTCAACAACTTTGTTCAAGCTAGTAGAAAAATTATAATTCTCTTTACTAAGACAAGAGTAATTAACATATTTTTCTATACCATACTTAGCACTAGCATTCAGTTTATAATCAGCAAGCTTTTTAGGCACAACAATATTTGGACTTTCAAAAATATTACCAAAATATTGATACTGACTGTCATCACCCTCAGAATCACTACTATTATCATCAAGTGTTGCATTATCATCTACATTATTAGTGGCTTCTACTAGTTTACTATCATTAAGCTCATTACTACTTCTTCTAGTTTCACTAGCTTTTTCAGTACCTCCTAGTAATGTATTGTCTATGCCTTCACTATTATTTTGTACATTATCTCTCTTTTCATCATTGGGATCATATGACATTGACTCATTATCATCCAAGTTAAAAAAGTTTAAACTGTCTTTATTTTCAGACCCATTCATGAATGGAAACACTGTTTCATAGAACTTAACATCTCTAGAATAGAACACTTTTCTACTCTCAAGGCTATAAAGCTTATAACCTTTTTGTCACTAGAATATCCAACAAAGACAGACTTTTTAGACCTAGATGAAAACTTGTCAGTGTTATTTAAAACATTTGCAAAACATAGACACCTAAAAGTTTTTAACAAAGAGAGATTTGGTTCATTATCATATACTAATTCATAAGGTGACTTCCCAGACAAGACAGAACTTGGAATCCTGTTGATCAAGTAAATAGCAGTAAGAACACAATCAGTTCACATGTTCAAAGGTAACCCCCCCTGAAACATGAGGGCCCTAGCAACATTTAACAAGTGTCTATGTTTCCTCTCAGCAATACCATTTTCCTGAGGGGTATATGGACAAGAAGTTTGATGAAGTATTCCATTATCTTTACAAAATTTATCCATATTATTATTGATAAATTCTGTACCATTATCACTTCTAAATACCTTAACCATTTTTCCAAATTGAGTTTTAATCAAATTTACAAAAACTGTTATATTAAAAAGTACTTCATCTTTCCCTCTTAATAATAACAACCAAACAGCTCTACTATAGTCATCAACAACAGTAAGGAAAAATCTAAAGCCTTCTTTACTTTGAACTCTATAAGGACCCCACACATCCAAGTGAACCAACTCACCAACACTCTTGGTTTGATGATCACTTAGAGGAAAAGGTTCTCTAGTTTGTTTAGCTTTATGACAAACATCATAAATATTATTCTCAACTTTATCAATCTTAAGTTTGTCTTTTAACAGATGTAAAACCTTATCTGATGGATGACCAAGCCTATTGTGCCAAACACACTTAGACAAACAACATTGGGATATATTATTGTTAAAAATTTTCTTACTTGTATTAAGAAAATACAATCCATTTATTTCATTACCAGTCCCCACTAGAGTCTTTTGAACAGAGTCCTGAATGTCACAAAAGTTTTCATCAAAAATGACTCTATATTTACTATTGATAGGTGTGTAAACACCCATCTTTTCTACCACTTATTTCTTGCTAAAACAAGACCAAAACGCGTATTTAATGTCATTTGTTTGGAATTATGCGTGGTTTGTGTGTTTGTTATGTTTTCAGAGCCAACCGGATAAATATTGGAGAAAACATGGGATTGCACGGGTTTTATCAAGGAAAAAGACTCAAGACAAAGTCTATTGACCAAGAGGTGCAAAAGATTTGAAGTCACTAGGCCTATTCGAAGATTTATCGAAGGAAAGGACTAAAGACGGAAGATTTTCATAAGTCGAAGAAACTCAAGTCTATTTAACGAAGAAATTAAAAGACGAGTTGAATTTAATCGACAACAAATCCCGAATCAGAATCAAAAACGTCAACTTTTCTGAAAGGACGAGAAGACAAAAAGAAGGGAAGAAAGCCCACTCACCAACCAAGGGAGAAGCCTATAAATACTCCTCCCTATACACACACAAAAAACACACTCTTCTTCTTTGGCCAGTTTTATTTTCTTCTTCCTAGTTTTTAGGAACCATCTCCCTTAAGGAGTGGTTTGAATTTTTGTTTGATTTATCTTCCAATCTTGTAAGTTAATCTTTGTTGATTTAAATCTTAAAACATTAATACAATCCTTCCTTTAATCTTTTGATTCATTTTGTTCTTCTTCATCTTTTTCTTTCAAGTTCTTAAGTTCTATTTGGTTCTAGTTTGATTCCAAAAAGTTGTTGAATTGGTGTTTTTATGATTGGGATTTGATCCTTGTAGTTAGTAGATGATTTGTGGTTGAATTGGTAAAACCTTGTCACTTTGTTGAGTCCGATTGGGACAATTCGTGTCTATCTGTTCTTCGTCCAGTTCCTGATCTCGCCCAGATTCCGAATAGGGAATCTGGGGTGTTGTCTATTCGGAAACTTCCATTATTCCGCATAGGGCTTTAAATTTTGTGTTATTCGGAACTTTCCAATTTTCCGAATAAAGGTTTAAATTTTGTGTTATTCGGAACTTTCCAATTTTCCGAATAAAGGTTTAAATTTTGTGTTATTCGGAATAATTCCAATATTCCGAGTAAGGGTTTCGTTTCTTGTCTATTCGGAACTTTCATACATTCCGAGTAAGGGTCTAAATATTGTGTCTATTCGGAACATTCCATTATTCCGAATAGGGCTTCCTTCATATTGGTTATTCGGAACATTTCAGGTTTTCCGAATAGAGTTTTTTCTAAATTATTCCGAATGGCCCAACTTTCCGAATAGAAGACTTTTTCCGCATAGACTTTCCGCATAGGGTTTTCAAAGTTATTCCGAGTAAGGCATACTTTCCGAATAAGGCATTTACAGAGTATTCCGAATAGGATGTTTTCCTATTATTTCGAGTAAGGCCAATATCCCGAATTGAAGAATTCCAGTTTTATTTTTCATGAGGTATTACTGTTTCATTTAAAGCTTCTAGTTTAGTTTTATTATTACTTGCCTTCATCATTTTAGTAGATTTAGACCAAAGCTCCCCCTTTTTAGTCACCAATTACAACTATTCCACTTTTGACCGTGATCGATTCGAGAAGATACCGAGAACGAAACAACGATATATATCAATTGGGTACGAGCAACGCAAAGAGAGATCTTGCAAGCAAAAACCTTTTTATTAACCAACCAAAAGTGAGTTATTAAAATGGCGCCGCTGCCGGCTCTTTTCGTAAGGATCAACGGTTTCTTGTGAGAAAAATTGGATTTTGGGATCCGTTCTTTCGGGAACGTTAGTTTCAAGCACAAAAATTTTCAAAAACCCATAAAAATATAAAATTTCCAAAAACACAAAAAAAAAATATATAAAACCTATAAAAACCAAAAATATTTTCTCTTGCATTTTCTTTTTAGTGTATGCGTACTCGATCCACGTCTTATTCAGAGCCCGAGACTCTCGAACAATTAGACATGGCAGGTGTACACAACAACAATAATATTCCACCCCCCCAAAACAACAATAATAATAATAATCCACCCCACCCAAATATGAATAATCCACCCGACTTACGAACCATGGAGGAGCTATGCCAACCTACAATGAACGGACGTGGAGGCCCGATTGCACCGATGCATGTCACGGCTCAGGAGTTTTCGTTGAAGCATCACATGATCCAGCAAGTACAAACGAATCCATTTCGCGGAATTCCGGATGATGATGCCAACAAACACCTCGACAAATTCATCACTATTACCCAAAGCATGAAATCTCCCGGTGTTTCTATGGATGACCTTCGCCTCCAACTCTTTCCTCACTCGCTTTCTCACCATGCCGAAAAATGGTTTGACCGTCTTCCTAAGAATTCTATTCATACATGGAACGACATGACTCAACGCTTTTTATCGCGCTACTTTCCCCCATCCATGGTCACTAGCCTTCGTAACCAAATCAGTGGATTTATGCAAGAGAATGATGAATCGCTTTTCGATGCTTGGGAACGTTATAATGATTTGATCGACCGCTGTCCTAATCACAATATGCTCCCCGTCACTCTTATTGACACCTTCTATAATGGTCTCACCTTTCGTGATCGTGACACGATCAATGCCGCCGCCGGTGGTACTTTTATGAAAAGGAGACCGGAGGAGTGTCGAGAGTTGATTGAAAACATGACTACTCACCACAAGAATTGGGATTCCTCCGCATCCTCAAGATCTAACTCGAGAGTCAATGTTTCTTCTACTACCTCCAATCCTGAAATGTCTGAAATTTCTCGACAACTTGCTGAAATGAACAAAAATTTCATGACCATGGCCACAAACCACTTTCAACAAGCTAAAGCCGTTGCTATGTCTTGTGACACATGTGGTGGTCCTCATTCTTATACTGATTGTCCTTCCACTCAAGGCAATTATGCTGAAAACGTTAACGCAGCATACGGTACATATCCCACGGGAGGCTATCAAGCTCGCCCTCAAGGAGACCGTAGCTTGCTAAGTTATCGTTCCAACAATTATCTTGCACCTCCCGGTTTCCCTCCTGCAAACCAAACCCAACAACAAAACTATAACCGAAACAACCAATCCCAACCTCGTGCTCAAAACCAATATCCGTCCCAAAGAAATACCTACCAAACTCAAGGAAATTCGCAAGCTTACCAAGCTCCACCTCTCAATCAACCGATGGCAGTGAATCCCGACGTCGAGTCATTCATGAAGACCAATCGTGAAATGGTGACGAATCTTCAGAGTCAGTTTGTCAACTTGAAGAATGACATGGTGAAACAAGGAAGCGATATTCGAGCCGAGCTAAGGAATGATATGGCCAAACATAGCGATGCTATTAATACCAACATGCAAAACTCTTTCAATAATCAAGCTCTTCACCTTCGTGATATGATTGGTTCGCTCATCCAAGGTAATCAACCCTCTTCTTCGGGTACTCTTCCGAGTAATACCGTTGCAAATCCAAGAGGGGAGATGAAAGCAATCACCACTCGTAGTGGAAAAGGTTATATGGAACCCGAGCTTCCTACACCTCCACCGGTGATTGTGAACAAGGAAAAAGAGCAACTTTCTCCACCTCCTTCACCTTCTATCCCCATTTCCCCATCACCCGTGGTTGTGAGTGATCCTATCCCCTTAAAGCCTTCTTCTTCATCCAATATACCTTATCCTTCAAGGTTGAGGAAAGAGAAGCAAAAGAGCAAGGATGATATTCAAGTTTCAAACTTCCTAAAAATGTTTAAACAATTGAATTTTAACATCTCCTTTGCCGAGGCTCTCGCTCACATGCCCAAATATGCTAAGATGTTTAAAGATCTTCTCAGTGATAAAGAAAAGCTTCTTGACATTGCTCAGACCCAACTTAATGAGAACTGCTCCGCAGTGCTCTTAAGGAAATTGCCCACCAAACTTGGTGATCCGGGTCGCTTCTTGATTCCTTGCAACTTCCCGGGAGTAGAGAATTGCATGGCCCTAGCCGATCTAGGTGCCAGTATAAACTTAATGCCTTTAAGTGTTTGGAAGCAATTATCTCTCCCCGAGCTAGTCCCCACACGAATGACTTTGGAACTAGCCAACCGAACGGTTGCTTATCCAGTGGGGATAGCCGAAGATGTCTTTGTTGGCGTTGATAAATTCACCTTCCCGGCTGATTTTGTCGTCGTTGACTACGAGATGGACCCTCGTGTTCCATTAATCGTTGGACGTCCATTCTTGAGGACCGGTCGCACTCTCATTGATGTAGCCGCAGGCGAATTAATCATGAGAGTTGGTGACGATCAAATTGTCTTCAACATGGGTAAGATTTCTCAGCAACCTTATTCATACGAGAGTGTTAATGCTATTGATGTTCTCGATGAGGCTTGTGAAGAACATTTTTATGATGCTTGCAAAAGTACTCTCTCTTCTCTACCCATTGTTGAGACCGTTGCCTCAATTGCTCCGGCATTTACTCCTTTTGGAGAAAGTGACTTAGATGAGTTCGAAGCTAGCCTGGGTCCTCTCGATCTTAAGTATGATAATTCGTCCACCAATTGGGATGAAGATATTCGTACTATTGAGAGACTTCTCAATGAGGACCCATTGTCTCCTCCTACTCCTAAAGAGGTGACTAATGATGACCCATCGTTAGTTTCACCATCTATTGAGGATCCTCCTACTCTCGAGCTTAAGGACCTACCGCCTCATCTTGAGTACGTTTTCCTAGAAGACGACGAGAAGTTACCGGTTATCATCGCAAAGGATCTGAAAGAAGACGAAAAAGCCCGACTTGTTGCAGTGTTGAAGAAGCATAAACGCGCTATCGCTTGGAAAATCTCCGACATTCGCGGAATTGATCCTCACTTTTGCACACATAAAATTCTCATGGAGGACGACTTTAAGCCCACTATTCAGAGCCAAAGAAGGGTGAATCCTAAAATCCATGACGTCATCAAAAAAGAGGTTATCAAACTTCTTGATGCGGGTATGATTTACCCTATTTCGGATTCCCCATGGGTTAGTCCAGTCCATTGTGTGCCTAAGAAAGGCGGAATCACTGTTGTGCCCAATGCAAACAACGAGTTAATTCCTACCCGTCTCGTTACTGGGTGGAGAGTTTGTATAGACTACCGCAAACTCAATGATGCCACGAGAAAGGATCATTTCCCTCTACCTTTTATGGACCAAATGCTTGAACGTCTAGCTGGTAATGAATATTACTGCTTTCTGGATGGTTTCTCGGGTTATTTTCAAATACCCATCGATCCCCAAGATCAAGAAAAGACAACATTCACTTGTCCCTACGGCACATTTGCTTATAAAAGAATGCCTTTTGGTTTATGCAATGCCCCCGGGACTTTCCAAAGGTGCATGTTGGCTATCTTTCATGATATGGTTGAGCAAACCATGGAAGTCTTCATGGATGATTTCTCGGTCTTCGGGGATTCTTTCTCTGCTTGCCTTGCCAATTTGGAACGCATGCTTAAGCGGTGCGAAGACACTCGCCTTGTTCTAAATTGGGAAAAATGCCATTTTATGGTAAAAGAAGGCATTGTGCTAGGACACAAAATTTCTAAAGCCGGTCTTGAAGTCGACCGTGCTAAAGTTGATGTCATAGCCAAATTACCTCCACCTTCAACCGTGAAGGGTGTGAGAAGCTTTCTGGGTCATGCGGGCTTCTATCGTAGATTCATTCAAGATTTCTCTAAAATCGCTCGCCCGATGACCCACCTCTTGGAAAAAGATACTCCTTTTATCTTTTCTAAAGAGTGTCTCGAAGCATTCAATCTTCTCAAGGATAAGCTGACTAAGGCACCGGTCTTGGTTACCCCCAATTGGGAGCTGCCTTTTGAATTGATGTGCGATGCTAGCGACTTTGCTATTGGTGCGGTTTTGGGCCAAAGAGTGAATAAACACTTCCAACCAATCCACTACGCTAGCAAAACAATGACAGGGGCTCAATTGCATTATACGACAACCGAAAAAGAGCTTTTAGCTGTTGTCTATGCTTTTGAGAAATTTCGCCCCTATCTTGTTTTATCCACCACCATCGTATACACGGACCATTCCGCGTTGAAGTACTTGATGACCAAGAATGATTCTAAGCCAAGACTTCTCCGCTGGGTTTTACTCCTTCAAGAATTCAACATTGAAATTCGTGACAAGAAGGGTGCTGAAAACCTGGCCGCGGATCATCTGAGCCGACTTGAGGATCCATATCAAGGGGACCATCCGAACAAAGAGATCAATGACTCTTTTCCCCTTGAAACCTTAATGTCGATCAATCCCAATCTTGATGGCACCCCGTGGTTTGCCGATATTGCAAACTACTTAGCGGGTGGTGTTCTCATCCAAGGGTTAACTTCCCAACAAAAGAAGAAGTTCTTGAACGATGTTAAGACTTACTTCTGGGAGGACCCTTTTCTATTCAAACAATGCGCTGACCTGATTATTCGTCGGTGTGTTGACGGACCGGCAGCTTTTGATATTCTCCAAGCGTGCCACAAAGGACCCACCGGTGGTCACTTTGGTCCCAACTTCACCGCCAAAAAAGTGTTTGACTCGGGATTTTATTGGCCCACCATTTATCGTGATGCTCACGAGATGGTTAAACATTGTGATGCTTGCCAAAAACAAGGCAAGATTACACATAAAGATGAGATGCCTCAAAATTTCATACAAGAATGTGAAATCTTTGATGTATGGGGCATCGACTTTATGGGGCCATTCCCGTCTTCTAAAGGCAACAAATACATCCTTGTCGCTGTCGACTATGTTTCTAAATGGGTTGAAGCAAAGGCTTTACCAACTAACGACGCGAGGGTGGTTTGTAATTTCTTGAAACAACTGTTTGCTCGTTTCGGTGTTCCTCGTGCTATTATCAGTGACCGCGGGACTCATTTTTGCAACGATCAATTTGCAAGAGTCATGGCAAAGTATGGTGTCAATCACCGTCTTTCCACCGCCTATCATCCTCAAACCAACGGTCAAGCCGAGATATCCAACCGTGGATTGAAGAGAATTTTGGAACGTACTGTGGGAGAGCATCGTGCCTCGTGGGCCGATAAACTTGATGATGCTCTGTGGGCTTTCCGTACCGCCTATAAGACGCCGATTGGTTGTACACCTTATCGTCTTGTGTACGGGAAAGCCTGCCACCTTCCCATCGAGCTGGAACATAAGGCATACTGGGCCTTGAAGTGGGCTAACTTCGACATCAACAAAGCCGGTGATTTTCGGAAGATTCAACTCAACGAGCTTCAAGAATTAAGGAATCAAGCTTACGAGAACTCATTGATTTACAAGGAGAAGACCAAGATTATCCACGATGCTAAAATCAAGAACCGAGAGTTCAACGTTGGTGATCAAGTCTTGCTCTTTAACTCTCGGTTGAAGATCTTCTCAGGCAAGTTGAAGAGCCGCTGGTCTGGTCCATTCACCATCGCCAATGTCTTTCCCTATGGCACCATTGAGCTTTCTCAGCCAAATGGGCCTAACTTTAAGGTGAATGGCCAGCGTTTGAAGTTGTACGTTGGTGAGGACATCTCTAAGGAGATGATTCCATCCCTCACCACGTTTCCCTTGAATTAGTTCGGGACCGAGTCAGGCTCGCGACTCGGTAAACAAAAACAAGCGCTCCTCGGGAGGCAACCCGGGTATCTATCCCTCTTTCCCGTTTTTCATCATAAGTGTAGGGGGAGCTATATAGGTTGCTTGTTTTTGGATGGTGATGTGATTACAGGGACTATTGCACTCTTGGAATCTTTGAAGAACCGTGATCCCATGTTATCCGAAATCTGGTTCTATCTCTCAACTATCGTGATTCAATTTTCGTTATACTCACATTTGAAATTGATCACTTTAGTCGTCTTTTCCTTAACTTGAGTTAACCAACGTGCACAATGTCATAAGTGTAGGGGAGACCCTTCCCACATGCTTAAACATTGAGGACAATGTTTATCTTAAGTGTAGGGGAGACTTCTATCGAAGTTTTAAGTGGACTTTTCCATGAAAATGCCTTCAATTAACCGGAAAATCATACTTTTCAACATTTTTCAAATTCTTAATCAACTTTGGCCATTTTGTCGTAAATTTTAAATTTTTATCGTTGCTTTCATATGTATATATCCCGCAATAAAGTCAAAAATATTAATAAAGTGTTGTAGCTAGTTTAGAAGTCTTTGACATATTAGGCCCGTTGCGTTTATTTTGACTCAACCCGAATAGACCTATCCAAGTTTATCCTAGCTAGTATCCTTAACCATGTAGACCTTAATTGGTTTATTAGGCTAAGCATCCACGAGTCTCATTCCTTGAGATTTTAAATTGTGGAGGACGAGAAATGATAGAGTCAATTATAAGTCGGAATTCTTGCACAAGCTCACTTGGTGTAATTATTTGCCTATTCTCCCATCACTTGCTAATAATTTATCTGCAATAAGTAAGGTCGTACGATTTGAAAGGTTACTTAGCTTCTAGCCCAAGATCGTTTAAAAGTTGCTCGGTAATGACGAGAGTTCATAGCCAAGGCATAACTTATGAAGCGGGGCGCGAAGATTGGCGAGTCCGAAAAGGCCCTAACAAGGCATGAGGATTCAATTTTATTGCTGAAGATCCAAAAGTGATGTGAAAAGCATTATCTCCAAAATCAATATGAAGGATCAAGACTCACGACGAAAAGCAATCAACTCCCACAAAGATGATGGAGAAGTCTATCCGAAAAGACCCTAACAAGGTATGAGGATAAATAGATCCAAGTCCGAAAAGGAGGCGGATCGTTGTATCTCAAAATCCCAATTAGAGATTGAAGAAATAATCATGAAGTCGTGGTCAACAAAGTTGGAGTACCCCTCAAAAGTCTCCAAAGTGAAGAAACTCTATTATGATGAGAAGACCATTACCTCAAGAAACGTCTCTCGAAGATATGAAGTATGAAGTACATGCCAAATATCGGCCCGAGAAAGGTCTCAAATCGTGAACCAAGTTATGCCAAGATATGAACTTTCTGATATCCCGAGAAGCAGTTTTAAGAGATTTTGTCCTTTAGCTAACTATTGATCAAATCGTCCTACTTTGCTTTCAGCCTAAATGAACTATCGAAATAAGTCCAAAAATGCATCTTCATGATCATTCTAAGACAAAAATAAAATATAAGAGATACACCTAGGAATAAGGGAGTCTAAGCATTTAATTAAGCCATGTGTGTAAGTGTTTGAATTGCTAACTTATAATAACAATGATCTCGTTTTTAAGCTTAGTTTGGGGAACGTGAAACTTGAGGGTGATAAATCTTCGCAGCACCAAAACCCTAATGTAAGTCCTCGATCTCTTCACAAGTTATTTCCACATAGTTATGTTCTATCCTTTTGTTTGCTTTAAATTTCTTTTAGTGCTTTAATTTTTGTTTAGTAGTATTTGAATAAAGCCAAGGTTAATTAATTATGAGAAAAGTGTAATGTTGCTTTATCACTAAGCATTGCATGAGGGCATGGCAATGGTTAAGTGTAGGGGAATTGATAGGTGTGTAAACACCCATCTTTTCTAGCACTTATTTCTTGCTAAAACAAGACCAAAACGCGTATTTAATGTCATTTGTTTGGAATTATGCGTGGTTTGTGTGTTTGTTATGTTTTCAGAGCCAACCGGATAAATATTGGAGAAAACATGGGATTGCACGGGTTTTATCAAGGAAAAAGACTCAAGACAAAGTCTATTGACCAAGAGGTGCAAAAGATTTGAAGTCACTAGGCCTATTCGAAGATTTATCGAAGGAAAGGACTAAAGACGGAAGATTTTCATAAGTCGAAGAAACTCAAGTCTATTTAACGAAGAAATTAAAAGACGAGTTGAATTTAATCGACAACAAATCCCGAATCAGAATCAAAAACGTCAACTTTTCTGAAAGGACGAGAAGACAAAAAGAAGGGAAGAAAGCCCACTCACCAACCAAGGGAGAAGCCTATAAATACTCCTCCCTATACACACACAAAAAACACACTCTTCTTCTTTGGCCAGTTTTATTTTCTTCTTCCTAGTTTTTAGGAACCATCTCCCTTAAGGAGTGGTTTGAATTTTTGTTTGATTTATCTTCCAATCTTGTAAGTTAATCTTTGTTGATTTAAATCTTAAAACATTAATACAATCCTTCCTTTAATCTTTTGATTCATTTTGTTCTTCTTCATCTTTTTCTTTCAAGTTCTTAAGTTCTATTTGGTTCTAGTTTGATTCCAAAAAGTTGTTGAATTGGTGTTTTTATGATTGGGATTTGATCCTTGTAGTTAGTAGATGATTTGTGGTTGAATTGGTAAAACCTTGTCACTTTGTTGAGTCCGATTGGGACAATTCGTGTCTATCTGTTCTTCGTCCAGTTCCTGATCTCGCCCAGATTCCGAATAGGGAATCTGGGGTGTTGTCTATTCGGAAACTTCCATTATTCCGCATAGGGCTTTAAATTTTGTGTTATTCGGAACTTTCCAATTTTCCGAATAAAGGTTTAAATTTTGTGTTATTCGGAACTTTCCAATTTTCCGAATAAAGGTTTAAATTTTGTGTTATTCGGAATAATTCCAATATTCCGAGTAAGGGTTTCGTTTCTTGTCTATTCGGAACTTTCATACATTCCGAGTAAGGGTCTAAATATTGTGTCTATTCGGAACATTCCATTATTCCGAATAGGGCTTCCTTCATATTGGTTATTCGGAACATTTCAGGTTTTCCGAATAGAGTTTTTTCTAAATTATTCCGAATGGCCCAACTTTCCGAATAGAAGACTTTTTCCGCATAGACTTTCCGCATAGGGTTTTCAAAGTTATTCCGAGTAAGGCATACTTTCCGAATAAGGCATTTACAGAGTATTCCGAATAGGATGTTTTCCTATTATTTCGAGTAAGGCCAATATCCCGAATTGAAGAATTCCAGTTTTATTTTTCATGAGGTATTACTGTTTCATTTAAAGCTTCTAGTTTAGTTTTATTATTACTTGCCTTCATCATTTTAGTAGATTTAGACCAAAGCTCCCCCTTTTTAGTCACCAATTACAACTATTCCACTTTTGACCGTGATCGATTCGAGAAGATACCGAGAACGAAACAACGATATATATCAATTGGGTACGAGCAACGCAAAGAGAGATCTTGCAAGCAAAAACCTTTTTATTAACCAACCAAAAGTGAGTTATTAACTATCTTTGTTTAGCTTGTGCACAGACAGAAGACTAACTTCATATTCTGGCACTACTAAAACATCATGAATAGAAATTTTATCAGTTAACTTTAAACTGCCTATATGAGTAACAACAGCCTTAGTCCCATTTGGATGGCCAACAGTCATATTCAAATGAGACACATTAATCACATTATACATATTAATAACAGTATAAGTCATATGCTGACTAGCTCCTGAATCAATGATCCATCCAACATACAACTTATAAGTTTTAACATTAGTATTATGATTAAAAAACCTTGAAGTACAAAAACTAAAAGCACAATTTATACCTGCTACATTTGCAGGAATGCTATTAACTCCAGATTTCTCACCAATTAAATCCAGCAATCTTTTAAATTGTTCATCAGTAAAGGAATTAGATGAACAACCATTAGATTGATCTTTTGAACCTGGAGTCACATGATTACTAGCACCTTTGTTATTAGTATTCCAATTATTATTAGAACCATTATTCTTTTTGAAATTAGGTGGATATCCCACAAGTTCAAAACACCTATCCACAGTATGACCATTCATATTACAATGAGTGCACACCAAATTAGGCCTATTAAGCTTTTTAGCCTGATTATTACTAGTATTCCAGTTATTATTAGACCTATTATTAGGTCTTGAAGCAAAAGCAGTATTCCCAGCCTTTGGTGTACTCTGGGGTTGTGAACCTCTATGAGATTCATCCCTTGACAGAGTAGCAAAGGCTCCCTTAACATCAGGAAGAGGTTCAGTAGTGAGTATAATACTCCTTATAGGAGCATACACATCATCTAACCCCATGAGAAACTGCATGAGCTTAAGCAGTTGATTATGTTGTTTAAGAAGATAAGCATTCTCACAAACACACTCAGGTAGATTAACTAAAGAGTCATATTGCCTCCACAAGCCATTGAACTTGTGGTAATACTCAGACAGAGTAGAACCAGATTAAGTAAGTGAATGTATTTTATAATGCATGTTAAAGATAACAGAACCATCTTGCTTGCTATAAGTTTCTTCTAATTCATCCCAAACAGTTTTAGCATCATCAGAAAAAACTTGACCCATATAAACATCTTGTGAAACACAACCAAGAATCCAGTTTAAAACAACAGAGTTACATCTTTCCCATTGATCTTGCAAAAAACCAGCCTCTTCAGGCTTAGGTAAATTTCCATCAATAAAACCAAGTTTATTTTTTGTATGAATAGCCCTTGAAATAGCAGCTCTCCATATTTTATAATATTCAGTTCCTTCCAATTTAAAACCAATTTAAGGGACACCACTAATGTCACTACTAAGCAAGTAAAGAGGGTCAAACTTATCAATATCATTGTTGTTTGACCCTCCTCCCTGTTCACTACCCTTGTCCTTTTTTTCAGGAGCCATAACACAAAACCAATCAAAAAGGAAAGCAAGATCACAACAAACAAACTAAACCAGTCAACCACCTTATATCACCACAACAACCAACAAACTAACTAACTCCCCTCGACACCTAATCCCACTAAAACAATGAAAATAAAGAGAGAGGGCGTGAGACAATACTATCACGCGCAGCAACAAACAAAAGCACAAAGATCAAGATGATCTTTAACCAACGCATCGGAAACAAACACCAATACAATAACCTGCAGGATTAGCACAAGAAGCAACAAATAACATAACAAGTCAACTTACCAAGATTAAAAACCCCAACTTCTGAATTTAGGGTTTTCAATTAAAAACAATTAAAAACAACTAAAAACTAAAATTAATCAACAATTACGTTGATTAACCACTCAAGAAAGCAATATACCCAAAAACCCCAAAAAATTGACAAACCCTAATTTTTGGGAAAACTTAATTGATCAAGAATCTGATCAATTAACACCAAGAATCAATCGATTCACCAAAAAATATAACCAGAAACCCTTTAATTCACAAAAAACCCCAAAATTTTAGAAACCCTAGTTTTTGGAAAAATCAAGATCTTCGTATCACAGCCAACCTGTCTATGATACCATGTAGAAAAGATTACAAAGATCAAGATATATTCAACCAACCACCCCTTTATTATTTTATTAAACTGCCTCAGGCTGTTACTTCAAATGTAACACCTGGGTTTGTGATCGTACTTACAAAAGAAAGAAAATCAAACAAGAGATCAAAAGAGATTGATCTTGACAATGAGAGAACAAAATGATTACAAAACTTTGAGAGAGAGATAATGTGATAACTGTGTCTAACAATGAGCTAACATTTAGCTTAAATAGCACCTAAAAAACTAAACCTAATGACTTCTCACACTTGAACTCTTTGCCCCTTAATCTTTCCACAACTTGTCAAAACATGCCCTGCATACAAACAAAAAAAATAACAATAGAAAATAATTATAATAAACATACATGTACTTACCTTTTGTACACAAGTAGTCCATGTGAGTTGGTTTAGTGATTAACCACTCTTCTTAACAAATAGTCTTGACTTATGCGATGTTTAATGAGATCTAGTGATGTTTTTATCAGTTTATTTATATGCATGTTTCGTATATAGTATTTAACTTGGATTAGATTAGTATAACAATTATATTATTTTGCTTATCCCATATGCGTCATTTTATTTTTATTTAATAAAAAACACATCGACACATTTTAGATAAACAAAATTGTATAATTGTTATACCAATTATGATAAGTATAAGTATAAATACAATACTTATAACATTTTACTCACCCAGACCTTTCAATCTATCGAATGTAAACTTTGTGGCAACAGCCGATGTGGGATAAAATCCTTTCTTTTCTCTTCTTAAGTGTTTTGTTCAAAAAAGAAAGTAAGAAACACTAGCGGTTAGGCAGTCGATAGAGGTGCATCATAGGAAGACCACTTAGGCTGAATGTAACTAGTTTCTTATATAGTTTTTTGTTTATTAGAGATTTATGCTAATAAGAATGGTTCTGTATTTTTGTTATATGATTGTGTAAGGCTGCTTGAAGATGTTGATATGAACTGTGTGTTAGTTATGCAGATAGGCTTGTATAATAAGTCCGTGATGTTCCAAATTGGTAGCTTTAGTATTGGTAAGAACCTTCTTTGTCGAATTAGGTTTCACAGTCGAGTAATTTATGATTTTTGGAGAGTTATAATCTAGGTGCTATATGAGATTGTGATTTAAGGTTCTTTTATATGAAATCTTGTATTAAGGGTGACTACTCCTAGATGGTTGCGAGCTAGTCGGATTTTTACGTTTAAGTTTACCAGTTAGTAGTTTTATATTAAAATGAGTCGAATTAATACTCGTTGTGCTCATAATCTAGACATCCGATAAGAGGATTCAAGTATATACTTATACACGTGTATTTCAAATATGATACCGATAGATATCAAGACCAAAATAGTGATTGGGATCCTAAGGAGAAAATATGTGAAGATGTTGAGGAGTTGATCGAATGTTGATTTGCTTGTAATGGGATGCCGCTATTTTTGTCCTATCAAGAGGTAACATTACTCACCTTTGCATTTAATATTTATGTCAAGCTGACATAATGCGCCTTCGTAGAGTTAAAATTATACTGTTCTACAATAGATTTAGAGATTTTCTCACGAAACATAACTTGGCATTCCTCTAAACGCACGATGTTCTTTGGGAATTGTACGTAACTAGTGCTCCAACAATGTGTCGTGTGCTGTTATACAGTAACTAGTGTTGCCATGGCCTCCTTTATGAAGTTTGAGGTTAACTGTTTGGTGTTTGGGATATGCTAACTTTTAAACCACACACTGTCTATCAGTTTTGCCGCGTTGTCATGCACGAGTATTCATCTAGTTTATGAATGAAAAGTAAAGTCTTTGATAAGAGTATTCATTTTCTTGAACATATCGGTTTCACAAATAACTTTAAACTTTTATTAGATTAGTATATAATAATTATATTATTTTGCTTTCCAAAACATGCTTGTTTTATTTTTGTTTTTATTTAAAGAAAAACAAACAACACATGTTTGAAAAAACAAAATAAAAAAATTTGTTAAATACTAATTGTGATAAAGTATAAATACCATACTCATAATATTTTGCTAGCTCTGACCTTCCTATTTATAGAAAGCTATCCGATGTAAATTTTGTCACACAGCCAATGTGGATAAAATCCTTTCTTTTCTCTTCTTTGTGTTTTGTTCACCAAAAAAACACGACCAGTAACATAATTTAATTTGCAAACTTGTCAATCTTTACAAACCATTAACACAATTGTAACAAACTCGTAGATTATGCCGTGTTTCACATATTTTCTTGTGAAGTTTTGTATACTTATACTACCATTCAGGAGGACAAATATTTGGTAGGGTGATTGAGGAGCCGATAACTGCTTCAGGAGCAATTTCCGTAATGGTTGGGTCGCTTAAATCAAAAGGCAGCCTTCAAAATCAGGCAGGGTAGATTATGGATGCAACTATGATGCTCCATCACCTTCATCAGCTGCAATGTTGTTACAAATGTATAGCGACCACATGGTTAAGATCAGATGGATCATTGTTAAATATTCATGTTCAGTCTCCACCTTCCATTGCTGCTGGCCTTTGGTAGCTTATCTGTGTTGATAAATGATGATGATGCTTATATGAAATTTGAATTAAGGGTGACTACTACTACATTACGATGGTTGCAAGCTAGTTGGAGTTACACGTTAAGTTTCATACTGAAATGAGTCGAATTAGTACTCGCTCTGCACATAAATTAGACATCTGTTGTGGATTCAAGGGTATGCTTTAAGATAAATTAGTACATTGTTTGCATGCGATATGCTTCTTCTGTTCTTGATGATATATACAGAACTGTTATAAATTAAACTCTATCATCACTGTAGGGGTGAAAAAGATCTGAGTCAAGTCGAGTACCGCCAAGCTCGATCTCGACTCGAATACTAAAACTCGAGCTCGAAACTCGACTCGTCATACAAAACTCGAGCTCGGAACTCGACTCGACCTCGATTATTTTCACATCTCATGCTCGAAACTCATAAATACTCGACATATCAAGCTCGACTCGAATCGATTTATGCATATAAAAATAAAAATGTAATTTAATTAAAACTCTAGCTCGCCTCGTTAATCGATGGCCCATTTTGTTTCAAATGGTTGTTATATTTCTAATATTGATTTGCAAACTCACGTAAATAAGAAACCAATCTCATAAAAATCAAGCCCATTTTAAGTGGGCCATCTTGCTTTAAATAATTAGATGGGCCAAACAGTTTATTGGGTTGGTCTGTGTGGATTATAAGCCCGATAATCACCTTGAGCTCATTTTTATGTTCGAGGTAGATAGCACTTTATAGTAATCGACTCGAACAAGGTCTTCAAGCTCAAGTTATTTGACAAGAGTTCTAACTCATTCAAACTAGCATACGAAATAAAAGAGTGATGATATCAAACTTGGTTGTATTGCAAATAGCATAAAAATATACTCATCTTATTTCAAAATTCAATTAAAAGTACTCAACTTTTTTCTTCTCAATTTAAGGTACCGATCTTTTTTCTTGTTGCAATATTAGGACAATTAACAAATTTGAAGGTTATATATTAACGACCGTTTACTTTATTACTGCATCGTGAGTCTTTTATACTAACGACACTTTATAATAAACTAAATATTCGTTTTTAACAGTTTTAGACCGTTTTCTACCTTTTTGGTCTGATTATTATCGTTTTCATTCGGTTTTTAATCGTTTATGTCCTTTTTTCGTTTTCATCTATTTTACAGTTTTCGACATTTTTAACGTGTTTGATATTGTTTCGACCTTTTTTTTTTACTTTTTTCGTCTGTTTCTGGCCATTATAGCCTATTTTTTTTTACAAGCAAAAAAGTAAAAAACGATCAAAAACTGTAAAAAAATTGGAAAGAAAAAAAAAAGTCGAAAACGGTGATAAATGGACGAAAATAGTTCAAAACCGTAAAATAGACAATAATGGTCAGAAGGGTTCGAAAACGTAAAAAATGGACGAAATGGTCGGAAAAGGTAAAAGAAGGACGAATGTTGTAAAAACGGACCAAAACGATTAAAAACCAAACCGAAACGGAAAAAATCAGACCAAAAAGGTAGAAAGCGGTCTAAAAATGTAAAAAAACGAATTTTGAGTTAATTATAAAGTGACATTAATATAAAGGACTAACGATGTAATAATAAAGTAAACGAGCGTTAATATATAACCTTTAACTTGTTAATTATCTTAACATTGCAACAAGAAAGAAGATCGGTACCTTAAATTGAGAAAAAAAAAGTTGAGTACCTTTAATTGATTTTTGACATAAGATTATTACCTTTTTATGTTATTTACCCTATCTCAAATGACTAACAAAGAGTCACGAACATGATCAAGAATTTTTTTTTGTACCTAATAGTTGGTTTAAATTGTACTAATGTCTTTTATTATATTAACACATTGAGTTGACTTTTAAAAGTGTTAGTACAAAAAAAAAGTTGAACGACGAGTTAATATTTAGTGACTCGAGTGTATAGTGACATTTAATCAGGCAGTATAGGGATAACTCCACTCCTGCTTCTATTTAATTCGAGTATCTGAATAATATCTTTAGTGAGATTCGAACTTAATACATCTCTAATAATACTTTCCCAATGTTACTTTTGTGGCCAACTGGGCTATCTCAGTTGGTTAGTACAAAATTAGCTGTGGGTGAGGATCTTGATTTAGGCTATATGGGTTCAGGGTTGTTTTGAATTTTTGTCTTTATTTTACGACGTGATCCAGGCCTAATGGATAGTATACGCACTATGTGTTATCAAAAAGTATGAGTATTTTAATATGACAAAGACACATTTTTTTTGGTTTTTAAGTTTTTAAAAAATACTACTTTCGTTTATAAAATTAATTATTAAAACAAATTTCGGATTGTCCTAAATTAATTATTCACTTTTAAAAATAGGTAGGAAATTTAAATCGAGATTACTATATTATTCTTTTGTCGAGTAACTTGATCACGACTAGACCTTGTTTGAGCCTCGAGCCAAGAAAACAAAATCGCCTTGAGCTCGTTCGAGCGTAGCTTTTAAGTAATATACGTGACAAAAAAATTGCCTTAAATGTCAATAGCCTAAATTCGAAACACTTAAAGTAACTATGTCGTTTTTGAGAAGGTCGTCTAAGAGCCGCATATTGCTTTAAGAACGATTGTTGTGTTTGGATGACCATAGTGAGTCCTGCTTTTGACTGGATTGGATGCCATTGTTGTGTTGCATATAAAATCGAGTCACAATAGTTAAACTAGTCTTTTAAAAACGTGAATCCAAAGGCTAAATAGCCATAAGATAAGAAAATAAATAAATTTTTCTCGCAAAATGAGGAGCAGTTACATAATACTATTTTTTTTTGTATTCCATGTTTTATTGAAATTGAAAAACAATATCATTTTAACATGTTATATATGTTTTGTGGAAAATATCTTTTTTTTTTACGAATTTAAAAACACAAAATCAGAAAAATATGTCTCCAATTAAATGCACCCGTAAACTCTTGATTCTCGAGTATTTGAAAAAAAAAATATTTTATCACTACAAGAATTCCAAATTTTAGTGAGACGGATTTTAGCTATATTATAATCGGTTTATTTATACCTATACTTTTAATGAGTAAAGATCTAATGAAAAAAGAAAAATTAAAATAAGAAGGGTGAGAAGAAATTTTAGCCACAAATTCAAAATAAGAGATATAAGTTTAAGGATATATGCATTTGGTTTTGTAAGTGCATATGAGATATGTGATTGTAAATTCTTCTCATTTCGATTTTTTTCTTATTTGATTGTGACTTTACATTTAACTTTTATTAGATTAGCATAAAAATATATTATTTTCTTTATAAATTTAGATTAATTTTATTTTTTAAATAAAAATAAAATAACCTATACTAAATAAAGAAAATAAAAAAGTTGATATACTAATTGTAATAAGTATAAATACAATATAATATAAAAATAATAATGTATACAGAATACTTGTAATGTTTTGCTCACTTGGACCCTTCAATTTATAGTAATCTATCAAATGTAAACTTTGTGGCAATAGCCGATGTGGGACAAAATCCTTTCTTTTCTCTTCTTTGTGTTTTTGTTCAGAGAAGCAACACTGGCGATCTTTGCACACCATGGATGGTATTGAAATGGGTACATTTTTGGTATGGGTCGGACTTTGCTTTACCCGGAACACTTCTTGGCCATAATTTTCAAATTTGATTGATAGAATCATACAGTATGTCAATAAGAACCTTACTCTATGAATAAAATGATGTAGAAAGTCTCTTATGGCTCGATAGTACATTGGGTGACTTTCAACCAATTTCCATAACCAAAATCAACCCATTTTAAGTAAGTGGGTCAAAATTTCCCTCTACTAAGCCCTGTAGTGGTATCTTGTTTCATTTTGTACGTCTCGTACAACTTTTATGGTGTCTTATTCTCCTTATTCTTCTCAGATTCAAAGGAGGATCCTGAACAAAATGATATTTGCAGACTCAATAATCTGCTTTTCGTACTTTGCAAGCAGGGTTGTTTAGCTCCAATATCAGGGAGTGTATCTATGGTTTTTTCATCCTTAATCTCTCGTATCTTCTAGTTTCGGATATGTCATATATGTCGTACATCAACTCACTGTTTTGTTGTATGATGTTTCTTTAGTACTTTGTTGCATGCGGTATTCTTCTTCTGCTATACATTGCTATTTGGAATATAGTTTTATATGTGTTACGAAATACAAAAAATAATACAAAACTAATTAAACATCATTGAGCTCTAATTTGTTGCATGCGATACGCTTATTCTGCTGTATATATGGTTTTTTAGTTACGTAGCTGGGTCATCTTGGACTTGAACCAGAGACCTCGCCCTTGAAGTAAATCATTGCACCTAGTGTTATCAAGTTGTTCCACTTTAAAATATTGTTAAATAAACAAATATATTTGGCTAGTCAGGAAAGAAAAACCAAAATGTTTTGATCTGATCTGAGTTTCTTAGACTAGGTTTATTCGTGACTTACTCCAACCGATTGAAGGACAGATTTATACACAAGATATATTATTTTGTAGAAAAGTACAGGTTGAGTTGATGATTTCATAGTCATCATACGAACTAGATTGTCAACCTCATTCTTTTCATGACCCAACTTTAAATAAAATACCATTTTATTTGTCCTTGTTTCCTTCAACCGGTTGTGAGAGTTTGCTGATAAATATGGTCTTAGTAAGTCTTCCTAGACCTTCCTATTTATAGTAAGATATCCACTATACACATTGATCCAATAGCCAGCGTGGGACAAAACAACTTCTTTAGTTTTCTTTGTGTTTTTGCTTTACAAAAAACACTAGCAAAGTACGGATACTATTCTTTTTTTTACTTTGTCTTGTTTTTATAAAAACTTGTTACTTAATTCTAGATTATGTTGTTTTTTGCAGATATACTTGTGAAATTTGGCATTCTTATGTGGTGGTGGTAGTGGCGGGACGGATTCTAATGCAAAAGCTAATCTATAAAATATGGCGCCGGAGATTATGGACGCAACTATGATGCACCACCATTTTCGTCGGTTGCAATGTTGTTACAAATGTATAGAGGCTAGTTGCTATACGCCTTGTAACGTTGTATGGCCATTTATAACACAACTATATTAACCACTTTGTGATTTTGTGGTAGTAATGATAATCAATTTACTATATTAATTCAGTCTTGAAGTTATTCGACAAAAAGTTTAATAACATTTAACCTCTGACTAGCTTAGCCTTATAATATATGAGTCATCAAGGCTTGAAAAAAACAAAACTTGAGCTTGATAAAAAATCAGCTCGACTTGAGCTCGTTTGAGCCTAGCATCAAGTAATATATGTGTTTTTCATATATACTATGCATATTTTAAAGGTTTATATGTAAGTTTAGGAATGAATTTAGTTTCTTGAACCATGCTTTAGCTGAAAACAAATTTGATCATTTATTTCAATTGTAATTGTTGGAAATACTACACATCATTATAGATAATCTAAACTTTTCAAGTCTGAGCTCGAGCCTAATTTCTCGAGCAAACTTGATGTTCCTCATAAAGGCTCGTCAAATTACCAAAAAACTCAAATAGTTTTTAAAGAAGGCAAATTACCAAAAAGCTCAAATATTTTTTGAAAATTTACACTACAAGTTTTTCGCTAGGGGGGCACATGCCCCTTATGCCCCTTCCCTTGTCTCCGCCACCGACGTTCCACATTGTATTTTGTGTGTTCAGTTCTTGGTTCTAACATGGATGACATTTGTGGACAAGATTGGGTGCATTCACGTGGAGACCCATTTGACCTTTCTATAAATACGACCTTTTTTACCCATTTGACATTTTTTTTTCTTTTGAACTAGCTAGCTTTCTAACATATTACCCGCCATGACCCGTTAATGATCAAACAAAAACATATTCAACCCATTAAATGAAATTATCAGCTTCAAACATACATGTGCAATTTTGTACATATATCTTGTGCTTACACATCTCAGTTGATGGCACAGATCTAGCACTTGCTATATCTCAACTTAAAGGTGCCACCAAACATTTTGTGCCCCCTCGTTGTGTTTGGTCACATGTATAAAGAGATCGCGTTTGGAAACGGTACACGTAAAATGATTGTGGTAGGAGATGAAAACACTATATACCTGAAGGGAGCCATCATTCCAAGGGTCAAAGTATTCGCTCACAAACAACAAACTGATAAGCAACAACAGCTCAACCAACTGAGACTTCTACTTTGCACCAACTCAGAAGTACACTGTGGGCATCAACTTTAATAGAGTTCAAGGAAGGAAACCTCTTGAAAATTGCGAAAACTTGGGTTTCTGTAATTGGAGATTACACTAATGTCGAGGAGGAATCTATTGTGTATAGTAATAACTTGTCCAAAACATCTAATATATAAGAACATGTCAATATAACAATGTTAGGAATCCTTCAGAGACGAGCATGATGTTTCTTATAGAAGTTGCGACGGTTGTTGTTGGCGAAACTTTTTGTCTTACTTGGGCTTCAAGTGACAAATTCAATGTCATACATCATGACATAAAGAATAATACTTCTTCTTTTGGTAAACTTCTACTACTTTCTCATTAAAGAAGCCATGGACACCTCAATAAGTTTAACGTTTGAGCCACTTGTTGATCGTCCACCAAGAGTATGCGGATACATACATGCTTACGATGGAGGTACCGCTCTTGATAGCTGTAAGTGGTTATAATAAGAATTACTACAAGCCGTTATATTTCATACCAGACCAACTACATTAGTGGAAGGTAATCTTACGTTGAAGAAGTCCATGTTGGCTGTACCCAGAGATAGGGTTCTCGTGTTTGATGCTTTCTTTCAATATGTTGATACCGTGAAATTATTGTGAAAGAGGCGTTTGAATACAGTGAGGAACGAGCAGGTATAGGTGGCAAATTAAACTTATGTGCTGGTGTACTTACTATACTTGTTATGTATTACACACTATTACATATAAATTTGTTTTGTAGGCTACAAATAATTTTTGAGTTTTGGTATTTTTATTTGGACTATAAATATGCTAGTTGGATAAAAAAATTTTGGCTTTTTTGAATTAAAAATCAAGTTAGTTTTTTGAAATCGTAAATTTGAAGTGATACTCGTAATATTTTGTTGTGATGGGTAAACCGAAAGCGTGTGTTTGTGAGCATATACTAAAAAACGGATAATAAAACCATTTAGACAATATAAAAAACAAACAATATTATTATATTTAGAGTCAGACTTTATGATCGCCTCTTACCAAGACGTGGTATTCAGATTCAGACCTAATACATCTTAATGAAACAAACACCACCTAACATATTTTACTATTAATAAAAATAAATTATTAATATATTATCATTAAAATTGTTACTATTAATAAAAATGATATTCTTATATTATTAATATAATAATTATTAACAAAATAACTAATATAAAAAATAATAAATATTATTTCTATTGTTACAAATTAATTATTATTAAAAATAATAAAAAATAATATAAACAAATATTATTTTTATCATTATTCTTATTCTTATTTTTATTATTATATTATTTATATATTACTATTGTTTATTATTTATTATTATTTATTATTATTCTCTACATTTAATAATATTATTAATAAATATTATAATAATATTTTTAATTAGTGTTATTATTATTTAATTATTTATTATTATTTCTTTAAATGATATTTTTAATATAACATAATAGCGTTATAACATGATATTTTTTATAAATTATATTTTTATTACTGATTTTATTATTATTATTATTTATTATATTTATTATTTATTATTATTATTACTATTAAATATACTTTCATTTTTAATATTAATATTTTATTTTGATAAATATTATTATTTAAAGTTTTTTTAAAATTGAATTACATTACATTGTTAACCAACCAAACACGTTGATAAATTTATCAATTATAATTCTAATATATTACAATTATAACACATTACGTCCCTTTCAATTGCAATTCATTCAAATTACAATTCTTTCACCAATTATAATTCTCTTCAAAATATACTATGAACCAAACGCCCTCTTATTGTTTTAACCTTTTTCTTTTGATGATCATTTTTGTTTTACAACAAAAAACATTAATTATTAAAATCAAACTCGCTAATTTTTGTTTTTACCGTGAGAAATAAAATATCTGAAGAAAAATATAAAAACACCAATGTGGACTTATCGAACATAATACAAAAAAAAACTAGTGGTTCTAGCAGTTTGTTATATTTATTTTATTGTAAATATAACGTTACCCCGTTAGTTTTTTATAAACATTTATTTTTAAAATGAAATACAGTCAAAAAGCACAAATAAAAATATAAACTTTATTAAATGAAATTTATTAAAAGACAAAAAAACAAAATATAGTAAGTAAAAAGTTGATAAAACATAAAAGTGATGTGGGTCAAACACCCCCTTAAAAATGAAGAAAAACAAGTCAACATAAACAGCACCACTTGTACTTACAACGCCCTTTATTGTTCGGTCAACACAACTTTGATCCAAGCCGACTATACCCGAACCGATTAGTCTTATCAGGTTCAGGTCTATAAATAAGTTATTATTTATATATTATTTTATATTTAGTAATATATTTTTTCTCTCTTTATTTATATTCAAAACCCAAATTCTAATATAAACCTAAACCTTAACTTTAAAAACTTACACACAAAGTAAAACCCGACTTCAAACCAAACGAAGCCTAATTTTCACTAATATTGTACTATATTAATTACTACACACTACTAGGGGTGAGAACCGGGTCGGGTCAACCGGATTCAGGTCAATTCGGGTCGGATTAAGTCGGGTCAAGACTCAAAAAATATCAAACCCGAACCCGAGCCTAATTAGAACTCGGGTAGCAAATCAAAATGTAAAACTCACATTGGGTTTAGGGATAATCAGGCTCGTACTGATGACTTCCACCACGTCAAGGTGACACTCTACCGCTGAGTTGTATCCCTTCCCTGCCCCCATCGAGAAATAGAACTGACCCGAATACGTTTTTGAACCCGAGTGACCCGACCCAAATAGGTTTATTCGGGTTCGGGTTCGAGTCGGATCAACTTTTTCGACACCCTACACACTACTAGTTAATAGGGGTGTGATTCGGGTTGACCCGGTCGGGTTCGGGTCAACTCTAGTCGGGTCAACTCGGGTCAAGGGTAAAAAATATATAACCCGAACCCGAGCCTAATTAGAACTCGGGTCAGTCGGGTTCGGGTCAATTCGGGTCGGGTCAACTCGGTTCGGGTTAACTCGGGTTCGGGTCAACCCGAGTTTAAGGAAAATATGTAAAAGTGGCTCAATTAAGTACTAATACAATGTAAAAAGTGTAATTTTAGTCGGGTCAAGTCGGGTTGGTCGGTTTCGGGTCAAGTCGGGTCGGGTCAAGGGTAAAAAATATATAACCCGAACCCGAGCCTAATTAGAACTCGGGTCAATTCGGGTTAACCCGAATTGACCCGAATATGATTATTTGGGTTCGGATTCAGGTCGGGTCAACTTTTTCGACACCTAGTGAACATGAAATTTAATTTTTGTAAAACATGCAAATTCCGCCTAGATAGAAACGATAAAAAAGTTAGGCGGAAAATTTAGGAAATTATTGGAAATGAAATGAGCAGGAATTTTCCCTCTCTTTATTTCACGAAACCCAAAATTGTTATCCTATCCTTATTTAGAGGGCAGAGAGTGTTGGCGCCGTGGGGTGCCAAACCCACGGCGCGTTTGGCGTGATGATTCCCCGAACAAGAAAAACCCACGGCGTGAGCCATGGGCGTGAGTATACTCACTTGGCGTGAGTTCTGGGTTAGCCTCTATTTTTTTTTTATTTTTTTTTTTTGTATTTTGTGTGTGTATTGGGGAAGAAAAAAGGGGTATTGTGGGACCCACATTCACCCATCACTCCAAGCCATGACTCCCCACTTTTTTTCGTATAAGTGGGTGAGTGATTTTCGATGACGTGGCACCCCAAAATACACTCAATCGGAGTGATGACTCCCTGCCCTCTTATATCTTATGTTCTTATCTTCCATTTGTTCTAAAATAATCATCCCAAAATTGTTATCTATCAATCAGGTACTTATTATTAGTAAGTAATTTTTACCTCTTATAAATTAATTACCCTTTCTATATACTTACTGTTTCATTATTGCTTAATAAGTTTGTTTTTTAATTAAATTCTAACCTTTGTGTGCTTGTTTCTTTGTTACTGATCTGCTTTTTTTGTTTATTAATTAAATTAGTACTTCTTTTAATCTTGCTAATTTTATTATATTGTGTTTTACTAGTTAAAAGATGGATTACTGTATTTTGGATAGTAATGTTTTCTCTCCTTTTTGTGATGAAGGTTGAGAGATGAGCATCATGTTTCTTACGGAAGTTGTTGTTGGCGAGACTTTTTGTCTTACTTGGGATGCTTCATATACCTCAAGTCACGGCAAATTCAACGTCATACATCATGATATAAAGAATATGAAACGATCTGGTGATACGTTTTGCTATAGATGTAGTGAGACTGGTCATGAAGCTTCCGATTGTGATGCGAAGCTAGGTCATGGTGGTGGTCGTATAGAGTGCTTCTAGCATCTCTCGACATCGTAATGGTGGTAATCACACAGTGAGAGATTGCCCATTGGTCAACATGGTTATAATGAATGTCATCCATGTTACAAGCAAGTTTCTCAATTCTCACACTAACTATGTGCTTGCTTAAGGTTGCTTGAAGATGCTGATGTGAATTAGGTGTTAGTTATGGATAGAGGTTTGTATTTTAAGTTCGTGATGTCCCGGACTGGTATCTTTAGTGTTAGTAAGAGGCTTCTCTATCGAATGTTAGGTTTCATAGTCGTACGAGTACTTTGTCATTTGTAGTAAACAATATAATGTATCCGTGTTGTTGGAGCTTTATGAAATTTACAGTATTTGTAAATTGTTGTTCGAACATGTAATGTTGGTTGCAAAGGTAATTCAGGTGTTAGTTGTGGAGATAGATTTGTATTATTAGGTTCATGATGTGCCGAATTGGACTCTTCGTAAGTAATCTACGTGTTGCTGATGACAGATATGTGCAGATTAGAATGTTAGGCTTCACAACCTTATTCCCGAGATCTGTTGTTGACTGCAGATGTGATTATCTGTTATCTATGGAGCTAGATGGTAGGCGGCGTAGGTTCATTTTGTATTCATCTGTCAAATTCGTCACGAATAAGTAGCTTATCTATGTTGATAAATGATGATGCTTATATGAAATTTTGTAATAAGGGTTAGGATGGTGGGGAGCTTGTCGGAGTTAAATAGGTTTAAGCTGACCAGTTAGAATTTTTATACTGAAACCAGTCAAATTAATATGCACTATGCACATAAACTAGATACCAGACAGGGGTCAAGACAAAGATAGTGATTGGGGGATCCAAAGGAGAAAATATGTGAAGCTGTTAGACGAAAT
The DNA here is from genome assembly GCA_025667525.1 of Glebionis coronaria. Taxonomy (NCBI): domain Eukaryota; kingdom Viridiplantae; phylum Streptophyta; class Magnoliopsida; order Asterales; family Asteraceae; genus Glebionis; species Glebionis coronaria. The sequence continues at coordinate 3,985,670 of CM046879.1, read as the reverse complement.
AAATGCTGATTTGCTTGTAACCGGGACGCCGCTCTTTTGGTCCTATCAAGAGGTAACATTAATCGCCGCCACATCTAAATATATGTCAAGCTGTTGTAATGCCGCCTGAGTAGTTAAAAGTAATCATACTCTCCTAATAATCTACATTAGATTTAGATATTTTTCGCACTAAACAAAATCGACCATTCCTCTAAACGCATGATGTTTTTAGGAAGGTGTAAGTACCTACTACTCCAACAATGTGTCGTGCGCTGTTATGATAGTAAAAGGCACTACCTAAGAGAACAGTGTTGGTACGATTGCCTTGGCCTCCTTTAAAAAGTTTGAGGTAAACACTTTGTCATAACTCGTAAGTAACTTTAGTAGCCTTGTTTTCGACTAATTGCTTCTACATGTCAAAAGCTGCATCAAATGTTTGTTGCAAATGTTTTGACTATTAGTTATATATCTGAATACCTTTCTGGCTTTCTAACACCGTACAATGAAACATGTCCCCTGCTTCTGTCACAATGACACATTTCCCGGCTTGGTACCTAATGGGTCAGAACGGATACGTTTTAGGTATGGGTTGATCTTGGGTTCACCCGTAACACTTCTTATCCAAAATTTTCAAATTTGATTACTAAAATTATATGTCAATAAGAACCTAACTCTATGAATAATATGATATAGAAGTCTATAATGCGTCGATAGTACATTGGGTGACTTTTAACCCATTCCAATAACCAGAATCAACCCATCGTCTAAGCCCTGTAATGACATTCTGTTTTATTTTGTACATTTCATACAACTTTTATATATGGTGTCTGATTCTCCATATTCTTCTCAACTTCAAAGGAGGATCCTGGACAAAACAATATTTGCATACTCAATTAAACTGCTTTCGATACTTAGCAAGCAGGGCAGTTCCGTGCCAAAATCAGTGCGAGTCTATCTATGGTTTTTTTTATCATTAATTTGTTGTATCTTGCTGTTTGCCACATGCTATATCTTGTTTATCACATCCGCAAGTCAGTCACAGATACAACAACAGGGCACGCAAATATTTTGGCCACCAGGAACTGACCTCTGGATCACATTCACCATTCTCTTGCACTTTCTGCATACATGCATTTCTGAACAGTCACCAAGAGTGAAAAGTTGCTCGTGTAGATGAGCAGATGCTCCATGAGCTATGAGGCAGTCGTGTTCTATTTGCCCAAACTTGATCCCACCAAATATGTTTCATTCATTCATATTTGGGACAGGTATAATGGTGCACAAAATAGATAGAAATGAAATGTTCAGTAAGATGAAACAATGGTGTGGAGGAAAAGTTTCCATTGTGAGGAAGGAATTGGCGAGGGCAGGAATGTCCCGGTCAAAAGTCCAAAAGCTTTGATTTCGACTTTGTGAAGAAAGTCCAAAAGCTTTGTGCAACCAAGATTTTTGTAGGTCTGTCGTTGGAAACATATCATCGCCAATACTTTTGGCGACGAGGTATAGCGAGGATGACAAGTCCTCGCCAACAGCCCTAATGTTTCCTCAATGGAGTCATCCCTGACTTGAAAACTAAGCTGTCAAAGGTTGTTTAAATAGAACAGATAAAACATAACAGCAAAGACACTTTGGCCGAGTGGTTAAGGCGTGTGCCTGCTAAGTACATGGGGTTTCCCCGCGAGAGTTCGAATCTCTCAGGTGTCGTTTTTTTTTCCCTTTTCAAAACCTGAGTTGAATCGTGAACCGGTCAAGTCATCAAAAGAGATCTTAGTATATCCGACCAACATTTTTATTATTATGTAAATACTTGGTAATTATAGTTCTCGTTTTTATTTTCGGGTGTCTTAATATGTTAGGCATTTTGTATAAATCAATCAAAAGAGATCTTAGTATATCTAAATAGCCCCGGGTAACACAGATTCTGAAGAGGGATAAAAGAAAGTAAAGCTAATGCCGGTCTGTTTAAATAGCTAGCGGATTCAGTTAACAGGTTTAGTGATGTATATGAGAAGATTGAAACCCGTAAGTGTAAGGAAATGTTGGAACTTGAGCGAGCACGAGCTGACATTATCAGTGCATCTATAAATCACCGGTTTCCAAACTTACCAATCGTAAAATGACCAGAATCTGAGATTATCGTTTTTGCTGCAGTAGACACATGAAACTAGTAATTTCATCTTTATGTAGTTAAATGATCATGAGTATAACATTTTTATCATAGTAAATAATTGTTTTAGCAAGACTACTGTTTCGGTCAACATTAAGCCTTTTATCTATCATTCATATGTGTTAAATGCTGACCCTCAAACCACAAGCAAGTTTCTCAATTCTCACACTAATTAACACCCAACTGAAAACCTAAACACCGACTTTAAAAACTAGGTCCAATCGTGGGCGGCCACACCTCGCAAAAGAATAGATAACACCCTCTTGATAGGTTGTCCGGTGTCCATCTCCGGTCTTCCACCCCACCTTTGGTTTTCACTTCCATAGTGAGAAACTGGGGTCATGTGCTTGTCCGAGAAGAATGTGGTTCTAAAAATTAACTGTTTATTCGGTAAAGTTAGCATTCTTACGAATCACATGGACTTTATCAAAGAGATAACTGATGCACCAAACCGTAACGAATCATTACACATTCGGGTCTCTGAAGTTGAAGGTGAGACTGACTTCCTTTAATAGATATACCTTAACAATTATCTATTTTTGGTGACTAACGATGATAACAAGGGCTACTTGGAATCGTCAAACAAATCCTGTATTCCTAATGTCACAGAGACACATATGTCAAGATGCTATATTCTCATCCTTGGACTAAATCGATCCGTAACTTGATCATAACGGCTAAGACAGAAATGTTAAATTTACTCTTATTTTTTGTCAGTCTCATATGATTTTCTATCTTCTTGCCCAACTATTGCGATGGGATTTGGTTTTTGGCCTGTTTGTCGACTACAAGACAAATTGTAAGTACAGTCCATATGGGCGTCCATTCTTCTATATTCCGCATATTAAAGACTTAGAGAGAATGTGCAATTTATTTATGTAGGGCTTGTGAAAGCCAAAACTATTTTGGGTATCAGCAGCAGCTGCATTAGCATCGGTTATTTTATCAACCTTCTTAGTAGCTCTCTTTATATCGAAGCTTCCTAATATAGCAACCGTAAAAAAAATCTGTCAACTTTTACTAAACTAGTCATGCGGTTTACACCTTTAACCCAAATTATCTGAAAGTTCAACTTTTTAAACGGATTGGTCAACTGCACAAGGGTCTGAATCCACCCTCATCAAACACGCTGTATTTTCATGGCGAGTTTCTCGCTGTTGCTGTCAAAACCGGTGTCGTTACTGGAATATTATCCCTCACAGGTTTTCTTCAAAATGAACTAAAATGCATTGATAAACGACCCATCATGTGTATTTTATATTGTAGATAGGGATAGCGTTTGGAAGAACTTTTGCGGCTTTGAAGAACTACCAAGTCGATGGAAATAAAGAAATGAGAGCAATTGGGCTGATGAACATGGCTGGTTCTGCATCATTGTTACGTTACTACATGTTCGGCTTAAGACTTTTATTTTGTCGGCCATATATTAACGGGTTGAGTGGCGTTATTCAATAACCTTTACTGTGTCATATTATTTCAATGTCTAGTACTCCGTATAACTTATGCATTGTATTTACATTTTGGGCGATTTGCAATTTTTGACCCGTTCATCCCATTTGACCGTTAGAGATGCAACATAGCCTAAATCGACCCATTCCTAAGTAAGACTAGAGAGTCAAAATTGCCACCTCTAGAGCAGTAGAACCCGCAAAACCAGGAACATAAAAATAGTACACTATAATCAAATAACAGTTGGCTTTGGCAGGATCATTTTTGTGATCAGCTGTGAATGAAAATGTTGGTGGACAAACAGCAATGTCAAACATCATTATGGTATTGACAGTGCTCTTGACTCTCTTGTTCTTGATGCCCATCTTTAAGTACACCCCGGATCCGATTATTGTTACTTTTGTGATCGGACTAATTAACTATCAAATTGCATTCCGTCTTTGAAAGCAATACTTCCTAAACAGGTGGTCAACTGCACAAGGTCCTGAATCCACCCTCATCAAATATAGTTGTTTCTTATCAATAACATAATATCAAGAAGCGTATGTTAAGGCTTTAGGAAGAGGCTTTTCTAGAGCTCCGTTCAACACCTTTACTCTCAGGTTCCGGTCTGCAAATCCAAATCATGAGGTACTTTAGATCTTTGATCAACTCAACATGATATGTTTGAGATAAAAGTTGGAATATTTAAGTACTTACGCGTGTGCTTATCTGTGCACAACATGATTCTGAGATCGAAATTGTGCCTCTCAAGAACCAAAGTCTTCTTACAACCAATTGGCAATTTGCGAAGGTAGACTTGGTTGGTTCTCATTATGCGGCTATTTGCAGGAAGAATAATAGTGGCGAGTACTTGTATTGAAAATGTTTTACATTTCACTCTAGTAGGTAATATGAGTGGGTTGGAATGTTGGATAACGGGCTAAAAACAGGTTACACTAACGTTAAGCTTGAAATTCATGCAAGGGATGATCCAGTGAAAGTTATTGTTAGGAAGACACTTCCTCTTCTTGAAGAACACTTTGTATCTAAGACCGAGTCGACTGCACGAACTGCTGATTTGACTTAACCCTTTTATGCAATTTGGTTTTTAGTTTGCGGGGTTCTTGCTCATAGTTAAAAGACCATTTTTGGGTTTGAAGATTGGATTATTAGTGTTATTTTTTGCTGATGAGATCTCAGTAGTATAGAGTGTAATACCTTTCTAGATCTACTAATCCTTTTTCTCGAGGTACCGTTTGTTAAAGGAAACCATTCTATTGTTTGGATAAGCTGCAAGTATCGATTTTTACTGCTGGTTTTCAGAACTATATGTGATTGGAATGTTTGAAATTGTGGGTACTATGTTGTTTTACACTAGCCAGGTTCACCAAGACGAATTTGCATGAACTGAAGCAATTCGAGATATTAACGTAGAGTGGCATTTCAAATTGTGTCTTTTAGTGTTTCTAGTGTCCAGCAATGTCAGTATCTAATATCTCTACACCGATCATACTCTTCTTCGATCAAGAAACTCAGGTTTCCTTAACACAGAATATTGTTACGTCGTATTTGCAGCTGTCTTTGAACAATCTCAGGAATGTGTAGATCAGTGTGAGGAATGCCTTTTATCGACAACTCGGGCATACTTGGTCTTTCTGATGCTGCAACATGATTAGAAAAATAAGGAAATTGATGAGGAAATGAGTGTTAATGAAGCAGTGCAGCCTGCTGAATCGAGAGTGTTAGATGCGACTAATGCACTTGGTGGATCGAATGATATTGCGGAAGGTTTAGATGAACTAAACATGGATGACTATGGTTTTGCAGTGTTTGATATCGGGTTATAAGCTGTAAAAAATTCTTTTTTGAGCCACACTTTTGTTATGGTTGTTTCAAAGTATTATTTAAAAGTGAGAAATACCATAAAATATATTTTCAAACTACAAAATTTACTATAACTTGACACTTACAAGAGTAAACAACAAGTTGCATGTAAATTTTTTGCCATTTTTGTCGAATTTTACTAACAATATATTAATTAAACTACATACACTTTTTAAGTATATAAAATCAATATGACAAAGCTAGCCCGTCTATCGGACTGCAAGATGACTGGACACTGGAAGAGGAATTGCTCTCTCTATCTCCATGAAATGACAGAACATAAGAAGAAGTCTGAGCAAGCTGCTGCATCACCATTTTCTAGTAACTTTTTTATGATAGAGTTATTTAATCTTTCATACAAATCAAACTCCTGGGTATATGATACGGGATGTGGTATTAATATTTGTAATACCTTGCAGGGATTTGAGTTGAAAAGGAGGCTTACCTATGGGGAACAATTTCTGCAAGTGGGCAATGGCGCACAAGCAGCAGTTGAAGCTATAGGAATATTTAAATTAGTTTTACCTTCGGGTTTAGTACTGTTTTTGAATAATTGTCACTATGCACCTACAATTGTTAGGGGTGTCATTTCCTTTTCTTGTATGTTGGATCTTGGATTTACTCACACGATTGATAATAATAGAATTTCTGTTTTCAAAGATGGTTTATTCTATTTTGATGCAATTTCTATGAATGGTGTTTTTGAAATTAACATGCATGATAAAAATCCCAAGAGGAAAAATAATTCTGTTTTTAGCATGAATAAGAAGAGTAAGTTAGACAAGAACTCTTCTTATCTTTGGCATTGTAGGCTTGCCCATATTGGGAAGACTCGCATACAAAAGCTTCAACGTGATGGGCTTTTGGAAAGTATCAATGATGAATCATTTGATAAATGTGAATCTTGTATCTCTGGGAAGATGACCAAGAAACCTTTTAATAGCAATATTGAAAGGGCTACTGAACTACTTGGTTTAATACACACTGATGTGTGTGGACCACTTAGACATGTGTCAAGGAAAGGTGCTAGCTACTTCTTGACGTTTACGGATGATTATAGCCGTTATGGTTATGTTTATTTACTTAAACATAAACATGAGGTATTTGAAACATTCAAAACGTTTAAAGCCGAAGTAGAGTTACAACTAGGAAAGAAGATTAAAGCTCTTCGTTCTGATCGTGGTGGTGAATATTTAAGTCAAGAGTTTAAAGATTATTTAAGTAAGAATAGAATTGTTCAGAAACTTACTTCTCCATATACTCCACAACAAAATGGTGTATCTGAAAGGAGAAATCGTACATTATTGGATATGGTACGATCTATGTTTAATCTTACAACTTTACCATTATCTTTTTGGGATTATGCTCTTGAAACTGTTGTTCGTATTCTGAATATGGTTCCCACAAAGAAGGTTGATAAGACACCATATGAACTATGGCATGGCAAGAAGCCATATTTGTCTTATTTGAAAGTATGAGGTTGTGAGGCGTATGTGAAACGTGACTCTGGAGATAAACTCCAACAACGCTCAGTTAAATGTATCTTTGTAGGTTACCCTAAGGAAACTATGGGTTACTACTTTTATTATCCAGCTGAGAACAAAATAGTTGTGGCTCGGTATGGAGACTTCCTTGAAAATGATCTTGTAAATCAAGGATTCAGTGGGAGGAATTATGATCTTGAAGAAATTCAAGAAGATACATTGCCTTCTGAAAATACTAGCGATGAAATTCCTGTAGAACCAGAAAGTCTGAGTGTTCCACCGGAATTAATTCCTCCACGTAGGTCTCAAAGGGCTATACGTGCGTCGGACAAACTATGTCTATACATAGAGGATGATGAGGAGGAAGTAGGGGATCTTGGTGAACCTGCTAACTATCGATCCGCAATGTCTGATCCGCATTCAAGAAGTGGGTTTTTTCCCACGGATTTCCCACGAACTTTTTTCCCACAGATTTCCCACGACCATTTTCCCACGGATTTCCCACAAGTTTTAACACCCATTTTCCCATATGTTTCCCACAGATTTCCCACAACTATTTCTCACGAATTTCCCACGGACATATTCCCACGGAATTCCCACAATTTTTAGTAACCATTTTCCATGTGTTTCCCACGGATTTCCCACAAATATTTCCCACAAATATTTCCCACAGGCATATTCAGATTCGAAAATCTATAAATACGAAACTAGTATTTGAAACAATAAAACCCTCAATAAATTACCAAAATATACATATGCAGTACCATGGATACATAAATGTGTCATCCGTCGGACATAAACTCGCGTCAAGTGCAACATAATAGTTCTAACTTCTAACACAAAAAACTAAAGCCTAGTGCTAAATCAAACTAGCCTGATTTGCCACATCGCACAGTTTCACATAAGATATCTTGAGCAGACGCATCATCAAAGATTGCTCCACCATACCTGCACAAACCGAACATGAAAATTAGAATCTTCCTACATGTAAGCATCACCTATGTCAACGTATGAGGATGGAATGGCTTTAGAAAAAAGGAAATCCCGACAACTGACAAAAACACAATAGTACAAGAAGAGGGGTTGAATTATCAAAACTATATTTTGAATTATAAATACCTCGTATTGCAAGGAGTGCTCCACACAACTTTTAGCTTCGCCAAGCAATTTAACCAAGTCGACCACTGAAGTGCTAGAACTCTGGAATCTCTCAAAATCATCACCTTGAACAAGACCAAATCCCACATGACTTAAAGGGTATTTAGAATGATCACTTGCGATCAACCCTGCTCCTTTAGCAGCCTAGGGGGGGGGGGGGGGGGGGAATTTTGTTGAACTCAATAAGTATTCAATTCGATATCTTGATCTTTTATTTGATATTGTGGTTAGTTATGATGTATAAAAGTCACTTACAGTGATGCATGCTTTAAGATTGTCTCGATGCTCTACGTCTCACATGCACTGTCCAGTCTACATTTTCCTCATTAATGTATGCCTACATATGCAAACAGTAGCGGGGTTTTAAAGCTTTCCCCCCCCCCCCAAAAAAAAATATATATTACTAGCCGATTGAAATATGTCATCAGAGCATGTATAGCAAGTAAACTAACCAGAAATCTGTGAGATCCGAAAGAAATAATGGTGTAATGTCCAGGTGAATGTTTCTTTTTCGGAGAACAACAACTCTAGAATACTCGAGCATACGAGCTAATGTTTCTCCAATAAAAGCGGATCGTAAATCACCTGTTTGCATTACCTTGGCTATATTTCTTGAGAAAAAGTAAACATTTGCTCTTCTCACAGAAAGTTTTGGTGCCCATGTGTCTATACCATGCGTCAGCATCTTATGAATATCCTGCAAGAAATTTTAAAAGGTGATGATACTGAAGTAGCCAAGAACTAAGATCAAAATGGTAATGTTCGTTTTACAACAGTTGCAAAAGAAATAAGAAAATTACCTCGGCTATCCATTTCCCTGATAACTTAAACTTCACAAACCCAGGCCACATACGACGCATTTTTCGATCATGTCCTTATATTCAGAGCCCATGATATTATCCTTAACGACCTATACAAAATAGAAGAGTATGAAAAACTACGCGGTAGATTCAAAATCCACGATACATCACTCTCAAAGAAATATTACCAGTCCAGCAGAGTTCGGTCCTCCATACAAGCGAGTCTTCCTTAGTTCAGGCCATATGTACAAGACGCTGGAGCTATTACCAAGTGTAAATTTCTGAATTAGTACTCGTCATTCAGAAAAAAAAGAATAAATGCATACAAAAGAAAATAAAAGGGCACATGTATGAGAAAGAACATATATACCATATGTAATCACAGCCGTCCTCTTTGGTGTAAGTAGAAATACTACAAGACACTGTTTCTTGATGATCACCACCGAAAGTACGTTCCAGTGAAGTGTTAAATACCTTTTCAATTTCTCCTTGAAAGTTCCATCTATTATCTTCCTGTATTACAAAATCATCTTCTTAACTAAATTGTATATATTAATCCTATATGAATCTCTATAGTTCACGACGTTAATAGACTTACATCTGCCTGCGTGGAAGCTTCTTGCCAATTGAAGCTATCTGTGATGGTTCGTAAAAGTGGCAAACTCACAGATGGCTTATAAGATTGAAACAAAATAAGCATTACTTTGTCTACTTCTGTCAGAGCGTCATCTTCTGGGTGTTCAGGGCTGGATATTCCTACAAAAAGTTTTCAATTAAATAATTGACAAAAAGTTTTCAATTAAATGAATGACAAAAAGTTTTCCGAATGTAACTGACCAGACCTGTATAAAAAACTACCCTTTTTGACATGTTATTAGCCTTTCTTTCTTGACATCAACAGATAATATCTTAGTAATAAAACTAAAAAAAAAATCTGTAAGGGGCCCTTTTTGTAATAATGGCACATGATGTGATAACCGTGTTCAACCCGTATCAGGTGCCGTTTGGCCACCAACGCTTTCGTAATCGTAACCAATAAAAAAGACCCACAAAACTAATGCTACTTATATACTACTGCAGTAGTATTCAAATGAGCATTGTACACCTTTACATAGCCATAATGCTACTTATATACTCTACCTAATGTCATTATCAATAAATACTAAGGTGTGAGCTTGTTAGCTTTATAATTCATCAACAAGATAACCAAATAAACCATGGAGAAGTATATAGAAGCCTCAGATCCATAATTATACCTAAGAAAAGAGAGAATTCATAACCTGTGGTTATTTCAGTAAAGAATAAATGTGTCATTGGTCTCTATATAACCTTTTGCACAAAGCAAGACCATATCGCCCCTGTATATGCATTAAGTCGCTTAAAAAAGTAAACCCAAACATCACCTATATATGTTTATTCAATAGACAACATCAGACATGCCTTTATATGTGAAGTTTTAATGTGTTATATCCTAAAAAACAAATGCATGATTTAAACAAAACTTACAATATTGTTGAAGAAAATAAGATTGTTTATCTTTAACATATGTTCATCGGTTTGAATTATGACTCAAGCATTTTACTAATCAAAAACCCATAAATGAATTGTTAAGAAATATAATAATAGCCAAACCATTATGTTAAAACTCTCATGTCACAAATACTCGCATAGAGACGACTCTTCACTCCTTACCCGATAATACCACCATTTTTATCCTCATCCACCACAACCCCATCATCTCCAAAAAAACCTTTAAGAGACAAAATAAGTTATGGTCATCAATCAAATCTTATCTATCAAAGCGAAAACATAAATTAATATTGACAAATCACAGATCGAGATCCAAAAGTAATAAAACTGATTTTGATTTTCTTTAAATAATACATAGCCTCAGATTGATAATTGTATTGAACAAAAAATGAAAAATAACATGATTTATTGATATAGTAAACGATGGTTGGAGGTGACTAGCTAGGATCAGCAATGGAGAAGTGTATACAAGCCTCAGATCTATGATTGGAGAAGTGAATACATAGTCTCGGATCGATAATTAAATTGAGATGTGAGATGTGAGGATAAGTTTATTTTAGAGAGAGAGTAAAGATAATAAGTTCTGATATGTGGGATGTGAGGTTGAGAAGGATGGAGGGATAATTTTGATTTTTGGTGAAAAATATAAGCGGGACAACAGAATGCTGAAAATGTTATATGCGTGGGAAATCCGTGGCAAAATTATATATTACATTCCCACGGATATTTTTTGTAGGAAATATGTGGGTAATTACCCACGAATTTCCCACAGATTTATAATATGTATAGGAAATCTGTGGGAAATCTGTGGGAAAATACCCACAACTTTCCCACGTACAATCGTTTCCTTTTATTTTTCTCGATATAGATACATTTTTACGCTTATACACGTCCACGTACCTACATAAAAGATATCAATAGACAAAATGATTTTCATAAACATGATGTTCAACAGTCGAGAGTGAATCCTTGTACATGAGATGTTCAATGGAGTAGTCAGTAGGGTATCGTCGTACACAAATGTCAAACGGATGAGTTTAGAGTGTAAGGTTATACATAAGATGTTAAACGGATGAGTAGAAAAGTATCTTTGTACATGGGATGTCAAACTGATAACTCAATATAATATCATTGTACACGACTTGTTGAATATATGAGTCGATAGGGTATCGTTGTATATGAGATGTTCAAATGAGTAGTCGATAGAGTATTGTTGTATACGAGATGTTCAAAGGAGTAGTCGATAGAGTATTGTTGTATACGAGATGTTCAATGGAGTAGTCGATAAGGTATCGTTGTATACCAGATGTTCAAATGAGTAGTCGATAGGGTATCGTTGTATACAAGATGTTCAAATGAGTAGTCTGTAGGGTATCGTTGTATATGAGATGTTCAATGGGTATCGTTTTATACGCGATGTTCAAAGGAGTAGTCGATACGAGATGTTCAAATGAGTAGTCGATAAGGTATCGTTGTACACGAGATGTTCAAATTAGTAGTCGATAAGGTATCGTTGTATACGAGATGTTCAAATTAGTAGTCGATAGGGTATCGTTTTACATGATATGTTCAAATGAGTAGTCGTTAAAGTATCGTTGTACACGAGATATTCAAATGAGTAGTCGATAGGGTATCCTTGTACACGAGATGTTCAAATAAGTAGTCGATAGGGTATCGTTGTACACGAGATGTTCAAATGAGTAGTCTATAGGGTATCGTTGCATACGAGATGTTCAAATGAGTAGTCGATATGGTATCCTTGCATACGAGATGATCAAATGAGTAGTCGATAGGGTATCGTTGCATACGAGATGTTCAAATGAGTAGTCGATAGAGTATCGTTACATACGAGATGTTCAAATGAGTAGTCGATAGGGTATCGTTGCATACGAGATATTCAAATGAGTAGTCGATAGGGTATCCTTGCATACGATATGATCAAATGAGTAGTCGATAGGGTATCGTTGCATACAAGATGTTCAAATGAGTAGTCGATATGGTATCGTTGCATACGAGATGTTCAAATAAGTAGTCGATAGGGTACCGTTGCATACGAGATGTTCAAATGAGTAGTCGATAGGGTATCGTTGCATACGTGATGTTCAAATGAGTAGTCGATAAGGTATCGTTGTTCAGGATATGTTTAAATGAGTAGTCGATAGGGTATCGTTACATACGAGATGTTCAAATGAGTAGTCGATAGGGTATCGTTGCATACGAGATGTTCAAATGAGTAGTCGATAGGGTATCGTTGTACACGAGATGTTCATATGAGTAGCCGGTAGGGTATCGTTGTACACGAGATGTTCAAATGAGTAGTCGATAGGGTATCGTTGTACATGAGATGTTCAAATACGTAGTCGATAGGGTATCGTTGCATACGAGATGTTCAAATGAGTAGTCGATAGGGTATCCTTGCATACGAGATGATCAAATGAGTAGTCGATAGGGTATCGTTGCATACGAGATGTTCAAATGAGTAGTCGATAGGGTATCGTTGCATGCGAGATGTTAAAATGAGTAGTCGATAAGGTATCGTTGTGCACGAGATGTTCAAATTAGTAGCCGATTGGGTATCGTTGCATGCGAGATGTTAAAATGAGTAGTCGATAAGGTACTCGTTGTGCACGAGATGTTCAAATTAGTAGTCGATTGGGTATCGTTGTACACGAGATGTTCAAAGGAGTGGTCGATACGAGATGTTCAAAGGGTATCGTTGTATACAAGATGTTCAAAGGAATTTAAATGCACTACTACATGAGCTTTACAATAGCATGGGGAACATTAGTTTGCAGTAGTTTGTCATTTAGTCAATTTAACATCTCGACTTCGTAATATAATTCGTATGTTTTATCTACTTCGTAATGTAATTTGTATGTTTTATCGACTTTGTAATGTAATTCGTATGTTTTATCATCTTTTTAATGTAATTCGTATGTTTATTCGACTTTGTAATATAATTCATATGTTTTTTCGACTTGTTAATATAATTCGTATGTTTTTTCGACTTTGTAATATAATTCGTATGTTTTATTGTTTAACTTTTTATCGACTTTATAATGTAGTTTGTATGTTTTATTGAATAAACTTTTATCAACTTTCTCACGATGTATAAATCACAAAATATTGGTAGTCCGTGGGAAATATGTGGGTAATATGTGGGAAATCCGTGGGAAATCCGTGGGAAATCCGTGGGAAATCTTTAATCCGTGGGTAATTTACCCACACATTTCACGGATATGTAAATAACAAAATAATGTGTTTTCCGTGGGAAAATTACCCACGGATTTCTCACGGATGTATAATTAATAAAAAATTATGAGTTCCGTGGGAAATCTGTGGGTAAGTTACCCACGGATTTCCCACGGATGGATAAATAATAAAATAATATGTTGTCCGTGGGAAATTCGTGGGTAAATTACCCACGGATTCCCACGGATGAATAGATAATAAAATAATATGTTATCCGTGGGAAATCCGTGGGTTATCCACGGATGAATAAATAAGAAAATAATAAGTTCTCCGTGGGAAATCCGTGGGTAAATTAACCACGAATTTCCCACGGATAGATAAATAATAATAATAATGTGTATATCCGTGGGTAATTTTTCACAGCTTTCCCACGGATGTGTAAAATAACAAAAATAGTTTTGTACTCCGAGGGAAATCCGTGGGTAATTTGCAATCCGTGGGAAGTCCGTGGGTAATTTGTCACGACTTTCCCACAACTTTCCCACAGAAACCTTGGTCAATGCTTCTGTGGGAAATGTGTGGGTAATTTCCCACGGAATATTTTTTTGTCATTTCTGGGAAAAATTTCGTGGGTAAAAGCTGTTTGTGTAGCAGTGTATGCTTTCATCTTGTAGAATTTTTTTATAGCTTGTTTTTCGGATTTTCCCTAGGGCCCGTCCGTTTACTTCTGTTTTTTGTTTTGGTTTGTACGTTCTTCTTTAATTTAAATTGGTTTTGTTGATAACGTTAAAACTCAAAATAATACCTAGGAAAGTATAGAAAAGGTTTTTCTTCAAAAACTAATTCTGTATCTAATTGGTTTTGTTGATAATACAGTTTTCAACTTTTATTTTTTCTGTAGGGATCCTTGAATAGACGCTTGAGAAGCTTGAGACTTGGTGAACGTATTGCCAGGGACCATGACATCGCTTTGCCTGATTTAAGTGAAATATATGGTTGTTTGTATAATGACTTCTTTGAAAGTTGGGTCGTTATCTGTAATCGAAATTCAAATAAAGTTAAAAATATATAAAAAATGTAACTATTTTATTACTGTAGTTTTTTTAGCTAGTTTTGAAAAGACTAGTTTAACGGTTTTTTTTTTTTTTTTTTTTTTGTTAAATGACACCAACCCAATAGAGCTAGCTAGAAAGCTAATTGTACACATAATTTTGTTATTGGTTTTCTTCAGGTCTCGTTTTGAGATATTCAGTATGTATGTTGAAGTTTATCCGAGTGATTTTAAGTATGGTTATCTATTTGGGGACATTAGTGTATCGAATGAGTATGGAGCAGCACATCCAGATAAGTGGTGCGGCACATATAAGAACGGTTGAGGTAAGGTAGCTTATTTTGACCATAACTGGTATGATCCCATAATCATCTCTAGCACTTCTTTCTTACCCTTACCCTTTGGCGATCCGGCCTCTCGTTTTTCTCTACCATTCTTTAAATCGATTAAGATAGCCGCTCATTTATGGGTCACTTCTGAGGAAAAGGATCTAGTTTATCAGATTTGCAATGTTGAAAGTGAAGAAGCAGAGATTAAGAATGATGATTTTTTGAGGAGTGAAGATAATATTAAGGCAAGCTCTTTACATGTTGAGTGCGGAAAAGGGTATGGGTGCGTATACCTCCACTACGTTCTCATTAAAGAAGCCGTGGACACCTCAATAAGTTTAAGGTATGAGCCGCTCGTTGGTCATGGTCATCCAGCACGAGTATGCGGATACATATGTGCTTACTATGGAGGTAAAGCTCTTGATAGCTGTAGTGGTTATAATAAGAATTACTACAAGGCCATGATATTTCAGACTGGACCAACTACATTAGTGAAAGGTAATCTTATGTTGAAGAAGTCTACGTTGGCTGTACCCAAAGATGGCCTTCTCGTGTTTGAGGCTTTATTTCAAGATGCTGAAACCAGGAATGTTATTGTGAGAGATATGTTTGAATTCAGTGAGGAACGGGAACGGGCAAAAAAGAACAGCAACTGGATTATAGGGGGAAAAACTTGCCGTTTCATTCTTAAAGTGGATTGGATCCGGGGCCGACTGCCAAGGTAAGATGAAATTTTATATCGTATTCTGCATTATTTTTTTAATGTAGCGCTGCTTGAGCACTCAAACCTGTTTGCCCTATTCTTTTGCAACCACGCTGTTTTTTCATAATTAAAAGCAGAATTTTAGACTTTTAGTTCACTTATTCACACATTTAGTTTTGATGGTATCTTAATGCAATTTCTAAAATAGAATGCGGTCCCCTAGTGTATTGTGATGTTGTATATAATCTCAGCAGCTACAACAACACAAATATAAAAATGCTAGATAATTATTCATTGAGTAATAGAAACTAGATGATCATATCTAGTGGATTAACAAAGCCGAAGATGGTACTGTCACGTTTTTCTTATCATGTTTCTGTGCAAAATTATTAAAAAAAATTTGATCTTAGTAAATGGTAAGGGTGTTGTTGCACTTTTAACTTCAACGTAAATCAGTAAATTTTTCAAGTTTTCTCGTGTTATTATTTAGTTTTACCAAAGCTTTTATATCATATGATGTTTACTTGTGTATGTGCAGAGGTTCCATTTGATGCCCAACTCAACAAGGAAGCTTTTACGTGTTTGCTGAAAAGTCTATTTAGGTTTCAGGTCTAATACAAATGTTAGGTATCTAACTCCTTCTCCACAAGCATGGCTTCACTTAGATTGAACCAGTTCCAGTATTGCAACGACCTGCAATTTTGATAACCAAATATTCAGAACAAAATATATTGAGTGATTGATAATTACACACTAGAATCGAAGGGCTGTTTAAGTGTGAGTGTATATATGTTTTTTTTATCCTTAATCTGTTGTATCTTGTTGTACGTTTGCAATATGCTACACATCACATCGATCAGTGTTTTTTAACGATGTTTCTTTAGTACTTTGTTTGCATGCGATATGCTTCTTCTGTTCTTAATGATATATACAGAACTGTTATAAAAAAAACTCACAAGCTGAGTCGAGTCGAGCCGAGTACTGCCAAGCTCGAGCTCGACTCGAATACTAAAACTGTTTTGCTCGAAACTCGACTTGAGCTCGGCCGAGCTTTATATTTTGAGCTCAAGCTCGACTCGTCATACAAAACTTGAGCTCGAAACTCGACTCGAGCTCGATTGTCATTACATCTCATGCTCGAAACTCGATAAATGCTTGACATAAAAAGGTCGACTCGACTCGATTTATGTATATAAAGAGTAAAAATGTAATTTAACTAAAATCCGATAAAGCTCGCGAGCTTCGTGAGCCGAGTATTTTAAAGCTCAAACTCGACTCGATAATATAGTCGAGTAGCTCGAGCTCGTTTAGGTGGCCCATTTTGTTTCAAATAATTAGATGGTTGTTAAATTCTCTACTATTGATTTGCAAACTCACGTAAATAAGAAGCCAAGCCCATAAACATCAAGCCCATTTTAAGTGGGCCATCTTGCTTTAAATAATTAAATGGGCCAAACAGTTTTTTGGGTTGGTTTGTGTGGATTATAAGCCCGATAATCACCTAGAGCTCATTTTTAGGGTAGAGCTGGATACTTTATAATAATCAACTCGAACAAGCTCGAGTCGAACTCAAGTTATTTAACAAGAGTTCAACTCATTCGAACTATTATACGAAATAAAAGAATGAAGGCTAATCATATAAGACGGTCACAACTATCGATGAATTATCACCCATACAGTTGGTCCTAAAAGACTTAACAAAGAGTCACGAGCATATGATCAAGAAAACATTGTACATGCTAACAAATCGTGTTAGCACTGCATTGAATTTACATGAATACGTTAAGAAAATTAAATTAATACACGTGTATGGCAACGAGATTTTATAGTAACATATAGTTATACCGATAAAAAAATGATGGAGTTATAAACAAAAATTTGAAGATGTGTTGATTAAACACAATGTTTTAAAACCCGGTGTACTCGGGCGAAAAATGTTTTCGACGCTTGGTTAGACACATCAGACGGGTTGACTTCGAAAAACAGACTAACTAAACCGGTAACACGATAACTGGATCGGAAAGAAAAAAAACATTTACGTGAAATGAACTTGTACCTCAAATGGCATCTTACTTTTTTGACTCCTTTAAAACCATGACATCTTTAAGCATTTTATAACCATGGTTTTGTGTCTATATAATAAACGACACCAATAAAAATATACGTTTTAAGATGAAATGTAAATGGAGCATAATGTTTTGCTAAATTAGTGGTACATTAGATGGCTAATTATTGTAGAATCAGATGTTGTATTCTCTTAACACGAGGCTATATATATTCGTTACCAGGAATAACATCCATCCCATGAGGATTGATTCCTAAACATTGAATTAGTCTCATACTTATATTAAAGAATCAGTCTAAAAGGCTCGCAAAGGCTTCGCAATGGTATCGCAAAGGCGTAAGGCTCCACCTTCACGTCACGCTATAGGTCAAGGCGTGAGGTTAAGGCTTGACGTGTAATGAGAAGCAAAAAGTATCATAAGGCGTGATAAGTCATGATGGATCGAGGCTTTCTTCATTTTGATTTCGATGAATTCGATCTCTTTTATATAGAAATGAAAACGATTACATGTAAATATAATTTTTTGACTTTAGTTTGTATGTAAGACGCTTTCGTAAACTTAATACATTTGAAATATGATATAAATACTAATAATTTATAAATATTTTCGTATTTGGTGCCGCCTTACTTCACGCCTTAAAAACGTAAAAGCTTTGCCTTAGCCGCTAAAGCTCGATGCTTAAATTATGCCGGCACGACACACCTCACGCTATTTAGAACCTTGGTCAAAACTATACAATGTTTCTCAAATATCTTTGTTATATATTTAAAGTATATAATGTAGTGTTCTTCAAAATAAAGTTACTTTACTATAATATGCGTATTTGATCACGAAATATTCAATACTTTTCATTATTTATTTTGTTTTCATATGCATTCCTTTTAAAGTAAAATTAGTACATTTTGTATAAAAACTAGGAAATTACATTACATAAGTATTTCAGATAAAATTAACTGTAACCAGTATGATGTAATCTGTTAATTCTAGTATATTATAAGTTGTTAATTACTATAAGTTTTAAGTTATTAATTCTAAAGTTGTTAACATGAATTATAAGTTATATATTTTTACTAAAAATGTTTAATAAATAAGTTTTTGATTGTAAAACTTAAATATAAAATGACTTAAGATAATAATTAAAATTGATTATAATATGGTTAAAAAGTATATGAATAATTTATAGTTTAAATATTTCTAACAGTTTTAGATAATTTAACATTTTCATGAATCAACTTTGTATTTAAAAATTTCAATACTTGTTTAGAAAAAAGGTTTTAAATTAATGTTTACAAACAAAACTACTTTAAAAAAAGACTGTTTAAAAAAATATATAACTTTGAATTATTTTTTAAAATAAGCTCATGCAACAAAAAGCCTTCGTATGACAATGAGAATATCACCTAACGTAAAATTAGTACTCTCCGACTTATAATAATAGTTCAGTGTTGATTTTTCGGTTTTAATTTTACAACTTTGACTTTTAATATTTTTATTTTTGTTATATGATATTTAATGCGAAATGAACTAGCTTTCAAATGTGTTTCATTTGTATAATTTTCATGAAGTATCATATGACACAAACAAAATATTTAAAGTCAAAGTTATAAAATTAAAATCACAAAAGTCAACACTTAACTATTAATATGAAACGGCGGGAAGAGTACATTGCATAAAACTAGGAATGAGTATTTTGTCCCGAATCTCGAAACCGAACCGGAACAGTACCGATTTCCGAATCTCGTGCGGTACGGTAGCGATACTACAAAATAAGGTGGAAAAAAATTTGGTACCACTAATTCGGTACGGGACCGTTACCAAATCGGGAAATTCCGAAAAAAACGGGAAAATCCCGATTTCTCGCTACCGGTAACTGATATCTGAATCTCATTCAGTATGATACCGGCACTATTAATTTATGCATAAGAAAAAATCGATACCACTAATTTGGTACGAAATTGATATTGTACCACCGTGATATCCCTACATAAAACTATTGAACTGATGCTTAGCTGAAAACGTGTTCTGTCACATTTTCATTTAAAAATAATACTCTAATTACACTTTTTAAATATGTTTTCCATTTTCCTATCGACATAGAAGTATGACTTTTCTTTATAAAACGTGTCACATAGTGATTTATAGTAGAAAAAAAATTAATGTACTTTACATGGCGCTAGTTGTACACTTGCAAAGTTGCAATTATGTGAAAGATTATTAAATAGAAAAATAGTAATCACGAAATATGGTCAAAGTCAAATTGCCTCTAAAAGGTCCAAAAAGGCATAAGTTGGCTCATTTGACTCGACCCCTAAACAAAATTTTGTCAAATTAGATGTGAAATTTTGGCTAGTGATATTTAAAGACTTTTTATCTTTTATTTAATGTTATGGTCTTATCTTTTTGTTGAGCTCTAGTTGAGTTTAAGAAGTAAGAAAGATCATAGTTCACTAGATATCTATGTAATTGAACACCTTTCTAAGCAGCACAAAGACAGAGATATTTGTAGTGCTTATATGTGGAGTGAAGGTGGGCTCAGCAACAGGTTCGGATCGGATTGGATCAAATCGATTAAGATTGGACTAGACCGAGGATCAAAATGGTCTAAAACTCCAGATTAAGACCGGACTAAAATGGTCTGGTTCGGTCTAGGTCGGATCGGATCGAAGACCGAACTGAAATGGTCCAAAACCCCAGACCGAGGACCAGATCGAATTTGTCCGGTCCGGTCCAGGTCGGTCCGATCCGGTCCGATTTTCTAGTCCGATTTGGTCCGACGATTTAAACGCTCACCCCTAGAGTAAAGTATAAAATACAATGAACTAGAGCTTATTTGATACTATTCTTTCATCGTAAACGTTTAATTAATTGGTCAAATAAAACCTTTTTAAAAGTTGATAGTGTTCGACCCTAACTCTTAACTAATTAGTTCCCCGTGACAGATGTTTGTTGCCTAAAATTAAGTCTTTAGAAAAAAAAATTGGTTGACATAAAAAAATACATGAGATCAGAGTGTTCTCATCGATTCATATATTTTCAAAAATATAAAATAACAAAATACAAAGTTTTTTAAGTAAGTCATTTTTTAATACACGACTTAATAAAACAAGTAAAGTGCAAGGCAATATTCTTGTGATTTGTTAAATTTATTAGGAATCATTTTTGTCAAAAGAATTTGACAAGTACGTAGTATCATTTACGAGATCTCTAATATTTGACACTTTATATCTTTAGAAAGATAATTATTGCAAAATTTTCTGCATCATCCATAAATTTTTGCTAGTCATTTGTCTTTAAAAATATATGAGAAATGCTAACAACAGCCCTAAGGGTTGTCGATAACAACTAACTTTTCATAAAATTCGTTTATATTAAGACATTATGAGAAACATCTTCCACATTTTTCGCTAAATTAACCAATAAGAAGATTAAATTGAATTTGCTTATGAGATATTTCAGGAGATTGTTAGTAATTTTAAATGATTTTGTTTGAACATTGTATTGTGTCTTATCAAAATTTTTTAAATGTAGATGTTAACAACAACCCTAAGGATTGCCGTTAGCAAAACCCAAAATATATTTGCCAATAATTTTTGACAAAGACAATTAGTCGCAATTTTAAAAGTACATAAAGATGATTTTGGCATTTAACTGATAAAAAAAATTAAAAACATATCAAAAAAGATTGTCAAGTAGAACAGTGGATATATAATATGAAACATGTATATATAAAACATGGTTATAAATAGCGTGAGACGTGGCGGCATATATAAGTTATACGCTTTAGCGGATAAAGTGAGGATTTAGCGTTTTTAAAGCGTAACAGCAAAACATATAAATATATTTACGTGTTTTATTATATTTTAATATTATATTTATATTTAGTTTACAATAAGTGTGGTACATAATAATTAAAGTTAGAAAACTCTTCTTACATGTAAAAATAATATTTTTTAGAGTTGAATTCAAAAAATTACTACACCTGATATCATAGCGCCTTAACATATTACGTAGCGTTAAAATCGCGCCTCAATTTTAACGCGCCTTAAAGCGAGCTTTAACGAATTATTTTAAACCATGATATAGAATCTATAAAAAAAAGCCTAAAACAATCAACATCAAAAAAGATTTTAATATAAAGCAGATAAATTATTATTAATAATAATATATAAACAATATTTTTTGGTGTACTGTTATATACGGACATGTAGATAATGTACTCTTTATTATACGAGTATATTTTATTAAATATTACATATATATGAGTTTATTATACTTGAGGTTGACACTTAACAAGTTGACATTTATATATGTGGAAAATAATAAAAGTGAAATGAAACATCGTTTTTGTGTGTTTAACTCAATGGACTTTAACGACCACCTTGAGAAGTCACATACAATGACTTTATGATTTTAGTTGACTTTTTCTTCTATTTTAGAATCCATTCACTTGAAAGGAAATTTCATGGTTGCAAAAATCGTGAATAAATAGTCAGTCGGTTAACTATTTTTTAACTTATAATCGTTTTAGGTGTAATTAATCGGATTGGTATTATTAGCAAACTTTTAATATTTTCGACAAGTTTTGAATATTTCTAATTAATTTTAGGTTTTTTCAGAAATAGTATTTTTAATATATATGATCACACATATAAATAATTATTATAAGTTATAAACATAAATTTATAGTGAGTTTTCGGTATTTTCAGCTAAATTTGCAGGTTTCGGCAAGTTTGACATCCCTTGACCGTCGTTGACCATATTGACCACCATTAATCGCCTTTTTCATTAATCCGGTAAGGTTGAAAGCCTTTTAACTATTAACCGCGATTAATCGCCTTTGTAAACCTTATTTTGCAACATTGAGAAAAATTATAAAAATGTCTAGAAAATAATTTTATTTTTTTAGCCAAAAAAACTTATTTTTTTTTATTAGTTCAGGACAACTAAAAAATAAAGTAACTAATGAAAAAAAAAACAAAATAACAGAGGATAAAAACGTTAAATGTCGCATTCTGCCATTGATTGCTTCACATTTTTTCGTTGCTCTGTATCAATTTAAGAAAACACATTTTTTTGAGAATTCGAAAAATAAATTAGTCAAAAGACTTTACGGATCTTTTTGGTAACTTTCCTTTACTTTTATAAAAAGTACCTATTAAAGTTTTGTTCATTACTTTTATTTAGTACTAAATATATATTTTAATATCGAATTATGTGAACCGTAGATGTGCGATTTCCTAAATCTTTTCTTATTTACAAGCATAAAATACAATCCGTATAAATATAGTGTTTAGGCTGGTGGGAATGGGGTGAATCCCACGAGCAGCATGTCAAAGTCACGCGCTGCCCCACATCCCCCCTCCCCTAGGCTGGGCGCAACGCATAGAGTCGCGACCTCGTTTTTTCGGCCGGTGACCTAGTGCGACCTATTTGCCACAACCCGGCGACCTAATGCGACCTAGTAAAAAAAAAAATTTTTTTTTTTTAAATCAATATTTTTTCTTTATAAATACCATATTTTCACACACAGTTTTTTCACACACAACTCTGTTTTTTCACACACACATTCAGAAATCAAAAATGGCATGCTCATTCCCACATACCGAAGCCGAGATTAAGGCTATAGTTAACAGACAAATACTTCAACAACAACGCCGTTACGAGCAGCTTACGAAGTTAGGTGATGATTTCGATGCTGCGTCCGAAGAGAATAGGGAATTGAGCTCGGCATGTAAGAAATGCCGTGATCTCTCCCCACAGGAGCGTCAGTTTATCGACACATATCTTAGTAAGCAAGCTGAATTGGATTTCAGCCTCCGGAGATCTTGCGCAAGAAAGGCGACAAAATTTGAGGCCAGAATTGAAGAAAATACTAAATGGTTGAATAACTTTGGTTCTTCGTCCCGATATCAAACAACACATATCGGTCCTTCGTCGCAACAACACCGAATAAGAAATGAGTCGCGCGATCTACCCTTTCCAATTCCAAACCTCACAGATGGCAGAATGACTGACATTGAGGTGTATCAAGAATACCTAGATCAAAAAGTGTTGAGACAAACTCAGGAAGAAGAAGAAAGGGAAAGAAGGGAGCGGGAGGCGCAAATTATGGCCGAAGAAGATGAAGAAGAAACATTGCGTTGGGAGTTTCCTTGTGGTCTGTTATCGGATTCGGATCCGAGAACTGACTAATCGTATTATGTAATTTTATTTTTAATATCGTATTATGTAATTTTATTTTTAGTATCGTATTGCATTTCCTATTGTATTTCAGTATTTTCAAGTTTTATTATTATTAAATAAATTTTTAACTTTCGAATACAAGATTTTTACAATTTCTTACCGTATACAGTATAAATTATATAGTAAATTTTTTTTTTTTTAAACACAAACAAACCGTTTATTTTTTTTTCAAACAAACACATAGCCAAAATTGATTAGACCGTGACCAAGGTCGGGTTGGGAGAGTTTTTTACCGGCGACCGAATCGCCGCAACGCGACGATTCGGTCGCGACCGAGTCCCCGACCGAGAAAAGGCAGTGCGTTGCGCCTAGCCTTACAACCCGCGCGCGAGTCACGTTTTTCAAACCAAAAAGACATGGCAAACTCACCGGGGTGAGTTATACATAAAATGGAGCCCACATTAATTTTACCGTTATTTTCAAATAAAAAAAAACTTTTTTAAATACCCCTTTTTACTTATAAATACCAAAAAAAAACTCTTATTTTTCAAACACACATTCAAATTCCATACACATTTCACACATTCTCCACAAATCACAAAAAATGGAAAATAGCGACGAATACGAGTTATTTTTTGCCACTGAAAATCCGGTAGTCGCAACGAAACGCAAGTGCGCTTTGATTAAAAAAGCGTTGCATTATATTAAAAGACAACGTATTGCTAATCGAGTACCCAGAAACGTCATAACTCGAGACCGAATAGGTGCTCATAATCGGTTAGTTGCGTCTTTTTTTTCGGCGAACCCAAGATACGATGCGGAAGAGTTCAAAAATGTTTTTCGAATGGGTCGCTCCCTTTTCAACTCGATAGTTAGTGAAGTGACTCACCATTCTGCATACTTTCGTAATAATGTTGATTGTACCGGAAAAAAAGGTATTTCGTCGTTGTTAAAGTGCACATCGGCGATTCGTCAATTGGCATACGGCGTCGTTCCTGGTTTTCTAGATGAGTATTTGCAAATGAGCGTAAGAACTTCTCGAGAATCACTTGATCATTTCTGTAGTGCTGTTATGGAAATATTTGGGCCTGAGTATTTGAGAAAACCCGCGTATACTGATGTTCAGAAACTTTATGCGCATCATGAAGCAAAGCACGGGTTTTCAGGGATGATAGGAAGTCTTTATTGTACAGACTGGGAGTGGTTCGGTTGTCCAGTTGCCTTTAAAGGGCAATATGGTAGACGAGATCATGGACCGAATCCATTCATTTTACTTGAAGCTGTTGCGTCGCAGGACTTGTGGATATGGCATGCATTTTTTGGTGTTTCTGGGTCGAACAACGACATCAGCGTCTTATATCAGTCCCCTTTATTTAATGATTTGAAAAGCCGGACGAGCACCTGAGGTGGAGTTTGAGGCTAACGGTGTACACTATCCATGGGGATACTATCTTACGGACGGAATATATCCGGAATTGGCAACACTTGTTAAAACAATCCCCGAACCATCATCCAATGACCATAAGAGGATTTTATATAAGCAGAAACAAGAATCTGTAAGAAAAGATATTGAAAGAGCTTTTGGTGTTTTGAAGAAAAAATGGGCCATATTAGCCAATCCTGCACGACCTTTACGGAAAGAAAGAATCATGAATATGATGTACACATGCATCATATTACATAATATGGTTCGAAAGTTAAAAAAAAACAATATCTCCTAAATGGTTCCCAGAAGAACAACTTCAACCGGACGATGTGTTTCAAACCCAATAACACATGCTACAAGTTATGCGGCATATCAGCTCCGCGCAAGAACATCACAATCTTCGAGTAGATTTGGTCGAGCATTTGTATGCCAATGCTTAATTTATTAAGTTTTTTTTTATATTTATGTTTTTTTAATGTTGTTTTTAAATTTCCTATGTATCGTCTTTGAATTTCGTACTGTGTTAAAATTTTCTATGTACCCGTGCTTTAATAAAATGTATGAATAAAAAATATTTAATGAAAAAATAGGGTGATGTGGAGTGAGTTTGGGTGAGTTTGGTGAGTGTCATTACCTCCTGTGGTGAGTTTGGGTGAGTTTTGGTGAGTTTGATAAAAAGCTGACGTGACGCTGAGGTGGAGGTGAGTGAGTTTCACCACACTCCCACTAGTCTTAAATGAAGTAATCTTTATATTATGGTTAAGCTTTACTTGTGTAAAAATAGTACTAGTATTTAATAAACTCATAAAATACCATTAGAGTATTAGTTCAATGGATGGAGCTCTTTTAGTTGAGTCAAATTACCCAAATTCAATTCTCATTTTTGGTATTTGTTTCAAATAGGTACTCGCCTATGCAAAACCTATAAGCACACTGAAGAGACTTTGTGGAATAAGAGATCGAGGGTTGAGTTTCTGCTCGTCTCACTCCAGGTGTTGCTCCTCTGGGTCAGGAGAGTTGCCGAAACTATTCTTTATGAGATGGACAATGACTAATACCAAAAGACACCCGAGATTAAGATATTCCCGACAATCTTCACCTTTTATGGAATAAACTCATAAAATTTAAATGGCTTATGCTTACATTTCTTATATTTAAACAATTTAAAAAATCGCAAAATATTCTATATAAGTCACTATAACATAAAAGAAAATTGTTCAAACTTTGATTAATCTTTATAATCAAAATAAAGTTAGAAAAACAAAACTATCGGAGATTTTTTTTAAATAAAAGACTTAAAAAATCTAAATAAAACTTTTAATAATAATGAAAATTAAAATAACATAAAGAAAATCAATGTGTACAATTGTAACAACTCTACAATTTTATGTCGATAATGACAAATTTTAAAAATTCAATACAAAATATGGCTAAACAATATTAAAAAACATCATATAAATAAAACTCATTAAACAGTAGTTATGTTTGAAATAATTACTTGTAAGTTGTAAGCTGTTAACTAAAGGTTATTAACATAAGCTACAAGTTGTATGTTTTTTTTAATAAAAATGTTTGGTAAATCTATCTATATACCCTATAAAGGGTGTATGTGAATTGTTGAATGTTGAAAGTTGAAAACAATAACACATATGGAAATGTTGAACAGCTCGTGGTTATTCACAAAATATAAGGAAAGGTTGACTAATAAGCAATGTTGATTAACTAAAAAACGGAGTATAGGCGTGCAATGTGCAAATTCTAGGGAAACAATATCAAACCATTCTGTAACGCCAAATCATGCTTATTATTATTCAAAAATCACCACACCACCATCACCACTCAAAATACTCTATTACATAAAACCCTAATTGGGTTATACAAAAACATACAATCAAAATCATAGCCGATCCTCTCTCTTTCTCTCTCTAAAAATCATAGTCGCCGCCATAGCCACCGTCTCAGCTATTGCCACCATCTTCGCCATTAACCTGGTTGATTGATGTTTCTGGTCGATGGTTTGAGTCTAGGAGGTTTAACACGCGGTTGTTTTTGTTTAAGAACAAAGGAGGTTCTTTTATGAGGCAGTCATGGTGATTGTTTTAGCTTAGGTGGGTGGTTGTTGTGTTGGATCGTGAATGGTTATGATTGTAATTACGGATGGTTAAAACCCTAATACTCTTTCTTATGAAATCACAGCTGACACCATAGCCACTAGATCCACCATTTCCACCATCTTCGCCATCAACAATGGTTGATTGATGTTTCTGGTTGATGCTTTGAGATACCTAGGAGGCTTGGCTAATTTGTTTATAAAGTAAGTCAGGTTTGTTATTAGTTTATGTTTTTGTATATTAACTCAAACATGAAACTTCTGATTTATAGCACTTCGTATATTACATACTTTTATTGTTTCCCGGGGAAGAAGGGTGTTTGGATTAAACTACCAATAGATCTTGTGTAAATCTTGCCAAAAGTGTGTGATTTCAATCAACTTTGATTAGGAAAAAAGAACCATATTATATTTTTTCTTTGTCCTCATAGCTAAAGATCTTTGTATGTAATACCTTTTCCGGTCCTTATTTGCAAAAGGCCGAACCCTGTAAACTTTAACATATTAAAAAAATTCTACAACCGTAAAGGTTATTATAAAATGTTTCATAAGTGGGTTCTTGTTGTAGTTTTGAGTCAAGTCCTACAATATTTGTAACATACATATTATAACCTGTGTGTATACATTGGTCCATTTATAACTTAGTTTAAAGGCATGATTTTCTTTAGGCAGTAGTTGTCCTTTGTCACTATAGATTATGACTTGGTTAAGATAGAATGTGGGAAATGTAATAGAATTAAAAGACGTATGACTGCAAACACAACATTTTCATTGAGATGATTAAAAATCCTATCCTACTGCTCATAGTTTTACAAGTGCAAATCTACATTATGGATTTATTAGCTGGCGTTATGCTTAGATATACCAACTCACAGACTAGGACAGTAAACATTTTCACACAAGTAATTGATCGTATCTTTAAATAACCAGTTTTGTTGCCAATGGTATGAAATTCGTTATATCAAAAACTGATCACTATACCTTTAAATAATCAGATAAATAGAATTAGTAGCTGTTTATCTAAACTTTTAAATTTGTTCCAAGTTTTCCAATCTAGATGCTCCCTTGAGGTGCCCTCACCCGACAATTTATTACAGCTACAAGTTAACTTGCTTTCTAATTCAGGTGACTGGTTTTCTTGGTGGGGTGAACTGGGCTCTTCTCATTGCACGGGTCTGTCAATTTCATCCAAATGTTATACCCAATATGCTTGTGTCTCGATTTTTCAAGGTTTATACACAGGCGATGGCCAAATCCCGTTCTGCTTTGTGCGATACAAGAGGAAGAGCTTGGATTTAATGTATCGGACCCTCGTTAGAATCTTAATGACTCTACTAATGAAAGATCGAACCATTACTTTTTCTTGTATACATTTGTGGAAGTACGCAAATTTCCATGTGCACCTCTCAGCTCCGATCACATAAACAGACACCTTCCACCATGGTTTTAGTTTAGCTCAAAGGTATTGGCAAGTTTATTGCTTACGGAAACGCTTTAGGGTGCGTTAAAACTTACATTAAGGATATCTATACTTATATTTTCATATTTACATTCCTCAAATCATGACAAAGTTGAGAAAACAGGTGCTGAGTGGAGGATAAATGAAAAAGATGAACAAACTGATCAAATGTGTCAAACGGATTTAAAGTCGCCCAAAGTGTACTTTTTATTTCATTAAACCTCCTTGTTATTTTATGAAAATCGGATTATTATTGAAACAATATAATTAACTGTAATCATATTTGACACATTGGTTGTTTTGATAGAAAAGTGCATGACTTTGAGGAAGAAAGTATTTTGTGTCACCCCCAACCAGTAGATACATCTAATTTCTTTCTTTTTTCCCACACAGGGAGGAAGCTCCCACACTACATTACATTGTTGTTGTGCCCTAAGTCTTTGGAGTTTATCCGAAATTCTATCAACCATACCCTTTGGAGCAAGGTTTATTTTAAACTGTGATTATATTTATTTAGATTTGCATATGAAGAATGAATTGGTTTCTAAACTTTATGTATATAAAGGCGTCTGTGTTACTTGCAAGGAAGGCATGAGTGACATGAACCATGAAACATCATTAACTCTGAATGATATGAAGCTGAAAGTAGTTACACGCACAAGAGAATCATAAAAAAAGATTTGAGATTAATTACTGATGTATTATCGTTTTAAGTAATGCATTACCAGGCTGTGCATATGGATTTGTGGAGTTAAAAGAAAAGTTGGATGCTAAGACATTAAATCTGATCGAGGAAGAATTTGTTTTGGATGAACTTCTATCTGATCCCAGTTTAGGCGAAAAGGTGAAGTCAAACCATGAAGGTGTTTTTATGACTCCAGAAATAATATTCGCTTGGCAGGAAGTATCAAATAAGCTTGTCGAGACTATTGTGGAGGTAAGATTTTTTTTATTATGTGTCATATATACCTATAGTTTTAGTTAGAAAATACCTCTTTGATATACAGAAAGTCAAATATAAACTACTTTGAGTGAATTTAGATCTGAAAGGAAAATGTAAAGCTGTTATGTTTATAATCAGATATAACTAAAGGAGGTATATTAACAAGAAGTCTAAGCGGTTCTTAACTATTTATATAACTCACAGTTTGATTGTTTAAATACTTAAGGACACATGAAATCTTCTATATAGTAATGGTAAAGTTAGATGAAACACAACATAGAGAATTGTAGTTTTGCCTTTTGTTTCGGGATGTTAATAGCTAGAGAAAGACAACCGGACTTTAAAGGATGAGTGTGAAGTGATGAAGGTGGAGTACGTATGATACAATGAAATATGTTAATAGGTTCTTGAAGGCGAAGTTAAGAAAACTAATGCTTATTTGCTCATGTGATACGGCTCTGTTTATTGGGTTCCACGTGCTTATCGTTGTGTATCATAGTTTATTGTATATTGTAATTCATATAAAAAACTGTAGCAAACACATGATGTAGCAATCTAAAGAAACCCATTTTTATGTGAATGAATTGAAATTGTCATTTTGAACACTTTCTGATGATTTATTACCTGATGTGCTCAGGGATTAAGAATTATCCATTCTATGAATTTATTTTGTAATCTTTTAATTATTTATAAACGAACATATCACATCTTATATAGATCATATGTGGCACGAAAAGAACTTCACACCCCAGGAATCGATATCTCTTGAAATCATCTAGAATTTGACCTCGCTCACAATGAAGAACCGATATACTATGTGAGTTAGTTTTGTGTCACCTCGGTAGAATAGATTGATTCGAGGAGTAAAGGAAGCTAAGATGGGCTTTACATATGGATGATCGAATCAGTCTTCGATCAGTTCAGGTGCGTCGGTTCGGTTTTCGAACCTCCATGCTCAGTACTAACACAAAATGTAACTGGCATCTTTCTTTTCACCCCGATGACCTTAATAAATAAGTTGTCTTTGAGGACAATAATTACGCACATGAAGCAGCAAACCCGTAGACACAAATCTGTTGAGTCCTTCGGGATGCACGTTTTATTATATATCAGATTTATAAATACATTTGCAAAGCACCACCATAGAGCAAGTTTCTCATTTTTCCTAAACTCTTGATTTGTTTTACTTGCGTTTTCAAGAAATAGTTGTAACAACAAAGCTCCTATCCTAATACGAGCGCCAAAAGTTGGTTTAAGTTAACGCTCATATTTCCGTTCACATACTTTCATGAGTTTATGTTTACTACCGTACACTATACATCAATGCGCCAGTCATATAAATAACTTGACCAATTCTAAAGTATGTTTAGCTACTTATGTACCTCTGTATAGCAACGATAGTAATAAAATTAATATGATATTTTGATTAAGTGTATTTTGTAAGATTTTGTGTAACTAAAATATAACGATAACAAATGTTAAGGGTAAATATTTTCAAATGTGGGTGTCTATTTATTCGTGTGTTTTCTCGCATTGTCAGCTTTATGTTGCGCTTAGAGGATATCATGTACATCTACCACTGTATTAGTGACATCAATCAAAGAGTTTGATCAATGAGGAGTTTACACCTCAAATATCGTGTGCCAATAAGCTTTATAAGACGAGTAACATGTGTTATTAGATTTTATCGTTTTGATGTAATGTTTCAATAAACCTGTTATCGGACTTTTTGATTATGACGGTGAGGTGGTTTCCGATATTCGTTTTGATTATGACGGTAAACGAGAAGAAATTCATTGAGAATGCGTTGCTTTCCGATATTCGAGTGGACGGTCGTCGTCCGTTCGATTATCGGACGCTTACGATTAGGTTTGGAAGGTGAGGTGGTTTCTAGTTTTGTGTTTTTTTTAATGTTGTTGCGCGCTTTAACAGCTGTTTAGATTAGTTAATTTTCCCCATCACTATTAGGTTTCGTGTGTTTTATGTGTTAGGGCGTTTGAATTAGATTCTAATATAAACACTAGAAACTGATTTACTAAGACCTAATAACAGGTTTATCGATAGCAATGACCGTGGGAGATGGAGGAGAAGGATTGTCTTCGTTGAGAAGATTGTCAAAGAAATTTATGTCTTCATCCCCATCGGTGGGAGAATCATTAGTAGCTGAATGCACATCTCTTTCCTTAAAAGTTCTTAAGTTCTTGTTTGATTTATTTTTATCTTGTGAAAGTTGTTGATTTAGTGTTTTTATTGTTGGGATTCGTTACTTATGATATTTAAATGATTATTGGTTAATTTGGTAAAACCTTTTTGAGTATTTTGGTGATTTGATTTTAAAAACGTTTTTGCTGCTACTGTTACTGTTCTTCACCAGAAATATTCCGAATAGCACTTTTTCTTATTCTCTTACTCGGAATGTTCAGACTTTCCGAATAGCATTTTTCTTGTTCCTTTATTCGGAATATTTTAGATATTCCGAATAGGCCCATATTCCGAATAGGACCCTTATTCCGCATAGGCTTATTTTCCGAACAGGGAATTTATTCCGAGTAGGATCTACATTCCGAATAGGACGCATTATTCCGAATAGGTTCGTTTTTCCGAATAAGGTCAGCTTTCCGAATAGAGCTATTTTTCCGCATAGGTTTGCTTTTCCGAATAGCCTGTATTTTCCGAATAACATTGTTCCGCATAGAAACATTCCGCATAAGACTTATTATTCCGAATAGAGAGTTTTCATTTAGGGTATTTTTTCCAGTTGCTGTTTGATTTAAATTTTTAATTCAAGTTTTACTTTTTAATTGTTTTAAGTTTAAATCTTTATTACTTTATTCATTTCCCTTTTTAGTAGATTAGAGAACCAAACTCCTTTTTGTCACCAAGAACAATCATTCCACTTAAAGCCGAGATCAATTCGAGGAGATTCCGAGAATCGAATTTTCATCACATAAAAATATCTAGTATCAAATGGCGCCGCTGCCGGCTCTTCTCGTTAAGATCAAAAGTTTTTTGTGAGAACTTGGATTTTGGGATCCGTTCCCCGTGAACGTTACTTTTTCATAAAAAAAACTTTCAAAAAACACTAAAAAATACAAAATTTTCAAAAAATCCTAAAAAGTAAAAAACATAAAAACCAAAAATATTTTTGCTTTGTTTTTCTTTTGTTAGTTCTTTTGCAGGTGTATGCGCACTCGATCCACGTCTTATCAAGAGCCCGAGCCTCTCGATACCTTAGACATGGCCGGTGTACACAACAACAATAACATACCACCTCCAAACAATAATAATAACAACAACAACCCACCCTTCAACAACATGAATAATAACAACAATGAGCCTCAACCGGATAATCGCCCGATGATTGAACTGCTACAAGCTCATGTAGATGGCAACACTGACCCAATTGTCATACCTCCAATTGCCGCTCTCTGGGAGAGATAATTGCTTCCAAACGCTTAGAGGCATGAGATTAATACTGGCACCTAGATCGGCTAGGGCCATGCAATTCTCTACTCCCGGGAAATTGCAAGGGATAAGAAAACGACCCGGATCACCAAGCTTGGTTGGCAATTTCCTTAAGAGCACTGCAGAGCAATTCTCATTAAGTTGGGTGTTGGCAATATCGAGGAGCTTTTCCTTGTCGCTCAGAAGATCTTTAAACATTTTCGCATATTTGGGCATGTGAGCGAGAGCCTCAGCGAAGGAGATGTTGAAATTCAACTGTTTGAACATTTTAAGGAAGTTCGAAACCTGAATATCGTCCTTGCTTTTGAGCTTCTCTTTCCTCAACCTAGATGGATAAGGTATATTGGAAGAAGAGGAAGGCTTTGGGAGAATAGGATCACTCACATCCTTGGGTGGAGGAGGGGTAGAAGGAAGAGGTGGAGAAATTAGGGAAGGAGAAGGATGAGGAATAGGAGCAGGTGACTCGTTCTCCTTAGTCACAACCACCGGTGGAGGTATAGGAAGCTCGGGTTCCTTGGTACCTTTGCCACTTCGAGTGGTGATTGCTTTCATCTCCCCTCTTGGATTCGCAACGGTGTTACTCGGAAGAGTACCCGAAGAAGAGGGTTGATTACCTTGGAAGAAACTAGCCATCATGTTCTTCAAGTCATTTGTTTGGCTATCCAACGTGTTTCTCATGTCGGCTCTCAAATCATTCCCTTGTTTGACCAAGTCTACTTTCAGGTTGAGCACTTCTCTCTGAAGATTTCCCACAATCACATCGTTAGTCCTCATATAAGTTTCCACTTCTTGGTGAAGAGCGGTGGGTTGGTTGGGAGGAGCATTGTATGCGGGTGGTTGATAAGCAGGTGGTTGGTAAACTTGGTTGTTTCGTTGAGGTGGTTGTTGTTGCTTGTGAGGAGGTATGTATGGTTGTCGAGGTTGTTGTTGTTGAGGAGGGCGATTGAGGTTTTGTTGTTGGTTTGGGTTGTTTGGAGGAAAACCGGGTGGGGAAAGATAATTGTTAGAGCGGTAGCTAAGCAAATTACGGTCACCTTGAGGTCTAGCTTGATAAGCGGGTTGAGGATAGGTGCCATAAGCTGCATTCAAATTCTCAGAAGGGTAGTCTTGGGTGGCGGTACAAGTGGTGTAAGAGTGAGGACCACCGCATATCTCACAAGGTTGGCTGACAGCGTTAACTTGAGCGTTTTTAGCGTTGTTGCTGTTGTTGTTGCTGACGGTGTGGGTGACAAGCGATTCAAGAAGCACAGTGATTTTGTCCAGTCGCTTGTCGCTGTCACTAGTGCTAGCACTAGCGACATTGGTCTGAACACTCTTGGTTTGCACACGAGATTTATTCTCAATGATGTCCCAAGCAGCATTGGAAGTCTTAGCCAAAAGATTACCCCCCGAGGCACTGTTTAGTGAATCTTGGTCACTCATGCTTAAACCATTGTAAAAAGTATTAATTTGATGTACTTTGGTAAAACCATGTTGTGGGCATTTTCTTAAAAGATCTTTGAAACGATCCCAAGATTCACTGAACGACTCATCGTACTTTTGTTCAAAATTTATGATTTCATTCCGCAAAGCGGTAGTACGAGAGGGTGGGAAAAAGTAATTGATAAATTTGGTTTCCAAATCCGTCCACGAGAGAATACTCTGTGGAGGTTCCTTAGCAAGCCAATGTCGGGCTTGTCCCTCTAAAGAAAAGGGAAAAAGTTGTAACCTTATAACCTCTTGTGGAACACCATTGAACTTGACCGTGTTGGTTAGTTGCAAGAATCTCTTGATATGGTCATGTGGGTCATCAATGGTACGTCCCAAGAATGGTTGAGCGGAGACCATCTGGATAAAGCCTGATTTTAGCTCAAAGTTGTTGGCGGAAATTGGAGGTATGACAATTGGGTCAGTGTTGCCATCTACATGAGCTTGCAGCAGTTCAATCATCAGGCGATTATCCGGAAGGGGCTCGTTGTTGTTGTTATTATTCATGTTGTTGAAAGGAGGATTGTTGTTGTTATTATTATTGTTTGGAGGTGGTATGTTATTGTTGTTGTGTACACCGGCCATGTCTAAGGTATCGAGAGGCTCGGGCTCTTGATAAGACGTGGATCGAGTGCGCATACACCTGCAAAAGAACTAACAAAAGAAAAACAAAGCAAAAATATTTTTGGTTTTTATGTTTTTTACTTTTTAGGATTTTTTGAAAATTTTGTATTTTTTAGTGTTTTTTGAAAGTTTATTATGAAAAAGTAACGTTCACGGGGAACGGATCCCAAAATCCAAGTTCTCACAAAAAACTTTTGATCTTAACGAGAAGAGCCGGCAGCGGCGCCATTTGATACTAAGATTTTTACAATGGTTCGGAATAAGTTCTCAGAATCCTCTCGAATTGATCACAGTTAAAAGTGGAATGATTTGTTATTGGTGACAAAAAGGGTTTGGTTTTCTAATCTACTAAACAGGGAAATGAGTAAATTAAAGAAAGATTTAAGCTTAAAACAATTAAAAGGAAAAACTAGAATTGAGAAGCTAAACAAAACAGCAACTGAAAAATAACCCTATTCAGAATAAAAGTCCTATGCGGAATAAATCCACTACTCGGAATAAATGTCCAATTCGGAATGTTTCTATGCGGAACAATGCTATTCGGAAAATACAGGCTATTCGGAAAAACAAACCTATGCGGAAAAATAGCTCTATTCGGAAAGCTGACCTTATTCTGAAAAACGAACCTATTCGGAATAATGCGTCCTATTCGGAATAAAGATCCTACTCGGAATAAATTCCCTATTCGGAAAATAAGCCTATGCGGAATAAGGGTCCTATTCGGAATATGGGCCTATTCGGAATATCTAAAATATTCCGAATAAAGGAACAAGAAAAATGCTATTCGGAAAGTCTGAACATTCCGAGTAAGAGAATAAGAAAAAGTGCTATTCGGAATATTTCTTGGCGAAGAACAGTAACAGCAGAAGTAAAAAACAGGGGAAACGTTTTTAATTCAAATCGACCCAAGTTTTACCAAATTAACCAATAATCATTTAAATACCATAAGTAACAAATCCCAACAATAAAAACACAAAATCAACCACTTTTAAAAGATTAAAATTAATCAACCAAGAACTTAAGAACTTTGAATGAAAATGGAGATGAACAAGATGGATAAAAAGATTGTATTGAAAGATTAGAGTAAAAGTAAACAAGAGTAATGATTAAACACTTACAAGATCGAAAGAAAATTAAAAATCACCAAACACCCTAATGGTGTTGGTGATGCTACGAACCAAGAGAAAAAAGAAAGAAAACTGGAAAACTAACTAACTCCTAATTGTGTGTGGGAGAGTCCTTTTATAGTCCTAGTGGTTGGTTGGTGAGTGGGCTTTCTTCTCTCTTTTCGTCTTCTCGTCTTTTCAGTAAAGTTGACGTTTTCGATTCTGATTCGGGATTTGTCGATGATTAAATCCAACTCGTCTTTTAATTTCTTCGTTTAATAGACTTGAGTTTCTTCGACATATGTAAATCTTCCATCCTTGGTCCTTTTCTTCGATAATTCTTCAAATAGGCCCAGTGACTTCAAATCTTCTGCATCTCTTGGACAATAGACTTCGTCTTGAGTCCTTTTTCTTCGATAAAACCCGTGCAATCCCATGTTTTCTTAAATATTTATCCGGTTGGCTCTGAAAACACAATAAACACAAAAATCACGCATAATTCCAAACAAATGATATTAAATACGTGTTTTGGTCTTGTTTTAGCCAGAATTAAGTGGTAAAAGGATGGGTGTTTACACACCTATCACGTACCAAGAAATGTTGACGGGAAAGTGAACTACAATAAATACATGTATTACGAAGTTTAATGATTTGGTGAATGAAACCGCGGTTCATAGTGGGAAGAACGATAATGATTGGGTGACGATGGTGTACAAGTTGTACGAAACGGTCGTTGGAAGTGAGTTTAGGCACCAGAGTGCTTGGCTTTTTTTGAAAGACAAACACATGTGAAAAACCCCGAATCAACCCAAGCAAGAAGAATTCGTCTTATGGGCACGGACGACGAACCAAAACATTTTGGGCCTGATGCGTTGCCTCGACCACCCAGTCTATTCCGACTTAATAAAAGTCAACGCATCAACTCTAACTCGATCGTTAGCTTCGGTTCTAACCTGACCGCTTACCAAGATTTCATAGCAGAACAATACAAGTTAGACCGAGAAGCCAAATTGTTCATGTCTTTTATTTTAATTTTAATGTAATGATATTTAGTTTTAATCCGAGAAGCCAAATTGTTCATGTCTTTTATTTTAACTAGCAGGGTACCCGCGCGATGTGACGGCGGATACCCTGTGATTAATCGGAGAAAGGTAAGAAAATGATTTCGGACACGTTTAGTTTAGCTATTTGTATTAGTTTCGGTCGGTTTTTCTAGTTTTGATTAAACCCGTTCACCTTATTCGATTTTAAAACCGTATATGTCACCAAGTTGTAAGTTATATAAAGTTTTTTTGTGTTTTAATTGTTGTACACTATGTATCATAAAATATAGCTGCTTACCCACGCATTGCGGCTACGGGTATCATGTGATTAAAGTTTAAGTGCCACCAAACTAAAAACGATAAACTGTTTAACTGTAGAATAATAAAAAAAATCATCCTAGTTCGATCTAGTTCACCCGTACATATAGCTTCCGCCTTGTTATCTTCGCTTCATTTTCTATCAGTTTTTATTGGCTAGCCTGACGGATGGTGAACCGTTGGTTCGGTCACAATTTTAAACATATGTATAGTCAACTTGTTAGTATATAAATTTTATAAAATTCTATGTGTTTTATTTGTTTATAAAATAAGTATAATAATATGTATTTTTTTATTTCAAGAATATTTTAAAAATACATTAATTATGTTGTTTAATACTTTAATTAATGTATACTTGTAACATATATTAATTTATAACAATAAATCTATAGGTGGATTTAATAATTGTACCATATAAGATATGTTATACTTAAAATTTAGAAAAAGTGATGTTTAATTAACTTGTACATTAAGCTTTTGTATTTGTACTACTTAAACATTAAATATGAGAGAGATATCAATCTCTTTTATAAGATAATAAGATTTTAATGTAATGATATTTAGTTTTAATACTATTTTATTTTAAGTTTAAATATTAAATTAAAAAAACTATAACACCAGAAAATCTATGACATACAACTCTGACTGAAAATTAGTGTCATATCAATTTTGGTGTTATAACCTAGTTTATTGACTTTGACACCTCTTTTTGACTATGACATCACCACTCTTTGTGCTCTAAATATAATAATGGTTAAGTATTTGGGTGTAGGGTTGAGCATCGGTCTGAGACCGGACAGGTCAAGATCGGATCGGACCGAGGACCGAAATGGTCCGAAACCCCGGAACGAAATAGTTCGGCCCGGTCCGAGTTGGTCCGGTCCGGTTTGGTCCTCGGTCCGATCCAATTCTATTAGGCATAAGCGAAGAGATTTTGATAAGACCGAACCGGACCAGACCGGACCGATCGGACCAAAGATCGAATTCGTCAAAAACTCCAGACCAAAATTGTTCGGTCCGGTCTGATCCAATTTCCTGGTCCAGGTCAGTTTTGTGTCTGCCGTGCTCAGCCTTATTTGGGTGTAACCAAATATGTCCATAAAACAAAAGTTAACCAGTAAGTAAATTTTGGTTTAATTACGCTCAATATTTGATTCCCTAAATCGTTTTATTTGCATAGGTTGTTTTCTTGTTTACGCCTATTAGTAGTCGACAAACATAAAACACAATTTGGTGGCCGCGTTTAATTGGATGAAAAACACACTGTTTTTTATAAAATATTTTTTAGAAAACAAGGAAATTAGAAAACGCGTTCAAATAATCGTTTTTTAAAAGTATTTTCTAGAAAATGCAAAATCTATGTTTTACTCTTTTGCACACAATTTTTTTTTTTTATTATTTTCTAAATTTTCTTTAGACATAGAAAATTCATTTTCCCTTTGTTTTCTTTATAATTTTGAAAAATGGAAAATAAAAATTTCTCCAACTAAACGAGTTATAAATTTTTAAGTGTTTCTTGAAAAAAAAAATCTTTTTTCTTTTTCTATAAAATAGAAAATAGAAAATGATAAAACATGTTTTCTAACTAAAATAGTGTTTAAGTTAATGAAGTGTTGTGTTAAGTGTTAACCATAGTCCGTATATTATGGCTAAGCTTCACATGTGTAAAAAAAGTATTTAAAAATTTATATATTTGAATTTATATAAATTAATAGATATTTTAATCATTGACCGATAGAAGAATTTAATCGCAAAATAGGACTTTCTTAGTAACTCTCTCTGTCTTAAATCAATAGTATAATTTTTTTTGAGATTTTTTAATTTAAAATCAATAGTATATTTCTTTTTAAGAATTTTCAATTTAATTATCGATTCTATTAATAAAAGGGTGGTGGTAGTGGTACTATTGTGGTATCTCTCCTGAACCGCTAGAAAGGTATTAAATAGTACCATTCATTTGCATTTATCCTCTTTGTTTATTATTTAGCGTAATTTTTTATCAGTTTTTTTTTTGTGTTTTTGCCAATTTAATACTTTAACCTGTTAAAACATTATAATTTTTATTCTTTATTTACAGTTTTTTTTAAGGTAAATAAAATAATAAAAATAATATAAAAAAAACAAAGAATATAAATGATTTTTTTTAAAAGGTCTTAATAACCTCACCTTTAATAAAATTTAATATTATTGATTAGACCGAACTAATTAAACGAACAACTTTGACCAAAGTTTTAGAAAACTTGACCAAACTAATTTAATATTAAATTTTGTTACTTCTGTCATCCCAAAAATATTGTCATGATAAAAAACACACAATTTTAAACTGTACATCCAGTTTAGATATTTTCATTGTTACTAATAATAACAAAAACATCAGTGTTGCAAAAAAGGTTTATAAAACCAGACCATTAGCCTTGCTATTGAAACTAGAAAGGTACTCGCGTGTTGCGGCTACGAGTACCCTGAAACTAAAATTCCTCGAGCATAATATTTTATGAGTATATACATATTTTTCAATAATAATTTTACAAATAATGATAATATTTTTAAATTAAAATAAATTTAAGCAATAATAGACACTTCATATAAAAATAGTACTACGAAAGTGTGTTGAATGATCGTAAAATGTATTTGCTAATCTCTGTAACATTCCTTATAATATTATATACCATGTAAATATAGAAAATCTTCGTAGTACATGTGTTTAAATGTTTTCATATATGATAATAACCTTAAAATTTTCTTATTTTGATATGTACGATTTAATCGAATTAATCAGCAAATAGTTATTTTACCAAATTTGTACTAAAAGACATATATAGGAGACATGTGTTTTCGAATATGCAAATTTATAAAATTCGAAATCAAACACATATTTAATATTAAACACACATTTATGAAAAATTTAAATAATTGTACATAAAAAATTATAGTTTATAACAATAATCATTTGTACATGTTGCATACTAATTTGTATTCATGTTGTCATTTAATGTGTGTTGCTCCATTATTAATACAGAAATACATTTATGTAGTTTTTGCGTTGTACGAGATTTATGTGCCGTTAAAAAAAAAAGAAAAATGATTATTGTGTCTAATAATCATGCCTAAAAACGTACCTAATGATTTAATTGGTTGATTTAAGAAAAAAATGATTTGTGAATATTTAGAGAGAGAAAAGGTATAACACAATTGTAAAAGTGATTTATGTATTAAGCATGTATTGTAGGTCTAAATAACATTATTAAAAAAAATAGCACATATGTATAATGGAGTTGTTTTTATTGGTTCTGATGAAGCCTCTTCGACTCATATAGTGAAGGCTTTTTGTCTAGCCGAACTGATTGTGACTCCGGTTCTAGTTGAACCCGTAGGTTCGGTTCAATTTTTAAAATTATGTATACCATCATTTTAGGTAGACAACATATTTACGTTTTTGTAGATATATGATTTTAATTGGTGGATAATATGTATATATAATTGTATATTTAAGTAATGGAGTGTATTAATTACATATTAAATTAGTATTAATAAATTTAATTTTAAATATATATTAATTAGTATGTATTAATTAGTTTTAAATAAGTATTAAATTATATTTATATGTTTCAATTGATATCTAATTTTGTTCTAATACTTGCAATATACTTGTAAGTTAAGGGTGAGGGTTTTTAATTATAAAATTTAATGTAATGTGTTGTTTTAATAGTATAATTAGATATTTAAGTTTTTTTTACTTTTAATATGCATTTTATTACTTGTACCATGTGTTATTTTAATTGTAAAATGAGTTGATGAGTATTTTAATTATAGAATTTAATGCAAATATATCATAATTAAGGGTGTGTTTGGTATGTATTATGGGAATGGCGGAATGAATATGGTAATCAATAAATATGTTTGGTTAATAAATATGAGAATGAAGTTATGAATGGATACCCATAGATCCATAGTTGTGGGTAAATGTGACTTTTATATTTTATTCCCGTAGGTCCCACGTATTTTACTTTTCCACCACATATTTATTAAAATTTAAATTTCTCCACCACGTATATTTTAAATTTTAAAATTTTATTAAATTATTGAGTAAATTACATCGTTCGTCCTTGTGGTTTGCGTTGACCGACAAGCTTCGTCCCTTGACCAAAAAAAATTCATCACTCGTCCTTAAGTGGGAAACGTTATGTATCAATGGTCCCTCTCTTGTAATGGCCCCACCAACTGGTGTTATGCTCCAATCCACCGAGGGTATTTCAGTCTTTTCCAAACTCTTTTTTTTCCTTCTACATTTTCATCTTTACCACTAACATATTAATTAATATACCATTTAGTCTCACAGTCCACCAACTGAACCACCAACACCTCAATCTAACACCTTATTTGTCACTTTTCTTTCCTTTATCTTTCTTTTATTAACCATCTTCACACCACGAACGTTGTCTCTC
This sequence comes from Glebionis coronaria, assembly GCA_025667525.1. NCBI lineage: Eukaryota > Viridiplantae > Streptophyta > Magnoliopsida > Asterales > Asteraceae > Glebionis > Glebionis coronaria. Next base: position 3,943,307 of record CM046879.1, on the reverse strand, counting down.
TCTGGTCAAAGATATTCGTCCGACCAATGCTTTTTGAAAATCCGACTCATACACACTTACAAAACCCACATATTCTAATAATTTAAACTCATACCCTCGTACCCACATCACCACTTCAAATAAAACCAAATTACATCTTAAACAAAAAGAAACCACAAAGGCTTAGAAGGATCGATTTCTCATTGTTGCATACCAGCAACGGATTCTTGTACGGCACCGCAACCACAGGCTTTCTCAAGCATCACGACCATGGGCTACCGTGGCAAACATAATACATCTCAGTTTGTTTGTAGATACGGGTTTAACAAGAACGAGAATAATCTGGGTTTTATAAGTTGTAAATGGAGCGAGTAGCTACTGATGATACAACGATCGATATGTACTCCCTGGACACCATCGGAGCCTATGGTATTGACGCGTCTCAGTGATTAGAAGTGTTACATTCATCGGCAAGAAGGTAGTGATTTGAGATTGTAAATCATGAGACATGAATTAGCCAAATATAGATGTGCACCATGATGAATTGTGGGACTTGAAACATTTAGCAGATAAAAGGTTTAATGTAAAAGGGTATGGAGGGCAAGTGAGTTTGATGGATTTATAAGTTTTATAATTGTATTGGGTTTGAGTGATTTCTGATATTGGGAAAGAGTTTTTTAGTTAAAGTGGTTGGTATATGTTACCTGTTGATATTTTGAATAAATTTTTTCCATGTGTGATGTTTTTTTAATTGGCAGTAAAAGATAAATTATTGAGTATTATTATCTGGTTTAATAAAAGTGGTCGGAGGTGATGAAAATGGTGTGGTGGTGGTGATGGGTGAAGATAAAGATGGTGGGTTTTAATTGTTTGTAAAAGATGATAAGAAGAAAAATATGATTGGTGGTGGTGAGACCTATGTTTTTTATGTGTTAATTTAAATAGAAAAGAGAGTATATTGCAAAATTACCAGTATACCCTCATTTGAGTAGCAAGTGGAGTGACTTAACACCAGTTGGTGGGGCCATTACAAGAGAGGGACCATTGATACATAACGTTTCCCACTTAAGGACGAGTGATGAATTTTTTTTGGTCAAGGGACGAAGCTTGTCGGTCAACGCAAACCACAAGGACGAACGATGCAATTTACTCTAAATTATTTTATACCCAACTTATACAAACCAAACAACAATATCAATAATAATATATTCATTACCATTCCACCCTTATACATTCTGTTACCGATAGTGATTCCTCTTAGCATACCAAACGCACCCTAAGTGTTTAAAGTTGCTACTTTTACCAGGTAAACTTCTTTTGCTTGTATAAATAATTTAAAATATTATAAGTTGAAATTTCAAGTATTTTATAAATAAGATATCAAAATGTTTTATAAGAGAGTATACTAATAAATTTTTTGAAACTTCTAAGGGTGTGTTTGGCGACACGTAGCGCGTAAGCAGTAGTATGAGCAGGAGTAAGAATCAGTAAGTTGTAGCAGTTAACAAGAGCAGTAAGCGGTAACTGTTTGTTTTAAAAAGATATTTGGTAACGTAACTGTAAGATATGGTTAGAAAGTGTAAAATTACTTGAAAGGACATATAACTTAATTAAATAAAGTATAAATGTTATATTTAAGAGCATAAATGTAATTTTATAAACAAACTGCTCGGAGCAGTTCTGAAATGCTTCTCCAACAAACATTTAAAATTGAAGCAGTTAAACAATATTGAAATGCTTCTTAAAGTATTACCAAACAAAATTTTCATATAAACTGCTTATCACTTATCACTTAATACTCTTAAATGCTCCAAAATACTTACTACCAAACACACAGCCTAAATGCAAATTTAAATGTATGACAACATCGTATATAATATATGTATACGTGTCCTATATAGCTTAAAAACCAAGTCAAATTCAACTCCCAAAATTGAAACTCATTTCTGTACACTTGTACACTTGTAAAATTTAAAAAAAAATTATTTTGCATTCTTGTTTTTTTTTGAAACAAAAGGACAAATCTACAACCTTCATCTATTTTTATCTAATGGTGGAGATTAACTTAATATTTAAAAAAAACATGGAGGGGCCAATTCGCCAAAATGTCCAAAAGTTGAAAAAAATGGCCGAATGTACCAAAGTTGTAAATATGACGGAGTAATGATTTATCACTATTGATATTTACTAGCGAAAATAATGAAATATCGCTGTTGATAAAAAAATAAATATCACTGGGATATTACGCAGTATATATGTTAATGAAATATCATGAGTGATGTTTCATTTATTTATCTCTAGCGATATTTCATTATTTTTATCAGTAACGAAATATCACTTGTAATAACCGATTTTCGTCATATTTACAATTTAGTCATTCCATCGTTTTTTTTGCAAATTTTGGACATTTTAACAAAAATAACCATATTTTTTTAATCTTAAATAATAGATGCCTAAGATTTGTCCTTTATATTAAGAAAAGAAACAACTTTCCAAAATAACCGGCACCGCTCTACGCACCAAATATATTCTTAGTCGTATTAGACCGAAAATAAAAAAGTGTGTACTGTTTGTTAGCTGGACCACCGACGGAGCCAGTAGGGGGGCTGGAGGGTGCTCGGCCCCCTAACAATGGCAGAACTACCATACATCTGAGTGGAAAATATAAAGTCAAGAAGTAATTTGGTTAAAAATTTAAAAAATTTAATGGAGGTTTTGAGATCTACAGCTATTCTTATGAAGAAGATGATAATAAATTAAAGGCTATGTTGCACGGAGACGGATACGGAAACGGGGACGGGGACGGGGACGGGTACTTAGAAACGCCAATTTCCTAAAATTCATGAAACGGGTACGGCTGGAAACGTTTTTGTATTTTATAAATATTTATTAATAAATTAAATAAACATGAATCTTTAACCGATAAAGCAAGAAAAAATAAATACCGATAGTGAGACATAACATATACTTAACATTAAACAAATACTGATAATCAATTTTTAATGTTTTGTTAGAAGATATAACGACCTACCATATGTTTATACAATATAAATGGACCAAAAAATGTTTCATGGCCAAAACAACTAGCCCAGAAACGTGTTAAAAGCCCAAGAAACGTTTCCCTTCGCGTTTCTGCTAGAGCCTCGACGTTTCCCATCTTCAGGAAACGTTTCCTTTTTTGGGGAAACGTTTCCGCCGCGTTTCCGGGCGTTTCCAGCCTTATAAATTGTGATATATCATAAATTGTGATATATCATAATTTGTTGTTTAAAGTTAACTTGTTTTGGAAAGGAAAAAACTCTAAATTAGCTTTTAAGAAAAAAGTGTTATTAGGGAAAAAAATTTAAGCCCCCCTCAATGTGAAATCTTAGCTCCGTCCCTGAGATGGACAAAAATAAGTTCAATCCGGTCCATTTAGTTCAGTTCGAGCCGGTTTCTCTCGGTTTCGTCTCACCTCATATATGTGTACGTGTCCACAATAGCTTAAAAACCAAGTCAAATTCAACCCATTGAAAAAAAAAAAGAATTTTCTTTTCCCCTTACCAAACAAATAAACTCATTTTTGTTATTTTGTACAACACAAATATTTCAACTAGAAACAACCTGTCCAGCCGAAGCCTCCCAAAAATTAGGGCAAACCAAACAAACAACACACTGTAACGCGCTTACATTATTCACATTTCACACACGCCCCCCTAAAACCCACCTATAAATACCACCCCCACTAACCCCTTCATTTCCACTCATTCATTACAAATTAAATTTATAAATTTTATGTCTCACAGATCCATCGTCCCTCATTCTTCTTCCATTCTCCATTCCCATTTATTCGTCTCCAGCTCGTTAAAACCTAACTGGTTTTAATTTGTCTAATTATTTAGTTATTTTATTATTCGTTCGTATTTCAAGTTGTTAGAAGCCAACTTTTTTTAGATAAGTAAGAATGGGCGTGAAAGGTTTCGTCGAAGGCGGAGTCGCTTCGATTGTTGCCGGATGCTCTACTCATCCGCTTGACTTAATTAAAGTCAGAATGCAGCTGCAGGGGGAGAGCGTTAGTGTACCTGCTCAGGTTTCGATGAAAGCTACTCACGCGCCTGCTTTTGCTTACGCTAACGGCGGCGCGTCGATTCACGCGCCATCTCACGCGTTGAATGTTCCGGTCAGATCTGGACCGGTTTCTGTCGGAGTGAAGATTTTTCAAACTGAAGGGGTCGGGGCTTTGTTTTCCGGGATCTCGGCGACGGTGTTGAGACAGACGCTGTATTCGACTACTAGGATGGGGCTGTATGAGATTTTCCGGGAGAAATGGACTGATAAAGTTACCGGTGAGTTTTCTTTGGCGCGTAAAATTAGTGCAGGTTTGTTAGCCGGAGGAATCGGAGCGGCGGTTGGGAACCCTGCTGACGTGGCAATGGTGCGGATGCAGGCGGACGGGAGATTGCCGATAGCTGAACGGAGGAATTATAAAGGCGTGGGAGACGCGATTAAGTCGATGGTGAAAAGCGAAGGAGTTACGAGCTTATGGCGCGGTTCGTCGCTGACGGTGAACCGCGCCATGATCGTAACCGCCTCGCAGTTGGCGTCGTACGACCAGATTAAAGAAAGTATAATTAAAAATGATTTAATGAGTGACGGGTTAGGTACGCACGTGAGCGCGAGTTTTGCCGCGGGGTTTGTGGCCTCTGTGGCGAGTAACCCCGTGGATGTGATTAAGACTAGGGTTATGAATATGAAGGTTACCGAAGGGGTTGAGCCTCCGTATAAAGGGGCGATTGATTGTGCGGTTAAGACGGTTAGGGCTGAGGGCCCGATGGCCTTGTATAAGGGGTTTATTCCTACTATTTCGCGACAAGGGCCGTTTACTGTGGTGTTGTTTGTCACTCTTGAACAAGTTCGTAAGCTGCTTAAGGACTTTTGATTTGGTTTTTTTGGGGGTCGGGAAATAAACTGAGTCGAATTAAGATTATGATGATGATGATGAAAAATGGTTAAATGTATGGCTTAGTAAGAAATTATTGGATTGATAATTATATTATGAATGAAATTAAGTTACTTTATGTTTACAAATGTTTTGTTGTTTTGATGTTCATATCTATGAGTACTTAGTTCGATTAGAGTTTAGCTGTAACGATAGCAGCTTGATTCACTTGCAGACTGTTTTCGACTTGGTTGAAGCTAAAAAACATTAAACAATATCAGTCGTTGCAGTAGATGTATCTTTTGAACTTAGCCGAAGCTAAAAAACTTTAGGCAAAATTACAACTTGCATCCTATATGAAACTAACGGGTGAAATAAATGCGACCATTGCAAAATGATGTGCCACAGTTACACCTGCGTGTAAGTTCGTCCTAATAGCGGGAACTTCATGAGATTTCCACACGGTTTTGCCCAAGGTGGGACATTTTCCATTGTAGCGCGTTATTGCTGATTGAAGTCACTTGCATACTTCAACAGAATTGAGCACATTTGAGAATAAAGATTAAGAAGTATCATATACTATTGCTAGATGTTTTATATTTTGCATTTTTTTTAAAGAACAAGGAATATAAAATACCACGAACTATTACATCAAGATGGCGTCCGACCTCCTCAATCGAGCAGATTAACGGAAAGATGAATCCGGGCATTCCAAACGAACCAAAAAGCTATTTAAAACTTTGTACTTGCAGGCTCACTCTTGCAGACAATAACTTAGACAAAGGCCACACACTTGCATATATTTGAAACTTGCAGACTCGCTCAAAGCAGACTTGCAGGCAGAAAAACACAAAACCACCAGAACTTAAACAACGACCCACTGTGCCAAACAGCCAAAAACCTGAAGTGAGCCCCAAAATGGCTAGATGCTCACATTTTGGCACAAACCAGGACTAGCCATATCACAATGATCATAGCCATTTTGTCTTCCGATTGCGTAAAATAACTTGTATTGTAGTTACAAAAATCACTACAATACATCCCTAGAGGCGAAATACCAACTGACCAAAATGACACGTTTGGTCTAGTGTTACATACTTACATGCTTAATAAGTTAATAGACTAATGTAATTAAACTCATAAGTTCCTTGACTTCTGATCTCCTGCTAAACCCGTCTGTTATTATCCCTATTGGTGGAGTGATTGATTCTCTGGCTCGTTAATGATGTTGAGCTTGAGACGATGAGTCTACTGGTGATTGATTGTCAGACCCGGCATCCTGTTTTTGGGACGATTGACCTTTATTATCTTCTGTCTCCAGCTCATTTGTCATTTGGTTGCGTTTTTCTTTCAAGAAGCCGAGTCTTTTTGTTATTTTTGACAGTGCTGAGTTTGTATTAGCTGCCTGCTAAACAACCATGGCATCATCACAGGTTAGATCATCGATCCTTTGGGTCAAACAAGCAATTACATGGGGCAATTTTGACAAAATTACTTATAGTTTGGCAGACTTGATAAAGTTTCAAACAACAGGTACTTTTTTTTTCGAAGAATTGTTTTGGAACTCAACCCGTCCAACCCGACAAAACATTTAGATGCATACTTATTCAAAGCCTGGAAAACCATGGAACAGACTATTTAAGAAAAATATATACGTGTATTAAGAATTCTGCTAGTTTCGAAAACCATGATGCATATAGTATTATACCTTACTTTTGCATGAACCTGAAGTTTCACGGTCCTTCTCTTTATCTTTTCTGTACCCAAAAAAAATCCGAGAAAATACATAGTAAAATTTGCAAGATGAAAATAATTGTCCAAAGATAAAAATGTAAAATATGAACTTCTATATACGAAAGATAAGGAAGCTTACACTTTTCCGTGATTTAGCTTTACTTCAAGATCATCAACTTTTTGCTGTAAACTGATGACTTCAGCCTCTGCTTGGGCAATATCCTCGAGATCCGACTTGGTCTTTACAACATCTTAAGGTTAGTAAATTACAGATACTAAAACTCATAAAAGTTACTGCAAGTGGCAAGATGAGGGGTTGTTTGTTCAAAACGGGTCCAATCGGCCTATAAACCTTCCTTAAGTAAATTTAATTGTTTGTTATGATTACAAATATGTGCGATATAGAAGGTTGAATCCATTAGTGTGCGACTTTTAAACCCTTTGAACTATTTGAGAAATTTCCATCTTGGCTTTTTTTTAGTTCAAAACTGACCCATTTGACCCATTTCTAAGATAATAAGACTGGAATCGGTGGTTTTTATGAAAATAGGTCCAAATTGCCATCTCGGCCAGAAAAATACCTTATCATCAAGGGATCCTGGCAATAGTAAGAGCTTCTTTGACATCATAAGCCCAGCCTCAAGTACTTTCCTCATTTCTCTCCCTCTTTGCAATTGTTCGTTTAATGTCGCAACCTGCATGCACATTTATTTCCATACTTAAAAGTCAACACACGTAATAAGTTGATTGTTTACTACAGGAAGGAGTAAATTCGTATTATATCGAACATACCTCTTGCTCAAGAGTTTGATGAAGCTCCCCCAAAGCATCCTTTTTGCTCAGCAATTCTTCTTTTAGAATTGAATTGTGTCGAGTCTACAGTCATTCGTGAATTAACATTTAGGACAGGTTTAGACTTTGATGAATAAATGGAAAAGAAAATGCGTGTATTACCTCTGATTCAATTTTCTTCGTCAAGTCAGCTTTAAGGGTCTCAAGCCTAACGATTTCGTCCCTAACAACATTGCAATAAAGCAGTAATTAGAGCCAACGCACATAACTTGCTTATGAACTTTTAGATTAAGTGCTCACTTGATAATTTTTTGTGCAGGTGAATGGATAACTGTTTACCTTTCTACTGATATTGCATCGATGTTGTCAATGGACACTTTCCTCTTTGCCTGCGGTGAAGGAAATCAAAATTACAAACATAAGCGAAACCTATAAGGTACATATTGTAAATAAGTGCATGAATCAAACCTTTGTGTTTTGATCGTTGTTGCCATCCGCACTAGTATTTGATGAATGTTCAGAATCACAAGAACCATCATATGAGAAATCACCATCCTCATTGTTGTTATCGTCATAGTCATCGCTAAGCTCTCCACTTTCAATTCCACTCTCGTATGAGTCAGAGTATCGATCTGATAACATGTCCCCTTCCTGCAATATATAATATCGTTCATTTATATCTTATGACAGATTTTTGAAAAACGAAGCAAGTGAAATACTAATAAGATGTTACAAGTAAGAAACATTATTGGGCGTACCCCAAATATATTGTCGTATTCCTCTAGCAGGGTGACAATGATAGCTTGAGCATGGTTAGCTGCATCTGCTGCTTGCATAAGTTGACCAGATCCATCACCACCCATATTGATATCGCTGTCAAGGTCAACTTCACCAGCTAAAAGGGGCCGTAGAAGTAGTGGCGACATACAAGCAGCAACAGCTGGAACACTCATGCGGTTTACATCCTTGTTTTCAGCAACAGCTTCCATTGTCCTCAATATCCTATAAACATTAAAAAAACGAACGTAAGTGAAAGTACTAAACGTACTACAGAAACTCGATGGCCGAAAACATGATCAGATCAACTTACCTTTGTAATAGACGGCGATTTGGTTCAGGAAAAATGTCACATATAGCTGCACGCATATTATTGACTCTTGAGCCTCGATCAGTTCCTGTTCCTGATGATAAATTTAAGATCTTAGTAAACTTTATAATAAATTTTGTCTAAATACTGATATCATCATGGTCATTCACTAAAACAGACGTACGATATGCTTGTAGCAAAGCTTTGCAGCAAGATGCTGGAACTGGAGATGATGGCAATTCCCGAAGAAAAACCTGAAACGGTACAGAAGCAAAAATAACACATTAACGGTACAGAAGAGCTAAAAAACCTGGCAACTCAAAAAGAACATACTGACACGAACCTTGATACAGTCTCCGATAACATGTCCATCCTCATCTTCACTGAACTCTTTTTTTCCTATACAAAAAACCGTAAAATTCTCCTTAGAAAAAACGTTAAATTTTTTTCCTCCCCAAATAGTATCCAAAGTCACCCACCCTGTTCATAATCTCGAATGCGGCGCTCAACAAGCTCTACATCTGCAGCCTGCCGCAATATCCCCTCTACCTTAATTCCTGGCACAAAACTTGTCGATTATTCAGTGACAATACAAAATCTTAAATCACGTAACTTATCTTTCAGATATCACGTTGAGCTAGTTTGGTGGTAAAATTGATGAGAGTAGAAGATTTATTGATATATCACTTTTACTATCCTTGAACAAAGACTCGTCATAGTCTTACCGTAATCTTCTACGTATCTAAGGGCTTTTTCCAAGAAAGACGAAGTCCCATCTATATCTTCCAAAGCAAATAAGACTGGTAGACCAAGGACCATATATTGTAACGCAGACCGGTCTTTTACTGTTGGAATAAAACAAACCAGCGAAAGAAATAGACAAGTGTTCAGATGCCTTGATCAGTTTAATGAAAAACGAAAGCTAAACATTTATTTTGAACTTACATTGTTCATGAGAACCATCAGCGTTCTCACCCTTCTCGTTTTTAGAGATTCCAGTTTGACCCATTCCCGTGTCAGCTGAAGGTGCATTTTCCAAAGCTTCCTCCAATGCAGTCTTCCACTGATGTAGATCCTCTGCAGTTTCAGCCTATAGTAATAACAGCAAATGAGCGGAAGTAGCTAATTACAATAAGAATAGACGAATACATGATGTCACTTATCGTCAAAAACTATCTCGAGTAACTATGGCTTATTGAATTTTAAACTATAATGAAGTGAAGACAAAGCACCTTAAGAGTAAATGGTCGCCCATTGCGACCATCAGGGAATAGCACAGTCAGGAGCTTCTTATCGGCTTTAACAACCACACTGAAAGCACATACAAAGATCACTACTATGCTGAGAAAAATAAAATATCGGATGCTAGCCAAGAATAGACAGCTAATGTAAGTAAGCCAACCTGCCTGAGCTGTTAAGGTCGATTCCGCCAAGGGTTAGATTCGCCTCACTTCCCTTTTCAGTACTAGCATTCTGTATCAATAATAACGTCTTAATGAACCGTCAATATTTAAATAATTCTAAAAAAAAGTATACACGCAACTTACTGGATCAGTTCGGAAGAAGATCAATGAGGTTTCTGTCAAAATGAACCATCTTTTCTTCCATGAGGTCCACCCGATCCCTACAGAAAGCGTAAATTAGAGATCTCAGATAAACATACTAGCCCGAGACAGAAGAAAGGACTTAAATTGTTCACGAAAACGCGAAATGATGACTACAATTTACCTTTTGATGACACGAACAGTGGTCCACTCTTGTAAACCTGCAGATCGTAAACTATAAGCTAGCGCCTTAACCCAAAGCATTTATCTCCAAATCATACATTGCGTAAAAGACTAAAAAAGGAGAAAAGACCTTGTTGCCTGTACGAGAAGTTTGCCGCTCCAAGGATTTAGGAAAACCACCACTGCCATCTCCCTACAGCAAATTTGACCAATGAAGAACCATCAAGAGTCTGCATAATCAGAGGGGTCTCGGTTGGGTGTGCAATAAGTGCGGCCGCACAGGGCCTCTAATTAAAACGGGCCACATTTTTAGTAATTTTGCATATAAACACGTATAATATAAAACATGAACGAGCTATATAATTTAAATTTACAAACGATTTCTCTTTATCATAGGGTCTCTTTATTGTTCTCGCCTAGGACCACCAGAAACCACGAGACGGCTCTGTGCATGATCCTATCATAAACGATATATGGATATATAACGAGCTTGAAACTCGAACCTGAGGCTGAGGAGGAGACTTCTTCTCAACCCGCGAAGGGTTGTGAGGCGGATGGACCGGAGGTACGAAGAACGAATCTATATCTGCATCAGCATTGGTTTTACATCGAAGTATATGCATAATGACCAGAGTACTACGTAGTACAGTATTCAACAGTTAATCAATGTCGTACTTTTTGCATGAGTTATGCCTATATAAGCTGGCTTATTTCGGCTAAACATAAATCAAAAACACTTCATTCTTAAATTAATGTCATGTTCTTATCTTTCTGTAGATAATCATATACTCTTATATATGGAAATGTAGATACACATTCAGGTTGACTTTTAATTTTTTTTTTTTTAAACTTTCAAATATGTTAGATTATATAATATTGATAAAAAGTATACCAATAAAAATACATTTTAAAACTCTATCAATTCATATAATTTACATCAAGTATTATTCATCATATAAAAAACATAATTACGGTCAAAATTTCAGAAAAAAACTTTAAAAATAAAAAATTGACACTTATTTTGAAACATTAATTTTGATCATTAATCATATAAGACCAGATCATATTAAAGAAAAGACATAGACATCGAAGGACTAAGATTGTCAATATGTAAAAGGTTGTAAAAAAACCGAAAGGATTAAAATTGTAAATATAACGAAATACTCGTTATCACTCTAGTGATATTTTATTGCATTTATCAATACTGAGATGAGCACGGTACCGGTGCCGTACCGATATCGTACCGAATTAGTGGTACCGAATTTTCTCTAACATAAATTAATGGTACCGGTACTGTACCGAACGGGATTCGGATATCGGTACCGGTATCGGTATCAGGACCGGTACCGGGAAATCGAGAATTTCCCGTTTTCTCGGAAATTTCCCGTTTTTTTCGGAAATTTTCCGATTTGGTACTGGTCCCGTACCGAATTAGTGGTACCGAATTTTTTTTCACCTTATTTTATAATATCGGTACTTTACCGAACGAGATTCGGGTACTGATTCTGGTTCGGTTTCGCAATTCGAGACAAAATACTAATCCCTAATCAATAATGATAACCAGGACGTTGTTATATTTACAACTTTAATCCTTCCCGCTCTTTTTTACAACTATTATATACTTATATATGCTTGGGTAAATATTGAAAACTAATGAACAAAACTATTACTATATATTATTGGTTTTTAAAGTAAATGAATTTCGTTACTAGTGATAACCAATATTTCAACTAACTGATTTAGTTTAGTTGATCACCAAAGGTAACCTTGGAGAGGTATTCTTGAAGAGGTTTCGAGTTCGAGTCTTACTAAGAATCTTCAAGGACCCGAATTAAATAGAAGCATGAGTGAAGTTTATCTAAGGAATAAGTTCGAAGCTTGCATACTGCCTAATTAGATGTCACTGTAAGCTCGAATCACTAACTAATAACTCGTTAAAGAAAAAAGTGATAACCAATATTTCGTAATATTTATAACTAATATTCCGCTATGTTAGAACTAACAAAATGCAGTAGATACGATGAATAATATTTGATTCCCTAAATCGTTTTATTTGCATAGGTTGTTTTCTTGTTTACAAACAGAATAATCTGGTATAAATATAGTACAACCAACTAAAGTGATAAAAGAAAATCTAAGAAAATCAACTCCCATTTCAAAAAGTCACTCACAACAACTCATAATTAAGTAATAAATACGATATCTGTAAATCATGATTAGTCGGACGATATATCTATGAGTACTAGGCCGAGCATCGGTTCAAAATTGACCCGAAGTGAGCCGAGCAAAATCGAAAACCGACTCGAATAAATAGTTTAGTCGTATTTTTTTTTGTTTTAACTCGACAACCGAATCGAACCGAAAACACTAAAACCAAAAACCATATATATAAACCTAAAACCGAACCTAAAATGGTTGGTTCGGTTTGGCTCGGCTTGATTTGTTGATTCAGTTTGGTTTTCGGTTGGGTTTGCTTAACCTTATATATATATTATAGCTGAGCATCGGGCCTGGACCGGAATGGATCGGACCGAGGATCGAAATAGTCTAAAACTCCGTACCGGTACCGGATCGAAATGTTCCGGTCTGGAGCGGTCCGATCTGGTTCGATCGTGGGTCCGGTCAAGTTATATTAGGCATAATTAACGAGATTTTTGATAAGATCGAACGGACTGAACCGGACCAAAATTATTCGGTCCAGTTCAGATCAGTCAAGTCTAATCCGATTTTTCGATCCATATCGATTTTAAATCTGTCATGCTCATCCTAATCTATCTCTATATCTTACGAAGCATGTCATATGCTGCCAAAAAATATTTTAATCCTTTAGCAGGCTACATTGGTCCAACACACTAGCCCATCCATATCTTCATGGTTAATCTAATTTCATTTTTGGGCTACTACCAACATATGATTTGTGGGCTTGCTTTTGTATAAAATGCTTAGGTGCCGTTTGGTTGGGGCATATTGAAGGATATTGGGGGATATTTAAAATTTTGATATTTTAATTTCCTCCAAATATTGTGTTTGGTATGACTAACGAAAGAATTTAAAAATCCCCGAATTCCCAAAATAGAGGATATTGAAATTACTCCAAAAAGTGAGGAATTTTAATTTACTTGAAAATTTTATTTTATAAACTTTTTTTCTAATTATTTTTATTCGGGTTTTTATGTTTATATAAAAAATTATAAAATTTAAAAAATTTATATAAAAATTATTTTCTTGATTTTTACTCTTTTAAATAGCAAAAATAAAATTTATATTAAAAATTTATAGAAATTTTTTATAAAATTTATAGAAATTTTTAATAAAGCTTATAGGAATTTTTTACAAAATTTATATAAATTCGATAAAAAAATTATTTTTTTTTTATAAAATTTATAAAAAAAAAGTTAAAAAAATTTATATAAGTTTTTATAAAGTTTATTGAATGTTTTTATAAAATTTTTAAAATTTTTTATAATCTTTATATAAATTTTTTATAAACTTTTTATAATTTTTTTATAATTTTTTATAAACTTTATATAAATTTTTTATAAAATTTATATAATTTTTTTATAAAAAGTTTATTAAAAAACTATATATTTTTTTTATAAAATATATATAAAAAGTTAAAATTCGATTTTTAATTTTTGAATAAAAGTTTTATAAAAAATATTTATTGTTTAATACAAATTCAAAAGTTCAAATATTACAAAATTCTGTCAACCAAACAGGATTAGGCATTTTAAATTCTTGAGAATTTTAAATTCTTGAGAATTTTAATTTACTAGATATTAGAATTCCAGAATTTTAAAATCTTGAACCAAAGAGCCCTTAGAGTTTATAAAGCAATTATGAGTAGTTTCTGCTAAGGCGGAGCATGGCAGACCCAAAATCGACCAGGACCGTAAAATTTCGGTCCGGGGTTTTGGATCATCTCGGTCCGATCGGTCCGGTCCGGTTCGGTTTTACTAAAAATCTTGCCGATTATGTTTAATTGGACCGGACCGGTCCGTTCCGGACCGATTCTCAGCCCTAGTTTATGCTATGGTTTCAGCAACTTTTTAAGCTAATAAACTTGAACTAGCTAAGAAACATTATGCAACAGAGGAAAATTTCGACTGGGAAATTTGTTTCCGACATGAAACTAACGCGTGAAGTAAGTGCGACCATTGCACTGCAACATGATGTGCCGAAAGCGCCCAAGGTGGGATATTTTCCCTTGTAGCAAGCGTCGTTGCTGATTGGACTCGATATTTTCATATGATGCTAGATGTCATATTTTGGCACAAACCAGGACTGCACCAAAAATCAAAACGTAGAGCCACATGCCATTTTGTCTTCCGGATTACGTAAATTAACTTATAGTTACAAAAAAACACTACAATACATCCCTAGAGGCGAAATACCATTCGCAGTTTCACTAAAATGACACGTTTGACCTACGTGTTACATGCCTAATATACTACGTACTTGGCTTCTGATCTCCTGCTAAACCCGTCCGTCCATTTTTATCCGTATTAGTGGAGTGATTAATTCTCTGGCTTATTATGGATTTTGTTGAGATGAGGAGTCTACTGGTGATTGGTTGTCAGACCCGTCATCGTGTTTTTGGGATGATTGACCTTTATTATCTTCCGTCTCCAGCTCATTTGTCATTTGGTTGCGTTTTTCTTTCAAGAAGCTGAGTCTGTTTGTTATTTTTGACAGTGCTGAGTTTGTATTAGCTGCCTGCCAAAACAACCATAGCATCGTCACAAATCAGATGATCGATCCTTTGGGTTAAACTAGTATATATACATATGGCAATTTCGACCAAACTACTTATAGCTGGGCCGACTTGACTTGATTAAGTTTCAAACAACGTATATCAGTTGACCAGTTACCCAACACGTCCAACCAGACAAGATATATGATTATTGTAAAGGCGTGAAAATCATGGAACGGACTAATAAAGAAAATTTATACGTGTATGTGTACCTCACCCCTTGAGTTAGATCTTTTTTCAGTGGCTGAAGCGGACTTGTTCATACTGGATTCGCCTCTGCGTATTGAATTAGATTGCTGCATAGAGCGAGAGTGGAACTTATCCTATCGATCACAAGCAACAAACATATTCACATTCGGGTCAATTCAGTTATCTAATTAGCGGAGCACATTAACCTAACCTAGCAAATCTAAGATGATGTAAACGAAAATTTTTCATGTATTAAGAACTCTAGTATTGAAAACGATGCTGGTGTTATTATACCTTACTTCTGCGTGCACCTGAAGTTTCACGGTCCTTCTCTTTATCTTTTCTGTACCCAAAAAAAATCCGAGAAAATACATAGTAAAATGAATTGTCAAAACCTTAAAATGTAAAAAGAACTCCTATATACGGAAAGATAGGGTGGCTTACACTTTTCCGCGATTTAGCTGTACTTCAAGATCATCAACTTTTTGTTGTAAACTGATGACTTCAGCTTCTGCTTGGGCAATATCCTCGAGATCTGACTTGGTCTTTACAACATCTTAAAGTTAATAAATTACAGATACCAAAACTCAAAATGGTAACTACAAGCGGCAAGATGGGGAGTTGTTTGTTCAAAACGGGTCAAATTGGCCTATAACCTTTTTCAAGGACAGTAATTAGTTGTCAGTTATGACTAAAAAACAATGTTATTACCATAGTAATCTTAAACAAGGATTAAACGACCCATTTGACCTATTTGATAAATTTCCATCTTGGCTATTTCTAGTTAAAAACTGACCCATTTGACCCTTTAAGAAAGAACAGACAGAAATCGACCATTTATAAGTAAATAGGTACGACTTGCCAGCTCGAACAGCAAAATACCTGATCATCAATGGATCCCGGCAACGGTAAAATCTTCTTTGACATCATAAGCCCAGCCTCGAGTACTTTTCTCATTTCTCTCTCCCTTTGCAACTGTTCCTTTAATGTCGCAACCTGCATGAACATTTATCTCCATAGTTAAAAATCGATACACTTACGAAGTTGAGATTAAAGTTGTATTATATGGAACGAACCTCCTGCTCAAGAGATACATGACGCTCCGCTAGAGCATCCTTTTTGCTCAACAATTCCTCTTTTAGAATTGAATTATGTTTAGTCTGTAGCCATTCGTGAGTTTGTATTCAGTACGGGTTTAAACTTTGATGAATAAATGGGAAAGAAAGTACTTAGAGCCAACGTCATCCTTTTTACCTCTGATTCGATTTTCTTCGTCAAATCAGCTTTAAGCGTCTCAAGCCTAAGGATTTCGTCCCTAACAACATTGGAATAAAGCAGTAATCAGAGCCAACGCCATAACTAGCCTATGAGCTTTTGTACCAAGTAGATTAAAATTTGAATACTTGAAGGATCGTGTATACGTCCGCAAGTGCTCACTTGTAAATATTTTATGCAGGTGAATGCATAAATGCTTACCTTTCTTCGGATATTGCATCGATGTTGTCAATGGGCACTTTCTTCTTTGACTGAAGCGAAGGAAATCAAAATTACAAACATAAGAGATAAGCAAACAACAAAAATGTATATAAGTGCAAACATCAAACCTTTTTCTTTTGATAGTTGTTGCCATCATCCTCGCTAGTATTTGATGCATGTTCAGAATCACGAGAACCATCAGATGAATAATCACCATCTTCATCGTCCTCGTCGTCATAGTCATCGCTAAGCTCTTCACTTTCAGTTCCACTCTCGTATGAGTCCGAGTAAAGATCTGATAGCATGTCCCCTTCCTGCAAAATATATTTTCATTCATTTATATCCAAACAGAAGATTATGACAACTTTTTTGAATGACGAAGTGAAATACTAATAAGACGCTTGAAGAAAATTTATTTGGCGTACCCCAAATATGTTGTCGTATTCCTCTAGCAGGGTGATAATAATAGCTTGAGCATGGTTAGCGGCTGCAGCTGCTTGCATAAGTTGGGCAGATCCATCACCACCCATATTGAACTCACTGTCAAGGTCAACTTCACCAGCCAAAAGGGGTCGAAGAAGTAGCGGCGACATACAAGCAGCAACAGCTGGAACACTCATGCGGTTTACATCCTTGTTTTCAGCAACAGCTTCCATTGTCATCAATATTCTATAAACATTAAAAAAAACGAACATAAGTGATAGTACCAAACTTACTACAGAAATTTGATGGCCAAAAACATGATTCATATCAACTACCTTTGTAATAGACGGCGATTTGGTTCAGGAAAAGTGTCACATATAGCTGCACGCATATTATTGACTCTTGAGCCCCGATCAGTTCCTGACAATAATTTGCTAATTACTTTACACTGAGATAGTATAGTGTTGGCATACTTATTAAGCACTCGGATATTATAACAAATAGTATTCCTGATTGTAACGTGTGAGTTTGATAATAGTTTCAATAATTACAATGCATAATTACAAGCACTTATTAATAAATTTTGTCTAAATACTGATATCATCAAGTTCATTTACTATAACAGACGTACGATATGCTTGTAGCAAAGCTTTACAGCAAGACGCTGGAACCGGAGATGATGGCAATTCCCGAAGAACAAACTGAAACGTTTTAGTTAAAAGAAAAAAAAATCAATATTAACAAAATAACAGAACTCTAATAAAGATACAGAAGAGCTAAAAACACGTCAGCTCCCAAAGAACATACTGACACATACCTTGATACAGTCTCCGATAACATGTCCATCCTCATCTTCTGTGAACTCTTTTTTTCCTGTACACCAAACCATAAAATTCTACTTAGAAAAACGTTTGAAAATTTTATTCTCTCCAAATAGTGTCCAAAGTCACCCACCTTGTTCATAATCTCTAATCCGGCGCTCAACAAGTTCTACATCGGCAGCCTGCCGCAATATTCCTTCTACCTTAATTCCTGGCACATAACTTGTTGTTTAATCAGTGACAATACAAAATCTGAAATCACGTACTTTTCTTTAAGATATCATGTTGAGTTTGGTGGTAAATTTGATGACAGTATAAGATTGTTTGATGTATCAATATTACCATCAGAAGGATACTGAACAAAGACTCGTCATAGTCTTACCATAATCTTCTACGTATCTAAGGGCTTTTTCCAAGAAAGATGGAGTCCCATCTATATCTTCCAATGCCAGTAAAACTGGTCGACCAAGGACCATAGATTTTGGCGAAGCACGGTCTTTTGCTGTTGGAAAACCGGCGAAAGAAATAGATATGTGTTCAGATTCCTTCAGTTTGATGAAAAACGAAGCTTTACATATTCCCTTAACACACATGTAGATCATTAAACATTTCGTTAAACTTACATTGTTCATGAGAACCATCAGCGTTCTCACCCTTGTCGTTTTTAGATGTCCCAGTTTGTCCCATTCCCGTGCCTGCAGAAGGTGCATTTTCCAAAGCTTCCTCCAATGCAGTCTTCCAATCATTTAAATCCTCTGCAGTTTCAGCCTATAGCAATAACAGCAAATGAGCGACAGTAGCTAAACACAATAAGAAAAGACGAATACATGACATCACTATATCTTGAGTTATTTTTTCAAATTATAATGAAGTGGAACTAGACAAAGCACCTTAAGAGTAAATGACCGCCCATCACGACCATCAGGGAATAGCACAGTCAGGAGCTTCTTATCCGCTTTCACAACCACACTGAAAGCACATAAAAAGATCACTACTATGCTGAGAAAAATAAATTTTCAGAATGTTAACCATGAATAGATAGCTAATGTAAGTAAGCCAACCTGCCTGAGCTGTTAAGGTCGATGCCACCTAGGGTTAGATTTGCCTCACCTGCCTTTTCATTACTAGCATTCTGTATCAATACAAATATCTATGAGTGAACCATCGAATTTATACTGCACAGCTTAAAATTCGCATCTTACTGGATCACTTCGGAAGAACACCAGCGAGGTTTCTGTCAGAATGAACCATCTTTTCTTCCATGAGGTCCACCCAATCCCTACATAAGCGTAGATTAGAGATCAGGTATAAATATACTGGAGACAGCAGAAAGATTCATAAGGACTTGAACAGTTCACGAGAACGTTAAATGATGACTAGGATTTACCTTTTGACGACAGGAACAGTGGTCCACTCTTGTAAACCTGAAAATCATAAATTATAAGCGCCTTAACACAGAATGAGAATTGTTGAAAATTGTTCAAAACAGCGGACGCTAGCACATGCCTTATGAGCAAATATATAACAGACCCAATTTGGGCATTGCGTTAGAGACAAACAAAGAAGAAAAAGACCTTGTTGCCAGCACGAGAACTTTGCCGCTCCAAGGATTGAGTTGCACCTGACGGAGGAAAGCCGCAACTGCCATCTCCCTACAGAAAAATTTCCAAACTTGTCAACAAAGAACCTTACCATCTCAGTATATAACGAGCCTCAAACTAAAACCTGAGGAGGAGAAGCATCAGCATTGGTTTTGGACTCAACGTTGCTTTTCCATTCACAGCCGTCTTTTTTGGAATTAGAATTACTTTTCGTCAAATCAGCATTGTTCTTCTGATCAGCATTATTACTTTTTGCGTCAGCCGCGTTGTTCTTAGATACGGAAGTGTTGTTTTTCGAATCAGCACTGTTTTTAGGGTCAGAGGCGTTGGTTTTGGAATTAGGCATCATATAACACGAAACTGCATACGCTCACGAATCATTCATGTAAATTCAATAGCCTGCAATCATAACGACACATTTCAATCCACGCCTATGTTAATAATATCCACCTAGAACCAAAAGTTACGAGGTACATTTTATTAAATCTAAAGTAGACATGTAACACATGGAAAAAGTTAAGACTAGACAAATAGTACAGTACGCATGAATAATCTACATGGTTCATGGGTACCCGGAACCCCCTAAGTCCGCCCCTGATGATGTTGTAACGATAATCCAACCTAACACGAATCCTTACACTTACGATAATTTTCATCCAAAAAGTTAAGAATAGACAAATATTACACTACGCACGAATAATCTACATGGTTCATGGGTGCCCCGGAACCCCTAAGTCCGCCCCTGATAATGCTATAACAATAATCGAACCTACGAAACACGAAACCTCAATCTTATATTTAAATCTAAAGATATGTAACACATGCAAAAAGTTAAGACTACACAAATATTACACTACACATGAATAATCTACATGGTTCATGGGTGCCCCGGAACCCCCTAAGTCCGCCCCTGATAATGTTATAACAATAATCGAACCTACGAAACACGAAACTTACAATAATTTTCATCCAAAATATATAAAAATTTCTACAAGAAAAAAAGAGACTTACATTTTGTAAAAGGAAATGCAGAAATAAGAAAACTAAAATGATGGAAATTTTGGTTTGAGTATTTTAAATTTTTTTGTTTTTGTTTAAATTTGTTTGAATGGAAAGGCGATGATTAAGCAAAAACGGTCACCTTTTTATTTGCTTCATTGTTCTTTTTCCTTATTATTCGCATAATTGATATAGTTTCTAATTTTTCATGCATCCTTACTTTCTATGTTTTTGTTTTTTGTTTTTTTTATGCGGATATATTTGAGTTTTCGATTCGACATGGGTCGACTAATTTCAAAGCGACTATCCTTTTGGATAGCTCGAAATAGTGCAAGTGAATCTCTGTGGCCACCCCTAAACATACCCACCTAACCTTTACCTGTTTCAAGTACTTAATACAGAATAATAATCAAGTTCACTGAAATAAGATTATACCGACCGATCATAAACGTTACAATAGATGATGACGTATAGTTCTTAGTTGGGCCATGAGCCGGACCTAGGGGTACTACCCGTACCTAATCCATCACGTATGGGCTAAACAGAGCCTAGGGCCTACGAGACCCATTAGGCCATTGTCGCACTCGGCTTCATGAGAGCCGCACTCAGACCGCATCATGCGGTGGAGTCAAACAGAATCATAGTTCAATAAGGACTATGATTCTCCTAAGACAAAGGGATATACACTCTCCTTATTTAGATATTAAGGATCTCGGTGTATAGATAACTATCCCTCACTGATTGTCTTAACTAAACCGATTACTTACTCTCACGCGCGGAGTCTAAACGTGAAAAACAATCCCACGGTAAGCTTAACGGTGTCTATTCTTTAGTGTGCTGAGTTTTCATACAAGTACACTTGGTACAAGAGCCGGAGGTCCTCAATACCCGAATTAAGCCTAATTCGGGTCAGACGTGGTCCATCCAACTCTTGTATCAACAAGTTGGCGCCATCCGTGGGACCCTACACTAAACTCTTAAAAGATGACTAAGACCGATGCGTTTACGACCAATCAAAAGTCGACAGGCCGGAAAACATCATCGAATGAGGCGCACATTGCTTCCACTCAATCGACTCCTGGGACAACCAGTGGGGCGAAGAGCCGGAACACTAGAAGCAAAGCACCATTGGTGCCAATTTCCCCATTTACGCCTCTTGTTCCACCGACGACCACGAGCACTCCTCCTACGGTGGAACCACCTCAAGCGCCAGAACTATGAAGCTCTCATCTCTGTCATGGTAGAGAGGATGAGGAACACCCCGAGCGGGGACTTACTGGTTCATGTTAACTTCGAGAAAGAGGCGGAAGCCATGATAGAATCCGTTCCCGAGGATGAACGTCGCGGAAGCGCATAAAGACGCAAGAAAAGGATGGAAGCTCGCCTTAAGAGACAACACGTCTTCAAGCGGATCATGTATCTCGAGGGACATGACGAGGAGACAAGTGTTGGACTACTAAAGATACTCGAGAGAGCGGGAAGATCCAGAAACTCCTGCCAACAACAGACAACACACGAGCGCCCTCAAAAGACTCGAACCCCTCAAAGGGAAAGAGATCCATCTCCCGAATCTCGGGATCGAAGGCCCAAAAAGAGTTGTCGAAGAAAATCCAGCAGAGGGAGAAGATCCCTGAGCAACAGCTCATCCAGCTCCAACGACCACCATCCCCGACGTCGCATGACAAATTATTATTCCTCGGATTTTTCTAATTACGAGATGGACCGTTGTTGGCCACCCCAATGATGAAGATCTATCCCTTCCATGGCACCGAATTAAGGTAGATGCGCTTACAAGACGCATTCGAAACTACTCAAAGGATAAGAAACGACGAGTGCCCTGTAATGTTAAAACTTATGGCGGTACGAGCAACTCAGATGATCATATGAAGGTCTTTGAGTCGCAGGCAGGGATTGAACGTTGGCTGGAAAATTTCCGACTTCATGGCCGGGATAACTAGCAAGGACCTGATCATATGACTGAATGCCAGGATCCCTGCGAATTTCAACAAACTAATGCGGCGAGTCAGATCTTTTATTCAAGGGGAAGCTTCAGCCGCTGATAGTAGAAAAGGAAACTCGAACTATAGATCCCAAGATCAGCCCAAGAGGCAACCTAATAGTCAGAACAATAGTTGGAATCTCGACTATCAGGGAGCTCAGAGGGGAGGACATGACAACAACAACAAGTTCACCCCTCTCAAGATAATAACGAGAGAGATATTGTTATCAGAAGGCGCAAACTTTCCAAAGCCCCTACCGATGACCACCCCAGTGGAAAAGCGACAAGGCAACAAATACTGTGAATACCATGGCGAGACGGGGCACGAAGAAGATGAGTGTGTCCACCTTAGGAAGTATATCGAAGGTATGGTAAAAGCATGCAAGCTCAAGCACCTCATCAAAGACTGGAAAGACGGGGGAGATAACAAGAAGACCAACAACAAAAAAGACCAGACAAAAGACAAACCTACCACCATCTACATGGTGTAGTTGTGGCAACGCCGAACTAGGCAAAAGCTTAGTCAATATTTTTCTCGCATGACAGAAATCTCGATCCCTCCCCTTACCGCAAGAAATGTAGCTGAAGGACCTTTAACAATCGAGGTAAACATGGGAGACCACGTTGTCCGCCACATGTATCTCGATGGGGGATCTTCAGTAGAAATCCTTTATGAACATTGCTTCACACAGCTATGGCCGAAAGTCAAAAGCCAGTTGATTTCGGCCACGTCGCCGCTCCCTGGCTTCAGTGGAGAAGTGATTTGGCCACTCTGCCAACTATGCTTGTTGGTGACGGTTGGAGATGACGAACATTCGACCACGATGTGGATGAACTTCATGGTGATACGTTCACCATCGCCATACAATGGCATCATTGGACGACCAGACATATTAGCGGCCTATGCGAACCGTACCCTCCACAACCCATAGAATGCCCAAGTTCCCAATCGAAGGAGGTATCGTTACAATCTACAATACCGTCATACTACGAACAGAATGCAACACAGTAGTGAAAGCACCAGCACCAGCCACGAGCAAAAGCACAACATCACCACCTAATCTGAAGATAGCAATCCATCCGAATTTCCCAGAACAAGAAGTAATGATCGGAGGAACATTGTCTGATAGCGGTAGAGCAGCCATGTGCGCTCTTTAAAGGAAAACCTCGACATCTTTGCATGGGAACCTAAGGACATGACAGGGCTGTCGCGGTCGATTTCAGAACATAGACTGCAAATCCAGGAGGGATACCCTCCCGTCCAACAAAAGAAGTGCGGGCAAGCCCCCAAACATATCCAAGCTATATTAGAAGAAGTAAAGAAGCTGGGCAAGGCAGGAATTATGCGAGAAGTTTACTACCACGATTGGTTATCCAATCCGGTCATGGTTAAGAAACATGATGGCAGCTGGCGCATGTGTGTGGACTTCACGAACCTTAACAAGGCCTAGACTCAAGACAGTTATCCGTTACCAAAGATTGTCTGGAAGATCGAGTCCCTATGCGGTTATCCCTTCAAATGTTTTTTGGACGCATACAAAGGATATCACTAGATTCAGATGACGGAGTAGGATGAGGAAAAGACAACATTTCATACAAGCCAAGGGGTATATTGTTATACAAAGATGCCCTTCGGCCTAAAGCGTGCATGATGTACCTATCAACGGTTAGTGGATAAAGCCTTTGTTAGTCAGATCGGACGCAACCTGGAAGTCTACGTTGACGACCTGGTTATAAAGAGTCATACATAGGAAGAGCTTATCCGAGGCGTCAAGGAAACCTCCGAGACGCTAAGGGAATTCAACATGAAGCTGAATTTTAAGAAATTCACTTTTGTCACAATCGAAGGAATGTTCCTAGGATACATGATAGACCACAACGGCATCAAGCCATGCCTAGATAAAATAGAGGCCGTATTACAGCTCCCATCTCCACTGACAATTAAGGAGGTACAATCTCTCAATGTAAAGCTCGCAGTCCTGAATAGATTCCTCTCCTAATCTGCGGAGAAATATTTCCACCTATTCAAAACCCTTAAAAATGCATGAAAAGGGAGATTTTTGATGGACAATGGAAGAAAAAGAGGCTTTCGACCAACTCAAGAAACACTTAGCAGCGCTCTCCATGTTGGTCTCACCGCGGCCAATAGAGGAACTAATTGTATATCTGTCTGCTACGCACGAAGCAATTAGCGCGGTGTTAATGATGGATAGAAACTCATTCCAAACACCATTTAACTTTGTAAGCAGCACTACAAGGTCCAAAATTGAACTACACTCCAATGAAGAAGATAGTTTTGGCGCTGGTATATGCTGCCAAAAGGTTGCGTCAGTACTTCCAGGTGCACCCCATAGTGGTGATCACCGATCAGCCGATCAAGCAGATAATTTCGAAACCAGACGTAGTAGGGATACTACAGAAGTGGAGTGTCTTGTTAGGAGAACATACATCTCGTACAGACCACGCACGACAATTAAAGGTCAAATACTGGCATACTTTATCATAGAGAAACCACGTGAAGAAAACACGGTGCCATAAAAAATCTAGGAACCCCAAGACCCATAGATCTTGTTCACGGACGGATCCTCGTGTGAAGATGGGTCAGGCGCGGGTCTTATTCTGAAAATCCCAAAAGGTATGGAATTTACTTACGCCTTATGTTTTGAGTTTACAACCACGAACAACGAGGCTAATGTGAGAACCCGTACTTTCCCAGCATTATTTTATTCTTTTTATTCGTGCTTCTTGAAGTTTTCCAACGTATTTCGTTTTCTTGTATTTTATATGTAAATCCTGAGATTCTTAAATTTTACTGAATTATACTTTTTTAAGTATTTTCTGTTCATTGACAATATTTAATCTGGAATTATAAAATTTTTATTTTATTTTTCCATATTTAATTTAAATCAAAGTTTTTGATTTAAAATCACCCGCGTGAGTTTTACAACGAGTTTATTCAAAATCAATGTACAACGAGAATTCCTAGTGATCGCGACACCGACGGATGCCCAAAATTTTACGTTTATTTATCGATTGTTTCGATAATTAATATTTTCGACGATTTCGTTTTAATTACGTATTAAGTCGTGTCGGGAAGTCATATAATCATTTTTATGATGCATTGTAACTTTTGAAAAGTATTTTTACGAAACCCGAGCCCCGTAAATATTTTCAATATTTACCAATAACTATTTTCTACCCTTTAAAACTATTAATTTCTTTTAGGTCCACAAGTTTGCAAATTGGCAATATTAACCCCTCCACTTAACTAGCACTATATATAGTCTTTTTCCACCATTTTACACACACATTACATGTACAAAAAAAACACTCCACCCTCCCCCTCTCCACCCTTTGCCGTCACCTCCTCCACCACAAAACACCATTGATCATCAATTTTTACAAGGATTTAGCCAAAACTAAAATTAGACCACACCTTGTAATTCAATTGTGGTTCTTTTGATACCAAAATCTTGTAAATGCATCAAGGTTTTCAAGACTTTATAATTTCATGGTTGTATGATGATTCAATCATCATGCATGTGTTGCTTTTGGTAAGTTTATCATGTTTTGATCCTTAAAAGTCTTGTTTTTAATCTTTGATTTTGTTAGATTTTACATGAAAGTGTTTTTATGTGTGTTTGGTTGATGGGTTTCATAGTATGATCATCCTAGAGGTATGGGTATGATTAGTTTTGGTGGGAAAATTGATTTGACATGTTTTCTAAAAAGCTAATTTGGGACAGCAGCTTTAAACAGAATGTTTCGTGGGTTTAAGGTCTGTGAAAGGCTAATATTAGTTGAAATTGTTGTAGAGTTTTCCGATACGGTCGTTTTGGTATAAGATAGAGCTTATAACTTATTACGAGTCAAAAGTTATGCTAGTTTTAGTTTTCGTGTACCGGGAGACGCAAGTCGGCACAATCCGAAATTGTGGCTGATTTTGGGTCGACTCCCGGGAACTTTAGGCTTGGATAGATAAATGTATCTACTGGTTTTAAAAGTTTACAAACCGAGTTTGATGAGTCTAGTAGTGGTTTAAAAAGTCGGATTGTCGAGTTTGTACTTTTAAAGCGGTCTAAACGGTTTTACAAAACAAGTGCACAAATCTGTCCCAAATTTGAAGTCGAGTAAAGTGTCGAGCTGATGGATTTTAAAGTGTGAACTTTGGCTCAAATTTTGGTGAGGTCTTATACAGGTTATAAGTGACCTTGACACCAATTTTCATGTAAAACGGACAACTCTAGATAGGGTAGATCAGTGTACATTCGGGGTGTACTTGCTGATTTTTATTTTGGACACGTAGTTCAATGCTTGTGTTGCGTGAGTTTGAGTGTTCACCATCGGACATGGTGACTTACTCAAGTGCTTAGTCATTATATAAATGACTTAGCTACTGGTCCAAGTAAGGGTAAAGGATATTTTGACTTGCGTTGACTTGGCGTCGTATGACGAGTCATTTTCAAGTGTTCAAGTGTTTTAACGTGTAACGTTCGGAAAAAGGATTCATTTGATTCGTGTCAATGGTTTCGAAACGTGCATACTTTGAAAACATTTGAGTCATATTGTATTTGGTATATATATCGATATTGAGTTCGAGTCTTAACGCGCGCCTTATTATGATAGGTTGCGGTTTTCGTGTTTCCCCGGGCATCCATATCGCCGGTGATCGTCTACCACTACCATTTCTACTCAGTTGCTGAGTACCGTGATTGACTTACCTCGTGGCTAAGGTGAGTTCATAGCCTCCTTTTTACTTGTAAATGGTTTCTAAACACGGGGTGAGATTTTACATGGTGGAACATAACCATTTAAAAACTGTATGCTATCCAGAACTTGTATGCTATCCAGATCGTGTAAGATTTTCAGATTTTCGATATTATTATTGCTTTTAGACGTTAGCCTTGAGTTTCATCTCTTCGATCATGAACCGTTAATTTCGAGTACTAAGCGCGGATGTTGTAGGTGGATCCATCGGGATTGACTATCCCCGTCTCAAGTACCTTGACGCACTAATATTTGTTTATACCTGAGTATTTAGGCTGAATACTTACGTAGTTAAGCTTCGGTTCATGAAACTAAACAGCAATAATGATAATAGTATCGGACTGTGGTTGACGTATATAACCATTTCCCCTACTACGTGTTTTCAAACGAATGCTTGTGTTCCACATTCTTATTACTAAACCTATGAATTTCACTCAACTTTATGTTGACGATTTTACATGTTTAATCTCAGGTGTTATTACTTAGCTTTGATTGGATGGGAGCCCGCAGGATATTATCGCAGCTTGGAGATTTCTGTGATGCTTTTGAAAGATTTGTTTTATATAAACTATCGGAAGTTTATTCAATCTTTTGGGCAACTTATTGTTATAAATCGAGACGAAATAATATAATTTTCCGCTTTTAAAACTCTGGGACCTATGTTTAAAATCTCTGACCTTTTTATGATGTAATGTACATGTTTTATTTCGTCAGCTTTGTATGAACTGTAATTCATTGTTTCTTGTACTATGACGTGTCACCCCCTCGTTGCCTAGTTGTTCCATATCAGATTTTGGGGGTCTCACAGAGTGGTATCAGAGCGATGGTTATAGGGAACTGAATCGTTTTCAAAACTTAGTCTATAACCGAAAGTTCAAATATTTTATTGTTTCTAAGTGTCAAACACAGAATCTGCCATTGCTGTTCGATATCTTTGCGGGTAACTCTCTAATCCTTATTATTTACTTTTAATTATCATTGTAGTATTTCATCTCTTGATTTCATTTTGAAATATTACTTTACTTTAACGACGATAATTACTATGTCTTTTCAAAGCCTTGTGCTTCATGAATTATCATTGAATGTTACTGTGATTACATCTGCCTATACTGTATTTCTTGAATTCTTGTTATTGTGAATTGATCTTTTTGCAATGATTTTATATCGTTATGACGTTACATACTTGTATTCAGAGCGCGTATGCTGCCGACTTTTCATACTCATTTTTTCTGAGTAATATTGCTATTTCATTTATGCGTGATACGACTGACTTCATATGCTCGTTCGTTTTGAACCGTTTGTTTTTTTTCGACTCACTGTTACATGTTGTGCATACTCTCGTGATACCATTGTTCGGAACTGAATAAGTGTTGCTTTCAACGAAACTTCTAATTTTCATTCTACTACCGTACGTGTTGCTTTCATTGTTTAACCTCTTTAAAATATCTATTTAGATACGCAACTTTTCTTTCCGACCATTCGTAATTGAATTTCTAGTCTATAGACCATTGTTTAGCTCAACGTGTCTCCGAAAAAGACTAAAGGATATCGTGTGAGTCTCACATTTTGAAGAATTCGTTGAATCAATGTTGAATAATATCGTGAGTTCTTATAATCTTGATTTACCTTTACACCACCGTTTTACACGACACTTGTACATGGATTACATCTTATTTCATTGACCATTCTACGTTTCGACTTCGACTTACAACATCCATTGTACCTTGAACACATGATCGTCATTTATTATGTGACGATTGTTTGGAATACGATCCTACTTGTATCCTCCCTTTTTCATTAAACCTCCTCGCCTCAGGAGTGTGACTTGTTAATATTTTGTTTCTTTCTCGGTATGTCCTGTGATTTTGGAAAATCACGTCGCCAGGAGACTTTCCTGCATTGCATCTTGTAGTCGAAGACACGGATGTCATGCGTTGTTTTTGATCTCTCAGATTATCGTTGGCATTCTTAAACCATTTCTATACTGTGTTTTCTTTAACATGACTAATTATACATTTTATCTTCTTTCGTCTTTATGGAATTCACTAGTCTTGTATGTACATTAATTCTGGGTTATTATAAAATTTAGATTTAATTTCAAGCTGTATCGAAAAAAGAATATATATTTCTAGTTGTTGAGACGTCCGTTTAGGACATAAAATTTGACCAGTAACTTTAAAATCGAGCAAGTAACGCTCATTTGAGATTTTAAAATCTAAGAAGTTATTTTCTGAATAATGCTAAAATATCATTTTGTTGACAGATTTAATGTAAGGGCATTTTCGTCAATTTTTATTCCGTTTCAAGTCTCGGGAAAAACTAGAAAGTTGTTCAAAACATTGTTTTACATCGAAATACATTAGACTTTGAGTCTTAGAATATCGTTTAGTGAGTTAATTGGTCTAGTCAAACCCAAAGGTCAAAACTGATAGAAGTTAAAAATATGGTTCTAAGCGTTTTTGAGTTCGTTTGAGCTCGTAAAACTTTAACTAATGATATTTTGCCAACTAGAAACAATGATTGCGTTTGAACAAGTATAAAATAGTAACTTTGAGTTCGGTCATACATGTACATAGATCTTTAACTTTTGAAACTCGGTAACTACCTAATATAGAAACTTTTCGGAGTGATTGTACTATTTGTTAACTGGTACCCTACTTTCTTAAAGGTACATTATTGTCAAATTAATCACGATGTGCACACATACGGATTCCTTATTCCTTTCTTTTGTTTATGACTTATTTGTCATTCTTTGTTTCTATCGTACCACTGATTTGGAACAGGGTTGAAGTTCTTGCTTTCGTATCGTTTGTTACCATCTTGACACGTGTCTCTTGACGATTTCGGCTAAACCTCTTGAAACCTTATCACCTTGTAACCATTTCATTGACTGTATTGAACTACTATTCATTACCCTCTTGTAACCCACTCGCTATTTTACAAGTTACTATATAAACTCAAACTGGTCTTGTTTGCGAATCATTTTACAAAAGGTTTCATTTGGGCTTTCTTAAATAATTGAATGATATCTTATAAAATTAATTTATATTAATTTTACATTGTATTCTCACAAATTGTTCTACTTTAGGTCTTTTAAAGGATCTTGTAACATTACTATTGTTGAATTAAATATCTAGCCAGTAACTTATTGGCGAATAGTTTCATAAACTATTTTGATTTCTGTTTTTTTTAACAAATGCTATTATATACATATTTCAAATCATATGATATGTAATACTAGTTTGACGAAGCTGAGCATTGCATGGCTAGTCCTAAATTATGCATGGCCTGATCACCTATGCCTAATTTAGAAGGAGCCATGCAAGGATGAATAGTAGTCACCTTAAATATTTAACCAAGAATCAATTTTTTAACTATGTTCCATAAAAAGTTTGATAAGATAAAGTTTTGAAAGCTTTTACACCTTATGCGAGTATCAACAGTTCACAACATACACATATGAACCCTTATCTTTTCTTGAACAAAGTACATGCCTCAAGCACCTATTTCCTTACTCAACAACCTTTGTTATACTTGTTACCTTATTTTCCTTCATGATACCATTCTTGTTACTGCTTGTCTAATTTCTTACCATTGATACCAGACTTGAAAGTTTCAACGTTATTATGCTTCTACATCAATCGATCTTCTCTATCTATTTTGGTAGACCTTCGAAACGTCTCTGGACGAGGGTTGTGATTTATGACTGGAAGTTACTGATGCTTCCGTGTATTTGCCATGTTGTGTGTTAGACTTTGTCGTCTTGAAATTCATTCGTGTGAACCATGTGTTGATTTCGCCTCTTATTGCGAATGTTGTTCATTTACTGGAATTACTCTCAAGTGACTTCTTAAGAATTTCTTTGATTCGAAAATTCGTTGTGTGGATTTTCTCTTTCGATTGTGTATCGACCAATGAGAACTTAATAAGCCGTTATTGGTGACGCCAACCGCACTCGTGAATTAATCTTGCTGAATCCTTTGTTTCTTATTATGTTTAACAATGACGCGACAATTCTATCACGTTTGTTAAGAATTGATACGACTTTCGTTTTATCCCCTTGTGTTATTGCTCGCGTACAGATTGTTGACCTTTATATAATTTATATTCGTTGCTGTCTTGTCACCTTTTGAAACTAGAAAATGTTACGTGTTTATCCTTTGATACCTTAAACACTTTCTTGAATTTCTAAAAATTATTATTAATTTTTAAGAACGTTTTATACATTTCAGCAAATGTTTAAATTACCAAAATAACTGTTTCAAGTTAAGTACCGGATCTATACATCCTCTTTGGTAAATTTATAACTAGTATTTAAAAAGGATATCAAGCTGTATCTTTTAAAGTATTTGATTATATCATACTTTACTGTCAAAATAATGAAATTATTAAATTGAATTATTTTCTAACAATGATTCAAAATAACTTGGAAAATCTGATTTTTCCTAATGGTAACGATAAACCTGAATTTTTAACGATAATTTCATGTAGTCACCCAAAAGTTCTGAAGCCAATCAGGATAACTATTTTGAACTGTTCTACTTTTGCTTCGAAAATCCTGATCAAGAAAAAGATTTGACAACTGTTTACCCACTCATTTTATATAGAGTTTGATTTTTTAAATCACTACACCTTGTAAATTTTCTTTTGATAAAGAAAATATTAAAAACTAAGTATTAAAGTAATCTCAAAATCCTAGACAACTGACTGTGACAGCCTATATTTTAAATGATCATATGTTATTCATTTTTCCCTTCTATTTCGCTTGTGACTAGATTCTTACGTTTTAAGACTGTCACGTTTTACAGTTGCACGATTTGCGACCCCTTGTTGATTTACAATCTTGATTCATTATATCGCACTT
This sequence comes from Glebionis coronaria, assembly GCA_025667525.1. NCBI lineage: Eukaryota > Viridiplantae > Streptophyta > Magnoliopsida > Asterales > Asteraceae > Glebionis > Glebionis coronaria. The sequence goes on along the minus strand of CM046879.1, from coordinate 3,911,178 downwards.
TGCCTGTTTAAGCGATTCTTGCGTTCATTCTTGTTAGTTTACCGCACGTATTTCCAACAAATTATATCTCTTGATGTATCCCGTATTGAAAGATCGTTATTCTAATCCAAGAATAAAAAGTTTTACGAAAAGGAGTTAAGAAACTGAAGCTTAGTGAATTTTAACCGTTAAGATTCGCCGTGGTGCAGAAATTACCTGGGAAGCAATGAACTTTGTTCTACACTTTGTACCTCCTCTTGTTTGCATCTTCTACTATTTTCAGGAAAACTCTGGGGACCAGAGTTCCTTTAGGGGGAAGACTGTGAGAACCCGTAATTTTTTAGCATTATTTTATTCTTTTTATTCGTGCTTCTTGAATTTTCCAAAGTATTTCATTTTCTTGTATTTTATATGTAAATCCTGAGATTCTTAAATTTTAATGAATTATACTTTTTTAAGTATTTTCTGTTCATTGACAATATTTAATCTGGAATTATAAAATTTTTATTTTATTTTTCCATATTTAATTTAAATCAAAGTTTTTGATTTAAAATAACCCGCGTGCGTTTTACAACGAGTTTATTCAAAATCAATGTACAACGAGAATTCCTAGTGATCGCGATACCGACGGATGCCAAAAATTTTATGTTTATTTATCGATTGTTTTGATAATTAATATTTTCGACGATTTCGTTTTAATTACGTATTAAGTCGTGTCGGGAAGTCATATAAACATTTTTATGATGCATTGTAACTTTTGAAAAGTATTTTTACGAAACCCGAGCCCCGTAAATATTTTCAATATTTATCAATAACCATTTTCTACCCTTTAAAACTATTAATTTCTTTTAGGTCCACAAGTTTGCAAATTGGCAATATTAGCCCCTCCACTTAACTAGCACTATATATAGTCTTTTTCCACCATTTTACACACACATTACATGTACAAATAAAAAACTCCACCCTCTCCCTCTCTACCCTTTGCCGTCACCTCCTCCACCACAAAACACCATTGATCATCAATTTTTACAAGGATTTAGCCAAAACTAAAATTAGACCACACCTTGTAATTCAATTGTGTTTCTTTTGATACCAAAATCTTGTACATGCATCAAGGTTTTCAAGACTTTATAATTTCATGCTTGTATGATAATTTAATCATCATGCATGTGTTGCTTTTGGTAAGTTTATCATGTTTTGATCCTTAAAAGTCTTGTTTTTAATCTTTGATTTTGTTAGATTTTACATGCAAGTGTTTTTATGTGTGTTTGGTTGATGGGTTTCATAGTATGATCATCCTAGAGGTATGGGTATGATTAGTTTTGGTGGGAAAATTGATTTGACATGTTTTCTAAAAAGCTAATTTAGGACAACAGCTTTAAACAGAATGTTTCGTGGGTTTAAGGTCCGTGAAAGGCTAAGATTAGTTGAAATTGTTGTAGAGTTTTCCGAGACGGTCGTTTTGGTATAAGATAGAGCTTATAACTCATTACGAGTCAAAAGTTATGCTAGTTTTAGTTTTCGTGTACCGGGAGACGCAAGTCGGCACAATCCGAAATTGTGGCTGATTTTGGGTCGACTCTCGGGGACTTTAGGCTTGGATAGATAAATGTATCTACTGGTTTTCAAAGTTTACAAACTGAGTTTGATGATTCTAGTAGTGGTTTCAAAAGTCGGAGTGTCGAGTTTGTACTTTTAAAGCGGTCTAAACGGTTTTACAAAACAAGTGCACAAATCTGTCCCAAATTTGAAGTCGAGTAAAGTGTCGAGCTGATGGATTTTAAAGTGTGAACTTTGGCTCAAATTTTGATGAGTTCTTATACAGGTTACAAGTGACCTTGACACCAAATTTCATGTAAAACGGACAAGTCTAGATAGGGTAGATCGGTGTGTACATTCGGGGTGTACTTGCTGATTTTTATTTTGGACACGTAGTTCAATGCTTGTGTTGCATGAGTTTGAGTGTTCACCATCGGACATGGTGACTTACTCAAGTTCTTAGTCATTAAATAAATAACTTAGCTACTGGTCCAAGTAAGGGTAAAGGATATTTTGACTTGCGTTGACTTGGCGTCGTATGACGAGTCATTTTCAAGTGTTCAAGTGTTTTAACGTGTAACGTTGGAAAAAAGGATTCATTTGATTCGTGTCAATGGTTTCGAAACGTGCATACTTTGAAAACATTTGAGTCATATTGTATTTGGTATATATATCGATATTGAGTTCGAGTCTTAACGCGCGTCTTATTGCGATAGGTTGCGGTTTTTGTGTTTCCCCGGGCATCCATATCGTCGGTGATCGTCTACCACTACCGTTTCTACTCAGTTGCTGAGTACCGTGATTGACTTACCTCGTGGCTAAGGTGAGTTCATAGCCTCCTTTTTACTTGTACATGGTTTCTAAACACGGGGTGAGATTTTACATGGTGGAACACAACCATTTAAAAACTGTATGCTATCCAGAACTTGTATGCTATCCAGATCGTGTAAGATTTTCAGATTTTCGATCTTATTATTGCTTTTAGACGTTAGCCTTGAGTTTCATCTCTTCGATCATGAACCGTTAATTTCGAGTACTAAGCGCGAATGTTGTAGGTGGATCCATCGGGATTGACTATCCCCGTCTCAAGTACCTTGACACACTAATATTTGTTTATACTTGAGTATTTAGGCTGAATACTTACGTAGTTAAGCTTCGGTTCATGAAACTAAACATCAATAATGATAATAGTATCGGACTGTGGTTGACGTATATAACCATTTCCCCTACTACGTGTTTTCAAACGAATGCTTGTGTTCCACATTCTTATTACTAAACCTATGAATTTCACTCAACTTTATGTTGACGATTTTACATGTTTAATCTTAGCTATTATTACTTAGCTTTGCTTGGATGGGAGCCCGCATGATATTATCGCAGCTTGGAGATTTCTGTGATGCTTTTGAAAGATTTGTTTTATATAAACTATCAGAAGTTTATTCAATCTTTTGGGCAACTTATTGTTATAAATCGAGACGAAATAATATAATTTTCTGCTTTTAAAACTCTGGGACCTATGTTTAAAATCTTTGACCTTTTTATGATGTAATGTACATGTTTTATTTCGTCAGCTTTGTATGAACTATAATTCATTGTTTCTTGTACTATGACGTGTCACTCCCTCGTTGCCTAGTTGTTCCATATCAGATTTTGGGGTCTCACAACTGAGTATGAAGCATTGATTGTTGGACTGAGAATCACAGCTCGCATGGGTGTATGCAACCTATAAGCGAATGTAGATTCCCAGTTGGTAGCAAACCATATCTTGGTAGAATACGAAGCTAAGGAAGATGTGTGGGCTAGGTGTTCACGCTCAAGATATATATTCTTAAGTAATAGGAAACGATAAGAATGGAACCGCAGAGATGTGTGGGCTAGGTGTTCACGCTTATGATGTTTGAGGTGTGGCTCCATGTCGTTATGCTCGTCGTAGAGATAAGCTATAGTGGAAGTCTACAACTGAACGCCTTAGTATTGAATTGATTTAGTATAAAGCAAGGGAAACATAAAGGCAAGGATCGAGTAATAATGATTCTTAATGTACACATGTTCCCCATCCATCACCACAGGGCCCATTGTTGCCAATGAACCTCAACCTTTATGAGTATGTGTTACTTTGAATGAAAATTATGTGCTCTTACTAGTTAAACTATGACATATTTATGCAAATTATAATTGTAGGTTGGACTTCAAGTTCATCTTAAGAGCATTTCGAACTCTGAGATTGTAGAAAAGGGCTGGTTAAGGAGTTTGGAACCTGATGAGGTAGTTGGGAGTAAAGATATTGAACCAAATTGGTGTAAGGTAGATGTCCAAGTTGATATAAAAAAGGATGAATATTTGGTGAAGAAGTAGATGCTATTGGTGCACCAGTTGCCTGGCCTTGCTCTCTTGTTTCAATATGCTACCCTGATATAGTAAACTATTACTTAGACTGAACTTTCTTACACCATGTTAAACATGATCAGTTTATTTGTAGGTGGTGCGCGAGGATGATTGATGATGGATGACGACTTAAGCGACGAGTTTCTTGTTTTCCTTTTGTTACATCTGTTACTTGTTTTTATATTTTTTTGTTATCATCGCCTAAGAGCTCAAGACCATCTTTGCTTTCCTTCTTTGTCATTTATGTTGAATTATGTCACACTTATATGTTGGATGTTATTTCAACTTGGTTGAAACCTCTTTTATGGAATGCAATCGTTTCTTTCTTATCGAATTATACTCCTTGTCTTCTTTCACTTGCTTTAAATTTAGTTTGGTTGATTGTCTTATGTCTTTGAGTTAAGAATTGTTACATATGTTGCACATATACAGATATCCAGTGTTTTACTAGGACATTAATGCTATTAACTAAACATAAGCAAAATGCATTTTATGACACCAAAGTTGGTCCTAAAAAAGCATCAAGTATTAAGACCCTTTATTGGTACTAAAATACGGCTCTAACCATTATGTTTCCATCCTATAAAAATGTATGTTAGGACTCTTGAAAGTGTTTCAAAACATAACAAATGGGTAAGCATATATTAGGACACCAAATAGCATCTTATTATGTGCTATATTATGACACCATTTTGGTCCCAAAAACATTTTTATATGACCAAATTATTAGTTTTAAAATGATCCGGTTTATTAGGACGCCGACAAATGTCCTAAACATCTATTACAACCCCTATCTATGGAACATTTTTTTTCATCCTATTAGCTTAAAGGTCCTATAATCCTTGTTTATGGGACACTAACCGGTGTCCTATTAAAACTTTTTTCTTGTAGTGACTGAAGCAATATAAAAATCTTCGTCTCCTGAAAGGAACCAACGCCATCTATCTTACATGTTGGGAAGAATATAACCCTTTAAATTTGACAAAAGGTAAGACATGAGTTTAGTTTTCTCTGACCACTCTCTTACTTTTTCTCACAAAAAACCCTAGAATTTTATTCATTGAATCATCATCTAATTTAGATCTAACCATGGGATCTTGAATTTTATTTTAGATACTTGTAATCCTTATCAGTACCTTTCTATTCATATAATAATTCACCATAAAACATTTCATTTCCCCTTTTTAAACCCATTTTATAATATTTTATGGGTTCCTGTTCATCGAGCTATTTTTCCCTCTTTACCATTTCTTTTATTCCTTATCCACTGTTTCCTTTCCTTAAACCCTTTCTCTTTTCATCATGAATCATGTCTAATCCTACCTCTAACACGATGTTAGATACTGGGATTGTTGCACGTCCTCTGGTGCCGAATCCACCCATGAAGAAATCAAGTAATAGATCTCTTAGAATCAGAAAAACCACTAGAACAATGAATCCTGATCCGAAGATCACTATGAATCATGATACAGCTGATTTATTAGGTGAATTAGTTAACCAGGTAAATGTTAAGGAGGGTATCTCTCAGAATAGTTCCAAGGAGAATAATGACGGGGGTATTGTAGCTAAAGATGATTTGGGTGATTTTTTAGGTGGTGATGCTACACAAAGAGCTGTTGGGGAAGGGGATAAGTCTGGTAAGGATGCTATGAATATTGATAATAGTATTGTTAATGATATGTTTCCTGAGCTTAGCTCTACTGTCTTAAAACCTAAGGTTGTTGATGATAGCCTTCTAGTTAATACTCATTCTGTTAGTACTAGTGGTAATAATGTTGTTAAATTGGATAGTATGAAGAGTGTATTCTTAGAGATGATTTCTATTAGGAATACTAGTTTGCAAAAGGAGGGCAAGGGTAATAATCATGTAGCTAGTAATCCTAATGGGGTAAAGGAGATGGATGTTCAGTATGAAACTCAAAAATAGAGTAACAATTTTAAGAAGTCAATATGTTTCAGTAACGATGTGTAAGGTAACGGGACTACTTATGATAACAAGCTTATTAAGGTCCTATGTGTTGATACAGAGGGTAGGCGTGTGGTCAATATGGACCCTGTTAATAAGGAAGGAAGAAAAAGTGGGAGTTAACAGTGGTAGGGTATTTTGTAGAATTTAAAATGAGTTATAGGGAGATTGTTGGCCATTTGAGAAGGATGTGGAGACCATATCAGTTAGCGGAGAATGTTGTCAATGAAGGAATTTATTTCTTTAAGTTTAATACGGAAGATGGGTTACAAAATGTTATAGAAAATGGTCCTTGGTTGGTTGATCAAAAACCATTGTTTGTTCAAAAATGGGTTCCGGAATCTGTTTGGATAAAGCTGAACCATCGTTGTGGGTGAAGATCTTCAATATTCCATTAGAAGCATGGAATAGAGAGGGAATTAGTAGGATTTCTAGTAGGATTGGTACCCCGATTATTATGGATAAGATTACTACTTCTATGTGTGAGAAGGGTTTGGGTAGAGCGAGTTTTGCCAAAGTTCTTGTTGATGTTGATGCTACGGATGGTTTGGTGGATAGTGTAGAAATTTGATATGAGAGTCTTAATAGGAGTATGGTACTTAGAGTGGAATATGCTTGGCAGCCTCCATGTTGTAGTCACTGTCAAGTATTTGGCCATGATTTTAAGTTATGCAAGGTTCGTATCAAGAGTGAAAAAGAAAAAGCGGATATGGTTGGTGGTGTTAATCAGAAGACTGGTAAGGGATAGAGTTCTGCTAAAGGTAAAGATGAATGGCAATCTGTGCCTGTGAAGAAGGTGGTGCCTAATAATGTTGAGTAGGGTCAACCTCAAGCCACTCAACTAATACTGTGTATGTGCATAATGCTAGAGGTGGGAATTTTAGGAATAGAGGTGGTTTTTCTATGAATAGAGGGGGATGGAGTACTAGAGGAAGAGGTAATTATTATGGTAGAGGTGTTATGACTATGGGTAGAGGGTGGTATAGTAGTGGTCAGGGGAATAACAAGGGTAATGTAGATGGGGGTAATAATGATCAGAGTGTAACGGTGACGAATAGTAACAATGTGAAAAACGGTAATAATGATGGTAATGATAAAAAAGCTAAGGTTACTATTGTGAAGCATATAGCCAAGAATGACTTTGCTTCAAAAAAATAGTTTTGAGATTCTCACTGATGACAATGAAGAAGAGAATGCAGATGTGTTATAGATAGGGATAGAGAAAATAAAGATTGATATTGATACAACACTTGAGGGGGGTTTGTTGTTTGAAGAGGAAATGTTAAAATAGTGGCCTGATGAAGTACAAAGTTACTACAAGAACGGGTGGGAGAGTCTAGATAAAAAAGAAAGAGTTCGGTTGGTGAGGAATAAAAGTAGTAACTTAGAAAGTGATATTAAGAATAAAAAGCAAAATTATCGAGAGAAATGTAAAAAAGGATGTGGGCGATAATGTTTCTTTTGTGATGAAAAGAACGGGTCATTCTAAAAGTCAAGCATGTGATACGATCTATAATGAAGCAATGACGGATGAAAAGGAGGAAATTCATAAAATGTATCTTAAGAAGCAATGTTTTAAATTTATTTTGTATTTGCTGACTGGTTTAGAGCCTTCGTGTGGTGATGAGCAACACTGGTCAGAGAAAATCCTAAATCACTACAAGGCTAGAGTTAATGAAAGCAAGGTCCAAGACGTTTCAAGATTTGTTGATGCTATGGAAGCTGAAGTTAGTAGTGATAAGTCTGCTCATGCTGAATTCATGGTCCAGAATGTTATTTTAGGGCCAGTGGATGCTGAGATGGCTAATGTATCGGGGAATGGGAGTGGCGATTCATCATCAACCTTCCAATGAGTATCAAAATAGCTGTGTATAATATTGGAGGTATGTGTGATACGTCTAAATAAGATGAAGTTAAGCTTCTTATTTTAGAAAATAATTTAAAGATGTGTGTTGTTATCGAAACTCAACTTAGTAAGAAAAGAGTTAAGTCAGTATGTGATACAGTTTTTAATAGATGGGATTGGGTATCGAATAATTAGTGATAGCAAGAAAGGTTGCAGAATTGTTGTGGAGAGAGATCCTTATTTCATCCATGCTATGTTAGTTTCTGTTGTTGATCAAGTGATGCATTTTGTAGTTAGTCTTGTTCATGATAGAAGAAAGTTCTTTGTTTCTTTTGTCTATGGAGAACTTAACCCTAAGGATAGGATGATTCTATGGAATAACTTGAATGATCACATGGCTGTTATCAAGCAAGAGCCATGGGTCATGTTGGGTGATTTTAATGTAATTTTGAAGTCTGATGAGCATTCATTAGGAGATGCTGATAAGTACAATGCCACTAGGGACTTTAGGGAGTGTGTTGAGCAGCTTAATACGTATGACATTGCCATGTCTGGTCTGTTCTTTACCTATATTTAGAAAAGAAATGATCCGGGAAGTGGTATTCTAAATAAATTGGACAGAACTATGGGTAATAGTGGCTACATTGATCTTTTTAGCAGTTATTATGCTAGATTTATTCCTTATGTCACTTCAGACCACTGTCCGGCCCTTTTAGTTATGTCTGATGTTATTATTAAGAGGAAGAGATCTTTCTGATTTATGAACTACCTAGTGCATAAAGATGAATTTCATAGAATTGTTAAAGACAATTGGAATATACTAGTTAAAGGGTATGCCATGTATGTTTTCTCTAAAAGGCTCAAAAGTATGAAATAACTTATGAGAAAACTGAACAAGCAAAATGGGTATGTGTTTGAGAAGACTAAGATGTTGAGAAATGAGTTGAAGCTGGTTCAAAGTGAGTTGGATGAGGATCCTCATAATGTGAGAACCCGTACTTTCCCAGCATTATTTTATTCTTTTTATTCGTGCTTCTTGCATTTTCCAACGTATTACGTTTTCTTGTATTGCTATATGTAAATCCTGAGATTTTTTTTAAATTATACTTTCTAAGTATTTATTTTTCTGATCATCGATAAATATTTTGTATGGAATTACAGAATTTTTATTTTATTTTTCCATATTTAATTTAAATCAAAGTTTTTGATTTAAAATCACCCGCGTGCGTTTTAAAACGAGTTTATTCAAAATCAATGTACAACGAGAATTCCTAGTGATCACGATACCGACGGATGCCCAAAATTTTACGTTTATTTATCGATTGTTTTGATAATTAATATTTTCGACGATTTCGTTTTAATTACGTATTAAGTCGTGTCGAGAAATCATTTAATCATTTTTATGATGCATTGTAACTTTTGAAAAGTATTTTTACGAAACCCGAGCCCCGTAAATATTTTCAATATTTACCAATAACCATTTTCTACCCTTAAAAACTATTAATTGTATTTAAGTCCACAAGTTTCAAAATTGGCAATATTGGTCCCTCCACTTAACTAGCCATATATATATATTTTTTATTCCACTTCCACTCACACACATAACTAGCTAAAAAAAACACACATCTTCTCCCACCACCACCTATTGCCGCCACCTTCACCACCACCAAACACCATCAACCACCATGATTCAATCAAAACAATTTAAAGACCCATTCTTAGAATTTTCTTGTGATTCTAATGATACAAAAATTTCATACATGCATCAAGGTTTTTATACTTATGTGATTTATGGTGGGATTATGTTATAATCATCTTGCATGTATTATTTTTGGTAAGAACATCATGTTTTGATCATAAAAGGTTTAATTTTTTATCTTTGATTTTGTTAGATTTTGTATGCAAGTGTTTTTAGAAGTGTTTGGTTGATAGGAATGATATTATAGTGATCTTAGAGGTATGGGTATGAGTGGATTTGTTTGAAAAATGTATTTGACATATTTTCTAAAAAGGTAATTTGGGACAGCAGGTCTTTAACTGATTTTTCGTGGGTTTAAGGTCTGTGAAAGACTAAGATTATTTGATATTATTTTAGAGTTTTCCGACACGGTCGTTTTGGTATAAGATAGAGCTTCTAAGTCATTACGAGTCAAAAGTTATGCTAGTTTTAATTTTCGTGTACCGGGAGACGCAAGTCGGCACAATCCGAAATTGTGGTTGATTTTGGGTCGACTCTCGGGGACTTTAGGCTTGGATAGATAAATGTATCTACTGGTTTTCAAAGTTTACAAACTGAGTTTGATGATTCTAGTAGTGATTTCAAAAGTCGGATTGTCGAGTTTGTACTTTTAAAGCGGTCTAAACGGTTCTACAAAACAAGTGCACAAATCTGTCCCAAATTTGAAGTCGAGTAAAGTGTCGAGCTGATGGAATTTAAAGTGTGAACCATGGCTCATATTTTGGTGAGGTCTTTTACAGGTTATAAGTGACCTTGACACCAATTTTCATCTAAAACGGACAAGTCTAGATAGGGTAGATCAGTGTGTACATTCGGGGTGTACTTGCTGATTTTTATTTTGGACACTTAGTTCAATGCTTGTGTTGCCTGAGTTTGAGTATTCATCATCGGACATGATGACTTATTCAGGTTCTTAGTCATTATGTAAATGACTTAGCTACTGGTCCAAGTAAGGTTAAAGGATAGTTTGACTTACGTTGACTTGGCGTCGTATAACGGGTCATTTTCAAGTGTTCAAGTATTTTAACGTGTAACGTTGGATAAATGTATTCATTTGATTCGTGTCAATGGTTTTGAAACGTGTATACTTTGAGAACATTTGATTCATATTATATTTGGTACATATCGATATTCGAGTTCGAGTCTTAACGCGCGCCTTATTTTGATAGGTTGCGGTTTTCGTGTTTCCCCGGGCATCCATATCGTCGGTGATCGTCTACCACTACCGTTTCTACTCAGTTGCTGAGTACGTGATTGACTTACCTCGTGGCTAAGGTGATTTCATAGCCCCTTTTTACTTGTACATGGTTTCTAAACACGGGGTGAGATTTTACATGGTGGAACACAACTAAATATAAAACTGTATTGCTATCCAGAACTCGTATGTTATTCTGAACGTGTATGCTTTACAGATGATTTCAAAGGTATTATTGCTTTTAGACGTTAGCCTTGAGTTTCCTCTCCTATCATGAATCGCTAATTGTCCCGTATGCTTTGCGCTAAGCGCGAATGTTGTGGGTGGATCCATCGGGATTGACAATCCCCGTCCCGATTTGACGCACTAATATTCGTTTATACTTGAGTATTTAGGCTGAATACTCCCTAGAGGAACTTACATTTGAGTTAAGCTTCGGTTCATGAGACTAAACAGCAATAATATGCATCGTGACTATGGACGTACATAGTTAACCCCCCCATTACGTGTTTTACAAATTCTATTGTGTTCCACACGTTTACTGCTAAACCTATGAATATCACTCAACTTTGTGTTGACGATTTTACATGTTTAATCTCAGGTATTATACTTAGCTTTGCTTGGATGGGAGCCCGCAGGATATTCACAGCTTGGAGATTTCTGTGATGCTTTTGAAAGATTGATTTTATATAAACTATCAAGAGTTTATTCTACCTTTTGGGAAACTTAATATTATAAATTGAGACGAAATAATATAATTTTTCCGCTTCTAAAACTCTGGGACCTATGTTTATAAACTCTGACCTTTTCTGATGTAATGTACAGGTTTTTCTTTCGTCAACTTTGTATGAACTGAAATTCATTGTTTCTTGTAGTATGACGTGTTACCCCCTCGTTGCCTAGTGTTCCATGTCAGATTTTGGGGGTCTCACAGAGTGGTATCAGAGCGATGGTTATAGGGAACTGTTTCGTTTTCAAAAACTTAGTCTATAACCGAAAGTTCAAATATTTCATGTTTTAAGTGTCAACCACAGAATCTGCCAATGTTGTTCGATATCTGCGTGGGTAACTCTCAAATCCTTATTATTTACGTTTAATTATCGTTATAGTATTTCATCTCTTGATTACATGTTGAAATATTACGTTACCCTGATGACGTTAATTACTGTGTCTTTTCAAAGCCTTGTGCTTCATGGATTATCATTCGATATTACTGTGATTACATCCGCCTATACTGTATTTCTTGAATTCTTATTCTTGTGACTTGATCTTATTACAATGATTTTATATCGTTAAGACGTTACGTACTTGTATTCAGAGCGCATGTACTACCGACTTTTCATTGCTCATTTTTCTAAGTACTATTGCTATTCATTTATGCGTGATACGACTGATTTCATATACTCGTTCGTTTTGAACCGTCTGTTTTTCTCGACTCGCTGCTACATGTTGTGCATACTCTCGCGATACCATTGTTCGGGATTGAATAAGTGTTGTTTTCGATAAAACTCCTGATTTCCATTTTTACTACCGTACGTGTTGCTTTCATTGTTTAATTTCTTTAATATATCTATTTAGATATCCAATTTTCTTTCAGACCATTTGTGATTGAATGTCTTGAAAAATAGTCTATAGACCATTGTGTAGCTCAATGTGTCTCCGAAAAAGACTAAAAGACATCGTGTGATTCACACATCTCGAAGCATTCGTTGAATCAGTATTGAATAATATCGTGAGTCTTCGTAATCTTGACTTACCTTTACGCCACCGTTTTACACGACACTTGTACATGGATTACATCTTATTTCATTGACCATTCTACGTTTAGACTTCGACTTACAACATCCGTTGTACCTTGAACGCATGATCGTCATTTATTATGTGACGATTGTTTGGAATACGATCCTACTTGAATCCTCCCTTTTTCATTAAACCTCCTCGCCTCAGGAGTGTGACTTGTTAATATTTTGTTTCTTTCTCGGCGTGTCTTGTGATTTGGAAAATCACGCTGTCAAAAGACCATCATGTATTGCATCTTTCAATCAAAGACACGGATGTCATGCGTCGTTTTTTGATCTCTCAGATTACCGTTGGCATTCTTGAACCGTTTCCATACTGTGTTTTCTTTACATGACTAATTATACAGTTTATCTTCTTTCATCTTTATGGAATCCATAAGTCTTGTGTGTACATTAGTTCTGGGTTATTATGAAATTGGATTTAATTTCAAGTTGTGTCAAAAAAAAAACTTTGTACAGAAACTTTACAAGGAATTTAACAGTATCGAGAAAATATTTTTATAACATTAGACATAAAAATATATATTTCTATTTGTTGAGACGTCTGTTTAGGACATGAAATTTGACCACTAAATCTTAAAAACAAGCAAGTTACACTCATTTGGAATTGTAATATTTAAGAACTTATTTCTGCATAGTTCTAAAACATTATTTTGTTGACAAATTTAATGCAAGGGCATTTTCGTCCATTTTTAATCCGTTTCAAGTCTCGAGTAAACCTTGGAAGTTGTTTAAAACATCGTTTTATACTGAATTGCATAGGACTTCGAGTATTAAAATATCATTTAACGAGTTAATTGGTCTAGTCAAACCCAAAAGTCAAAACTGATAGACTTTAAAAATATGATTTCAAGCGCTTTTGAGTTCGTTGAGCTCGTAAAACTTTAACTAATGATATTTTGCAAACTAAAAACAATGATTGTGTTTGAAGAAGTATAAAATAGTGACCTTGAGTTTGGTCATGCATATACATAGATCTTGAACTTTTGAAATTCGGTAACTTCCTAATATAGAAACTTTTCGGAGTGATTGTACTATTTGACAAAACTGATGTTCTACTTTCTTAAAAGTGTATTATTTTAAAATAAATTACGATGTGCACATACGGATTCCTTTACTCCTTTCTTTTGTTTATAACTTATTTGTCATTCTTTGTTTCTATCGTACCACTGATTTGGACCGGGGTTGAAGTTCTTGCTTTCGTATCGTTCGTTACCATCTTGACACGTGTATCTTGACGATTTCAGCTAAACCTCTTGAAACCTTAGCACCTTGTAACTATTTCGTAGACTGTCTTGAACTACTCCTTATTTCCCTCATGTAACCCACTCGCTATTTTGTAAGCTATCATCATGTCATCACATGAATTTAACTGGTATTGTTTACGAAACATTTTACCAAAGTTCCACTTGGACTTTACAAAATACTTGAAGGTTATCTTATAAAATTAATTTATATTAATTTTCCAATGCATTTTCACAAATTGTTCTAGTATGGTCTTATAAAGAACCCTTATAACTATACAAATTGTTGATTTAAACAGTTAACCAGTAACTTATTGGCGAATAGTTTCATAGACTATTCTGATTTTTGTTTTTACAAATGGGATTATATACATATTTTAAATGATATGACATGTAATACTGGTTTGACGAAGGTGGGCATCGCGTTGCTAGTCTTAAATTATGCATGGCCTGATCACCTATGATTTAGAAGGAGCCATGCAAGGCCAAATAATAGTCACCTTAAATATTTAACCAAGAATCAACTTTTTAGTTATGTTTCTTAAAAAGTTAGATAAAATAAAAGTTTTGAAAACTTTTACATCTTATGCGAGTAGCAACAATTCACGACATACACATATGAACCCTTATCTTTTCTTGAACAAAGTACATGCCTCAAGCACATGTTTTACTACTCAACAATCTTTGCCTTACTTGTTACCTCATCATCCTCACGATACGATTTTTGTTACCATTTGCCTAAATTCTTACCATTGATACCAGACCTGAAAGTTTCATCTATTATGCCTCTTCATCGATCGACCTTCTCTATTTATTTTGGTAGAACTACGAAACGTCTTTGGACGCGATCAATGATTTATGACTAGACGTGAACGATGATTTCGTGTAATTGTCATGATGTGTGTTAGACTTTGTCGTCTTGAAATTCATTCATGTGAACCATGTGTTGATTTCGCCTCTCATTGCTAATGTTTTCATTTTACTGAATTTACTCTCAATTGACTTCTTAAGAATTTTCTTTGATTTGAAAATTCGTTGTGTGGCTTTTCCCTTTCGATCGTATTTCGACCACCGAGAACTTAATAAGCCGTTATTGGTGTCACCAACTGCACTCAAGAAGTGATGACTTGCTATAATCCTTTGTTTCTTATTGTCCTTATCATCGATGCATGTTGATACGACTTTCGTTTTATTCCCTCGTGCTATTGCTTGTATACTAATTGTTGATCGATATTCGTTTTATAATCGTTTGCTATATTTGTCACTTTCTGAAAACCAGAAACGGTTATGTGTTTATCGTTTGATATTTTAAACACTTTCTTGAATTTCTAAAAATTATTATTAATTTTTAAGAACGTTTTACACATTTTATCAAATGTTTAAATTACCAAAATAACTGTTTCAAGTTAAGTATCGGATCTATATATCCTCTTTGGTAAATTTACCTAGTGTTTCAAAGGATATCAAGCTGTATCTTTTAAAGTATTTGATTATATCGTACTTTACTGTCAATCTAATGAAATTATTAAATTAATTTATAATTTCTAACAATGATTCTAAATAACTTGGAAAATCTGATTTTCCTAATGGTAACGTTAAACCTGAGTTTTAACAATAATTTCATACAGTCACCCAAAAGTTCTTAAGCCGATCAGGATAACTATTTTGAACTGCTCTACTTTTGCTTCGAAAATCCTGATCAAGAAAAAGATTTGACAACTGTTTATCCACTCATTTTATATGGAGTTTGATTTTTAAATCACTACACCTTGTAAAATTTTCTGTTAATAAAGAAAATATTTAAAACTAAGTTTTAAAGTAATACCAAAATACTAGACAACTGATTTTGACAGCCTATATTTTGAATGATCATATGTAATTCATTTTTCCCTTCTAGTCCTTTTGTAACTGGATTATTACGTTTTAAGATTGTCACGTTTTACAGTTGCACGATTTGGGACCCCTTGTTGATTTACAATCTTGGTTCATTTTATCGCACCTTGCCTGTTTAAGCGATTCTTGCATTCATTCTATCTTTTGATGTATCTCCGTATTGAAAGATCGTTACTCTAATCCAAGACTGAAAAGTTATACGAAAAGGAGTTAAGAAACTGAAGGATAGTGATTTCCAATTTTTAAGGTTCGTCGTGATGCAGAAATTACCAGGGAAGTAATGAATTTTGTTCTACACTTTGTACCTCCTCTTGTTTGCATCTTCTACTGTTTTCAGGAGAACTTTGGGGACCAGAGTTCCTTTAGGGGAGAAGACTATGAGAACCCGTACTTTTCTAGCATTATTTTATTCTTTTTATTTGTGCTTCTTGCATTTTCCAACGTATTACGTTTTCTTGTATTGCTATATGTAAATCCTGAGATTTTTTTTTAAATTATACTTTCTAAGTATCTTTTTTTTCTGATCATCGATAAATATTTTGTATGGAATTATAGAATTTTTATTTTATTTTTCCATATTTAATTTAAATCAAAGTTTTTGATTTAAAATCACCTGCGTGTGTTTTAAAAAGAGTTTATTAATTAATATTTTCGACGATTTCGTTTAATTTACGTATTAAGTCGTGTCGAGGAATCATTTAATCATTTTTATGATGAATTGTAACTTTTGAAAAGTATTTTTACGAAATCCGAGCCCCGTAAATATTTTCAATATTTACCAATAACCATTTTCTAGCCTTAAAAACTATTAATTGTTTTTAAGTCTACAAGTTTCATAATTGGCAATATTGGTCCCTCCACTTAACTAGCCATATATATATATATATATATATATATATATATATATATATATATATATATATATATATATATATATATATATATATATATATATATATATATATATATATATATATATATATATATATATATATATATATATATATATATATATATATATATATTCATCCACTTCCACTCACACACATAACTAGCTAAAAAAACACAAATCTTCTCCCACCACCACCTATTGCCGCCACCTTCACCACCACCAAACACCATCAACCACCATGATTCAATCAAAACAATTTAAAGACCCATTCTTAGAATTTTCTTGTGATTCTAATGATACAAAAATTTCATATATGCATCAAGGTTTTAATACTTTTGTGATTTATGGTGAGATTATGTTATAATCATCTTGCATGTATTATTTTTGGTAAGAACATCATGTTTGATCCTAAAAAGTTTAATTTTTGATCTTTGATTTTGTTAGATTTTGCATGCAAGTATTTTTAGAAGTGTTTGGTTGATAGGAATGATAGTATAGTGATCCTAGAGGTATGGGTATGAGTGGATTTGTTTGAAAAATGAATTTGACATGTTTTTTAAAAAGGTAATTTAGGACAGCAGGTCTTTAACTGATTTTTTGTGGGTTTAAGGTCTGTGAAAGACTATGATTATTTGATATTGTTGTAGAGTTTTTCGAGACGGTCGTTTTGGTATAAGATAGAGCTTCTAAGTCATTACGAGTCAAAAGTTATGCTAGTTTTAATTTCGTGTACCGGGAGACGCAAGTCGACACAATCCGAAATTGTGGTTGATTTTGGGTCGACTCTCGGGGACTTTAGGCTTGGATAGATAAATGTATCTACTGGTTTTCAAAGTTTATAAACTGAGTTTGATGAGTCTAGTAGTGGTTTCAAAAGTCGGATTGTCGAGTTTGTACTTTTAAAACGGTCTAAACGGTTTTACAAAACAAGTGCACAAATCTGTCCCAAATTTGACGTCGAGTAAAGTGTCGAGCTGATGGATTTTAAAGTGTGAACTATGGCTCAATTTTTGGCGAGGTCTTATACAGGTTATAAGTGACCTTCACACCAATTTTCATCTAAAACGGACAAGTCTAGATAGGGTAGATCGGTGTGTACATTCGGGGTGTACTTGCTGATTTTTATTTTGGACACTTAGTTCAATGCTTGTGTTGCGTGAGTTTGAGTATTCATCATCGGACATGATGACTTATTCAGGTGCTTAGTCATTATGTAAATGACTTAGCTACTGGTCCAAGTAAGGTTAAAGGATAGTTTGACTTGCGTTGACTTGGCGTCGTATAACGGGTCATTTTCAAGTGTTCAAGTGTTCTAACGTGTAACGTTGGATAAATGTATTCATTTGATTCATGTCAATGGTTTTGAAACGTGTATACTTTGAGAACATTTGAGTCATATTATATTTGGTACATATCGATATTCGAGTTCGAGTCTTAACGCGCGCCTTATTTTGATAGGTTGTGGTTTTCGTGTTTCCCCGGGCATCCATATCGTCGATGATCGTCTACCACTACCATTTCTACTCAGTTGCTGAGTACGTGATTGACTTAACACGTGGCTACTTGTACATGGTTTCTAAACACGGGGTGAGATTTTACACGGTGGAACACAACTAAATATAAAACTGTATTGCTATCCAGAACTCGTATGTTATTCAGAACGTGTATGCTTTACAGATGATTTCAATGGTATTATTGCTTTTAGACGTTAGCCTTGAGTTTCCTCTCCTATCATGAATTGTTAATTGTCCCGTATGCTTTGCGCTAAGCGCGAATGTTGTGGGTGGATCCATCGGGATTGACAATTCCCGTCCCGATTTGATGCACTAATATTCGGTTATACTTGAGTATTTAGGCTGAATACTCCCTAGAGGAACTTACATTTGAGTTAAGCTTCGGTTCATGAGACTAAACAGCAATAATATGCATCGTGACTATGGACGTACATAGTTAACCCCCCCCATTACGTGTTTTACAAATTCTATTGTGTTCCACACGTTTACTGCTAAACCTATGAATATCACTCAACTTTGTGTTGACGATTTTACATGTTTAATCTCAGGTATTATACTTAGCTTTGCTTGGATGGGAGCCCGCAGGATATTCGCAGCTTGGAGATTTCTGTGATGCTTTTGAAAGATTGGTTTTATATAAACTATCACGAGTTTATTCTACCTTTTGGGCAACTTAATATTATAAATTGAGACGAAATAATATAATTTTTCCGCTTCTAAAACTCTGGGACCTATGTTTATAAACTCTGATATTTTATGATGTAATGTACAGGTTTTTATTTCGTCAACTTTGTATGAACTGAAATTCATTGTTTCTTGTACTATGACGTGTTACCCCCTCGTTGCCTAGTGTTCCATGTCAGATTTTGGGGGTCTCACACATAATGTTGATTTAAGAGAGGCTAAAATGATTTTTAGCTCTCCTTACTGTGATGTTGTCCTCAATGAGGAAAGGGTTCTTAGACAGAAGGCAGAAGTTGAATGGTTAAAAGAGGGTGACCAGAACACTGCTTACTTTCATAATTTATTAAAGGGGAGATTAAAAAGAAGCAGAATTATCAGTGTGAAGGATGAAATGGGTAATGAGTACTTCAATGAAGCTGTTGCAGACCAATTTGTGAAGCATTTTAAGAACTTTCTTAGTATGAGTGATGAGGTGTTTCCTGTTGAGATGCTAGAAAGCTTATTGAAGTCTAAATTGAGTAATGATATGGCTCTCCATTTGATTTGATAAATGTCCAATGAAGAAATAAAGGTTGTACTATTTGATATCAAAGATGACAAAGCCCCAAGCCTTGATAGCTTCACCTCTAAGTTTTTTAAAGCCTCGTGGAGCATTGTGGGTGATGATTTATGTGCTGTAGTCAAGGAATTTTTCATGTCTGGTAAGATTCTTGGGGAATTAAATACTACCTTAATTTATTTGATTCCTAAGTGTGCTATTCCTAGTAAAGACACTGATTATAAACCCATTGCTTGTTGCAATGTGGTCTGTAAGTGTATAATCAAGGTAATCACTAATAGGCTTAAAACTGTCCTTAATGGCCTTGTTGATAATATGTGATAATATTATGCTAGCTCATGAGCACATGTGTGGTTATAATGATATTGAAAAGCATGCTAGGTGCACTTTTAAGGTGGATATCCAAAAATCCTATGACACTATATCATGGAATTTCTTGCTTAGTGATTTTTGGCTTACATAAGACCATGATAGAATGGATTATGGTATGTTTAAGGTCAGTGTCTTTTTATGTTTGTGTAAAAGGCGAGTCTAATGGGTTTTTCAAATCCAAGAGGGGCCTTAGGAAGGGTGATCCGATTTCACCATATTTATTTACTTTGGTAATGTAGGTATTCACTCTTATGCTAAAAAGAAAGATCCTGAATGAAAGGAAGTTTAAATATCATTTGGGTTGTAAGAAATTAGGTATTGTTAATCTCTATTTCGCGGACGATCTTATGATGTTCTGTCATGGTGATCTAGTCTCAACTTCTGTCCTTAGAAGAGCCTTAGATGAATTTTATGTTTCTTCGGGCCTCGGACCTAACATGGCTAAAAGTACTTGCTATTTTGGTAATGTGCCTAATATGGCTAAGGAAGAGATAAAATTGGTTATGTCATTTTAGGAGGGAAGTCTGCCAGTTAGATATCTTGGTATTCTATTATATGCTAGGCAAATTTCTAGAAGTAATTGTGGGGTTTTATTGGATAAAGTTAAGAATAGGATTCATGATTGGAGGAATAAAGATCTTTCTTTTTGCGGGAAGGCTTCAGCTTGTTACCTCTGTCCTTAGCTCTTCGAATGTTTATTGGGCTTCCATATTTGTTCTGCCCATTGGTGTCTGTTATGACATTGATAAAGTGATGAAGTGTTTTTTGTGGGGTGCTGAGGGCAAGAAAGGGTATATGCATAGTGTCTCTTGGAAGGAAGTGTGTAGACAGAAAGATGAGGGGGGGGGGGGGGGAGGGGGGCTTGGTCTTAAATTGCTTCATGAGTGGAATAAATCCCTAATGATCAAGCATATTTGGAACATTGTGACCCACAAAGATTCTATTTGGGTCAAATGGGTTAGATTGAATTGGCTTAAGGGTGACAACTTTTAGGTTGTTTGATATATCCAACATATCTCATGGTATTAGAAGCAAATTTTACACCTAAGAGAGATTGTTAGAAGGTTTATTCATATGAGGGTTGGCAATGGTAAGTTGTGTTACTTTTGGTTTGATATTTTGTGCAACGGGCAACCTCTATGCAGTATTATGGACTAAAAATTTTTAGATCAAGATCGTGTTGCAAGATGTACAAAAGTGACTGACATTGTTAACAACGGATGTTGGAAGTGGCCAAGAGGGTGGTGTACTAAGTTTAAGGAGGTGTTGAATTTCCCTGTTCCTGTTATTGATCCTTTTAGTAATGATAAAGTGGTTTGGGTTGACAAAGAGGGCCGTGATAATTTTTTTAGTATTAATGAGGCGTGGAAGGGTATTAAGGTTTAATCTGCTAAGGTCATATGGTATAATCATGTTTGGTTTTCTCAGTGTATTTTGAGACATGCTTTCGTACTTTGGATGGCTGTTAAGGGCAGATTGAAGAATCAGGATAGGATATCAAGGTGGCTTAATATTGTTGATATGCGTTGCTCATTCTGCAATACTTGTAAGGATTCTCGCTCTCACTTATTTTTTGATTGTGCTTTTTCTAGGAGGTTATGGGAAGTATTAAAAAGGACGGCTAGATTGGATGATATTTCTGATTCATGGCCTCAAGTTATTTCTTTTATGAACAATATCAAGGCTAATAACTCTGTTTGGAGTATTATACAAAGGTTAACTCTTGGTGCCGTTGTTTATTTCATATGGGAAGAGTGGAATACTAGGCTGTTTGAGAAAACCTTTAGATCAGAGAATGAGTTATTTAGAAGTATTTTTAATTCTATTAAAACTAGGATGATGAGCCTAAGTGTTAGAAACACGGTAGATGTCATTGCTGCTTCAAACATCTGGGGTTTTCCCACTAGCCGAGGTAGCAATAAGGGTATAAATGATGAGTTTGTAACTGACCCTATGGATATTGATGGAGAAGTTTAATAGGTTTTGTTGGTCCTTTGGTGGGACCGGTTTGTGGGCTTGCAATAGATGATGGGTTCATCTCTGTTTAGTCCTTGACAAAATTGAGGTATGTATTTCTGCGCTCTATGATATACTTATGGTATTAGTTCCTATTGGTTTGTGGGAGAGATCTGTCTGGTATTTTGGTAGGTTAGACTTGATGGCTATATGTATTAGCTTAGTCTTTGCCTGGTGGAAAGTCTTGGTTATGGTTGTTGGTCTTTTCACTTGTGCATGTTCTAGGTTTATGCCTCTATGGTTCCCAATGTCTAGTGATGCTTGATCTCCTCCCTTCTACCAATTGCCTGTTGTTTTCAAGATTATAGGCTCTTTTTGGTAGATTGCATCATGTTTGGGAAGATTCATGTTTTGTTGTACTCTTTCCCCTCAATGATTTCCCATTAGGTTTTACATGGTGGGGGTTTTGAGGAGGCAATGAATGTGATGTGCTACCTGGCACTTCCCTTATTTAATCCTACATGTATCTAATGGTGATTTGGTAGGTATCTTTTAGCATTCTTCCCTACTTCTTGTCTATTTTTTGAGAATGCTCATTGTGATGGATTAAGTGCTATGGTTTCCTCCCTTTGTAGTTGATCTCATGGCATTTCAGAGATTCAGAAGTGAGTTTATCAAATACAGATAAGTGAGGTTTGTTTTGTTGTGCCATGGATATGCAGGTGCTTGGTTCTACTTTTGAAGCATCAAGTTTTTGGTATTGCAGTTTGTTTCTTATTGAAGAAAAGGTTGTTTTCTTATTAGTTCATTTCTTGTATGGAGCATGGGATTTGTCTATTGCCATGATGTTTTTTAGTAGCCAAAGCTTGTAGTTAGGGGTTTGTCCTATTACTTAGTCTTTGTGCTTTGTTGACCTTTTTGTTTATTTTCCTTGTTGCTTGATAAAATTACCTTTGAGCAAATTTTTTTTTTTGACAAAAGGTCAGCCATTTGAACTTGCCTTATACCAACTCTAGGATTGCGTCTTAAGGAAGAAGCTAGCTAGGCTAGAGTGAGCCATTTTTATTCGCAACTGTGATAGATTTACAAGACTCCATAACATAAATTCCAAGATAATATTTAAAAAAAATAATAAAATGTATTACATATCTCTACTAATCTCTTATACTTATTACATAGCATGTTACGTAGTGTTGAGCGAGATGTAAGTTACAAGTTCTCAAATGTTTTCATCATCTCTTCTTTTAACCTTTTAGTAAACCACCACGTCGCTACAAGTTATAAAGAGTACAACTTTGGTTGTATTTGTCAATTTAGTAGCTTGTGTTAATATTACCCTCTATGCTTAAAAAGTAAATAGAAAAAAAACTATTTTCATCCCTTTTGTAAAACTCGAATTTAAAAAATATGGATTATTCATTTCGTATAATATAAAATGTTGTTTTTAAATTAATAAATAAGTTTAAATAATTAACCTTATGTTATAATATTCTAGAAATTATGAAATTACAAAATAAGATAATATTAAAAAAAACAATTCTTTCCTTATATGGCAAAAAACAAAAATTTGATAAGTAAACACATAATATTTTATTTTTGTGTAAACCATTTAAATGTTGAAAAGAGTGTAAAGGTTTAAGACATGTTTTTCTATATTTTTAGAACAACATATGTTTTTTCCTTCTCCACCATCCTCCATTGTTAAAAAAACTCAAGCTTTTCTCTTAATCATCTTCCATTGAAGGACCTTGAAGTTTGTGGAACACTGGAACTTTGGTTTTTGGTGTTTCTTTCTTCATTTTTGGTGTGTTGATGTCTTGGTCAGTCTTTGGTGGTGATCATCATCATCAATCCCTCATAATCTTCCTTGGTAAGTAATTTTTAATTCTATGTTCTTTCGTGTGTCACCATGAATTTGTTATTAACTTTAACCTAAATGTAATAATAAGAACTTAAAAATTAAGTAAAGGTGATAAAGGTGATTATGGTGATAAGAGTTTTTAATTATGTAACCTACTAATTTTTTGTCTTATGAAATTCTTAGTGTCACTAATGATGGTTTTATTTCATAATGAACAAGAATTAGAAACCTTAAGGTGGTTTAGATGGGTAATTTTTTTTGAAATTTATTGGTGTTTAAGCAATTCATAATTTAAGACAGATTAAAACGACCATAACATGAGTTATAAAAGGTTTTTGTAACATCATGTACTCGGAGTCTACTTTCTAGTATAAGTCGCTTTTTATTTTGTAGAGGCCTAAAAGTATGATTTATAATTTTCACAAGATAAAGTGTCAAAATCAGTTTTTCAGTCTTAAACATTCAGTTGTAGTGTAGAATTTTTAATTTAATATCTATAAGGTTTTTGATAAATTCCCTCTGAGTATGACAGTGTTCATATGTTTAGACATCTCCATTATTTTTTTCGTGATTTATGGAGATGTCTAAGTAGAGTAAATGGGTTCAGCAAATTCTGGACAAGTTTTATAAACATGGGCCAAAGGATGGGTTAAAATTGGTTTAGGCCTAAACCCTTTTACAAAGGCCTATTATATACCTTTACGGAAGCCTTTGTGATTTTTCATAAAATTAATGGGTTTCGTTTGGTTGGGCTCCTAAGTATTGTAAGTTACCTAAAATAAACTATAAAATCAAAAATATGAAAACATTTGATTTAAGTAGTGAGGGTCTATTTATGGTAAGTGATATGTAAAAACAAGTTTTTGTAGATACGATGACGCGTGTCTAATTCTTTTATCGTTTGTTTTCGGCTTCCTCTAGCACATCCATTAAGGTACATATATTCCTTATATTAGTAAGGACCTTCCTTATCATTTTAGTTTGCTTTTGATCAATCCCTTGATGCCATTGCTATGTTCTCAATGTTATGATTCTGAATTTCATGATATTTTTATTCTCATTTGTTCGTTATGTGTCGTATGCATCTATTTGTCATTTTTTGGTTGCCTTGTAAAGTAACTGAAATTTGTTGTTTATGTTTTTCTTTTCCGAGCTATTTGTAACTAGTCATCGAGGTACTATGACCACGTCATTGATGCACCAATGACGTGACACTATATGTGGCGGTGTGATTGGTCCACGACGTTCTCTTTTGGCGCGCATTTATTATGCTATTATATGTGTGTGTGCGCGCTAGTCATAGAGCTAGTGTACGCATATGACTTTGTTTTGCAGGGGCGTATGAATGCATCCTAAGTATTATGTTTTGTTTTGATTAGTGATTGGTGTGTGTGTGCGCGCGCGCGCAATACATCCTATTTCACATTTGGTACATTAGGAGTTGCTGCCTATGTACACTTATGACTATATGATTATGTGATATTATGTGATTAGATTTATGCATGTATCATGTGTAATCATTATGTGGGCTCGTGAGCATTGCTTTGTTATGATTGTTTCTTTTTTTTTGATATCTCTTACTCCTTCACTTTTTTATACTCCATATGAATTTCGATGCGCATGATTTCATTAAATCTCTTGATCCATTTATTCTCTTTAGGTTATATATTTATTCACTAAGCATTACCTCAACCGTATTTTCTTTTTCCTGCGGCTGGTATTAAGCAAAAGGCTGAGAAGCGAGAGTGTGAGATTATAGAGCTATCTTTAGTGTCACCCGTGTGTGTTTAATAAGTGTTGAAGACATTTTTCATTTCTAAAATTTTCATTTTACACCCTCATGTTTGAGATTTTTACTCTTCTAGAAAGTACTTTGTTGAATTTTATATTTTAATAATAAGACTTCCGCTTGCGTTTAGTTTATATATGTTCTAATATAACACCATAACGTGATATTTCATCTCTTTATCGAAGTGGGTGTTGCACCTCTTATCCGTTAAGTTTACATTCCTTTAAGTTTACAGTATAACTGTTTCATATTTTAAAACAATTTATTACATTTAAACTGTCAAACTTTATAATTTTTATTCTACAGAACTCACATTAGAGTTTTATAACAAAAGCAAGTTATTAGAAAAAATACTCAAATATCATACGAGTAAATTGACAACATTTTAGAGTTACAAATAATCACCCCTTTAGATTTATTTCAATTTCCTATAGTATTTATTATTTATTACTTCGTATTATTTATTGTTTATATTTCTTTTCTAATATATTTTATTTAATTATCTATTATTAAAAATTGATAATTACCTTAGGGGTTAACTGACATTTTTGGCAAAAAACTAAGAAAATAAATCATTAATAAATGTATTTTCTGATAAGTTTAAGATGATAAAAGCAAGGTTTTCAAGATCGGGATCTTACCTAGGATCGTTTTCGTTTTTACAAGATCGAGATCGTAAAATAAGATCAGGATCGTAAGATCCTACTATAATGTAATTTTTCTTAGTAATCATTGCAATATTTTACAAACTTACAAATTAATATACATCGTAAACAGAAAATTATACGAATATTTCATAAAAGTGTGGTCCTAAATTATGATTATGAGGTGTATAAGAAGATTTACATGTTGTTTTTAGATTATATAAAATAGAACCTATAAATTTGTAAATTTTTAGTTTATCGCTCGCGAAAAAGTAAGATCGGATCGTAGTAGATCCTAAGATCTTATGATCAAGATCGGGATCTTATAAGATCTTAACCGTGCAAAGATTCTACGTAAGATCCGGATCGTTTTTGCTTTGCAGTATCGTAAAATCGTAGGATCTTAAGATTAAGATCGGGATCTTGACAACCTTGGATAAAAATATAAAATTTTAATGACTACGATAGTTGCGTTAAATGATAAAATATTAAAATGCATTGTTCGATGAGATTTCCGAAGACCAAGATATACTCGAACAGGAAATTCAGAAAAGTGCATGTGGCTTATGTTGTCAAACCGTACAATTCCTTTGTCATGTACTTTTTCCTTTTATCATTTTCGACATTTTTTTGGACTTTTAGTATGCCCTAAAACCATTTACATTATTTAACTTTGATATGTGGGAAAACTTAAATGGTCTCGATGCATATACGCTTGGTGTTTTGGCCACATCGAAAGACCCGAATCAGTGGGGGGCTGGACGGTGCTCGCCTGCTCCGCCTCTTCCAACAGATCGACCTAATCGCTTTGCTACGAGTTTATCAACTTTAATAATAAGCCTCAAGTTTAAAACTGATATGATTATAAGCTGGTACAGTATCTTTTTGGTTGAACTTTGCCTAAATGAAAACGTACTTTTCTATACAATTTGGCTTCTCAAGTTGAGCTTATTTTATCCGATATAAAGATTACGAATATATGTTTTGTTATTTTTAGCTATAATTTAAACAAATACAAATCTGCAATCAACAACCAACAACATGAGTAGTTAATTAATGTTTGATCATGGACAACGTAATCTTTTTGAGATAACAATGTAGACTCTTTTGGGTCATATACTCTCCACCCAGGTGATTTCAGTATTCCTAACACGAGTGATTAATTGAGCATAAAATCATGACAAGATTATGCAAACAATCAAGGTCCACTTAATGCACATTATTGCTTTATTTGGCATGGTTGTTAACCAGCATGAATCAAAAGGAAATGACATAGAAGTACGTATATAAATCAAGGTTGTCAAGATTCCGATCTTAATCTTAGGATCTTACGATTTTACGATACGGCAAAGCAAAAACGACCCGGATCTTACGTAGGATCTTTGCATGCTTAAGATCTTACAGGATCTCGATCTTGATCATATGATCATAGGATCTACTACGATCCGATCTTACTTTTTCTCGAACAAAAATAAAAAAACCACAAATTTATAGTTCTATTTTGTATAATCTAGAAAACAAGATGTAAATCTTCTTATACATTTCATAATCATACTTTAGGACCACATTTTTATGAAATATTCGTATAATTTTGTGTTTACGATGTATATTAATTTATAAATTTGTAAAATATTACAAAAACTACTAAAAAATTACATTATAGTAGGATCTTCCGATCTCGATCCTACTTTACGATCTCGATCTTACAACGACGAAAATGATCCTAGATAAGATCCCGGTCTTGAAAACCTTGATATAAATAAAATATACCCTAAAGAAAAACCATACTGTACTATGTTATACGAGTTGAGCAGTAACCTAGACATGGTGTGAAAACTAGTTTTACGTTTTTACGAGTCATATATAACGAGTTATATTGTTTTTTAAAACGTTAATTCAAACGTCACAAAATATGAAAATATATACAAATGTATATATTTATGTCATATTTTTTTAATAATTATCACTTCATTAGAATAATAGGATTTACAAAAAAATAGTGGGAAGCCGAGATACTATCTGAGCTCCCACTCCTTTAGCAATAGCAAAACTAATCATATTGAAAATATAAGCAGCAACACGTGATCCAAGGTCTTGAGTCATAGATAACTTTCTGATTCGCTTCAATAGGGACACAACACCATTCTCAAGTTCCCCAAAAGAAGAGAATGAAAATGAAAGAAAACCGTAACCAATATCAGCACACTTAGCCTCTTACTTGACGCGCGTACGTCGTACGGCTTCAATCACAACTCGACCGGGCATAAAATCGACCATTCCTGTTTGCGTCAAAAGTGATGACCCTGTCAAATCCACACATACATCGAGCCCACTGTCCCACTAATAAAGCAACAAATCAACTGGACATAAAACTTTTTCCCGCCCTACACCAAGTCATATTATACAAATGTATATATTTATTTCATATTATAAATATATTTAGTCCAAAAAAATATTATATAAGAAATAAAGTTAAAGAATGATATTTTAATATTTTTCATTTATATATGAAAATACGATTTTTAACGAAATTAATTTAAAGAAACTTTTACGCATTTTATTTTATCATGTTTAATCACAATCTTTTCACTCATCATCTCGCTCATTTATTATACATGACGTGGTGATCAAGCCTCACGTTTTTTAAAAACTTTAACGAGACATAACAAGTCTTTTAGAACCATAATAGTGCTACAATAAGAAAAAAACAGAATATTCGTAGTAGTTTCCTTTTTTAGATTCTTTCGAGTATTACATAATGCTTAACTGTTTCATTCCGCGTATACATTTTTGCTTTTTCAACTCGTTTTCCTTTTTTTTTCCTTAAAAGTTTTTAAATTATTCAAATCTGTTTAATTATGAGATTAAACTTTTAGCTGTGAATCACACAATGACCACAAAATATTTCTCATATTTCATCTCAAGTTTTTAACATGAACTGGTCTAAATACATCATCATGCGTATAGTGCAAGATTCTAGAGATGTAATTCAATTAATTTTTTTTGATAAAAATATTTATATGCCATTGAGTTGTGGAATTTCTGTCTATAAAAATCCAAAAACACTCCTTACAAGTGAGAATCCAATGCAAAATGTTTTCTTCAGGTTCATCACCCCTAACATGTACATGTTCGATCTTTTAAAAC
The DNA here is from genome assembly GCA_025667525.1 of Glebionis coronaria. Lineage (NCBI taxonomy): Eukaryota > Viridiplantae > Streptophyta > Magnoliopsida > Asterales > Asteraceae > Glebionis > Glebionis coronaria. The sequence continues at coordinate 3,882,176 of CM046879.1, read as the reverse complement.
ACTTGGAATATTTTCATACAAGGTATCATGGTTTTCCATCATTTTCAAAACCATTTTTTTCTCTAAGTCCAAAACCATGTAAAACTAACAAATATTTCTTTTACCAAACATTATATATGTATATACCGTACACTGCCCACATTCTTTTCTATTGCCGACCAAATTCATCTCTTACAATTTTTTTACATTATTGTAAAACAAAGTATGTAAAGTTGAGAAAAAGATCCTCTCAAGTTCAAGTTAATTTGATAGATCAAGTTTTCTAATCACAACGAAAATAAATACATGTAGGCCTCATAAATTTCAATAAAAGAAAATATTTTATACATTTATCTAAATTTCAATTGGCCAACATGATCAATCAAGTTGTCTTCTGCTTGGGAGGATTTTGATCAGGTTGGTTGATTAACTGCCGTTTAGGCGTTACAAGATTACTATATTTTTGTGGCCAATTATTCGCTTCAAAATAAGTCAACCATTATTAACGGCGATCAAAGACAACCAATGGAGTGCAAACTTGCTGATCTTAATAGAAATATTCATAACTCGTTGTAAACATATTTTTATCACTTATTTTTGTTGTTTATATCTATTTTTAGTTGGGTTTTAAAGAAATTTTTTTTAGAATACAAAAAACTTGTCAGAAATACTTAAAATTTGTCAAAAATAGCAATCCGATTAATTATCGATTAATCCCGTCCGTTACAAGCTACAGATATGTCGATCGATCAGTTATCGATTCATGCTTTTTACGACCTTGAATTTTTAAATTAACTTTTACATGATATGCATTTTTAAAAAGTGTTGGGACTCTATATAATAGTTAGTTTTTACATGATACTTTTACTACAAGTCAGTAAACACATAGTGATTAGAGTTCGATTCATTCATGATAGCTTTTTTGAATTAAAGATATACCTTTACTTTTACTTCTACTTTTGTTTGCTCATGTCATGTGGATAGTTGCCTTGGTCTCTAAGTCAAAAAGCCTAGAACATGTCCAATTATTAGTTTAATGGCCTTGCATGTGACATTTCCTCATTTGCATGGCTGTCTTTGAAATTTTTCCAAAAGTGTAGTACTATTTTTCATAAGGCTCCCCTCATAATTTAAAATTCTGACAACATGGATATAAAAAGAAATTTTATATTAAAAACAAGGTACATCAAAGTAAAAAAAGTTAATGTGTGAATTCACACCATAATTCTTTAGCTCCAACAAGCGACCATGCAACATACTAAGTAGGTTCATTGATAATGAACCGAACATTACAATGTAACGAAATTAGGGTTTTTCAACCAATCAACTCAAATAAAATTTGACTTGCATCTATGTTTATACCAATAAAAAGAACGAGCCGTTATATCATCAAATAACATCGCTTTGGAAGGATTACTTGAACCAACAATAAATTTATTCCGAAATTTCCAGATGATCCACCACGCGATAGAAAACAGTTGTTTGAGATTGTAAGGAAGCCTTGTATTGTTACATTCAAATCCTAGTATTTTAGTGATAAATTTCTATTGTTAATTAAGTTTTGTTCTATCAAAAATCAAGTTGTTTTTAGTCAAATAATGAAGCCTATATAATAACATTGTAAAATCTTGAATTTATATATTTAATTGACATAAGTTCATAGTTGAATGGGTGTTATGTAAATGTCAAGTTGCCTTCCTCTTTTAAATCAAAGGTGAAAGAGAATTCACACTTTACATGGGTTTTCTTTCCTTTTAATAATTGAGACACAAATATATATAAACCTTAAAAAAACATTTAAAATATTAAAAATGTACTAGAAAAGACCTTTTCTCCCATCTCACTTGCATTCGTCTGTTATAAATACATCTTTGCTCAATTCCTAAGAAAACAAGAACACTTCACTTAGTAAAACATACACTCCAATTCAAATTTTTGTTCTAATAAGATCAGATTTTTCAGTCTTGAGTTTGCAATTACTTGAAAAATGCCGAAAAAGAGCCAAAAGATCGAAGAGAATTCGACGAAGACAACAACAACATCATCGTCCTCATCAATGTCGTCCTTGCCGTTGCAATCAACAACGTTGTCGCCAACACCATCAATCAACAAAGAAAGATACAAAGGAGTGCGAATGAGGAGTTGGGGTTCATGGGTGTCCGAGATTAGGGCACCAAATCAAAAGTCGCGTATATGGCTAGGATCTTACTCGACTCCTGAAGCTGCAGCTAGGGCTTATGATGCGGCCCTTTTATGCGTCAAGGGCCCCACCACAAACCTTAACTTCTCTCCTAGCCAATATGATCTAGACTCTTTTACCACCACTAGCATTATGTCTCCAAAATCTATTAAAAGAGTGGCCGCAATTGCTGCTGCGGCCACTAGCAATCCATCTTCACCACCATCACCGTCACCTTCTTATTCGTCGCCACTACCCCCTTTCTCTCCATCTTTATCAACTTCATCTAACGAGAAAAGCCAAGCATTCTCAATAGAAACCGACCCACTAGATGGAACCTTGATGTCGATGGTTGCACCATGGTGCAACTTCGATTCACCAAGGTACGGCGATATGATACAAAATGAGTCTCCATTCTATATATCGGACGAGGAATGTGGCGAAATTAGTCTATGGAACTTCTACTGATCAATCCATGATGTGCTTTTGGTTTGGACCAAGTTTACTACTAACACTTAACTAAATTCATTTAATCTTAGTCATATACGGAGTACAATTTTTTTTTTATGTTATTAAATTTCATATATTCGTGTCTATGTAAAAGGGCGTAGATCTCATGGAGCAAATCCCATGTGAGCTCAAATTTAATTTTTTGTTATGGTCTCATATTTATTTATTTATTCATTTCAATTCAATATACATTTTTATTTATTTCATTGAATATATTCATGTATGTAGTATAACATATTTATTCAGTATATACAATTGTAGGTATGCATGTGCTTGTTGCAAATCCATATGCAAATCATTAAATAGATACATACCAATTTAAACATACACATGACTTTTTGGATGCCATTTACACTACAACATTCGAGGTCTTTTCCATCGAGATTTTGTCCGGCAACATATATTGATGAGGAAAGCCGCTAGACGACAACCCAAAATTGACGTGGTAAAGATTTCGGGCAAAAATTTTAGTCAAATATTGACTGGTGTTTCCCCGACGACAAGTCGATGAGAAAACATTGACCAAAATTTCCTAAATTTTTTTCGCCAAACAAATGGAAGGAAATTATCCCGCCAGTGTATCCCCGGCGACATGTCACCGGAGAAACCTTTTGAATATAATCTAGAAGAGGATTAGTGCTAAAATAAACATTTATTATGTATTAACTAATCCCCGGTTATATGTCGAGAATAATTTACGAGGTTTGAATTTACCGTGAGAGTTACCGACAGAGTAAAACTCATCCTTTACAGAATATTGTACTTTACATTACGTTGCATGAAAAAGATCACATATGACGAAAGGAAATTGTATTTGATTCTTTTGGACAAAAGTAATACTACGTGATATATAGTTGTTGGGTATTTACGATTTTCCAAGATTATCTCACCCTCCGAATTAGTTTGATTAAGTAGACTATATTATCTTTTATTAGTTTTGTTAGAATATTGAAAAAACGCAAACTAATTGATTAAAAGTAACATAGCATTTTACCTTTAAGAAGCAATTGTCTCTTGTACAGATAATTTATTAATCTACTATAACTATAGCATACCCCCCTTTCACGAATTGCTGCATTTATTCGAGTGATCCACAAACGACGATTTTTTTTTTCCGCTTATCCCTATTGCGATGAGCCGAAATCAAAGCTCTATTTTTTTTGTTGAGTAATAGTTCGAGTAAGTCTTGAATGAGCCCCCGAAAGCTTGATGCAAATAACGAATTTTTGTTCTACGTCTCCGAGCGATATATCCCCGTCTAATTCTGGTCATTAAATAAATGAAACTTTAATGAATAACTAATAGATTTCTTTTCTTTCGGTTTTTCTTTTGCCCATTTCCTATATTAATAACAAAACGGATTTTTCCAATGTATAAACTAAAAATTTCAATGGCTTTGGCTACTATAACCTTCCCAACCACGATTTTTTATTTTTCTAAGCATTTCACCTCGAAATAGGAAATTGTACTTAAAAAATAGCAACGATAAAGAAATATTAGATTCCATCGTTTCTATGGTTACTTCTTAAACGGTGAGGTATTCTCTATACACCGGAGCCTTTACTTCATTTAATCAATGTTATTTCTAACTTGTATAGTTCACATTCTTCGGCTCTACCCATGAATTATCCAGAAATAGGTCTTTCACAACGAGCTCTACCTATACAGTAACGGTATTTACTTATGAAAGTTGGCTGGGTAGCTGACCCTGTTAGTCCGTTCTTACAAGAGGCGTTTAGGTTAACTAAGATTTCCTTCGCTTAATGGATAATCATTTTCTACCAATGGAGAATTGCTTCTCATCTTTAATTGAGGTGAGTGGTTTTATACCAATAGAAACCATAAATTTCATACACAATAAAAGGGATATCCTCCATTTTCTTATTTTTAGATAGGAAATGTAGTTTGTTTTTCTATTCTATCCTATTTGATCATTGATATTTGAACATTGTCCTCTTTCCTTTGTTCTAGTTCATGATCTGAACGAGTCGCACATACACCCTAGTACATGTTCCTCGACGCTGAGGGCATCCCGTAGCGCGGGGGATTTTGTGACATTTCTAGTTGGTTGTCTTGTATTTCTATTAAGTTGTTTAATCGTTGGCATGTTGAATCATATACATAATGGACTGGTTTAGATCAATCCTAATCGGATGATTATGAATTACAATAGTAAATCAAAATCGTAGAATATTAAACTCGGTAGGGTGAATTTTAAATCACGACATGACGTGAAATTGAAATAACTCGTTCAATCGCTACAAGATCAACAATTCCATAAGCTTGGGCTTCTATTGCTGGCATAAAAACATCTCTTTCCATGTCTTCGGATACAACCCATAAAGGTTTGCCCGTTCTTTGTACATAAACCCTTGTCAGGGTTTCACGTACTTTCAGCAGTTCTCCCACTTCCAGGATGGATTCTCCCGTTGCTACTTCAGAAAAAGAACAGCATGTTGATGGATCATTACCCTGATGATATAAGATAATAAAAAGTTTCTCTATTTGGCACGATGAGGGGAAGATAAAAGAAAGATAAAAGAATAACAAGAAAAAAGATAGAATTGAACAACCGTACGAGCACTATGCATTGCATACGGATCTACAATAAAATTGACCCTTACCTTGAAAAAATAATGATCAACTTACCATCCTTTCTTTCGGAGGAATTTAAAAATACTATGATGGCTCCGTTGCTTTATATATTTATTATAAATTTTTTTCTGTGATTTTCTGTCATTCAGCCATCCCAAAGTGTCTTTTTTTTATCAAATAAACTAATGAAAAAAGAATCTTCTTTTTTCACTCTATACTATAAACATTGTTAAGAGACCCCTGGTGTGAAAAAAACGTTTGTGACGTTGAACTGGACTTCCGATAATAAAATAGGAAATATCTTTTTCTCATAACTCTCTCGATGCATAATCTAATGTTTTGAAAACAGAATTTCTTATATCGAATTCAAAGTGCCATGCTATTATTACTTAATATTCATATTTCATATGGCGAAGGCATAGTCTTCTTCTTTCTCTCAAATAAAAGCCTCATTGGCGCCAAGCGTGAGGGAATGCTAGACGTTTGGTAATTTCTCCTCCTACCAGGATAAAAGATCCCGTTGAAGCGGCTGATCCCATGCATATTGTATGTACATCTGGTTGCACAAATTGCATAGTATCATAATGGGCCTCTTTAATCTTTTGAGGTTTATGCTCTACTCCGGTTAAAGATCCACCCAATTTTGATTTGGACATATAGTACAAATGCTCACATTACCACTTCTTTTTGTTATTCCTTCTTTTCAATTCACACATTCCGTAAAAGAGTTGACGCTTCATGCATATTACTTATTGATTAACATAAGAGTTTGAAATAACTTCTACTTACAAAAAAAATTCTTTATAAATACGAATCCTTTATGATATAAAATAGATATATTACCACTTGGTTTTTTTAAACGGAACTCGGATACTTCAATGTAGTAGTCCAACTAAGTCAGCCATAAACTCTTCTAATTCATAATAGTGATTCTAATTCTCTCAAACAATGGATCTAATTGCACTTCACGCTCCAAATTTTTTAGTATTTTTGATGATTCAAAAATCTTTCGTGGGCGAAACAAAGGATATCTCGATTAGGGGAAAACGGGAAAATCTCAGATGACCAAATATATTTGACAAGTCGCACTATATGTCAACTCAAGATGCATCTTCCTCTCTAGGACTTCGAAAAGGTACTTTTGGAACACCAATAGTGTTGGAAATACGTTTTTACGTATTTAGAAAGGATCGGTCACTCCAACGATATTGGGCTCGTGATCCAATATAGCCCATATAGCCCACATGTAGGGTGGGCTATATAAACCCCCCTCCTAGCATGTTAGGAGGGGTTGTTGGTTCACTTCCATTCCATAATCACATTTCCATCTTTCTCTTAACTCTCTCCTTTCTCTCTCTTCTTTCTCTCTCTAAAGTTCTTCCATTTATCCATCCATTCAATAGATAATCCATAACTTGTCAAATCCTTAGAAAACTAAGATCCTACAATTGGTATCAAGAGCATGGTTGATTCTTCGGATTAACATGTTTTATCTATTGATTTGGTGATAAATATTTCTTTTTCACAATTTTTTTTTTCTTTCTTTCTTCTATTTTTTTTCTTTAAGCTTACGGCAATCTTTCTTCAAAAATCTTTCAAATAAATCTTTTACTCTTAATAAAAAGTTGGTTACCTTTCTACTGTTTTTTATTTTATTTTATTTTATTTTTTTTTTTTGATAAAATTTTATTTTTTTGTTTTCTATTTTGTCTTTCTTGCTATCAAAGTTTTCATCGTTTTCTGCTTTACCTTTTTTATCACCACTTTGTATTGGAAAAGAGTTTGTAATTTCAAATGGATTTTCCGATGCTTTCATTTTTTGTCCCATTCCGATAAGTACGCTGCCTTTATTCCGATACTTCGACATTTGGATCGCAATAACCCTCGGGTTCTACTTTGCGATCACTGTTTCAAACACCCTTATTCCGACGGTTATTCCGATCGCCTTTTTGCGATCGTGATTGCGACGGGTTAAGGTAAATTAAAACGAAACTCTGCCAAAATTTTTCTACACATTGCGATGGCAAGTTTTTGGATATTCCGATGGTGAGTTTTTGAGTATTGCGATGGATGCATGTTAGATATTGCGATGAGTGTGTTGATATTGCGATAGAATCTAAAATATTGCGATGGAAATATAACTTGTCTCATCTGACAAAGACAAAACCAAAAACATAGATTTGACTCAACAAAAAAGACTCGACTCGACTCTGAAACGCACAAAACCACAGCCTCGTCCACCAGCCTCTCGAACACTCGACCTTGTCTCTCTCACAATACACACTCGAACCTCAACCTCGACCACGAGATCCTAAACTCCAACACTAGACTCAAACCAACAAAACCCCAAAAACCTCGTACACTCGACTCAACCACAGTCTACACCATATCCGAAACCCACACTCGACAGCTACCTAAACCAAACTCAACACTTTCGACTCCAACATAAAAACCACAAACCACCCACACCCCTCAAACAAATCTTTGACTCAGACTCGAAAAACCCTCACGAAAAACAGAATCAACATCACAACCCCTTCACCCAAACCAAGCAACACCCTGGACTCACACCCTCGACTCCAAACCTGACTCGATCAAACCTTCGCAACACAACCCCAACTATTCACTCGTCTCACCCTCACTTCTAACGACACAAGACTCGACTTCACCCGATCTCAATCAAAAGATTATCATTGATCTCAAAAACCAAAATAAAAACAAGTTAGAAACACCTACCTGAGACCTCACATAGGAGACCTTAACGTCGAATCTTTATGGTTCTTCGAACAAAATCCGATCTTTTCGAAAAGGATTAAACGGGACTGGATTTAAGGATTTTTTTAAGATTCGGATTGATGGTTGTTTCAGGGAAAATAGATGAAAGAAACGGTTTGATGGTTTTTGACTGTTCTTGTTTTTGTTTGGGTGTGTAATCAAGAAGAAGAAGGCGGAGGAGTGTTATTTGTTTAGAGAGAGAGAGCGAATGAGAGGAAATTAGCAGCGAATGATAAGGCGGAGGAGTGTTATTTGTATAAGGAGTGTTATTTGATTTTTTTAATAGGCGGAGTTAACAAAGAGGCTTGTGTGGGAAGTGGCATTCAAGCCACGTGGGTTTGTTTTGGCCATGTTCTGATCATTGGGTTTATTTTTGGTTTACACCCAACACGTGGGTACCACTTGACAATCAAATCTAAGATATTTTTTTTTAAATCGATTCATTTCAGAATGAGTGAAGCAAAATTTTTTTTTTTAATGTTTTATATTTTTTTCTTTTAAAGTTACTTTTATTTTTCTAATTTTATTTTCTATTTTAAAATATCACATTTTTATTTTATTTTTTTATTTTTTTTATTTTTTTATTTTATTTTTTTATTTATTTTTAGTTAAGTTTATTTTATATATTTTGTCCATTGATATATTAGAATTTAGTACATCGTGTTGAGGCGGATATTTTGACAGAACCAATGTGTTAAAATATTTAATGGTCCAATCATCATATTTACCGTTGCTTGGACTTATTTTTTGACGGGTTTCATTTGAATTGGTCTCCGGTTTATTTTATAATCGTATTGAGCTGACAAATATATCCGCATCATTCTTCATCGACTTACAATGGATTTTTCGAACTCTACATCGAACGAGGGAGCCTTGCATCACATGCAAAACACAGCTAGAGAAAGTAGTATAATTTCATGTCGACTACTTCAGTCACATCTTAGGACTATTGCATGGGTTCAAGGAGGAAGCGAATTTGTGACACTCTTTGGTCAACATCATTATACATTCATCAATTCACTATATCTCAACTTGGACCACCTAGCTGAGCAACTTCACAAAGAAGACTTTAATCAATCTGCATCAGAAACTGCTTATCAGGCTCTTGTGACACAACTCACGCCTTTCCTCCAATTCAATATCATCAAGTATGACAATTCAGAGATATGCCGGTCATTTTTTTAATACACACAGAACGATGTTAAAGATTTCCGTGATAAACTGTTGAAATTTATGACATCAGTTTCGTCTTCGATTTATGAAAGATCTAGACTTCACCAAGTGTATGATAATGGAGTGCAAGAATCTATGATGCAAATACAAGAGGAGAATGGTCATACGGTTGACAACTTGGAGCCTAACGATGGCAAGAGCACGGAATCAGGAGGACAACATGATACCAGTGGCACGTCAGGCAATGTTCACGAGATCTCATTTGATGACACCTTACCCGTTAATGACGAAGAGCCTGCGGACATGGTACAATGTAATGTTGATGATGTATATGCTGATGAAATACCGCATATTGAGCATTCTGAACCTAACTATGACAAACATGGGATGGAAAAGAGTGATCGAAATACCACTTCTGATTCATCCGATGTGAGTCATAATGGGGGAGAAAGTGTTCAAAATGCTAGACATCATGATAATTGTCTTATAACTGCTTCATTAACTGCTTCTGATTCCAGGATTAAAGAGCTTGAACTGATTTTAGCTCAGCAATCAAAAGAGCTTGAGGATGCCAAAATTGAATTTTCGAAGAAAACGGAGAAATTTGAAACATATTTTGAAAAACTTGAAAAGTCAAACGTTGTTCTTGAACGAAAATTGGATCAAACTGTTCTAGATTCTAAAGCTGAAAAGGATAATCTTTTGAAACAAATTAAGTTGCTTGAATCTAAGTTGGCATCCCAAGATGAGTTGTTCAAAGAAAATGAGACCTTAAAGGCTCAAGTACAGGAAAAGGTCTTTGCTATAGCTGCGTTGAAAAATGATTTGCGGAAAACTAAAGGACCTAGTGTGGACACTAAGCTTGAAAAACCATCAATCTTGGGGAAACCGCCTACAAATCAGTTCGTCAGACAACCGACTGTCAGACAACCTACTGCATTTAGATCCGAGCGATCACAATCCTCGAGACCGCGGTTTGCCTTCCAAGTTGATATGGTTCATCTTTCTAGAACAGTCACTCCACCATCTAGGCCCAATGTGAATAAAACAGCTTTTGCAAGACCTAATCACATGATTGCCTCTAATTTCCCTAGACATAGTCCTAAGAATACGTCTGGAACTAGTTCAAATGACGTTCGCCATACTTTTGGTCTAAGGGATGCTAAGCAAAAGACACAAGTAAGAGATATGAATTTCAAACCTAGTCAGATGCCTTCTAGTTTACCCAACACTGCTAATCGTAGCATGTCACATCCTAGGAGCATCAATCAATCATCTAGGAATTCTAGATCTTACTCGGACATTAAATATGCTACTTGTAAAACATGTAGAAAATGTGTCTTTACGGCAAATCATGATTCTTGTATCAAAAAACTACTTAATGAGGTGAACTCCCGTGCTAGACTTAAATCCCAGTGGGTTGCCAAAATCAAACCCATTGGTAAAGTGTGGCGCCCCACTGGTAGAACTTTCACCCTTGTAGAAAACGAGTGCCCTTTAACTAGGATAGCCTCCGATTCTATTAAGACTACTAGGGAGGAAACTGAAAAGGAGGATGCATCACCTAAGCATGAACTTAAGGTTTTCTATAAAAGGAAACGTTTACCAGCTAAGACAAGTGAATCATCTCCTCAGAACACCTCTAGCACAAGAAAAGAAAACTACGAACCCCCACTTGCTTCTAAGATAGATATCGCTAACCCATATCAAAGCATGCATATTCCAAATGAGAATGCAGGTACCAAAAAGGATGTTCCAAAAGAACGAAGCGGTCCAATCATTGTATACCATTCAATTAAGGACACTCTCAGAGTTTGGTTGCTAAAGAAGCTGATATCTAAGAAACAAGTGTCTCAGGGGATTTCCAGTTAAGCTTACAGTGTAAAGGACTTACAGTCACATAACAGACTGTAACTCGCTCTCAAAAGACAGGAAAGTTCATCCCGATGATGACTTATCCTCAAAACGAGAAATTCAATTTTCTCGGACACGAGCTTCCGTTAAAACTATTCAAAGGTTTTAAGCTCGTGTAAAAGGACTTATAGTCACATCACAGACTATAACTCGCTCTTCAAAGAAAGGAAAGTTTATCGCCGATGGTAAACTTATCCTAACAACGAGAAATTAAATTTTCTCGGGCATGAGCTTATGTAAAAAACATTCCAAGTTTTTAAGCTCATGCACAATGGCTCCTCGTTAAATGACAGACGATGACCCGGACTTCAGAGACAGGGAAGTTTCTCCACGCAACGATAACTTACCCTCAAAACGAGAAATTAAGTTTTCTCGGACACGAGCTTATCCTAAAACCATTCAAAGGTTTTAAGCTCGTGTATAAGGCTCATCATTAAATGTCAGATGATGACCCGATCTTCAAATTAAGGAAAGTTTATCACCGATGATAAACTTATCCTCACAACGAGAAATTAATTTTTCTCGGGCATGAGCTTATATTAAAAACATTCGAAGTTTTTAAGCTCATGCACAATGACTTACAGTTAAATATCAGACTGTAACTCGGACGTCAACTTTAGGAAAGCTTATCTTTAAAGATAGCTTATCCTCGTAACGGGAAATTAAATTTTCTCGGCCATGAGCTTGTATTAAAACATTCCAGGTTTTAAGCTCAGAAAGGAAAGTGAATCTTTTAAATAAGAGAACTTTTCTTCATAACGAGAAATTCACCTTTCTCGGTCATAAGCTTTTCGTTAAAACATTCAAAGTTTTTCAAGCTCATGAAAACGACTTCTAAGTAAATGTCAACTTAGGACTCGTTCTTCAGTTAAAAGGAAAGTTTATCGCCGATGATAAACTTATCCTTAACAACGGGAAGTTTACAACTTCTCGGACTTGAGCTCGTTTTGTAAGATATTCAACATCTTAAGCTCAAGTAATTGGTTTTCAAAACATTGAACACAATTTTTCGAGAATTTCTCAAAAAGGTTTTTCTAAATCTTTCAAAATTGTGTGTTCAAAAAATGTTTTGATAAAAAGAGCATGTCTTCTGGAATCGATAATATTTACGATACTAGAAATGTCATTCAATAATGACACGGGGTTGTAAATAAAGTTCGAGCAGAAGTTCAAATGTTTAAAACATGCTCAAAATGGTTTGCTATTATTTCAGATAGTAACCCGCTTTTCATAATCAAGTCAAGCATTTCACCGGAAAGCTTTGACTCAACAACGGGAATTCATTTTCTCGGGCATGGTTTACTTTACAACCATGTAAGGGATTGTGTTTACTTTATAACACAATCTAACACGGATATATGTACGTGTCAGTGCATTTATTTGTTAAAACAAGAGAAATCTTATTTTTATGAAGTTATCATCTCTACCAACCGTAGCAATTTACAATTGATATCTACATACTCGACGATGCGAATACTCAAACAGCGACTACAGCTCTTTCAATAGAACACGGGTCAGCAATTGAGGGGGAGCGATTGTCCAGCAATCAGAATCTTTGACGCTAAAAGTGCCAAGTTCACATGTTGATGTCAAGACAAAGATATCAATCGTACACATGGAGTAAAGAGATAACTTCAGACATGATGAGGCGACCAACATTCGTGAACAAGAACCATGTGCTTCTTTCATATGATGTTCTCCATCATTCAGGTCCAACCTCATAAATTGCTAATCTTGTGAATTCATTATCATATATGATCTTTGCACGTGATAAATACCTTACACTTGTGTTTAAAAGGTATTTATTTTACGTTTTAGCACACCCTCATTAATTTGAGGGGGAGCTTGTGTAATTCATGAAGATAATTGGCTTTGCATTTTTCTTCCCAAAATTTTCTCAAAATGCTATTAAATCAATTGATATTAAAAACATCGATTGAGTTAATATTTTTAATATGGGGGAGAAAATGTGATTTAATATGGGAAATGATTAATCACAAATGGTTTGACTTAACGTGCTAGCTCATCCCGACATGTGCGAAATGTTTTCGGATATCGTGGCATATGTTAAGGGGGAGCAAAATGGATTTGCACTATCAAAATGGATTTCATGGTGACATACACTTACCCAAAACATCTCTATTCACGACGGTGAAGATTGTGGTGACATAAGGATGGTAGGATAGGTTAAAGTCTAATGATTCCTCTAGAACCGGAGGAATCTTCCCAAGGACATTCAATAGCTAGAAATAGTAGTCCTTAGGAAAGATGGAGAAATATTGTGAACGTAGCTGAATGCCGACCAAGTACTTAAGTTAGCACTGGAACAATCACAACAAGGTGCTAGTGATGACGTATTGGTAAGCATTGAAGGGGTTGAAGAATGAAAAAGAATTGTAAAGATAAAGGGTGTAAAGAAAGAAGCCCTCCTTACAACTTAGGCAGAAACCGGGTCAATACATATGCTATTAAGATCATTGTTTAATGATTCTTGATATTGAAGACAGACATCATGGACCCAGTGATGCAAAACACAACCCATCCCAGCTAACTCAGATATCTCTTAAAAGATATTTGTTTTAATCACACGGAGACAACACGTTATCTATTGATTTATTCACTCCGAATAAATTGGTATTGAAAAGGTGGCACTCCTCTCCTGCCTCCGATCACTAAAATCCAAAGTGCACGATCGAGTCTAGAGCCATTTGAGATCATCAAATATCTCATTAGGACACACTTTCATATTTCCTTGCTTCTTCACACACTGTGAAAAGTAAGAAAGATCTTAAGAGTCCTACGCAAAATCTTTATGATCTTGCCTGAACATCCGAGTAATACGAAAGTATTTACAATGAAGATGGAAATCCTTCTTGAGCGAATATCAAAAAGCTCATGGTAGGTGACTTGTGCGATTCTTTATGAATCAAACTTGTGATAACTGGAAAGCAACAGCTGTTTATTTCTTAAATGAATTTAAACACGTTCCAGGCCTCTACGCAATATCTCAGTGATCTTGCCAGAACACTCAGAGTGATACCGTTGTGTTCACGGTGATGAGTGGAAATCCTTCTAGTGTTAACCTCAAACAGCACTTGGTAGGTAACTTGCAAGATTCTATACGAATCAAGCTCGTGACAACTGGAAAGCAACGATGGTGCGGTTCTTAATTGAATTTCACTTGTTCCAGGAACATGAATTGACGGCTTTAAATCATGCGGATATTTTTATCCAAATGATTCACTCTTTATGTTCGCAGTCAGCTTTGGACGGTCGAATAAAGAGAACGGGTTTACCCGCGAAATCCTGTCAGGAAGTTACTTAATTGAAACTATCCGTCACGGGTACGATTATCTAATATCGTCCAACGGTCTTCACCGACCGGAGGTAAAATGCTACCGATTTAGAATGAAATGTTCAAAGCCATTTCTTTCGTGTCTACTTATGTTGCGGCATTTGAAGACGGTGGCGTTGCGGATTCCAAGAAGAAGTCGTCCCCACATGCTTATACTGCATACACTCAGTACTTCAACGAATTCAAGAAAGTCTGAAGGTCAAGTCTTCCGCTGTATCAAACTCTGAAGCTTTCAAGAATTATAAAGGTATAAATATGTGGAACATGAAGTCACGAAGAGGCGAATATCACAAGTGATGAATGCACAAGGTCAAGGCAAGAGAACATGCTCAAGACTAAAGTCAAAGATCTCATCAGCATATTCACAAGAACAAGATCGAAGACTCAAGCATAGTATGCTAGGTTTAAGATTTTGTAAAATGGTGTGACCTCCCTTTGGGGGAGATTGTTGGAAATACGTTTTTCCAAGGAAAGTCTCGGTCACATCATTATTAGCATAGATCACGAGCTATAGACTATTTAGGACATTGTAACTTGGAGTGACCTCCCTTTGGGGGAGATTGTTGGAAATACGTTTTTACGTATTTAGAAAGGATCGGTCACTCCAACGATATTGGGCTCGTGATCCAATATAGCCCATATAGCCCACATGTAGGGTGGGCTATATAAACCCCCCTCCTAGCATGTTAGGAGGGGTTGTTGGTTCACTTCCATTCCATAATCACATTTCCATCTTTCTCTTAACTCTCTCCTTTCTCTCTCTTCTTTCTCTCTCTAAAGTTCTTCCATTTATCCATCCATTCAATAGATAATCCATAACTTGTCAAATCCTTAGAAAACTAAGATCCTACAAATAGGCATTAAATGAAAGAAAAAAGAACTCAGTACTATATTTTACTTTGATGTGGAAACATAACAAAGCCTTTATTATCTTTATAATATTATCCTTTATCATAATCATATTTTATTTAGAATTCGAAAAATTGATAAGGTAAGTCAGAAAAAATAAGGGAAAATATTCATAATAATGTCCTCTAACAATGAACAAGTATGGGCCCATTCGCTCATATAAAATCGCATTAACCTCCCCATTGTGTATTGGTACTTATCGAGTATACCATAAATATGCTTCTCTTTGTTCCTATAAACAAAATTGTTCCATTATTACCAACAAAATAGAACAAATATGAACCCTTATGTTGAAATAAGCCACTAAATAGGGGGTCCATAACATAGTCATAGTATAGTCTTTTCCAATGCAATAAAGTTACATAGTGTCTTTTTTCTTTCATAAAGGGGTATTTCCATGGGTTTGCCTTGGTATCTATTCATACCGTTGTATTGAATGATCCCGGACGGTTGCTTGTTGTTCATATAATGCATACAACCTTGGTTTCTGGTTGGGCTGGTTCGATGGCCCTGTATGAATTAGCAGTTTTTTATCCTTCTGACCGTGTTCTTGATCCATTGTGGAGACAGGGTGTAACACCCCATTTTGGTAAATGAAATGTCACGCGTGATTATGGCGTGTCATCAAAGCATGCAAGGTAATATGTAGTAAAACATACATGACCATAGGGGAAAACCGGAATCAAACATCGGTCCCAAACATAAGCCAAAAACATAATAAAGTAAAGGAAATGAGAAATGACTAAACAAGCATAGATATATGAAGGCAAAGGAAGAATCCTATGGCAACTTCCATCCTATGCACGTCCTCCAAATGCTCGAGTCCCTGGGTACCTGCCGTTTTGGGAACATGAAAGGAAAACGGGCTGAGCATAACGTTTCAGTGCACGGATTACAAACATAGCATGAATAACATAAGCATATACAACATATAGCAGCGAAAATATATATGTCCTAGAAAACCTGGTATGACTTAATAAAACTGGTTTTATAGTTTGAAAAGCCTTATGTTTATCTTATAAAAACTGTTTAACATGTCAACCGTTAAGCCAATATAGGTCATGAAATCTCAACGTGCATGAATACTTGTAGGGGTGGCCTCGTCATGCAAATTAGAGGGGCTGCCTCTAATTTAAATATAAGTTTTTGGGTAGGAGGGACCAGCTCCCTGTGAAGGATGCAAGGCACACACACCACATTCACCTGAATAATCTGCTAAAAACATGTAACCTAGGATGCACCCATATGCCCCACATGATAATAATAATAATATGGCCAAAAGATGAAGGGACGCCACGAGCTATCACTCCGTCATGGTGGAGTCATAACACTGGTGCCTCCAGTGTTATGGTTATGGTACCTCCATAACTAGGTGAAACTGGTCATGCATGTATATGGCTTTAGGTATCTAATTAAACATAAGCAATTCAAAAACATATAAAACATATACTGGGAAAAATAGTTGGTTGCATACGGGGAATCCTAATAAGGAAGAATGTCCATATTGAAAGGAAGGAGAATCCATACCTTGTGTCCAGTGAACAAAGAAGACGAACGGAAGAGAGTCCTACTTCGATCTCACTAATGCTACATAAATAATATACGTGTACAAGTATTTTGATTACTGGGTACGTAACTGGTTTTATATCATGTCTTAGCTTGTTTTATATGTTCATGTCATGTTTCACTGATTTTAACATTATGTTGTGTTTATCATGCATTCCGTATATTCTAATTAAGTATTACTTGTATTTCTTGTATTATTATACTTGTTGTGTAATAATAAGTAACATTCTAAAAATAGCAGTGATGACGTATAGTCCCTAGCCGGGTCATAAAGCCGGCCCACGGGTACTACCCGTATCCAGCCCATCACAGATGGGTGGGAATAATGTTATTTGAGCTTATGGGCTTGGATGAACAGTAACCGCACACACGTGTGTGGCCCACGGCCCGGCATGCCCGGTGCTGGGTTAGACAGAATTATACTCCTACTATGATTAGGATTTATCCCAAAGGAGAGGATATTCACTCACCATAATTAGAAGATAACAATCAATCTAAATTCGGTGATTATCCTTGCCTTGGGGCCGAAGCATCAGTGACAGCCCATTAGGGTTTCACTGCCTATATAAGGAACCCCCAAGAGTTCCACAAAGGTATTACGTTTTATACACTCTCAACTCATCCGATTCCTATAAACCCTAATCGATTACTTACTCTCACGCTGGAGTCTAATCGTGGGAAACATTCCCACGGGAAGCCTAACGCGTGTTGTTTAGTGTGCAGGATCCCAACCAGATAATTCACTTGGTGCAGGAGCCGGAGTCCAGCCAACCCGAATTAAGCCTAATTCGGGTCTAGCAAGGATCACCCAACTTTTATATCAACAAGTTTGCGCCATCCGTGGGGCCCGAACCCAAAGCTAGAGCGAAATCTCATCTTGAATTCTCAATGACGAAGGGGCATCCGCAAGCTAACCCCAGGAACACCAATCCTGGGAATCGGAAGTCCCAAGGGGAAGGGATACTCATTCCCAACCGATCCCCTAGCTACCAAGTGGGCGGACCAAACAACCGGAGTGGTTTTCAGTCCATGGGTGTGACAAGCACGATCTCCATGACTCCGCCACCTACTTCGACCTTGGACAATCCTGATCCAGGGAGTGCTCCCAATCCCCCTAACAAGGAGCCGCGCAGACCATCGATCGAGGAAGAAGTAGAGGTCGAACCACTCAGCGAGGAAGATCTCACTCGAGTTCTCACGCAGAACTTTGAGAGGATCGTCCCAGAGATCGCATCAAGGTTGAATCTAGGGAGGGACCTCCAATCTAGGCTCAACTTTGGCAACGCCGGACCAGGTACCTCTTCTCAAAATCAGAGGAAAAGAAGGGCGCGACCCTAGGAGCAGAATCTCTTTGAGGAAACTCCCCAACCCAGGAATGTGTTCTAACGCATAGGGGATCGCCTCATGCAGGAACTAATGCAGTCTCGAGAAGAGGGAGAGAAGTCCGACGGTTCACCCGAACGACCAGATCTGGAACTGACCAGAGCCAATCGCTGCACAAGTGTGTGGGATAGAATGAATACCGGGAAGAAGGCTCCTGGATCTTCTCACAAGAGAGGCTCTCACCTAAAGGATGGGGCACCACCCCTTCTCCCGGTCCATCAGGAGAGGACTCGGATGACCATCCGCCCAAGCGTCGTCGACCTAGGCGTACTCCTCCACCGCCACCAGACAATGATGAATACTATGGCGGCCCCTATTATCGAGAGACAGAAGCGGAAGATCTTTCCCGTCCGTGGTGTGACCCTAGTCTCACTCGTCCATGGGCAGATCCCAGGGAAGATCCCTTTACTCTCCGCATACGGAATTACTCTGATGATACAACACGTCGCATGCCGGCGTGTGTCAAGACCTATGATGGGACTGGTGATCCTGATGATCACCTAAAGATATTTGATACGCAGGCAAAAATTGAACGATGGCCCATGCCTATATGGTGCCAAATGTTCAATTCAACCTTGATCGGCAATGCTCGTGATTGGTTTGAGGGACTTCCTCCTCGAAGCATTGACAGCTTCACTGAACTACGCACCGCGTTCAAGAATAATTATACTCAGCGTAAGAAGTATAATAGGGACCCGGTCTCATTGGCAACCGTCAAGCAACGGCCGGGGGAGTCTACGGAGGCCTTCACTGAACGCTTCAATGACGAGTGCACACGCACAAAGACAATGCCGGAACTCCTAAAAATTTCCGACTATATGCACGCCATAACAGACAGGGAATTAATCAGGCGTCTCAATGATAAGCGTCCGGAGAGGTATGACGACCTCATGGAAAGGTTCAGAAACTTCATAGAGGGAGAAACCGCGGCGGCCGCGGCCTATCCTTCAAAAGGAAACAGCTACCGATCGAACGACCAGTCCAGGAGGCAGTCGGGAGGCCAAAACAACCAGAACAATGGGAGGGGCTCAGATTACAAGAGCCAAAACAAGGGAGGACGTCCGAACGATAAGTTTACCCCTCTAAAGATGTCCTACCGGGAGATCCTGTTGACGGAAGGGGCCAATTTCCCGAGACCTCCCCCAATGACAACTCCGCTGGACCGTCGTCAAGGAAAACGTTTTTGCGAATTCCATAACGACAAGGGCCATGGTACGGAGGAATGTATACAACTAAAGAAGCACATTGAGTCACTGATCAAGTCAGGTAAACTCAAGAATTTGGTCAAGGATTGGAAGGATGGGAAAGACAACAAGAAGTACGACAAGAAAGATCCCCAAAAAGACAAACCTTTAACTATATACATGATCCAATCCAGACAGCGCCGCACGAGGCAGAAAATTAGTCAAAAATTTTCACACGGCAGAGAAATATCGTTCCCTCCCATCACGGCAAGCGATATGATTGATGCACCTCTCACTATTGAGATAAGCATTGGAACACACAATGTCCGTCGTATGTATGTGGATGGAGGGTCATCAGCAAAAGTACTGTACGAACACTGTTTTGTACAACTACGACCGGAAATAAGAAGCCAATTAGTACCGGCCACGACGCCACTCATTGGTTTTAGTGGAGACACCATCTGTCCAATAGGGCAACTACGTCTGCTTGTAACCATTGGGAATGAAGAGCATTCCACCACGGCGTGGATGAACTTTATGGTGATACGCTCACACTCTCCAAAAAAATGGGATAATAGGCAGACCGGACATCCTGGCCATACGAGCGGTGCCCTCCACGGCACACGGGATGATCAAATTCCCTGTGGAAGGAGGAATTGTCACCATCTATAACACAATCATACCGGCATCCGAGTGTCATGCCGTGGCAACAATGGTTTCACCTGTTCCCCCAAGGATGGATCACCACCTCCCAATTGGAAGGTGGCAATCCATCCTGATTACCCAGAACAAGAGGTACCCATAGGGGGAACACTCTCGGATAGCGGTAAGAGAGCCATGTGCTCTCTCCTGAAAGCAAACATGGATGTATTCTCATGGGAGCCCAAGCATATGACGGGCGTACCGCGCGCAATAGCAGAACATAAGCTCCAGATCTGCCAGGGATACCCACCCGTCAAGCAAAAGAAGCGCGGTCAGGCACCTGAACGCAGCCAAGTGATATTGGATGTGGTACGGAAACTAGTGGACGCAGGTATCATGCGCGAGGTATACTACCACGGGTGGTTATCCAACCCAGTCATGGTCAAAAAGCATGACAGAAGTTGGCGCATGTTCGTAGATTTCACTGATCTGAACAAAGCCTGTCCACAGGATAGTTACCCGTTACCGGAGATTGACTGGAAGGTGGAATCCCTATGTGGATATCCCTTTAAGTGCCTCTTAGACGCATATAAAGGATACCACCAGATCCAGATGGCGGAAGAGGACGCAAAGAAAACAGCGTTCCATACTAGTCAGGGCGTATACTGTTATACAAAAATGTCGTTCGGGTTAAAGAACGTCGGGGCAACATACCAGCGGCTTGTTGACAAAGCCTTTGACTCGCAGATAGGCCGTAACCTGGAGGTCTATGTTGATGATTTAGTCATCAAAAGTCATACGGAGGATGCACTCCTCCGAGACGTCCAAGAGACGTTTGACACATTGAGGAGGATTAATATGAAGCTAAATCCAAAGAAATGCACGTTCGGGGCAACGGAAGGGATGTTCCTAGGATATATATGATCGATCCAAATGGCATCAAGCCTTGCCCGGAAAAGACGGACGTAGTAATACAGCTACCATCCCCTCAGACACGGAAGGAGGTGCAGTCCTTAAATGGGAAGCTGGCCGGGCTAAACAGGTTCCTATAAAGTCCATAGAAAATTCGCTCCCCCTATTCAAAACACTCAAGAAGTGCATTAAGAAGGGAGACTTTCGGTGGACAAAAGAAGCTGAGGAAGCCTTTGGTCAACTTAAGCAACACCTCGCATCTCTCCTCATGCTAGTAGCTCCGCGGCCAAAGGAGGAGCTCATCATGTACCTATCAGTCACACATGGAGCAATAAGTGCGGTACTTATGACGGATAGGGACACAGTCCAAACTCCGGTCTACTTCATAAGTAGAACATTACAAGGGCCGGAGTTGAATTACTCCTCTATGGAAAAATTGGTTTTGGCACTAGTGTTTGCTACAAAACGAGTGCGCCGATACTTTCAGGTGCACCCAATTGTAGTCATTACTGACCAGCCAATAAAACAAGTCATCTCTAGACCAGATGTGGCGGGTAGGCTACAAAAGTGGAGCATTCTATTGGGAGAACACAACATATCTTATAGACCAAGGACGGCTGTTAAAGGCCAAATCTTGGCGGATTTCTTGATAGAGAAGCCGGATGAAGAAGGACCAATCGTAAAACAAGACGAAACTCCAGCAGAACCATGGGTGTTATTCACGGACGGATCTTCGTGTACGGATGGGTCAGGAGCTGGTCTCATCCTTACGAATCCGGAAGAAATGGAGTTTATGTACGCCCTTCGCTTTGAGTTCACAGCCACCAATAATGAGGCAGAATATGAAGCATTGATTGTGGGTTTAAAAATTGCCGCTAGAATGGGAGTCCGCAGCCTTGAGGCCTACGTGGACTCACGGCTTGTCGCGAACCACATTCTGGGAGGATATATAGCTAAGGAGGATAACATGGTCCGATACTTGGAGAAAGTCAAGTCACTCATCGCGGATTTCAGCAAGTTTTCTATCAAGCAGGTACCAAGAGGTGAGAACAAGAAGGTGGACGCTCTTAGCAAGATCGCGTCTACAAGTTTCGCCCACTTATCCAAGCAAGTCTTGGTGGAAATACTCAAGGAAAAGTCTATAACAGAAGGGGAGGTCGCTGCTATAGTTGAGGAGGACGGACCTACATGGATGACCCCGATCGTCAACTATTTGACTAATGAAACCCTTCCGGACGAAGAAAAAGCGGCACGACGCATCAGAAGGAAGTCGTAGCACTTCGAGCTTCGAGAAGGTATCCTTTATAAGCGCTCTTTCTTGCAGCCATGGTTGCGGTGTGTGGGACCACGTCAGGCCACTTACGTGATCAATGAGATACATGAAGGGTTATGCGGCATGCACGCGGGCCCCCGATCCGTGGTGGCTCGAGCCCTACGCACAGGATATTATTGGCCTACCATGCATAGGGACGCTCGCGACATGATTCGCAAGTGCAGTGATTGCCAAGTGCACAGACCAGTGCCGCGACATCCGC
The DNA here is from genome assembly GCA_025667525.1 of Glebionis coronaria. NCBI lineage: Eukaryota > Viridiplantae > Streptophyta > Magnoliopsida > Asterales > Asteraceae > Glebionis > Glebionis coronaria. Next base: position 3,859,565 of record CM046879.1, on the reverse strand, counting down.
AGCAGGAACTTAAACCTATTACATCCCCATGGCCATTCTATAAGTGGGGGATCGACATTGCAGGACCATTTCCTGTAGCTACGGGGGGAGTTAAGTTCTTGATTGTCGCAATGGACTACTTTACACGTTAGATAGAGGCCAAGGCAGTCAAATCCATCACAGGCAAACAAGTTAAAAAGTTTTTTTGGGAGAACATCGTGTGTCGTTTTGGCTTACCAGGAGAAATCATCTCGGACAACGGGAAGCAGTTCGCGGATAATCCATTCAAGGACTGGTGCGCAACATTGAATATCAAACGGCGCTTCGCGTCTGTTAAGCACCCGCAGATAAATGGTCTTGTGGAACGATCAAATAGAAGCTTGGGAAACGGCATCAAGGCACGCTTGGAGGAACGAAGTGCCAAATGGGTGGACGAACTACGACATGTTCTATGGGCGCATAGGACTATGATCAAAACAGCCAACGGGGACAATCCATTCGCATTGGCCTACGACACTGAAGCTGTTATACCAGCAGAAATAAGAATGCCTACCATCCACACGGCGGGGGTTAATGTCGTCACGAATGACGAGCAACTCCGGATCAATCTGGATTTGTTGGCGGAAAAAAAGGGAGATAGCGGCTATCAATGAGGCCAAGTCCAAGGCTAAAATGAAGGCTTATTATGACGCCAAGATTAAAGGTGTTTCTTTTCGACCGGGAGATTATGTCTATCGTGCTAACGAAGCAAGTCGAGCGAAGAAAACAGGAAAGCTAGGTCCTAAGTGGGAAGGACCGTATGAGGTCACGGAAGCCTTAGGACGGGGCACGTACAAGTTACGTGACATGGATGGCCGCGATCTAGAACGCACATGGAACATCTTCAATCTCAAAAGGTGCTATCTTTGAGAGCTACGGCTTCCGCATGGATACTTCACTATATCTGGATTTAATGAAGATCCATGTGCTCCCTCTGTTTTGTTTCTTATGTTTTTCTAGGATCTTTTTCCTTTTTAGGATTTCCCATTCTTGTTAAAACCAAAAATGTAAACGTTCTAATAAAATGCCGTGGTGCCTAGCTAGCTCCACGACTTGTTTTGTACAAATTGTTTTTCTTTAGATTCCGTTATAGTCATATGGATTTAATTGTTATTATTATAATGTGCCATGTCTTATTCATATGCATTCATTCAATACCGTACATGTACAATGCGCCTCCAGGTGGGGTAAGAGGATTAAGTGAACCTAATAATTCAACTTGTCACATAAGAGGGATGCAACCCTAGTGACGCGGATCATGTATCCATACTAGACACCTTGTTCACGAGACGTTGTGATAAGTTTCCATATTCTGTGCTCACGTAGTGCTTTGCATGGTAAAGACGCACGCCTCACGTCTAGTAAAGTATAGACTTAGTTTTATTCTGAGTAAGACGTGACATGTCATGCGACACAGATACATGATATCTAAAAGAATATAAACAAGTTTCCAAATCATCAAAATTGTCGTGCCTACCACGGACTTATACATAGCATGACAAGTGTTTACAATCATGAGGTACCGTGGACATCCACGGATAAATGTTTAAGGTCACAAACCAAACTGAAAAAATAGATAACAAATTAAGGGCATCCTACATAGGGGGAGAAACTTACCTATCTCCCATCGCTCCTCAGCCAGACAAGATGACATCTCACCACGTTCCTTCCGCCCCAGAGCTTGAGCCGCATTCCTCTCCAGCACCTCGCTTAATGGTTGTTCACCAACCACGATTCTGGTTACATCTTCATAAATAGGAAGAGTGAGGTGGCTGGGAGAGGGGGTGAAGGGAGCCCGGGAAGGTCCCTCACCTTGAGAAAATGCACCAAGACTTAGTTTCTCCATGATCTCCATGTTGGACGCATCTTTGGTGGCTTCCAGCTCGGCCAAGAAGGGATAGTGGAGATCGCGCATTGCAGCCATAGAAGCAGTCATCTTGTCAGCAGCCCCGATGTTGAAGAAGGCATGCTTTATGAAGTTTTGCTTCTTCCTTATCAGCTGTGCGGCCATGACTATTCCTTCATGGCGACCATGGTCGATGCCATCTGACAAGAGGTCTGCAAATTGCTGAACGAATTCAGGGGCTTCCAACACCTTGGTTACGGCCAAACGCGCCCCGTTACCCACCATCCACCTACGGCCAGCAACGGCTGCTAGTAGCTGGGGGTATAGCACATCGTCACACTCAGAGATGAGGGCATTCACTAACACATCCTTCTGGGTGGACTCCTCCTTCAGTTGTTCAGTCACGACCCTCTCATGAGCAAGCTCCTCTTTTATTTTCTCCCCGCCCTGGATCAACACATGGGCATCCTCAAGCTTCTTGTTGAGCATGGACACTTGGTTGGAGGAGGACTTGGCTGACGCTTCTGCTGCGGTCACCTGTGTGAGATACATCACTTATTAGAATGGTGGTTAGTATGGCATAGGAGTGATGCGGCGCGGATACATACCTTGGTTGTTGCAGCCTCAAGTTTTGTCTCAAGCTCGGCTACATGTTGGTCATGAGCATTGGCACGGGCCGATTGTTCTTTCACAGTCGCCTCGGCGGTAGCAAGCTGGGACTGGAGGGCGGCAATTTGGGCTTCATTGTCTTCAATCATCCTCTCTCTTCGGCCAACCTTCCTCTTGAGGGACTCCACATGCTCTAACGCAGCTTTAAATCTTACCCTCGTAGAAGTACCCATCGCCATTTGATCACCAAAGCGCCATTGTACTCATCCCCTAAATCCGCATGGCTTAGTACATTTACATCTCGTACCAAACCAGGGGGATGCAGTTATTAAGGTACTCACGACACTCCTCGGCCTCTCTCATCCGCGACGTAGTGGTGATCTTCCAGACAGGATTGAATGGTTGATGAGGGCCGGACATTGGGATATCTTGGGAAGCTGTGGGGGTACCTTCTTCAAAGGCAGGGTCGGATCTGGTTGCGGCTGTATGCAGCACAGGTTCTCTCTCCACTTCCTTCTCTTTCCCCTTATCTTTCTATGCATCTAGGGGAGGCGCGGCACCAGCTTGTTCATCTCTATAAACACACATTTGGAATAAATATCAATTATTGTTTAAGGAAAGTCGTGGCTCTTACTTAAAAAAGAGGTATACTTACATGTTATTCCCTGCTAGTTCTGATGTAGTCGGGGGAACTTGAGTGACCGGATCTACATGTGCGGCCCGCACCGTTTCGGAGGCCTGGGTGGTACTCCCAACAGATTGATAGAGGGGGTGGTCCTCGCGTAGTTTTTTAGGGGGGGGGGGGGGGGGCATTGGGTTCACCAACCTCGGCCTGGGCGACTCTTCTCACCCGCTTGTTTTTAATGCGGGTACGCTTAGGGGCGGGCTGGGCTTCTTCTTCTTCAGCTTCCTCTTCAAGTTCTTTTTCTGCTCCTTCATCTTCTTCTTCATTGACTTGTTGCATTTCCTCCTCGTCATCGCCCAACATTTGGCGAAGACTGGAGGTGGTTCTCTCAATATTGTCTCCTTGCTCTTCCCCGTATGCGGGGGTAGCAGTCTTAGGCGGCGAGGAGGGCCCGACTTCATCTTCAAGCATCATGTTATCACCATCCTCGTTGTCAAAGTCCACGGGGGTTCTCAGGAGTGTTGTTTCCTCTTAGTCTGAATGGGGGTCCGGCACGGCCTCTAGGGCAACCGTCACGTTTCGGGTATGCTCGAGGAGGGCTAGCTCGTTCTCACGTCTGGGACGGGATCCCTCTGGTATAAGCTTTGGATCGCCTTGACGTAGGATTCCAAAGAAGTTCATTTCTGCAACAATAAACGAAGCATATTAGTTATAGCACAAAAGTATGAGTACGTCTTTCATGTGCGGATTCTATACCTACCTTCACCATGCCTCCTCCAAAACACAGGATATCTGTTGGACGAGCCGAAATAGTTGCGGCTAATCCCTAGCAAACAGAGGAATGATTCGGGAAGGTTTCTATGAAACCCTGTTCTGTTCCTATCTATTTCTTGGGAATGTTGGGGATTATATGTACTGGCGTGCGGAAGAGGGTCATGAGATAACCTATGTTTGAAGACATAGTCGGCCGGCCACACTATCGATTCAATGACAAAGTAATGGTCGTACCAGTTTTTCAATGAGTCCATGGGCTTATTATGGGACTGGGGGCTATTGGGAGATCGTTTCTTAAAAGATAGCCAACCATTTACTATACTGGGGGTGTAAAATAGCCAGAATAGTTCTACGGTCGGAGGGATTCTTCTAGCGCGACAAAGGATTTCAAACTGACTAACCTTACATGCGCCTATACAGTGAAGCTGGCTAATATGTACATCATAATACCCTAAGAGATCTATGAGGAAACGAGTGAAAGGAATGCGGTAGTTGGCCGCATCAAAAAGACGAGTATATAGGCCAATCTTTCTCTGCGGAGCCTTAGTTATGAGGTCTCCGGCGCCAGGGAGAGAAGGGTGTAGATTGGTAGGGATGAAGTAATTGGTGCAAAAGTGATCTAATTGCTCCTCGGTCATTACATTGAGCACGGATCCAATGGAGGGGTTGTTTCTTTGGGCCATTACTAAATAAAAAGTTAAGGACGTGGTATTCTAACCTGCGAAGGAAGGGATCCGTGCGTGAGAAAGTGGTGCTAAGAAGAAAAGCTTTAATGGCAGAAATGGAGAAAAGGACTGTGTGTTACACACAGCCGTAGGGGTAGCTTATTTATAGGGTTGCCTTGTGAGTCATGGTCTGTTGGATGCATGACACGTGTTTGCCACTATCCTTAATCGTGTGGCTAGGGTGTAAGTGGCAAGTGAAAAGTCAGGTGGGACCCACGGGTCACTTCTGACTCAGTAGTTTACGCCGCTCGAGGTTCTGGCTGTTTTCACTTTGTCAGTCAAGTGGCAGGTGAACAGTCAATTATGTCGGGATATGCGGTCTTACGTAAGACCAAATTCAATGCTACATTTAATTCATCTCGGTCGTCACGTGCGGCTGAGGTACCATTGGAATAAATTCCTAAAGTCAGGCAGCCACGCGTGCGGCCAAAACAAATTTTTGATAATTATCATTCCCTCAAAAGATCTTTTTTTGGTACGTCCAGGGAGCTTCTTGATAGTCTAGAGGTTACGCCTATGGCTGTAACAACTAGACTGGGGGGACATGATGACGTATAGTCCCCAGCCGGGTCATAAACCCGGCCCACGGGTACTACCCGTATCTAGCCCATCACAGATGGGTGGGAATAATGTTATTTGAGCTTATGGGCTTGGATGAACAGTAACCGCACACACGTGTGCGGCCCACGGCCCGGCATGCCCGGTGCAGGGTTAGACAGAATTATACTCCTACTATGATTAGGATTTATCCCAAAGGAGAGGATATTCACTCACCATAATTAGAAGATAACAATCAATCTAAATTTGGTGATTATCCTTGCCTTGGGGCCGAAGCATCAGTGACAGCCCATTAGGGTTTCACTGCCTATATAAGGAACCCCCAAGGGTTCCACAAAGGTATTACGTTCTATACACTCTCAACTCATCCGATTCCTATAAACCCTAATCGATTACTTACTCTCACGTCGGAGTCTAATTGTGGGAAACATTCCCACGGTAAGCCTAACGCGTGTTGTTTAGTGTGTAGGATCCCAACCAGATAATTCACTTGGTGCAGGAGCCGGAGTCCAGCCAACCCGAATTAAGTCTAACTCGGGTCTAGCAAGGATCACCCAACTTTTGTATCAACAAGCAGGTTTCCTAAAATAGAATGTTTCCAAAAATAGAAAGTTTCCAAAAATAGCAAGTTTCCATATTTAGAAATAAGCTAGATTAATAAGCTAATAAGATGAGCTTAAGTTTTATTGGTTAAATATCATTAGTCATGTGATTATAATATAGTTTATTAACTAATACATGTAAATTAAATAAACAATAGGTTTTCGAATTTAATTAAATATAATCATGATTTAATTAAATTAAGCGTATAAAAATACTTAGGTTAAAACATTTATTAATATTTAATATTATTATAACCTAAATCATGATAATTAATTAATTACATGTCGTGTTTAATAACTAATTAATACAATAGTGTCAAATAAATAATTAAATACTTAGTTTATAACATGTTTTATATAATCATAATAATTAACCTAAGTTCATATTGTAATTAAATTATTTATATATCGTGCTAAATTAATTTAATTAACTTGACAATTAATATACTTGTAAAATTAAGTAAACTTGTAAAAGGAATCATAAATCGAACCGTGTATTATAATTTAAACGTGAAGTGAACCAGACCCGGAACCCCATGAACCGGACCAAATAACGTTAGTAATTCTTGTATAACTAAGGTTTTAAATAATATAACCTAACTTGACAAGATTAAAATCAATATTAAATAGATTAAATAAATTTAATATGGCATGATAAATTTTAATACTCTAATTAATTAAACTAGCTTGAAAATGATAACCAAACACCCCTTTTAATTTTTCTAAAACTGTTAACCAAACGCCCTGTCTAAAACCAGCAGCCAAACACCCCCGGTGTTGTTGCTGGCTGCGCAATAGCCACTGGCAGTAGCCAGTACCCCCTGCTACGTCCAAAATTCCCACCGAGACCACTAGGGCCTTGGTTCCCACTAACTGACCAAACACACCACTGGCCGCAGCCAGTGGTTTCCCCTGTTTGGCTACCGTTGCCACTGCTAAGCCAAACGTACCCCTGCTGGCTGCAGGGGTTGCGGCTGATGGAGTAAAAGCCCACCAAGAGTCTAGGACTCTCGGTTAGTGTGCAATCTGGCTGTAACCACATCACAACCCACAACCTTGATTGTTTCCCACGTTTATAACATTTAATAATCTATTTTATTCGTTTCTTGATCTATTACCCAAAAGAAAATAAAAAAAACGAGATCAAAGGTTACCTATTCGTTTTTAGGGTTTGGGAAACCTAAACATGAACCCCAACCTTGCCTCTCTTGGATCGACCCACGATCTGCTTCTCCTTGTTTCTTGGTGTTTACCCGTCGGGCAGCAAAGGAGACAAAAGAAGAAAAAAAAATACGGTTGTTTATTTGTGGTTTAGGGTTTTTATTAAATTTGTTGTCTAAAAGAAAAATAAGACCCCTCCATCTGTTTGTTTTTTAGCCGAACCAAAACACACTTGGGCCTTGATCCCAAGTCCTACTTCTGTTCTTCTTTGTCTAAACGGCCCTTATACGTGTTTACATAATTCACGTATTGTTAAACGATACGCGCAGTCGTGTTTTAAACTGTTGTGAATTTTCCCATGGTTACCCTTATACGTATTAAACGTAATTATTACATGCGTAGTTATTTGTCGTGTTGGATATTCGAGTCGCGTGATTTAGATAACGTGATTTATTATCTTGCGGTTTTACTTATTATACGTAGATTCATTTCGTAGCTTAATAATAATCATAACGTACGTAATTATTATCGTACGTAATTATTATCGTACGTAATTAATATACGTAATTACTCGTCGCGTCTATTTAATATACGCAAAAATCATGTTAGATGTTCGTGATTACGTGTTCGTGATTTATTCGTCATCGTTAATAATTATCGTGTATTAATACGTACGTAATTATTATCGTGTAATAACACGTACGTAATACTAGAAATTAATATTCGTGATACGTTTTCATGTTATATAAGGAACGTTTTAATCATGTATGTACGATCATAAGTGTATTGTTCATGGTAAAAGCATGTGGGTTTTACAACTCTTCCCCCCTAAAAAGAATAATTTGTCCCCGAATTATAGATAATGTAACTAGAAGCATAACATACCCGACACAAACTGGAAGGGTATGCAAGATAAAAGGAAATGAAGGTGACGTGAAACGTGACATAGCTTAAAAGGACGTGGGACATGCCGTGACTGAAAGAGTCTTACTTGATTATGGAAGGATGAGAGGATAAAATCCGGATGGACTCCTCCGTTTCCAAGTGGCTTCCCTCTCAGAACGGTTCCTCCACAAGATCTTGACACAAATGATAAATCTTGGTCCTCCTGACCTTGACTTGAAAACACGAAGAGTTCATGGTTATCAACGTAAGATAGATCCGCTGAATTTGATCGAGAGAATAAGAATTAATGTGCAATGGTAACTGAAACGTTATGGTGTAAAACAATCTAACTTAACTGATAATTAGCAGCGATGCACGAGACATATAGAAACGTAGTACGTGAAAATTTTTGAACGTGATACGTGAAAAATTTTGAACGTGATACGTGAAGATATGGTGAGTGTAGTATGAGTAAACATATCTTGATCCATGATACATGTAACATATCGTGAACGTGATATGAGGAACGTGGAATGAACATGACATGTGAAACATATTGTAAACATGTAATACAACTGTGGTAACGCAAAACGTTACAAGGTGAGACGTGGAATGTGACGTGAAACGTCTATCTGCGGATAAGGAGTTATACTAAACTTGAGTCTGGTCTCTCCAGTTCTTGCAAAACTTCCCAGAACGAAGATGAACGTAAAATCGTAAGCCAAGATACGATCATGAACGTGAATAGCGTCATGAACGTGAGCGTGAAAGCAAGTCGTGAAATTAGAACAAGGACGTAGACGTAAATAAGGAGCACAAATGCGAACCTTCGTCTGGCCCGATAGCTGAGGGATTACCAAGTGGTCGGATGCGCCCTGACTGGAACACGTCCGATCAGTCTGTTGGTTCTGAAATTCTTGTGGATGTGAGGATTCTGCAGACTTGGTCAAATTGTTGACAATAACCCAGATAGCATCTTGCTTCTTCTGAGTTTGCGTTAATCTGGTAACCAAAATTCGTGGGGATCTTGTCCCATTTTTTTATCACAATTCTGATGGTGGATAAACATCCCAGTCAGTTGGTGTTCTATCTTAACCTGTTGGTATGTCAGGTACCTAGATATGAACGTAACTGTATCTTGCTTCGTAGAAACTTGATACATAGAAATTTACGAAACTATGAGTCTCCAAAATTAGACTTCTCTTAGCGTAGGATTTTCTGAAACACCTAATGTAGTGTAGGGTTCTCACCTTTACGCATAAGCTGAGTCATGGTAAGATTAACCGTGGGAATCCATATGATTCAGCATGTCACTGTAATCAAACAGAATTGATATTCAAAAATTTCTAGGGTGAAATTTCTCCTGTCCTAGAATTTGCAAAATAGTGCAAATATGGTCTTCCGGCTCTTCTCCAGACTTAGAGAAAATCAGGTTGTCCCTGAAGAAAACACTAATGAATTTGTTTATGAGTTCATGGAAACTCGATTTATTAAGTCGATAATGCTGTTGGAGCATTTATGAGACTAAAACAGAATCATGAATCTAACATGACCGAGTCGTGTACAAATAGCAGTCATGGACATGTCCTGATCTTTCACTCGTTACTCTTGGCAGCATGATCATGAATCTGATCTTGGAAAAGTGTTTGACATCCTAAATTCGATTGAACATGTTGTCAATGCATGGAGGAGAATAACGGTTATGAATGGTGATTTGTTTAAATCGACGGTAGTCGACACATAATCTCATGTTACCGTCCTTCTCCTTGAACGTTCTTCTGAACTATATGCGAAGATTTTAGAATAATCGGCTGGTTATGCGAAAAAGGAACTTTCGTAGTCGTGTCTTAACTGACAGCTAGAAAATTTTTGCAGTCATAGCTAACAACGCACGTGCTTATCAAGAATAGATAATTTGTACAGATTTTCCTGATGGAAAACCATGTTGAATGTATTCAGGAGCCTGAAAATTTCTATACAAAATCATGAATCGTAGCAGGGCGTGTTGTTCGTAGTCCTTAATTATGAAATTCAACTCGTGTCTGTCTGAGGAAGTGCGTTAGCAGCCTGGATCTCATCCTTAGGCTGAAGGAAAACCTTCGTATACATGGGGAATATGAATGGCGTCCTTTATGGTAATGTAAATATATGGAATATGGTGCAAGAAATGAAAGTGTCATCGAGTAAACATGACAGATCTCACTGGTACGCCGGTGCTGGTACTGAATTCTTGTGGCCTGATTAATACATGGCACCACAAAATGGGTATACCCTTTGGATGGTACCCTGAATTCTTTAGGGATGTTCCCGAATTAGACGTGAGTTATGTGTCTTGACTCGTGTTTTGGGAAATATAAGCATGACATGTGTCTTGACTTGTGTCTTAACATGTGTCTTCAGAAAGTATACGTGAGACATGTGTCTTGACTGATGTCTTGACATGTGTCTCGAGATGTGAAACGAATAGAACTACAAATATTAGGTTAATATGCCAAATTGGCAAATCGGTTGGACTACTGCTCCTTTGTATTTCTGATCACGTCCGCGGCCGGAGCTTCGGTTGCGATTGCTAGGATAGTTGCTGTCATAGTAGTGGTTACTATCGTCTTGTCTGTCAGTTCCATGACGGTCATTCTCATGAATGTGATTCATGTAACTATTTAGTTGAGTGGCCGGCTGGTACCGGTTTTTACTCGTATGACTGAAATGACAACTTAATGACGTGTGACATGTAACTAAGAATTAGGGACAATGGTTAATGAAAATCGTCTGATGGTGAAGCATCTTCTCGTCCAATTGCTTTGCTCTGACGCCTTTGTCTTCGTCTTAAAGGATCTTCAGGTTTTGAACAACATCCGCATCTCGTAGCGTCTCCAAACATCAGCCGCATCAACCTTTAGTAAAATCTCCAAGTTATGAGTGGCATCAGCAATCTTGTAGAATATCAGCAAGTGGAAATACGCCTGAGATGATTCAGAATCAACAAGCGAATACTCGTGAAGTATTGCAAGTGAAATACACATGGATTCAGGTACGTGTAATACACATGGAATAGGGTACATGGAGTACACATGGAATGTACATGAAATGATCAGTATGGGGTCGATCATTTGTCATGATTTTAAAGGAATATAATCGGTTAAACGGTTAGAAAAACCATCATGATAACCTGGCAATGCCAGTATATACCTTATTCTGGTTGCATAGAGAAACACTAACGTGCGGTTAAACGAATTTCAACAATGATTTTCCTGAAAGCATGATTAATGAAAACTAACCATGACTATCATGAAAGCAGGATTTAAATGAATTCCAACAGTGTCTTGCATGAAAGCATAAGCAACAATAGAGACGTAAGACGTAATCAACATGAAGAAGAAATCATCATGAATAAACATGAAACAACTTAACATGAAGGAGTATATAACATAATCAGCATGAAACTGAAGTTAACCATGATAGTATGAAAGCATACTTGACATAAAAGACATCGTAACTTATGAGGGGACATGAAAAAAAATTTATGCCAATAAATCATGAGAAAAATTTTATGCATGAATGCATTATGCATTTTATAAAACCTTATATGTGCGGGGGGACGCCTATGGGTCGGTCCCAAAACAAAAGACAATGGCGAGGGGACGCCTATGGGTCGGTCCTAAAGTTAAAAGTTTCGATAAAAGCACATGCGACTAAATAGGGCCAGTCCTGTACCAACCATTACTTAGTCAAAATTCCTGCAACAATGATACATGAAACATAAATAAGTAAAAATCATTTGTCCAAAACATATCAGAAAAAAATTTATGTGACTAATTATGAACTACTGGTGTTCAGTCCACATAGTCACAATTTACGAAGAACATCATGCATGAAACAACGACACATAACTAAATATGAATGACGGTTGTCCATCCATATTAGTAAAACAATATCGATGAAAACATCAAGGTTAAAGCATCAAGGTGCTGAAAACATCATGGTTAAAACAACAATGCGCTGAACACATCTATACGTGGAATAACAAACGTTGGCTTAGGAAGCTCCTCGTGACTACCCACTAGTCACAGGTCAAGTTTTAGAGCCTACAGGTCGAAGCCTTAGCTCTGATACCATAATTGTAACACCCCATTTTGGTAAATGGAATGTCACACGTGATTATGGCGTGTCATCAAAGCATGCAAGGTAATATATAGTAAAACATACATGACCATAGGGAAAACCGGAATCAAACATCGGTTCCCAAACATAAGCCCAAAACATAATAAAGTAACGGAAATGAGAAATGACTAAACAAGCATAGATATATAAAGGCAAAGGAAGAAGTCTATGGCAGCTTCCATCCTATGCACGTCCTCCAAATGCTCGAGTCCTGGGTACCTGCCGTTTTGGGAACATGAAAGGTAAACGGCTGAGCATAACGCTCAGTGCACGGATATACAAACATAGCATGAATAACATAAGCATATACAACATATAGCAGCGGAAATGTATATGTCCTGGAAAACCTGGTATAACTTAATAAAACTGGTTTTATAGTTTGAAAATCCTTATGTTTATCTTATAAAAACTGTTTAACATGTCAACCGTTAAGCAAATATAGGTCACGAAATATCAACGTGCATGAATACTTGGAGGGATGACCTCGTCATGCAAATTAGAGGGGCTGCCTCTAATTTAAATATAAGTTTTTGGGTAGGAGGGATCAGCTCCTTGTGAAGGATGCAAAGCACACACCACATTCACCTGAATAATCTGCTGAAAACATGTAACCTAGGATGCACCCATACGCCCCACATGATAATAATAATAATATGGCCAAAAGCTGAAGGGACGCCACGAGCTATCACTCCGTCGTGGTGGAGTCATAACACTAGTGCCTCTAGTGTTATGGTTATGGTACCTCCATAACTAGGTGAAATTGGTCATGCATGTATATGGCTTTAGGTATCTAATTAAACATAAGCAATTTAAAAACATATAAAACATATACTGGGGAAACAGTTGGCTGCATACGAGGAATCCTAATAAGGAAGAATGTCCATACTGAAAGGACGGAGAATCCGTACCTTGTGTCCAGTGAACGAAGAAGACGAACAGGAGAGAGTCCTACTTCGATCTCACTAATGCTACATAAATAATATACGTGTATAAGTATTCTGATTAATGGGTACGTAACTGGTTTTATATCATTTCTTAGCTTGTTTTATATGTTCATGTCATGTTTCACTGATTTTAACATTATGCTGTGTTTATCATGTATTACGTATACTCTGATTAAGTATTACTTGTATTTCTTGTATGATTATACTTGTTGTGTAATAATAAGTAACTTTCTAAAAATAGCAGGTTTCTTAAAATAGAATGTTTCCAAAAAAATAGAAAGTTTCCAAAAATAGCAAGTTTCCATATTTAGAAATAAGCTGGATTAATAAGCTAATAAGATGAGCTTAATTTTTACTGGTTAAATATCATAAGTCATGTGATTATAATATAGTTTATTAATTAATACATGTAAATTAAATAAACAATAAGGTTTTCGGATTTAATTAAATGTAATCATGATTTAATTAAATTAAGCGTATAAAAATACTTAGGTTAAAACATGTATTAATATTTAATATTAATATAACCTAAGTCATGATAATTAATTAATTACATGTCATGTTTAATAACTAATTAATACAATAGTGTCAAATAAATAATTAAATACTTAGGTTATAACATGTTTTATATAATCACAATAATTAACCTAAGTTCATGTTGTAATTAAATTAATTATATCGTGCTAAATTAATTTAATTAACTTGACAATTAATATACTTGTAGAATTAAATAAACTTGTAAAAGGAATCATGAATCGAACCGTGTATTATAATTTAAACGTGATGTGAACCGGACCCGGAACCCCATGAACCGGACCAAATAAATTTAGTAATTCTCGTATAACTAAAGTTTTAAATAATATAACCTAACTTGCCAAGATTAAAATCAATATTAAATAGATTAAATAAATTTAATATTGCATGATAAATTTTAATACTCTAATTAATTAAACTAGCTTGAAAATGATAACCAAACACCCCTTTTAATTTTTCTAAAACTGTTAACCAAACGCCCTGTCTAAAACCAGCAGCTAAACACCCCCGGTGTTGTTGCTGGCTGCACAGTAGCCACTGGCAGTAGCCAGTTCCCCCTGTTGCGTCTAAAGTTACCACTGAGACCACTAGGGCCTCGGTTCCCACTGACTGACCAAACACACCACTGGCTGCAGCCAGTGGTTTCCCCTGCTTGGCTACCGTTGCCACTGCTAAGCCAAACGTACCCCTGATGGCTGCAGGGGTTGCGGCTGATGGAGTAAAAGTCCACCGAGAGTCTAGGACTCTCGGTTAGTGTGCAATCCGGCTGTAACCACATCACAGCCCACAACCTTGATTGTTTCCCACGTTTATAACATTTAATAATCTGTTTTATTTGTTTCTTGATCTATTACCCAAAAGAAAATAAAAAAAAAACGAGATCAAAGGTTACCTATTCGTTTTTTGGGGTTTGGGAAACCTAAACATGAACCCCAACCTTGCCTTTCTTGGATCGACCCACGATCTGCTTCTCCTTGTTTCTTGGTGTTTACCCGTCGGCAGCAAAGGAGACAAAAGAAGAAAAAAAATACGGCTGTTTATTTGTGGTTTAGGGTTTTTATTAAATTTGTTGTCTAAAAGAAAAATACGACCCCTCCGTCTGTTTGTTTTTAAGCCGAACCAAAACACACTTGGGCCTTGAGCCCAAGTCCTACTTCTTTTATTCTTTGTCTAAACGGCCCTTATACATGTTTACATAATTCGCGTATTGTTAAACGATACGCGCAGTCGTGTTTTAAACTGTCGTGAATTTTCCCATGGTTACTCTTATACGTATTAAACGTAATTATTACATGCGTAGTTATTTATCGTGTTAGATATTCGAGTCGCGTGATTTAAATAACGTGATTTATTATCTTGCGGTTTTACTTATTATACGTAGATTCATGTTGGAGCTTAATAATAATCATAACGTACGTAATTATTATCGTACATAATTAATATACGTAATTACTCGTCGCGTCTATTAAATATACGCGAAAATCATGCTAGATGTTCGTGATTACGTGTTCGTGATTTATTCTTCATCGTTAATAATTATCGTGTATTAATACGTACGTAATTAATATCATGTAATAACACGTACGTAATTCTAGAAATTAATATTCTTGATACGTTTTCATGCTATATAAGGAAAGTTTTAATCCTGTACGTACGATCGTAAGTGTACTGTTCATGGTAAAAGCATGCGGGTTTTATACAGGGTATGTTCGTTATACCCTTCATGACTCATTTAGGAATAACCAATTCATGGAGCGGTTGGAGTATCACGGGAGGGACTATAACGAATCCAGTTATTTGGAGTTACGAAGGTGTGGTTGGAGCGCATATTGTGTTTTCTGGGTTGTGCTTTTTGGCACCTATTTGGCATTGGGTGTATTGGGATTTAGAAATTTTTAGTGATGCATTTATTTCTTGCAGGTGTGGCTTGCTTTGGTTTTGTTGCATTTCATGTAACAGGCTTATATGGTCTTGGCATATGGGTGTCCGATCCTTATGAGCTAACAGGAAAAGTACAACCTGTAAATCCAACGTGGGGTGTGGAGGGTTTTGATCCTTTTGTTCCGGGAAGAATAGCCTCTTATCATATTACGGAAGGGACTTTGGGCATATTAGTGGGCCTATTTCATCTTAGCGTCCGCCCGCCTCAACGTCTATACAAAGGATTGCGTATGAGGAATATCGAAACTGTCCTTTCCAGTAGTATCACTGCTATATTTTTGCAGCTTTTGTTGTTGCCGGAACTATGTGGTATGGTTCAGCGACTACCCCCATCGAATTATTTGGGCCTACTCGTTATCAATGGGATCAAGGGTAATTTCAACAAGAAATATATAGAAGAGTTAGCGCGGGGTTAGCCAAAAATCAAAATTTATCAGAAGCTTGGGCTAAAATTCCTAAAAAACTAGCCTTTTATGATTACATAGGAAATAATCCAGCAAAAGGGGGATTATTTAGGGCGGGATCGATGGCTAATGGGGATGGAATAGTGGTTGGATGGTTAGGACAACCTGTCTTTAAAGATAAAGAAGGGCGTGAACTTTTTGTACGGCATATTCCTACCTTTTTTGAAACATTTCCGATCGTTTTGGTAGACGGAGACGGGATTGCTAGAGCTGATGTTCCTTTTCGAAGGGCAGAATCAAAGTATAGTGTAAAACAAGTAGGTGTGACTGTTGAGTTCTACGGCGACGAACTCAATGGAGTCACTTATAGCGATCATGTTACTATAAAAAAATATGCTACACGCGCTCAATCGGGGGAAATTTTTGAATTAGATCGTGCTACTTTGAAATCCGATGGTGTTTTTCGTAGCAGTCCGAGGGGTTGGTTTACTTTTGGACATGCTTTATTTGATTTATTCTTCTTCTTCGGACACATTTGGCATGGTTCTCGAACTTTGTTTAGAGATGTTTTTGCTGGTATTGACCCAGATTTGGATGCTCAAGTAGAATTTGGAGCATTCCAAAAACTTGGAGTTCCAACTACAAAAAGACAAGTAGTCTGATCCAACATTTCTTTGGTTTCTTTCGAATCTATTTTCTTTTTATTATTTGATATAGGGATAGGGTACCCGAGAAATCTTGATTTGAATCTTGAATTTTTTTACTCTTGCTCTTTCTTTATCCGGGATATGATCCCCCCAAAACATAAACAGGTATGGAAACTATAATTGTAAACGACGATCGAATCTATGGAAGCATTGTTTTATATATTCCTCTTAGTCTCGACTCTAGGGATAATTTTTTTTGCTATCTTCTTTAGAGAACCGCCAACAATTCAAACTAAAAATGAAAAAACGAAATGATTTTTCATTATTGAAATTGAAGTAATGAGCCTCCCAATATTGGGAGACTCATTACTTCAATTAGTCCCCATGTTCCTCGAATGGATCTCTTAGTTACTGAGAAGGTTTCCCAAAAGCGGTATATAAGGCGTACCTAGTAAAACTTACAAGTAAACCAAATATAAAGATGGCGACTAGGGTTGTTGTTTCCATTATTATATAATTTCAATACCAGAATGAATCTATAGTAGGATCGTTTATTTACAATGGGATGGTATAAAAAGTCAACATATTTCAATGAATATAATAGGATTTATGGCTACACAAACTGTTGAGGGCGGTTCTAAAGCTCGTCTAAGACAAACTACTGTAGGGATGTTATTAAGACCCTTGAATTCGTAATATGGTAAAGTAGCTCCTGGGTGGGGAACAACCCCTTTGATGGGGGTCAAAATGGCTTTATTTGCGGTATTTCTATATATTATTTTGGAGATTTATAATTCTTCCATTTTATTGGAAGGAATTTCAATGAATTAGATCTACAAGAACCCCTAAGTCTTAGATTTTCAATTAAAAATGAATCCTTTAGAGCTCGGATTTCTAGCTCATTCTATTTTTGATTTTGGTAGTTCGACCGTGGAATTTCTTTGTTTCTGTATTTCTGGAATATGAGTGTGTGACTTGTTATAATTGATCCTATTGATAGTACAGAGAGTAGGTCTGTCATCTTTTTAGAGATGGTTTTACTTTGTCAGATATTTTTTATAGTCTCTGGAACACGGAATATATTAAATAGATTAAGAAATATTTGAACTATGAGTCATACTTAATATGCAAACCTCGTGGACGGACTCCAAAAAGATTCCAAGAATTTAGAAAAGAAAAATTAATTGTTTCTTCTTTCAAATGTATGCTTATTTTGATTCAAAGACAACTCTTTCTTCGGATTTTTGGTTATTTTCTATTCATGGAATAAGGGATGATCCGCATATTCTTACTCAGGGAATCTTTAGGCTTAAATTAGTCTTTTTATCGAATCATCGTGGTTTTAGTATGAATCTGGGGTTTTAATCGATTCATAGGGTCTTAACAAGAGAATTCCTATCAATAATAAATAAATAAATAATAAAAAATTATATACAACAACAAATAAAAGAAAAATAAAGAAATAGGAAAGAGAGGATTCAAGAGGCCCGTAAGGATCAACATAAAGACAAGTGAGCCACTTGATATTTTGTTATTATCACCACAAAGAAGAACTTTCGGATTTTTTGTTATTCATATCTTCAGAGCAGATTGAATCGGAAAGCAATAAGTTTTTTTTCTATTACATATCCGTTCCGACCAGTATTTGGGTGTTTTTGCTTGAGCTGTATGAGATGAAAGTCTCATATACAGTTCTCAGATGGGGGATCACACCTATCTCAATAAAGTCTATTAATGGTTTGAAGAACGTCTCGAGATTCAGGCGATTGCGGATGATATAACTAGTAAATATGTTCCTTCTCATGTAAACATATTTTATTGCTTAGGGGGAATTACGCTTACTTGTTTTTTAGTACAAGTGGCTGCAGGCTTTGCTATGACCTTTTACTATCGTCTGACTGTTACGAATGCTTTGCTTCTGTTTAATACATAATGACTGAAGCGAATTTTGGTTGGTTAATCCGATCAGTTCATCAATGGTCAGCAAGTATGATGGTCCTAATGATGATCCTACATGTATTTCGTGTATATCTCACTGGTGGATTTAAAAACCTCGTGAATTAACTTGAGTTATAGGTGTGGTTCTGGGTGTATTGACTGAATCTTTTGGTGTAACTGGTTATTCCTTACCCCGGGACCAAATTGGTTATTGGGCAGTTAAAATTGTAACAGGTGTACCTGACACTATTCCTGTAATACGATCCCCTTTGGTAGAATTATTACGTGGAAGTGCTAGTGTGGGACAATCCACTTTAACTCGTTTTTATAGTTTACACACTTTTGTATTGCCGCTTCTTAATATCGTCTTTATGTTAATGCAGTTCCCAATGATACGTAAACAAGGTATTTCTGGTCCTTTATAGAGAAGATATAGCATAGATATTTTAATTCATCATTTATCACTTGGGGTAGGAACGATAGTATTTTATTACTACAAGTATTGTTGTCCCTAATAATATGTGATGATTAAACAAGAAAAATAGATAGAAGATAAATGAATTCTAGAGAGAGAAAGTAGAGAGAGAATGGTTGGAAACTTGGTGACTATTAGATTGAGAGTGAGAGAATACAAATGAGCCAACCTCCTCCTAACATGCTAGGAGGAGGGTATATATAGTCCACCCACATGTGTGCTTGTATGGGCTATATATTAATGGACCGGGCTTTCCTTTTAGGCTTTAGTTACTTATGAATGAACTTTAGCTTAAAGTTAAGCCCGTAAAGCACGACTAATCTACTACCTATTACAACGTTCTAAAATACGATACATAATAAACATATGACCGAACATTCTTGTTTGACTCAATATTTTGAAGCTAACAATCTCCCCCAATGAGAGGTCATTACCCTTTGTCATTTGGATATTTGTAGAGATTACTAATCTCGCCATAAATGAGTCTTGAACATGTAACAGTAGTCTTGTTCCTTCATGCTGTGATCTTTGAGCCTTTGTTATTGTCTTTCGTCTTTGTCTTTAATCTTGAGATCTTTAAATCATCCTTGACTTGTCTTTGCTATCTTGCGATCTTGTGTCTTCATCCACATGCTCACACTATTAATTGTTGAATGTGTCTTTAGGCATGAGTATGTGGTTTTGAATCTTTGACTTTGCTGAGTACACCGTAACGCCACTTTCTCGAGATAAAAACATAGACATGGACTGAATGGCTTTGACATTCGTCCTAAATCGGTAGCGTTTTACCTCTGGTCGGTGAAGACCGTTATACGATATTAAATACCGTACCTGTGATTAGGTAGATTCAATTAAGAATCTCCTTGACAGGGTTTCGCGGCTGTACTATCCGTTCTCTTTACTCACCGTCTCAAAGCAAGACTACGAACATAAAGAGTGAATCAATTGGATAAATATCCGCTTGATTAAATTCGTCAATTCAGATTCCTGGAACAAGTTTGATTCTTAAAGAATCTTACCATTGTTGCTTTCCAGTTGACACAAGCTTGATTCATAAGAATCTCACAAGTCACCCACCGTAGCGCTGTTTGAGGTTGACGCTAGAAGGATTTCCATTCTTCACTGTAAATATTAATGAATATCACTTTGAATGTTCTGAAAAGATCATAAAGATATTACGTAGAAACCTGAAACGAGTTTGAATCAATTCAGAATCAAACCACTGTTGCTTTTCACTTCTACATATGTTTAATTCATAAAGAATCGTACATATGACCTACCGCTGTGTTGTTTGATGTTAACACTGGAAAGGTTTCTACTCATCATTGTGAATACTGAGTAGTATCACTCTGAGTTTTCTAGCAATATCGCAAGGATATAGCGTAGGACTCTCTTTATTGTCATTTCGTGTGTCCTAACGAGATTTGATTGATCTCCTGGCTCTAGACTCGATTTGTGCACTTTTAGTGGTCGAAGGCTGGAGCAGATGCCACCTATTCAATATCAACTATCTCGGAGTGAGAAAGTTAATAGAAGTCATGTTGATCTTCGTGACAGTAAAACAAACTTCTTTTGAGAGAAGCCTGAGTAGCTAGGTAAGGGTTGTGCTTTACATCACTGGGTCCATGATGAGTTGTCTTCATGATGTGTTGACCCGGTTTCTGCCTAAGTTGTATGGAGGGCTAATTTCTTTACACCCTTTATCCTTACATTTCTTTTTCATTCTTCAACCCCTTTAATGCTTACCAAGACATCATTACTAGCACCTTGTTGTGATTGTTCCAGTGCTAGCTTCAGTACTTAGTCTGCATTCAGCTACGTTCACATTCTACTCCATCTTTCTTAAGGACTTCTAATAATCTATTGGATTGTCCCTGGGAAGATCCCCCCGGTTCTGGTTGGATCATGGGAATTAAACCTAACCACCCTTTTGACACCAATAACGTCATGGATTAAAGATGTTGTAGGTATTTGATCATAACCATAAAAACCATGAACTTTCAAGTGGCTTCAAGAAATGCTCCCCCTATACATGTGCATCGATAATCGAAATTGTTTCGCACATGTGGATAAGAGTTAAAGTGCTTGAGTCTTTAGATCACATTTTAATCACATTTTCTCCCCTATCTCTAATATATAAAATCTTTTGATATTAGAGATAACAAATTTGATTAAAATATATTGCGAAGAAAATAGTCTTGAGAAATTTTCGGGAGAAAAATGTGTCAAACATAGCATGAATTTTGAAAGATCCCCCTCAAAAATTGATCCAATTG
This sequence comes from Glebionis coronaria, assembly GCA_025667525.1. Taxonomy (NCBI): domain Eukaryota; kingdom Viridiplantae; phylum Streptophyta; class Magnoliopsida; order Asterales; family Asteraceae; genus Glebionis; species Glebionis coronaria. The sequence goes on along the minus strand of CM046879.1, from coordinate 3,838,442 downwards.
AATTGTCATTGTGAGGATGTGATCCACATTACACTTTTGAGGATAGGATTTGTTGAACACACAATTTTTGAAAGATTTTGAATAATAATTGAGAAATTATTGAAAAAATTGTGTTCAACGCTTTTCGAAAAACTCTATTTCTTTTTGGCGAAGATGTTTTTCTAAAACATTAACTTGAGTTCATAGACTTTGAATGTCTTGACGAATCCACTCAAGTGTAAGAAGATTTCTCTTTTTTTATTGAGGGTAAGAGCACGAAATCGTACACTCCCCCGTGAATATAGATCCGGGTTGTAATCTGAAAGTGATTACAGGTCATTGTGTTGAGCTCAAAACGTTGAATGTTTTGTGACATGCTCAATCCAAGATAGATCGCTCTATCCGTTGTTGGAAAAATTGTCCAAAATAGACATTTTCCTTTATTAAAAATAGAAATGACATGTTTTGAAAAAATATTTACAACTTTCATTCGAGCTTTATGTACAGACCCGTGTCGTTATTGAGCGACATTTCTAGGCACTTTCATATTATCGATACTGAAAGACATGTCGAGAATAATATTTTTGGATTTTCAAAGATTTTTAATTCTGTGTTTTGTTTTTATTTGTTTTATATTTTTGTATTTTGCTTTTTCAAAGATATTTACAAGTAGATGTTTGATAGATAAATCAAGCAGGCACCTTTGCCAGAATCTCCAGGTCTGCTGGAGTCAAACATCTCATACCAATTTGCCTAACAAGGTACTCAAACCTATCTTTTGATAGAGCTTTTGTAAACAAGTCGGCTAATTGGTAATCCGTTCCAACAAAGTATAGTTCAACGATACCTCTTTCAACTTGTCCCTTTATGAAGTGATATCTGACATCGATATGCTTCGTGCGGGAATGCTGTACCGGATTACAGGAGATGGCTATGGCCGACTTTGAGTCACAGTACATAGGTACTTTATCAAAGTGGAAGCCATAGTCCGTGAGTTGTGTTCTCATCCAAAGAACTTGAGCACAACACGCAGATAGAGACACATACTCCGCTTCGACTGATGACAGTGACGTGCAATCCTGCTTCTTGGAAGACCATCCTACGAGCTTATCTTGACCTAGAAATCGTGCACCACCATAAGTACTTTTTCGTGTATCAAGACACTCTACATGATCAGAATCTGAATAGGCCGTTAATAGGAAACCGGTTTCCCTCGGATACCAGAGTCCCAAATGAATGGTATTCTTGAGGTACCGAAAGATCCGTTTAACCTTCTTGAGGTGCTTTTCAGTGGGTCGTGCTTGATATCGTGCACTATAACACATAGCATATGAAATCGGGTCTACTTGCTGTCAAGTACATGAGGGAGCCGATCATTGAACGATATCTCGTTTAATATATGGCATTTCCCTCCAAGTCAACATCTAGCGATGTGGTTGATAAAGGTGTTCCAACGGGGTCACATGAAGTCATACCATGCTTTTTGATTATCTCTTGACAATACTTAGCTTGGTTGATAAATATACCACTTGGGGATTGGTGAACTTGAATTCCTAGAAAGAATTTTAGTTCGCCCATCATTGACATTTCAAATTTGTTGTGCATTACTTTTTCAAGCCATTTGAAAGTTTTGGGTTTGTAGACCCGAAAATAATGTCATCAACATAAAACTGCACAAGCAAAATGTCATCCCCATATTTATAAGTGAACAAAGTTAGATCAATGAAACCTTTTGAGAAACCTTTGGATACCATAAATTTCGAGAGCTCGTCGTACCACGCCCTTGGAGCTTGCTTGAGTCCATAAAGTGCTTTGTGGAGACGATACACCTTGTCAGGATAATGAGGATTAACGAATCTTTCCGGCTGCGTAACATAGACTTCTTCCTTCAAAGGACCGTTAAGAAATGTTGTCTTCACGTCCATTTGATAAACAGTGAATCCCTTATGTGCAGCATAAGCAAGTAAAACTCTGACCGCTTCCATACGAGCGACTGGTGCAAATGATTCGTCAAAATCAATTCCCTCTTTCAGGCCATACCCCTTAGCCACTAGCCTAGCTTTGTTCTTGATGATCGTGTTTTCTTCATCCATCTTGTTTTCCAGATCCAACGATTATTTAATGGAATCACATCGTATGATCTGTCAACAAGTTCCCACACCTTAAGTCTTTCAAATTGTTGAAATTCATCCGTCATTGGTTCAATCCAAGCATGATCAGTCATGACTTCTTTCATGTTTTTCAGTTCAGTTATACTCACAGCGAGTGCGAACATACAAACATCGCCATCGGTTTCTAGTTGTCGTCTTATACGAACAGGCTGTGAAGGGTTTCCAATTACGTGAACCAAAGGATGATCTCGGGTCTAATGATGTGTTGACGGATGTCGTTAATAAAACGTATGCATATTCGACGGACCAACATGGAGAGTAGAAGACTCTCCAGTTTCATGTACCGATGTACCGAATGGGTTGTGAAAATCGTCATCGTCAGATAAAGCATTGCTTGCTTGATTTGTGTTCTCTGGAGCAATGACAGTAGTTGTGGATGTTGTAGGATCGATTGTTGAAGTGATATTCTGAGGAGGTAAATCTGCAGCAACCCGTGTTGAAGTAGATGAAGTTGTATCCTTTTGTTGACGATGATCGGTATCATCATTCTTATCATAAGTGACGGCGGAAGACTTTGATACAACATGTTTCTCCCCCCTGAAATATTCATACAACATTGGTCCATACAACATTTCCAACTCTTCAAGTTTCGTGTCCACTGTCATATCTGCTCTTGGAAAATGTTCTTGAACCGGCTTTGAACTTGATGGTTCATTGTTGTGGTCTTAAATTCCGAGTTTTGTGCGGTTGTGCACAAAAGTCTCTTGTCTTTTTAGATGGGGAGTTAAACTGCTTTGTTCAAGTGCCATCTCTTGCAACTATCAATTTTGTTCTCTTGTTGTACACTCTATATTAGGGATGAGCATTTGGACCCGAATCCCGAAACCGAACCGGAACCGTACCGGAACCGTACCGATTCCCGGTACCCGAATCCCGTTCGGTACGGTACCGGTACCACGAAATAAGGTGAAAAAAAATTCGGTACCACTAATTCGGTACGGGACCGGTACCAAATAGGGAAATTCCCGAAAAAAAACGGGAAAATCCCGATTTTCCGGTACCGGTACCGGTACCGATACCCGAATCCCATTCGGTACGGTACCGGTACCATTAATTTATAATCGAGAAAAATTCGGTACCACTAATTCGGTACCGGTTCGGTATGGTACCGGTACCGTGCTCATCCCTACTCTATATCCATCAGACTGAGTTGCATATCCCACTAGAATACATGCATCACCTTTCTCTTTCATCTTGTCCGTATTTTCACCATCTCGAATTATGTAACACGTACATCCAAAAATATGAAGGTATTTGAGTGAAGGTTTGCGATCATGAATTATGTGATATGGTGTCTTTTCGTGTCTTGGGATAATTAAGGAACGGTTTTGTGTGTAACATGCGGTTGACACGGCTTCGGCCCAAAATAATAATGGTAGTTTTGAAGCGTATAATAATGTTCGAGCAGCCTCAACTAAAGTACGATTTCATCTTTCAACAACACCGTTTTGTTCAGGTGTTCGAGCAATAGATGTTTCATGTTCAATCCTTTTGGCTTCAAAGAGAAACCGGGGGTGTTTTGTGTTTATGTTTGCTTATTTATGTGCCTGCTACGGGTTATTACACTTTTATAGCTTATTTTATAAGCTTTCATGTCACGGTGATGTTTTTGTGTTACTGGTCTCTCCAAAAGTCTCCAATCCGTCCAAAAATGTCTAAAAGTCTCCAATCCGTCCAAAAACGTCAAAAAGTCTCATATTTTTTAATGGTGTCTGGTGGTTTTCTCTTTCTCTCTCTATTATTCTATTTTCTAAAAGCATCAGATCTGAAAACCGCAGATCCAGTTTTTTCGGAGAAACTAAGAGAAGGGTCAAAACCCTTTTGCGATGGTTATTGCGATGGTTAAAGATATGGTTTTGCGATGGTTATTGCGAAGATATGCTTTTGAAAAAAAACAACGCGACATGGAGATATTAAGACATTGTGATAGTGCATTTTTTCTATGAAAACATTGCGACAGATTACTTCTTGACATTGCGATAAGTAGTGTTTTTGAAAGACATTGCAACAAGACTATTTTTTGAAAACATTGCGACAAATCCAACTGTGGAAAGAAAAACGATCTTTTAATCCTTACACTAAAAAACTCAACAAATCCGATTCTAATCCTATCCCATCGACACCTAAAACCCATCTCAACTAGTCTCAAATTAAATATTCATTTCATGATCAAAAATAAAATCAAACATGATTCTCAAACATGCATGCCACGATCTTTAAAGATCTTTACACACGAAATGATTTATCATCATCTATAACAACATACTCGATCTCAGATTCACTTTCATCACTGATCTTTCAAGATTTATAATAAGAACTGATCTTAGACCGAATGCCAAGGCTTAAACCTTTGTTGCTATTCGAATGTGAAGGACTGATATAACAACTTTGTTATATCAATCTCATCGATTCGATTGACACATACACAACACCTACCCGATACCTCTTTATTGAGATCTTGTTGACTCTTCTTGTTCATGTTTAAGGAAAAATAAGATGATACATCTTTGCATATGCATTTGTTAACCAACAATGAACACACGATCTTAGTAACAAGTTCGGTTTGGATTTGTTTGACTTTTTGATGGAGGATTTGTTCTTTGTTTTGACTGATAAGGATTCATTCGATTCTTGGTTGCTATTTAACAATGGTTATTGAGCAATTGTATGATAAGTGTCCTATGGTTTATACCCTATTTGACAATCATTAGTTACTTTTTTACACAAAATATATATACAATCATTAGCATTTAATTAGCATTGATTTATATTTTATTACTCTAGTTGTCTTCTACATGTACAAATCCATTAAATACAATTATGAGAGTATTAAGTATTTAACTTTTTATTTTTTATTTTATATATTGGTTTTTATTTCATTAGTTAGGGGATGCAGATGTATATTATTTATGTATGTTTTTACATTATTTAAATTATACTTTTATTTTATTATTGGTTTAGGTAAGACTAGTTTTGCATGAAACCTTATAATTGTTAGTAATCATAAACAGAAGTACATCGATCACAATTTGATTTGGTGGTTATAAAATTGACGTACTTCAAAGAGATCTATAGATTTGTAGTTAAACTCAGGTTTCAAGTCTTTTAATTTTGTCGAAAAATTTTTAGTATCGTAAGATGAAAATATAATATTATATCAACTAGCTTAATTAGGAATGAATATTTGGATCCGAATCTCGAAACAAACCGGTATACGAATCACGTTCGGTACGATACCGATACAATGAAATAAGGTGAAAGCAAAATCGGTACCACTAATTCGGTACGGGACCGGTACCAAATCGGGGAATTCCCGAAAAAAACGAGAAAATCCCGATTTCCCAGTACCGGTAAAGATACTGATACCAATACCTAGGGCTGTAAACGAACTGAACGTTCAACGAACTGTTCGCCGATCGTTCAACGAAAAATTCGTTTATGTTCGTTTATATAATAAATGAACGAACACGAACAAGATTTTTGGCCCGTTTAGTTAAATTAACGAACGTGAACAAAGGCTTCGTTCGTTTATTTACGTTCGTGAACGTTCGATTATGTCCGTTCGATTATGTTCGTTTATTTTGTTCGCTTACATTCGATTAATATTCTAAATGTCTAATAATAATATATAAGATGATGATATACATCGTCTAAAGTAATAAACTATATATCAAATATTTTAAAATGTCTAATAATAATATATAAGATGATGATATACATCGTCTAAAGTAAAAACCTTAGTTATATGGTCGTTTAGTCCGTTTACATTTATATATCGCCGTTTACGTTCATTTATGTTCGTTCGATTACGTTCGCTTAAGTTATATGAACGAACATAAACAAACATGAACAAGTTCAAATCTAAATAAGCGAACATGAACAACAATTTTTGTTCGATTAAGCGTTCGCGTTCGTTTATTTGTTCGGCTAAAACTAAATAAATGAACATGAACATACCTTCGTTCGCGTGCGTTCGGTTCGTTTACAGCCCTACCGATACCGGTACCGGTACCGATGGCTGAATCCCGTTCGGTACGGTACCGGTACCGATATCCGAATCTCGTTCGGTACGGTATCGGTACTATTAATTTATGCTCGGGAAAAATTCGGTACCACTAATTCGGTACCACTAATTCGGCACGAGATCGGTACGGTATCGGTACCGTGCTCAACTGATTGATCCGTAAACTAGCTTGGAGACCGATCCGGATGTGACCGGGTTTTTATTTGTTTGAGAATCGGGTTAAACTCTCGGTTTTTCGTCAACCTGGGTTGACATTGTTTAATAAAACCATCGGAGTCATACCGGATAACACAATAAAAATTAATATTTTCCTAACAAAAATTAATTAATCGCGTATTGTATGAATTGTTTCATTACATTGGTCAAAGTGTTTTAAATTTTTGCAAACGAAATGAATATATACACAAGTGTTTTAACAGTCACAAACTAAAAAAAAGGTTAAGTTAGTATTAAATGAAGGTAATAAAATAAAAGAAAATAATTAATACTAATGATTAGTCATTAATATAATACATAGTAGGGTATTACTCCTAAATAGGTGGGGTATAAACCCACCAAGCCTATGATAATATTCAGATGGATATAGATGAGATTTGGATACAAGGTGATTTTTTGTTGTTGTCAGATTATGATGAAAGAAATGAGAGATTTGGGATGGTGACTGTGTTTTCTAGAAAGAAGAGATGGGGGCGGATATTTCTATGTGTGTGTGATTAGGGTATTATTTGAGTTAAATTAGGGATATGACTTATTTATATCCTAAAGTGACTAAAGTCTGGACCGGGTATCATCATTTCCTTATCGGGCTGAGCTTTGTGATTCACTGGGCCGAGTTTGATATTAAAGATACAAGTGAATGGACAATTTAAGAGATGTAGGCAAAATGTTTTGGTTTTGGGTTATACTGATTGGATTGGATATAAATCGTTTGATAGTGGACCAGACGAGTATTTATCGAGCTATGAGGACCTAATTTTCGGTGCCGGATATTCGGTATGTTTCGATCGAAAGTGCTTAAATGACAAAGAAAATTCTAGGTTTTACACCTAATATTTTTGAAAAAATGTCGAAGACCTCACCGCGGAGGTCGATCCACGTATCAGTTGGCCATGAGACTGACGTTGGGCTTAAATGACAAGTTATCTAGACAAATTTTGTCCTTTAATGATAATTCATTTCCTAATTTGTTCTAGATAACGACATTTACAAACACAACACCAAAGCAAAAAAAACACTTAACGCTAAAATGATCCGATATAAGATTCATTTAAACGACAACGGCTAGTTTTGATTCTACAAAGACAAGTGATCACGAAGTGAATTTGGTATTCTTTATTTGAAGTTGAAGTGGGATTTCACGAAGGCGTCTACTTATTTCATCATCGAGCCTTCCTTCTATTTTTCTACCCCTTTTCTTCGAACCTAGTCTATCGACTGATGACTTGCTTGGGCGATAAAATTTATGATTGATACTTGAATTATCTAGTTTCCACTGTCAAGGGGCGGATGGTCGACGACATGGATTACTATCATTTTTGGGAGCTTTGTTGCAGTTCTCAGTGTCACATGCAGTTGCTCGTGTGGATAACTTCAAGAGGTGTTTAGAGACTTGTTTCTGCACCGTTCGTCAATCAACAAAAGTGCAAGCTTAAGTAACAAATTTGGGGGATTGTATTTCAGTCTCAAGTTTTGGATATCGAGTTTACTTCATTAGTGGTCACTACAGATAGCCGAAAGAATACGAGGTTGGTAAGTTAGACAGAGAGATAGAATCAGCATCAATTCTCACGGGATATTTATGAGCTTCATAACGACAATGGTACTTCATAGTCTAAGCAAAAATTTCAAAGTTTCTCAATGACTTTCAAACCTTTTCAAGACATTTGCTTAAGACTAAGAGTTTCTCGAGTATATGGACGTCCACGATAATGATGCTTCCGAGAGTTCGAAATCATCATGGGGGAAGATCGTGTACTTTGAAGTAATCGGATCAACTTCCAAGGGGAAGTAGTGTACATGGAATGGTATCTACTTCACTTTGTATGATTTTTATGAAGTATTTTGCAGGCGTGAGAAGAATTGTTGCTGATTTCTTGCATGTTACCCCAAACGGATTATCACCAAAAACTAAACGTTATGAAACAGTATAGAAGCAGTATTATCTGGTGTGGTTCTTCTACAAATTTCCGCTGTGTACTTAAACCGATGAGCTAGAAGATTGTTCAAACTACATCAAAGTGTCAGAATCTGCTTAAGATACATATATTGGTTTGGGGGGAAGCTGATTCAGAAAATTTGTCAAAAAGAAGTCTATGAAGAAATTTTTTCAATACATGCTGCATGAATTGGGGGGGGGAGTTAATCTAAATCATGCATATTGCAATTGTTCCACAAAAAGCAAAGACAAAGAGGATTCAAGTTGAGGTACAAGTTATGAAGACAAGAAGACTTAAAAGATATCCTCAACATTCGAAGTGCCTTGGAAGACTTTATTTTATTGTATTTTTACTTGTTAAGGACATTGTAAGTAATTCTGTATGTCTCCACATTGGGGGAAGATTGTTAGCCCAAAAATGTGAGTTCCATTTACGGAATTACATTAGATTCATATAGGCAAAACATGGAGGGGCTACTATTGCTAAGTTGTCAAAGTCACTCCTTGTCGAGCCTATATATACCCTCCATAATTCCATGGAGGGGTGAGGATTCCCATTTTGTGTATTTTGTTTCTCTCTCTAAAATACACACACTCCTTCTTCCTTGTTATCTTTCTCTCTCTAAAATGTCTAACCATTTATTTTCTCCTCCCCGACCTCCGAATCACCTCTTGTTAGCTTGAATCTTATATTGTTAGAAAGTATGCATTATTAAAAATAATAAGATATGCATTTGGATATTTCCCTTGAACTCTGCAATATTTTTTATTTGGCATCAATAGTTGAAGGGAATTTTCCAAAGAGAAAATGGATTATAGGAGTGTGTGACTTGAACTATTGACTGGTCTATGCAGATATGTGCCTTTATTTATCTGCCACATTTGAATTCACAAACAAATGTGTCTTTGTTCCAACCATCACGTAAAACCATACATAGGATAGACTGGTTCGCTTAAAGAGAATCTTTTCTATGATCAGATATGAATCATGTCATGCCTGAGCAGGCTCCTTAAGATCTAGTTCACTTAATTTCATATTGAATTTAATAGTATAGAAATGCATTCATTTCCTCTACATTGACGCAATCTACGATACTATTGGAGTGAAAAAAGGGTCTAAAGAAGAACACAGACTAGGATATATTAGTAACAAGTAAATCCTTTGTGTGTGTTGTCTCTCAAAATTTTAGGGATATACATCAATCATAAGGCCTGAGACGACCCAAAAAGCAATTGATCATCTTACGATCTATTTTGCAAGCCTACTTGGCTATTGAGTATTTATTTGGAAGAGTTTAATTTTTGTACTCGATAGTTTCAACTCCAGAAAAAAGAATCTCGTAAAAAAATTTATTTTACTTATATGCGGGGTCTAGATGACATATATCATATATGGATTCATTTAGTTCTTTTTATTCTTGCTAGAGCCGGATGATGAAAAATTATCATGTTCGGTTCCTCTGGGGGATGGATCCATAAGAATTCACTTATCTCAATAACAAAAAAACCTGACTTGAATGATTATGTATTAAGGCCTAAATTGGCTAAAGGTATGGGTCATAATTATTAAGGGGAGCTCGCATGGCCCAACAATCTTTTATATATTTTTCCGGTAGTAATTCTAGGTACTATTGCATGCAACGTAGGCTTAGCGGTTCTAGAACCATCAATGATTGGTGAACCGGCGGATCCTGTTGGGAATCTAAACTTGTTAGATTCCCTGATCATAGATTTAAACATAATTAGGCTGTTAGATAGTCCCTTGCCTGTGCCTAGGAGGCAGGCAAGTTTCTCAATACTCACAGAGATCCAAGTCTCTGTGAGCAACCTCAGAGGAGTCCATGTCAGAGACATTGTCAAGGAAGTCAAAGATTACTTGAATACATACTCATTGGCTGTGATGGATAACAGCCAAGATGTATCAGGGACTCTGAGGGGTTGAGGGTTAACAGGGGTGGCAATATCCTGTTAACACTCAGCACACTTTGGACATGCCATTTGTGTGTTCGAGACTATGAAGAAAAAGGAAACTGTTTTGACAACTGTTTCCTTAAAGCATAATGGAAGACTACCAAGAATAGAAGGACATCATGTGACTGATGTGGGAACTTGTAAAAGCTTGTGTAGTCACCATCAAGTACTATTTAGGTCAATCTCGTAACACTATAAATAGGATGTGTATCCATGCATTAATGCTTAACACTTTGAGATATTCATAACATTATTGCATATAACTTAGTGAATCAAACAGCTACGACTGTATTCATAAGTTAGGATTTATAATTGTTCAAAGTGTGCACAACACATTGTCATCAAACTGTGTTATCCATAACACATGTAATTATTTATTATACAATAATAAGATTACGTTTGAAAAGTAATACCTTGTGTTGATTAAGTTAAGATTAGGGTTTCTTGCATTGATTAGGGACTTTCAATTGGTATCAGAGCGGTGTTTGATATTAAAACCTTCAAGAAACATCGTTCTCAGTTTTATAATCAAGATCCACCATGCCAGAAACTTCTAACCCACCACAATCACCTTCTACAAACCCATCTTCACCAAGACTCAACCCTCCTGCCAATGACGATGATCTACCCCAACTTCTTGACTCAAGAGGTGGATCACACGTCACAAGTGTACCAGTCTTTGATGAAGAAGATTTTGCCAGTTGGAAGAGTCAATTTCTTGTATATCTTGATGGGCTTGAACCTTTTCTTTTAGAAATTTTAGAAAATGGTCCTTATATTCCCATGGCGCTTACATCCACTGAAGAAAAAACTCTTCCCAAACCTCTCAAACAATGGACTCCAGCTGATAGGAAATTGGCAAACCAAGATAAACGTCTCAAAAGCATCATAATATCCTGTCTTCCCAAGCATATCATGAAGTCTGTCATTCAGTGTCCCATAGCTAAACAAATGTGGACAGACCTCATCCTTGGCCATGAAGGACCCTCTAAAATAAGAGAGACAAAGATTCAGGCACTCAGACTTCAGTTCAATGCCTTCAAGTCACTTGAAGGTGAAAAGGTTCAGCAAACCTATACTAGGCTGAAGATTCTTCTAAATGACCTAGCAATGAATGATGTCACTATTGGTCAAGCTGAGATCAATGCCACTTTTGTCAACAGCCTTCCAAGAAAGTGGCTGAGCATGAACCAAACTCAGAGAGCTAACAACTCAATCAAAAATGATACCCTTGCTCAGCTCTATGGAAAGTACAATTATGAAGAAGGGCTGATTGATACTATTTACAAGTCAGAGACTGAAAGATTTGTTGTCCAAGGAGCGTCTTCAAAAGCATTGATCTCTGCAACACATTCTCATGACAGCGATTCTGATGTTGAAGAAGATACCTGTAGCAGCCAAGAATTCTTGACAAACCTTAATGCAGAGTTCCATGAAAGAGCCTTGCTAGCCAACCAAAGAAGATACTTCAAAAGATCAGGAAAAGTAGGATCAACTAGTAAACCAACTGACAGGTCAAAAGAAACTTGCTTTGCCTGTGGAAAGCTTGGACATTTTCAAAAAGACTGTCCTTCCACCAAGACATCCTCACCTTCTTATCCATCATCTTCATCCAAACCTTACAAGTTCAAACAACATAATAACTCATCTCAGCAATCAAATCCTTCAGATACTGAGAAGAAGGATTACAAAAATAAGTACAAGGCACTTAAAGCTGAGTTAGAACAAATGAACTTGAAGATTGAAGCTCTGTCCAAGAAGAAGGGTAGTGAGAAAAAGACAGAGAAAGGGTTGGTTGCTGAAACGTATGATTGGAATGATGAACCACTGACTTCAGATGAAGAAGATACCACCAGAGTCAGGGCTTTCATGGCGATAGCTGAGGATGAACCAGCTGTTGGAAAAGGTGATGCAGGATCAGGACAATGGGTTGACATCACAATGAAAAAGGTACACAGGCTCTTATCCATGTCTGATAGTGATGAACGTAAGCATGTCCTTGATTACACCATTGTTGATTTACACTTTGTTGAGGAACAAAGAAAGAACCTACTTGATAAGTTTCACTCTGTTAAATCTGAATTGCTAAATGCTAAAGCTGAATGTGAAACTCTCAGGAGGGTTAATTTAGAGAAAATATCCCTGCAAAATGAAGTAGCTAGATTAACCTTGAAAAACATTGCTTTAAATGATCAAGTCACTGAATTAAACAAGGTTATTGAAAAATGGTTGTGTGCTAGGTTTACTATAGATCAATTGCTTAGGGATGAAGTGCCTGCTAACTTAAAAAGGGATATATCTGCTAAGAAAAATAAGCTGAGAATTCTCACCAAACCCAAAGACATTGTCTTTAAATCTACAGAGACTATTTATATGTCAGATACCACTTTGACTGATGACCCTGTCTCTGAAGATGTGGCTGAACTACCACCCTTGCCCAAACTCTCTAGAGTTGAACCCAGCAGTTCTTCTAGATCTGCTAAGGGTGAACTTAGGACAGATATTGAGAATCCTCCAGCTAAAGTTTTTCATGTGCCTGCTAAACAAACTGGCAAACAAGTAGCTTTTAAGCCTGTTACTACTAAAGCTGTGAATAAGGTTGAACCTACCACTGAAGATCGCCTGTTGTCTCTTATGAAAGAAGTAGAACTCTTGAAACAACACATTAAGCCTTCCGCTGAATGCTCTACTTCTCATGAACCTAAGTCAGTCCCAGGTGAACCCAAAGGGGAAAGGTTAATCAAACCTTATTGCAATGTATGTAAAAATTCTCACCATACGACTTTAGATCATGACAGACACATGGCAGCTAAAAGGGCTCAGACACCCTCTAGGGACAGACCATAGAGTTCCAAAAGACAACAGGGAAATTACAAACCATATCCTCCCTGTAAATTCTGTGGGTTCACAGACCATCACTCAGACGAGTGTGGTGACTTCCGTGGGTGTGATATCTGTGGAAGTTATAACCATGAAACTGTGAAATGTCCCTCCCAACGCCAAAAGTTCTTTAGAAACACAAGAGTTGCTAACAAGCAATTCATGGAACCCACTGGAAAGTGGGTTCACCATAGGAACTAACCTGTTTCTATGTATCTTTGCAGAAATATCTCAAGGAATCGGTATGGTATCTAGATAGTGGCTGTTCTAGACACATGATAGGGATTCAACAATACATGCACAGATACTCAAAGGAGCCAGGTCCTAAAGTGGTGTTTGGAGATAATTCTTCAGGTGACACAGAAGGATATGGCTCAGTGAACTGCAATGGGATTACATTTACCAGGGTTGCATATGTGAATGGTCTTAAACACAATCTTATTAGCATCAGCCAATTGTGTGATGCTGACTATAAGGTTTTGTTTACTAAGACTCAGGGAACCATATTCAACAAAAACAATGATGTTGTGCTAATTGCACCTAGAAGGAGAGATGTTTATGTCATCAACATGGCTGTGTGCTCTGAAGACAGCTCAAATTGTTTTCTTGCTAAAGCCTCTGAAAGTGTCAATTGGCTGTGGCACAAAAGACTGTCTCATCTCAACTTCAAGAACATCAACAAGATAGCCACTCAAAACTTGGTTGCTGGTCTACCTTCAGTGATGTTTTCCAAAGACAAGACTTGTTCTGCCTGTGTCAAAGGAAAGCATCACAGGTCTTCATTCAAGACTAGGCAATCATTCTCTATTGACAAGTGCTTACATCTCCTTCACATGGATTTGTTTGGGCCTGTCAAACCTCAGACCATTAATCACAACAAATACACCTTGGTCATAGTTGATGAATTTTCAAGATACACATGGGTGTTCTTCCTCAGAAGGAAAAGTGATGCAGCTGAAACCATCATGTCCTTCATTAGACAGGTTGAAAATATGAATGATGTTAGAGTCAAAGCTCTAAGAAGTGATAATGGTACTGAATTCAAGAATCATCTACTTGAATCCTTTTGTGATGAAAAAGGGATTTCACAGAACTTCTCTTCAGCTGGCACCCCTGAACAAAATGGTGTGGCTGAAAGAAGAAACAGGACTTTGATTGAAGCAGCAAGAACTATGTTAAATAGTGCAACCTTACCAAAGCAATTTTGGGGAGAAGCTGTGCACACTGCCTTCTACACACAAAACAGATCAATCATTGTCAAAAGACATGGTAAAACTTCCTATGAAGTTTTCAGAAAAAGATCTCCAGATGTCAGCTATTTTCATGTGTTTGGATGCCCTGTGTTTATTTATAACTACAGGGATAAACTTGGAAAGTTTGATGAAAAAGCTGATGATGGTTTCTTCTTGGGATACTCTCCAACAGCCAAAGCCTTCAAAGTATTCAACATCAGAAGACAAGAAGTAGAAGAAACATTCCATGTTAGATTCAATGAAGATGATGAAGTCATACAGAGAACAGGAACAGAGGGTGATGAAATTGATTTTAATGAAAATGTATATTTCCCAAGTGATGAGTTCACAGAACCCAGACCTACCAGTCATCATCACTCCAACACTCTCACCCCTTATGTCCCTGCCTTTGACCCTCTGTCTACTCACAACATAGAAGTTCCTATCTCTCAGGAACTTGATGAAGAAGAACCTCAAATCTCTGATGGTCCTTCTCATGCTATTGATGACTCACCAATTCTTCAAATCCCTGAAGATTCTCCTGCTGATAATGAAATAGCACCTCTTGATATGGCTGAAGAAGACTCTGACACTGAAGTAGTCTTTGAAGAATGCCCTTCTAGTCAGCAGGATGAAACTCTAATTGTACCAGCTGTGCCCCCAAGTGTTCCTGTCCCTGAGTCCCCAGCTCCTCAAAATAAGTGGTCAAGAGATCAACACATTCTTCTTGTCAACATTATTGGGGAACCAAATGCAGGGGTCACAACTAGACAACGAATCCAAGACTCAGAGTCAGCCTCAGCCAATGAATGTCTCTTTTGCTGAATTTCTCTCACAAATTGAACCTAAAAGAGTAGCTGAGGCTTTGGTAGAAGAAGGATGGGTAGCTGCTATGCAAGAAGAAATCAACCAGTTCAAAAGGAACAAAGTATGGACACTAGTGCCAGCTCCACCTGGAAAGAATATCACAGGCACTAGATGGATCTATAGAAATAAGATGGTTGGAATTGGGAACATCATCAGGAACAAGGCCAGACTGGTGGCACAGGGATTCTCTCAGACTGAAGGAATTGATTATGATGAAACATTTGCTCCAGTTGCTAGACTTGAAGCCATCAGAATCTTCCTTGCTTATGTTGCCTATATGAACATCACTGTGTATCAGATGGATGTAAAGAGTGCATTCCTCAATGGTGATTTGGCTGAGGAAGTGTATGTTGCACAACCTGAAGGATTTGAGAACAGCGAGTTTCCCAACCATGTGTACAGACTTCACAAGGCAATGTATGGGCTGAAACAAGCTCCAAGAGCATGGTATGAAACTCTTTCCAATTTCTTAACTGAAAATAAATTTGTCAGGGGTTCTATTGATAAAACACTCTTTACCTTCAAGGATAAGAGTGATTTCATCATTGTGTAGATTTATGTGGATGATATCATATTCGGGTCAACAAATGTCAATCTTAGTAAACGTTTTGCTAAATTAATGACCAAGAAATATGAGATGAGTATGATGGGTGAATTAACTTACTTTTTGGGCTTTCAAATTAAACAATGTCCTAAGGGAATTTCAATTTGTCAAGAAAAGTATGTAAAGGATTTACTTAAAAAGTATGACTTAGCTGATTGTGCATCAGTGAAATGCCCCATGCTTCCACCAAACAACTTGGGCCCTGATGAGTCAGGGGTCTCTGTTAATGAGACTTTATATAGAGGCATGATTGGGTCACTCATGTATTTAACAGCTAGTCGTCCAGATATCCAATTCTCCACATGTCTCTGTGCAAGGTACCAAGCTAACCCAAAAGAATCCCATCTAGTGGTTGTTAAGAGAATTTTCAGGTATCTTAAAGGAACACCATCCCTAGGCCTATGGTATCCAAAGGAATCAGGCTTTGATCTCAAGGCCTATTCAGATTCAGATTATGCTGGATGCTGTATTGACAGGAAAAGCACTTCAGGGAGCTGTCAAATCCTAGGAGGAAAATTGGTTGGATGGAGTGATAAAAGCAAAACTCTGTGGCTATGTCATCAGCTGAAGCATAATATGTCGCTGCAGCCAGCTGTTGTGCTCAGGTGCTCTGGATGAAAAGTCAATTGGCTGATTATGAAATTTTGTATGACAAAGTGCCAATCTTTTGTGACAACACCAGCGCCATTGCCATATCCAACAATCCTGTTCTTCACTCTCGTACCAAACACATTGATATCAGGTATCATTTTATCAGGGATCATATAATGAAGGGGGATATTGAGCTGCATTTTGTTCCCACTGAGTTGCAACTAGCTGATATCTTTACAAAGCCTTTGGCTGAACCTTCGTTCAACAGGCTAGTTGCTGAGCTAGGGATGCTCAATATCTCAAAGCCTGTGGCTTGATATTAAATGTGTTCATTAAATGATTGATTCTATATTAAATGTTTTTCACATGAAACTAGGTAGTTACTTTCCAAGTAAATGCAAAAAACATTCTCAAATATTTAATCATTTTTTTTTCGAATAACGAGGAGACAAATAAGTTTTGAAAGGTCAAGGGACCCACTTGAACAATCATTTTATCACTTTGCATTTAATGCGGTTGAATAACTGTTTACGTACTTTGAATATATATATATATATTGTCTCTTCTCTCTTCTCACCCACCACCATTCTCATTTCTCAAATCATTTCTCTCTCTAAGTTCTTCTCTCTCTTAACCTATCCGCCATTTTCTTTCACCTTCAACCTCGAATCCATGGCGTTTTTAGTTCCTAAAGCAGCAAATGTTAACTTCGAGATCAATGAAAGCATCCTCGCCTCCAACAACGCCATTTGATGGATTAAGGCACCAAATAGCACCTATTCAGATCTGGCCAGTTTCATGCAGAATTGTGACATAAGTGAAGCCTTCACCAAATCCCCATCCACCTTTTATCAAGAATACCTTAGGGAATTCTGGTATTCTGCTGAAGTGGTAGAAGACACCATAACATTTAGCCTTTCATGCAATGAACACCCTTTCGCCTTCTCCCTTAAAGATTTCTCAAGTGTGGCCGGATTGAAGCATGGAGATGAATGCCTGAAGGTAGTTGACAAAAAGGCTGTCAAAGAAGCCCTGGCCACACTCAAACCATGCCATGATGTAAACCCTGCCCTTACACCAGCTGAGGTCCTCTCCAAATCCCCCCTGAAGATCAAGTATTTCACTCCCATGTGGTGTGTCCTCTTCACCCACATTGTTAAATCCCTGGGAGGAATGCAGGGATCCTAAGATCAGATGTCTTTCAACCATCAGGCTATTGCAAATGGATTAATCTAGGGAGCTGATGTTGATGTTGGAAGCATTCTCTTCTCCAACCATGTAGAGCAGCTGAAGGGAAGGAATCAAGTTAGGGAAAAGAATATCTGCTATGTGCGCTTCCTGTCTCTGATCTTCGAAAGTCTGCTGGGAGACAACTACCACAACAATGCCTTGACTACTCTGAAGCCCTACCGCATCACAGGCGCCATCTATAAAGAAATAGGAGCTGAAGATGTCCCTGTCACCGCTCATATGCTGAATGTGGCCAACCAACAACCAACAGTTGAGAAGCCCTTGCTCCCTTCTTCTGAGAAGGTGAATACTTCTAGTGTTGCTGGCAAGTCTAAGTCTTTGACCTCTGGGCAGCACACTACTAAGTCCAAGGCTTCTTCTGGCCAACAGCCTAAGAAGAAGAAAATCCCCTCTTCTTCCCACTCCAAAGCTGTTTCTAAGGCCAAGGGAAAGAAGACTGACACCTCCTCTGGTCCAGATACTCATGTGGATTCAGATACATCTGCTGACAAACAACAGGAGTCTAGTGTCTCAAAGTCAGCTGAGACGACAGGAAACCAGCCTTATCCAGCTGATATCTCACAGGTAATCAGTGTACATTTTTAGAGGTTCACAAGCAGCCACTCTCATTTGTCTGTAGGAGAGAGTGGTGAAGTTAGGGTAATCCTCAACCCATAGAAGTCTGTCAATGCACTTAGAATCCTTTAAGACCTTTGTACACCCTGTCTTTGCACCAGGGAATGATTCATTTGTGTTTATAAAGCACCCCGATGACCCTGCACCCTCTAGACAGTATTCAGGCTAACAACAACCTGAATACACTAATGTCTCAACCTTGATCTGTTGTACTTCACACAGCCTGTTGGTTCCCTCCTTAAAAGAGTCCCAAAGGATTCATCCTTTCAGGGGGAGCTGAATCATCACCCTCAGCTTTCCTAGGGGCAGCGTAACAGGCGACCTTTAACCACATATGTTTCACTCTTAAAAGAGTCCCAAAGGTTCTTAACCTTTTGGGGGGGCTGAATAATCACACTCAGCTTTCCTAGGGGCAGCGAATGGCGATCCATAACCAACATATGTCTCACAATCAAAAGAGTCCCAAAGGTTTTAACCTTTTGGGGGGGCTGAATAATCACACTCAGCTTTCCTAGGGGCAGCGAATGGCGATCATTAACCATATTTTTTTTCACACTTAAAAGAATCCCAAGGATTTATCCTTTGGACTGGCTGAGTAATCACCCTCAGCCTCTCTGGGACAGCGAAATGGTGACCATTCCCCTTCTATTTTTCCCTGTTACTGATTGAAACAATTTGCAGGCTGAAATTGTACAGCCAGTCATTGAATCTCATGTACAACAAGAAAAGGAGGCTGATACAATGACTCAAGACAAACCCAATGATGAAGAGCCTCTGTTAAATGCTGATGAAGAAATGCTATCATTGGAGGATTATGTCTCTGATATTGAGTCCATGCCTGAAGATGAAATCCCTGAAGGGATGTTTGATGAGGAGGATGAAGAAGATGAGGAAGACCAGTTGTCTGTCTCTCCTCCCAAAGAAATAGCTGTGTCCACACCAGCTGGCGATAAGACTTCTCCTCCCAAGGTTGCTGTTGATACTCCAAACTCTGCTACATCAACAACAACAGTTTTCCAACGCCCAGCCTATGATCCAACAGCGGAGTTTCTCCTGTTTGATCATCCTGCCCAGACGAATTTTGATCTCTTACCAAGGGGGGATGACTATGCTCAACAAAGCCTCAACATCAAGAATCTTCAGCCTGTTCAACATCAGTCAGACATTGAACGTTTATCAAGAAAGCTGGATGTGATCAAGTCTGAGATGCACAACTTCACTGTTACATTACCTGGAATAATACAAAAGGCTGTGGCTGAGGCGGTTACTAAGCCAATCAAGGATGGTGCCAGGAAAGGTGTTGCCCAAGGACTAAGTCACCTTTCTACTAGAGTAAAGGATGTCATTGACACAGAGGTCCCTGCCATGTTTCATGAACATGAGCTAACCATGCACGGGCAATTTGATGCGGTTCGCAACAGGCAATATCGTCATGCTAATTTTATTGTCAGGCGTGTTCAGGCAAATACTAATGCAAATGGCAACCACCTGCTGAAATTTGCCAGGGCTTCAAGGAAAAGGCAACGTTCTATGGCTGCCTCTGTTGAACAGATTGCAAGGCATTTTCAAGCACGTTCATCCAAACGTCTGCGAAGCCAGGATGAACGTGAGGGGGAGAAAGATACAACACTCAGCCTTGCATCTTCTAAACAAGGCTCATCATCAGCTAACCCCTCCATTACACCTGTTCCTCTCCAAGTCATCACACCTATTATAATACCTGATGATGAGGATAATACTCAGGGGGAGCAACAAACTCAAGATGGAGCTGACTCATCAAAGTCTCTGGCTTTGGTTAACACCAGCAAGCCTGGGGATGATGATGAACCAGCTGCCAAGAAATTAAAGTTCACTGTTAGCTCCCTCCCCAAAGTAATTCAAACTCAGGCTCAAACAGCATTTATCAAAAGAGCTAATGTTTTGAAAAACATAAGTGTGGAGTCCTCTGTCTCGAAGAAAGGAAAGGAGATAGTTTTGGTTGACACAGACACCAAACTCAAGAAGATAGCTGCGATGCTAGATACAGGAGGATCCACCACAGACCTTTCCCAATTCTCAACCTTTACACCTTCCAATGAGATTCCTTTAACCCCTGAAGAAATAGAGAAACAGGCTGAGGAATTCAGGAGATTAAATGAACTCAAGACAGCCAAAGAATTGAATGAAGCTACTCTGAGGAAGATGACACCACCTGAAAGAGAAAAGCAAAAACAAAGGTTGAGGGAAATGGAAGCAAAACGCGTTGAGGCACTAAGGAAAGTCAAAGCTGACTATGACGCCTGTGTGAACAACAGATATGCCCCTGGCAAGATAACCAAGTTTAAATACACCATTCATAAATCCACAAACACCCCAAGGATGATCTTATGGAGGGACAACCAACCAGGAAATATGAATGTGTTTGACAACTTCAGGCTAAAGACACTTGGGTTATTAGAATGGTTCGAACTTGAAGCCTTAGCAGCCAAAAGAAATGGACAGGCAAATTTTCTTCTGCTGAAGACTATTAAGGCCAAGTTTACCTGGATCAAGGAAACAGCTGCCAAACTTAAGATTGATCCCCCACCACAGCTTTTTGAACAAGAACCCCCAAAGACTGGCAACAAAAGAAGAAGAATTTCACAAATTGTTAATGAAACTTTTGTTACTGAAGATGTTCAAGTGGATGGCATGCACAGGGATTTGATCCTCCCAAATGGTATTGTTGGCCCAGTTGATGGTCAGACATACACAGAGCCTGAAAGAGGAATGACATTCATGAACAGGGCTTGCCAGTATGCTTTTCAAATGGAAGATGAGCTGTGCTTAGCTTCAACTATTCAGCTACTTTGCCACAAGAAGTCACTCAAGATCAACACAGAGTATTCCAAGAAGTTTGCCAAGACTTTGCAGGATGAACTAGATAACAGATTGGACTTGGCTGAAGCTGAAGAAAGGATTAAAAATGATGACTATTGAAGATGTTCACAGCCCTTTTTACCTTCATCTTTTATTTTACTTATGTAATGTACTTGTAATTCGTCTTTAAGTATTAATAAAATCATGAGGTATGTTTGTTTAGATCTGTTATGAGTAAGAAGAAGCTGTTAACTCACTTACCTTAACTTAGTTAGATCTAGCATTATTTATGTTTAAATAGGGGGAGATTGTTGGGAATCTAAACTTGTTAGATTCCCTGATCATAGATTTAAACATAATTAGGCTGTTAGATAGTCCCTTGCCTGTGCCTAGGAGGCAGGCAAGTTTCGCAAGACTCACAGAGATCCAAGTCTCTGTGAGCAACCTCAGAGGAGTCCATGTCAGAGACATTGTCAAGGAAGTCAAAGATTACTTGAAGACATACTCATTGGCTGTGATGGATAACAGCCAAGATGTATCAGGGACTCTGAGGGGTTGAGGGTTAACAGGGGTGGCAATACCCTGTTAACACTCAGCACACTTTGGACATGCCATTTGTGTGTTCGAGACTATGAAGAAAAAGGAAACTGTTTTGACAACTGTTTCCTTAAAGCATAATGGAAGACTACCAAGAATAGAAGGACATCATGTGACTGATGTGGGAACTTGTAAAAGCTTGTGTAGTCACCATCAAACACTATTTAGGTCAATCTCGTAACACTATAAATAGGATGTGTATCCATGCATTAATGTTTAACACTTTGAGATATTCATAACATTATTGCATATAACTTAGTGAATCAAACAGCTACGACTGTATTCATAAGTTAGGATTTATAATTGTTCAAAGTGTGCACAACACATTGTCATCAAACTGTGTTATCCATAACACATGTAATTCTTTATTATACAATAATAAGATTACGTTTGAAAAGTAATACCTTGTGTTGATTAAGTTAAGATTAGGGTTTCTTGCATTGATTAGGGACTTTCAGATCCATTTGCAACTCCTTTGGAAATATTACCTGAATGGTATTTCTTTTCGATATTTCAAATACTTTGTACATTACCCAACAAATTATTAGGTGTTCTTTTAATGGATTCAGTACCCGCGGGATTATTAATAGTACCCTTTCTAGAGAATGTTAATAAATTCCAAAATCCGTTTCGTCGTCCAGTAGCAACAATCGTATTTTTTATTAGTACCGTAGTAGCCCTTTGGTTGGGTATTCGTGCAACATTACCTATTGATAAATCCCTAACCTTAGGGCTTTTTTAAATTGACTCAATTGTGAAATAAAATATCATGACGTATGTATCTAGGGAGCAGTCGCTTCAAAGCGAATTCTCCCTAGATACATTTATTCAAGTAAATTATGTCAATTAAATTATAAATCTATGCCGATTCCTAATATCTAAATTGTCCTAAAGATTCAAAACTTAGGTTTTGGCCTTTTAAAAGAAAGATGAAAACAACCAATGTATTTAAAACGGATTTTTCGGTAAATCAATTACGAATTTTCTTTCTAGAATTTCTAAAATTTGTTTGACATCTTCTATGTGAAAATGCTCTATTTACATAAGATCCTCTTGGCTATTATTCAAAAGGTCCAACAGTGTATATATATTGGATTTTTGAGGCAATTATAGATCCTGGGAGGCAATTCTGATTGGTCAATAAAAATCGATTTCAACGCCATTTGTTTTATTTTTTGTGAGTTTAGCCAATTTATCATAAAAGGTAAAAGGGGTAAAGGAATCATGTGTTGATTGTCCTCTAATTTTAAATTTTATTCTTTGGTATGCAAAAAGGGAATCAATAAATCAATCAAATTCCGGGAGGTTTCGTGAAGTGCTTCTTTAGGAGTTAAACTTCCATTTGTCCATATTTCGAGAAATAGTATCTCTTTGTTACCATTTTCATAAGAATGAATACTATGATTCGCATTTCGAACATGCATGAATACAAGATCTATAGGATAACTTCCATCTTGAAAGGTATTTGGCGCTTTTATAAGATATTCGCGATTCTTCTCTATTTGTAATCCAATAACCAACTCAATGGGTTCTGTCAAGGTAGCTATATGTTGTGTATTATCGTCGATTTCTACATAAGGCGGTAAGATGATATCTTGAGCAGTTATATATCCATGGCCCCTGACACAAATAGACGCCTGACAAGTTTCATAGAGATTACTTCTCAATACAATTTCTTTCAAATTCATTAAAATTTCATGTACCGATTCTTGAATACCCAATATGGTAGAATATTCGTGTGATATTTTCTCAAATTTTGCACGTGTAATACATGTTCTTTCGATTTCTCCAAGCAAAGCTCTTCGCATAGCAATGCCTATTGTGTCTGCTTGACCTTTCATAAGCGGAGACAGAATAAAGCGCCCATAAAAAAGACACTTACTGTCTGTTGCGGATTCAATACACTTCCACTGGAGTGTCCGAGTAGATATTGTTATTTTCTCTTGAACCATAATAATATTATTTTATTTGATCAGATCATTGAATCATTTATTTCTCTAGTTTCTCTTGCTATTGAAATATCTTTCGTTTTTTTTATACACGTCTTTTTTAGGGGGTCTACAACCATTATGTGGCATAGGAGTTACATCCCGTACGAAAGTTAATAGTATACCACTTCTGCAAATAGCTCGTAATGTTGCGTCTCTTCCGATACCTTGATCTACTACTACACGAATAGCATTTACCTCTGCGGTTTGAGCAGCAAATGATGTCCCTCTTCTTGTACCTCGAAAGCCACAAGTATCGGCGGAGGATCTATAGGAACCCCCATCAGGAAGCGAAATAAAACATGAAACCGTAAGCTCCCAAGCAGTAGGAGGAGCCCAGGGCTCTGACCGCGTGCCTGTGTATGAATGAGTCGGCGACTCATAGGCAGTGGATTGGTTAAGGGAACCCACCGGAGCCGTAACGAAAATAAGTCTTCATAGGGAAATTGTCACTTCTTATGGACCCGAACCTAGGTGATCTATCCATGACCAGGATGAAGCTTGGTTGAAACTAAGTGGAGGTCCGAACCGACTGATATTGAAGAATCAGCGGATGAGTTATGGTTAGGGTTGAAATGCCACTCGAACCCAGAGCTAGCTGGTTCTCCCCGAAATCCGTTGAGGCGCAGCAGTTGACTAGAAATCTAGGGGTAAAGCACTGTTTTGGTGCGGGCCACGAGAGCGGTACCAAATTGAGGCAAACTCTGAATACTAGATAACCTCAAAATAACAGGGGTCAAGGTCAGCTAGTGAGACGATGGGGGATAAGCTTCATCGTCGAGAGGGAAACAGCCCGGATCACCAGCTAAGGCCCCTAAATGACCGCTCAATGATAAAGGATGTAGGGGTGCAGAGACACCCAGGAGGTTTCCCTAGAAGCAACCACCCTTGAATGAGTGCGTAATATCTCACTGATCGAGTGCTCTTGCGCCGAAGATGAACGGGGCTAAGCGATCTGTCGAAGCTGTGGGATGTAAAAATATATCGGTAGGGGAGCGTTCCGCCTTAGAGTGAAGCACCCGCACAAGCGGTAGTAGATGAAGCGAAAGCGAGAATGTCGGCTTGAGTAACGCAAACATTGGTGAGAATCTAATGCCTCAAAAACCTAAGGGTTACTCCGCAAGGTTCGTCTACGGAGGGTGAATCAGGGCCTAAGATCAGGCCGAAAGGCGTAGTCGATGGACAAAAGGTGAATATTCCTGTACTACCCCTTGTTGGTCCCGAGGGACGGGGGAGGCTAGGATAGTCGAAAGATGGTTATCGGTTCAAGGACGTACGGTGACCCTGTTTTTTCAGGGTAAGAAGGGGTAGAGAAAATGCCTCGAGCCAATGTTCGAGTACCAAGCGCTACGGCGATGTACCCGAAACCCAGGTGAACGGCGGTCGTAACTATAACAGCATTCAACAAAAGGGTACATGTACCCGAAACCGACATAGGTGGGTAGGTAGAGAATACCTAGGGGCGCGAGACAACTCTCTCTAAGGAACTCGACAAAATAGCCCTGTAACTTCGGGAGAAGGGGTGCCTCCTCACAAAGGGGGTCGTAGTGACCAGGCCCGGGCGTCTGTTTACCAAAAACACAGGTCTCCGCAAAGTCGTAAGACCATGTTTGGGGGCTGACGCCTGCCCAGTGCCGGAAGGTCAAGTAAGTTGATGACCTGATGACAGGGGAGCCGGCGACCGAAGTCCCGATGAACGACGGTCGTAACTATAACGATCCTAAGGTAGCGAAATTCCTTGTCGGGTAAGTTCCGACCAACACGAAAGGTGAATCTTCTTTGAACAGGTGGATTTGATCCTTTTAGACAAAATACTACGTGATCATTGTTGGGCATTTACAATTTTCCAAAATTATCTTACCTTACAAATAATATTACTTTGATCGAGTAGACTATATTACCTTTATTACTTTTGTTAAAATATATAAGAAAACGCTAATTAATTAATAAAAGTAAAACGATTATTCTGCAAAAAGAATGTGATACAATATAACCATGATTATGGTTTATTATGTTAATTAAAGTAAATAAATGTTATCGGGGGACAATTTTTTAAAACTCAGTAAGTATACTGAATGAATAAAAATCATAAAACACTTATGAGTTATGAGATACCAAAAAACAAATTTTTTAATTTTTTCGTTTCAAAATTATTGTTCACAAATAATAAACATAATTTAAAAAAATGAAGCAGAACTGAGACCACTTCATTTTTTAGCAAATTGTACTAACTACTAAGATCTCTTTTGATTGATTTACACAAAAGGATGCCAAATATATTAAGAAAACTGAAAATTAAATTGAAAACTAGAATATGATTTTGGAAAAAAAATATCTACATAATAACAAAAATATTGGTTGAAGGCCTCTCTTTGATTCACGCATGAAGGTAGCTATTATTTTTTATTTGTGAAAACGAAAAAAAGGACTATTATTTTAGGAACTAAGAAATATTTACATAATATTTTTTTTTCCTTTTTAAAATTGTTGTCCTCAGATAAAAAACATAGTTTAAAATAAAACATTTATAACAGTTTTCTTTTTATTTCTTTTAATAGAATGATATCTTTTACACTTAGGACATGTTTGGTACGGTGGAATGAAAAGAAAGAATAAGAAAGTGAATCACTTTACGTGTTTGTTTTACAACAAGAATGGAAACAAGGAATGGAAACTCTATTCTCTTTCAACCATTTTCATTCTTTAAAAAAGTAAGGAAAGGCAGAGAATGAAATTTTATGCATGTCCTTTCTTCTTATTCATTCAACAATAAACAAGAGGGGTGCGTAGGGAGCATAAATAATATTGTCACGTCGGATACACATTTAAAAAAAATCCATTCAAACACTATATACGCTGGAACCTTGTTGTTAGGCTGGTGGGAGTTGCTTAGAAGCCACGAGCGAGTTGACCCAACCCACGCGCAGCCCCCACCCCACCAACAAAAACTCGCGCGCGAATTCTTTTCAGGCAAAAAAAACACAGGCATACTCACCTGTTTGAGTTTATACAATTGGGCCCCACCACTAAAATCTAACTGTTAGTTTTTTAATAAAAAAAATTACCCAAGATTTACAATTAAATACTCCCATCATCTTCTTCATTTTTCGCACACAAAATTTACTAATAAATATCCCGTTTTAGTTTTATTTTTAAATGTTGTTTTTTTAATTTTCTATGTTTTTATTTTTATTTTCGTACTGTGTTTTAATTTTCTATGTTTTTATTTTTAATTTCGTACTATGTTTTAATTTTCTGTATACCCGTGTTTTAATAAAATGTATGAATAAATGTTTTAATTGTATGAATAAAAAATATTTAATGAAAAATTGGGGGTGATGTGAAGTGAGTTTGGGTGAGTTTTGGTGAGTGTCATTACCTCCTGTGGTGAGTTTGGGTGAGTTTTGATGAGTTTGGTAAAAAGCTGACGTGACGCTAAGGTGACGGTGAGTGAGTTTCACCCCACTTCCACCAGTATTTGCGAGTCCTGTGGGACCAATAGTCGTTGGATTTTTTATCTTCCAGTCGTGCTTGGTTCGACTATCAGGATGCTCAAATGCAGTAAGGGCTGGGAACTCTTGTTCGTATTCTTTTGAATACGATATTGAAGAGGGTGTTGTTATTGGGAATACTGGTGAAGGGATTGTTTCTTTATCTTTCTTTGGTTGTGGCGTTTGATGAATGATAGATAAAGCTTTTTGGTGATATGGTGTAAGTGTTTGTGGTTGTGGCGGTGTTTTAGGTGGTTGTGGTGTTTTTGGTGGTTGTGGTGTCGTTGAGGGTTGTGGTATCTGGTTTTGCTTTGGGTATAAAACATAGTAGTCAAATTTCCCTGAGGGTTCTCCAAGAAGTCCAACTGTCGGGTCACCGTCTTCATATCTCTTTCTGAGTCTTTGTTGTGAAGATCTTCGTTTCTTAGGGATATCTTCTTCATCCTCAAGCTTTTGAGCTTCATCTAAACAACTTTTGCAATCGCATACGTCCCACCATATGTGTTTCATTTCTTGAACAGGCTCATTGGTCGCGGTCTGGTTGGGTTCTGTTGGTGCGATCATGTGGATTCCTGTTAGAAACACATTAGGTGCCTTAGGTTACGATAATTTGATCTCCACGAGACCATTCTCATGTCTAACAAATTCTGGAGCTGAGTTCGATCGAACAGGAGCTTGATGGATTTGCTCATAATTTGTTACAAACTTTTTTGGAAGTAATTTGAGTAACTCGTCTCGAGATAACTGCTTTGGTATATATGTACAGGTTGGAGTTGCATTTGCGTCTATGTCGATGAGTAGCGCATTTTTGGCATCGTCTTGTCCTGGAACCGAAATGTCTAATGAGTGGTTTTGAACTCGATAAGCCATTTGGTAATGGAACGTGGCTTGAAAGGTGTTCACTTGGGGCGTGCCTCCAATCTGGATTTGGGCCTTGAGGGCTGTGAATAGTGAAGGATTATTAAGAGGCATGTTAAAATTTGGTTAAAACGTGACAAAATTGTTCCTGCGTTCAACGTTGTTTGTATTGTACCAATACAAGCATGCTAATATTCTGCAAACCTTGTATCAAGCAAGGCTATTCTTGAATATGCATGTAGTCCTTTTCTTCCATGGAAGGTTAATGCTAACCTTATAGCCCCGAAATGAATATGTGTGTACCCTTGTGATAGACAGTGTCGAGGAAGGTCGGAAGGCAATGACAAATGTACCAAATGTTCTATCTGGGATGCGGGTAACTAATGCGAATCAAACTTTGATGTTTGGACAAACTCTTTTATTTGCTTGTGTGGGTTAGATCCAATTAGCTGTTTGACTCTTTTTGTGATGGAATTGGATGGTTTAGTGAAAACATGGTAGGGGTTTACGAGTGGCATTTCACTGATTGGGATCCTGGAATCATCAGAACTATATGAGATTTCATATAATTGATCTATTTTAGATGCAGAGGATTGGCGGAAACTGGACGATGTTGAGCGGTTGAAAAGGTTATCGTGACTCATGGTTTTAAGAATTATAGACTTTTTCTTCTTATTCTATACTCTCCCGGAGGAAACAACTGCGACCACCTTTGTCGACTTACATATCCTGCAACGACCCTGATAGAATAAAGGGATAGAGAACTATAACACTTAAAGCTATAGAAGTCAGACCTTTAAGCTAAATTCTAATTTTCTGATATGAGAGATCAGCACTAAGGCTGCAGTCACACAACATACGATTAGGAATTTTGTTATTATCATCCATTGAAATACTTCATCTCTTTAAATTAACTAGCTTATTAATTAAGTATTGTTTATACATGAACATCACATTTTTAATACGAATATTGAAAAGTCATAACAAAAGGCACAAATGATCATCTTGATGGCAATGGTTGTACGAACACATTCTGGTTTTGATGATGAACTAGATCTTACAAATATGTGGGTATATTTTTATTAGTGATCATTGATAAACATTGATTTGGTTCATCATCCATACAGTTTGAGTATGTCATTCTCCATGTGCACCAAACACAAGAAACATTTTCGAGCCATTCTTGACTTTTTTTTCTTTGAACGATAATTTTATTAATAAAACACAACTAAAACACAACTAGCAAGAAGCTAGAATTACACAGAAATAAGGTAAGGGTTTTTGAGCCAATCATTCCAAGTGAACGACGCTTTACATCTAGAACTACACCAAGAAATGACCTAGACACTATGTTATCAAACAACATCGCCTTTGACGGACTAGTTGTATCGAAGAGGAGCTTATTACGGAAACCCCAAATGAACCACCATGCGACATAGCAAACACCTTCCAAGATATCTTTAAGGGCACTTGAGAAACGGATCGACGCCAACCAGTTTAACCAATCTTCGTAAGCATTAAAACCATCGTACTGCAGGTTCCACCACCGGGCAATACTCCTATAGATATTATCCACAGTTGTACACGTAAAAAAGAGATGTGAAGAAGTTTCGATCCTATGATCGCAAAGAGGACACCCAAGGCAATCCAAGTCTATACCCCGACTAGACAGATTGAACCTAGTCGGAAGTGCATTATGATAAATCTTCCAGGCCAAGATATTTACCTTTATCGGAATGTGTTTCACCCATCTAGTTCACATGAGCCGACTGGATGTTATCAATCTTCCTGCGTAAGGAGACAACCCACATGAGCCATTCTTGGCTTTTATTCTTTATTTTTACAAAACAGCCGACCACTTTCTTTATTTCCGAGGTCATTCTCTTTTTTTACGATTCCATTCTCTAATGCGTTTCTATTCTCTACGATTCAATCGTACGAAACATGCCCTTAGTTAATTAATTAAACTATTTGTTAAATCTTGTAATAATAATTTCAAACAAGAGCAATATATTAAACTTGATCAAACTTCCCTATATATTTTTAGTAATGGGCAATTATTTTGGGACGTCCAATAAAGGAAAGATAGACAATAAAATTAAGACGGAGAAAGTTATAAATATATTGGTCAAAAGTCCTTTTGAAGCAGTTTATTTGTTTTTGGGATTTACGCCGAATAAAAAAGGTAACTATCAACATCAGCTGAGTAAAAAAGGTAACTATCAACATCAATGTTTAAAAGAATAGTGTTTTAATTGACTCGGTCGAACCACTAGATCATTATTCAATGGAAGTTTTCATTTAAAACCAGCTTTCGATCACCTGATTGGTTCAAGGTTAAACCCGGCTTTTGAAAACATTGTTATAAATACCATTTTTTCATAACTTGCTCCAGTTGCATCCGGTATGTTGTTGTATAATAATACTCCATTCGTCTTAAAATTAGTTTCCACATTATTTTTTTTGTACGTCTCAAATTAATTGTTCACTTCAAAAATAGATAGAAAATGTAGATTAAGTTTATAATATCACCCTCACTTCAAGGTATTATTACAAAAGATAAAAAAGTTGTAAATACGGTTTAAGACTTTAAAGGTAAAATTGCACTGTGTAAAAAGTAAAAGAAAGAAATCTAAAAAAGTGATATTTTATTAAATACGTTTTTTTTTTTTGTGGACAATAATTATATGACGGAGAGAGTAATAAAATATCAAGACTTGTAAAAAGGGAAAGAAAAAAAAAAGCGACACCTGAGAGATTCGAACTCTCGCGGGGAAACCCCATGTACTTAGCAGGCACACGCCTTAACCACTCGGCCAAAGTGTCTTTGTTGTCATTTTTTCATCTGTTCTGTTTAAATACGTAGTAGTTTATTCCTGGTTGGACCCATGTTTAGTTTTCAACTTTTTTTTTTTTTAGAACGGCAAATGTTAGTGGTTAGTGGGTCGAGTCGTACAATGACATCCAAGCAGGAGAATGTTAGTTTTCAACTGATCACCCCATTTGTGAGGATGCGAGGACTTTCGTCTTTGCCATACCTGTTGCCAAAAATATTGGCGAGGATGTGTTTCCAACAACGACCTAAATATGTGTTTCCAATGGAGACTTTTCCTCGATCTACACTATTGTTTCATCGTACCAAACATTTCATTTTTTGAGCACCAACTTATGCCTATTCCAAACACACTAGAATTGAATGAAACATTATTATGGTATACGTTTTTGGTTTATTTTGTAATGCAAGCTCGTAAGTTACTCTAACTTTGGCTATGTTACAATCACGGACTTGAGATGTCGAGGCCTACCTAGCTCCTGTTGAAAAATCAGTTGACCGGAATATTGGATTCCATATTGATAATGATACAAGGAATGTGGTTGAATTCCTTGAAACCTCGTCAAGACATGTGACTGGTGTTGGAATTAAAGGAAAGTATACTTAGTTCTCCGCGGGGTTTGTATATGGAAACGCTACTTTTGCTTCATGAGTCAAATTCTATCGTTCATTGATAACGACGATGGTGTTATGTCTACTGCAGCCACTAACGTTCCCAGCCGAATCATTATCTTGACACTCCTCCCCTCGTCCAAATTTCATAATCTCCGCTCGTGCTCGCTCAAGAATCTGGTTTTTCTGTAATTCCAGTTCTCTATAAAAAAACCATCCTCATCTTCTCAAGTTCCAACATTTCCTTATACTTACGGGTTTCAATCTTCTCATATACATCACTAAACCTGTTAATTGAATCCGCTAGCAATTTAAACGGACCTGTGAGATTCGAACTCTCGCGGGGAAACCCCATGTACTTAGCAGGCACATGCCTTAACCACTCGGCCAAAGTGTCTTTATTGTCTCTTTTTCATCTCTCCTTTTTCTACAAATATGAGAGCACACTGAGAGAGGGATGGTTCAGAATGTGGTGCTGTCAGGAAATAATTTTGTTGTAGTATCTTTGAGAAAGTTAATTTGATCAGTTCACTCTACCTAAACTAGCGGTGGCAACAGGTTGGGTAACGGTTCAAAATGGGTTCTGTTTTGATCTGTGAAAATCACCCATTTTCACCCGTTGCTAAACTGCTCATTTCCTCACCTGTTTATTTTGCAATATCTATTTGTTACTTTTATTTTTTTCTGGTTTTTTCTTGTTTTAGGTCCGTTCGCCGTATCTTGGTGACAAAGTTTCAAACATGCGCGGTCAAAAGGGGGCTTTAGGCTATTTGGAGTCTCAAGAGAAACTCCAATTCACTCTACACCATAAAAGTTGTACGAGACATACAAAATCGAACATAAAGCCTAACAATCTTATCTGCGCAGATTTAGAAGGTTACTAAACAACTTCATCTGTCATCCACCACAATTATAAATTACTCACAAATCGACCAACCCGACCCGATTCCCACCCCTACTAACAGCTATAGATTATAAAAGAACACCAACACTTAGCAAGAGACTAGGATCACTAGTTTAAACAGTACATAAACATCATTACACGTTAAGCGTTTTATGTAATTAAGATTATCCACAACCTTTTGATTATCGAGATCACAAACCCAAAATCAGGACTAATCAAGACATTTGAAATTTGCTTTCTTACACCTGCATATCTTCAATCAGTAATCCGTAAGTTGCTGATGTACTTGCTTCGTAAGGTGCGAGGATCTTAGATTCAGTAATCAAATCTGGTGAACCTATCACAAGACAGATGACAAAAGCAGCAATAGTATATTAGATAATCAGCGAGCTGATAAAATGATGAGCATTTATAGCATTCAACTTAAGTATCTAACAAATGACAGAGATTGCGAAGTTTACATTGATTCAAGCCATATTGGTGGGGTGAGGTAACTGCGTGATTCTCCTTTGAAGTGAGGTTTAATGGTTCCGTCGGATAAATGGTATATCCCCATGTCTCTCCCTCCTCCAGTTTTACAATCACGGTACCACTCGGTAAGATCATCAGTGAAGTATATACAATTACCCTTAATCGCTCCTGTGGTGTCTTGTTCTACCCAAAACGACGAGCTAAGTCCCACAAAGAGACTTTTGGTACCCAAATCGGTCACTCTAGACCATTTTCCTTTCTTTCTTCCCAAATAATAGCCCCAAACTTGAAAACGCTGAGTCTGATAATGAACTCCGTCATTGCCATAATCGACTGTGCCTTGTCTCATAACCACCAACAACCTCTTCCTTTCGCCCTCATCCAAACCGATAATATATCCGTTTAGCTCTCCAGCATCACAATGAGCATTTACTGCATCTATTGGCAAACTTGTAACCTCGCCTATTTTAGTTCCATCCCATGTTTTAATACAAAAGTTAATATCACACAAATAAACTCGACCACCATAGTAAGTGATGTCCATTATCCCATGAGAATCCTTATCAACAGGTGTCCACTTGGTGTCTCCAATACGACAAAACGCTAGCTCCCCTGAAAATCTCCACGATACTACAACCAACGACCACTGAGCTAGGAGAACTAGCTTCCTGAAGCTGGTTTCCTTTTCTAAATGACTTGTAAATGAAGAAAAGGTGTCGGTCTTTGGAAGATTAATAATTTGACGAGATAATGGATTGATGAGTTTTGGAGAGTAGTCATTTGCCGCGGTTGACACGGTTACAAGCCACCCACATGAAGACAAACATATCTTACCACAGACTTCTGGGAGTCGGATCTTGCGAATGGTCTTGTTTGAGAGGAGAAACAATTCACGAAACTCTTCATCTTCTATTTTCTCTGAAAGCATTAAAGATGGTAAGTGTGAAGGAGGTCCATTGCCTTTGGCAGCTTGTAAGGCCGCCAAATGCCAAGACTTACATACCCCAGCGAAATCGGGATAATCTTCAAAATAAACGATATATTTGCGAGCTAATACATCAAGTATCTTGGGTGAAATCTTCGACCAGTCCATTGTAAAATGTAACACCTTCAGAGAAAACACTTATATTAGATACTAATGCAATACAGCAACTCAAAAAACTATTTCGGGTCAACAAATTGTTATTGTTTCCACCAGCAAGAATGGCCATGGTTGCAATAAGAACGCCTTTACGTTTGGGAAAAGAAGCAACCTTTTACACATATAGCAAAACTAAGCGCATAACTCTTTAACAATAACATCATCGTTTTCAATATAAGTTTGACACTCTC
The DNA here is from genome assembly GCA_025667525.1 of Glebionis coronaria. NCBI lineage: Eukaryota > Viridiplantae > Streptophyta > Magnoliopsida > Asterales > Asteraceae > Glebionis > Glebionis coronaria. The sequence goes on along the minus strand of CM046879.1, from coordinate 3,804,178 downwards.
TATCGTCAAACACTAAGCTAAAACACTTATCTTTTGGGGGATATTTTTAGGTCAATTCATTTTTCTCAATTTAAGGTTTCCAGTTAGTTTTTGTGTGCTGCAAGGTTTTTCAACTTTTCAAAAGATATTATTGATCATTTCTTTAGCTGAAAGAGCTGATTAACATGATGCACCGTTGTAAATGAGCAATTAAAAGTCATTTCAGCTAAAATTATGACCAATAGTCGAAGGTAAAGAAAACCTTACGCGTAAAATAAAACTTTCCTTAAATTGAGAAAAAAAGTTGAGTACCTAAATTTCAAACTGACGTAAAGTGTGATAACTTTTTTGTGTGATTTGCCATGGAGTATCTTTTAAGACCACAACGTTATGCATTCACAATTAGGGATATTAGCTGGTCAGCTTGTTGGCCTTTTCGGGTTAGGTTGATTAGGTTTTTTTATTATAAAACAGTTAAAGCTAACCCGCAATCCGATCCAATAAAGAATTGGGTGATCGGGTTATATATAAGATGAGCCTATCGTTACATTAATTAACTAGCAGGCAATTTATATAATGGTTATAATTTATAAATAAAAGCCTAACAAAATACAAGTTATACTTTTATATTTTCATAGGATAAAAGCCTAACAAGAAATATCATAACCATCAGATGTCCAAATTATATGCAACAAAACCTTCCGAGTTAGCAAGAAAAGATTTTAGACAGATTACAATGTATTATTAGTTTATTAAAATACATTATTTCAAGATATTTTTAATCACAACTATAAGTACACAGTAACTACAAAACGTATTGGGGAATAGGTCGCAAAACTAGCATTTTAGTTGGATTAGGTAACAAATTAAAACAAGTTAGGGTAAAAAAAGTGCAAGATATCATGAGCTTGTTTTTTTCCTCATGGGTCGTATAGGTAGTAATAAATTTGGTAGGCTCGTTCAATCAAAAGGCTTGTCTGCATACTTTTCCATTTACTAGAATAAAACAGAACAAACAGCCACGCATCATGCAATTAAATCATTCTTAGTAGATTGCAAATAGTTCTATATAGCTTCCACAGAAAGCTAACACAAACACACCTGACACCGTCCTTAATAATCCCATGACTACGCCCGAAAGGAAACACAACACCTATTGCAGTCTGCTGATGTCATTTCAGTTTCAACCTTCCACTCTAACGCGGAGTCAAGGTATATATGTTCTGGGTTTAAGCAAGAATACTTGCACGGCTCATTGGACCAACACTTTAATTCAGCAATGGCCCAATGAACCCACAAACTGAACCACAGTTACCAGAAGTGACCCATATATAAAAAACGTGTGTTAAAATTGTCAGTCTTAACAGGATGTTTATTTTCCTTACCATGGTATTATACTATAAAGCAACATCGTATACAAGCAGCAATGAAATAAAAAGATGATGGGATAGCAATTAGTTTTAATATACTCTCCACTAAATTTGTTTAAGAAAATCAATCACTGGAACGCTATTTCAGTAGAATGGATGGTTCAATTATAGTTTCAAGTATTTTAAGCTTGTTTATCAAATGCAAAAGAAGCCTATGAGACGAAATTGAAGGTGTAGCCCTTTATTAATAGTTAATATTTACTGATAAGAATAGTATCTACGTTTTACTACCAAAGAGAAACGTTAATTAAATATGGTTATATAGTACATAGGAGAATATAAATGCGTAGCTCTATGCCTTAATCCAAATTAACTTGACAATTATGCAAATAACGAAAGAAGTGTAAAGAAGCTTCAACGACGATTCTTTTGATGAGTGACATCCTTTGCTTCTAAGTTCATGAACATGCACAAAAAATACAGTAGTAGCAGTACTATACCCGTGCAAAATTTATGCATATTAGCTTTTAAAGCTTCATTGAAAACAAATGATATCACATTTTCATGTCTAACTGGCTGCCCTGAAAACAGGTAAGGTAAATGACTGTAACCCTAGCCGACCCGATACCACGAGTTCGAGTCAAAACCAGCCCAATAAGCTTTCTAGACCTGATTAAACCCGAACCTATAAGCCTTATCGGCCGACCCCATTGACACCCCTATACACGCAATAAGAGCATGCTAAAGCCTTGAACACTAGTAAACGATACACGTATGTTTGCATTGTGTTTTAAGAGCCGGTTAAGCATTTACAAAACTGATTTTTTTCAAAATGAAACACTGTTTTCTGTTTATTTGTGTTTGTAAAACACAGTAATAAGATAATCATGTCGAAAACACCATCATAATAATTCAGTACATTTCATAATAACAGCACTACTTAGAGACTTAATATATCAATACTGTAAGTTTTCTTCTAACAATAGTACAAAGATTAGGTATTTTTAGGGTGTTTGTTTTGACATATATAACGTAAGCCCATTTCGGCTTATACTTCACAAGCCCCAATTCTTTTGGCTTGGAGATTTATGTGCTTGTATAGTAAACTTATGGGGGTGTTTGTTTTAGCTTATATAGTGGGCTTATAAGCTTATAATTGCCGAAATCAAGTGTTCGGTTAAGCTTATATAAGTAAGCTTATAAGCTTATATATGCGATTTTATGTACTTTTTGGCATGGTTGTAAATATCGCTCGGCGGGGTCTCGACGATCGACCACCGCCAAGCGATATATCGTCTTGGCGGCGATATATCGGTTTCTCGGCGGGTATTATAAATTATCATTAATTTATATATTTTTATCATTATTATATATATTTTTAATATTTATTTAATATAAATATGAAATTCTTATATATTTTTATAAATTTATTAATGTATTCATTAGTTTTAGTTATATATCTTGTAAAATTTACATTTAAAAATAAAAACACAATAAAAAAAAATAAAATACAAAAGTCAACCCTTTGTTTTACCGATTTTGACCGATATTGACCGACATTTAACCAAAACGCCAAGTTGGCCGATATGCTCCATGGCGTGGCGGTGGACCACCGCCAAGCGATATATCAGCGATATATCGGCCGCCATGACCGATATTTACAACACTGCTTTTTTGTCATTTAATTTTATTAACTATATAAGGTAAACCAAACATTTAAGTAAGGGTTATAAGCTTATTATATATGTAAGCCCAATACATAAGCTTAACCAAACACCCCATCGATATAAGCCACAAAAATTAGGGTTTATGGAATATAAGCGAAAATCTGGCTAATTATTCATAAGCCTCGATTTTGAGACTTTCAGTTAGACTTAGGCTTATGTTATATAAGCTATTTATGGCTTATATATTATAAGCTTATAAACTCATGTTTAGTGTTTGATTTAGCTCATCAAAATTAATAATAATAAGGTAGATGAGTCATTAAATATGGATATAAAAGTCTTTTTATATATTATTAGCGTTCTTTATAAAAGCCACAATATTTTTGGTTACCAAACCCCCCTTTATATAAGCTTTGATTTCGGCTTACATCTCCTTATGGGCTTATATAATATTATAATGATATAACAAACTTATATAAGCCACAAAATTGGGGCTTATGAAATATAAGCCGAAATGGGCTTAATCTAACGATAACACATCAACAAGAAGCTAGACTAAAACACATATAAGCAAAATAAAGCTAATGACAATTTCATGCAAGTAAAATAAAAGAACAACAAGCGATTATAATACCTTAACAATGGTTGTTAGGTTTTGGTGTTTTTTTTTCTTTTGTTTTTTCTAATAAAGGTTTTGTTCGATCTGTTTGTGTTGCCTTGGTTTCTTGTTTTTGGTAAGCAATCACAATTATTCGTCAAATCTAAAAATTAAATATCTCACAAACGATAAATCGTCAAACGAAAAAAAAAATACACATTGCAACGAGAATTAAATCATCTTTCTATCAAGTGGCACATGTATATAATTTCGACGAACTTTTTTTTCGATTTTTTTCTTAACTCACGTCTAGGAAAATCATATATGATTCGTTCACGAATCATATATAATTTTCTGAAATTATATATGATTCATATCACGAATCATATATGATTATCATATATGATTTTCACTGACGTGATTGAGAAAAAAAAAAGTTCGTCGAAACTATATATGTGTCCCTCGTTAGAAAGATAATTTAATTCTCGTCACGATGGTATGTTTTGTTTTACGTAACGATTAACGGTTTGTTAGACGTTTAATTTTTAAAAAATAATTTTTTTTGGTTAGATAAAAAGAATTAATAGTTGTGATTGGTTGGTTGAATTTATACAAAAAGGAAGGTATATAACTTTTTCCTGGTAATGTAAATCTAACATTCTAGCCCATATCTAATAAGAATAAATCTACTAAATGAAGCCCATGGCTGGCCCAAAGGGCCACCATAGATTATATCCGTCAGTGGATGTTACAAAGTTACAATCAACAAACACACACCACTCATAAAGTCAAACATTATCCTAAAAATGAACAATATTTCTTTCAGATCTCACACACAACTTTTGATCGATCATTTTTAGATGGAACTTTTGTTAGGGAAAGTGTGTTCATCGATAGTGTTCGACATATACCTTGATTATCGATGACTATACTTTCGCTAACACGAGTTTCATCTAACCAAGCCTCTCAACTTATTAAGACAAATCCAGAATACTCGGTTTACGTTAATAGTCTCTTTTATGTTTTTATGTTTTTTTTTTTAGATTAACGAAATATTTTTTATCTCTAATGTATTGTGTTAGTACAGAATATGGGGCTAAGTGGCTGGATCTGAGCCTTCTGCGAAAGGCTTTCAGTACTTATCTGCTAATCGTGACTTGCAGATCCGCTTTTGGGAACCTGATCCGGTAATGATGTTTGCGGATCGCTCTCGGGAACTGATACGATAATGGTTTGCGGATCTGGAGAGCTGATCTGATAATGGTTTGTCAGGTGGGCTTACTCTGGTTGTGATCCGAGAATTGTTTATGTGGTGTCGGCCCAATGGGCTGTGTACCTACTATATGCATATTGAAGTTCGTAGACAGATCACAGATATACACTTTGTATTGGTTTGTTGTGATATACTAATGACCCTAACTAAGCTTATTAAGATTAATGTCGTGTTCCTGTTATGCGAGTGGTTGAGTTTTTTTACCTTAATTACAAACGTGTTACTAGGACTAAATATTGCCGGATGCACGTGTTCCTGTTATGTGCTTGTTATTTGTTACTCATAATAGTTTATAACATCAGTGAGCATTACTCCATGGTGAATTTAAACTCAAATATCTTAGTTATGACAAAGAGTTTACCTTAATGGTACCAACAATGTCGTCTTAGGTAGTGCCTTTTACTATCATAACAGCGCACGACACATTGTTGGAGCAGTAGGTACTTACAAACATCCTGCGTTTAGAGGAATCGCATGTTATGTTAAATGAAACAGATCTCGAAATCCATTGTAAAACAGTACAATGGATGCCTCTTGACAGCCTATAGATGTTAGATGCAGCAGTGAGAAATAGTATCTCTTGATAGGACGGGACCAAAAGAGCGACATTCTCTATTTTTGTCTTGACCGCTGTCAAATATAAGTGCCAAACATATGCTAATTAAAATCCACAATCATACAACCGGCCTTCTAACACGCTAGTGAAGATTCTTTAACTTGCTCCGGGAGTGAAGCAACAAATTAATTTTCTTGAATAAAATGGTGAATATGTCTGAGCTTTAGCTTGTTGTGGTAGTCGTCGACCATATGACGTCACTAGGTGTATGGCATGTAGCTATATATTCGCAAGCACACTGTGGTCCTCCTGAATGATATAAATATAAGAAACTTAGTAAATTTTTTTTGTGAAAACGACATAATCTACGAGTTAGTCACAATTTTAATACTATCCAGTTTATCCATAGTGTGCAAAGATTGACAAGTTTGTTAAATTATGTTATATTGTTACTGCTAGTGTTTTTTTCCAAAGTGAGCGAAAGTTTATATTGGATAGATTACTATAAATAGGAAGACCAGAGTGAGCGAAATATTTTGAGGTCTCATCAAAAGATTTGTGTTTCGATATTAATGAATGTATAGATTATCTCAAGCTAAATGCTTATTCAATAAGCTTTAAAAAAAAGATTTGTTTTCTATAAGTTCAGCCCACATGGTGGCGTAAAATAAGTTTAAAAAAACAAATTTAAATGTCAGAAGTGGGATTTCAACCCACGCCCTCTCTCGAAGACCAGAACTTGAGTCTGGCGCCTTAGACCACTCGGCCATCCTGACTTTTTTGTTATGCTTTTACATGGAATATAGATATTTCATGCTAAAATGTTTATTGAATAAGCGATGTTTTTCAATAAAGCTCTACTTAGCTAAACATGGTTAATGATGGCAAAACCAAAATCGCTAGACCCGCTACTTGTGATCATGTTGATGATGGTTACAAATTACTTAATACAAGGAGTATCGAGCTTAAGACGAGACACATGTTCGTTCAACAAAACATGAGCTGTTCGTACTTGTCAGATGCCATGTTTGACCCTAAATTGTAACTAGTGTTAATCAAATTTTGATCAAGAAACGATTATCTTAGCTTTTCGTCATGACCATTGTGAAAATGGATGCCTTCTGTAGTACTTGGCTCATTCTCGACTCAAGGGTTCCTTGACAATTAGATGCCTTGTCGTACAAATCATCAATGCATATTTTGTTCAGTTTTGTTGTAAGGAATGCGAACTAAAGCGTTTGTATGTACTAGTACTTTTGGCTAAATCGCTCTCTTGAACACAGTTTGCACTTTTGAGTTTCAACTTCAGAAACTCAAAATCGCAAGCCAAGATAAAAGGGTATTTGAGTATGCGTTTTAAAACGATTATCTACTATGATAAAAATGTTATACTCATGATCATTTAGCTACATAAAGATGAAATTACTAGTTTCGTGTCTCTACTGCAGCAAAAATGATAATCTCAGATTCTGGTCATTTTACGATTGGTAAGTTTGGAAACGGGTGATTTATAGATGTACTGATAATCTCAGCTCGTGCTCGCTCAAGAATCTGGTTTTTCCTGTAATTCCTGTTCTCTATAAAAATCCATCCTCATCTTCTCAATTTCCAACATTTCCTTACAGTTACGGGTTTCAATCTTCTCATATACATCACTAAACCTGTTAATTGAATCCGCTAGCTATTTAAACTGACTGGCATTGGGTTTACTTTCTTTTATCCCTCCGAGAACTATAATTACCAAGTATTTACATAATAATACTAAGATCTCTTTTGATGACTTTACCGGTTCACGATTCAACTCGGGTTTTGAAAAGGGAAAAAAAGAGACGACACCTGAGAGATTCGAACCCTCGCGGGGAAACCCCATGTACTTAGCAGGCACACGCCTTAACCACTCGGCCAAAGTGTCTTTGTTGCTTTTTTTTCATCTCTTCTTTTTAAATACAGTATTTTATTTCTGTTTGGACCCATGTTTAGTTTTCAAGTCAGTATAAATTGCCCCATTTGCGAGGAACATTAGGGCTTTTGGCGAGGACTTGTCCTCGTTAAAAGGGTTCTCGCCATACCTGGTCGCCATGTGGTGTATCCTTATACTCGGAACAAAGGACGTATCACCGTAACAAGTTTTTTATATATCATCAAGAGATGTAGGCGTTGCAGTCCATCAACGGTACAAAAAGAAGACGTAATTTTGTACAAGAAATGATTCACTGTGAATATCTGAAGTTTTATGTTCCAAAATGGATGTAAATAGTAGAGAAAATTGGTATCAAGTAGAGCTCAAATGATGTTCAATTAGTTTCTTACTGCTTTTTGTATTTCGTAAATCCCAGACAACAATGTACAGCAGAAGATGCATATCGCATGCAAACAAAGTACTAAAGAAACATCATACAACAAACACTGACGTGATGTGCAACAGATATAGCATACCGCAAACAACAAAATACAACAGATTAAGGATAAGAAAACCATAGATACACACTCACACTGAAATTGGCATCAAACAGCCCTGCTTGCAAAGTATGGAAAGCAGATTATCGAGTCTGCAGATATCGTTTTGTCCAGGATCCTCCTATGAATGTGAGAAGAATATGGAGAATCAGAGACCACAAAAGTTGTACGAGACGTACAAAATCAAACAGAATACCACAACCGGGCTTAGTAGAGGGAAATTTTGACCCATTTACTTAAGATGGGTTGATTCCGGTTATTGGAATGGGTTGAAAGTCACTCAATGTACTATCATCAACGCATAAGAGACTTTCTATGTCCTTTTATTCAGAGTTAGATTCTTATTGACATATAATTCTTGTAATCAAATTTGAAAATTTTGTACAAGTGTTACGGGTGAACCCAAGACCAACCCATACCAAAAACATTTCCATTCTGACCCATTAGGTACCAAACCAGCACAGTTTATTATTCTATGATAGGATTTGTGACACTGTGACAGAACACAGGGACATGTTTCGTTGCACGGTGTTAGGAAGCCCGAAAAGTATTCAGATTTATAAGTGATAGTCAAAACATATACATCAAACATTTGATGCAGCTTTTGACATGTAGGAGCAATTAGTTACAGAACGAGGAGCAGGAGGGGTTCCTAAAACTAGACTTGGGGATATTTTTCATCACAAAAAGTCGAAAACAATGCTACCAAAACTACTTATGAGTTATGACAAAGTGTTTACCTCAAACTTTTCAAAGGGGGGCAAGCAATCGTACTAACATTGTTCTCTTAGTAAGTGCCTGATCCTATCATAACAGCGCATGGCACATTGTTGGAGCAGTAGGTACTTACACTTCCTAAAAGCATCCGGCGTTTAGAGGAATGGTCGATTATGTTTAGTGCAGCAAATCTCTAAATCCATTGTAAGCTGACAGTACCAAAAACGATAGCTTGACAAACTACAAATTCCAGATGCAGCAAATCAGTCATGTTACCTTTTGATAGGACCGAAAGAACGGCATCCCATTACAAGCAAATCAGCATGCAACTCCTCAACAGCTTCACATATCTTCTTGTTGGGATCCCATCCCTGATCACTATCTTTGTCTTGACCTATGTCTGGTATCATATTTGAAATACACGTAAGCATACCCTTGAATCCACAACGAATGTCTAGATTATGTTGACAGCGAGTATTAATTCGAATCATTTCAGTATGAAACTTCTAATGTCGTAGTAGTCACTAGTCACCCTTAATACAGATTTCAAATAAGGACCAATGTGACACAGGAATGCAAATGAACCTATGTTGCCTACCATCTAGCTCCATGGTATCACATCTGCAGTAAAGTTGTGAAGCCTAACAATCTTATCTGCGCAGATTTAGAAGGTTACTAAACGAAACTAGTTACATTCTTATCATAGCACGTGTAATAATAGCATCAGTGATATTCCTCTGATATGCCTCTATCGCCTGCGTAAACGCAGCTACCTCCACTTCACCTAATCATCGTCATCAGTTCATCGCATACAAAAATCCATTAATAAAGAAGTATATAAAAAGTGACGAGAGACTTAACTAGAACCACCAAACCTATTAATTTGAACGGACCGGCATCACTAAACCTATTAATTGAATCCGCTAGCTATTTAAACGGACCGGCATTGGGTTTACTTTCTTTTATCCCTCTTCAGAATCTGTGTTACGCGGGGCTATTTAGATATACTAAGATCTCTTTTGATTGATTTACACAAGATGCCTAACATATTAAGACACCCGAAAATAAAAACGAGAACTATAATTACCAAGTATTTACAGAATCTGTGTTACCCGGGGCTATTTAGATATACTAAGATCTCTCTTGATCACTTAACCGGTTCACGATTCAACTCGGGTTTTGATAAAAGAAAAGAAGAAAGCGACACCTGAGAGATTCGAACTCTCGCGGGGAAACCCCATGTAATTAGCAGGCACACGCCTTAACCACTCGGCCAAAGTGTCTTTGTTGTCATTTTTTCATCTGTTCTGTTTAAATATCCTTTGACACCTTGTTTTCAAGTCAGTTATCGCCCCGTTTGCGAGGAGCATTTAGGACTTTGGGCGAGAACTTGTCCTCACCATACCTCGTCGACAAAAGTAATGACGAGGATGTTTTCCGACAACGACCTACAAAATTCTTGGTCAAAGCTTTTGGACTTTTAGCGAGGACATTCTTACCAAACAGTTCATTTATATCATTTTTGAGCACAAACTTATGCCTATTCCAAACACACTAGAATTGGTCCATTTTTATGGTATACGTCACTTCATTAACACAAATCTTCTAAAGATACGGTTTACAGAGACAAGGATGTGTGTCTTTATCTAATTCAAAAAAAATGATATACGTTTTTGGTCTATTTTGTAATGCAGACTCATAATTTACTCTAACTTTGACTATGTTACAATTACTAGACTTGAGATGTCGAGGCCTACCTAGCTCCTGTTAAAACATCGGTTGACCGGAAAATTGGATTCCATTTTGAATATTGCAGACTATAAACTTGGAACGTGAGTGGTTCACATGTATGGCATTCAAGATGATAAGAGATATGTTGTAACCTACTGGTGCAGGGCGCGACTGAAAACTTTGCAAAAAAACTTGAAAGATAAATGTGTCGGGCATTAAGCTGTATTTATCACATTCAGATCTTTATAATTGAATTTCGTTTTTGTTTATGTTTACTAGAAAGATAAATGTGTTATGCATACGCCATGTGTCACATTCATAACATCATGGTGAATTTAAGCTATTTGGATATGTAAATACCCAAATCATTTCGAAGCTTCCATATGATCCTCCTTGTGGTGTGTATCTCGGACGAGGTCCCCCTTGCTGACATCAAAGATTTCTCGAATCACAATGCTGCCATCATCTGTCTACCAGAATAGATATCAGTGTTTATCTAATATTGACCCATTTGCAGAAAATGTAACCCAGATCGACCCGTTTCTCTTTCACCTACATTTCATTTACTCCGACCTGTGAATCTCCTTTTTTAAATGGCTCACAACTACCAATGTTAATAAGTTTTTTACGACTTCCAGCAAAATTTTATATCATTTCAGCTTACTTTGTTGTTTATATATAATTATTACTTTCTTAAAAAGTAGTATGTCTCAGGTGGAAATAAAACAAGATACCAAGAAGAGAGAATTGCACAGATTGCCAAACATAACGCTATAAAATACACTCATTGTGAACTCGACATGTCAGTTATGCTAGGTTTCAGTCCCAAAACACAGTCAGCAAGCAATTGGCTACTTGTGCACAAATCCGACATTAGAGTTGACACCCTCTCTCACTCATTATTCTACCCACAGCGGCCTCTTTTCAAGAGAGTGCTTTTTTATCGTCTTAAAACATCTGGTCAACCTATTGGTCAAAGTGAGAAGGGTGTGCTTTCTAGGCCAGAGTTCTTCAGCGAACAATGTGCGATTGTTGCTATCAATGTGCATCTTGGTTACAACTAAGAAGACTCACTGATAATGAACCGGCCTTCATTAGACCGTAGGCAGATCCTGGAATCAGGGCTCAGCATGGGAATCACCTTAGGAGGTTCACAAAAAGATGCCACCCCTTTTTCTGCTCTTTATGTTGACGCCATTACAGACTAGGTTCACAGGCAAACTGTTTAACTTCTAAAGTCAACCTTTTTTTTAGTTAAACATGGTTAATACTGGTAAAACCAAAATGGCTAGAGCCGCTACTTGTGATCATGTTGATGATGGTTACAAATTACTTAATACAAAGAGCATCGAGCTTAAGACGAGACATATGTTCGTTTAACAAAACCTGAGCTGTTTACTGCGTCATTCCTACTTGTCACATGTCATGCTTGAGCCTAAATTTTAACTAGTGATAATCAGATGCCTTGTCTTACAAATCATCAATGCATATTTTTTTTTAATTCTGTAAGGAAGTGAACTAAAGCGTTTGTATGTACTAGTACTTTTGGCTAAATCGCTCCCTCGAACACAGTTGGCACTTTTAAGTTTCAACTTCATAAGGTTGTGAATAAGGTATGCCGCCTAACATTGGACAGACGAATACAAAATGAACCTATGCCGCCTACCATCTAGCTCCATAGATAACAGATAATCACATCTGCAGTCAACAACAAATCTAAGGAATAAGGTTTTGAAGCCTAACATTGGACAGACAAATACAAATCTATCTCCACAACTAACACCTGAATTCCCTTTGCAACCAACATTACATGTTCAAACAACTTTTAACAAATACTGTAAATTTCATAAAGCTCCAACAACACAGATACATTATATTGTTGACTACAAATCACAAAGTACTCGTACGACTATGAAACCTAACATTCGATAGAGAAGGATCTTACTAACACTAAAGATACCAGTCCGGGACATCACATAACTTATAATACAAACCTATATCGATATTAAACCAAAAGAAGACCTATTATTCTTTATGTCATGATGTATGACGTTTAATTTGTTAAATTGAGCAACAAATATATTATAAACCATCTATTTCATGATCTCTGCAGCCACCACCAGTTCCACCAACACAATCGGGGCAATCTCTTGCAATATAGATGACTTTGATTATAACCATGTTGACCAAGGGGGCAATCTCTCACTGTATGGTTACCACCATTACGATGTCGAGACATGCTAGAAGCACTCTATACCACCACCACCATGACCTAGCTTCACATCACAATCGGCAGCTTCATGACCAGTCTCAGTACATCATCATCACCGGATAAGTTGGCTCTGCTGGAGGCAGTTTAAACCAAATGAAGAAGTATTATTCTTTATATCATGATGTATGACGTTGAATTTGTTGTCACTTGAGGTGTATGAAGCCAAAGTAAGACAAAAAGTTTCGCCAACAACAACTTCCATAAGAAACATGATGCTCGTCTGTGAACCTGCGTCACAAAAAGGTGAGAAAACATTACTATCCAAAATACAGTAATACATCTTTTAACTAGTAAAACAAAATATAATATATCTTTATGCATTATAATAATTCGATCACAAACATAACTTCATTTTTCAAAACATATAAAAAAAATAGCAGATCATGAACAAAGAAACAAACTTTGTAAGCAATAATGAAACAGTAATTATATAGAAAGGGTAATTAATTTATAAGAGGTAAAAATGACTAATAGTAAGTAAAGTACCTGATTGATTGATCTGTAAATTAGTAGAAATAATTTTGGGATAAGATATGTGTGTTTTTTATAAAATAAAAAAATGTGTGTGTGTGAGTTTAACTTTAATGGGGTTTCGTGAAATAAAGAGAAGGAAAATTCCCGCTCATTTCATTTCCAATAATTTCCTAAATTCCCGCCCATTTGTGTTGACATTTTTAAGGGGGTGTTTGACCCACCTCATTTTTATGTTTTATCAACTTTCTACTTTCTATATTTTGTTTTTTTATCTTATACTAATATTTTTAATTTAATAAATTTTATATTTTTATTTATACTTTTTGATTGTATTTCATTTAAAAAAAAATTCTTTATAAAAAACTACTACAGAAAGGTTATTTTCATAATAAAAAAATGTATAAAACTGTAAGGTTCACAAGGTTTTTATACATTGGTGTTTTTATATTTTACTTCAGTTATTTTATTTGGCACGGTAAAAATAAAAATTAGCGGGTTTGATTTTAATAATTAGTATTTTTCGTTGCAAAACAAAAATGATCACCAAAAGAAAAAGGTAGGTATGGTCATTTGTGTCGGGCTCGAGTTGACTGGTTGGTGGGTTAGAAAACTTTATCTCGAACTCAGCTCGATTAAATAACCGGGTAAACTATGTCAACCCTAACCCGTTTACATATAACCCGAACCTGACCCAATTAACCCGTATATATATTTGGGTTGACAGGTTAAGTAGGTAACACTGGTTAATTAGGTTGTACGGGTTTCAGGTTGACCTATTAAACCGTTTTATATATAAATTTTGACACATTACATGGGTTTAAGTTGTTTTATATACAATAAAGTTGAAACATTACATTGGTTAAATAAATTAAACGTGTTTGGGATCGACCAATTTAAATCAGTTAACACGTATGATACAATATAAATAATTTTAGATCTAAGAAAATACTAAATGGGTTAGCGGGTTGACCCACTTACTTTATTCTTAACCCGAACCTAAAATGTTTAATAAACGAGTCAGATGAGTTGATCCAAACCTGACCCAAATTTAATTTTACTCAATCCAAACATGTTAATTTTCGTGTTGATTTAAGGTCGACTTTCGTGTCGAGTCATAAACTACCAACCTAAAAAAGGTTAAAACAATAAGTGCTAATGGTTAGTGACTCGTGAAGGGTTTAAATGATTAGAAAGTGACTCACCAAAGTCATGAAACATGTAAAAACACTTAAAAGTAGTAAAACATTGTAGTAAAACTTGACTACAATGGCAAAAATCTTACATGTTGCTTAAAAGCAGGGCCCAATAGATCGCGAATTGGACCGGATTGAATTAAGAAACTAGACTAAACCGGAATGATCGGATCAAATCAAACATATTTTGATCCGGGTCATCAATTCATCTTTTCTTGGTATTCTGGTTCGATCTTGCACAAAAACGTGTTTTATTGGATTAGACCAAAAACCGAGCCAGACATAACCGACCATTTCAGCCTGGTGTTCTGGACAAACTTGGTTTTTGGTCTGATCATTTTTTAACCGTGATCAGTCCAACTCAAAAGTGGCTTTAAAACAAACAAGCCCAGTCCGATGGACGGGCTAACTTTGTCATATTGATTTTATATACTTAAAAAGTGTATGTAGTTTAATGAATATATTTTTAGTAACATTCGACAACAATGGCAAAAGATTTACGAGCAACTTATTTTATAATCTTGTAAGTGTCAAGTTATAGTAAATTTTGTAGTTTGAAAATATATTTTATGGTATTTCTCACTTTTAAATAATACTTTGAAACAACCATAACAAAGTGTGGCTCAAAAAAGAAATTTTTACAGCTTATAACCCGATATCAAACACTGCAAAACCAATCATCCATGTTTAGTTCATCTAAACCTTCCACAATATCATTCGATCCACCAAGTGCATTAGCCGCATCGATCTAACACTCTCGATTCAGCAGGCTGCATTGCTTCATTAACACTTATTTCCTCATCATTTTCCTTATTTTTATCCAAAGATAGCAACAAATTACAGTAAAAAAAATAGTTTTTTTTTCAAAAAGAAAAACTAAAAACTTAAAGTTATTAACTTACTAGTATTACTTAACGATATTAATGACCTAACTTGTTAATTAAATGACTTTAGTTAGACTAATTTTCTTTATACAAGTGTTTTAGACTTCTGCAATACAATGCATTTTAAAAACCGAACGATCTTTCTTCATCTTTTCTGTTTTGATTCACTTCCATGAGGACGTGATGTCAGCCACGGCTTCACCAACGCTGAGATACAACTGCTTGGTCCAAATGATGCCAAACTGTGTGATTAGTGTAACTTTTCCACTACACTTTCTGTAGGATTTGCTAGCACAAGCTGCATTTCCATAAAAAGAGTAACTTATGTTAGTATGCTATATCCATAATGCATCTTAACTCGAAAACACAACTACATCTAACTTATAGTGATCGTTTTTCTAGCATTGTTCTAAGCTCGTTCAACATTGCAAGCCTACTTTTGTCTATAGGACTATAGCCATCACAGCTGAGAGGTTAAATATATACAGTACTTAATACTTCTTTGTGATATTCATACCCGAATGAGTATATGTTAAATAAAGTTTGGATTACTATTTATAGGTTGCATAACGAGTGAGCTGAGTAAGGATCAAAATGGGTAGATTTTGTTTTAACGAATTTAAGTCCTATTTTTAGCTAAAATCTGTATGATTACAGAGACTTGGATTGATGCTCGTTTTTGTGTATATGACTTGAAGATGGTCTGAAGAACGGCTAAAAACGTACCAGTCATGTCGATAATTACACACTTTACCAGACTCCCTTGCTTATTAAACGCCAATATGTTTACCTACCTTGCTTATTTGTATGCTTTAAATCATGTTGTACAAACTACAAAGTACTAAAAGGCTAAGAATGAAGTTTGGCATAGTTAACCTTTCTGGTAGGTAAGTAGAGTTGGCAAAGTAGATGGGAGCCTCAACCACGAGTATAACAAACAAAGGAACATTGTGAGCATCTCGATATCGAAGAAGATCTTGATAGATTTGAGTGCCTGGAATGCATCCTAGGACGCTGGTGTTTGGTCGAGTCACATGTAACAAAATCTTAAAGATGGAAACTCCCACCTGTGATAAAAACCGTAACTAAATGGGTCGAAATTGGCAACTATGGTACTACAGGAAGATGGAAAGGTTACCGCAATTTTAAGACCAACGGGAACTGAGATGAATAGAACGCCAAAGAAAGATGACAAACATGCCAAGAAATCAAATTTGTCAACTTTCCAAAGACGGAATGCACTTTGATAGTCAATTAGTCTGATCACAGCCGTAACAATAATCACAGCCAATATTAGATCCGGGGTGTACTTAAAGATGGGCATCAAGAACAAGAGTGTCAAGAGCACTGTCAATACCATAATGATGTTTGACATTGCTGTTTGTCCACCAGCATTTTCATTCACAGCTGATCGCGAAAATGATCCTGCCAAAGCCAAATGTTATTTAATTATAGTGTACTATTTTTATGTTCCTGGTTTTGCGGGTTCTACTGCTCTAGAGGTGGCAATTTTGACTCTCTAGTCTTACTTAGGAATGGGTCGATTTAGGATATGTTGCATCTCTAACGGTCAAATGGGATGAACGGGTCAAAAATTACAAATCGCCAAAAATATAAATACAATGCATAAGTTATACGGAGTACTGACCGACAAAATAAAGGTCTTAAGCCTAACCTGTAGTAACATAACAAGATGAGCAAGAACCAGCTATGTTCATCAGCCCAATCGCTCTCATTTATTTATTTCCATCGACTTGGTATTTCTTCAAAGCCGCAAAAGTTCTTCCAAATGCTATCCCTACCTACAACATAAAATACACATGATGGGTCGTTTATCGATGCATTTTAGTTCATTCTGAAGAAAACCTACTGTGAGGGATAATAGTCCAGTAACGGCACCAGTTTTGACAGCAACAACAAGAAACTCGCCATGAAAATACAGCGTGTTTGATGAGGGTGGATTCAGACCCTTGTGCAGTTGACCAATCGGTTTAAAAAGTTGAACTTTCAGATAATTTGGGTTAAAGCTGTAAACCGCATGACTAGTTTAGTAAAAGTTGACAGATTTTTACTTACGGTGGCTATATTAGGAAGCTTCGATATGAAGAGAGCTACTAAGAAGGTGATAAAATGACCGATGCTAATGCAGCTGCTGCTGATACCATAAATAGTTTTGGCTTTCACAAGCCCTGCATAAATAAATTGCACATTCTCGTTAAGTCTTTAATACACGGAATATAGAAGAATGGACGCGAATATGGTCTGTACTTACAAATATGTCTTGTAGTCAACAAACAGGTCAAAAACCAAATCCCATCGCAATAGTTGGGCAAGAAGATAGAAAATCATATGATTGACAAAAAATAATAGTAAATTTAACATTTTTGTCTTAGCCGTTATGATCAAGTTACGGATTTAGTCCAAGGATGAGAATATAGCATCTCGACATATGTGTCTCTGTGACATTAAGAATACAGGATCCCAAGTAGCCCTTTTTATCATCGAGAGGGTGTTATCTATTCTTTTGGGAGGCGTGGCCTCCCACTGTTGACCTAGTGTTTAAAGTCAGTGTTTAGGTTTTGGGTGTTAATTAGCGTGTTAACGTTACATATGGCATTCAAAATGAGAATTGAAAAGCTTGCTTGTGGTTTGAGGGTCAGCATGTAACGAATAAATAACAGGTAGTCTTGTTAATTTTCTGGGGCACGCGAAAACTATCTACATCATCATCAACATGAAAAAAGCATATGAGATATAACAATTCAATAGCAAAATAATCAAAACATGTTAACGATAAGATTTGTTTATCATTCATAAATGGTGTCTAAATCATATGTTGCTAAATGCTTAAAAAGCTCTCTTGTTCTTATGATGGCGGCCATCACCACTTCCACCACGTTTATGACCATTGCTGTCATCACCACTTCCACCAACACGACAATCTCTCCGCAATATGACCCATGATACAATCACTAAGACCACCACCACCATGACCTAGCTTTGCATCAGAATCGACAGCTTCAACACCATCTAAACTGAGGAATCTAGATTCACGGCTATGTGGAGGCTGTTGCAATGATAGATGTGTCGTGGCTCAAAACTTCTTTGGACTACTTTTAAAAAAAAGGCTAAAAGAGAAGAATATGTTAATCTTGAGCCTGTATAGAAGCCGATTCAACAGGTCGAAAAGGTCGCTGACTTAAACTATAGGGCTGAATAGGAGTTTTGGGCAAGAAAACTACGATACAGTATAGGCGGGAATCGACCATCACAACGACCACAGTTTAAACAGAGGAATCAGGGTGTAGAGATATCATACCCGAATCGATGGATCTACTACATCCTCCGGCAGATCCATTAGAAACAACTCCTCCATGTGAAACCGCAAGAACAAAACCAAACGAAAAAATATATATTCTGCTGTAAATTAAATGACGGCAGAGTGGAATACTTGACCTAAATGGCTGCACAAAGGGTGTAAGCGTAGTTTATATAAGGATATATAGCTGCATCTAGGGTTTCATTACATGTGTCATGTGATGTACGAGTATAAGTAGTAAATTCTAGGTGAAAGGGTGGAGGCTACACGCGAGTTGGGCTAAGCAGCTTGTGGCTTGAGCCACTCCCACCAGCCCAAGAGATAAAAAGGGGACATGGATTCTATAACTTATGGTCCTACATGTAGGACTTATTGTTTGTTGACCTGACAATACTAGTTCTAGTAGTTTTATGATCCATAGATAAAAAACATACCAAAATTGACACGTGACCACAATAGTTTTAGGGCCGTATTGTTCTCACACCATCATGATAGTGAGGACCAAAATGTGACTGTAAAAATAAAGTCTCCTACAGACTTACCATAAAAATAATATTTATATAAAATTCTTTTCACCTTCTCTCCTTTTTATCTTCTTCTCCATCTTTTTTCACCTGCACTCTCTTCTCCATCTTTTTTCCCAAAATCAAAAAACACCATTAATATAATACTCTTCTCCAAATCTAAAATAACCACCACGAGACCCCGAGAAAAACCCAAGTGGTCTCCGGCCAACCACTGCCACCCGACACCGTCACCACCACTATTTAAAACCCCATAATCAAACCAGATCCACATACTAACGAAACCCAAAAATAGGTCTAAGATTTAATTTGTTGATGTGATTTAAGATTTACTTTTTATGATATGATATTTTGGAGTTTTTAACTGAAGATTATCTACTAAATTATACAGATCTGGAATTTTAATTTAAAAGTATTTATATATTTTTAATTGTAGAAAAGAAAGAAAAAAGAAAAGTAAAGTTACTTAGGAAAGAAACAAAAAATACATAACATTTTGTTCTAACTTGAGTACTTATATACTTTTTTTCAGACGGTGTCGAGATACTAAGCTACCGGTGTGAGTTTTATGATCCAGATAGATAGATAAAAAACATACACGTGACCTCAATCAAGCTTTATATCAAAGATCATCTCCATAAACAAATACTATAAATATAAATACTGTAGATAGATAGATGGATACCAAAAGTTATATTTTCATTTCATTCCTAAAATCAAAATCCATCATATTTCATTTCATACTACAACATAACCAAAATAGTAATAAAAAAAACAACCAGTAGTAAAACCTACTTAATCTTCACCATACTAATTCTTCTTGATCTTGCCACTCGGGCCACTCATGCCACCAAACTTATCGCCTTTGCCTTTCTTATTTCCTTTGCCGCCACTTTTGTTGGCCTTCTTCTACTCATGGTGCATGGTTTTCTAATTAAAAAAACACATTTTCCGATGTAGAGAATGGTTTTCATATAAATATTAATCGATGTAAAGAATGGTAGAGAACGACGAGAGGCCGGATCGCCAAAGGGTAAGGGTAAGAAAGAAGTGCTACAGATGCTTATGAGATTATACCAGTTATGGTCAAAATAAGCAAAGGAATCGAAACGATGGATCTACATCCTCCGGCAAATCCATTAGAAACAACAACTCCATGTGAAACCAAAACAAGTGACTGAAAAACGAAAAAAATATATTCTACTCTATATGGCTGCACAAGGGTGTAAGCTTAGTATATATAAGGATTTGGCATCTAGGGTTTCATTACATGTGTCATGTGATGTATAGTAAATTTATGGCTGAAAATGGAAAAAAAAGTGGGAGATTTAGATTTTTTGAGGATTTTGGATAAGATTTGGCTGCTTGTGTATAATGATAACCCTATCCCCATCTTTTCATGGGCCTGTGTGTTTATTCAATGAAAAAATGAAACGGGCTTGTGTTGTTCTGGAAGCCCAAAGACGAATTTTGTAGTAATATGGAAGAGATGGTTGTTTATTGGGCTGGACTGTTATTAAGTTTAATATACAAATTTGTATATTAAACTTAAACTTTAGGCTGAGATTATAGAACCAATTTGTATAGAAACCCCATGTACTTAGCAGGCACACGCCTTAACTACTCGGCCAAAGTGTCTTTATTGCCTCTTTTTCATCTCTTAAGCTAACAAATGGTAAATGATGCCAATTTTCATATTTAGCAGTCACTTTAAAAGAAATCGCAAAAGGCATATTTGGATTAAGATGTTGTGATAAGTTAGTGTGACTTATTTAGAAGCATGACTTAATACAAAATGGTTCTTGAGAGTCAAAGTATTTTCAAATAAGTCATGCTTCTGAAATAAGTCATGCTTCTGAAATAAGCATGTCTTTACTAGACTTGAGAGAGATGTCGAGGCCTACCTAGCTGAGTAGCTCCTGTTGAAAAACCGGTTGACCGGAAAATTGGATTCCATATTGATATTGCAGAGTATAAACGTGTGGTTCACATGTATTACATTCAAGATGATAAGAGATATGTTGTAACCTACTGGTGCAGGGCGCGACTGAATTTTTTGCAAAAAAACTTGAATCCAAAGCCGATGAAATCAGTGGAATGGATATTAGGATCTGACACAAGATACAAAAAATATTAAGGATAACTTTAATTGAATATCTCAGCTTCAAATTTTTAATGTTTATCATTTTATGTTATTTCAAACAATTCTTTCATTCGTTGATAACGATGATGGTGCCATGTTGCAAGGTGTCGGGCATTAAGCTGTAGTTATCACATTCAGATCTTTATAACCGAGTTTTGTTAATGTTTATGTTTACTAGAAAGATAAATGTGTTATTTATACGCCATGTGTCTGTTCTTTGTTACTCGTATTAGTTTATAACATGAGTGAGCACTACTCCATCGTGAAATCGAACTCAAATATCCTTTTTGACAGTCATATAGATGTATTGAATTATTTTGATATGTAAACTATCGTGATGCATAAGTTTTTTCAAAGGAAATAGTATAACATACCTAGCAAGACGCTAAGGGCAAGGGATTACAAAGGGGAAGAACTGGCGTTTATTTGACCCGTTTGCAACATATGTAAACCAGATCGACCTGTTTCTCTCTTCACCTACATTTTATTTAATCCGACCTGTTTGAATCTCCTTTTGAAATGCCCCAAAGCTACCAAGTTTAATAAGTTTTTTACGACTTCAAGCAAAATTTAATATCATTTCAGCTTACTTTGTTGTTCAGATACCAACTATGTGTCCATGAAACTGGGTTTTGTGACTCGGCATTGCTTCTGTTCTAAGGTCAGGGGTCTCATCACTGTTTTCGTCATCATCAGAGTCTTCATTAGCATTATTAAATCCACCGTTGTTATCATCTTTAGAGTCGCCAAAAATAGACAATGTTAACGTATATCCATTAGAGAGAGAGAGAGAGAGTTAGTCTCACCTTGAACTTCAGAGACCCGAATGTGTAATCTCTTTAATAAAGTCCATATGATTCGTAAGAATGCTAACTTTTACCGGAAAACCTATCGAGAGGGTGTTATCTATTCTTTTGGGAGGTGTTATATGAATGATAGATAAAAGGCTTAATGCAGACCAAAACAGGTAGTCTTGCTAATTTTCTCGGGATACATATCTAAACATAACAATTCGATAGCAAAATAATCAAAACATGTAAACAACTAGAAGCAACATCCATATGAAATAAGAATGCAACTTGATGAAGTAACTCTCAATAAGATTTGTTTATCATTCATAAATGGTGCCTTGATAACTGCTTAGATTCCCACACAAACACATAAAAGTTAGAACTTAAAAAAACCAACCTAAACTTAATAAAGACCATTAGCAACAAACATCATCTAGTTCTCTCGCGGCAGTCTCTGGCAAAATGACCAACTTTACCACAGTTGAAACAACGACCTTTTTTATGATGGCGGCCATCACCAATTCCACCACCACGACAATCTCTCGCAATATGACCAACTTTACCACAGTTGAAACAACCACAGTTATGACCATCACGGCCATCACCACTTCCACCACCATGGCAATCTCTCGCAATATGACCAACTTTACCACAGTTGAAACAACCACAGTTATGACCATCACGGCCATCACCACTTCCACCACCATGGCAATCTCTCGCAATATGACCAACTTTACCACAGTTGAAACAACGACCTTTTTTATGATGGCGGCCATCACCACTTCCACCACCACGACAATCTCTCGCAATATGACCAACTTTACCACAGTTGAAACAACCACAGTTATGACCATCACGGCCATCACCACTTCCACCACCATGGCAATCTCTCGCAATATGACCAACTTTACCACATTTGAAACAACCCCGGTTATGACCATCGCGGCCATCACCAATTCCACCACCACGACAATCTCTCGCAATATGACCAACTTTACCACAGTTGAAACAACCACAATTATGACCATCACGGCCATCACCACTTCCACCACCATGGCAATCTCTCGCAATATGACCAACTTTACCACAGTTGAAACAACCACTGTTCTGACGATGGAGGCCATCACCAGTTCCACCACGGTCATGACCATCGTGGCCATGGCAATCTCTCGCGATATGACCTTCCCTACCACACTTGTAACATCCACGACGAGCACTATAACCATCTCGACCAACTGTATGCTTCTTGGCCATCACCACAACAATCTCTGGCAATATGACTTCCCTACCACATAACCATGTCGAGGCAATACGACGAGCACTATAACCATGTCGAGCAAGGGGGCAATCTCTGACTGTATGCTTCTGATCACCTTGACACATGATACAATCACTCATACCACCACCACCATGACCAAACTCCGCATCACAATCTTCAGCTTCATGACCATTCTCACAACATCTATAGCAAAACTTACCATCAGATGGTTTCATAGAAACATCATCATCACATCCGAAAAAGCAACCACTGCTAGGGCCAGTTAAACAACCACCACCAGTAATCACATTATCACCGACACCATTAACAACAGATCGTGTAACATCCACTGCCTTATACCCACCTACACTATCTTTCACCCTAAAAAACTCAACAACATCATTAACCTTGAACCCTTCATATACAATATCACACCGATAAACAATAACAGTCGTACCTGCAACACGTTCGATGAACCCGATAGCTTTTTCTTCGTCTAACCAGATTATGGTTCCAGTTTCACGACAAGGACGAGGACGGGGATCGGCCATAGTTCTTTTTTAATACAGTAAGATATAAACCCTAACAATTACGTATTAATGTATTATATATATACTGAATAGAAGCTTCCGATCCGGTTGGGCCTTACGAGGTTTGGCCCGGCCTCATTCTTTTTTCTTTTCTTTTAGAGTATTAGGGCCCAAACTTATGGTGTAAAAGGAGAAAAAGTCAGCACTACGTTTGACACGAAAATCTTTTGGCATCACATTTTGTGGATGTATGATGAGCTTACATAACGAATGTGATGTTTTCGCGTCTCGAGACGTAGTCGCCGGTCCAAATGGTTTATTTTTTTTAGAGTATTAGAGCCCAAACTTACTTGGTGTAAAAGGAGAAAAAAGTGAGCACCAGGTTTTGACACGAGAATTTTTTGACATCACATTTTGTGAGGGACGATGAGCTTAAAAAAACTGGTCCCAAATGATAAAAATGTGATATCATGGGCCTACATATATCACACAAAAAACCATATCGAATGTGATGTTTTCGCGTCTCGAGCTGCAGTCGCCAGTCCAAATGGTGTCAGAAAATAAGTTTAAAAAAATATTTAATGTCAGAAGTGGGATTTGAACCCACGCCCTCTCTCGAAGACCAGAACTTGAGTCTGGCGCCTTAGACCACTCGGCCATCCTGACTTTTTGTGATATTTCTACATGCAATGAATATATAGTATATTTCAAGCTAAAATGCTTATTTAATAAGCTTATGCTTTTCTACAGAACGGTTTTTGCTTAATTTTAATCTACTTCATTTGATCTAAAGCTTTACTTAGCTAAACATGGTTTATACTGGTAAAACCAAAATCGCTAGAGCTGCTACTTGTGATCATGTTTATGATGGTTACAAATTTATTTAATGACGAGACACATGTTCGTTTAACAAAACCTGAGCTGTTTACTGCGTCATTCGTACTTGTCACGTGTCATGTTTGACGGTTTGAGGCTAAATTTTAACTAGTGTCAATCAAATTTTGATCAAGAAACGATTATTTTAGCTTTTCGTCATGACCATTGTGAATTTGGATGCCTTCTGTAGTACTTTGGCTCATTCTCGACTTAAGGGTTCCTCGATAATTATCAGATGATCATCAATGCATATTTTGTTCAGTTTTGTAAGGAATAATGCGAACTAAAGCGTTTGTATGTACTAGTGCTTTTGGCTAAATCGCTCCCTTGAACACAGTTGGCACTTCTAAGTTCTAAGTTCCAACTCTATCTGCAACTTCTTGCCATTCTTCTGAACAAAGACTGTTTCTTCCATGATTAACAAACCTGTCCCCCCATGCATCAAGAAGAGCAAATGTCTCAATTTCAGTCCAGTCAGTAAGCGCGTTTCTTCCACCAAATGAAGGCAGAAGGCTTATAGGTGGGCGATGAGACCCGCAGTGGAGCTGGAGTGGGTACTCGAGGTACTAATTCAAAACTAGATACCAGGCTTTTAAGCTTCAGCTTCTTCGGATGTCTATGTAGATTAAAATTTTCATATGTTTATCAATTTCACCGTCATTATCGTCATTGGTATCACCGTCCTCTTCATTTTCTCCATTCTGCTGAAACGTACCATTAGCACCAACTTCTTGCTCTTGTTCTGCTTCATCTTCTTCTTCGTCGTCGTCATCCAAATCAACATAATTCCCTGCAAACTGTGGCACATTACGAACAGTAACATTGGGTTGGTGGGTCGAGTTTAACCCCTGATTCACCCTGTAATTTAACGGATAACTTGAATTCCCGTCAGTCTCATCCATCAGAGCGTGAAAAATGAACGCTTTAAGATGTTAAAGTCTGAAATAGAATCAAACTTCAGGACTTTTGATCCTTCCAAGAAACTATCACTATTTTTCCCAAAAAGAGCCCTAAACAAAAACCCGCAAAATATTTAGGATTATCTAACATATCACAAACACATATTAGAGTACTAAAATTAAATTCCGAACCTAGACAACAAGTAACAGATGCTATTCACTCGAGAAAATGAAAAAGTACTCTATGACGGCTACTAAACCAAAACGATAGACCAATCGTTATATGATTCTTCAGCCTATCACAAACATATACTTAAAGCAAATAAATCCAACCCGTGTGCTATACACCTCAGCAGCTAAATGTTTTAGACAAGTAAAAGATCACTCAATATGGCTGCTGATTTATTTGTACGTGTCTCATGTTATACACCTCAGCAGCTACTGTTTTGTTAGAAGTCCTCGGCGGAGTTTATGGTCCAAGAGCGTGGAGATGGTCTATGTTTAGGTGTAGTACGTTAGTCTAATATCGTTTTGTGGCATGTCGATAAGTGGTTGTTCAAGCTTTGCTTGAGGTTAATGTTGTGCTTCTACCAATGTGTTAAATTTTCTGCGACCTGGTCTAATGGTTCAGCCGACTTTTGATCACTTGATCGGTTCACATAAAGTGAAATAAAAAAAAAAAAAAAAAATTCGACACCTGAGAGATTCGAACTCTCGCGGGGAAACCCCATGTACTTAGCAGGCACACGCCTTAACCACTCGGCCAAAGTGTCTTTGTTGTTATTTTTCCATCTCTTTTGTAAAAATACTTTATTCCTGGTTGGACTCACGTTTAGTTTTCGAGTCAGTAATCGCCCCATTTGCGAGGATGCTCGTCCTCACCATACCTCGTCGCCTAAAGTATTGGCGAGGACGTGTTTCCCGCGACACCCTACAAAATACTTGGTCAAAGTTTTCACCCAGGTTTCACAAAACTTTTGGATGTTTTTTTTTCACAAAGTCGTTCAGATGTGAGCTTTTTCGTCGTGGTGGACTTTTGGCGAGGACATGATGTCCTCGCCATTTACATTAGGCATGTGTTTTGCCATTGGAGACTTTTCCTCCACACCATTGTTTCATCATTACCAAACATTTCATTTCTATCTATTTTTTTGCCTATCCCAAACATGAATGAATGAAACATTTTTTTCGTTTGGAGATCTTAAAAAGATTTTCATAAGCTTAGGTTCTTTGCTCTCTCTCGTCTATCCTGTATGATCGATGGTTTTTCGACGTCGGTCTAGAGGAAACTTACATAGAAGACAGAGGTGCAAAGGATACCCTATCATGTCGTTGTAGTCGAAAACCATACCCTCCCTAGGTTTTAATTGTTCTTGCTGATATACCTTGTCTTTCAATTGCGCGAAAAAGTTCATCTAGCTCTTTTCCTACATCTAATCGTTCGTGATCTTCATGCATTGTGTGTCCTTATATTCGGAACAAAGGACATATCACCGTAACAAGTTTTTTAGGGTATGCATTTGCATACCCAACGCGGCTCATAGGTCTACCTCTTTTCAATGGTCGCGGCTTGCATGGAGACGAAACAGGTTTATCATGGTTTACGAACGAAATACCATGATCTTGTTCATACCATTCTGAAACATCGGGTTAAAACTTTCTTCTTGGTGTTAGTTTTGGTTTTTATTCCTTGGATCAGAAGTTTATTAAGGATATACTTAATATTTCGTAATCAAGGACTTGATCTAGTTGAGTTTAGAAATGCTGATCCAATCGAACTCGAGACCTTCCAATTGCTAGTTCACAATTTGACAAATGAGGGGTTCTTACGGCTTCAAGACAAGGGTTTGATTGTTACAAATTACGATAGGAACGAAAAGTTGGTCAATATGGATCTGATCCCGTACTCGGATTTAGAGAGGAAACATGCCAGCCTTGAACATAGATATGACTTTGCCTTCACATATGAAGGCATAAAAGAACTGACCGACAAGGTCCTCAAAATCAACGGCATAATGGTTGTCTTGATGACTTCTGAATCCTTTCAAAAGCCCCTGAACTACGAAATTGTTCTTGAAAAGCATTATGAACCAAGACTTGACGCAACGATTATAGCCATGAGGAAAACAAGAATGGATCGTGACGATAAGAACAACGTTAGCAAAACAATTCCAAATAGACGTCTCATGTTTTCACAAAAGAAAGCCAATGCTATTAAGAAACTTGAAAACGTCCTCCTAGAACCTCCAAGAGGGGCTTCAGGAAAACCCAAATCATACGCGAAGAAGCTTCGCTATCTTCCTGACTTGATGGAAGATTCCCTTGAAGACTACTCACGATTAGTGTTCATAGATGTCAACGGAGATGTTGGATGGTTTACTAAAAACTACCCCACGAGAAACAAACACTTTGAAATCTACCAAGTCGAAACAACTATTCAAGAAATGAATGGTGTTGAAGATGAGACCGATCTATTCGCCGAAACTGAGATAACAGACTGGCTAAAAGGAAATGTGAACAAGGGTGAGTATGTGGTGATGAAGGCTGAGGCAGATGTGGTCGAAGAGTTGATAAACAACAACGCAATCGAGTTAGTGGACGAATTGTTCATGGAATGTAAGCATCAAGGCAAGAAATGTAAGGAGTGTAAAAGACCGTACTGGAAATGTTTGGCTTTGTGTGGTCAATTAAGAGACGTAGGCGTTGCAGTTCATCAATGGTGGGGATAACGGGTAAGAAAAAGTTTGAGAATTTTACTTATAACAGTTCTGTATAGATCATCAAGAAACGATTCACTGTGAATATTTAAAGTTTTATGTTTCAAAATGGACGTAAATAGTAGAGAAAATTGGTTTCAATTTCCGTGTATCAAGTAGAGCTCAATAATGTTCAATTAGTTTCGTCCCATCTTGCATCACCTGACGAAATATCTATAAATATGTTCTGTATTCCGTAAGGTATAAAAAATATCTCAAACATTACCATACAGCAAAATACAACCGAAGCAGCATACAACAAACGGCGATGTGATGTACAACAGATATAGCATGTCCCGAAAAACAAGATACAACAGATTAAGGATAAAAAAATACAATAGATATACACTCACCCTGATTTCAGCACCAAACAGCCATGCTTGCAAAGTACGATATTGCGTTGTCCAGGATCCTCCATTGAAGCTGAGGGGAATCCAAAAATTGTGTAAGGTAAGTGAAAAAATTATTTCTTTTTATGCACAAATCGATCACACACCATAAAAGTTGCATGAGACGAACAAAACCAAACACAGTGCATTTACATTGCTCGGTAGAGGCCAATTTTGACCCATTTACTTTTCATTGGGTCGGTTTGGGATTATGTATTATCTCTAGAAAATCAAACGGGTAAAATCAGAAAGATTAGCTAAGAGGGAAATGGCCATATGGGTTGAAAGTCACCCGAGTCTTTCTAAATCATCTTATTCATAAAGTATATTATTATGGACATTTTAGAATGTTTGTGATTACATATGATAGATTTAGACCGACTCATACCAGAAATGTACCCATTTTGGCCCATTGAGTACCTGCCCATTTTAACACCTCTATGATGTCAAATATTTATACAGAATGGGGTGCAGAAATGGCTTATAAACTAGAAATATGTAAACGTATCGAATTTGGAAATATATCAGCGGGGAAGAAAATCCTACAAAAGCTACTTATGAAACAATAAACATCATCGAGTTTACCTCCAACACTTCAAATGAGGCCATGGAAACTGTACTAAAACGGCTCTCTTAAGTAGTGCCTTTTACTATCATAACAGCACACGGCACATGGTTGGAGCAGTAGTTACTTACACTTCCCAAAAACATCCTGCGTTTAGAGGAATGGTCGATTATGTTTAGTGAAACTGATCTCGAAATCCTTTGCAAAACAGTACAATGGATACCTCTTGACATTCTATAGATATTAGATGCAGCGGTGAGTAATATTACCTCTTGATAGGACCAAAAGAGCGGCATCCCATTACAAGCAAATCAGCGTGCAACTCCTCAACAGCTTCACATATTTTCTCCTTTGGATCCCCAATCACTATTTTGGTTTTGACCTCCGTCTGGTATAAATTGTCAAATTTTTATAATACTCGTAAGTATTAAATTAACTCGCTTCAATATAAAACTTCTAATTGGTAAGATCAAAATAATCTCACAGATATATGAAACGACTAACTCGCAGAATGGACTGCAGGTCATTTAAGAGACTGTAAACAAACTATCCTATATTTGGTGGTAGATACACTCACAGACTCGCAATAAGAGCTACACGGGAGTACAGTCGGTATCCATAACGACGTGTCACGATACTGATACTCCAACATTTATATGAATATAAGTATGCCAGGTGACAAACTTCTAAAAGATACGGGTAATGAAAAAGAACAAAACTTTCTCACATTAACTAATCGCTAATACTGTCAACAAACTACAAGCTAGAAGCCAAAGAAAAGAAAGAAACAAGTAAAGGATGATCCCTCGCCCTCCCCTATGTTTGGGATATTCGGTTCGTTATTGAATATAAACGAGAATTTAAAATGATCTTATTATATAAGTCAGTATCGCAAATAAGCTATTTATCTTACTCCAATTTGGCCCAGCTTAAACCTAGAACTCCGACTAGCTCCCGAACCATCCTAGAGCAGTAGTGTACATAACCTTAACACGAAAAATGATTCATCAACACAGATAAAGTACAATCTCACGCCGCAATACAAAATGATCCTATACTTCCTACCATCTATCTCCATAGATAACAGATACTCACATCTGCAGTCAACAATAGATCAAACGAGTAAGGTTGTGAAGCCTAACTTTCTAATCTGCACACATCTGCAAGTAACTTTAGTCTTACTGCACATGTTCATCTGTCATCAGCAACACGTAACCAATGCTTACTAATGGTTCAATTCGGCACATCACGAGCTTAATAAAACAAATCTATCTCCACAACTATAACCTGAATCACATCTGCAAATCTTCAAACAACCATATTACTTGACTTATACTACAAATCACAATTAAGAATTACTGTAAAAAATTTGTAAAATGAAACTGACAAATCACAATTTCGTATCTGCGCAACTTCCAACCTATACGAAATATCTCCAAAGAACTTTTTACCACAATTTCGTCTACCACCTGCAACACGGATATATTATAGCTTATTTCATAGATCACATGTTAAAATCACGAATCAATCGTACGATTGTGAAACCTAACATTCTAATCAGCACAGATCTACAAAAACGCCTAATTCGGCACATCACGAACCTAATTCATAACTGACACCTAATTCACATCTTCGTCTTTAAGCAACCTTATGCACGCATATAACTAAACTCAAACTACAGATCACAACCAACAAATAAATATAAGAAACTAATTACATTCTTATTAGCACAAATCTCCATAGCATGAGTAATAATAGCCTCAGTGATCTTCCTTTGATGCGCCTCTATCGCCTGTGTAAATGCCGGCACCTCCACCTCACCTAAATACACACAAACAAAATCATTATAAAACTAATAAGAATACAATAATGTAAAAATATATTTTTCCTAACTTTTTCTTTGGTAACCATGGTTTGTGATCTTTTGGCCGACTAATCCACGGGGTTTGAAACCACCACAAACCAAACTCAGACCGGGTATAGCTCTCCCTTTTCAGGAGGTTGACGTGGCCACTTGAGGGTTGTTTGTACATATACCTAGTAGGTTTTGAACTTGAGACCTAACAGGCATCTTAGAGTGACAGTCACAAGTCCTTTTGTCCAAGGCTTTTTAAGATCGGGATCCTACCAAAGATCGTTTTCGTATTTGCAAGATCGTGATTGTAAGATTGAATTGGGATCTCAACATCCTACTATCATGTAATTTTCTTTACAAACATTGTAAAATGATGCAAATCTGTTACAATCCCACATCGACCAAGTATGGGATTGGTTGATGGTTTATACGGTCTAGGTGTCACCTCCTCAAACAAGCAGCTTTTTAGTGAGTTCTACACTTGGACTTATGAACCGATACGAGCCTAGTATGGGATAGGTTCGTATCAAAATCTATTTTATATCATCAAAATGTAGGTCAAAATAATGATTATCAAGTCTTTAATGCCAATTCGCATCTTATTTTTTATATCGTAGTTTTTTAAGTTGTGGTTCGAGAAAGATCAAGTGGTCAACATTGGGATATATAGATCTTCTATTGCAAAGATACTACGGTTGCAAAAATCGTGAATCGGTGTATTTCCGACAAGATTTACCTTAAACCCAACTTATCTCTACTGTCTCTATCTCTACTAATATATAACGGGTGATATCCAATTGTTGAGAATGTTGATTTTCAACATTTCCTAGACATTTAACATTGAACTTTTACACAATATCATTGGGTTACGGGTTCAACCACCGGGTCAACCCGGTCAAGTCACCGGGTCACAGAAGAGATCGCTGGGTCAAACCCGATCGAGTCACCGGGTCACGAGTTCGACCATCGAGTCAACATGGTCGAATCACCGGTTCACTGATTCGACCATCGGGTCAACCCATTCGAATCACCAGTCACGGGATTCACCACCACGTCAACCCATTCGAGTCACTGGTTCACTAATTCGACCACCAGGTCAACCCACTCGAGTCATCGGGTCACCGGTTCAACCATCAGCTCAATTAACATATCCTTAACTATTTGCCGCTAGACAATTCCTACAGCATTACACACTTGCACTTGTAATAATAGTAGTATAAAACAACTACCATAAGTGATTAAAACAACTACCTAGGACGAGGATCGGGATCTTAACTGCAACTAACTAGTAAAATCGAACAAGTGTCAAGTCGAATACATTTTCAAATAAGATAAAATAGTTAGAAATGATATCATAATAACCTTATATAAGCCCATGAGTCTCAAAATAAGCCACAAAATAGGAGCTTATGAAACTAAACGAATAAGTGCCAAGTTAGGGGATGTTTGTTTTGGCTTATGAAACATAAGCCAAAATGGGCTTATGTTTCATAAGCCCCAGTTTTGTGGTTTATTTTGAGACTTACGGGCTTATATAAATTTATTATATATATATAAGCCCATAAGTCTCAAAATAAGCCACAAAAGTATGACTTATGAAATATAAGCCGAAAATATGCCAAATTTTGGCTTATATTTCATAAGCCTCAATTTTGCGGCTTATCTCAAGACTTATTGGCTGATATAAGTTCATCATATCATAATAAACTTATATAAGCCCGTGAGTCTCAAAATAAGCCACAAAATAGGACCTTACGAAACATAAGCCCATTTCACCTTATGTTTCATAACCTTAAACAAACACCTCCTTAGATACATTTTTCGAACAATGATCTAATGAAATAAACAAAAGTATGAACTTAACTAGGACCACCAAAAGGGATAGCAGCAGGGTTCAGACCAGCAGCAATGGAAGGTGGAGACTGAACATGAATAACGAAAAACAAACCATCTGGTCTCAGCTTCACATTATCAAGTGCCCAGTTCAATCCCTTCATGCTCTCTTCACTCCCGTCAACTGCCACTATCACTGTTCCTAAGTTTTCAGGCATCTTGGTCTGTCGGTCAGATCAATCAGTGTGTCTGTCTGTGTTTTTTTTATTAGTTACGTGATGAAGTTGGTTACTTGTAGTGGTGGTGGATAGATATAAGTGGCAAGTTGACCTTTTTTACTGTTTTACTATGTAGTTGACTTCCTTGATTTAGTTTTTTTTTTTACACTTTGACTATGCATGCAGTTACTGATAATATTAAGTCAACTCCATTGATTTTATCTTTTTTCTTGAAAACTATTAGGGTCGGGTTAATCATGTTCGAGTCAATTAGGGTCGGGTTAAGTCAGATCAATACTTAAAAAAAAGCATAACCGAACCTGATCTTAATTAGAACTCGGGTCAGTCGGGTTTGGGTCAAATCGGGTCGGGTCTACTCGGGTTCGGGTTAATCCGAGTATAATAAAAAAGTGTAAAAATTGGCTTGTTTAGGTATTAATACAATGTAAATGTGTTATTCGAGTCGGGTCAAGTCACGTTGGTTGGGTTCGGGTCAAGGCTAAAAAATATAAACCCGAACCCGAGCCTAATTAGAACTCGGGTCAACCCGAATTGACCCGAATACGTTTTTGGACCCGAGTGTCCCGACCCGAATAGGCTTATTCGGGTTCGGGTTCGGGTCAGATCAATTTTTTCGACACCTCTACCTGCAACGGTGCGACGAGTACTCGGTGATAGTTTATGAAACGACAAATGTTATTATTTTACTTATCAAATTCGTATTCACATTAATGTTAAAGAAGTAAAAAGGCGAAATCAAAATAAACCGCTAAAAATAAAATATAAAAACTAAAAATTAATACTCCATTCGTCCTATATTAATAGTCCACCGACAAAAACACGCACTTTAATAAAAACATCATTTTTTCAGTTTTCTCTCTCTTACTTTTTACACAATGACAATGTTGGGTCCACTAGTTGTAGATCTTGCAGCCTGTTAAGGATGGTGAACGACTTCTCTAATCACGAGTCTATTCACAGAGAGACTCTTAATGAAATACAAAGTATTAGTGCGGAATACAAATACTAGGAACAAGAAGAAACAGAATAACTAGATAATAACTTGATCATTTCTAAGGATTTCTACTATATTTATATGAAATGAATACTGGTAAAGGTGTGTGTAACCCTTCTGCCAATGGGTTCCTTTTATAATATAAGGAAACCCTAAACTACATTATACATAAAACGTGTAACTCCTGATATGCATATCCTTTCCTAAGACATTTCATGCATATCCTAACAAACTACTAAGAATAATATTGTTTGACTTTCTACTAGACCTAGAGCACGTGTCAGGGGCGGAGCAAGAGAATAAATCATCAGGTGCACAAAATTTTTAATAGGAATATTTATATAACACTTAATTTGGGACCGGGTTCATTTTGAAAAAATCGATATTTTTAGCATAAAAGTACACTACGCGACAAAATTCCATCGGGTTCCCGTGCATCCCCGGGAACCCCCTAGCTCCGCCTCTGGCACGTGTTGCTCCTACTACTACTAGGACCAGGAGGAACTAGATACCTCCTAGTTCATCTATAACAAATAACCTATTACATAGGTCCTAACAATCCTCCCCTAAACTTGAATTTGACTGGTTGAGTTCAAGTTTCTTGGTAGATCTTACAAAAGCAGCTTGAGGATGAAGTAGCAAAACCAAATCAGCAAAATAACCATCAGTAGTGAAAGCACAAAGTATGCTGCAACTAAGAACTCTGAGAAGCTTCTTGAAAGCTTGGAAAACATTTGCACGTGTTGAATCTTCACAGCAACATGAGCAGATTTGATAAGCCTTTACCAAGTAGTTGTTCGCTCTTGGGCTAGCTAGTCTTTGTGGTGGAATCAAGCATCACCCTGGGAGACCAGAACCCAGCCCAAATCTTAGAACGTAAATCAATGGTGAATGGGAGTACCCTAATGATTTTGGGCTAATCATCACAGCCGTCAACGGATTTGATTGAAGTCTTTACCAGAAGTCGTACCCTTCCGGACTAGCCAACTCTTAGCAATAAAGCATCGGTGAGCTGAAAACCCTATAGCTTTGAGCAAGCTATTACAGCTGTCAACGGATTTGAGAAAATTCTTTACCAAGAGCCGTACCCCCTTGGACTAGCCACTTTTCAGTCTAGGACCAAGGCAACTGAAAACCATCCAATTTTGGGCAAACTGGCAACCATCAACGGATTTGATAATCACACCAGAGCCGTACCCTCATGGTGAACCAACTCTTTCTTGTCTGCAAGACATGGTGAGTTGAACACCATTTGTTGTGTGGAAGAATCCTAACACCAGTAGTACATTGCATAACAGCCCAAGTGTGAAATGTCCATGATATAAAAGTTCTCTTAATGGAAAAGTATAAGCAGATATTATATTATGTACAAGCTTTAAAAGTTCCATCACATGTGAGAAGTATAAGCAGATATTATATAAAAGCATGTGTTTGTGTTTTTTTTTTAAAACAATGAAAGTGTTAGTCACCAATCACTATGCATATTGGTGAAAAGAATGTATAAGAAATCAAAAGTATAGAAGAAACATACCAACTACTAACCAGAAGCAACAACCTTGTCTACAAGAAGTCGGGCTTGAATATTTTCAACCAAGGTGGTGGCCATAGCAGACTCGTTAACAGAAAGAGCATTTGACACCACCAGGTGACACTCCAACATAGCTTCCATGCTAGCAATGGTAAGTGGATACTCCATATCCACAAGCATAAACACCCTCGCACCAGACTCCAACTCTAACACATGTACACCACATCCAGCATACAGCTTCCATCGTGATATGACCCAACGGGGTTGTCCATTCCATACCCTAGCACTAGGAGCACCAGGAGGGAAGTCCAAGATAACCTTCAAATCACCCCAAAGGACTAGACCATGCCAGTTAGGAACAACACTAGGAGACTTAGAGATAGCAGCATCAACCAATCCACAAAGAAGCATAAGATCACGACGTTCTACCCAATATAAGATGCTTTGCAGCCCAGAGAAATACTTATGGTAGCCATCACTAGTCTTGATCAGATGAGTATATGTACTAGCAACAATGGGGGATGGCTGAATTTCCCAATGCACAATCCTACCACGGCCAAGTGGGATGTCATCATCGTTGTCAGAAGCGGTATCAATTAGGTGGGCACGATCTCTCTTCTCCCATGGAACAACCTTGCCCCGGCGAGCCTTATTCTTACGAATAGACCGGCGAGGGGTGGGGGCAGAAGGAGAGGGTTCCTCCTTGACCTTAACATTAGTAGCAGCAGCAGTAGAAGGAGAAAGGTGATCATGATCCTGAAGGGTCAGGTCAACAATCTTCGGATCAGTAGCAGCGTCATCAACAAGTGGTGTAGGGGTTGGCTCAGAAACCGGTGGAGGAGTAGGATCAACAACAGGAGTATGATTAACATCATAGGTGGTAGTAGCTTCAACATCATGAGAAGAAGGGGTGGGAGCAAACTTTGGAGAAGGACAAGAGGGAACAACAGAAGTACCCTCATCAGAAGCTGGGATACCAGATGTATCTTCTTCATTAGCACCGGAGGATGGAGTGGGAGCAGCATTAGGAGTGGGGGTTTGAACAACAGGAGGAGGTGGGCGAAAGATGGCATTAGCAGGCTTGGGCACATCCTTCTGCTTGATCATCTTGTTGTACAAATCCTTAAGATCATCATCAGACAACTTTTTGACTCTCTTCATAGTCCATCCATAAGTGAAGTATGAGCCAGATTGATTCTTCACATATTGCTGCATGATCTTCTTCTGTTCTGCATAAGAGAGTGGCCTGTTGCGGCGAAGTTGCCGAAGTTGAGTAGCCAAGTCTTCCTTTTGCCTTTGAACCAAAAACATAGCTCGCTTCACACCATTTCCTTGGTTCACATCCGAACCCAAGATATCAGAGAATTGAGAGACATCCGAGGTGAGAATGGTAACCACATCCATCCAGTCCTTGTTGTCCCAAAACATTGCGTTGTGCTTAATAATAACTTGGATTTACTCAGTTAAAAAGATACTTTGTCGTATGTCTAATCGAATTGAAAAATGGTTTTAAGTATGACTCAATTGTTTTTGGTTAAAAAAAATATTTGTCGTTGTTGAAAATTAAAATGCAAAGACGTAAATGTAAATGGACGTTAAAATAAAAGGCGTTAAAATAAATCTAAGTCCAATTAAAAGTAAAGAGTGCAATATTAAAAACTTTGAAAAGTAGATAACGAGAAATTAAATGACTTAAAGTTAAAGCGTGACGAAAATTAAGATTGACAAAGTATTAAAACGTAAACTTAAAAATTAAACAAGACAAAATAGAAAAAACAATCCTAATCGGAATACATTCCGATCGGAATGTGATCGGAATGTTAACTTACCTCCTGATCGGAATGTTACCTCGTCGGAATGTACTAACCTCCCAATCGGAATGTAAATCGGAAACCCCAGGATCGGAATGCTGTCACCTGTCCTGATCGGAATAACCAAACAAACCCAGATCGGAATGTGGAGTGGACTCAGATCGGAATGCTGCTGTCACTTACCTCCTGATCGGAATACCAAACTCACCCTTTGATCGGAATACCAATCGGAATCCTAATCCCTTTTCCGACCAAGCAACAAGAGTGCTGGTCGGAATGATAAACCCTTTTCCGACTGGTATGGTCGGAATACAGTGGAAAGAACACAAAATAAGCAAGACAAATAAGCTATTACTAAAATAAGCACTAGACTAAAATCCTAAGCAAACACGTATAAGAAAAAGCTAATAAACTGAAATCTAAAGACTTTTAAAAACACGAAAAGAAAAAGGTTTACGAAAACAAACTTTTATATAAAAATAACTTTTATAAAAACTTTAGAAACTTAAAGATAAACACAAATAAGCTATAAAAAATTAATAATCCAAAACAATCAAAAGCATAAAAACATAATCTTTAATCAAATAAGCAACACAATAAGCATGTAAACAACAAGATTAAAGCATGGAAAGAAAGGTAGATGAGAGATTAAAACAAGAAAATTAAAGAACACTTACTTAGAATTAAAAGGTATTAAAAGTGCAAGACAAGTATTTAAAATGACATGAATTTAAAGAGCAAGTAATTAAAAGGTGGAAGACTAATTGTCACCTTAGCCAACAAAGAAAAATGCTAATCTCATCTAATCTATATATAGGGGAGGTTAAGGAGTGCTTAGGAAGCTTCCTCCCCTCCTTCATTTCTTCTTAATTGCATCATTAGGTCCTTTTCTTCTTAATCTTTGGTTAATTGCACCATTAGTCCTTAAGCCTTTTAATCTTCTCAAATCTTGGACTTTAATGACTTTTGGCTCGGGATTTCTTTGGACTCGTCTTTTAATTCTTCAATAAATAAGACTTGAGTTCTTCGGCTTTAAGTAAACTTCCGTCTTTTGACTTTTTCTTCGATAAATCTTTAGAATTGGTCTTGGACTTCCGTTATTTTTGCACTCTTGACTTCTTGACTTCGTCTTTCATCTTTTTCTTCAATAAAAGCCCGTGAATGCCCGTGTTTTCTCCACTTTTCACCTTTTCGTCCTAAATCACAATAAAAACACAAACCACGCATAATTCCGACATAAATGACATAAAATACACGTTTTGGCTCGGTTATTATTGTAATTAAGTGGTAAAAAGGATGGGTGTTTACACACCTATCAAATCCCCTACACTTGACCATTGCAATGTCCTCATGCAATGCATTAGTTACAAATCACGTTTATATTTTTCATCAAATTCAACCCACGTTGGCCTTTATTAAAGAGATAGAAAACTATAAACATTCAAAGGAAGAAAATAAAGAAATCAAAAACATACCTTGGGTTTTGGAAATGTCATGAATAATCATCATCCTCAAGTTTTCACTTTCTCCAAACCAAGCTTAAAAACGAGATCATTGTTATTATAAGTTAGCAAACTAACACGAATTCATGTGGGCCAATTATTCACTTAAACTCCCTTATTCCTAGGTGTATCTCTTATATTTTATTATTGTCTTGAATGATCACGAGGATGCATTTGTTGACTTATTTCGATAGTTATTTAGGCCGAAAATAAAGTGAACGATTTAATCAATAGTTAGCTAAAGGACAAAATCTTTTAAAACTGCTTCTCGGGACCTCATAAAGTTCATATCTTGGCATAACTCGCTTCGCGATTTGAAACCTTTCTCAGACCGATCTTTGGCAGCGACTTCATACTTCAAACCTTGAGAGACGTTCATGAAATAATGGCATTCTCTTCATATAGGAATTTCTTCACTTGAAGTTTTGAGAGATTCACACTTGGACCACGACTTCTTCATTTTTCTCCAATCTTTATTTTGGACTTTGATATACAACGATCCGCCTCCTTTTTGGACTTGGGTTTATTTATCCTCATACCTTGCTAGGGTCTTTTCGGATAGACTTCTCCATGACTTTTGGGGAGTTTTTGCTTTTCGTCGTGTGTCTCGATCCTTCATATTGATTTTCGATAAATGATTCTTCACATCACTTTGGATCTTTAGCAACAAAATGTAGCCCTCATGTCTTGTTAGGACCTTTTTGGACTCGCCAATCTTCGCATCCCGCTTCAATAAGTTATGCCTTGGCTATGAACTCTAATCCATACCGAGCAACTTTTAAACGATCTTGGGCTAGAAGCTAAGTAACTTTTCAAATCGTACAACCTTATTTATTGCAGATAAATTTATTAGCAAGCGATGGGAGAATAGGCTTATAATTAACTCACATAAATTCACGAAAGCATACCAAACTTATAATTGACTCTATCATCTCTCGTTCTCCACAGTTTAAAATCTCAAGGAATGAGACTCGTGGATGCTTAACCTATTAAATCAAAGTTTTGGGTTTTCCAGTCGCCTATAGGATCTTGCAAATTCTTAGACTTTTTCAAGTTTAGAAATTCGCGTTTTAAAGTTCCCTTGATAAACGACTCTCTAGGATCAATTATAGGAACTTGCGAAAAGTTCTTGTTCTTAACCCGTGAGAGTTAAGACTTTCGCGTTTTATAGCTCCCTATATAAAAGCCTAGCAAAACTTGATTTAAACACGTTAAGGATACTAGCTAGAGTAAACTTAGATAAGTAAACTCGGGTTGAGTCAAAAGATTCACAACGTTTGAAAATTAAAACCACTTTATTAAAAATTTATTCTAATAAGGAAAGAAACTAACTATACAAAGGGAAAAACTAATAGGCCAAAATAGATCAAAAATTTTGAAAAATGTCGAAAAATTGATTTTCTGGTTAAAATGAGGACAAATACAAGGAAAAGACCACTTAACCTCGATAGAAGTCCCCCTACACTTAATATAAACATTGTCCTCAATGTTTAAGCATGTGGGAGTAAACTCCCCTACACTTAGGACATTGTGCGCTTTGTTTAAATCTCGCTAAGGAAAAGACAACTAACGAGATTCCTATTTTAATATTGAGAATATAAAATAGTGAATCGAAAAGAGTTTAGGATAGAACCGGGAAGATGGAACACGGAATCACAGGTCGTCAAGAATCATCAAGAGTGGATCATTGAGCGCTCGAATCCCTGATTAGTAGAAGAGAGGAAATAGCAAACCAAAGGGTCTCCCCTACACTTAGGATAAAGAAAGCGAAAAGATAGATGCATGGGTTGCCTCCCAAGAAGCGCTTGATTTTTGATTACTGAGTCGTGAGCCTGACTCGACCTTGATCATCATAGGAAGAAGCATGAAACATATCCACCAAGATCAAAGACATAGTTTTCATCCATCAAATAGCACAAGCTTAAGGCGAACAAGGCAAGCCAAAGAAGAGTAGACAAGGTCCCCTTAAGCAGCGATGGAGCACGGTGGAAGCAAGGGTGAAGTGGTGCAAGCATATTTCCATAAGTTTCAAAGATATTTCCTTTTATTTCATCAGGTGGATACTGAGATGGCTGAATAATATCTATACCGGGGTCGAACACCTTTTCCTTTAGGGGAAAATAGCACTCAGGCTCAACAGAGTGTGAAGATGATCCGCGAAGAAGATGCACAACCTCGTCCTCAGAAGGTGGACAAAGAGGTGTTAAATCATATGTGCTGCGGATATTGGTGTCGACCGGTTTCTTCTCCTTTGAAAGTATTTTCTTCAAATCCAAAGTAGGATCAAGATGATAATCTTCAAAGTCCAAAGGAGGTGCATCACTCTCATGAGGGAAGTAAGTGTTGAGAAACGTAGAGAAGTCTTCCTCAAATGAGTAGTCGTCCAAAGTAGGATCGAGTGATGGCGGAGGATCTTCATCATGCGAAGAATCACTCGAAAGAGTATCGGCCTCATCAAAATCATCATATGTGGGCAGATCGGGATACTCAGAAGTAAGGTCATCATAATCATCCGAATCTGAGCTAGAATCATCATCATAAGCATCGAAGATCGATGGAGAATCATAAATGGGAGAAGGTTCCAAATTGGAGAGAGAATCATCCACATCATCTTGAAAAAGTGGGTTATCATTGCAAGACTCGAATAGAGGTGTAGATGACAAAATCATCGAGCACATTTATCATATTCGCTGATTCTCTTCCAAAGGATTTGCTTGTAAGCTTCCCCATTTTAAAAACTTGTGAATCATTCCCGACTCTTAAGATTAACTCACCTTCGGCAACATCAACTAGAGCTCGTCTGGTTCTCAAGAATGGCCGACCAAGTATTAAAGGAATACGAGGGTCCATTTCATAATCAACAACGACAAAGTCGATCGGGAAAGTAAATGTGCCAACTTTAATGAACACGTCTTCGGCAATACCAACGGGGTAAGCGAGAGTGCGATTTGCAAGTTCAAGAGTCATCTTTGTTGGAGTAAGGTCGGGTAATGATAGTGTTTTCCAAACACTTAATGGCATCAAGATAATACTGGCCCCGAGATCAGCAAGGGCAGTAAATTCTTCAGTTTTGTTGAAGATGCAAGGCAACACAAAACGACCGGGATCTCCAAGTTTTTCGGAAGTTCTTGTTGATCCCAAACTTAGATCGATTAGCTTTGTGTATACGAGATTAGATCAAGTATAACACGTAGAGAAACCTTTGTTATATGCTTTGTGAATCTAAGTATTATGCGGAATTTAATACTTAAACAAGAACACAAGATGTAAACAAAACTTTCACTTTGATTATGAATGTCGAACTTGCTTACAATGAAAGATGTTTACGAATGAAAACTTATATAAAACTTGATACTAAACATTAACCTAAAGGCCTTCTTTTATAGACTAAGAAGCCTTGTACAATAAGTTACGTATCAACTATTGTAGGTAAAGATAAACATAGAAAATACATTGTCGTTTCTATCCTTACTAGAAGTATTCTAGAATATAATAAACGTGCAGCTTATATCTTCCATCAGTGCTTGTCTTCAATCTATCAACGCTTGACTTTAACTTTTCAACGCTTGGGCTGTCAGCGCTCACTTTATTCTTGTCAACGCTTGAGTTGTTCTTGTCAGCGCTCAAGTGATCTGGCCTTAATTTATTCCCAACAATCCTCCCCTAAACTTGATATCCACTCTTATGATCAAGTTTCTGAATAATCATTAAGAACTTGGAGGAGTCTGACAAACCTTATCATATTGGTAATAAATAAATCTGATCAAATTCTTTGCCACGTCACTTGTATAATCTATCTCCAACTGGGTGTCCTTCATCTTTTCCAAAACAGCCTTGGATATGAAATACTGAGCATCTACAAGTAGATACTCAGCAAACTTTGTAGAACTCAAATGGTATACACCAGCAGCTGAATATAACCTCCATTGAAGACTACTGAGGTCATCTTCAAGATCCTTCCATATTTCAGGATCTTCCTCATTTGTCCCACACATTCTTTTGAATGTGGTCCAAAGTTTTATTCCATTAGCTGAAGTTGGTGCTTCAGCCTCATACTTGGTCTCCAGCAACCTCCAAAGGTCCACCAAGTCTTCTCTATCACAACTTGCAAATAAAGATATGAGAGTGGTAAAAGTGTGTACCTCCTTGCCATATCTTCCAATCTTCCAGAATCCACATTCATCCTCATCATAACTCACAATTGGATTCCTGGAATCTAATGGTAACACCTGCACCATATCTGAAGCTTCTAATGGGGAGACCTTGAGGCTCTTTCTAATAACTGCTTCACTTGGATATAGTTGATTCATATCTTTTGGAAACTCAAGTGTAAATCCCTTCTTCACTGGCCTGGGAACTATCATAGCTTTCTTGATTTCCATCTCTTCTGCAAGTTGCTCCTTTCTTTCATCTGAAAGAAGTCTGAAAGTGTTTTCTTCATGCACTTTCACCCAAATAGGATAAGCCCTATGTTCCAACTCATCAAATGTCAAAGCCTTCAACTTCTGATGTGTCCATCCAACTCCATGACATCTGAG
The DNA here is from genome assembly GCA_025667525.1 of Glebionis coronaria. Lineage (NCBI taxonomy): Eukaryota > Viridiplantae > Streptophyta > Magnoliopsida > Asterales > Asteraceae > Glebionis > Glebionis coronaria. The sequence goes on along the minus strand of CM046879.1, from coordinate 3,760,657 downwards.
CAACATAAAGTAGAGCTTCCTTCTATCCCTTTTCAACTCAGAGAGAATGTTGCTTGCCTTGTGCTTCAAAATCAACTTACAATCCTTCTGAACTCTAAGAAGAAGCTCCAAACCCCATATTTGATCTGAAATGGTCAAGTCTGGATTATCCATGCATCTTTCTTCCCAAGAATTGTACATCTGAACCACCTCTGGCATGTGAAAGTCAATCTGCAACTTTAAATCTCTCAACTTTTCCCTAGCAAGCTCATCACCATACTCAAGCCTTTCTGGTTCTATAATCATCACACTTGAGTCTGAGCTAGCTCCATCACTTTCTTCTTCAGAAGTCACAACAAATGGTGACTTTTCCTTTTCACCTTGTTCCATCAATTGCTCAACCAGTCTTCTATCAAATTCAACTTGGGCTGCATCCTTTGGAACAATTTCTTCTACCAATTTACCCTTACCCTTATCTGATGGTGCAATGGTTGGTAAGGTAGATGGTAATACCTGAGTAGGAACTTCCTTGATGATAGATGATGACTGGAATACATCACCTTCATGTGCAGATCTGTCAACGCCCAAATTTCCTCTATCAGCGCCCAAAATACTTCTATCAGCGTCCAAATTTGTCTTGTCAACGCTCAAATATTTTCCCTCAGCGCCTTGTGTAACCTCTCTCAACATAGCTGTAAATGATAAATTTAGATTGGTTGGAGAGATTAAGGACGTATCAAAACCTGTTTGTTCCTTCAAAGTAGTAAGAGCTTCAGCAACATCCATTGATTGACCATCTTGACTGCTCTTATCACTCAGATTTCTTTGAGCTTCCTCCCCTTTGGAAGACTCCTCCATACCCCTCCTAGCATGATCACTCTACAAAACAACAATCCTCTCCCTTAATTCCTTGAGTTCAAGGCCTTGTGAGCTGACAATTTGTACTAAGTCTGCATTTTGCTTTTGCAAGCTAATGCAGACTGCCGTCAATTCCAAAATAGTCATTGGTTCCAGTCTGCCCTCTTCTGAAATGGGGATTTGACCTCCCAAGTCAGGTTCATTGGGCATGGATGAGGACTTAAGTATGGTGGGACTGCCTTGGCTAGCTTCTAAGCCAGAACCAATAGTCCCAGCCTCATCCAGGTCACCAGCCACACTTGTGGTGGTGGTTCTCTCTGCTTCATGGCTAGGACCACCAGAGGAGAACACTCCAGTAGTCCTTGGGCGTTTGATCAACCTATATTCTGGTGGTGTGGAAGATGGTGTGGAAGAATGTGTAGATGTGGGTTGGTTAAGGGGTGTTTGGGATTGTGAAGGTTGGGTGTCAGCGTTGGAAATAGGCACATCAACGCCAACATTTGATGTGTCAGCGTCAAAGGGTTCTTGGTCTATTTGCATTTGTTCAGGTGAGGGTAAAGGTTCAGGAATAGGTTCAAGTTGTGGGTGAGGGTCAATTTGAGGTTGGGGGTCTGGTTGGGGTTGTGCTGCTGCAATAACAGCAAGCATGGCTGGGGTTAAAGGTAAATCTCTATGAGGTGGTGAATTCATCTTTGTAAAAATAGCTTTCTTTTGTTCAGGGATTTTATAAAAATCATTGTGATCCCTTGAACAATATCTTTGAGCATCAAAAATCATTTGCAGAAAACGGGGATAAGCTAAAGTCATTTTTGTCCCCTTGTTTTTACACATCCCTTCAAAAATCATTTTAGAATAGTTATATTTTTGCCCTGTTGCAATACACACAATAGCAGTTACAATGGATCTATTGATCTCATTGTGTGCAGTACATTTGGGACTTAAACATTGAAGAAGAATGTGAATGAGGTACTTCCAGGCTGGGGGAAATTCCTTCTTATGATACTTATTAAGAGTACCTTCATCAGGAATTGGATATCCCAAATCCCTAAGCCCTTGTTCTATTTCAGTTATGGGAAGAATGGTTACACCATCAGCATCATCAAGATGCAAGGCCTAGCGTACCAAAGCCTCAGTAACCACCCAAGATCTCCCATGAACAATAGAAGTTAATGTGGTCACTCCATTAACTGTTGAGGAACTGACAGTGTTCCAAAACTGTTTAATGTGTGTGACTGGAATGAGTGGTGCATAAGAAAGAGCATACCTTAAGGGGGATGCGTTCAAATACGCCACCATTTGTGTGTATTGAGGAAACAAATCATTATCAGCAACAAGATAAGCAATCATGTTGTGTTGAGACTTGAACCCCAAATCCAATTCTGCTGAGTTAAATCTTGGTGCCATTGATGAAAGCTGTTAATTTGAAGTGTAGAAGATGAAGGTTGATAAGAGAAAAGTGTTAGACAAGAATTATAGATACCCTGTTTAAAAATAGGAGCCAAATTTATAGGAGATAAAGAATGCATGTGATTGGCCCAAAAATAGGCAAAGATTTTCAAAAACTAATCATGAAAATATTGAAAAAGTTATAAGTTATCTCATGCATTTAATGAAAGTAACAACTCCTAAAATTACGGCTTGAAAATATGTCAAAAAGTAACAACTGGGTAGGTCCCATTGAGTGTCAACGGTCAAATATAACCTATCAACGCCCAACGGCTATAATCTTGTCAACGTTCGCCTAAAGCCATGTCAGCGTCCAATTTGGTCACAACAACGCTTGGAAATTTCTTGTCAGCGTCCAAAAATAAAATTGTTTAAAAAAAATGAAAAATGACCTTAACAAGTAATTTATCCTAGAGAAGATAACCAAAAGCTGATAATTATTATAGGGCGGCAAGCACTGTCCAGTTATGCACACTTGCATAAGCAAGATAGACATAACAGTCCTCTAGTGTCCCTTGCTAACCAAAAGTCTTAACAACCAAGTTACCTTATAAAATCCTTGTTACTCCCAGGTAAATCCCATATCAAAATCATTCCCAAGTCTCCCAACAGACCACAACCAATTCTAGGCCAAAAATGTCTTGGCAGCATGCAAAGTTGATATACTATGCATGCTACAGTGCCTCATGGTTTAGTAAAACTAACCCATACTCACCTGTGGACACAATCTAGAATTGTGATAAGAGTATCATATGGATACCCAAAAATCCTAAAGGTTCCTAAAACCTCCCCTTAAACTATGATACAAAAAGTTTGCTAAAATCATGCATGAACATAAAAATTTATGTCAAGATAGGAATGAAACATTCCAACCATCATCCATAAATAAAAACTTGTCCAAATGCTTCTCCTTTGATCCATAAGCAACTTTGTATCCAATTGTATACTGCTAACACCATCTGCACATTTAGATTAAAAAAAACCACAAAACTAACATTGTTGCTGACAACGCCCCGATAACACACAACAGCGTTGAAGGAAGCTTTGTCAGCGTGAGACAATTATATTGCTGACAACGTTGCAAAAACACTTATCAGTGTTCAAACAACCTTTGTCAGTGTTAGAAAAATATAGTGGAAAATCTAAATTATCAATAAGACCAATAATAATAATGCATCATCCTGTACATACTTTTACAAAAAGAATCCAAAACACATATTTAAGTGAGATTAACCATTCCAATACTTGTTACCAAGTATTGAAATCTTCCAGTATCAAAAGGTTTAGTTAATAAATCTGACACATTTTCCTCAGTGTCAACCCTATCTGGTTGTATTAAACCTTTCTCAAAGCAATCTCTTATAAAATGGTGTCTAATTTCTATGTGTTTAGTTTTAGAATGATGCACAGGATTCTTAATGATGCATAAAGTACTATTATTGTCAACAAATATCTTAGTATGCATGAAATTATACCCATAATCCAACAGCTGGTTCTGAATCCACAACACTTGACCACAACATGCTGCTGCAGCCACATACTCTGCTTCAGTTGTAGAATTAGCCACCACTGTTTGTTTCTTGCATTGCCAAGATATTAATCTGCTCCCAAGAAACTGACATCCACCAGTTGTGGATTTCCTATCAAACTTATCACCTCCATAATCACTGTCTGAATATGCAATCAGCTCCAATGGTGAATCCTTTGGGTACCACAAACCAAGATTAGGGAAACATCTTAGGTACCTAAAGATCCTCTTCACAGCATAAAGGTGACATTCTTTGGGAGTCACTTGATGACGTGCACAAGCACATACAACAAACATGATATCAGGTCTGGAAGCAGTAAGATACATCAAGGATCCAATCATGGATCTATAATGCCTGACATCAACATCTTTCCCATCTCCAATCTTTCCCCAAGGGTGTTCTCTATCCATAGGAGTAGAAGCCCTCTTTTCATGTGGAGAAAAGCCAAACTTCTTCAAGATTTCAGCAACATATTTGTCCTGGGAGATGAAGATACCATCTTCTTTCTACTGAACTTGTAAACCAAGAAAGAAGTTCATCTCCCCCATAGCACTTATCTTGAATTTGTCTGTCATAAGCTTGGAGAAATCCTCACTCATCTTTGGATCAGTAGACCCAAAAATGATATCATCAACATAGACCTGCACAAGCAACACATCTTTACCTTTCTTCTTTGTAAATAGTGTCTGATCTATGGTGCCCCTCTTGAATCCATTGTCCACCAAATATGTAGACAAAGTACCATACCATGCTCTAGGGGCTTGATGAAGACCATACATAGCCTTTTTGACTCTATACACTTTATCTGGATGCTCAGGATCCTCAAAACCAGGAGGTTGCATGACATAAACTTCCTCAACAATGGTGCCATACAAGAATGCACTCTTCACATCCAATTGATAGACTGTGAAGCCCATGCAAGATGCATAGGCTAGAAAAATCCTAATAGCTTCAATCCTTGCAACTGGTGCAAAGACTTCCTCATAGTCTATCCCCTCCTCTTGTGTATAACCTTGAGCCACTAACCTTGCCTTATTTCTGACCACAATACCTCGTTCATCTCTTTTGTTCCTGAGAACCCATCTTGTCCCTATAGGTCTGACATATCTAGGACAATCAACCAGCTCCCAAACATCCTGAATTGCAAATTGGTGAAGCTCATCCTGCATTGCTTCCACCCAACTTGGTTCTTTGAGAGCATCAAATATCTTCTTGGGTTCTTCTTGTGACAGAAAACATGCAAACAAACATGCTTGCACAAGAGGGGTATCAACCTTCTTGTGTATATTGGCAATAAATCCACCAAGACCTTGATGGGATCTTCTTGTCTGAACTGGAGTCATAACATCACCAATGATCTGAGATGAGGGGTGATTCTTCATTATGGAGGTGAGAACCCCTCCTTCAAAAAGTCTGGTGTCCTCAACCTCATGCTCCATGTTGCCAATGTCTTCTTCATCAGACTCTCTTTGATCAACATGAATCTCTTCATAAACTCTGGAAGGTCCTCCTTGTTCAAAAGTGGAAGAGAAAAGATGTGCAAAGGTGTTGTCAACGTCTGAACCTTGTTTGTCAGCACTTGGGCTAACAACGCTTGAACTGTTGTTGTCAACGTCTGAGCCATCAACGTCTGAATTGGTCTTATCAGCGCTAGATTTGCCTTTGTCAGCGCCTGAAGAACCATGCATGTTTGTATCTGGTGGTATTTGGAGACCACCATTAGCTTGTCCAGCAGAAGCAGCAGCAGCAAAAGCATCTGTCCAAATGGGAATTGTGACATATTCAAATGTAGGAGATGCCTTTTCTACTTGTGATCCAACCCTCTCATTAACCTGTGTATCTGAAACATCAACAATTTGTTCCTCCACAACATTTGAAGTTACCTTCACAATGTCTGGATTAGTGACAGGCATATAATTTAAAGTTCTAGATAAGGGTTCCAAATCAAACAACCAATTAGGACCACTTTCAGGATCACTAGGTTTACTCTCTAAGAACCTAACATGTACTCTCTCAACAATACGTTTATCCTCCTTAAGATAAACCCTATAACCCTTGCTCTGCACTGAATACCCCATGAAGTAACCTTCATCACCTTTTGCACTAAATTTCCCTAAGGCATCACTAGTGTCTAAGACTACTACATGACATCCAAAAGGTCTGAGAAAACCAATATTAGGTTTTCTTCCCCAAAGTAACTCATAAGGTGTCTTGTTCTGAATTTTGTTAACCAATGCTCTATTTTGCACATAGCATGCTGTATTAACAGCCTCAGCCCAAAAGGCTATAGGAAAGTGAGCATCAGCCAACATTGTTCTGGCTGCTTCAATTAGGGTTCTATTCTTCCTTTCAGCCACCCCATTTTGCTGTGGGGTTCTAGCAATACTGAATTGCCTAGTAATTCCCTTTCTGGCACAAAAATCATCTAGCTTCTTGTTCCTAAATTCTCCACCATTATCACTCCTAAGCATCTTAACCTCATTGCCAGACCTTTTCTCAATTTGAGTGATAAATTCAATAAGAACATCAGCTGTGTCACTCTTCATAGCTAGAAAGAATGTCCAAGTAAACCTAGAAAAGTCATCAGTGACAACAAAACAATATGACTTGCCATTCAAACTTTCTATATTAGTTGGACCAAAGAGGTCCATGTGAAGCATATGAAGAGGTCTGGAACTAGTATGCACCTGCTTGGCCTTGAATGAGACCTTGTGCTGCTTGCCTTTAAGACATGCAACACAAGAGTGGTCATTGTGGAAGGCCTTCTCAGGCAAACCATCAACTAAACCAAGCCTCACAAGTCTATTTATATTTTTAAAATTTATGTGCCCTAGTCTCCTGTGCCACAAATTACTTTCATCTACTGAGGCCTTAGCATAGAAACAAGACATATTTGCATTCACTTTAATCCCATTTAAATTCACATTATATATGTCCTTATGCCTAGGTGTTCTATACTCAATGTACTTTTCATCAGGGATCTTAAAATCCTTGCTTAACACCAAACACTCAGTATCAGTGAAAAGAACCTTATTTTTGTTATCACACACTTGTGATACACTAAACAGATTATAATCCAGTTCTTTTACCAGGAAGACATTTTCAAAACGTAGATTATTGGTGAGAAGGGTTCCTTTGCCTGTAATGGTGCCATAGCCCCCTCCAAAGTATACCTTATCACCATCTTGAATAGGAGTGAAGTTTGTCAGATAGTCTTCCTTTCCTATCATGTGCCTTGAGCATCCACTATCCCAATATCCATAATCATTGATCTGTATCTGAATGCCCTGCACATAAAGACAACAAAATAGTTTTCTTTGGGAACCCAAGTCTCAGAAGACTTGGATTCAACTGGTTGTTCAATAAGAACAGACTTAGTTCTCACAACAACCCATTATCATCCCTTTTAGGATGAAAAACCCAGTTAACCCCAATTGGTTTTGTAATGACCTTTGAAATGTAATTAAACCTATTGCAAGTCATTGAAATTCCATTATTATTAGGGTTTTGATCTTTCTTGGGTCTCCATGTTAAGCTTGAAGAAGCTTTTGACCCCTTTCCTTGTGGCTGCAAATACTTAGGTCTGGTCACGTTTCTGTCAGCGTTGGATTTTGTCCTGTCAACGCTGAAATTACCCTTGTCAGCGTTGAACCTAGGGTTTGCTACAGGAACCCATTGCCTATTTGACCAGGTGTTTGTCTTTTGAAAAGGTCTTTATCCATGAGTGTTAGACCTTCTAGAGAAGAATGGGGCAGGTCTGATCACTTGTGGACTTTGCTGCACACAAGGTTTGGGTCTGACAACGTTTGACTTCCTAACAACGTTGACTTTCTTCCTATCAGCGCTGAAATTGTTCCTATCAGCGCTGGCTTTGGGAGCGTTGACACACTTGTATGCCAAATGTGAAAAGCTACCACAAGTATAACAGGCTTTCTTAGACACACTCTTAGGTCTAGAAGCGAAGAAACATGTTCCATGATTGTTAACTTGGCTCTTAGGTGACCTATTATTTCTATACATCTCTGCATATTTAATGGTAGGTCTTCTAACAGTGTTTGAGCCTAGGTCAACAGCTTTACCAGTAACTGGGTGAGTAACCTTAATGGGTGGTAATTCATTGGGACTTTCACATAGCAGACCTCCCTTAACAAATAAAGTAGGGTTAGCTTTCTTCCACTCATTTAGGTCAGTCAGTTTTTGTTGATACTCTTCTACTAGAGTGACAACTCTTGGTGGAGGAGAGAATTCCTCTTCTTGGCATTCTGGTATACCAGTCCAAGACAAATCCTTTCTAAGGACACCATAGAAGTCACCAGCTGGTGGTGGAACCAGAGAGTAATCATTCATCCCAATCCCAGTCATGTCCTTAGGATCCCTTTGTTTAGCTACACAGTCTCCTAGGGCTTGGGTGGCTCTATCAAATCTTTGAATCTTGAGGTCAACATTATCTTTATTCTTAATGGCCTCATCTAACTTAGCCTGTAGGTCTCTATTGACCTTTGTCATGATATTTCTAATATCCATACTACCCTCTAGCTCATGTTTTAAGATATTTATCTTATCTTTTAAATCAAATTCCATTTTCTTATATTCAGAAACGGTTTTCTCAGTTTCAGTAAGAGCTAGTTGGTAATTGGACAATTTACACCTTTCAGTGCTCATATCATCTTTTAGTTTTAACACCTCTTTGTTAAGTCTATCAGTGTTTAACCTACAACTTTTGCTACAAAAAGCATCATCATATACCTCATTATCAGATGAAGAGGAGGAGTGTGCCATGAGAGCATATTCAACATGCTCTTCTTCTTCAATATCAGCAATCAAGGCTTTGTCCTCTTCAGCATCCTTAGCCAGATAGCTCCAATCCCATCCAGTACCATCAATTCCTTGAACTGCAACCATGGCTTTGGAATCTTGAGCTTTAATAACCTGACTTGAGGGTTTTCCAGCATCAGATCTTCTAGAAGATCTGCATTCCCTCATGAAGTGCCCCATACGATGACAGTTGTAGCATTCAACTTTGGATTTATCAAATCCAGCAGTGTCTTTAGCATTGAAGGTCATCTTCTTCTTGAACCTTCTATTCCACCTATTTGCTCTTATACTAGCAAGAGCCATGTTCCACTTGATGTCCATCTCTTCCAAGTGTTCATCACTTATCTGCTCAAGGTCCTCATATGTAATCACTGAACCATTGGGCAAAGAAGCAATGTAAGCACACATAGTATCCAAATCCAAACCAGCAGGTTTAACTCTTAGGGAGTCATTCATGAATGTGTCAGCGTCTGAGAAGGAGACGTTGACAGGACTTGTTCCAGCGCTGACAAATGATGATCCAGTAACTGGATGCATAAAAGAGTCCTTCTGATTGAATTGACCTTCACTATGAGAGAAGAAGGCCATGTTGTTGGTGCTAGCTTTGCTTCCATGTGCTGAAAGAGTTTCATCTTCCAACAGTCTCAGTTTATTGTAGATGTCATCAAACGAGGAGCTCTTGTAAGTATTATTGGCAAGAATAGATCTTGCCTCAATCTTCCATGCCTCACCAAGACTTTTCAGAAAGGTAGCATTGGTGTCAACATCACCAACTTGTGTCCCCATGAAGGACAACTTGCTTGTGATGTCAAGCAATCTGCTTCTCACACTACTCAGTTTCTCATTGGGCTGAGCTTTGAAGACAGCATAATCATGCAGAAGTTGCTTTTTCTTTTCTTCCTTAGTGTCTGCATTACCACCATATGCAACTTCAATTACTTCCCAAAGATCCTTAGTAGATTCATAGCCTCTATATTTGTGCTGATTTTCTTGTCCCAAAGAGACTTTCAGAATGTTTAGGGCTTTCATGTCAACCCTTTTCTTTGCAATATCTTCAGCACCTACAGCTCTACCATCTCCAGGTTTTTCTTTCTTATCTTCATCAGGACATCCCTCAACAGCTGATCTTGCCGTAATGGCATCCTGAATCTTTTGAGCCTTATTGAATGAGTTTCCATATTCAATAATCTCCCAGAGTGTGTAATCAAAGATCCCCAGATATTGTTGAAAGTTGAACTTCCATAAGTCAAAGTTGGTTGCATCAAGCATGGGAATCTTGATGTTTGGTAATGATGAAGAGGAGGAGGTTATTGCTTAAGACATGATGTTTTTAGGGTTTTGGTGTTCGTATATCGTTCTGGTGTTCTTCAAAGATCAAAAGTTCCTCAACAAGCTCTGATACCACTTGTTGATCCCAAACTTAGATCGATTAGCTTTGTGTATACGAGATTAGATCAAGTATAACACGTAGAGAAACCTTTGTTATATGCTTTGTGAATCTAAGTATTATGCGGAATTTAATACTTAAACAAGAACACAAGATGTAAACAAAACTTTCACTTTGATTATGAATGTCGAACTTGCTTACAATGAAAGATGTTTACGAATGAAAACTTATATAAAACTTGATATTAAACATTAACCTAAAGGCCTTCTTTTATAGACTAAGAAGCCTTGTACAATAAGCTACGTATCAACTATTCTAGGTAAAGATAAACATAGAAAATACATTGTCGTTTCTATCCTTACTAGAAGTATTCTAGAATATAATAAACGTGTAGCTTATATCTTCCATCAGTGCTTGTCTTCAATCTATCAACGCTTGACTTTAACTTGTCAACGCTTGGGCTGTCAGCGCTCACTTTGTTCTTGTCAACGCTTGAGTTGTTCTTGTCAGCGCTCAAGTGATCTGACCTTAATTTATTCCCAACAGTTCTTTAAGAATAACTGCAGAACAATTTTCATTTAAGCGTGTGTTGGCGAGCTCAATCAACTTCTCCTTCTTGCTAAGCAATTCCTTGAATGCTTTGACAAATTTCGGCATGTGGACAAGTGCTTCAACGAGGCTAATGTTGATGTTCATTTGAGAGAGCATCTTCACATAGCTTGACACTTGAGAGTCATTCTTGGTTAGCTCGTTGGTCTTGCCTAAGCGAGAAGGATAAGGGATATTGGGTTTGGGTGGTGAAGGTGTAGATGATGGGGGTGGGATTGGTGGTCCTACTATGGTGACTCCACTACGGGTAGTAATAGCACTCACATTTGCTCGCGGATTGGTGACGGTGTTTGAAGGTAGAGAACTCGAAGAAGAGGGTTGAGCGGCGGGCAAGAAACTAGCAAGCATATTCTTCAAATCATTTGTTTGATTGCTGAAGGAGGATTGAATATTATCTCGAAGCTCGGATCTGATCTCATTCCCTTGCTTGGTAATATCTCCTTTCAAATTGATAATTTGGCTCTGCAGATTCTTGATTTGCTCACCTTGGGTTCTCATGATGGCTTCAACATCGGGGTTCATGGGTGGGGCTTGTTGAGTGGGTGGGTTATAAGGATTAGAAGCTCTTGGTGGGATTTGGTAGCTCCTATTGTAGTTGTTGGCAGGGTTTTGGTTTTGAGGAGAAAAACCGGGTGAAAGGTAGTTGTTGGATCGGTAACTCAGCAAGTTTCTATCCCCTTGAGGTCGAGCTTGGTAATTTTCTGGTGAATAATTACCATAAGCTGCATACACATTTTCCGGATTTCCTTGAGTCGAAGGACAATCGGTGTATGAGTGTGGACCACCGCATGTTTCACAAGGATTAACAATCACTTTAACTTGTTGTTGTTGTTGGTTTGAAGCGAGAAGCAAGATACTTTTGTTCATTTCGGTCATCATGCGGGTGAATTCGGTCATATCGGGGCTTGCTGAGGTAGAAGAAACATTGACTCTCGGGTTGTTCCTTGAAGAAGCGGAGGAATCCCAGTTTTTGTGGTGAGTAGTCATGTTCTCAATAAGTTCTCTACACTCCTCGGGTCTCCTTTTCATAAATGTGCCACCGGCGGCTGCATTAATCGTATCACGATCTCGAAAAGTCAAACCGTTGTAGAAAGTATAAATCAATGTGACTGGAAGCATGTTGTGGTTTGGACAACGATCAATCAAGACATTATATCTTTCCCAAGCATCAAAAAGAGATTCATCGGGTTCTTGCATGAAACCGCTGATTTGATTGCGAAGGCTCGTGAACATGGATGGTGGAAAGTAGCGCGACAAAAAAGCGTTGAGTCATGTCATCCCAAGTATGAATTGAATTCTTTGGAAGACGATCAAACCATTTCTCGGCGTGATGTGATAAAGTATGTGGAAAGAGTTGTAGGCGTAGAACATCCATTGTGGAACTGGGTAACTTCATGCTTTGAGTGATTGTAATGAACTTGTCGAGGTGTTTGTTGGCATCATCATCAGGCAATCCACAGAATGGGTTAGTTTGCACTTGCTGAATCATGTGGTGCTTCAACGAAAACTCTGGAGCCGTGATTTGCATCGGCGCAATCGGTCCTCCTCGTCCAAACATGGTAGGTTGACAAAGCTCCTCCATTGTCCGAAGATCGGGCTGTGGAAGAACATTGTTGTTATTATTGTTGAGGTGCGGTGGATTATTGTTGTTGTTAACACCTGCCATACTTAAATCTTCACGAGTCTCGGGCTCTTGATAAGTAGAAGATCTAGTACGCATACACCTACAAAGGCAAAAGAAAACAATACCAAACACAAAGACAATATATATACACAATAAAAATAAAATCTTTTTGGATTTTTGAAAATTTTAATTTTTATGGATTTTTATCAATTTTTAATTTTTATGGTTTTTGAATATTTTTATGCAAGAAAATAACGTCTCTCACAAAAAACCGTTAATCTTTACGAAAAGAGCCGGCAGCGGCGCCATTTAATAACTTGGATTTACTCAGTTAAAAAGATTCTTTGTCGTATGTCTAATCGAATTGAAAAATGGTTTTAAGTATGACTCAATTGTTTTTGGTTAAGAAAAATATTTGTCGTTGTTGAAAAATAAAATGCAAAGACGTAAATGTAAATGGACGTTAAAATAAAAGGCGTTAAAATAAATCTAAGTCTAATTAAAAGTAAAGGGTGCAATATTAAAAACTTTGAAAAGTAGATAACGAGAAATTAAATGACTTAAAGTTAAAGCGTGACGAAAATTAAGATTGACAAAGTATTAAAACGTAAACTTAAAAATTAAACAAGACAAAATAGAAAAAACAATCCTAATCGGAATACATTCCGATCGGAATGTGATCGGAATGTTAACTTACCTCCTGATCAGAATGTTACCTCGTCGGAATGTACTAACCTCCCAATCGGAAGGTTAATTGGAAACCCCAGGATCAGAATGCTGTCACCTGTCCTGATCGGAATAACCAAACAAACCCAGATCGGAATGTGGAGTGGACTCAGATCGGAATGCTGTCACTTACCTCCTGATCGGAATACCAAACTCACCCTTTGATCAGAATACCAATCGGAATCCTAATCCCTTTTCCGACCAAGCAACAAGAGTGCTGGTCGGAATGATAAACCCTTTTCCGACTGGTATGGTCGGAATACAGTGGAAAGAACACAAAATAAGCAAGACAAATAAGCTATTACTCAAATAAGCACTAGACTAAAATCCTAAGCAAACACGTATAAGAAAAAGCTAATAAACTGAAATTTAAAGACTTTTAAAAACACGAAAAGAAAAAGGTTTACGAAAACAAACTTTTATATAAAAATAACTTTTATAAAAACTTTAGAAACTTAAAGATAAACACAAATAAGCTATAAAAAATTAATAATCCAAAACAATCAAAAGCATAAAAACATAATCTTTAATCAAATAAGCAACACAATAAGCATGTAAGCAACACGATTAAAGCATGGAAAGAAAGGTAGATGAGAGATTAAAACCAGAAAATTAAAGAACACTTACTTGGAATTAAAAGGTATTAAAAGTGCAAGACAAGTATTTAAAATGACATGAATTTAAAGAGCAAATAATTAAAAGGTGTAAGACTAATTGTCACCTTAGCCAACAAAGAAAAATGCTAATCTCATCTAATCTATATATAGGGGAGGTTAAGGAGTGCTTAGGAAGCTTCCTCCCCTCCTTCATTTCTTCTTAATTGCATCATTAGGTCCTTCTCTTCTTAATCTTTGGTTAATTGCAACATTAGTCCTTAAGCCTTTTAATCTTCTCAAATCTTGGACTTTCATGACTTTTGGCTCGGGATTTCTTTGGACTCGTCTTTTAATTCTTCAATAAATAAGACTTGAGTTCTTCGGCTTTAAGTAAACTTCCGTCTTTTGACTTTTTCTTCGATAAATCTTCAGAATTGGTCTTGGACTTCCGTTCTTTTTGCACTCTTGACTTCTTGACTTCGTCTTTCATCTTTTTCTTCAATAAAAGCCCGTGAATGCCCGTTTTTTCTCTACTTTTCACCTTTTCGTCCTAAATCACAATAAAAACACAAACCACGCATAATTCCGACATAAATGACATAAAATACACGTTTTGGCTCGGTTATTATTGTAATTAAGTGGTAAAAAGGATGGTTGTTTACACACCTATCACTTAACCTGTTCATACCTTTGTTTCTTTAAAGCTTCATCCTCAGCCGCAGCCGTTGTGGCAGCCGCAGCCTCTTGGTCAAGCTCCTCTTGTAATTTCTGAGCAACCTCCTCTCCCATCTTTTCTTCCTTCATTTGTTTGCGGGTTCTCTTCCTAGGAGGGGAGGGTGCATCAATCATTGGGGCTTTACCCTTGTTGTCATGAGAGGGACCAGGAATTGAGGTTGAAGGACCAGAAGTATCAGTCCTTGGCACGGGGCCAACAGCAGAAGGTGGAATGCTAGAAGCACTAGGAGGAGCATGTAAGTCCTCACTAGGCTTTGCTGCAAAGGCGGCCTTGGCCAAAACAGTCAAACCATCTTCCTCCTCTTCTTCATCAGTATCAGATAAAACAACCTTCTTCTTATGGTGCTTCAACAACTTTTCCAATTTCTTTACTCTATTTGCCAAAGGGAGAACAAAATCCCTAGTGAGCTTGCGATGATTGTTGAGCTCGTCCTCCAAAGATAGGATCTTTTCATAGTACCTGTGCACTAAAGCAAGCAATGAAGTGAGAGTAACAGGTTCCTCAGCTTCCCCACCAAGAGGACTTGGTTTTGGGGATGCTTCATTGGGACCAGAAGCAAATGATTGGTCAGCCTTAGGATCATGAGAGCTAGAAGGCTCCTCAGCAGAAGGGTGAAATGGACTAGGATGGGGAGAATCAAGAAATGGAGACACATGTGGGTGAGCAGAAGAAGTAGCTTTGGAGGTAAATGACATTTCTACCACCACCTCTCTAGCAGGTTCCTCAACCTCCACATGAGGTACCCTAGTAGCAGGAACCTCCTCCTCCATAGGATCATCAACCAATTGTGGTTCCTCCCCGGCTTGATCAGCCGGAGGAACCACATTGGGACCCCCCCCCCCTTGGGCAAGGCCCAACATAGTAGCAGTGAGGGGCTTTTTAAGACCAAGATATCCAAGCTTCATATTCACATACACATTAGGAGTGAGTTTAGAAGGCACATATTTTTTCCTATTTCTAGGAAAACACATAAGTATCTGTTGTAAGAACGTAGGATACATGAGAAACTTCTTTTTCGAACCAGTACCACTAAGATTGCTAACCAAACCATCAAGCAGATAACGAGAGAAGTTAAACTTACGAACTTGAGCAAGACAAACCAAACAAGTAGCAAGGGAGATGGGAAATGCATCCCAACTCCTAGCTTTGGGACTCAAGCACTGAATCAAGAAGTGAACAAGTAGCTTCCATTGAGGTGAAAAACATTTTTTTGAAAATTAAACTTACCCTCATGATTGTACCCAATGGTAGTCATCCCATTCAAAACCTCCGCATTGGGGAGAGAAATAATGCCATCTTCATCTTGGAGATGAAGGGCAGACCTGATGGAGGCTTCAGTCACCACATAGGAGCGACAATCAATAGTGGCATGGAGCTCCAATGGGCGACCCAAAACCTCGCGCGTGTTAGCAGTAGCCTAAAACTGGCGAACTACCGAGTCATACAAAGTTGGGCAAACAGTTAATGCATACCTGAGATTAGATGCCTCGATGAACTCCAAGATGTCTAAGAACTCCTCCCTTCTGGGGCCTTCACCTAGGTAGGCGACCTTGTTGTGATCAGATTTGTACTGAAGAGCAGCCATTGATGATGATTGATGATTGACAGGTGAATGCAAGAAGAATGTTTAGGGTAGGAGCGAGTATGTGTATGTTTAAGTTGTGATAAGTGAGTCAAATGATCTCATTGACCATAAATAATGGTGAGGGAAAACTATTCATTGACCCCTAATTATGGGATTGCCCTTTCCAAGCTAAGGCATTAATGGTGAGTAACCACTTGCACTTTAATCCATTAATAGATAATTCCAGTTACCAAAGATATACAAATATAGGCACCAGAAGTAACTTACGTTGACTGAAAGTCAAAACGGCTAGAAGTCAACGCTAGGAGCAGCGAGTGGTCAACAAAAGTCAACATAATGAACAGTGACCCGAAGAGATACTAGAAGCCAAACATAAGTGGATAAATAGGGTTATTGACCCACTAGGAGCAGAAGTGTGCCACTAGGAGTAACCAAATTCTTCCACCAGAAGTTGCGCACACATCAAAACCCATGTAAATTGTTGTAAGAAGCTACCAGAAGTAAGAATGTACAAGTATACATGTACAAGAAGCCTCCCCTTAGGCTTTGCCTCCCCTCAATCCTAGACCTTAAGGATTGACCATACCAATATGAACCACCAAGTGGTTAAACCTTGGACCATCAAACGCTTTAGTCAATAAATAAGCCACATTATCATCCGTGTACCTTGAGAACCTGTATCAACTTCTTTTCATTGGCATCACGTATAAAATGGTGCTGAATCTCTATATGCTTGGTTCGTTGATGAAACACATGATTCTTCACAATGCAGATAGTGCTTTGATTGTCAATGAAGATTTTGGTGTTCATAAATATGAACCCATAGTCTAGCATTTGGTTTTGTATCCACAAGACTTGGCAACAATAGCTAGCAGTAGCTATATATTCAGCTTCTATAGAGGAAGTAGCTACTATGGTCTGTTTCTTACATTGCCATGAGATAAGTCTTCGTCCTAAAAACTGACAGCCACCAGTAGTTGACTTTCTATCATTATTAGCACCTTCATAATCACTATCACTATATGCTTCAAGAACAAAAGGTGATTCCCTTGGATACCATAATCCTAGCTTGGGTTGTGCCTTGATATACTTGAAGATTTTCTTGACAGCATTCAAATTTGACACGGTAGGTGCCACCTGATGTCGAGAACAAGCACTAACAGCAAACATAATGTCTGGGCGTGAAGCAGTCAAATACATGAGTGAGCCTATCATTGACGTGTACAAATGAACATTAACAGGAGGATCTGGCTCATTCTTGAGTTTGACTTTAGTTACCTCATAAGGTGTTGTTGTTGGTCTAAGAGGTTCCACATCAAAATTCTGAATTATGTCATGAACATATTTATCTTGACTAATGAAGATACCATCCGGCTGTTGCTTGACTTGGAGACCAAGGAAAAATATTAGTTCTCCCATGGCACTCATCTGAAATTCTCCTTTCATTAGTTGTTCAAACTCATCGCACCATTCCTTCTTAGTAGAACGAAGATAATATCATCCACATATACCTGAACCAGGATGATGTCTTTGGCATTACTTTTAAGGAACAATGTTTTGTCGATAGTGCCTCTTCTGTAGCCATGCTTCATCAAGAAAGTAGATAGACGCTCATACCAAGCTCTAGGAGCTTGATGAAGTCCATAAAGAGTTTTGACAACCTTGTAGACTTTCTTAGGATGAAGTGGATCCACAAAGCCCTTAGGTTGAGTGACATATACTTCTTCGTCAATCTTGCCATATAGAAATGCACTCTTGACATCCATCTGAAATACTGTAAAGCCAATATAAGAAGTAAAAGCCAAAAACAGACGAATAGCCTCAATTCATGCAACATGAGAAAAAACTTCATTATAGTCAATGCCTTCAAGAAGAGTGTGACCCTGTGCTATTAGTCGTGCCTTATTCCTCTCCACAATACCCCTTGCATCTTTCTTGTTTTTGAGAATCCATTTTGTACCAATTGCTGTCTTTCCATCTGGTAAATCAACTAGGATCTAAACATTCTGAAACAAGAATTGATGCATCTCCTTCTGCATAGATTCCACCCAACTTTGATCCTCAAGAGCATGTAAGACAGACCTAGGTTCCACCTATTACAGAAAACAAGCAAACAAACAGTGAAGAAAATCTGTGTGATTATTTCGCTTTTGGTCTTCAATGTAGCTCACAAGAGCATGACGACCAGAAGTTGCTTTCTTATGCATGCCGTGAGTCTTGACTGTAGAACCAGGATCTCCTATGATTTGAGTAGTAGGATGCACTTTATGGATCTGCTGAATAGGAGTAGGAGCTACTTCCACTTTTGGTGACAAGTTAGTAAGATCCCTAACAATGCCATCATCATATGAAGTAGAGTCGAAAATGCCGTATATTGGTTGCTTATGAATATCATCCAGCTTAGTTGAAGACTTCTTTTGATAGTTTCCTAGGTCATAAGGACCAGAGAACCTACTTGTGGAAGTTGGATCACTAATAGGGCCTCCAATAGGAGTTGAACTTGCACTAGGAGTAACAATAGGGTCACTAGGAGTAGCTGGTACAGCAGGAGTATCCAAAGGAAACTCAAAGCCTCCTTGGGTAGCTACAGTAGTAGCATCTTGTTGTTGCTTAAGCATTATATCAAGAGCTCCTTGTGAGTCCACAATGTCTGATGAAGTAGCACCAACAGAAGTAGCAGTGTTGTCGGGAGCGACTGTGGTGGAATAAGATGGTATGAAAAAATGTCATCATCCTCATCTGAGTTTGAAAAGCTAGTATTAGCACCTGCACCAAAAGACCCAAATACTTGTGGACCTGCATTTTGGTTAGTTTTGAAACGAAAATATCCCAATGAGTCTCTGAGATAGTCAAGATCAAAATACCATTCAGGACCTTTGCCTTGGATGTTTGTCTTCTCCTCAAAATACCTGAGATTGATAGTTTCAATGACACACTTGGCAGTGAGATTGTAGACCCTATAGGATCTCGAGTGAGCTGAATATCCCACAATGTAGCCTTTATCCGCCTTGCCATCAAATTTACCCAAATAGTCACTAGTGTTGAGAATGGTGACAGGACAGCCAAACGGTTTCAAATGATTAATGCTAGGAACTTTGGTTGTGAGTAGCTCATAGGGAGTCTTTTTATGAGGATTCGTAACCCTATTCAACACATAACACGCAGTGTTGACAGCTTCTGTCCAAAACATAGTCGGAAGCTTGGAATCAGCAAGCATGGTTCTTGCAGCTTCTATAAGGGTCCTGTTTTTCCTTTCTGCAACGCCATTTTGTTGAGGAGTCCTGGCAGCACTATAATCTCTTTTGATACCTTTTGAATTGCAAAGTGCTATGAGGTCTGCATTCTTAAACTCAGTTCCATTGTCACATCGAATACCTTTTACCTTCTTAGACAAATAATTTTCAATGAGGGCAATGAAGTCTTTGAGAATGGGGTAGGTCTCACTTTTAGCAGCCAGAAAGAAAACCCATGAAAACCTGTTATAACCATCAGTTACCACAAGACAGTAGTATTTATGGTCAATGCTCCTAATGGAGGTAGGACCAAACAGATCCATATGAAGTAACTGCAATGGTTTAGTTATTAAGCTGAGAGCAGTAATGGCTTTGAAGGATGCTTTGTGCTGTTTGGCTTTGCTGCAAGCAAGGCAATTAATGTCATTATTGAAAGTTTTGGGAAGTAAACCAGAGACCAAGTTCATAGTAGCCATCTTGTAAATGGTCTTGAAGTTTACATGCCCCATCCTCCTATGCCATTTTGTGGCTTCATCTTCTGATTCTTTGGCAACCAAGCAAGCTAGTTGACCAGTAGGATTAACTTCATTCAACTTGATACTGTAGAGGTTATGTCTTCTTGGGATTTTGAGTAGAACTTGAGAGTCACCCGGTAACTTAAAGTCTTTGGACAACACCAAGCAATCAGTATCCGTAAAGAGGACAAGCTGCTTCTTGTCACAAATCTGAGAGCTGAATAATGTAGTTTTGTGGTTTATTTTGAGACTTACGTGCTTATATAAATTTATTATATATATGTAAGACCATAAGTCTCAAAATAAGCCACAAAAGTATGACTTATGAAATATAAGCCGAAAATATGCCAAATTTCGGTTTATATCTCATAAGCCTCAATTTTGCGGCTTATCTTAAGACTTATTGGCTGATACTCCGTATAAGTTTATGATATCATAATAAACTTATATAAGCCCGTGAGTCTCAAAATAAGCCACAAAATAGGACCTTACGATACATAAGCCCATTTCACCTTATGTTTCATAACCTTAAACAAGCACCTCCTTAGATACACATTTTCGAACAATGATCTAATGAAATAAACAAAAAGTATGAACTTAACTAGGACCACCAAAAGGGATAGCAGCAGGGTTCAGACCAGCAACAATGGAAGGTGGAGACTGAACATGAATAACGAAAAACGAACCATCTCGTCTCAGCTTGACATTATCAAGTGCCCAGTTCAATCCCTTCATGCTCTCTTCACTCCCATCAACTGCCACTATCACTGTTCCTAAGTTTTCAGGCATCTTGGTCGGTCGGTCAGATCAATCAGTGTGTCTGTCTGTGTTTTTTTTATTAGTTACGTGATGAAGTTGGTTACTTGTAGTGGTGATAGATAGATATAAGTGGCAAGTTGACCTTTTTTTACAGTTGGACTATGCATGCAGTTCCATTGACTTTATCTTTTTTCTTAAAAACTATTAGGGTCGGGTTAATCAGGTTCGGGTCAATTAGGGTCGGGTCAAGTCGGATCAATACTAAAAAAATACATACCCGAACCTGATCTTAATTAGAACTCGGCTCAGTCGGGTCAAATCGGGTCGGATCTACTCAGGTTCGGGTTAATCCGAGTATAAGGAAAAAGTATAAAAATTGGCTTGTTTAGGTATTAATACAATGTAAAATGTGTTATTCGAGTCGGGTCAAGTCAGGTTGGTTGGGTTCGGGTCAAGTCTAAAAAAATATAAACCCAAACCCGAGCCTAGTTAGAACTCGGGTCAACCCGAATTGACCCGAATACGTTTTTGGACCCGAACCCGAGCCTAATTAGAACTCGGGTCAACCCGAATTGACCCGAATATGTTTTTTGACCCGAGTGACCCGACCCGAATAGGCTTATTTCATAAGTTATATTTCATAACCTTAAACAAACACCTCCTTAGATACACATTTTTCGAACAATGATCTAATGAAATAAACAAAAGTATGAACTTAACTAGGACCACCAAAGGGAATACCACCAGGGTTCAGACCAGCAGCAATGGAAGGTGAAGACTGAACATGAATAACGAAAAACGAACCATCTGGTCTCAGCTTGACATTATCAAGAGCCCAGTTTAATGCCTTCATGCTCTCTTCAGTCCCATCAACTGCCACTATCACTGTTCCTAAGTTTTTGGTCGGTCGGTCATATCAGTCAGTGTGTCTGTCTGTGTTTTTTTATTAGTTACGTGATGAAGTTGGTTACTTGTAGTGGTGGATAGATATAAGTGGCAAGTTGACCTTTTTTACTGTTTTACTATGTAGTTGACTTCCTTGATTTAGTTTTTTTTACAGTTTGACTATGCATGCAGTTCCATTGACTTTATCTTTTTTCTTGAAAACTATTAGGGTCGGGTTAATCGGGTTCGGGTCAATTAGGTTCGGGTTAAGTCGGATCAATACTAAAAAAATACATACCCGAACCTGATCTTAATTAGAACTCGGGTCAGTCGGGTTCGGGTCAGTCGGGTCAAATCGGGTCGGATCTACTCAGGTTCGGGTTAATCCGAGTATAAGGAAAAGAAAATTGGCTTGTTTAGGTATTAATACAATGTAAAATGTGTTATTCGAGTCGGGTTAAGTCAGGTTGGTTGGGTTCGGGTCAAGTCGGGTCAAGGCTAAAAAAATATAAACCCGAACCCGGGCCTAATTAGAACTCGGGTCAACCCGAATTGACCCGAATACGTTTTTGGACCCGAACCCGAGCCTAATTAGAACTCGGGTCAACCCGAATTGACCCGAATACGTTTTTGGACCCGAGTGACCCGACCCGAATAGGCTTATTTCATAAGTTATATTTCATAACCTTAAACAAACACCTCCTTAGATACACATTTTTCGAACAATGATCTAATGAAATAAACAAAAGTATGAACTTAACTAGGACCACCAAAGGGAATACCACCAGGGTTCAGACCAGCAGCAATGGAAGGTGGAGACTGAACATGAATAATGAAAAACGAACCATCTGGTCTCAGCTTGACATTATCAAGTGCCCAATTTAATGCCTTCATGCTCTCTTCACTCCCATCAACTGCCACTATCACTGTTCCCAAGTTTTCAGGCATCTTCTTGGTCGGTTGGTCAGATCAATCAGTGTGTCTGTCTGTGTTTTTTTATTAATTACGTGATGAAGTTGGTTACTTGTAGTGGTGATAGATAGATATAAGTGGCAAGTTGACCTTTTCTTATAGTTTGACTATGTATAGTTTACTTCCTTGAGTTAGCTTTTTTACAGTTTGACTATGCATGCAGAAGTTACTGATAATATTAAGTCAACTCCATTGACTTTATCTTTTTTCTTTAAAACGTACTCCGTCCCTAAATAAATATCCACTGTTGACTTTTAAAGTCAACCGTTTTCAATTTTAACCTTAAATTATTTTGTTTGTGTTATATAATACTTGATATAAATTATACGAATAAATTGAGTTTTAAATATACTTTTAATTAATATAACTTTCACCAAGTATTATATAACATAAACAAAATAATTTAAGGTCAAAGTTTACAAAAAATGACTCCGAAAGTCAAATGTGGACATTTAACTAGGGATGGAGGGAGTACTGTGTTCTGCAATTAGGGGTGGGAATCGGGTCGGGTTAATCGGGTTCGGGTCAATTAAGGTCGGGTCAAGTCGGATCAATACTTAAAAAAATCATACCCGAACCTGATCTTAATTAAAACTCGGGTCAGCCGGGTTCGGGTCTATTCGGGTCGGGTCAAATCGGGTTCGTGTTAATTCGAGTATAAGGAAAAAGTATAAAGAATGGCTTGTTTAGGTATTAATACGATGTAAAATGTGTTATTCGAGTCGGGTCGGGTCAGGCCAGGTTGGTTGGGTTCGGGTCAAGTTGGGTCAAGGCTAAAAAATATAAACCCGAACCCGAGCCTAATTAGAACTCGGGTCAACCCGAATTGACCCGAATACGTTTTTGGACCCGAGTGACCCGACCCGAATAGGCTTATTCGGGTTCGGGTTCGTGTCGGATCAATTTTTTCGACACCTCTACCTGCAACGGTGCGACGAGTATTATGTAGTTGACTTCCTTGTAGTGGTGGATAGATATAAGTGGCAGGTTGACCTTTTTTACAGTTTTACTATGTAGTTGACTTCCTTGATTTAGTGTTTTTTTTACAGTTTGACTATGCATGTATTTAGGGGTGTCGAAAAAGTCGATGCAACTCGAATCTGTCCGGGTTAATCTGAATCACACCATTGCATGCAATTACTGATAAATTACCAGTTTAGCTATGTTTGGTAAAATTAGTTGTAAGCTGTTAACTGTAAGCTGTTAACTGTTAACTGTAAGCTGTAAGCTGTTTATTAAAAAGTTATATTTTTAAGAGAAGTGTTTGGTATATTAGCTGTTAACTGTAAAATATAAAATGTAAAATGACTTAAAAGGACATATTTAAATAAATTATAATATGGTTGGAGGGTATATCAGTAATCTACAGCTTTAACAGCTCTTGACAATTTAAAAAGCTGTATCAGACAACTTTTTATGTAAGAGCTACTTGGTGAAAATAAAAAGCTAACAACTCTTAAATTTGTTATACCAAACAGAGCTATTAGATTATTTTTTTAACAAAAAAGCTAACAGCTCTGAAAAAGCTTTAAAAAAGCTCATGTCTATGGAGTTGACTTCTTTGATTTAGTGTACTTGACTTCTTTGGATAGATATAAGTTACAGTCGCGAAATACGGGTTTTTGTAAAAGTTGAGACTAAAAATATCATATTTGAATCTGAGCCTAACTAGAATTTGGAACGTTTTTTTTACAATTTCACTATGTAATCTTTTTCTAGCAAAAGGTTTCTTTATAAAACTTTTTAGAACTTTTTTTCTATTTAGTAATGATTTTGGGACTTTTGTATTATTATTATTTTCTTAATTATAAAAAAGCCTTATATTTTTGAATTTGGCTAAAATTTTGTAAAAATTTTGAGTAAACAATCACTAAAATTCGCTTTTTCAGAAAAGACGTATCTATATCTATACTAATTTATAAAGCATTTGGGACTTTTTTGAAATAACAAAACTGAAAATTAAGACTTTTTTATCTATTAAATAAAACACGTTTTTGATATTTTCATCAACATTATATACTATAACCTTTTCTAACAACTTTTTGTAACAAACTTTTGTAACAACCTATTAAAAATAACATTTTTGTTTTAAATTAAAAAATCTTTTTATTTATTTAGTATTTTTATAATATAATTTCACTATTTTTTTTTAAAATTTTGTTCTTTTTAATTCGATATCCATTTTAATATATTTTTATTAACTTTTAATCTTTTTCAATTTTAGTGTGTTTCTTAATTCGATTTTTTATAACTTTACAATGAGTAAGAGATTAATATTTGTTAGTTTCAAAATTCTTTATTAAGTACTCACCGTCGTATTGCTCGGATACTGTTCTAGTAAACATTGATGTGTCAAAAATAGAAGAAAAATAACTTGCGAAAAGCGGGATAAATTTATTAAAGCTTTGGGAACGGTTTTTTTGTAAAAGCTTCCAATCGTGTGGACTAAATTGAGACATATCCACTCATAATTTTAATTCGGTAACTTGATCTTTTCTCAAAACCCAAGTATCTTTACTCGATTAGAAAAATCAACTATTATACGTAAAAAAAACCCCTCAAGATATTAACAATTCATGATGGCTATTTTTATACTGATATTAGTGATGAAGGATCACCAAGAAATCAGAAGTTTGGTTCTCCTAGCCTCAATTCGATGGGTACTACTTTTAGTCAAACAAAGAAAACGAGTCAAAGATAACAGTGTTACGGGCTGGGGAGGCCGCTTATTTTTCCTCAACGTTGGGTAGGTTGTTTGCACTTTCGCAAAAGTGGGGAGGCCGCCTGCATTTTAAGCAAACCACAGGCCGCATTTCTGCATTTCCCTCATAATAATAATACATGTATCCTATATAAATTAGCAAGGTCTAATAATTTTGAGTGTCGTTTTAGTAACAAATTTGTAAGGTGTAAAAGGTAGCTAGAAATAGTTCATATATAGTGTTTTTATTAGCATGTGGAGAATCCATGTTAAAATATTTTCTTGAGGTATTATGGATGTAGGTCTTCAGGTTATAGCAGCATAGGATGTGAAACATATTATATTACAGGATGTAATGGTTTGGAAATTTTGATTGCAAACAATGTGGGGCATATCATTCTAAAATGACTATCTTAATAAGTAATATTCTGCTGTAGTTTGTACTTTGTAGCTTATAGTTTTAAATAAAACTCATGAATGTTGGTGATTTTAGTATCATCATATATATTTTGTGTAATTGTGATATATTTAAGATCAAGGGCTTAATCGAGTATAACTTACAGTCGAGTATGGAGAGTGTGGAGTGCACGCTCGTTCTAGCTAACTTGATACCGCCACGAACAAATGCGGGGGTCAAGGGGGTCGCGCCCCCTTGCGGGGTCAAGGGGCAGAGCCCCTTGCTGGGGTCAAGGGCTTAATCGAACAAATGATGGGGCCCCTTGCGCATTGCACTCTAGTTCTACCTAAACGATTTTTAGCTTTATGTATTTATAGTTGTTGCCTAAAATTCGGGTTTTTCCCTTTTCCCAACAGGTATGACTTTTGGTAAAAACTTGCATCTTTTCCCTGAAACCGTAAATAACTAATTGGTAACAGTCAATTGGTTGGTGTTGAAACACATAGAACTTGATCTTTTCCAGAACAGAACAAACATAACAACTTTCTGTGTATTGCTTAGATATCTCGTGCCTTAGAGATTAAGTGTGATTCTCTGTCTTATCCAATTGAGGATTTCGTGATACCCGAGGCATATAGGGTCGAAATACTTCAATCTGAAAGTGATCTCTACATGATTCAGAGAAATATCAGGATTGTTGATTATTACCACCCACAAAAACTAACAATGAAGGCGTACAACTTTCTACTCGGATTCTTAGAGTGTATGTAGTCTTCCTCACTCTCAGATGAGTTCATAATCCAAGGTTTCGACAAGATATATAATAGATCTCTTGGAAAGGCTTTGAGTGGAATTTTAGTGTCACTACATTGTTTTCTTTGAACATACAAAAAAAAGTTACAGTGTGTTGTTTCTCTCTATAAATGAGATTTAGAATCATTTTTCGCATGAATCTTCTTCTATTTGAAGATGTTGAAGGCGATACAATATTAAGTTGGCTGCTAATGCTCAAATTATCAGCGACTATGATGAAGGAGGGGCCCAAGTTTCTTTTGCTTTCAAGTCACTGTGAATCATTTATGACAGATTGAGAATGGATGTGGAAATGTTGATAAAGATTATGGTCCCGCTGCACAAACTTATCGTTGAGGTCGGAGAAAGAATGGCACGTGCAGTGTGAGATGACTCAGAATGTGAGCCGTTGTTGGCAAGGGAGGTACGTGAGATGATGAGGTGCGTGAGGCCGGTTAGGCAGAAGGAATATTTCGAATAAATACACAGAATAGTTAAGGGGATGATGTTAGTAAGCAACTTAACATAAGGTTTGTTCGGTGTGGGATAGAGATATTCATTGTGAGTGTTGTAGTTGACGTGAGTTCATTTAAGAATTACTTGGCTAACTTCTGATATATGTTGACCACGACTTTAATGTGAATCATGCTCGAGAATGGAGTGTCAAAAATTCTTTGTTTGACTTGAACACCCATTTGCCCTGCCATAACATGCCCATCAGACTTCTCACAGAGTTGGATTGATTTTAGGATTGACCAACCAACCATAAGAAAGTTGAAGATAACACGAGTAAATAACCTTCTCAAACATAAGAAACTTCCCTGATATATGCCATATAATGTTTCCACCCACAAAATATTAAAGGTTAGACATGTTAATATTGACTTCATATCTTCATATCTAAACAAATTGGATGGCTACATAGCTTCTTTGGTAAGTATTTCTTTATTCATTGTTTAAATTCATGTTAGAAATTTAGTGCAATTGTGAGATATGGTCAGACTTGTAATTGGGTTTGGAGGTACGGAGTATACACCCATTAAGTCCTGACCTCCCTGGACTCATTATAGTGGTTTGCTTATGCATGTCAGAGGCTAGAATTTGGCCTGTCAGTGGCTAGATTTTGGCATGTCAGGGGCTAGATTTTGGCTTGTCAAGGGCTAGATTTTGGCTTGTCAGGGGCTAGATTTTGCCTTCAGTGGCTAGCGTACCCAGGTAGACTATCCATCAGCGGGTGAGTTATCTTTGTAACCTCTATGACCATTTCAAAAGGGGTTTAAGATTGACTTAATGACCATGATAATGGTCATGTAACCACTATGTAATCTTGTACAAAATAATGAGATTATTTGGCCAATTAATACTCTTTATTCCTTTGATTATGAGTTACGTTCTTAAGAATGGGATCACTCTAAATAGTGATGACACTTGCATGATGAAGCACAAAGAAAAAATAAACACTTGGAACGTGTAGGGTTCTTGATTTGTGCCTAAAACAAGAACAAACACTTGGTTTTATCCCAAGGAGGTATTCATCTTAACCCAGACATATGATCGAATAATCTTCTTTGGAAAGTGATTACATGACTTCAAGTGATATCTGGTAACCAATTCATTGGTACGTAGTTAGGCTATTGATTATCTTTACCCTGTTGGAACGAAGTAAACCCCAACAATCAAAGAAGATTATTTTGTGATAAATCAATGGCGGCTGCAATGAAGCATGTGATGGCTAACTTCTCCAAACTAGACAAGTTTGAAGGGGTTGATTTTAGGAGATGGAAAAAGAAGATGCACTTTCTTCTTTCTACCATGAATGTGGTGTACATACTGACAACTCCTATTCCTGATGGTGGTGATGATGCTACCTTGGAGGACATGAGGAAAAGGAGCAAATGGGAGAATGATGACTATGTGTGTTGCGACATAATTCTCAATGGTATGTCTGATTTCTTGTTTGATATTTACCAAAATTTTGAATCTGGTAAAAAACTATGGGATTCCTTAGAAGCCAAATATATGGTTGAGGATGCATCAAGTAAGAAGTTCCTTGTGAGTGATTTAACAAATTTCAAAATGACTGATTCAAGACCAGTCATTGAACAATGCAATGAACTTCATGGAATACTTGGTAGATTTACACAACATAAATGAACATGGATGAGACCATTCAGGGCTCGTGTGTCATTGACAAAATGCCTTCTTCTTGGAAAGATTTCAAACACACCTTGAAACATAAGAAGGATGAATTAACTCTTGTTGAGTTGGGTAGTCATTTGCGCATTGAGGAATCCCTCGGGGTGCATGGTAGTGGCAAGCCAAAGAGCAACAATGTTGGTGGTTCATCAGTTGTCAATATGGTGGAGCATAATAACTCCTCCATGTACAATGACAACAATGACAAACGTAAGCATCAGGATAACATCAAAGCTAATCCTAACAAGAAGTCATCAGTGGCTTGTTGGAAGTGTGGGAAACCTGGACTTGAGAAGGGATTGCAAAGGTGTTGGTACTAGCAGCAAAGCTAGTGGATCAGGCACAAATGCTTCAGTGATTGGTTCTAATAACATACTGAAAGGTCAGAATATGTTTAATGAATATCTTTAGATTTATTATATTACATATGTATCTGAAGCTTATTTTATGCAGGATGATGATGTGGCGTGGTGGGTTGACTCTGGAGCAACGGTTCATGTGTGTAAAGATAGATGCTGGTTCAAGACTTATGAGTCCATGAATGATGGATCTATTTTTCAAATGGGAAATGAGTCAATGGCCTAGTGCATGGACGTGGTTATGTAGATCTTAAGTTTAGTTCTTGAAAGATTGTTTCTTTGCTTAATGTTTTGCATGCTCCCAATATTAGGAAGAACTTGATTTCTAGTAGTGTTTTGAATAATTGTGGTTATAAACAAGTGATTGAATCTAATAAATTTGTTTTATCTAAACATGGTATGTTTATTGGTTTTGGCAATATGTGTAATCAAATGTTCAGGCTTAATATAGATTATGAGATAACTAACAGTTCTAACTTAGTTAATATTGCTAGTTTGAACATTGATTCAGTCTTGATTTCTACCACTAAACTGAATGATTCATCAATATGGCATGCTAGGCTAGGACATGTCCGCTTTAAAAGGATGCAAGATATGTCTAAGGATGGGTTAATTCCAGCCTTTGACATGGACATTGATAAGTGTCAAATTTGTAAGCTAAATAAAATTACTAAGAAACCATTGCAATATATAAAACGTGAAACTAAAGTCTTGGAGCTAATCCATAGTGATCTATGTGATTTGCATGCTACTCCCTCATTAGGGAATAAGAAATAACTGGTAACATTTATTGATGATGCTTTAAGGTTTTGTTATGTTTATTTGTTGCATACTAAGGATGAACCACTAGATAAATTTAAAGTATTTAAGATTGAATTTGAATTACAACAAGGAGTCCAAATCAAATGATTTAAGACTGATAGGGGAGGTGAGTACATGGATTCTTTGTACTTTCAGTCTGTTGGAATAATCCATGAAACAACTGCCCCTATACTCCACAACAAAATGGTATATCTGAAAGAAAAAATAGAGTACTAAAAGAGATGGTTAATTCCATGTTGTCCTACTCTGGACTGATTCAAGGGTTTTGGGGAGAAGCTATGTTAAAAGCCTTCTATTTATTAAATAGGGTTCCTAATAAAAAGAACATGATTACCCCTTATGAACTCTGGACTAAAAGGAAACCAAACTTGAAATACCTCAAGGTTTGGGGTTGTAGGGATGTTGTAAGACTCCCTGACCCAAAGGTGAAAACCTTGGGTGAAATAGGCATTGAATGCATCTTTGTTGGATATGTTGAGCATTCTAAGGCTTATAGGTTCTATGTTATTGAACCTAATGAGTCAGTTTTAATAAACTCAATTATTAAATCAAGGGATGCTAACTTTGATCAGACCAGGTTCTCATCAATCCCTAGACCAAGCCTTAGGACACATATTAGAGCTGAGGACATTGGTGCTTCAGTGGAAACTGAAAAGGTCACTAATGAGGTTGTGGTACAACAGCCTGAGCCTGAGCTTAGAAGAAGCTCAAGGCATAGGACTCCAAAGACCTTTGGACCTAAATTTCAATTATACTTCATTGAAGGGACAAGGGATGAGGTCTCTGACCAATAATACTATTGCTTTAATGTTGATGATGATCCCAAAACATTTGATGAAGCAATGAAGTCCCAATATGTTGCTTTCTGGAAAGAAGCAATCAATGATGATATGGAATCCATCATGGGAAACAAAACTTGGGTGCTGGTTAATCTACCTCCAAGTTGCAATCCACTTGGGTGCAAATGGATTTTCAAAAGAAAAATGAAGGTAGATGGAACTATTGAAAATTTCAAGGAAAGGTTAGTCATTCAAGGCTTTAGGCAAAAGTCAGGGATATACTACTTTGATACTTATACTATTGTAGCACACATAAGTACCATAAGAATGTTGATTGCCTTGGCAATTATTCACAATCTGATTATTCATCAGATGGATGTGAAGACAACATTCTTGAATGGTGATTTGGATGAGGAAATATATAAACCAACCTCAAGGTTTCATCATGACTGGTCATGAAGCTAAGGTGTGTAAACCGATTAAGTCCTTGTATGGAATGAAGCAGGCACCTAAGCAATAAAATCAAGAATTTGATGAAGTGATTTTGTCTAATGGTTATTTACTTAACCAATCTGACAAATGTGTATATAGCAAATTTGATGAATCTGGTAAAAGAGTAATCATTTGCCTATATGTTGATGACATGTTAATCTTTGGTACTGAACAAGTTTAGGTTGATTTGACCCAAGAGTTTTTGTCATCAAGGTTCTCTATGAAAGACACGGGGAAGGATGATGTTATCCTTGGCATAAGGATTAAACATGAAAGTGATGGTATTGTAAATTCTCGGTCTCATTATATTGAGAAGGTATTGAAGAAATTCAATCACTTTGATTGTACTCAAATGAGTACACTTATGGATACAAGTGAGAAACTAATGCCTAACAATGGTCAGGCTGTCTCCCAGCTTGAGTATTTTAGGGTGATTGGTTACTTGATGTATGCCATGACTAGTACAAGGCATGATATAGCATTTGCAGTGGGTAAACTGAGTAGGTACACTAGTAATCCTAGTACTCAGCATTGGGAAGCTATTCAGAGGGTACTAAAGTATTTGAAAGGAACTATGGATTATAGTCTTTCTTATACTGGATATCCTTCAATGTTGGAAGGTTACACTAATGTAAGTTGGATCAGCAATACTGAGGATAATTCATCCACAAGTGGCTGGGTATTCCTTCTTGGTGGTGGTGCAATTTCTTGGGCATCCAAGAAATAATATTGCATTACTAGTTTAACAATGGAATCTGAATTTGTGGCTCTAGCAGTTGCTGGTAATGAAGCTGAATGGTCATCGCTTTGTGCCCTAAACAACCAATTTGTACCAATAGGTTTAGTAATGAACTTTTCAAGATATTTAAATATGTTACAAGTCATAGAAAAACCATTAAAATTAGGGGTTTGTTCTTGTTTAGGTCTCCAAGTTAAGCTGGATGAAGCTTTAGACCCTTGCCCCTTAGGTTTCAAATACCTATTATTACTTGGTCTAGCATAAGGTCTGACAGCTGCTAGTTGTGGCATTTTCATACTGATGTATGGAGATGTGTATATGTGATAATTTGAGATTACGTTATAGGGTAAATTAGAAAATTACCTTTAGGAAAAAGTAATAGACTAATATTACCAATGACGAATTCAATTAAACACGTTGGTGACTTATGTTCGTTGTACATGAAGATCGAGTGAATTTGAGACGTTTAGCTTTGATTTGGACAATCGATTTGAATTGGTTTTCGGTTTTTAAACTACAATTAAAATCTACCAATTTTAAACTATTTAAAAATATCCTAAAGTGCATGAATCGTAAACCCCGCTATTATTTAAATCTAATAAATTACTTAAAAATATAAAACTATTAAAAATTAAACTATTAAACTATTTTAATAATCTATAAAAAAATAATCTATTTAATGACTTATTAAAATTATTCTATTTAATAACTATAACTTTTAATCTATTTAAAAATCTAATTAAACTTTTTAAAACAAATTAACTTTATTAAAAATTACTTTAAAACAAATCTAAATTTTTTTTTGAACTAAATTTATTTAAAATCTAATGTTATAAAAATCTAATTGTTAAAATAAACTAATTAAACTTCTAAAATAAAAACATTTTTTTTACATTTATTTATTTTATTTTATTTATTATTTAACTAAAACATACTTTAATAAAAACATTAATTAAAAATTTATTTAAAAAAAACAGATTTAAAGTAAATTAAACGTTACTTAAACAAAAATCTGCCAAATAAAATCCTACTATATTAAGTACTAAACTGATAATAAAATCAAATGAGCATTGAGCTCAGGTGGTTATCACGCATGACAAATAACCAATGGGTCTCGAGTTCGATTCCCAAATGTGACGAATTTTTGGTTATTATTTCTTTTTGACAGTAAATGAAAAGAGTCTCAAGAGAGACTTTTTGGTAAGCTTATTTTGATTAAAGCTGTCAGGAAACAGCTTATGAGCTTTTCAGATCAGTAAATCTGAAAAGCTTAACTGAAAATAGTAAAATATATATATCAACTCAAGTAAGTGCAAAACCAAGTAAAGCTGATGAATCAAATAATCAAAACTGAACTATGTATCAGATTGCACAAATTGTAATCCAAAATAGCAACTTTCAAACAGTAAGCAACAAATTTTCAAATGAATCAGTAGTAACTGAAACTACAAACATCCAATTTAAACTTAATGAAAATCATATCAGCAATATTAACTGAAATATGATCAGATGAAAAATCTTAAAACAGAATAGTAAATTCTAATTCAGCAAGCATAAACTAGCTAACCAATCAACTAAATTAGCTAACTCAGTCCTAACAACATTCCTAAATTGATTCAGCAAGCAAAATCTGTCATCCCCACACATGAATCAGCAAAAAAAGAAAACTTCAACGATCTGAACACGTTTAGCAGTCTAAACAAATTTTCACAAAGCAACTCTAGTATTTTGATCAAACCAACTTCAAAACTTCATAAAGTCGAGAGTTCAGTTTTATCACAAACTTCAAACGTTACAAACATCAATTTCCATCTCTATACTCTAAATAAACAGATACTCATAATTCAAAACTCTGATTAAACATCAAAACTAAACTGATTATAATGAAAAATTCAGTAAATCTATGGTTAACTCAAATCTTAACAGATTACTCAAAAACTTCTACTTTAAATAGATCCATTAATAGATTAATCAAACTCAGTAAGTAAACATACAAGTATACAAATCTCAAATTAACAGATTAAGCAGACTTATCAAAACTCACTGAAAATTTAAGCAGATTAACAAATTACCACAACTAGCAAACTTATCAAATTAAAAAAAATAAACAATAAAATTAAAAGAGAATGAGCACCTTATTGAAGATTTCCTTTGAGCAGTAGGATTGCGTTGAGCAACCTATGAACCAAAACTACACCTTAATCCACCATTAAACACCATTCTAGCCACAGACCTCGTTCACTGTTTGTGAATACTTTCCAGTAGGGAAAGTATTTTATCCAATTTTTACTTCTAACATTAAATCTAAGCTATTAATTACCTTATATTTAATGTCTCAAACATTATTATTGTAAAACTATAATAAGATTTAATTCGTAAATAGATTTAAGCAGGAAAAGAAAATAAATGAGACACGCTTGTAAATGAACACACCTGATCTTTTATTAAACTTCAGAAAGATTACAAGATTTAATTAAAAGAAATACAAATTAACCCTAACACTATATCTACATAATAACTTTAAAAGTAAAGAAAGGATAAAATTACAAGTATTTTCTGGGGGGTTTTATAGCCATCCCCAAGGCTGCTGATGAGGGAATATCCGAATATTCAAAGGAATATCCATTCTTCTTTTCAGCCCTTGGATGTCATTTTCTCTTTCCTTTGTTGATCGGATGGATGATATGACACTACTAGCACACGGATTGCCAACGTGGCATCCGTGTGTGCTAGTTGTGTTTCTTCTAAGCTTCCTGATTGGTTGATTTAGATTGGTGAGGTGTCAAAGCCAGTAGAAATCCGCCACGTATCATGCTCGTTCCAACCTTTCTCTTCCTTAAACCATGGGGGTTTTATTCCCCTTTGAGTGAATTAATTGTGAGATAAAAAGCCCTTTGGTTATTCGACTTTTTATTGATTAGGGTTCTAGGAACAGTAACTTAAAGTTACTGGTTTTGGTGTTTTTAGGGTGAGGGTGAGTGTAAAACCCGCATGCTTTTACCATGCATATTACCTTAAGTTCGTACGTACTAGTTAAAAACTTTCCTAATATAGCATGGTTACGATTACGTATTAGGAGTTTATGTATTACGTACGTGTTAGAACACGATAAGTATTTTATGTGCACGATCACGTAATAATTATTTAGTAATAATTACTCACGAACATACGATCACGAGATCACGAGCGTAATTTAAACACGAGATATTATTAATTACGTATATATATTTAATACGAGCGTAATTAAATATATAAGTGTAGGATATTTACGTATCGAGAACTTTTAAAACACGAACTAAATTAAACGTAAAAGTGTATAAAATTACAAAACACGAAACGAGGTACGGGACCCCCACAAGGGAGTCCCTACCCGCGGCCAAACAAGAAACAATGGGCCAAGCCCATTGTTAATTTTACTAAAAGGAAGGGATTAGAGTTTTACTACTCAGATTAGTTTTACAGAGGAATTTTAAGAAAACCTAGAAACTCCTTCTCCTTCTTCCTTGTGTGCCGCCACCTACAAATCACCATAAGGGGGTGATTTTGATCTTGAATCTTGTGGATCTAGTAATTGTTCGTGTTTGTTCTTCACCCTTTTGATCCACGAATACGGTAAAACCTTTTTTTTGTTTCTTTTTAATTAATCTTTTATTAATTAAGAACACATGATGTTTTTCATAAAAACATATTAATTAAACCTAGATCTAACATGTTATGGTCATTAATTAATCAATGGGATCGATATAAGGGGTGTTTGTTTTGGGCCGCAGGAACAACCGACCCCAAGGGGGTTCGGTTTGTTCTAACCGACCACCACCAAGACCTTTTTGGGTCTTGGTTGGTGCGTGTGGGTCCCACGGCAGCAAGGGGGTACCCCGAATTGGTTCGGGGTACGGTGTTTGTTAAGATCCGGTGCATGTTTTTAAGCCTAGATCCGGATCATCATTATGTTAAATGTTTATGTTATAAACTTAGGTTAAGAATTAAATTAATAAAATGTAATTAATTTAATAACATGAACTTAGGTTAACTAATTATTATAAACATGAATCATTTTAACCTAAGTATTTTATTATTAAGACTTATAATTAATTAATTATTTTAAAACCATGGATATAATTAATTAATTAAAACATGACTTAGGTTATATTATTAGTATTTAATAATACATATTTTTAACCTAAGTATTTAATATATTTAATTAAAAACATGTCATACTTTAATTAAATATTATAACCTATAGTTTAATTAAGTTACATGAAATAATTATTAAACTATATAATATATCATATGACTTAGAAAATCATGAAAATACGTAGGCTTATTTACTTAGCTTATTTAACCAGCTTATTTCTAATTATGGAAACTTTCTATTTTTAGAAACTTAATTAAATAAGGCAGCTATTTTATTTATGGAAACCAGCTATTTTTAGAAACTTATTTATTTAAGGCAGCTAATCTATTTATAGAAACTTATTTAATTAAGGCAGCTAATCTATTTATGGAAACTTTCTATTTTTAGAAACTTATCTATTTTAAGCAATAAATCTATTTTTGGAAACTTTCTATTTTTGGAAACTTTCTATTTTTGGTAACTTTCTATTTTTGTAAACTTTCTATTTTTGGAAACTTTCTATTTTTGAAAACTTTCTATTTAAGGAAAACTACTATTTTTGGAAAGTTACTTAATATTACACAGTAAGTATAATAACACATGAAATGTCAGAAATACTTAATCAGAATGAACATAATATAGGATTTAACCCAGTTTAAGGCTTTAAACAGTGTAAATAGTAAGAACACATAAATAAGCTAAGACATGATATAAAACCAACTATGTATGTAGTAAGCAGATACTTATTTCATGTACGTATTTATGTAGCGTTAGTGATTCAGAAGTAGGATTCTCGCAGTTCATCGTTCTCGTTCACTGGACATAAGGTACGGATTCCTGTCCTTTCAGTATGGACATTCTTTCCTTATTAGGATTTCCCCGTATGCAGCCAACTGTTTTCCCGTAGTATAAGTATGAGTTTGATTGCTTATGTTTAAATATGATTACCTATAGCCATATACATGCATGACCAGTTTCACCTAGTTATGGAGGTACCATAACCATAACATTAGAGGCACTGATGTTATGACTTCACCACGGCGGAGTGATTGCTCGTGGCGTCCCTTCAGCTTTTGGCCATTTATTATATTTATCATGTGGGGCGTATGGGTGCATCCTAGTTACACGTTTTTATTCAGGATTACATTGTGAATGTGGTGTGTGCCTTGCATCCTTCACAAGGAGCTGATCCCTCCTACCCATAAAACCAGTATATTAAATTAGAGGCAGCCCCTCTAATTTGCATGATGAGGTCACCCCTCCAATTATTCATGCACGGTGGATATTCATGACCTATATTGGCTAAATGGTAAAATATGACAAACAGTTTTTATAAGATAAACATAAGACTTTCAAACTATAAAACCAGTTTTATTAAGACTTAACCAGGTTACTCGGGACTTAGTTTCTTCCGCTGTTATTATGTTATATGCTTATCCTATTCATGCTTTATTGTATATCCGTGCACTGAGCGTATTGCTCAGCCGTTTTCCTTTTCTATGTTCCCAAAACGGCAGGTACTCAGGGACGCTCGTAGACACTAAGAGTACGTGCATATGGACTGGAAGCTGTCTAGCCTTCTTTACATTATGCATTTCCTTTCTTATGATACTTATGCTTTGGACATTGTTTCGTCCTTTTCCTTTACTATACTATGTTTGTGTGTGATGAGCTTTACTTTTGGACTACCGATGTTTGATTCCGGTATTTTCCTTTATATGGTCAAGTAATGTTTAGACATTTTACCTTGTATGCTTTGATGACACGCCATAATTACTGTGATATTTCCATTTCCAAAATGGGCTGTTACAATTATGGTATCAGAGCCAAGGCTTTGACCTGAAGGCTCTCAAATATGACCTGTGATTAGTGGGTAGTCACTACGGTCTTCCTAGAACTGACAGTTGTTTTCATGCATCCATCATTTTTAAGCATACATATATATGTCATTGTTACAGGGTTTTTGACTAAGTAATGGTTTGTACAGGACTGGTCCTATTTAGTCGCATGTGTTTTATCGAAACTTTTAGATTTGGGACCGACCCATAGGCGTCCCCTCGATATGACTTTTGTTTTGAGTGAACCGACCAGAGGCGTTCACTCTCGAGCATCCAAAGTTTTCATAAAACTGCATCATGCATTCATACAAAAAATTTCTTGCATAAAATTTTTCTCGTGAAATTTTTAGTATAAATTTTTTTTCATATATATATGTTATATTTTATGTTTTGAACTGTTAATCATATGTTTTATGTTATACTGTCAGATGGTTCTCACACGCGGGGCAGAAGCAGCTCAATGCTGCAATTCAGGCTGCCATGCAAGCCTTGCTTCCTCAACTGAGGAATGACATCCGGGCTGAAGTTCAAGCTGCCAACAATCAGTAGCAGCATAATCAGCCACCTCCTCCTCCTCTTCCAGTGACATTAGCAGTATGGCTGGAGAGATTCAACAAGCTCCGCCCTCGAGCTTTTGAAAAGACAGATAGCCCCAGCGATGCTGAAAGCTGGTTGGCTCACATCGAGAAGATCTTCAACGCTATGGGCTGTGACCCCGCATACAAGGCGAGGTTGGCATGCTATCGGTTCGAAGGCGATGTACTCAACTGGTGGTTAGCTTTGATGCAATCTGAAGGTGGTGATGAGTGGGTTGCTGGTTTGACTTGGGCTCAGTTCAAGGACAGGGTGATGGAGCAGTTCTTTCCCAAGGCTGAGCAGGACAAGCTCAAGAGAGAGTACCATGGGATCCGTCAGAGGGCTGGGGAGAATAGCAACGAGTTTATGCAACGCTTTCTTCGCTTGGCTGGCTTCCTTGGTGCGGCAGCAGGTACTCCAGAAGAGCAGGCACATCACTTCAGATGGGCTCTTCGCACATCGGTCGCAAACAATCTGGTGTGTGCTATGTTCAATACTGTAGCACAAGTGGCCGATGCAGCACGAAAACTGGAGATGCTGCAGGAGAGGGATGAGTTCGGGGAAGCTGAAAGATCCGCCAAGAGGTAAAACCTTCATATTCAAGCGGTGCTCAATCCGTATATCTTCCATATGTCAATTATTCATCTCTTTAAATGTATCTTCCAGGCAGAAAACTGGGGACCGGTCTCAGCCGGCTACTCAGCAGCAGCCTCATCAGCCCAAGGGAAATGGTCAGACTAATGACCGATCTGCTACGGATAGGCGTGGCAGTAATGACAATTACCATAACAACGTCGGACAATCCAGCAACAGCAGGTCCTAATACTTACGAAATTTCCTATGTTTTATGTTTTAACTCATATTCTGACACTTTAAGCAAACTTCTACCAGGAACCATGGAAACGGTAGGGACCAGAACCAGAGAGGTTCGTAGCCTAGCCGTCCAGCTATCACTGGTATCCACTCTTACGATTATCCGCTTTGTCCTTTGTACCCAACTATTATGTCTCATGTAAAATGTTTTATCAGGTCCTCAGCCAGCCAGAGCACCTGCTAGAGGATACAATCATCCTCTTTGCTCTACTTGCCACCGTAGGCACCCAGGACCATGTCGCCGTAATACTGATGCGTGCTTCAAGTGTGGTCTTCCTGGCCATATTATGAAGGATTGCCGTAAGGGCGAGATGGAGGGTACATCGGGACATGCTGATACCAAGCCGCCTCCTTCTGTCGGGCGTGTCTACACGACATCTCGAGACCAGGCCAATAAGTCTACAGGTACCATCACTAGAATCTTGTATATGTATGGTCGCGCTGCATGTGTTCTTTTCGATACGGGTGCTACTCACTCGGTTGTTTCTACTGCTTATGCTAAGAACATTAGGATGCCTCCCTTGCCACTAGAAAATAGGCTTACTATTTCCACGCCTTTGAGGGACTCTGTATTAATCACTCATGTATACAAGATTCTTCCCCTAGAATTTGATGATAAGGTTCGACCTGTCGACGCACTTCCGCTGGACATGAACGACTTCGACATGATTTTGGGCATGGATTGGCTATCCAAGTATCATGCTTCCATAGACTGCCATTCATATCGGGTTACCTTCGGTGATGTCAATGCACCAGAGTACATTCATAATGGGTTCATACCCGGACGGTCTGTACAAATCATATCTACCCTACAAGCGCGTGCACTACTGTCACATGGCTGCGAGGGTTATCTAGCTACGGTTCACGACATGGAAACTGAATCTCCATCGATTCAGGATCAACCTATAGTGTCGGAATTCCAAGACGTGTTTCCAGCAGAACTTCCGGGCATACCACCTGCACGAGAAGTGGAATTCAGTATCGAGCTGGTTCCAGGAGCTGAACCAATCTCCAAGGCTCCTTATCGCATGGCTCCCATAGAGCTGAAGGAGCTGAAGGATCAACTACAAGAACTTCTCGAACGAGGTTTCATTCGACCGAGCGCATCTCCATGGGGCGCACCGATTTTGTTTGTTAAGAAGAAGGACGACAGTATGCGTCTTTGCATAGACTATCACGAGCTCAACAAGATTACTATTCGGAATAGATATCCACTACCACGCATTGACTATCTGTTTGAACAACTCCAAGGGGCCAAACACTTCTCCAAGATTGATCTTAGGTCAGGCTATCACCAGTTACGAGTCAAGGAGCATGATATTGCTAAGACTGCCTTTCGTACTCGTTATGGCCACTACGAGTTTGTAGTTATGCCATTTGGCCTGACAAATGCTCCAGCAGTGTTCATGGATCTGATGAACAGAATCTTCCATGAATTTCTGGACAAATTCGTCATTGTT
This sequence comes from Glebionis coronaria, assembly GCA_025667525.1. NCBI lineage: Eukaryota > Viridiplantae > Streptophyta > Magnoliopsida > Asterales > Asteraceae > Glebionis > Glebionis coronaria. The sequence continues at coordinate 3,720,265 of CM046879.1, read as the reverse complement.
TTCATCGATGACATCCTGATTTTCTCTAAGTCCAAGGAGGAACACGAAGACCATCTTCGTACAATACTACAGATTCTTCGCCAGAAGCAGCTGTATGCTAAATTCTCCAAGTGTGAGTTCTGGTTAGACAAGGTGGCATTCCTAGGTCACATTGTATCAGCAGAAGGAATCACTATGGATCCAGCGAAGGTTGAGGCCATCACTAAGTGGCCGAGGCCGACATCAGCGACGGAAGTCCGCAGTTTCTTAGGCTTAGCTGGCTATTACCGTAGGTTCGTGGAGAACTTTTCCCGTTTAGCACTACCATTGACCAAACTGATGCGGAAAGGGGAGAAATTCGTCTGGACTGAAGATCGAGAGAAGAGCTTTGAAGACCTGAAGTAGAAGCTAGTATCTGCACCTATTCTTACTCTACCATCTGGTACGGGTGGATTTCAAATCTACAGCGATGCATCAGGGAAGGGACTTGGCTGTGTTCTCATGCAACATGGGAAAGTGATCGCGTACGCTTCACGGCAGCTTAAGCCTTATGAAGAGAATTACCCCACGCACGATCTGGAACTTGCTGCAGTCGTGGTTGCATTGAAGATATGGAGACACTACTTATATGGAGAATCATGTGACATTTTCACGGACCACAAGAGCTTGAAGTATATCTTCACTCAACGTGAACTGAACATGAGGCAGAGGAGATGGTTAGAGCTGTTGAAGGATTATGACATTAATCTTCAGTATCATCTCGGAAAGGCAAATGTAGTAGCAGATGCCCTTAGCAGGAAGTCCGGAATGATCAACAGCATTAGAATCGAAGAGGAAATCATAAGAGACTTGGAGCGACTAGACATCGAGATCATGGTACGTGGACAACATGGTTACTGGGCTAATCTTAGAGTAGAACCCGAGTTACTATCTGAGATCAAGGAAGCTCAGAAGGATGACGGAGAATTATGGGTGATAGTTCAGAATTTGGAGAAGCAGACAGAATTCAGAGTAGATGTAGATGGTATCGTATGGCAGGGCACTAGACTTTGTGTTCCTGATGACCAAGAACTCCGGGAAGCTTTGCTAGTAGAAGCTCATAGCTCCCCATTCTCAATACATCCTGGTTCAACCAAAATGTACCATGACATCAAACAATACTTTTGGTGGAGTGGTATGAAACAGGATGTAGCAACTTACATCTCCAAATGTCTTACCTGCCAGCAGGTTAAGATCGAGCATCAGCGATCTGGCGGCCTCCTTCAACCGTTAGACATTCCAGAGTGGAAGTGGGATAAAATCACCATGGATTTTGTTACCGGTGTTCCGCCTACCAAAAGGAAGCACGATGCAATTTGGGTTATCGTTGATCGACTTACCAAATCAGCTCATTTCTTACCGATCCGCAAGGAAGATCCGGTAAGTAAACTCGCAGATACATACAGACGAGAGATCATGAGACTACACGGTGCACCATCCAGCATCGTCTCAGACAGAGATCCTCGATTCACTTCGCGCTTTTGGAAAAGTCTACAGAAAGCTTGGGGTACACAACTTAAGCTTAGCACGACCTTTCATCCTCAAACGGACGGACAGTCGGAGCGAACCATTCAAACATTGGAGGATATGTTGAGATCATGTGCGCTGGAATGGACGGGTGATTGGGACGAATACATCTGTTTGGTGGAGTTTGCATACAACAACAGCTGGCACGCGAGCATCAAGTGTGCTCCATTTGAGATGTTGTATGGCAGAAAGTGTCGCGCCCCAATCTGCTGGGATCAGGTTGGCGAGCGAACACTCGAAGGACCAGAAATCATAGAGATGACAAACGAGAGGATCGCAGTAGCTAGACAGAAAATTCAGGAGGCACGGTCACGTCAAAAGAGTTACGCCAACAAGCATCGTAGGGATTTACACTTTAACGTAGGAGATCACGTCTTCCTTAAGGTTTCACCGGCACGTGGTGTTAGACGCTTCGGGATTAAAGGGAAGCTCAGTCCTCGTTTCATCGGACCGTTTGATATCATTGAACGAGTCGGTGAAGTATCTTACCGATTGGCGTTACCTCCGCAGCTTTCGCATGTGCACAATGTGTTTCATGTGTCCTTACTCAGAGGGTACCAATATCATCCCCTTCACATGGTTCAGTATCCTCTGGAACAGATTCGTGAAGATCTCACTTTTATAGAAGAACCCGAACGAGTCCTTGACAGGCAAGAACGAGTCATGAGAAAGAAGACGATTCCATTCGTCAAAATTCTATGGAGGGATCATACCGAGCGGGAAGCCACTTGGGAAACAGAGGAGTCTATCCGGACTTCTTACCCTCATTTCATATTTTGAATTCGGGTATGTTCTTCTTTTCCAGTTACTTTATCTATAATTCGGGGACGAATTATTCTTTTTAGGGGGGAAGAGTTGTAAAAGCCGCATGCTTTTACCATGCATATTACCTTAAGTTCGTATGTACTAGTTAAAAACTTTCCTAATATAGCATGGTTACGATTACGTATTAGGAGTTTATGTATTACGTACGTGTTAGAACACGATAAGTATTTTATGTGCACGATCACGTAATAATTATTTAGTAATAATTATTCACGAACATACAATCACGAGATCGCGAGCGTAATTTAAACACGAGATATTATTAATTACGTATATATATTTAATACGAGCGTAATTAAATATATAAGTGTAGGATATTTACGTAACGAGAACTTTTAAAACACGAACTAAATTAAACGTAAACGTGTATAAAATTACAAAACACGAAACGAGGTACGGGACCCCCACAAGGGAGTCCCTACCCGCGGCCAAACAAGAAACAATGGGCCAAGCCCATTGTTAATTTTACTAAAATGAAGGGATTAGAGTTTTACTACTCAGATTAGTTTTACAGAGGAATTTTAAGAAAACCTAGAAACTCCTTCTCCTTCTTCCTTGTGTGCCGCCACCTACAAATCACCATAAGGGGGTGATTTTGATCTTGAATCTTGTGGATCTAGTAATTGTTCGTGTTTGTTCTTCACCCTTTTGATCCACGAATACGGTAAAACCTTTTTTTTTGTTTCTTTTTAATTAATATTTTATTAATTAAGAACACATGATGTTTTTAATAAAAACATATTAATTAAACCTAGATCTAACATGTTATGGTCATTAATTAATCAATGGGATCGATCTAAGGGGTGTTTGTTTTGGGCCGCAGGAACAACCGACCCCAAGGGGGTTCGGTTTGTTCTAACCGACCACCACCAAGACCTTTTTGGGTCTTGGTTGGTGTGTGTGGGTCCCACGACAGCAAGGGGTACCCCGAATTGGTTCGGGGTACGGTGTTTGTTAAGATCCGGTGCATGTTTTTAAGCCTAGATCCGGATCATGATTATGTTAAATGTTTATGTTATAAACTTAGGTTAAGAATTAAATTAATAAAATGTAATTAATTTAATAACATGAACTTAGGTTAACTAATTATTATAAACATGAATCATTTTAACCTAATTATTTTATTATTAAGACTTATAATTAATTAATTATTTTATAATTAATTAATTAAAACATGACTTAGGTTATATTATTAGTATTTAATAATACATATTTTTAACCTAAGTATTTAATATATTTAATTAAAAACATGTCATACTTTAATTAAATATTATAACCTATAGTTTAATTAAGTTACTTGAAATAATTATTCAACTATATAATATATCATATGACTTAGAAAATAATCATGAAAATACGTAGGCTTATTTACTTAGCTTATTTAACCAGCTTATTTCTAATTATGGAAACTTTCTATTTTTAGAAACTTAATTAAATAAGGCAGCTATTTTATTTATGGAAACCAGCTATTTTTAGAAACTTATTTATTTAAGGCAGCTAATCTATTTATGGAAACTTATTTAATTAAGGCAGCTAATCTATTTATGGAAACTTTCTATTTTTAGAAACTTATCTATTTTAAGCAGTAAATCTATTTTTGGAAACTTTCTATTTTTGGAAACTTTCTATTTGTGGAAACTTTCTATTTTTGGAAACTTTCTATTTAAGGAAACCTGCTATTTTTGGAAAGTTACTTAAATTTACACAGTAAGTATAATAACACATGAAATGTCAGAAATACTTAATCAGAATGAACAGAATATAGGATTTAACCCAGTTTAAGGCTTTAAACAGTGTAAATAGTAAGAACACATAAATAAGCTAAGACATGATATAAAACCAGCTATGTATGTAGTAAGCAGATACTTATTTCATGTACGTATTTATGTAGCGTTAGTGATTCAGAAGTAGGATTCTCGCAGTTCATCGTTCTCGTTCACTAGACATAAGGTACGGATTCCTGTCCTTTCAGTATGGACATTCTTTCCTTATTAGGATTTCCCCGTATGAAGCCAACTGTTTTCCCGTAGTATAAGTATGAGTTTGATTGCTTATGTTTAAATATGATTACCTATAGCCATATACATGCATGACCAGTTTCACCTAGTTATGGAGGTACCATAACCATAACATTAGAGGCACTGATGTTATGACTTCACCACGGCGGAGTGATTGCTCGTGGCGTCCCTTCAGCTTTTGGCCATTTATTATATTTATCATGTGGGGCGTATGGGTGCATCCTAGTTACACGTTTTTATTCAGGATTACATGGTGAATGTGGTGTGAGCCTTGCATCCTTCACAAGGAGCTGATCCCTCCTACCCATAAAACCAGTATATTATATTAGAGGCAGCCCCTCTAATTTGCATGATGAGGTCACCCCTCCAATTATTCATGCACGGTGGATATTCATGACCTATATTGGCTAAATGGTAAAATATGACAAACATTTTTTATAAGATAAACATAAGACTTTCAAACTATAAAACCAGTTTTATTAAGACTTAACCAGGTTACTCGGTACTTAGTTTCTTCCGCTGTTATTATGTTATATGCTTATCCTATTCATGCTTTATTGTACATCCGTGCACTGAGCGTATTGCTCAACCGTTTTCCTTTTCTATGTTCCCAAAACGGCAGGTACTCAGGGACGCTCGTAGACACTAAGAGTACGTGCATATGGACTGGAAGCTGTCTAGCCTTCTTTACATTATGCATTTCCTTTCTTATGATACTTATGCTTTGGACATTGTTTCGTCCTTTTCCTTTACTATACTATGTTTGTGTGTGATGAGCTTTACTTTTGGACTACCGATGTTTGATTCCAGTATTTTCCTTTATATGGTCAAGTAATGTTTAGACATTTTACCTTGTATGCTTTGATGACACGCCATAATTACTGTGATATTTCCATTTCCAAAATGGGGTGTTACAGTGAGGGTGAGAGAAGAAGGTGAGATAAACTCACATAGGTAGTATCGAAAAACATTTAATAAGTGAGTGAATGGAACGGTTTATATTTATTTATTGTGAAAAGTTGTGTGAGTGGGTGAGAAAGTAAAAACGTGTGAATGATAAAGTTTGACTGAGTTTGTGAGTCTTATAAATCGTTTAACAAAACCCTAAGCCCAATAACTCATCCGTTCCATTACAAGTTGGGCTTGTATATTTTCCTTTCATCCGATAATTCACAAGGTGTTGGGCCTTGCCTGAATTTCCCCTTAATTCGTCCCTTGGATATCTGATTTGGGCTTTCCTTGGCCCAATCCCAAAAGTATAACAATGTTTAATCAATATTGGGCTTTTCAGGCCCAATAAGCATTTGTGGGTCCCACTTGACCCGTTTTCTTGACAAATGATAAAATCCTCTAAAGTCGAGCTCGATTTTGGCTTCATTGATCTTTTTCTTCAAGCTCGTGCCGGTTTTTTCCGTTTTTCGCGAACTTGGGTACCTACACACATGAAACAAGAAATACACATATACAAGGCATATTTAATACATTTCATGCATAATTTCATTGTTATTTGATACAAATGATATGAGTATTTAAGCTCATATCAAATTACCTCATGCTAAGCAATTGTCGTGTCCTCACGCAATGATAAAATAAAACACTAACTACACCATTATTCAACTTTTGACTTTTTATTATGCAAAGACATAATGTATTGCTTTCATTATTAGAAGAATAACTTTAAGGATCATAAAACCTCAAATAGATTCATCGTCATCAACTTTTCACTTTTCCATGCCAAGTGCAAAAACAAGATCATTGTTATTATAAGTTAGCAAACTAACACGAACTCATGTGGGCTAATTATTCACTTAGACTCCCTTATTCCTAGGTGTATCTCTTATATTTTATTGTTGTCTTGAATGATCACGAGGATGCATTGTTGACTTATTTCGATAATTTATTAGGCCGAAAATAAAGTGAACGATTTAATCAATAGTTAGCTAAAGGACAAAATCTTTTAAAACTGCTTCTCGGGACCTCATAAAGTTCATATCTTGGCATAACTTGCTTCGCGATTTGAGACCTTTCTCGGACCGATATTTGGCAGCGACTTTATACTTCAAACCTTGAGAGACGTTCATGAAATAATGGTCTTCTCTTCATATAGGAATTTCTTCACTTGAAGTTTTGAGAGATTCATACTTGGACCACGACTTCTTCATTTTTCTCCAATCTTTATTTGGGATTTTGATATACACCGATCCGCCTCCTTTTTGGACTTGGCTTCATTTATCCTCATACCTTGTTATGGTCTTTTTGGATAGACTTCTCCATGACTTTTAGGGAGTATTTGCTTTTCGTCGTGTGTCTCGATCCTTCATATTGATTTTAGATAAATGATTCTTCACATCACTTGGGATCTTTAGCAATAAAATATAGCCCTCATGTCTTGTTAGGACCTTTTTGGACTCGCCAATCTTCGCATCCCGCTTCAATAAGTTATGCCTTGGCTATGAACTCTAATCCATACCGAGCAACTTTTAAACGATCTTGGGCTAGAAGCTAAGTAACTTTTCAAATCGTACAACCTTATTTATTGCAGATAAATTTATTAGCAAGCGATGGAAGAATAGGCTTATAATTAACTCACATAAATTCCCGAAAGAATACCAAACTTATAATTGGCTCTATCATCTCTTGTTCTCCATATTGTAAAGTTTCAAGAATGTGAAACCAATGGATACTTAGCCTATTAAATCAAAGTTTTGGGTTTTCAAGTCATCTATAGGATCTTGCATCTTCTTATACTCTTGCAAGTTTTAGAATTTGCGTTTTAAAGTTCCCTTGATAGATGACTTTCTAGGATTAATTATAGGATCTTGCGAAAAGTTCTTGTTCTTAACTCGTATGAATTAAGACTTTCGCGTTTTAAAGCCCCCTATATAAAAGCCTAGAAAAACTTAATTCAAATACGTTAAGGAAAAGCTAAGGTTAAAAACCGAGTCGAGCCAAAAACTATTCTTATTTTCACCAACGGAAAGCCTACACTCGTGTCAAAAGCACTTATTTTATTTATTAAAACTTAAAAATAACACTAAAAATTTAAAATTTTATTGAAAAATGAGAAAAACAACACGTTTGGACACGACAAAAGCAATTGCAAGCGATTATATCGATTGACTCCCCCATGCTAAAACCAAACATTGTCCTCAATGTTTCTTAGCTCAAGAGTAACACCCCCTTTCTAAAATACGAAGAGTCTAATGCAAAATCCTAGCATGGAAAGAGCACGCAAATCTATAAGCCGTTTATTAATTATGCCTCAAGATAAAACGTTAGTCGATAAAAATCAAGGGATAGAAAGTGTGCCCCTTTTTGGCATTCAAAGAATGGAAGATCAAGTGGACCGGCAAAAACCGAACACGAGAGTCTTCAAAAATTAGGGTCATACCTAAGATCACAAAACAAAAAAACACGAGCACGAGCTTGAAAGATCAAGCCTTATTAGTTGTTAGAAAATAGAAAGAAGATAGAATGTATGGGACTCCCCCACAAGGCACCTCGTTTTTGTTAACCGAGTCATGAGCTCGACTCGATCACCGCATTCATTGGTCCTTAGGGAAAGTTTGAAGATCCGGGACAATCTCTGTAGGTATGTCCCCTCCAAAGTAGTGTTTCACACGATGACCATTCACCTTAAAGTTAGGCCCGTCTTTTTGAGCTAGCTCAACGGTGCCATAAGGGAAAACTTGTTCAATGGTGAATGGTCCGGACCAACGGGATTTAAGCTTGCTCGAGAAAATCTTAAGTCTAGAGTTGAATAAGAGGACTTGATCACCAACATTGAAAATGCGGTTTTTGATCTTAGAGTCATGAATCCTCTTAGTCTTCTCTTTGTAGATCAAAGAATTTTCATAAGCTTGATCCCTTAATTCACTTAGTTCATTTAATTGAACCTTGCGATGATCACCCGCGGTCCTCAAATCAAAGTTACAATGCTTAAGAGCCCAATACGCCTTGTGTTCGAGTTCAATTGGCAAGTGGCATGCTTTTCCGTAGACCAACCTAAATGGTGTACAACCAATTGGCGTCTTGTAAGCTGTACGGAAAGCCCACAATGCATCGTCCAATTTATCCGACCATGAAGTGCGATTCTCTCCAATAGAACGCTCCAAAATCCTTTTAAGAGCTCGGTTTGAAACCTCCACTTGACCACTCGTTTGAGGGTGATAAGCCGTAGAAAGTCGATGAGTGACACCATATTTCTTTAGAACTTTTTCAAATTGTTCATTACAAAAATGGGTCCCACGATCACTTATAATAGCCCGCGGAGTTCCAAACCTAGCAAAGAGTTGTTTCAAAAAGTTCACCACAACTCGAGCATCATTCGTGGGCAAAGCCTTAGCTTCGACCCATTTAGAAAAATAGTCCAAGGCTACGAGAATGTATTTATTTCCTTTCGAAGATGGAAACGGCCCCATAAAATCGATCCCCCATATGTCAAAGATTTCACAAACTTGGATAATGTTTTGAGGCATTTCATCCCTTTGTGAGTTCTTTCCTTGACGTTGACAAGCATCACAAGTCTTGATCAAGTCTTGGGCATCACGATATATGGAAGGCCAAAAGAAGCCGGCATCAAAGACTTTCTTCGCGGTGGCGTTAGCACCATGATGTCCCCCGGTGGGTCCCTCATGACAAGATTTAAGGATATCTTGAGCTTCTTTGCCAAACACGCACCTACGAATCACTTGATCCGCGCACACACGAAACAAATAGGGGTCGTCCCAAAAGTAATAGGAGATATCCTTGAAAAACTTTCGTTTTTGTTGGGACGACATACCCTTGATCACAAACTTCCCCGCATGGTAATTTGTGATGTCCGCAAACCATGGGGTACTATCATCACCACGAAAAGCAATCATACCAAGCGTCTCGAGAGGAAATGTTTCATTGATTTCCTTGTTCTCTCGATCGCTTTGGTGAGGATTCTCAAGTCGAGATAAATGATCGGCCGCGAGATTCTCGGCTCCTTATTTGTCTAGAATTTTGACATTAAATTCTTGAAGGAGGAGAATCCACCGGAGCAACCTCGGCTTAGCATCTTGTTTATTAAGAAGATATTTGATAGCCGAGTGGTCCGTATACACTATGGTTTGAGACAAGACGAGATATGGTCTAAACTTTTCAAAATCATACACAACGGCAAGTAGCTCCTTTTCCGTTGTAGTGTACTTTGTTTGAGCATCCGTCATAGTCTTACTTGCATAGTGTATAGGCAAGAAGTGTTTTAACTTACGTTGCCCCAAAACCGCTCCTACAGCATAATCACTAACATCACACATAATTTCAAAAGGTAGATCCTAATCCGGGGCAACCAAGATTGGAGATTCGGTTAACTTTCTTTTAAGCATCTCAAAGGCTTGAATACACTCATCCGAAAAGATGAAAGGAGTCTCTTTTTCCAAAAGATGGGTCATAGGCCGAGCTATCTTAGAGAAGTCTTGTATAAAACGACCATAGAAGCCGGCATGGCCGAGAAAACTCCTTACTCCCTTAACGGTGGTGGGTGGAGGCAATTTGGCAATCACGTCGATTTTAGCCCTATCAACCTCAATACCGGCCTTAGAGATCTTATGACCTAACACAATTCCCTCTTTGCACATGAAGTGACATTTCTCATAATTAAGCACAAGATTCGTTTCCTCACAACGTTGCAACATTCTTTCAAGGTTAGAGAGACATGAAGTGAAAGATTCCCCAAAAACCAAAAAGTCATCCATGAAGACTTCCATGGTTTTCTCGATCATATCATGGAAAATGGCCATCATGCACCTTTGGAACGTCCCCGGAGCATTGCATAGTCCAAAAGGCATGCGACGATAAGCAAATGTTCCATAAGGACAAGTGAATGTGGTCTTTTCTTGATCACGAGGGTCAATGGGGATTTGGAAATAGCTGGAAAATCCATCCAAAAAGCAATAGAATTCATTCCCCGCTAGTCTCTCTAACATTTGATCCATAAAAGGTAATGGAAAATGATCCTTCCTAGTGGCATCATTAAGTTTCCTATAGTCAATAAAAACACGCCAACCGGTCACAAGTCTAGTAGGAATCAATTCATTATCCTCATTAGTAACAACTGTCATTCCTCCTTTCTTTGGAACACAATGCACGGGGCTAACCCATGGACTATCCGAGATAGGGTAGATCATTCCGGCGTCTAGAAGTTTAGTGACTTCCTTTTTGATCACCTCATGAATCTTTGGATTGACCCTTCTTTGATTTTGGATAGCGGGTTTATAATCATCCTCCATTAGAATTTTATGAGTACAAAATTTGGGATCTATACCCTTAATGTCGGAGATTTTCCATGAAATGACCCGTTTATGTTTCTTAAGCCCTTTAATAAGCTCATCCTTTTCATTTTCCTTTAATCCCTTAGCAATAATCACCGGTAACTTATCCGTTCCCTCAAGAAAAGCATACTCCAAATGAGTGGGTAATTCCTTAAGTTCTAATTCGGGTGCTTCCTCAATAGATGTTTTCACTTTAGTCTCATTTTCATTCACAACTTTTAGATCCATAGGTGGTGATTCAAAAGGATCCATATTCAACAATTTTTCAATCAACGCAATATCTCCCTCGGGATCAAAATTTTCACTATCAAAATCACTAGGATCAAATGGTGTGCTAAGGTAATCATCAACTTCCTTTTCGATTGTTGAATAACCATTATTCTCAAGCTCTTCAAGAACGAAGTCACCTCCCTCAAATGGAGTGAGTGGAGGCTTAGCCGAAGAGATAATAGGATTCGAAGAAGTGGGATTGCCACTTTTAGAAGAAGCCGAGAATCCAAGCACTTCTTGAGAATATTCTTCACAAGTGACATCAATCACATCGATTTGATTAATTGATTCCTCGTAGTACTTGGAAGAAAATTTAGAAATATGACCAATATCAAACGTGATATTTTCATCATCAACTCTTAAAGTCAATTTCCCCGCTTTCATGTCAACTAAAGCACTAGCCGTCATCAAAAACGGTCTTCCCAAAATTAGTGGTACACGAGAATCTTCGGGATAATCGCAAACCACAAAGTCCGTTGGAAAGACGAGTTTCCCTACTTTGACAAACACGTCCTCGGCTATACCTTCTGGTAAAGCGATCGATCGATCCGCTAGCTCGAGAGTCATCTTAGTAGGTGTAAGTTCGGGAAGTGATAACCTTTTTCCATACGGAAAGAGGCATCAAATTAATGCTAGCACCAAGGTCGGCTAAAGCTAAGAATTCTTCCATATTAGGGAAATCACATGGTATCATAAACTTCCCGGGTCTCCAAGATTTTTGGGAAGCTTTTGTGTAAGAACCGCGGAACAATTAGCATCTAAAGATGTAGACACTTCAACCAATTTCCCTTTATCATTCATCAATCTCTTAATAGTCGAAGCAAACTTAGGCATGTAAAGCAATGCATCCGCGAAACTAACATTAATATAAAGATTCTTAAACATCTCTAAAAAATAGTCATTTGAGCATTGGACTTTTCGCGGAGCTTCTCTTGGTTAAGTATTGAAGGGTAGGGTAGTGTGGGTTTAGTCTTCGGAAGCTCGGGTTCCGGAGTAGGCAATTGGTCTACCTTTGGTGGAATAGGAATTTCCTTTTCTTTAACCACCTCGGGTTCTTGCTCCACTTCCCTCACCGGAGAGGTACTCACATGTGGAAGCAAAGGTCCGTCTAAAGCTTTCCCACTACGTGTGGTTATAGCTTTCATCTCACCCTTCGGGTTTGGAATGGTGTTACTAGGTAAGCCACCCGAAATATACCAATCTGTCACACTCCCAAAATATCAGAGTATAATGGCGACAAGGGAGTGGTGACGTCATGATTATCATACACACATAGTCACAAAGAACGACCTCTAAATGGGACGTTCGGAAAATAGATCACTTGTAATTAATAAAATAAATTGTTTTAACAAAGTGCGGAAGCATAAATTGAATACGGTTACAAAACATAGTTTTCTCAAATGGTACAAATGATCGTTGTTTCAAAGAAATGACGGCAATGCATGAGACCTCATTTAGCATCTTCCTTCTTAATACCTGAGAAAAACATTGCTAAAGTGTCAACATAAAGTTGGTGAGTTCATAGGTTTGGTTAAGTGGAAATGTTTAATGAACCACAAGATTTTCCCAAATGTGATGACAATATAACAGATACAAAGTCATCCCAAAAGTATTTATTACAGTCTAAGCTCGTGACACCGAAGCGTTAACAACACCGGCAGTATGATCATATAAATGTAGCCCAAACTAGATGCCTAAACCCACGACATCCTATATCAGATTCAAATGAAACTGTGCCCGCTTGTCCCCTTGTTGGACAAGACAGACAGGGACGTCAATCCCGATAGATCTATCCATTACATTCGCGCTTACACAAAGTAATTAACGGTTCACGATTCACGGGCCAAAGCAACTGGGTTTTTAGTGGGACTTAGACTAATATATAAATCAGTAAATGCACTTGTGTTCAAACGTTAAAATCAAGCAATGTCTCACCCCAAAAAGCAGTGAAAATAGTAAAGTATGGGGCTATAAACTCACCTCGTAAATTCAGCAAAGAGAACGAAGATAAAATAGCTCGAGAGTACGGTTACGCTAGCCGCGACCTAATTAATTTAAGAATCGAGTTACGATACGAATAATTGTATGATTAAATGACTCGACACCCTAGTTGTGCTTGACGAAACCATACGTTCATGAAATAGTACGATTTACGGAAAAGTACGATAAATAAAATCGGTTTATTAATTGGTCGGGTTTTACGGGTCAAAACATAACTTAAATTTACCAAAATTCGTTTTTGGGCTTTAACCAAATTATTTAAACATGTGAGGCCCAAATTGGGGGTCCAAAACATTTACCCAGCAACCGGCCCAAGGGTCATTGACCCGGCCCGGTCCACTGGCGGATTAAACAAGGACGAGAGGAGTATGTATGTGTGTTTATCACACACAACTTCCCATGACTGAGAGATAACTCTCTCTCTTCTCTCGATATTTCCTCCACCGTCCCAACAACTCTCTCTCTCTAAACCTAGATCGGTTCTATCCTCTTCTATGGTTATCATCTAATCAGTTTGTGTTATAAAATCAAATATGGGTGGTCTGAGGTTCTATATCACGTGAGATGTGGGTTAATCCCCACATCAAACCGTTTGGGTTTTTCTGATGGTGTTCTTCCTTGCGGTTCGTGAATCAAATACCAAAATCAAAGATAAGTTCATTCTCCTTTATTTCTTTTAAAAGCTTTTAATTGATTTTCGATTTAATATATATCAGTGGGTTCAATTGATTCGTAAATACTTGTTGTAAATCATATGGTGCTCGGATTGAAGATAAACAAAATTAGGGTTTTGAAATATTTGGGGGTTTTCATTAATATCGGGTTTAAACATAATTAATTGACGTTTTCATTTATAAAATCAAACTAATTTTAATATAAAATCGATTTATAAAAATTAGGGTTTCGGTTAATTTGGGGGTTTTTGTATAATTCACTTTCAATCAAATTAATTAAGGGGTTTGGGTTTAGATTAGGTTTAATTAGCATTTTAATTAATAAAAAGTAAATCTAGGGTTTTATAAAAATTGTGGGTTTTTATATATTCGAATGTTACTCGTGTCTATATGATGTTTCTGAAATGTGGCAATGTTAATTAGATGTTTAAAAGGTTTTACATGATTAGGGTTTTGATTTGAGTTGGGGGTTTCTATATATTCGCGGCATGATTAAGGTTTTCTGTAAAAGAAAGCTTGATTAAGATTTTTGGATTGGTTGGTAAGAATGGTTAATAATTTGGCAGAAAATAGAACTTTGGTTGGTTTGTTTTGATGCTCGGTTTGGTCCTTGATTGGGTCTCGGTTTGGTTAAACATGGGTCTCGGTTTGGTTCATGATTGAAGTCTTGATTTGGTTGGACATGGTCTCGGTTTGGTTCTAAGTTGGGTCTCGGTTTGGTTTCAATCGAGTCTCGGTTTGGTTGACAGAAAAGTAATAACATAAACATGTTTGTATTAAAAAGTTTAACAATTTTTCAGTTTTTAGTATAAATGTATAAGTTCATTTCAATGACTAACCACGGTTTCGTTTATTCGTAGATTCGTACACAACAAGCACATCTAGACTTCGAAAGGAAAGACGAAAAGACAAAAGACTCACAATGGGGATGCTACGTTCGGTTTTGCAGGTTCGGACGGGATGAAGACCCTTGGTTGTGCAGGTTCGGACGAGACGTGTAGGTTGGCTGGACCAAAACTTCTACCCAGGAGTTGTATTGTGAAGACTTGTGCAGATTTTGATGTTTGTATTTTGGACTGTGATAACTTGTGATAACTTGTATTTGGACATTGGATATTACTTTGGATTTGTATATAAGCTTGTATAATTAGTCTAGGGTTAGTGTAAATCTGGAAATGTTTGCTTGTGATATACCCAAAAGGGGTAAACTAGACAAATGTGCTGTCCTTTAGTGGGACAAATAACTATAAAGTTTATATGTGTAATGTAGACTTGTGACTGATTTAAGACCCTTGTATGACAAGCTTGGCAATGAAATTGAAGGTTTATATATTCAGTTATGTGTACACTTGCTGTGATAGCTATAAACTCGACTCGGGTTCAATATGTTTAGGTTTAGACGCGACTGAAATAACACGACAGCAAAACCGTTTAGCGTACGATCCCAAAACGAAAGACAATTGTGCGAGACGTCACGAAAAACTTAATAACTAGAACAAATAAAACGTACGGAAAAAACATAAGACGCTCACAACTTGTGTATTGCATTCAACTAAGAAATCGCGAAACGTTGAGATGTTACATATGCTCTCCCTAAAAAGGGCTTTGTCCGCAAAGCAAAATGATTAACACGTTCATGTCGACAACTCGTCGATAAACAGTTAAAATACTCGTACTACATGAATAATTAAATGATGGAAATTTGACGAATGTCACAGTATTCCCATGTTTTAGAGATTTCGTCACGAAATCAAGACGTTGTTGTAGTAGGTTGGTTAACGAAAAGATGAGGATACTTGCTCTTGAACTGATCCTCACGTTCCCACGTGTATTCTGGTCCTCTACGCGCGTTCCATCGGATTTTCACAATTGGTATACGGCTTTGCTTGAGTTGTTTAACTTGACGGTCCATGACTTCTACGGGTTCTTCTACGAAGTTGAGTTTGTCGTCGAGCTGAATCTCCTCCAAAGGGATAACGAGTGCTTCGTCGGCTAAGCATTTCTTCAGATTGCAAATGTGGAACACATTATGCACTCGGCTAAGTTCTTGGGGTAATTCCAAACGATAGGCTACGGGACCAATCCTCTCTATAATCTTGAAGGGTCCAATGTAACGAGGGTTTAACTTTCCACGCTTTCCAAAGCGAATCACACCTTTCCAAGGTGAGACCTTCAACATGACTTTGTCACCAACTTCAAACTCAAGAGGTTTGCGTCTCATATCAGCATAACTCTTCTGTCAATCCCTTGCGGCTTGCATACGGCTCTTAATCTTAAAGATCTTCTCAGTAGTCTCGTGTATGATCTCAGGTCCAGTGAGTTGTGCTTCACCGACCTCTGCCCAACACACGGGTGAACGACACTTCCTACCATACAGTGCCTCGAACGGCGCGGCCTTAATGCTAGTGTGATAACTATTGTTGTATGAGAATTCCACCAAAGGTAGGTGTCTATCCCATTTATTTCCAAAGTCAATCACACAGGCTCTCAGCATATCTTCTAAGGTTTGAATGGTCCGTTCACTTTGACCGTCGGTCTGGGGATGATACGCAGTGCTCATATCCAACTGCGTTCCCAACGCCTTCTGCAGTGACTTCCAAAACTGTGAAGTAAATCGGCTGTCTCGGTCGGAGATTATAGACACAGGCACACCATGCTTCGTGACTACTTCCTCCAAGTACGTCCTTGCTAACTTATCCATTCCATCAGTCTCCTTGATGGGTAGGAAATGAGCCGATTTGGTGAGTCGATCGACGATTACCCAAATCGTGTCGAATCCGGCTGCGGTCTTTGGTAGCTTGGTAATGAAATCCACAGTGATCCTTTCCCACTTCCATTCTGGCAGTTCGGGTTGGACCAATAATCCTGATGGTTTCATATGTTCGGCTTTGACTTTGGCACAAGTCAAACACTCGCTAACGTATGTAGCAATGTCCGCCTTCATGTTTGGCCACCAATACAACATCTTCAGATCATGATACATTTTATCAGATCCCGGATGTATGGAGTACTTTGACTTATGCGACTCATGCATAATCAAGGATCGTAGGTCACCATGGCATGGTAACCAACTCCTATTATCAAGGCATAACGTTCCATCCGAACGTGCTTCCAACTTCTTTATCATTCCTCCAACATCTTCAGTCTTACGAATTTCTTCCTCGACTGCTTCTTTCTGAGCCTTGAGAATTAAGGATGGAAGGTCTAAGTCAATGGTCATCATCAAAGCCTTCACCCTAAGAACTCTCTCCTTTCGACTCAAAGCGTCGGCCACGACATTTGCCTTGCCTGGGTGATAACGGATCTCGCAATCGTAATCACTGAGCAACTCTAGCCAACGTCGTTGTCTCATGTTGAGTTCCTTTTGGTTCAAAATATGTTGTAGACTCTTATGGTCAGTGAATACAACACACTTAGTACCATAAAGGTAGTGTCTCCAAATCTTCAAGGCAAACACCACTGCTCCCAACTCTAGATCATGAGTTGTGTAGTTCTTCTCGTGCACCTTTAGTTGTCTTGATGCGTAAGCTATGACCTTAGTCCTTTGCATCAGCACTGCACCTAACCCTTTTATGGATGCATCACAATACACCACAAAGTCTTCATTACCCTCGGGTAGGGCTAGTATCGGTGCTTCACACAACATCTGCTTCAACGTCTGGAATGCCAAATCTTGCTCCTCCTTCTACTCAAACTTCTTATCCTTTTGAGTCAATTCCGTCATTGGTTTAGCTATCTTGGAGAAACCTTCAATGAATCTCCTATAGTAACCAGCAAGACCTAAAAATTGACAGATCTCCGTGGGTGTTGTTGGAGTCGCCCAATCCTTTACAGCCTCGATCTTAGCAGGATCAACGTGAATACCACTGCTGTCGATCACATGCCCAAGGAATTGCACTGTGTTTATCCAAAACTCACATTTGGAAAACTTTGCATATAACTTCTCCTTCCTTAGCAGCTCTAATATGGCCTTCAAATGTTCCTTGTGCTCTTCTTCGTTACGAGAATAGATAAGAATGTCATCGATAAATACAATCACAAACTTGTCCAAGTATGGTTTGCAAACTCGGTTCATGAGATCCATGAATACCGCAGGTGCGTTCGTCAAACCAAAAGGCATAACTTGGAACTCGTAGTGTCCGTACCGAGTTCTAAAAGCCGTTTTATGAACGTCTTCCTCTCTAACCCTTAGTTGATGATATCCTGACCTTAAATCGATCTTCGAGTATATGCTAGATCCTTGCAATTGGTCGAAAAGATCGTCAATCCTCGGCAATGGGTAGCGGTTCTTTATCGTCAGCTTATTCAATTCTCGGTAATCGATACACATTCTAAAGGATCCATCTTTCTTTTTGACAAATAAGACCGGCGCTCCCCAGGGTGAGGAACTTGGTCTAATGAAACCTTTGTCAGAAAGTTCCTTTATCTGTTCAGCTAACTCTGTCATCTCGGCCGGTGCTAGACGGTATGGGGCTCTAGCAACAGGCGCGGCTCTTGGTGTAAGCTCGATGTGAAATTCCACTTGCCGTGCTGGTGGTAGTTCGGGTAAATCCTCTGGGAATACGTCCGGAAAGTCTCTAACGATCGGTACATCTTCCACTTTCTTCTCGCGATCTTCTTCTCCTTCCTTTTGTGTTACTTGAACCAAGAATACCGGACATCCCTTCTCAATGTATCTTTGGGTCCTGATACATGAGATGACTTCCAATCTTGATCCATTCTTCACACCACTTCTTTCGCCTTGTATGATGAGCACGTCGTTTCCATAAGGAACACGGACACACTTCTCATGACATACAATCTCCGCGTGATGCTTCGACATCCAATCCATTCCAATGATGACGTCAAAACTTCCCAATTCTATAGGGAGTAGGTCGATACTAAACGAACGACCTTTTAGCCTTACACTACATCCTTTCAGAATAACGTCGGTGGTTACTGACTTCCCATCGGCTAATTCTACATTATACTTAACGTCTAACGCGGTAGGGGTAACATTTAGGCGTTCACTAAATATAGACGACACAAAACTCCTATCCGCACCAGAATCAAATAGTACTGAAGCATAGTTGTTATTGACTAGAAACGTACCAGTCACAACATTGTTGTCTTGCACAGCAGCTTCAGCACAGAGATGATACACTTTGCTAGGTGCCGTGAATCCTCCAGGAGTACTAGTTGTGGCTCGGTTATTCCCTCCTCGGTTCCCTTGATTCTGCTTCTGGTTCCCTTGGTTCTGATTTTGATTCCCTCGAATCTGGTTACTACGACCTTGGTTCCCACCGCTCGGACATTTGTTCTTGTAGTGACCTTTCTCTCCACATCCGAAGCAAGTGACATTTGCTCCTTGGCCACCTTGCGTTCCAGGTCCTCTTTGATTAGTAGCACGAGGTGGTGCTCGGCATTCCTTTGCCTTATGTCCCGCCTTCCCACAATTGTAGCACGTAGGGGGACATGCTCCTTCGTGGTGTCGACCACATTTTCCGCAAAAAGGTAGTCTCCCAGCGTAGTTCCCAGTATTTCCTTGTCCAGCTGTGAACACTCTTGCTACTTCTTGGCGCTTGTTCTGGTTGTAGTTGCTTGGGTTGTTGTTGTTGGTATTGTTGTTGTAGTGGTTGCCAGACCACTTTCTTTTATCCCCAGTATTTTCTCCCAACTCCTGTACCACTTGGTACATCAGACTCTGAGCCATGTCGATTGCCTCGTGCAAATCAGTCGGCTTGGATGAAGTCACATTCCCTTTGATGCTCAAAGGTAGTCCTTCAATGTAGCGCTCCAACAATCGGTCATCGTTGGGCACCATTTCAGGACATAACAAAATCAGCTCTTGAAAGCGCTGATTGTAAGCAGTAAGAGCAGTACCCTTGACCTTCAGGTTCCACAGCTCAACTTCCATCTGCTTGACTTCATTTCAGGGACAGTATTTCCTCACAAACATAGCTTTAAATTCACTCCAGGGCGTCGCTTGGGCAACGTCAATGGTCACTGCACGAGCATAGACGTTCCACCAAGTCAAAGCACCATCCACTAACGTGCTTGACGCAAACTTCACCTTGTCGGCTTCAGCGACATTGCTAATCCCAAATTGGGATTCTAGCTTCTCAAACCATCTGGTTAATCCTACTGCTCCTTCAGTACCTCGGAAACTTACTTGCGTAACTGCACGAAATTCCTTGTAGGTACAAGTTAGTGCAATAGCATTAGTAGCTCCTTGGTTGGTCTCCTCCTGTGTGCTAGCTGTACGGTTTGCTTCAGCGGTCGCGAGTGCCTCGGCCACTCGTTCGGCTATCATTTGGCTTAACAGGGCGGTGTCAATTCCACCGGTAGCGGCTGGCGGATTCTGCGTTTCGGATCTTCTAACTGGCGCCATAATCTAACAAGGTAATAGGATAATAAGTTTTTGCCAGACATAACATGCATGGCACACACAACACAATTATGAAATGCTCCAAGATATAATACACGATAATAATCTCACAATTTTTGCAACTCATAATATCATTCATGGAATCGTTTGATAGTACATCATAGTTTGTCATACATAAATAGAGAAAATAAAATACCAACTAGCTAAGACAAACTTCAGAGCTTAGTGGTCATACAGGGATAGGTCGATGGTACAAAATAAATCTAACTAGTGCCCTCACGGCGCTGATGAAGCTCCTTCTCCAACTCTGCTAATCTCCTCTCAACCACTAGCTCACGAGCCTGGGAATCTCTCAATCTAACATCGGTGTCATGACAAGCGGCTCTAAACCTCTTATCCAAGTCTGCAACAGGGTCATCCACTGGTGCCTCTAGTCCGCCTGTCTCCACCAATGGCTCTACTCCCCAACGGGTCATCAGGCTCTCAATCTCCTCAAGACGAGTGTTTGGCATGGATTCCATCTGATCAAGAACAGTAAGAAGCTGTCCTCGTAGACGGGTCACACATACCGTCAACACTGTCTCATCCCTGACTGGACTCTTCTTCGCCAGTGCCTCTAACTTATCCTGCACTTCATTGTACTCTTCACCTAAAGCCTCTACGGCATCCTCCAACCTGTTCAACCGTGTCGTCACACATCCATTTGCCGCCCCAAGCATCACCACCGTCGACGTAGCTCTCCTAGGAAGAGGAGTCGTAGCTCTCGGTCCTGTAGAGATACCAGCGTCAGTAAGCATCTCCTGGTATACTGCAGGTACAGTCTCTGGTGGTGGTAGCAGTAATGGTGTCTCTGGGACAGAACTGGCAGGTGTGCGGGCTGCACGCCTGTCAGTGGCAGTGAAAGGTATGAGGGGTCTGTAAGGTGAAAGTGGTGGTCGAGCAGCTCTCCCCCGAAGACGTCGTCTCACATAGTAGAAAGGTAGAGTACCAGGTGCTGGAGCAGGAATAGCAGTCCTTTCTCCTTCGTCTTCAGATGAAGATGAGGAGATGTGTGCTAGGGAAACCTCAGGAGTAGCGGCATATGCAGTAGGAGGGTTCTCAGTGTCTGTGACCTCCATAGGCTCTCCTTCCCCATCTGTAAACTCCATCCCATCATCCTCTGTCTCCTCTACCGTCTCATCTCCAGTCACTGATGTCTGACCTGGTGACTGCACCACGTCAGTGTCCATGTCATCCTCTCCCCCGCCTTCTAGGCTAAGCACATCGTCAGCTGATGCGTCAGGAATACGAATTGGTGAATGACGAACTTCCTCAGCCTCTCTCTCTACATCATCATCTGAAACCATCCGGTACCACGGATATCCTGACGGCGATCCTCTAGGTAGTCCTACTGATGAACTGATGGTCGACTGTGAACTACGGTTGTAGTACGCTCCTGTAGACGTGGAATCATCGGATGAAGACATCGCTGTAATCATAAACAAAATAAAGGTGTGTAAATATCTCATAAAATTAGTCCGTAAAAAGGACATTAACATAACACAGCAATCATTGTTGAATCCACATGTATCCCATATAACATAATTCAAATTTTGTTGTTGCATATGTAACCCATGTAAATATACCTCGTAATTGTTAATTCACATGTATCCCATTTATTACTTATGTATCTACATATACTTAATACTTACAATCTGCATGATAATCGATTAAACATAGAGCAGTTATAGTCTAGAATTACTAAATGCAACCTAGTTCTCTATAACTAGTGCTCTGATACCAATCTGTCACACTCCCAAAATATCAGAGTATAATGGCGACAAGGGAGTGGTGACGTCATGATTATCATACACACATAGTCACAAAGAACAACCTCTAAATGGGACGTTCGGAAAATAGATCACTTGTAATTAATAAAATAAATTGTTTTAACAAAGTGCGGAAGCATAAATTGAATACGGTTACAAAACATAGTTTTCTCAAATGGTACAAATGATCGTTGTTTCAAAGAAATGACGGCAATGCATGAGACCTCATTTAGCATCTTCCTTCTTAATACCTGAGAAAAACATTGCTAAAGTGTCAACATAAAGTTGGTGAGTTCATAGGTTTGGTTAAGTGGAAATGTTTAACGAACCACAAGATTTTCCCAAATGTGATGACAATATAACAGATACAAAGTCATCCCAAAAGTATTTATTACAGTCTAAGCTCGTGACACCGAAGCGTTAACAACACCGGCAATATGATCATATAAATGTAGCCCAAACTAGATGCCTAAACCCACGACATCCTATATCAGATTCAAATGAAACTGTGCCCGCTTGTCCCCTTGTTGGACAAGACAGACAGGGACGTCAATCCCGATAGATCTATCCATTACATTCGCGCTTACACAAAGTAATTAACGGTTCACGATTCACGGGCCAAAGCAACTGGGTTTTTAGTGGGACTTAGACTAATATATAAATCAGTAAATGCACTTGTGTTCAAACGTTAAAATCAAGCAATGTCTCACCCCAAAAAGCAGTGAAAATAGTAAAGTATGGGGCTATAAACTCACCTCGTAAATTCAGCAAAGAGAACGAAGATAAAATAGCTCGAGAGTACGGTTACGCTAGCCGCGACCTAATTAATTTAAGAATCGAGTTACGATACGAATAATTGTATGATTAAATGACTCGACACCCTAGTTGTGCTTGACGAAACCATACGTTCATGAAATAGTACGATTTACGGAAAAGTACGATAAATAAAATCGGTTTATTAATTGGTCGGGTTTTACGGGTCAAAACATAACTTAAATTTACCAAAATTCGTTTTTGGGCTTTAACCAAATTATTTAAACATGTGAGGCCCAAATTGGGGGTCCAAAACATTTACCCAGCAACCGGCCCAAGGGTCATTGACCCGGCCCGGTCCACTGGCGGATTAAACAAGGACGAGAGGAGTATGTATGTGTGTTTATCACACACAACTTCCCATGACTGAGAGATAACTCTCTCTCTTCTCTCGATATTTCCTCCATCGTCCCAACAACTCTCTCTCTCTAAACCTAGATCGGTTCTATCCTCTTCTATGGTTATCATCTAATCAGTTTGTGTTATAAAATCAAATATGGGTGGTCTGAGGTTCTATATCACGTGAGATGTGGGTTAATTGTTGGGTCCAATTATTAAGTTGATAAGTCAAAACACAACAAAATAAGAAGACAAGGACTACTTTTGCCAAAGTTACAAACAACAAGCCGTTGGAGTCTTTTTATAACTTTAGCTTTCTTTGTAAGCTATGTTTTCTAGTATATAAAGAAAACATAGGGCGTAGGTTTTATTATCATATTATTCAATCACAATGTAAACCTAAAGTGTGTGTCGCACTAGACGTGGGATTCAATGTATACACGTCTAGTGGATGTTTGTTATTAATATAATGAACATCCCAATCGTTGTTTTAATTCGTGTCTTTTGTGCCTAAACACCTTGTCATGATCATTGTTCTTTTCCGCTATGTTATCATATGAACGATGATCAAACCTAGATATATGGTTCATAACCATTGAGCCCAACGATCAAGAGGACTCATCAATTGGTATCAGAGCCTAAGGCTCTAGATATCTAGGTACGACGAGGTGTTCGTGTATGGTGAAGAGAAGAAAAATTCGTATGGAATTTTTCTGGACGTTTTTGTGTGCGCAGCAGTATTCAGAAGGTCATAACTTTTGATCTAACCGTTGGATCGTCACGAAATTTTAGATGTGTGTTCTACATACATAGATCTAAACATCCACCGGAGGGATTGTCGAGTTTTATCCCCAGGCAAAAGTTATTAAGCGTCGAAGTTGGCTGAAGGAAGATTTTCAGATTTCTACTTTCACATGAAATCATGAACTAGGGTTCTTCAAAACCTAGATCTACTT
The DNA here is from genome assembly GCA_025667525.1 of Glebionis coronaria. Classification (NCBI taxonomy): domain Eukaryota; kingdom Viridiplantae; phylum Streptophyta; class Magnoliopsida; order Asterales; family Asteraceae; genus Glebionis; species Glebionis coronaria. Next base: position 3,696,350 of record CM046879.1, on the reverse strand, counting down.
AAAAAGCAGGAAGAATTGAAATTGGTGGCTGTTATAACGTGTGAAGATCCACGATCTTAGGTTATTCACAAACCCTAATTAGGGTTTCAGTGCTCAAAACTCCAAACCCTAGATCGTTAATGCAGATTCGTTGTTACAGACGTGAAGGATAAAAAACCCTAATTTGTTATCTAGCTTTGGATCTCCTACATGCTAGTGAACCGTATTACAAGTGAGTCCCTCGTCCTATTGGTGGAAATTGTTCTGTTCACACGAGGAGAAGGGTTTGATTGGCTAATTAACCTTGCATTCACACGGTACAAGGGCCATGATTGGTTAAGCTTTTGGAATGTGAATTATGTTTGCTGCTTTAGGTTAATGCATTCACACGATTGCTTGATGTTGATTGGTCTAGATCTCTATGTTCACACGGCCATATAACAAAACCCTAATTCGTTATATGTTGTGATCCCATGAGTGCTAGTGCACGGTATTACAGTGAGCCTTCAATTTCTATTGGTTAAGAAATTGTGTTCACACGGTTTGTAAATTGTGATTGGTACAGAAGCTTAGCGTTCACACGATTGAAGATAGCTTTGTGTTCACACGGCAAGGATTAAAGCAAATCATGGGTTACGTAATAGGACGTGATTTATTGTTTGAAGTAATTCATATAGGTCACTTTTTAAGCGCTGATGGGACTTAATTTTGACGTTGTCAAAAATCTTGGAGCAACGTTGACAAAGTTTTAAACGCTGATAAGATTGAACGCTGACAGGATATAAGGTTGGCGCTGACGTTTGTTATTTGGGCGCTGACAGAAAGGGTTTCGACGCTGACAAGGAATAAGTCAACACTGTTAGGTTGACAGTGTTGTCCGATATATGTACTTCAACGCTGACACGTATTGTCCGATATTGGACAATACATCTGCCAAAGATATTGGACAGAAGAGATGTTGGATAACACATGGATAGCTGCTGTTTGAGAAAAACTGGTACGTTTTTAAGCACACAAAAAGAAGGGAAAGACACACAAAGGTACATGGAATCTCCGTTTAATTCAGAATATCAAGTTGATATTTATGGCTCGGATCTTTTGAAAGGGATTAATGATTTTTAAGTAAGTTACCAACCATTCATGAAGAGTTTTATTGGATTATGTAATCGGAATAGCCTTGTGAAAGAGTTATTCGTTGACAGCTTTTACATATGAAGATATTGACTTGTCATGAAGAGGTGTTAGCTTAAGGGGAAGAATTCTTATGGAAAGTTTGATGATTGAGGAAGATTTTTGCGAGTTTGTGTTCTATCATATCTTAAAGTCATGGACTTCCAGCCACTGACTTTAAAGGTAACTTGTTCGTGCTTACATAGTTGGTGATGAAGACTTGTCATAAACACTTGAAGGAGTTACATTATCGTGCTCAGTGTCTCACAAAGGATGAGAATATTGACAAGGGATCGAGGTCTACTTATATTTTTAACATCTGGTATAAGTTCTTCATCACATGGATAAACAAGACATGGAACATAGGTTTGTGGTATTCTACTTCTGCATCAAGACTACTTTATTTATTTTTCTTCAGGATCATTACATAGAGCTACTTTTGGAGAATCTACAAGATTGCATACTTTCACATATTCCCTATTGATGTGTCAAAAAGGGGAAGAATATGTGCTATACTTAAGGGGAAGCTTCTTGAAGATCATGTACTAAATACAAAGGATTCATGCTTAAGAAGAGTGTTTTGACATCATCAACTAGGGGAAGATTGTTGGGTCCAATTATTAAGTTGATAAGTCAAAACACAACAAAATAAGAAGACAAGGACTACTTTTGCCAAAGTTACAAACAACAAGCCGTTGGAGTCTTTTTATAACTTTAGCTTTCTTTGTAAGCTATGTTTTCTAGTATATAAAGAAAACATAGGGCGTAGGTTTTATTATCATATTATTCAATCACAATGTAAACCTAAAGTGTGTGTCGCACTAGACGTGGGATTCAATGTATACACGTCTAGTGGATGTTTGTTATTAATATAATGAACATCCCAATCGTTGTTTTAATTCGTGTCTTTTGTGCCTAAACACCTTGTCATGATCATTGTTCTTTTCCGCTATGTTATCATATGAACGATGATCAAACCTAGATATATGGTTCATAACCATTGAGCCCAACGATCAAGAGGACTCATCATTAATCCCCACATCAAACCGTTTGGGTTTTTCTGATGGTGTTCTTCCTTGCGGTTCGTGAATCAAATACCAAAATCAAAGATAAGTTCATTCTCCTTTATTTCTTTTAAAAGCTTTTAATTGATTTTCGATTTAATATATATCAGTGGGTTCAATTTATTCGTAAATACTTGTTGTAAATCATATGGTGCTCGGATTGAAGATAAACAAAATTAGGGTTTTGAAATATTTGGGGGTTTTCATTAATATCGGGTTTAAACATAATTAATTGACGTTTTCATTTATAAAATCAAACTAATTTTAATATAAAATCGATTTATAAAAATTAGGGTTTCGGTTAATTTGGGGGTTTTTGTATAATTCACTTTCAATCAAATTAATTAAGGGGTTTGGGTTTAGATTAGGTTTAATTAGCATTTTAATTAATAAAAAGTAAATCTAGGGTTTTATAAAAATTGGGGGTTTTTATATATTCGAATGTTACTCGTGTCTATATGATGTTTCTGAAATGTGGCAATGTTAATTAGATGTTTAAAAGGTTTTACATGATTAGGGTTTTGATTTGAGTTGGGGGTTTCTATATATTCGCGGCATGATTAAGGTTTTCTGTAAAAGAAAGCTTGATTAAGATTTTTGGATTGGTTGGTAAGAATGGTTAATAATTTGGCAGAAAATAGAACTTTGGTTGGTTTGTTTTGATGCTCGGTTTGGTCCTTGATTGGGTCTCGGTTTGGTTAAACATGGGTCTCGGTTTGGTTCATGATTGAAGTCTTGATTTGGTTGGACATGGTCACGGTTTGGTTCTAAGTTGGGTCTCGGTTTGGTTTTAATCGAGTCTCGGTTTGGTTGACAGAAAAGTAATAACATAAACATGTTTGTATTAAAAAGTTTAACAATTTTTCAGTTTTTAGTATAAATGTATAAGTTCATTTCAATGACTAACCACGGTTTCGTTTATTCGTAGATTCGTACACAACAAGCACATCTAGACTTCGAAAGGAAAGACGAAAAGACAAAAGACTCACAATGGGGATGCTACGTTCGGTTTTGCAGGTTCGGACGGGATGAAGACCCTTGGTTGTGCAGGTTCGGACGAGACGTGTAGGTTGGCTGGACCAAAACTTCTACCCAGGAGTTGTATTGTGAAGACTTGTGCAGATTTTGATGTTTGTATTTTGGACTGTGATAACTTGTGATAACTTGTATTTGGACATTGGATATTACTTTGGATTTGTATATAAGCTTGTATAATTAGTCTAGGGTTAGTGTAAATCTGGAAATGTTTGCTTGTGATATACCCAAAAGGGGTAAACTAGGCAAATGTGCTGTCCTTTAGTGGGACAAATAACTATAAAGTTTATATGTGTAATGTAGACTTGTGACTGATTTGAGACCCTTGTATGACAAGCTTGGCAATGAAATTGATGGTTTATATATTCAGTTATGTGTACACTTGCTGTGATAGCTATAAACTCGACTCGGGTTCAATATGTTTAGGTTTAGACGCGACTGAAATAACACGACAGCAAAACCGTTTAGCGTACGATCCCAAAACGAAAGACAATTGTGCGAGACGTCACGAAAAACTTAATAACTAGAACAAATAAAACGTACGGCAAAAACATAAGACGCTCACAACTTGTGTATTGCATTCAACTAAGACATCGCGAAACGTTGAGATGTTACATATGCTCTCCCTAAAAAGGGCTTTGTCCGCAAAGCAAAATGATTAACACGTTCATGTCGACAACTCGTCGATAAACAGTTAAAATACTCGTACTACATGAATAATTAAATGATGGAAATTTGACGAATGTCACAAAAACCCAGTGGAGCAACATGATTTTAACGAGGAACTTGACCGTTGGAGCCATAAGTTCCCGTCGCGGCAAAAGCACTAGCTTGATCAAACCTCGTGTTTAAACAAGCATAATTAGGATGTGCTCCACCACATGATACACAAACATTCTCAACCATATAAATCGATCCATGAGGATTCTTCCTAAACTCATTCAAAAGCGTGTCAATCTTAGAGTCCAATCTAACAATCTCGATATTAGATGAATTCACATTGGAAACAACCGGTGTGTTTCGTGAATATTGTGCTCTAGACTTATCCTCAATTATTCTCCACGCGTCTCTCGAAGTTTTTCTTAAAAGATTACCACCCGTGGCGGCATTTAAAGAATCTTTTTCAATCATATTTAGCCCATTATAGAAAGTATTAATTTGATGCAATTCCGAGAAACCGTGGTGTGGACATTGTCTCAACAATCTTTAAATCTTTCCCATGCAACCCCAAACGATTCATGCACTTTTTGTTCAAATCTAGTGATCTCATTCTTAAAGTTTGTTGTTTTGGACGGTGGAAAGAAATAATTCATGAACTTAGACACTAAATCATCCCATGTTAAGATCGAACCCGGTGGTTCTTTCTCATACCAAAGCTTAGCATTACCCTCGAGCGAGTACGGAAAAAGCATGAGCTTAATCACGTCATTCAGCACATCTCTAAACTTGAGAGTCGAGGTAATTCGATTAAAATTCCGAATGTGAGAATGCGGGCTATCGGTCTCACTGCCACGAAATTGGTCGGCCCGAATGAGCGATAAAAGACCCGTCTTAATCTCAAAATGATCCGCCAAAATAGCCGGCCAACGATTGCTTCCCCATACCCTTCGGTGGGTGCACAAAGCAATTCCTCCATTGTTCGGTTATCGGCCATCTCTACAACAATAGGTGAAAGCTCGGGTTCCACTATTCGTTGTTGACGATTTCTATTTCTACGAGGAATATTTTCAAGCCTATTAAAATCAATCAAAAGACGTGAAGAACGTAATTGCATACACTACAAAGACGAGAATTTAGAGGATTGAAGAAAAGAAATTAGACAAGATGAAGATTATTTTTGGTATTTTATTTGGTATTGCTCAATCAATAATGATCGATAAAAAACAAGGAATAAGGATAACTACTATGGAAGTAAATTACCCTCGGTCGACTTTGAAAGGATAGGTGGAAACCTAAACGTCTCGAGGTTCAATAAGTAAACTACAAAAATAAAATTTATTACTACTTGAGTCGGCAAACCAATAATAGGTTGTCCCTCTCAATATACGCACAAGCAAGCGGGAAAACGAGGTGGCACAAAGCACTTAAAAATCTTTTTCCTTAGACGACCTTTTATAGCACGTCGCCTTATACCCACCTTATAGTTTGTATAAATCGAGTTCAAACTTCTTATTAGTATTTATCTATTTTGCCTTTTATTTTTGTTTTGAATTCGACTACAATAGCTAGGTGATGAAATCCCAACTAAAGCCTTATTTGAAAGATATGTAAAATTATTGTTCTACGTAATACAATATATTATTCACAAAAAACGAGAAAAACGATACATACTATATAATAGAAAAATAACAAAACTTTCCGAGGACGGAAAGGGTCTTCAAATCAACGATCAACAAATCTCCACAAAAGCGAATCGTACACAAGATCCCCGGCAGCGGCGCCAAAATTTTTGATGTATGGAGATGTGTATATGTGATAATTTGAGATTACGTTATAGGGTAAATTAGAAAATTACCTTTAGGAAAAAGTAATAGACTAATATTACCAATGACGAATTCAATTAAACACGTTGGTGACTTAAGTTCGTTGTACACGAAGATCGAGTGAATTTGAGACGTTTAGCTTTGATTTGGACAATCGATTTGAATTGGTTTTCGGTTTTTAAACTACAATTAAAATCTACCAATTTTAAACTATTTAAAATATTCTAAAGTGCATGAATCGTAAACCCCGCTATTATTTAAATCTAATAAATTACTTAAAAATATAAAACTATTAAAAATTAAACTATTAAACTATTTTAATAATCTATAAAAAAAATAATCTATTTAATGACTTATTAAAATTATTCTATTTAATAACTATAACTTTTAATCTATTTAAAAATCTAATTAAACTTTTTAAAACAAATTAACTTTATTAAAAATTACTTTAAAACAAATCAAATTTTTTTTTTAAACTAAATTTATTTAAAATCTAAAGTTATAAAAATCTAATTGTTAAAATAAACTAATTAAACTTCTAAAATAAAAACATTTTTTTTACATTTATTTATTTTATTTTATTTATTATTTAACTAAAACATACTTTAATAAAAACATTAATTAAAAATTTATTTTAAAAAACGAATTTAAAGTAAATTAAACGTTCCTTAAACAAAAATCTGCCAAATAAAATCCTACTATATTAAGTACTAAACTGATAATAAAATCAAATGAGCATTGAGCTCAAGTGGTTATCACGCATGACAAATAACCAATGGGTCTCGAGTTCGATTCCCAAATGTGACGAATTTTTGGTTATTATTTCTTTTTGACAGTAAATGAAAAGAGTCTCAGGAGAGACTTTTTGGTAAGCTTATTTTGATTAAAGCTGTCAGGAAACAGCTTATGAGCTTTTCAGATCAGTAAATCTGAAAAGCTTAACTGAAAATAGTAAAATATATATATCAACTCAAGTAAGTGCAAAACCAAGTAAAGCTGATGAATCAAATAATCAAAACTGAACTATGTATCAGATTGCACAAATTGTAATCCAAAATAGCAACTTTCAAACAGTAAGCAACAAATTTTCAAATGAATCAGTAGTAACTGAAACTACAAACATCCAAGTTAAACTTAATGAAAATCATATCAGCAATATTAACTGAAAATTGATCAGATGAAAAATCTTAAAACAGAATAGTAAATTCTAATTCAGCAAGCATAAACTAGCTAACCAATCAACTAAATTAGCTAACTCAGTCCTAACAACATTCCTAAATTAATTCAGCAAGCAAAATCTGTCATCCCCACACATGAATCAGCAGAAAAAGAAAACTTCAACGATCTGAACACGTTTAGCAGTCTAAACAAATTTTCACAAAGCAACTCTAGTATTTTGATCAAACCAACTTCAAAACTTCATAAAGTCGAGAGTTTAGTTTTATCACAAACTTCAAACGTTACAAACATCATTTTCCAGCTCTATACTCTAAATAAACAGATACTCATAATTCTAAACTCTGATTAAACATCAAAACTAAACTGATTTTAATGAAAAATTCAGTAAATCTATGGTTAACTCAAATCTTAACAGATTACTCAAAAACTTCTACTTTAAACAGATCCATTAATAGATTAATCAAACTTAGTAAGTAAACATACAAGTATACAAATCTCAAATTAACAGATTAAGCAGACTTATCAAAACTCACTGAAAATTTAAGCAGATTAACAAATTACCACAACTAGCAAACTTATCAAATTAAAAAAAATAAACAATAAAATTAAAAGAGAATGAGCACCTTATTGAAGATTTCCTTTGAGCAGTAGGATTGCGCTGAGCAACCTATGAACCGAAACTACACCTTAATCCACCATTAAACACCATTCTAGCCACAGACCTCGTTCACTGTTTGTGAATACTTTCCAGTAGGGAAAGTATTTTATCCAATTTTTACTTCTAACATTAAATCTAAGCTATTAATTAGCTTATATTTAATGTCTCAAACATTATTATTGTAAAACTATAATAAGATTTAATTCGTATATAGATTTAAGCAGGAAAAGAAAATAAATGAGACACGCTTGTGAATGAACACAACTGATTTTTTATTAAACTTCAGAAATATTACAAGATTTAATTAAAAGAAATACAAATTAACCCTAACACTATTTCTACATAATAACTTTAAAAGTAAAGAAAGGATAAAATTACAAGTATTTTTTGGGGGGTTTTATAGCCATCCCCAAGGCTGTTGATGAGGGAATATCCGAATATTCAAAGGAATATCCATTCTTCTTTTCAGCCCTTGGATGTCATTTTCTCTTTCCTTTGTTGACCGGATGGATGATATGACACTACTAGCACACGGATTGCCAACGTGTCATCCGTGTGTGCTAGTTGTGTTTCTTCTAAGCTTCCTGATTGGTTGATTTGGATTGGTGAGGTGTCAAAGCCAGTAGAAATCCGCCACGTATCATGCTCGTTCCAACCTTTCTCTTCCTTAAACCATGGGGGTTTTATTCCCCTTTGAGTGAATTAATTGTGAGATAAAAAGCCCTTTGGTTATTCGACTTTTTATTGATTAGGGTTCTAGGAACAGTAACTTAAAGTTACTGGTTTTGGTGTTTTTAGGGTGAGGGTGAGGGTGAGAGAAGAAGATGAGATAAACTCACATAGGTAGTATCGAAAAACATTTAATAAGTGAGTGAATGGAACGGTTTTTATTTATTTATTGTGAAAAGTTGTGTGAGTGGGTGAGAAAGTAAAAACGTGTGAATGATAAAGTTTGACTGAGTTTGTGAGTCTTATAAATCGTTTAACAAAACCCTAAGCCCAATAACTCATCCGTTCCATTACAAGTTAGGCTTGTATATTTTCCTTTCATCCAATAATTCACAAGGTGTTGGGCCTTGCCTGAATTTCCCCTTAATTCGTCCCTTGGATATCTGATTTTTTGGGCTTTCCTTGGCCCAATCCCAAAAGTATAACAATGTTTAATCAATATTGGGCTTTTCAGGCCCAATAAGCATTTGTGGGTCCCACTTGGCCCGTTTTCTTGACAAATGATAAAATCCTCTAAAGTCGAGCTCGATTTTGGCTTCATTGATCTTTTTCTTCAAGCTCGTGCCGGTTTTTGCCGATTTTCGTGAACTTGGGTACCTACACACATGAAACAAGAAATACACATATACAAGGCATATTTCATACATTTCATGCATAATTTAATTGTTATTTGATACAAATGATATGAGTATTTAAGCTCATATCACATACCAAACCTAGATCTGTTAACGGCAAGTCTTGCCCTGTCAGCGGATGAATTGTTCCTGTCAGCGGGTGAATTAGGGTTTGCTACAGGAATCCACTATCTATTAGACCAAGTATTAGTCTTTTGAAAGGGCCTTTGTCCATGGGTATTAGATCCCCTAGAGAAGAAGGGAGCTGGTCTGGTGGTCTGTGGGTAGGATGGACATAAGGTGTTGGGTTGACCTTGGTTGACTTATTGTCAGCGGGTGAATCGTATTCGCTGATACAGTTATAAGCCAACTATGAGAAGCTCCCACGCGCGTAACAAGCCTTTTTAGATGGAAACTTAGGCTTAGAATGATAAAACCCTGTCCCATTAACACTTACTTGGCTTTGAGGTGGCCTAGGTTTTCTATACATTTCAGAATATCTAACACTAGGTTTGCTTTTAGATGGTGAGCCAAGATTAACAGTTTTACCGGTGGTGGGATTGGTCAATGGGTTTAACCTCAGCTGGATTCTCACTTAGAAGTCTACCCTTAACAAAAAGAAAAGGGTTGGTTGCTTTCCATTGTTCAAGGTCATTCACTTTCTTCTTGTATTCCTCAACTGGACTAATCACACATGGTGGAGGAACAAATTCCTCTTCTTGGAATTCTAGTATACCAGTCCAAGAAAGATCCTTTTTCAAGACACCATAAAAGTTTCCAGCAGGTGATGGGATAGCAGCATATTCTTTCATCCCAATCCCAAACATGTCCCTATGGTCTCTTTGTTCACTCACACATTTTTCTAGGGTTTGACTAGCTTTTGCAAACTTTTCAATTGTAAGCCCTACTTTTTCTTTAGACTTGATGGCTTCATCTAACTTAAGTTGTAAATCTGCTCTAGATTTCATTAAAGACTCCCTAGCATCATTACTAACTTTTAGATCCCTAGTTAAGACAGTGATTTGATCTTTAAGATCAAATTCCATCTTTTTATACTGTTCCACCATCCCATCAGATTGAGCAAGACCTCTTTTGTAGTTTGATAGCTTAATTTCTACATTAAAAACATCTGATTTTAATTTTACAACTTCTTTATTAAGTTTTTCAATGTTTAACCTGCAACCCTTACTACAAAAAGCATCATCATATACCTCATTGTCTGATGAAGAGAAAGAATTGGCCATACGAGCATACTGAACATGCTCTTCATCCTTCTCAGCTATCAATGCCTGATTCTGCTCCACATCATTTGCCAGAAAGCTCCAATCCCATCCAATACCATCAATCCCTTGCATGGCAACCATAGCCTTTGGCTCAACATTTTCAACCTTGATTATTTGATTTGAGCTCTTCCCAGCATCATTCCTACGTGGAGATCTGCATTCCATCATAAAGTGCCCCATTCTATGACAATTATAGCATTCAACCTTGGATTTATCAATCCAGCAATTTCTATGCCATTGAATGTCATCTTCCTACCAAATCTCTTTCCACCTATTGGCTCTTATGCTGGTAAGTGCCATATTCCACTTGATATCCATCTCCTCAAGATCTGCATCACTGATTTGCTCAAGGTCCTCATAAGTAACTAGAGAACCATTGGGTAAAGCAGCAATGTATGCACACACAGTATCCAAGTCAATAATAGCAGGCTTGAGACTTGTTGAACCAACATTGTGTGTCAGCGGCTGAAATTGTGCCGCTGACATATGATGATCCAATGACAGGATGTACACTCAATTCACTGACATGTGAGATATTGTCAGCGGGTTGAGAATCATTGTGAGAGATAAATGCCATACTTCCAGATGTTGGCTTACTCCCTTATTTGAGCATGGCTTCAGGTTTCATAATCTTCAGTTGGTTGTATATATCATCAAAGGAGGCATTCTTGTAAGCCTTGGTAGCAATGATAGACTCTGCATGAATCTCCATGCATCACCAAGACCTCTAAGAAAGGTAGCAGTAATATCTTGCTCTTCAAGTTTTGTTCCCATGAAAGCCAGTTTGCTAGTGATATCTAGAAGATGACTTCTCACCTCACTTAGCTTCTCATTAGCATGTGCTTTAAAAACAATATACTCAATCATTAACTGCTTTTTCCTTTGCTTCTTAGTTTCTTCATTACCATCATATATGGTTCCAAGAGCTGCCCAAAGCTCCTTAGCAGATTCATACCTTCTAAATTTATGTTGCTGCTTACGACCTAGAGCCAATTTAAGAGTACTCAAAGCCTTCATATCATTCCTTCTATCTGCTATTTCAGCAGCATAAACTACTCTTCCATCTTCATATTTTGGTTTAAGCTCATCTCCGGTCTGTTGAGCTGCTCTTCGTGTTTCGATAGCAGCAACAATCTTTGCTTCCATATCGAATTGATTACCAAACTCAATAACTTCCCAGACCACATAGTTATCAACTTCTAGATATTGCTCAAAGTTGAATTTCTAAAGTTCAAAGTTATCAGGATCAAGTATGGGAATTTTAAGATTGTGATTTTAATGAATGTGAGGATTCTGTGAAGGTGGACATGATGTTTGGATGGTTTTTAGGGTTTTCAACGATTTAGGGTTTTGTGTTCTTTTGATCAAAGTTCCTCAACAAGCTCTGATACCACTTGTTGATCCTAAACTTAGATCGATTTAGCTTTGTGTTAACGAGATTGAATCAAGTATAACACGTAGAGAAACTTTATGTTTATAACAATCTAAGTGTTATGCGGAATTAACACTCAAAACAAAGAACAATGCAAAACACAAGGTATACCCAAACTTTCACTTGTATTAATAAACGAATGCGTACAATGAAAGTGTAATAATAATAACTTACAATCACAAACCTTAAAGACCTCCTTTTATAGCATAAAGAGTCTTGAACAATAAACTATTAATCAACTATATTAGGAAAATATAAATATAGAATACAATATTTGATCATATCTTTCCTAACAACCAAAACGTGTTGACTAAGTATTCTGATGTAGCTAGGATTTCTCTTGTCAGTGCCTTGATATTTCTTGTCAGCGTCCAATCTATCAGCGTTTCATTTGCTCTTGTCAACGTCTAAAATCCCTTTGTCAGTGGCTGAGTGACTTAGCTATTTTTATTCCCAACAATTTTATGCGGATGACGTGATCTTCATGGGTAATTGGGATAAATCTAATCTCGTGACCATGTCATTGGCGTTTCTGATGACGAGGTTAAGGCTGCGACGGATTGCATACGTTGCACTACTTTATCAAATCCCTTTACTTATCTAGGGGTCAAAGTGGGTGGACTAACCTCTAGGATTAACTCGTGGGACAAAAACAAAGTTTCTGCTCGTCATTCAAAGTGGAAACTCAAAACTCTTTCCATTGGTGGTCGTCTAACACTTATTAAATATGTTCTTAGCTCTATGTCGCTTTATCATATGTCAATTTATGAGGTTCCCATTGGTGTCCTTAACAAGCTGGAATCTCTTCGTCGAAACTTCTTTAATGGTGTTGATCTCAAGGAGAAGAAAATGGCTATGATTAGTTGGAAGAAGGTTTTGGCCTCAAGAATCAAAAGTGGTCTAGATATATCGAGTCTTTTTGCGGTTAACAGAGCTCTTCTTGTTAAATGGATTTGGAGATTTTTTTCTAAAGATTCTTCCTTATGGTCTCGGTACATTAGAGCTATGTATGGTGAAGGGGGTTCCATGGATTCTACTCGGTCTTCCTCTCGAAAATCTACTTGGTTAGACATTGTGTCCGAGATGTCTGACCTAGCTTACAAAGGTATTAATTTTTTCTCTTTTATAAAAAAAAGTTGGAAATAGAGAGCTCACTTGTTTTTGGGAAGAAGTGTGGTTAGATGATCTTCCTCTAAAGACTCTTTTTCCTCGTGTGTACGCATTGGAATTTGATAAAAAGGTTAGTGTTTCTGCAAAACTTAATGATTCTTCTCTTATGAATTATTTTCATCGGGAGCCTAGAAGTGGGGTGGAAGAAAGTCAATACCGTATGCTTATAGACAAACTTCCTGCTGTCATACTTTCGAAAAGTTATGATCGTCAGATTTGGTCCCTTACATCTTCAGGAGTTTTCTCGGTTAAATATGCTCGTAAGTACATTGGTGATACTCTTCTCCCTTCGTCAAGTACTGTTACGATATGGGTTCGGTTAGTCCCTTTGAAGATCAATATTTTTGCGTGGATGGTTCGCTTGGATATTCTCCCAACTCGATTCAAATTGTCTCTGCGAGGGTTGGACATCCCCTCGATCTTATGTCCTGTTTGTCATGCAGCTGGTGAAACTACCTCCAATCTTTTCTTTTCTTGCAATGTAGTGCCACTTATTCTCCAAAAGATTTCTACATGGTGGAATTTGGACGACGCTCCAAATATTGCCTCTTACGAGGATTGGTACTTGGTTTTCTTCTCTTCGTATGGGTAAAGCTATTAAAGACGTTCTGGAAGGTGTTTTCTTTGTTATGTGGTGGGCCATTTGAAAGCATCACAATCAAATCTTGTTTGGTACGTATCAGCCGCGTCTTGATATGCTATTTGACGAGATTGTTCTTATGTCTCATTCCTGATGCTCGAACAGAAGTAGTTCTAGTTTTGATTGGAATGTTTGGTTAAAATGTCCCATTTACTTTGACTTTGTAATTGTTCTAGCATTTTGCTAGTTTTCTTTTTAATGTAATCTTGCCCTTAAAAAATAGCTAAAATTCGTTATTAAAAAAATTTAGAAAAAAAACTGTACGTACACGAGTATTATATCTGGTTACTGTGTTAAGTCAACTTCTGTCTTTGACATTTTTCTTTAGTAGTACAACATATTTATGGGAGTTTCTCAAGCCATATTTAAAGAGCTCACCTTAAAAAATTTAAAAAACTATAAATTTAATATTTTTATATATAAATATAATGTTTAAACAGAAAACAAGTGTATTAGTCATATGAGTTCGACTATTAGGTAACGGGATCGACCATCGAGTGACAGGTTCGACCATCATGTCAACCCGATCGAGTCATCGTGTTACGGGTTCGCCTATCGGGTCAATTCGGTGGATTCACCGTTTTGCGGGTTCACTCACCGGGTCAACCCGATCGAGCTACCGAGTCACGAGTTCGACTACGGGGTCAACCCGATCGAGTCACCAAGTTATCGGTTTGACCACCAGATCAATTATGATATCGTAAACTATCTGTTGCTATGCGCGAGTACACGTCTAGTCTAAAAGTAATGAACATTAAATGATTTTAATGTCTTTTTATAGAAACATTTATTTTGTCACATTTTTTAACAATTTTTCTGTAGCAATTTATTACTATTGTCCATCCAAGCCTTCTTCACGTTGGATGTGTTTAATGTAGTAGTACCCCCTACGCACATGGCAGGCCTCAAGTGGACATCACATACATCATTGCCACAACTTGCTCTTACCAGGTGAGTTTCACGTTTATCACTATAAATGGCATGAATTAGATTCGAAGGTTTTGGATTGATAAGCAATTAGACAATTTAACTTTGGATAGTCAAATTGTCGCCTTTATCGTTGGTATAATAGTCAAAATGTCACCTTAAGCCTTTGTGAATAAAATATTCAACATTGGATCATTGTTACAACCTATTGTTTCTTCAAATCAAATAGATAATCGCTTAGTAGTCTTTAAAAGTTTTAATACAAAGATCTTTTAAACATAACGATATCAAAACTCACGTTTGTATACACTATTAACTAGTTATAATACCCGTGCACGCACGGGTTTTTTTATAAACTTTATAATAGTATTTTTTTTTTGTATTTTGAGCTGTTTTTTTAATGCATACGGCGGGTTCGGTATAAAACAAATAATATTGGTGTTATTTTACAACCTAATCTTACTACTCATTACTATATACTTTATTTGACCATTATTTGGGTAGTATTTAGCCATTGCTTGATCACATTTCTTTTTGCAAATCTATTTTAGCCTTTAAATCAATGTCGTTTTAAAGTCACGACAATACAAAACACAACACTTTCTCCAGGATGTTATTTGACGTCAAGAATCTCCGCAGGAAACGATAGAATCATTTACACGATCCTCTATAATCCCTTGACATCTAACTATAAATTATCTAACTAATGATGAGAAAGTAATGCACTATTACAATATACATTATCATGTAAAAAATGAACATATTTAGTTCATTCAATATCAACCCACTTGTTAAAAAGACCAGAATGAATGTGATAATATTCCCAAACTTTCTGGAACATGAAATATTAATAGCATATCATAATTACCTATAAAACATCAAGTTTCTTAGTGAAGGTTTAATATTTACAGGTTCATCATAAAAGACATAAACTTTTAAATTTGTTGTTAAACAAATTACCCTAAACTTTTCTCAATCAATGATACAGAAAGTTTAAAATATACTTAAAAGTTTCATACATCAACTCCAACCATCTTGACGGTTAGTGCTCCACTTCATCATTTTCAACCGTCTTCAGGGCTTGCTGTACCACTTTCAAATGTGCAGTCTTCAGGGTTGTTGCACCATGAATATAAATGTGTGATTTGCAATGATCTGGCTCATAAATCACAACCATATCACATTATTGGTTTACCTGAAAATAATCAAATTGACAATAAGGAAGTTTATCATCAGATTATATCATCTTGTTCCAAGGCCTATCTCAAAGCCCAACTAATACAATAGAGAGTGGAAGCCTGGTGTAAAAACACGTTGATCATCTGTTGTCGCTGCACAGTAAGGACAAACAATTCAGTATTGTAAATTTATATGATATTTGCAGGCTTGTAGCATTATCATAACTACAGAAAATTACACTAAATTAAACATCATACCATTTCCAATATGATGTAAGTTGTTAAAGTGATAGGATCTTGAACCTAATTACATGGATCAATTATATGTTAGCATGTTTTAACACAAATGATGAAATTTAAAAAGTGCCAAAGATACAAAATCCAATTTAAGAAGACAGTTGCATTTTAAAATGTTTAAACACAAAGCCAAATTCAAACTGACTCCTACATAAGAAAACAAACCCAGAAGTATATTACTCCTTAATTAGTGCAATTCATGAAAGAACAGGAAATATAGAATCTAACAGTAAACTCGAAAGGTATCATACAATTAGTGTTTAAACAATCACCACATGCATGCATATGAGTTTTAGGCCTTTTAGCTAGTTTTCAGTTACCAATTTTAGAGAAAATGCAGCCAAAACTAACCCAATTAACTAAATGGGTCAAATTTGTTACCTCAAATGATGAAAAAGACCTGAAACATTAAAGTAATAGCAATGGGAATCGACATACCTCAAAGTTAAGAGTACCACTTGAGCTTCCTAATGCAGATTGATGGTCTGAATGACCAACATGGGTGACTGGCTGAGATACGGTTCTCTTCCCAAAACAGGTGGTGATTGGCTAAAAAACAAAAATTTGAAGTTTTAGTAGGATATCCTTCATGAACGAAAACTAAAGTGTTTATGTACCTATAGCCTGTGATCACCACCAATGATTTTCATGCCAAAGATGTGCTCCTCTTCATCAAAATGTTCCATTGTTTTAAAACCAACTTGTATATATCACAAGGGATGTTCCTTAAAAAACAAACCTTGCTAGAGAAAGTACTCGAACATACCTTCCCATATGAGAATCTTCTAGCTTTTATTATAGGTAGGAGTATCTGACCATACAAAACCCATCAGATCGTTATAGAGATTTAAGCTCCAACAATAGTTTACCACATAACGATCAATTCTAATGAAACAAATATCTTTGGAAGCAAATACAAAGTGTATACAATTAAGAAATGAGAAAAGAAACATGAAGAAGTGAGCTTTTGGCAGTTGAGTCAGTAGTTACCTTCAATGTGCCAAGGAACTCGGATTCGAAGCCTGTGTGTACCCATGGCTGCTGATACAACACGTATTCCTCTCTCAAGTGCAAACTGAACCTGAGCTTCATGGTCATTTTTTGATAACCAAATAACAGTAATGAGTTTAAACTCATGGATCAATATACAAACCTGGTTGGAGTCGGATAGTACAACATATGCCTCTCCAATTTTCTTAAAAAGTCTGGATGGTGTTTATGCGCATCTTTATGTATGCTTTCTTGATTTCTAAACCAGATTCCGAGCCCTTCAATCCCTGTCGATGCATTAATTTATCATTCAGAAGTGTTGATCTATATAAGATTTCACGCATCAATGATAAACTTGTAAGGCTACGGAATCCAGTGATCAATTAATGTTGGTTTGATTAAAAATGACATTTTTCGAGATATAGGTATGTTAACAGATTGAACGTGAAGATAGATAAGGTTATACATTATATGGATCAACCATGTCCCAAATTTCCAAACTGATTATTACACCAAGTGTTTGGATTGCTAATTTTAACTACAGGAAATGAAAGAAAACTTCGAATTTTTATGCAAAAAAGTAGCCTTTTAGTTGCTGAAATTTAATGCTACAAATTGGTTGTTTGGGTGCTGAATTTTGTGTCGAAAGAAATAGCTTTAGGAGCTCTTTGGATTGCTGATTTTTATTGCAGGAAAAGAAAAAAGAATTATTTGGAGCTGAATTTTTATGCAAAAAACTCGCTTAATATACTTAAGCATCCATCCTTTTTCCCCTGAAACACATAATATAGAGGGAAACGTACATACATTTGTATTAAATGGATTTCGCAAAATCTTAGCATCTTTGTCACATTATGTTTCTATCAGGTCATGCAACTTGTTTCCACCTTTCCCCGACCTCTTTTCCTTTCCACTATCCTTCGAACTATTAGACAACATCAAACATTTAAATGACTTACTAATTTCAAAAAATCATATAGTTGCAAAAAAAAAATAGAAATGTGTACGAATGAGTAAACAATGAATTAAGCCACCACATCACCCTGTGAGAATTGGAATCTAACTGTGAGAAATGTTGTCCCATCAACCTGGTTGGAATCTGAGATTATTTAAAGCCACAATACTAAACCTAGCAGGACACTGTAGGAAAATTTCAACACCAAATTTCAACACACCAAATAACTTCTTTTTCTAAAGTTTTAAACCTTATATCAAAATGAGAGACCAGAATTCTGGTATAATACATATCATTATCTAATAACTGATTCAAGTATGTTGTTGTTCAAGTACTTAATAAATATAATAAGTCAACAATAGTCACCAATCTCCTACTATCAATCATATACAAACCCGATAGAAATTTAAATCTTTGTTTGGTCAGTGGTATCAATCATACTCATGTAACAACATTGAAAGTGATTCATTTAACAGAAATTAATATAATATAAGTTGTTCAATTATGGTACCTCTAATCAAATCCAAGAAGGAAGATATCAACCTTTGGTGATGATTTCGAGTTTGATCGGAGTTATGGTCTTTCAATTCGGAGTTGGGGGTTTTTCTTTTAGAGGTGAACATCATGTGTTATTGTCGAATTTGGTTCTTCATTAATTTACCGATTTACACTCTATTCCCGAGTTTAGCGAGGAAATAAGACAAAGTATTTGGGAGGATGGAAAGTGGAGTGAAGAGGAAAGGATTGAAATTTTGTGTTCCCGAGTTAAGGATGAAGATAAAGAGTATATAAAGTTTTTGTGTTTCTGAGTTGGAAAGAAAAGTGAAAAAAATAAAAAATTTCATATAAATTAGAGAAGTCAGCCACACTCTTCCTTGCTTTCTTTCCAATCATCCCAAATTGGGAAGAAGATTAGGAATGAAATTTAATTTACTCTCATTTACTTCCCTCTACTCTCTTAAAAAAATACCAGGAACACAACTTATTTTTATTATCATCCCAAAACTTTCTCTGTCACTCCAAAATTAAACTCGGGAACAGAGTGTTACGGCTGCTGCTTTATTGATCACGGTTGATTTTTTAACTGATGATGAATTTTGTGTGGTTTTTATTTTTTTAAGTCGATATCTGAGTACCCTAAAGTTTTAAAAATTATTGTTTCAACCCTGAAGATTATATTATGCAACCCTCTTTTCCTTATAAGTTTTTTTTTTCGTTTTTCACACATATGTTTTTTACCGTGTTTCTTACTTTTATTAAAAAAGACGAAAATTATAGTTTTGTTACTAAATTAAGAAACAATTAATCTTTTTAAAGGAATAAATAAAAAGATTATTTCTTATTAAAGAAAGAATCTTTTGAAAAAGTCCATACTTTGGGTTTTGATTTACAAAGAAAAAGATGAGAATCTAACCATATTTATTACATGAACATAGATTAACCAAATATATCCTTTAAACACTAGCTTAAAAAACCCGTCTAATGTCTGATTTAGTTTAATGAGTGATTTCTGTAAGAAATAATAAGCATATGTTATTATCAAAAGAAATTATACACGTTCTTTTAATAGATGAAAACAGTAATATAAAAAACATGAAGTATTCAATAAAATTTCAACTTTGTAAAATCATAAAAATAGCTTTTCATGCATTCTGGTCTTCAACCATAACGTTTGTCAGTCCCAATAAACTGAACATCCAAAGCTCATTTCATGAACACTTAAAAGTTGAATGTAAAAGTAATTAAAAGAAAAATGTGAACAATAACTTAAATTTAATTACAAAATATTTGAAAAAGATCATAAAAACATGAATTATTCAGTAAGAATTTAGCTTCGTAACAATCATAATAATATAGTTTCATGCATTTTGTATTCAAACTTAACGCAAGTGGGAGCGAATAAAATGAATAGCCAATGCCTATGCCATAAATATCAACAGTTAAACGTAAAAGTAGTTAGAAAAGAACAATTAATGCGGACCAATGATATGTAAAGCAATGATAATAATAGTAATAATAAATAAATAAAACCATTTTTATGTATCACATTACAACATTTGGTAAGAATTAATTTAACCATTACAACTTATAACCAAAACACAAACTCGAAGGGACGGAGCCAGTGGGGAGCTGGAGGGTGCTCGGCCCCCCTAACAATGGGATCTACACTATGGAACGGTGGTTCCCAAAAAAAAACCGTATGATATCGAGCATTTTATAAGAGAATATTTCCTGTTTTAATGGAGTTTTGAGATGAATATGTTGGAAGGAAGACGACCCATATTCCCAGAAATAAATAGTGCTGTACTTTCATTATTTTTAATGACAAAACTGTATTTTCATTAAAAGTGTAACTTTAACCCTTTCACTTTTTATTTTACCTTTATATTTGAACATTTTTTTTAAACTTCAATCTAGTCTCTAAAACAAAAAATTATAGTGTTACGGTCAAAAAAATTTTGTGCCCCCCCAAATGCAAATTCATAGCTCCGTCTCTGCAAACTCGCCTAGTAAGAATTTATTTGAGAAATTCAAAATTCATCATATGCTCAAATATAAGACAAAATCTAAAAGATGGTATATACAAAGTTACATTTTTTATTTTCTTTCATATATAAAAAAGAAAAAAGGATGTGAATCGAAATCTCTATCACCAATAAATATGTAATGATAATTATGTGTTTTTAAAAGCGAATATGCCTCCACTTCCGTTAACATCGTACTCCTAATCAAAGGTCACGTAATCGGATCAAAATCCTCTCAAGTTGATAGTAACTTGATTGATTATGTTGGCCAATCAAAATTTAGATAAATGTTTAAAACTTTTTCTTTTATTGAAATGCATGGGGCCCACATGCATTTGTCTTTGTTGTGATTGGAGAACTTAACCAATCAAGTTGACATGAACTTGAGAGGATCTTTTTCCCATGTAATCACATGTAATTCTCAATTTATGCTCATTTACCAATCAAATATAAGAGTTAACTCAATGTCTTAGGAATATAAAGGCTTATGTTTATCGTACTTAAACCATTTTTCTTAATGGAATCATTGTGTAACAAGATAGATAATGGCAGTACAGCCATAGACGGACCTTAGTGGAGACGGGGGAGGGCCACGGCCCTCCCAAAACTTTTAGAT
This sequence comes from Glebionis coronaria, assembly GCA_025667525.1. Classification (NCBI taxonomy): domain Eukaryota; kingdom Viridiplantae; phylum Streptophyta; class Magnoliopsida; order Asterales; family Asteraceae; genus Glebionis; species Glebionis coronaria. Next base: position 3,675,426 of record CM046879.1, on the reverse strand, counting down.
TTCACTTATATTTGCTTAAAGAAAATACGTTTTTACCTAGCACTCGGCCCTCCCAATAAATTTACTCGGCCCTCCCAATAAATTTATCCAAGTTCCGTGTATGAGTACAACTCAAAAGTCATGCATATATAACCTTAATCGAAGTAGACATTAAACCTAACCATGTTTAAAGGTCCTTGAATTGTAAGGCCTAACAAGTTCCAAAAGATCCAAAATGATTATATAAATAAACACAAAGACGAGCAACCGTCTTTGTGTAATTGCTACGCTCACTGAGTAAAAATTTCAACACATATAAACTAGATCCATCACATAATATGCAATCACCAAAAGAAGAGTACTTTAGTCACAACCAATACCTTATGAAACTGTTCGCCAATCATAAGCAGGGGTGGAGCCAATCGGGTGGCAAACGGGCGTACGGGCTCCCCCAACCAATTGCATACACTGGAAATTTTGAAATTTGGAAATTAAAAACTATATCAATATTCATGTGAGCAGCTTGGTATGTATATATATGTCAACCATAATCAACGAGCTTGATATGCATTTGTCAAACATAATTAGCAACTAACCAAATGAGCGAGTGTCATAGTCGAACCCCCGACCACACCTTGCCGTCAGCCCGGTAATAAAAGGGTTACCACCACCAAAACAACTAACTGCAATATTTATTGGTGGCATAAAAATGTAGTTTATTAATAAGGGGGTGGATTGTTTACAGCAATAACAAGCTGTAGGGATAATTTAGCTTAAGTTTAATTACCTCTGCTTTCGTTCCAAGTTTTTGGTATCTGCGACTGAATTTGCTGATAAAGCGTCTTGCACTTATCTAGAAAGGTGGATAAACAATAATAATAGTTATGCCATATTTTATACAAATAACCTTTTTTGTAATTAAAAAACGTTGTAATATTTCCTCAATAATGAGAAATAAATTGAACCTTTGATAGCTTTATGCTCTTTTTTCAGTTGTACTCTGTCTTTGTTCTTCTTGCCTGCACATACACAATGACGAGTAACAAGTGTTTAACCAACACACATAACATGTTTCACAAGTCACCAAGCGGAGTTCCTGTTTGGCCACTTTAAATTATCAATAAAAAAAGGGAAAATAAAAACCTTTGATGGATTTCTGTGTATTCTCCAATTTGATCTTTAAGTCTTGTTCCATACCTGAACACAAATACCATCATTAATAGAAGATATTACTGCAACTTGTTCTAATTAATGTACAAACTCTTCAGAAAAATAAGGCTGGTGATGATCTATCGACTAACTAACCTTTCAAAGTTTCGTATTCTGATCTCAGGCTAATCAACTGAGGCAACATCTTTGCTATCTTACCTGCTGCTTACAAGGCATACGGAATCAAGACTAGCCTTTAAAGGGAAACTTTAAAAAAAACTAACATGCTATGCACTTTTCTTCAGTTAATGTGATATCAATCGTTGGGAAGTCTAAAGCAAGAGTTGAGGGGGCTAATTGCCATTAACTTAACGGTTATTATGTTATTTTGGTTTATTTTTGGTATTGTTTTGAGGAATAAGTAATCTGCTCCTATATTAGGAGGGGATCACCTTAGGGTTTAGGGGAGGAAAATCGTATTTTACTTTTATCATTGTCTGTTAGTTTATTTTCTTTATCAATTTGTCTTTAAGCATCCGACTACGGTTGCTCATTGTTATCAATAAAGTGTTATCAGTTTGGTTCTTATCATAATGTAACAAACTTTCAGTTTTATAGTATAATCAAAGCAACTACTATCATTTATTGCTGACATATCATCTGATTTGGCTAAGTGATGTGGTGTTCTAATTTAAAAAACAATGTGAATAAAATATTTTCCGTAAGTATTTTAATTTCTTTAAATTTAGAAACCCCACTACGCGTGACACGATCCCTTTCTGAGACCTGTTTCTTATTGACACATACAGACACAAACACACCATGGTTGGGATCACTTTTCATTTTTATTGCAGGTTTAAGTTCGGTTTCATTTGTTTTCTTAGAATCTCCAGAAAAACTGGCTTTCATGTGTGTGATGTTAGTTTTGAGTGTGAGATGATTTAATCACCGAAACAAGAGTAATCATTTAAGTAAAAGAATTTGTTTTTTGTTCATCAATAACTCCATTTAGACAGCACTTCAGAAAAAAAATTGAGACCCGTTACACCCATTTCAAAAACAACCAATTTTTATATTGTTATTGAAAGCGTTGCTCGCTTGTAGCACTAAACAGATTTACAAAAATGGGTTATTGGTTCTCTTAGGAAGAGACTCTGATGACCAATCAAGACATAAAGACATACTCCAAATAAATAATACTATGACATACCAGATGGTCTATTGTCAGTGAGACTTAAGTGGACCAACGATATGCTACCATCGGTACGATTACATGCAACTATGACATCGTATACACCCAAAGTGGCTTCTTCAATTGCCTCCATAGTCAGGTAGAAGTAATGATACTTGTGTGAATTATCGCATACACAGCTAGTAATTTCAGAATGACGGATGCGGCTGTGAATGCCCTTGTACTATCAAATGAATATATGTTCTTTATAAGTAAAACAATGTAGAATAAAAATATAAGAGTCTGATTAAATGGTCAGGGAGCAAATGGGAATACCCGATGTACCACAACATTGAAAGCATCAGTAGCAAAACCATGTAGAACAGAAACAAAAGGATGATTGACATTAATTGACAATCCTCGTTCCTTATTATACTTGATAGTGGAGAAGCTTGCGTGAACAGGCTGCCATACGTACACAAACATTTGAGACAAACACCTATGTACTGCGACAACAATTAAAAAAAGATAGATGAATCAATGAGTTTGATCACATACCCTCCCCTCATCGAGCTTTTTAAACTCGAGCCAACTTGTGTGTTCCTCTTCATCCAAAGGAACATCTTCAACCTTTGAAGGGTTGGCTGTTTTACAAGTAGGACACACATAGAAAAAATATGAAATATGAGAATACAGAGAATTATTATATAAAGATACTATCCTTAACATACTAAATCGCGCCATTTATTTGAAGGAACAACAGAGTAGTTTAAACATAAAGTATGAGTATTTCGAAGCCGATAATAATAAGCAAGATGTGTATATATTAGGAGTACAGGTTGTAAATTGTATATTATGTATTAACAAGAACCTCTATGTTGACGTTCACGCTTAATCAAGGGTTCATCTGCCGGCTTGATTTCCTTCCTATGTGCAAATGCTGGAAAAAGGGACACAAATGTTCAGTCACGGGACGAACGTATATTATGGAAGAGCGAGTTAACAAAGAAGAAGAAAAACCTTTCATAGGTTTGTGGCGTATGTCCAAGTTGATCTTTTTGAATTTTTTCACACCTGCAAAAGAAAAGGAAAGAAAAACATTAACGTTAATTAGTGCAACCTGAATCAGATGTACGAGGCATGGTAAACAAAGTGTGACTAATGCAATTTTCGTATTAGGGAAACAAATCAGGCTATTTATTTAAAGAATTAGCAGAGTAGTTTAAACATGAAATACGAGTATTTCGAAGCTGATAATAATAAGCAAGATGTGTATATTTTAAAAGTACAAGTTGTAGATTATATATTATGTATTAACAAGAACCTATATGTTGAGGTTCACGCTGACTCAAGGGTTCATCTTCCGCCTCGACTTTCTTCTTATGTGTACATGCTGGAAAGAGAGACACAAAGGTTCGGTCACAAGAAGTATACGTATATTATGGAAGAGTCAACAAAGGATCGAGGAGGAGAAGAAAAAACCTTTCATAGGTTTGCGGCGTATATTCAAGTTGATCCTTCTGAATTTTTTTACACCTGCAAAAGAAACAGAAAAAAAAAAAACCATTAACGTTAATTGTTGAAACCTGCATCAGATGTACAAGGCATGGGAAACAATCTAACCAGTGCAATTTTTGCATTTGGAACTCAACGTCATTGCCTCCTGCATACATCAGAAAGAATATGTGAAGTCGTATTAGTAATATCTTTGAAGAGACACCTTGGAATGTTAAAAGGTGAGTTCTAGCTAAGTAAGATGAAGAACCATTTACAAAAAGCATTGTGGAAATACGAGAATAACAAAGATTTGTCTGCTTTAAAATAATCACGAGATGCAGCAAATTAAATCACGATGTAAAATAACATTGTTCACAGATAAGCATCAACAATCATAAACCATCACAGATAACCTAGTATAAAACATAAACAACTTCAGCTTATGTTTTCTTATTATTATCATTACATGTACAGTAAGTATGAGTACGAATACTTTTGGCAGACACGAAGAAACCTTAAACAAACAAACCTTAAACAAGTTACGACGAACTACCAAGTTTTAATTTAATCGCTGCCACATAAATTGCTCCTTATTCTTTTTCACAACACCAAAATTTTTCTTTTACATATATGGGTAAGTTACAATTTTCGTCCCTGTGGGTCTCAAACATTTTCACTCTCAAGAATTATTTGTAAATTATTCACGTGTTTTTCAATTTCATTATCTAAAAAAAAAACTTTTTTTTTTCCAATTCACACACTTCCTTTGCAAATCTCATATTTACAATACCAAACTTTTATTAACCGCTGTACTATGGAGTAGGGGTGTCAGTGAGGTCGGGTTGACCCGAGTCAAAGCTCGATAAAATTTAGTGGGTTGAGTTTAATCGGGTTGAAAAAAGCTTATCGAGTTGTTTTGACCCGGCAAACCGATAGTGTTACAGGGTTTCTTGTTGAGTTATTTATTTATGTTATCGGGTCAATCCGATAAGACTCGAAAATATTAGGTCCTTTCTGTGATGTCTTTACTTGATAAAACTAAAATATCCAAAGGCTTAGGCATTAAAATGTGGACTAAAGCAAATAAGCTCAAACCATGATAACCTCTTCTTGCCCTTGAGCTTAACCGTCCAAAACTTGTTTTGCAACTTTGTTCAAGGATAAGGGACTTTTGCATACAATCAAGACAAAGGCTAGAAAGGTTACAAAGGTACTTTTCTAAAATAGCAACTAAGGGCTTATTAATGTGAGCTTAGTGCTCTTGGATTATTAAATAAACCCATAGAAGAGGTATAAGCTCAAAAGTGAGAGATAAATAGTCATGGCCATATAATTTTTCATTTTGGATTTTTATGAAATAAAAGGCAAGTTAACCTAACAACAATGAAAATAAGTTGGATTAAGGTGACAAAAAAGATTAAGGGTATAGCTTTCCAAGCTTTTTTAGATTTTTGAAAACTTTTGCATACGTTTTAATACTTTAGAGATAGCTTAATAACTTTAATAATGATGCAATAACAAGTAAACGAGACAAGATTAAACACTAAAAACTTCATATTTTATTAAACTTAACGATTACAATCTTGAAATTAAAAATACATGAAATTTAAAAACATTAAAATAAAATAAGACTAATCACTATTAGCTCACTACTAGCTCCAAACATGAATGCAGACATTGCCACATACGTGAAGAAATGTCTGACTTGTGCCAGAGTGAATACAGAACATCAGAGACCATCCGGTTTGTTAGTCCAACCCGAGATACCTAAATGGAAATGGGACAATATCACCATGGACTTCATTACCAAACTTCCTACTTCATCTCACGGTTACGATACAATTTGGGTAATCGTCGACCGACTCACAAAATCAGCTCATTTCCTGCCCATCAGAGAAAATGACTCTCTGAACAAGTTGGCCAAACTATACCTCAAGGAAGTTGTGACTAGACACGGTATACCAATCTCAATAATCTGTGATCGAGATGGTAGATTTACGTCAAACTTTTGGAAAGCTTTTCAACGAGCCTTGGGAACAAACTTGGACATGAGCACTGCGTATCAGTGAACGAACAATCCAAACATTGGAAGACATGCTGAGGGCATGTGTGATCGACTTTGGAAAAGGATGGGTCGAACATATACCATTGGTTGAATTCTCCTACAACAACAGCTACCATGCCAGCATCAAAGCAACACCATTTGAGGCGCTCTATGGCCGCAAGTGCAAATCACCCGTGTGTTGGGCAGAGGTGCGGGAATTTTAGCTGACTGGACCCGAACTGATCCAAGAGACTACTGAGAAGATCACTCTCATCAAACAAAGAATTCAAGTTGCACAAGACAGACAGAAGAGCTATGCATATCGCAAACGAAAACCTATGGTATTCGTAGTAGGTGACCGTGTTATGCTCAAGGTGTCACATTGGAAGGGCGTTGTACGATTTGGAAAACGTGGGAAATTAAATCTACGTACCCTTCAAGGTGATCGCCAAAATCGGTGAAGTCGCTTATCGTTTAGAGTTACCCCAGCAGTTGAGCCGGGTACACTCTACATACCATGTCTCAAACCTAAAGAAGTGCTACGCGGATGAGCCGTTAGCCATGCCGTTGGAAGGAGTCCACTTTGATGACAAACTCCAATTCATAGAAGAACATGTTGAAGTCATGGAAAGAGTAGTCAAGAAACTGAAGCGAAGATATTAGTCTTAGCTTAATATTAAGTCATATAGGAAACACATTTTGATAAACCCATACAGTTAGAACATGTTAGGGATTAGAAAAACTAGTAAATTATCCATATAAGCCATAAGCTTATTTAAGCCGAACGCAAATAAGCCATATAAGCTTAATATAAGCCGCGACCTATAAGCCCATATAGGAGCCTAAATTAATAAGCCCATAAGCCCAACTTAACTAGTGTATAAATTAGTATACTTAATAGAATTAGTGGAAAACTAGACAAGCCCAAAAGTTAGCCCGTTAGGCCCATGAAGCGTAAACCGAGACCCTATTGGGCAAACCTAGCCCAAAACTATGATTGGGAACTTTTCGTGCCTTTATTGTCACTTGGTGAAAGTTAGAGTAAAAAATGTAACATAATAAAACATGTATATATATATTTTGTGACTTTAAAGAAGTTTGAGGACCAAAATTGCCATTTCTGAAAATATAGGGTGCGTTTGTGTTTAAACCGTGAACTAACCAAAACATAGGGACTAAATGTGCCACTTTGGAAACTTTATACAAGCCCTATAAACGTTATTATATGTTTTCGAGACTTAAGGGGCTAAATGTGTCATTTTAGAAACTTAATACAAACCCTAGAAAGATTAATATATATTTTCAAGATATGAGGGACTAGTTATGTCATTATCCAAGCTTAATTCGAGCCCTAAGACCTATTTTAATGTATTTCGAGACTTGAGGGGGGGGGGGGTGTTTTGCCAATTCATAAAGTTAAACCGAGCCCTAGGGACTCGGTTTATAAATATTTCAAGACTAGGAAACCCTAGGGACCAAACCTGCCATATAACAAAAGTATTGTGAGTCCTAAGGGCGTGTTTTGGAAATAAAACTAACGAACGAGGACTAAGGAGGTGAAATACTTAACGAACTAAACTTTAAGGGTTATGTTGAAAGTTATTATATTACGAGGACTTACTAGTAATTTTAATTTAATTAAAAGGAATAATAAATTAAATTAAGTCATTTTTTAATTAAATAAATTATTAAGATTTATTTACGAAACTTTATAAACAGTCAAATCTTATTAAATATGTTTAGATCCTTAAGAAAATTAAATGGAATATATTAATTTCTTACAATTATTTAAATTAAATAAAAATCTATTTATTTAATTTATTACCCCTTTTATTAGACAATCTATATATATATATATTTAGAAACTAAAAATATATTATCGACAGCTCAATATAAGTGTAAATACTTAAACAATCGTAACGACTTATTAATTCATGATCATGCATTTTCATCAGTTACATTTATCATGCATTATTATTTTGCATTTACTGAGTCATCTAAATTACTTAGGTAATTTCATCACTTCGTGATCATACTGTGTCAGTTTATTCAGTGACATCATCACAACATCATTACCACTGAGGTGAGTTCATGGTCCCATCTTTACTGTATTTATAACTGGGGGAGAAAACATACTTAACTTTTGATATGCAAACATGCATGGGTAACATCAACATATAAATAACTTATTGCCTATTGTTTGCCCCATTCCCGTGGACTGTAATAGTTAGTGTAGCGCGAAATGTTATGAATAGATCTATTCGGGTATTGACAACACCCGGCCTGAGTGACTTGCTATCATGAAATGCTTAGGCCAAGCAACAGGTCTATTTCATTGTCGGACTGAGGGAATCAACATCAGGATAGACCCAATGGGCGTATTGAGCATCATGTCTAGCTTCTATTATAGGGCAATAGGAACTTCTATAGTATTGGTTGTGATTGTCCTACTATGATCGTGGTGTTTGGCATATCAATACTTTTATTTATCTAATTAAACCTATGAATTCACCAACCTCGTGTTGACCCCCACATTTTATTTTATATGTTTTCTCAGGGAAATAAACAGGTTTATACCTCAGATTCCAGCATCATTGAAGCATCATGTTACCAACGGGTTGGGATATTTTTCACATTATTAATAAATGCTGTTTTAAGACAGATACTAAATGTGTACAATTTAATTCATATGATATGTTTTTAAATGACTATTATGATCATTGCTCTATATACTGTGTGCTATCGATCCGTACCAAAGTAATACCCCACGTACTATTCTGCTGCATTTGACCATTATGGGGGTGTTACATTAAAGGTCCGCAAATGTAGGCTAGTAGATACTTATTCGTTTAACGTGTCTCAAACTATATTTTGTCCAATCTAATACACAAACTTAAAATTTTATATATAGTATGTAGTATCATCATAGGTAAAGTTCGATATCTACCAGCCATACAAACAATAGAAAAATAGTATTAAATTGGAAAAGAAATAGTTCTAGACATGCTCATCGAAATGACAAAATCAGGACCAAATATGAACGGGTGCACAAATATTTTTTAGTTGTAATACTAGAAACACATTTTGATGAACTGGGTGCTTTTAAAATGTATTTAGAAAAAATTGATGTTATTTTAAAAAGTTAACACTAGTTCGAAACACTCATGGGGTTCCCGGGCACCGCGGAACTCCCCTTGTTCTGTCCCTGAATCGAATAGGTGTCGAGTTAGAAAAGAATGATCACATAAACAGTTAAAGGACCATGACTGCGTGTATCATCACGGGTAAACTTAATGTATCAAACTTTAGTAATCGTACACGCGATAAAAGTAACTAAATATGTTTAAAGCTTATTTGACTTTGACTTATATTTCAAAATAGGAAAAAGTTGGTCCCTAGTAGATAAGTGTCAAAATAGAGACTAAACGAATAAGGGGGTGTTTGTTTTGGCTTATGAAACATAAGCTAAAACGGGCTTATGTTTCATAAGCCCCGATTTTGTGGTTTATTTTGAGACCTATGGGCTTATATAAATTTATTATGATATGATAAATGTATACAAGGTATAAAAGTAAGACTTATGAAATGTAAGCCGAAAATAAGCCAAATTTCGGCTTATATTTCATAAGCCTCATTTTTGTGGCTTATCTCAAGACTTATTAACTGATATAAGTTTATCATATCATAGAAAACTTATAAGCCCGTGAGACTCAAAAGAAGCCACAAAATAGGAGCTTATGAAACATAAGCCCATTTCAGCTTATGTTTCATAAGCTTAAACAATCACCTCCTTAGATATATTTTCGAAGAATGATCTAATGGAATAAACAAAAGTAAGGACTTAACTAGGACCACCAAAGGGAATAGTAGCAGGGTTCAAACCAGCAGCAACGGAAGGTGGAGACTGAACATGAATAACGAAAGACGAACCATCTGGTCTCAGCTTCACGTTATCAAGTGCCCAGTTCAATGCCTTCATGCTCTCTTCACTCCCATCAACTGCCACTATCACTGTTCCTAAGTTTTCAGGCATATTCTTGGTCGGTCAGATCAATCATTGTCAGTTTTTAATAGTTACTTAAAGTGGTGGATATATATAAGTGGCAAGTTGACCTTTTTTACAGTTTTTTCCATCAACATGTAGTATAAGCTACAAAAGTATCCAAGAGTAAGAAAATTATGACAATGAAAAGATCTCACCTGTCAAACTATCTTTTGTTATGCACATTCAGTATAAGAATTAGCTTATCAGGTTTCGAGTATAAACAAGTTGGTTTGGTTATCGGATTGTTAGGGAGTTGCGATGATGATTTGTGAATAAACATATATAGAAGAAGCGCAACACACTTCATGACAAAGAAATAGGTGTAATCTTAAAAAAACAATCCCCTAAGCTAAAAAAAGTTTGTTGTGTCTGCCAGGTTGCTGATGTACATTCATGTAGATTACTATTAGAGGCATCTACGTTATAATTAACTTCTTCGACACAACAATGTTATGCTATCAAGTTCAGAATATTTTAAGTTTCCTACCTCTACTTGCATTTTTAGTTGTCCTTCTTCTTTCAAACCTAATTCAGATTTGGAGACAGCGGCTCAACAAGTGCGATTGATCCAGCTTTTAACGGCTTCAAATAAAATAACCTGTTTGAATCACACACAATATGATAAATGAGAAAGATATGCTTGTGATTCGGTCGCTCAACCCATACCAAAAAGAATTTGTTACCCACCAACCCGTGTTTTTCTTACCACAAAGCCATATCAAATGGTTGAATCACTGCATACATACTCCTTAAAAATGTAGTCACTGAAGCAAACTCCATTTACTGCTTAACGACCGTTCTGATTATCAGGGTCGTCTCGTAAATTCGGTGGTCCTGTGCCATTACCCCTTGATAACTCATGTTTTACCCAATTAAAAAGATTCGTTTAAGTATGTCTCTTCGAATTGAAAAACTTATGTTTAATGTGTGACTCAGTTGAACTTTGGTGGAACAAAGATGTGTCGTTGTAGTTTTGAAAATCAAAGGTGCAAAACAATTAAAGTAAAAGTGCAATTAAAGTAAATCTAAGTCTAATTAAAATAAAGTGCAAGTATTTAAAAGCGAGACTAAAACTAAAGGGCAATAAAGTAAATAACGCAAACTTAAATCTAACTAAGGCAAACTTAAAACGCAACTAAAACTAAAACTTAAACTAAGGCAAATAAATTTAAAGTGCGACTAAGTAAAAAGGCAGGAAAATTAAAGCTCGAAATTAAATGCTAAAATGAAAATAATAATTCCCTATCCGGAATAAAACCCCTATTCGGAATACTGTCACTATGCGGAAAAAGGTGCCTATTCGGAATAGTTCCTTATGTGGAAAACAAAACCCTATTCGGAAAGTTACCTCTATGCGGAATCTAACCCTTATTCGGAATATCACCTCCTATTCGGAATAATGCCTTACTCGGAATATCTGTCCCTATTCGGAATAAAGTTCTACTCGGAATATTTGGCCAATTCGGAAAAACCAGTCTATTCAGAAAGCTCCTATTCGGAATACCAAGCCTCTATTCGGAAAGTTCAGCCTATTCGGAATATCTGTTCTATTCGGAATACCAAGCCTCTATGCGGAATCCCTATTCGGAATATCGAAAATTCCGCATAAGCCAACTCAGCAAAACTCTTACTCTGAATATTAAGCTGCTATTCGGAATATGGAATATTCCGAATAGTCCTCCAAACCAAAGCTTACTCGGAAATTTTCTGGGCTCGATCTCAGGGGAAGAACAGTAACCATAAAACCGAAGAACAAGGAAAGTAAAAACACACGGATCTAATCAAAACTAGGCTAAATCAAACACAAGATCAAATCAAACAAGCAAATAAACAACTATTAAGCATAAACAATCAATCCAAATTAATCAAACTCACAAAACTAAATCAAAATAATCAAAACCCACTTAAATAAATCAACAAAATCAAGATCATAAACATAAACAATAACAATCAAAGAATAAGAAAGGAAGAATGAGATTAACAAGATAAAGATAAAGCTTGACAAGAATTAAAAAGAAAAACTTACTCGAATTAAATGGTAATTAAGGTGCAAGACAAGGTAATTAAAATGGACAAGTATTTAAATTGACAAGGTAATTAAAGATGGAAGGACTAATTGTCACTATTAGCCAACAAAAAGAAATGATTAACAAATCCTAACTATATATAGGGGAGGATTAGGAAGCTTCCTCCCCTTCTTCCTTTTCTCTTAATTGCGTCATTAGGTCCTTAAGCATATAGTCTTCATTAATTGCACCATTAGTCCTTTTTCCTTCTAATCTTCTTTACTTGGACTCTAATGACTTGTGGCTCGGGATTTCTTTTAAACTCGTCTTTAATTTCTTCAATAAATTAGACTCGAGTTCTTCGGCTTTTGATAAACTTCCGTCTTTTGACTTTTTCTTCGATAAATCTTCAGAATTGGCCTTGGACTTCCGTTCTTTTTCCACTTTTGACTTCTCGACTCCGTCTTTCATCTTTTTCTTCAATAAAAGCCGTGAATGCCCGTGAATTCCCGTGTTTTCTCCACTTTTCACAATTTCGTCCTAAATTACAACAAAAACACAAATCGCGCATAATTCCGACATAAAAGACATAAAATACACGTTTTGGTCCGGTTATTATTGTAATTAAGTGGTAGAAAAGATGGGTGTTTACACACCTATCACCCCTCAAGAGGCCCTTTAACACAAAAACAAAATACACGTGTATAAAAACTATATGAATTAATTAACCTCGAGCATCATATTATCTATATATATAATAGAAGGGCATGAAATTAGGAGGTCTTCGTTAAGCGGTGACTCTGTATGATCGCACTCATTGCACTCCCTTAAAAACGGTTCGCCGATTATAAACACATGTCACAACATCCTGGTTGATATAAATGGTCAGACATTGCATTGAATGTAGTTAAGATTTGCCATAAATAAGTTTTTCAACTTTCAACTAGGGGTGTAAACGAGTCGAGCTTTTAACGAGCTACTCGAGCTCGAGCTCGTTTAACTCGAGTTCGAACTTAATACTTTTGAGCTCGAGCCCATCTCGAACAAATATTAGTGTTCGTTTAATTTGGCGAGTCGAACTTTGAAAACTAATATTAAGCTCGGCTCGTTCGAAAACTCGTTTAATTTTCTCGAGCCGAGCGAGCTTAACGAGCCGAACAAGCTATTCGAGCTCAATGATAAATCTATAAGTTACATACACCTTAGCTTACTCTTTAAGTATTAATATCATTTTAATAATCATAAACGAGCTTTCGAGCTCGAGCTTGAGTTAATAAACGAGTCTATCAAACTATATTTGTTCTAATAGAAGTTAGTCTAAACAAAAGTTAAAAATTGTAAACGAGCTTCTCGAACAACAAAAAAACATTCGAGTTCGTGCTCGAGCCAAATTATAAAATTTTATTCGAGCTCGAGCCGAGCCAGGCAGTTAATAAACGAGCCTGGCTCGTTTAGGCCAAAACTCGACTCGGATCGGATCGTTTACACCCCTACTTTCAACGTTCTAACAATTTGCATAAACCCGTATATAGATATGAGATATCCAAATCCAAATCTTGAGCCCATCCCCATACAAACCCTAAATCATAAAATAAGTCCAAACCTAAACCCTAATTTTGTCGGTTAGAAAAAAGTTAAAGTCCTTATAATAAAAAGCATATATATAGAGATCTCATACGTTATAAAAACAACAACCTAAACCCTAACTTCATCAATTTTGTCGGCTTTCTTTTCTAAACCCTAATTTTGTATGCGATTTACTTGATCAATGGGTAAGAAAAAGACAGTCGAGGGTGGAGAAAAGAGTATTCAAACTATGAAAGAAAAAAAGACTGAAAAAGTATCAGCAATGCTTGCGAGTATGGACGATAAGGCGAAGAAGAAAGTAGTAACATCCTCGTCGAGCTCTACGAACATTCGTAATCCTAAGCCGAAAGCAGCAGCTCCATACCCAGATATTGATCTTCCGCCTTCAGACGACGAAGACGATGATTCGTCGTCTGAAGATCATGAAAGTTTGTCTAGTAGGAAAGCGAGGGCTTGTGAGAAGAAGAATCTCAATGTATCTATAACTGAAAAGGATATAAAGAAACGCGAAAAGAAGAATAGGATTATGGCTCAAGCAGTGGAGCAAGCTAAGCAAGAGGCCATGAAAGACGACGACCGTGATGCATTTACGGTAGCTATTGCTACTCGTCGGGCTTTGGTTCTTGATGGTGAAGATGACGCTAAAGATGCAAATGTTAAAGATGTTACGGTGGAAAACTTTTCTGTTTCGGTGCGAGGGAAAGAGTTGTTGAAGAATGCATCGGTAAAGATTTCTCATGGAAAGAGATACGGTTTGGTTGGACCCAACGGGACGGGAAAATCAACGTTGTTGAAGCTTTTGGCTTGGAGGAAGATTCCCGTGCCTAAAAACATAGATGTTCTTTTGGTCGAGCAAGAAATAGTTGGCGATGATAGAACTGCCCGTGAAGCTGTTGTTTCGGCTAATAAGGAGCTTGTAAGGCTAAGAAAATTGCAGGAGGTTGCCGAGGGAGAAGATGAAAATGAAAATGATGGTGCTGATACAGGAGAGAAACTTGATGAATTGTTTGAACAACTACAGATAATGAGTGCGGATGCTGCTGAAGCTCAAGCATCAAAGATTCTTGCTGGTCTAGGGTTTACAGAAGCTATGCAAGGCCGTGCTACGCGATCATTTAGCGGTGGTTGGAGGATGAGAATTTCGTTGGCTCAAGCTCTTTTTATGCAACCAACTTTATTATTGTTAGATGAACCGACCAATCATCTTGACCTTAGAGCTGTTCTTTGGTTAGAGGAGTACTTATTACGCAAATGGAAGAAAACTCTCGTTGTTGTCTCACATGACAGAGATTTCTTAAATACCGTCTGCGGTGAAATAATTCATCTTCATGATTCGAAGCTTCATATGTATCGTGGAAATTTTGATGATTTTGAAAGTGGGTATGAGCAACGTCGCAAAGAGGTGAATAAGAAGTTTGAAACTCATGAAAAGCAAATAAAAGCTGCCAGGAGGAACGCGAACCCGAAGCAACAAGATAAGGTTACAGAAAAATCGAAAAGGGACGGTAAAGAAGCAAAGAAAAAGGGGAAGGTTGATGAAGATGAGGAGGTTCCTGAGGCCCCGGAGAGATGGAAAGATTACTCGGTGGCGTTTCAGTTTCCCGAGCCTACTGAATTGACACCGCCATTGTTACAATTGATTAATGTTAGTTTTAGCTATCCAGATCGAGAGGACTTCAGGCTATCTGATGTAGATGTCGGGATAGACATGGGTACACGTGTCGCTATTGTGGGCCCCAATGGAGCTGGAAAGTCGACATTATTAAACCTTCTTGCTGGAGACTTGAACCCTACAGAGGGTGAGGGTGAAGTAAAAAGGAGCCATAAGTTGAGAATTGGGAGATACTCCCAGCATTTTGTCGACCTTTTGACTATGGACGAGACACCCGTTCAGTATCTTCTGCGTCTTCATCCGGATCAAGAGGGTATCAGTAAGCAAGAAGCCGTGCGTGGAAAGCTTGGTAAATTTGGGCTCCTAAGCCATAATCACCTGACCCCAATTGCTAAGTTATCAGGAGGACAAAAAGCACGTGTTGTTTTCACTTCTATATCCATGTCTAAACCACACATTCTGCTACTGGATGAGCCTACAAATCATTTGGATATGCAGAGTATCGATGCACTTGCGAAGGCACTCGATGACTTTACTGGTGGTGTTGTGCTTGTTAGTCATGATTCTCGGCTGATATCACGTGTTTGTGAAAATGAAGAGAGGAGTCAATTATGGGAAGTGGATAATGGTGTTGTGAAAGTATTCGACGGTACTTTCGATGACTACAAGGAAAAACTCCTGCAGGAAATCAGAGCTGAGGTGGACAACTGATGCGGTAACTTGTTTTGACTTTTTACAGTTTTCAGTTTCCGTAGTTTTGCGTTAAAGCTATGCCAAAAACCAGGATTTTCATTTGCATTTTCATTTTCTGAGATATTTGTGAGTATCCCGTGTCCTGTTACAGTTTTCTTTCCGTAGATAACAGTAATACTACAATGTTTCTGTATCTAAAGACAATATTGTTGCAACATTAGTAAGTTAGATCTTCGATCAAACCTATTTAGGAGATAGACATATCGACTAACTTTTAAGTTCCAACCTGTTTAGCTTGTTAGTAGACCCATTTGGGATTAAACACAATCAAAACAACCCGTTCATCAGTAAATGGGTTGGAAAAGACACTGGCCTGTTATCATATTGTATTCTCGAATTTCATCAATGAGTTAGGCTTCTACGTACCTGTCAGTACATTTATGAATTCTGCAAAAGGTACATCTCTATAATCACTGATGTTTTGGTTTTCAAGAGTTTTGAGGCTTCGATCAGACAGCCATTTTTGAAAGTTAAGCATTTAAGTGTTGTCTTCTTAAGATGTGTTATAGTATAAAGCCACACGTGTTACTTCATTGTTTTTAATGTCAACGAACACGCGAGATACATTTATACTTGTTCTGTGGTGCATTTGTATATGCTATATGGGATAACGATGATCTTTAGCAACTGTCTTAAACTTCAATTCATTACATCTTTCAGAGGTAATTATACTTGGATCGTTTTACCTAGTTTATTACTAGTTTCTTATCGTAACAGCAAAAGGCATAACAAACTCGTCGTCTTTCTTTTTATCATATCCTCAAACTGCAGTGAGGATTTTTATAAAAGACAGTATACATTTTACTGCAGTGAGAAAGCAACCTATGCCGTTGAATACATTTGAGACCATGGCTGGAATTTTTAGATTTCATATTGTTAATCTGCAGTGAGAAAATTTAGATTTGGGAGTAAAGTGTGTGCTTATTTCGAAATAGGTATACTTTGGTGTTTGATTAGAACTACGATTTGCACACTCTATGTGTACGTGGGATACTCGCTTCTTTCTAATTAGACAAGAACTCTAAAATAACCAATCCCAAACATAACGCTGCTATTTATACGATCTAGATCTGTTAAAAGTGTCCGGCTTCAGCTGACATGCTGCGTGTTTCACATTTTTACTTGCATGTCACCTTTCACTTCGTTAGAATCCAACATAACTGATAAAGGTCCATGTTGTATGCATATGTACGTGACTACGTGCCCTTACTTTCTATTCTTTTGGCATATACATCACTTTATATATCAATGTTGCACAGGTCTTGAATCTTTGTGATTTCCAGGATCGAATAACGACCAAACAACATGAACGATCATATATATAAAGACAGGAATTAATTTAGGGAAGAACAAGTATTTGGGTGAACCCATCCTGATAAACACATGATCTATATATATCATGATCTTGAGGGTTGATTACAAATGATTACAGAAAACCTATATATAGAGAATGAAACGTGTGTTTGTGATGGAGGCACCCGTTCTGTAAAACTAAACGATATGGAGGCACCCATAACCGTTATTTATCAGTTGCCTAATCTAGGGTTTCGGGTTGGGCCTTAATTCGGGCTTATGTTGAAAGATTAATGGATTATATTCCCAACATTCCCCCTAATCTATTAATCTTTGATGCTTCCAATCTTCTTGTTCATTCTCCTGGTCTTCTCTTCCTGAATCTTCATATTCTTTTCCCTGGTTAAATCCACCATTATTTTTGTAATCTTCATAAAACGCAGGTTTAATTGTTCATGGTCTTTTGTTGTCGTGTTGCAAAATTATCATTAATGTAAATCCCCGTGTATCATCGTCTTGTCCCCATATGGCATATGCCCTGCCTTTGTCCACCGTCCCGGTTGTAGGGTTCCAAGGATTCTCTTCTCTTTTCGATTTCTTATGAACACAAATGTGTTCTTCCTTCTTTTGCAATAAAACACGCAGCCATGTTTTCTGTCTCCTTTTTTTCTCTTCTTCTTTGTTAATCACCAATCCCTGGTGGTAACATTCTTGCACCCTATGTGTTTTCTCTTTTCTTTTCTGATACCAATGTTCTACAGGTCTTGATGGGTGTTTTCTTCCAGGAACGAATGATCATAGCAACATCATAGACATCATCATAATATCATAAAAGAACAAGAACAAAGAAGACGGGGTATGAACCCTAAATAAACTGATATTGATAATGAATGGGTTGGTTTTTGTTTACAGAATTCCTACACTATATATACATTACGAAATGGTGTGTTGTGGAGGGTTGTGATGGTTCAACAGAGCCAACAAACGTGCCTCTTCACTTTATAACCGTTCTAACTGCTAACCTAACTAACATTGGGTCTGGGCCTAAACAAAGTGCAGCCCTCTTAACTTACAGAAACATAAAACATACTTAAAACATACCGACAAAGATTAATTGGATTAAACTTCCAACATATTTTCCCCTAATCTAATTAATCTTTGATCCTTCAATCTTCTTGTTCCTGATGCTTCAATCTTTCATGGTTTCTAGTTTGTTGCAGAAGTTCTTTCTTTGTTTTAATTTATTCATGAATCTATTCCGTGCTGAAAATCTTCTTTTGCATCTTTTGTGGTTCCAGCACTTTCATGCACTTCCTGCGTTTTTCATGTGAACACAGAATGTGTTCTTCCTTATTTTTTGCAACAAGAGTCTGCCATGTTGTTTCTTTTCATCTTGTTCCTTTTTTAATCTTCAAATCTGCCAATTTTTCTTCTTCCTTTTTTCTTCTTATCATAAACCAAATAAGAATCCTTTTGAAAACCTTTTCTTATCATAATCCAAATAAGAAATCTTGGAAAATCTTAAAAACTTGTTTTTATCATAAACCAAATAAAAACTTAAAAATCTAAAAAAACTTGTTGCTTATCATAAACCAAATAAGACAACTATGAAAAAAAACCTTTCTTTCTTGATGATGACTCCATGATTTTGGAGTTGCTTGATCCCTTCGCTCTGATACCAATGTTCTACAGGTCTTGATGGGTATTTTCTTCCAGGAATGAATGATCATAGCAACATCATAGACATCATCATAATATCATAAAAGAACAAGAGCAAAGAAGACGGGGTATGAACCCTAAATAAACTAATATTGATAATGAATGGGTTGGTTTTTGTTTACAAAATTCCTACACTATATATACATTACGAAACGGTGTGTTGTGGAGGGTTGTGATGGTTCAACAGAACAAACAAACGTGCCTCTTCACTTTATAACCGTTCTAACTGCTAACCTAACTAACATTGGGTCTGGGCCTAAACAAAGTTCAGCCCTTTTAACTTACAGAAACATAAAACATACTTAAAACATATTGACAAAGATTAATTGGATTAAACTTCCAACAATCGAAAACTTTAGCAATTTTTTAGTGTTCATGATACATGACCTTCACTGAGAATAGAAAGGAACCACCTACCTAAGACGAAATATGGGCTGTTTGAGATCGCTTATTCAAGTATTTGCTTATATGGATTATGGATTTTCTTATGGGGCTGTTCGGTATTGCTTATCGGAAATGCTATTGGATTCGTTTGTGATTGTCTACCGAGACTTCTTATATGTAACTCTTTGTGATTGCTTAAGGCGCGCTGCTTATAAGGATTTTCGGTATGCAAGACCAAAAAACTTCTATAAGCAACGTTAAGCAATCACAAACAGTTTTCTATAAGCATTCTCAATAAGCAATCCCAAATTAGCGTAAGGTATGAGGGATACTTTTTGTAAAATTTGTAAGGAAACAACCGTGTCAAATGACGCAGAGTTTGCAAAAGGTTAGCCATAAAATATATTGTCTTACGTGTTTTAATCTAGGGTAAATGTTGAAAATACACAACGTACTTTCTCAAATGATCCATTATGTCCATCGAACTTTTTTATGTTTTATTTTCACACTGAAACTTGCTATAATAGGTTATCGCTGACGTGGCACGGTCAAACCATTTTGTTTGACTTTTGCTGACTTGACAACCACATCACATGGGTTATACCCATTTGCACACCCGATCCAAATACCCCAAACCCTTTCATACAACTTGTCGTTTATTTTTTTCCCAGAAAACTCAAGAACCCTAATCCCTTTCTCAATTTCATATAAACCCTAATCTCCAAATACCCCTTTCTCAATTCCATATAAACGCTAATTCCCAAATACCCCTTTCTCAATTCCATAAAAATCCTAATCCCCAAATACCCTTTTCTTAATTCCATATAAACCCTAATCCCTAATTAGTAATTAAAAGTTACCAGTCCATCTATTATGTCATCTTCGTCTTCTTCATTGATAAGGAGATATGGCAGGCATCAAAATATCACAAACAAAACACATTGTGATTGTGACCCCCCACCCCTACCCAATTCCTGTTCAAACATCTTGGACTCTAGAAAATTCAGGCAGAAGGTTTAAGTCTTGTCCAATTAGAGACAAAACACTAAAATGTGGTGTGTATGGTTTTCTAGACCTTGAATTGTCTCCATATTATAGAGAATTGATGTATGGGTTGCACGAAGAGAATAAAAGGTTGAAACAAATGCTCAACTTGGTTGGTTCAAGCAATGGAGCAGGGACAGTGTTACCCCATGACAGTCACATTTAAATGCTTAAAGGCATAACAGAGGACATGAAGATTGTCAAGGCCAAATTTGTGGTTTATGATAGGCTAATGTTAGTGATTTCAGTTTGTGCTATGTTTTTAACAATAGTTTTAATCCTTGACTTGTTAATGTAATCATTGTATGTTGTTACTTTCTCAATGAGTTGAATATATTTAAGAGATCTTTTGTTGCCAGATGTTTTGTTATATGTTTCTTGCCAGATTAGGATGAAGATGGTTACCAATTTGAGTTTTGTTCCCATGATATGTTATATGCCTAAGTGTTTTTAGTATGTCATCCTTTGTTGACTGTATGTATTAGCCATATTTATGCATACTAATAAGTGTGAAAACACTTATCCTTTTACCACTTATTTCTAATAATAACAAGACCAAAACGTGTGGTCGTAAATGTCGGAATTATGTGTGGTTTGTGTTTTTGTTGTGTTTTAGGACCAAAACATGAAAAAGGAAGAAAACACGGGCTTTCACGGGCTTTTATCGAAGAAAAACACAAAAGACAAAGTCAAAAGGTCAATAGTGCAAGAAGAACGGAAGTCAAAGGCCTATTCTGAAGATTTATCGAAGAAAAAGTCTAAAGACGGAAGTTTAACAAAGTCGAAGAAACAAGTCTACTAAAAGAAGAAAATTAGAAGACAAGTTCAGGTTATTATTCGACTAATCCCGAGACAAAGTCGAGAAAACAAGTTATTTAAAAGACGAGAAGACAAGAGAAAGAAGGAAGCAACACACCACATCCCTTCCTACTATAAATAGTCTTTATTGACTTCATTTTTAGAGTTAGTCTTCATTAATTCTTTGGTAGTTTTAGTTTTTAGAGAGAGAAAGTGTTTTACTTTCTCTCACTAGGAAAACTTTATCTTTTATCTTTTATTCCTTTCTTGTGTTAATCTAATCTTACCTTTTTAAGTTTAATCTTGGTTTAATCTTCATCTTTTTAATCTTTCTTGTTAGTTACGATCTTGTTTTCTTAATCTATTTCATCTTATTTTTCTACACGCCATAAAAAGTTCTTTACTTTTTGTGTTTCTTGATTTACGTGTTAAAGTTTTACAAGTTTTATCATTTGCCTAGCTTATTGGTAGCTTATTGGTGTTCTTGTGTGCTTATTGTCCCTAAAAAGTTGCTTAAAAAGTGCTTAAAA
This sequence comes from Glebionis coronaria, assembly GCA_025667525.1. Lineage (NCBI taxonomy): Eukaryota > Viridiplantae > Streptophyta > Magnoliopsida > Asterales > Asteraceae > Glebionis > Glebionis coronaria. The sequence goes on along the minus strand of CM046879.1, from coordinate 3,653,815 downwards.
TCGTCCTAAACCCGAGATCCTAGTTTTTAGGAGCTCCTGATTCGATTTCGCAATACTTTATGTATTGCGGATTTGAATCTCAATTGGTATTGCGAAATTGTACTCTTCCAAAAGTTGTGAAATCATACTTTGCTTAATTGCGAATTCCATCATTTCGCATTATTGCGAAATCTTCATTTCCTAATTGCGGATTTATACATTTGAGTATTGCGAATTCATAGAATTCGAAACATTGCGGAATTAATGGATTTTTGAATATTGCGGATTTAGTTCGTTTTCCCTAATTGCGGAATTATCTCTCTTTTTGCGAAATTAATTCAAAAATCTTTTTTATTGCGAATTTAATTCTTCTTGTTGCGAAATTAATTTAAAAATATTTATATTGTGGAATTATTTATTTTTAGCTCCAAAGTAATTTTAAATTTAATTTTTCCTGCCAATTTCTTTAAGTCTCTTTTTCACTTATTTGTTTTATTTTTCGTAAACTTCATTTTAACGTGTCATTTCTTAGTTTGATTTTAAACGTGTTTTATTTTATAGTTTTTATTTCTTTACGTTTTAATTTCTCGTTATTTATTTTTAAGAGTCTTTATTTTTAGTTTAATCTTTTCTCGTTTTTATTTTCATCGGGAATTAGTTATAAACAACGACAAACCCTTACCTTTATTTTTCACCAAGAACAACTGAGTCGCACTTTCAAACCATGGTCAATTCGAATCGAAACGAGGCGATAACTTTTTCATACTTGGCATAAAACCTTGTATTACATACTCCCACCAACTAGGACTCTCTGATATAAATGAGTCTCACCCAACCATATAACATTTACCTCCTATTTAAGTGTTGGTCAAAATAACACAGGCAACAGGTTTAACACAAGGGGATTTATCCATATATTTTAAAAATGGATAAAGGGAAAGGTAAGTATGGTGTCGAATTATTAGTCTTGTTTTCATCCTAATGCATATGTCATCCTTTGTATGTAATGGTTTTTTTTACAGAAATCATTGAAATTAGTAGTGAGAGTGAATATGGAGATGCTATGACTGATGGGTATTCTTCAGAAACCATGGATTCATGTAAAGGGCATGGATCTAAAAAAGGTAAGGGTTTAAAAAGATCATATGATGGTGGATCAAGGCTGAGTCATGGATCTAAAATATCATATGATAATGAAATCCCAGCAGCTCTTCTCAAATGGTGTGGGTATGATACACAAGATTCAAGTGACAGTGATGATTTTAGTGTCCATTATGAAAGCCCTGACCATAACTCAAAATGGGTATTTGCACCAAAAGCTTGTGATGTTATCAAAGGTAAATACATACCTGTGAATGCATCTTCAAAATAGATTGATAAAAGTCCAGTTGCACTCACTGGTTATGTCATTGGTCTTTCTAACCAAATGACTTGGTTGCAAATCTGTGAACAAATGAAAGGTCCTAAAAATGCAGGCAAAGGAAAGGGCAAAGCAAAGGTTTGATACCCACTTTTATGAACTTTTCTTGATTATTTAATGGTTTATGTATAAACAGGTTAAGTTATTAGCTGTTAAACTAGGGTATCTAATGTTATGTTGTGTTTATCTTCAAGAATTGGTAGCTTTTGAAGTCTTGGTATGTATTGGTAGCTTTTAAGACCAGGGTATGTAATGTTGTGTTTAACTTCAAGACTTGATATGTAATGCTTTGTTTAGATTGTTGGTCTTATGTGAAAACATGTGGATACACACAAAATTTTGTTTAAAATGTGACTTGTACAAACCATTTCCCAACTAGGAGACAAGGTGGTCCTGGTTTCCATTCAAACATATTAAACAAAATCATATAAAACAAAAGATGTTTCTTTTTATAAGAGATTCCCATGCTTAAAGGCAGGTGAATTACAACAGAAAATTTGTGGATCCATTACATACGAATCACACATATAACAACAACATCATCCTACCTTATCCTATACAAAATCTTGGTTCCATTGTTTAGGTCATTAGACCAATACCATCACAAATTAGCTACATAATCAATATCTAGATTACAAGAACCTATTACAATAGCTTCATAAGTTCAATCACTAAGATGAACAGCCTCGGCTGGTGTAGATCCATTTCCAGCTTCATCAAATTTCAGTTTCTTGGACTTCATCTTAGCTATCCTTTTAGATCTACCTCTGTTCTTGTGTGTAACCCTAAAATGAACTACTATGTATGTTTGTGAGCCTTTTTTTGTCTTTGGCCTTCCTCTTTTTTTGGGTACAGGAGCACTTGAAACAACAGGTTTACCTTTATCTCTTAGTATGAAGTGGCTTCCTTGAGAAGTGATTGATTGAGATATATCACCTAAGTCAGATTCATCTCCATGTAACTTGTCTTGTGTATCAAAGTATTCTGCTGCATCTTCAGGGTTAGACATAAAAATTTCATCAACTGGTTGATTGTACATTCTCATTTCATCCATGTATCTTCTAATAGAAGTTCTTAAAGGTATTTGCCTAGCTGAAGACCCATATACCTCCCATGATTTGAACTCACTATAGTAGTCTTTCCAAGCATCTTCATCATCTATTCGTTGTTGCTCCTTAGCTTCCCACTTTACCTTTTCTTCAGCCTTAGTTCTTTGAAGTTCCTCCAAAGCCTGTCTGCCTAGTTCCTTAATATGATCGTGTACATATGTTTTCCAATTATAAGCTAAGTTCATTTACAGTTAATTACATTGTCATTGTTTTATGGAATGATGTGTACCTCTAGAGTTAAACTTGTTCCACCTTCAGTTGCTGCCTTTTTCCCTTTGTCTATTTTGGCTTGATGAAGCTTCTTAAGTGCAATTAGAGGCTTTTTTGAACCAAATGAGGTACTCTTTGATGTACCATCTTGTTTCTTTAAGATTGGAGTTGTATCATTGGCTTCTGAAACTGGCATAACAGGGTCAGCCATGTCTACTGGCTTATCCTGTGTAGACTGTAAACCACTTACATCCCCTTCATTCTGGTGTCTCACTTTGTTGTTCATAAGGAACATCATAGAAATTCTTTGGTTTAGGTCTTGGGGGATTCTTTCAATTGTTTATGTTGTGCCGAGACTCCCAACACTTATGGCAATGAATCACTCTTCCAACCCTACTAATTTCATGGTCATTTTCTAAAGGATTCCTAATCCTTTGTTTCCTAGATCTGCCTGGCATTTTTCTTTCTTGAGGTGGTAATGTTTTTTCAAGGTTTGTTCTCTTCCATACACTAGAACCAAGGACTGGTCTAATGGAGTGCTTATAACAGTCAATCCAATTGGACTTGGAATACCAGTCACTGACACCTATTTCTGGCTTCATACCTAGGTGAGAATAAACAGCTACAACATGGACACATGGAATACCTGTTAGCTCCCACATTCTGCATCCATAATTTTTTTTTCAACATTCACACCATACCCATGGTCATCTCTTCTAACCTCAATTTCTTGGTAACCACTCCGGAACACCACCTAGTTCCTATCATAGTGTAACAACTCATCATTATAAAAATTTATACTAAATGTTAGACATTATTTGTACACAACACTTTAAGTATTGTACCTTAGTTTAACTGTATGAATCTCTAACATCTTCTTAGCAAATGGAGTAATTCCATCTGTGTGTTTCACGACTTTCTTGTTAAGGACCCAAATCCTTTGCATAATGTATATCCTGATGTCTTCTAACATGGTAATTATGGGCTTTCCTCTAGCCAAAAGTATTCTAGAGTTAAAACTCTCAGACATGCCATTTTCAAATGCTGCAAAACATCTGTCCATTTCAAAGTAAGCACGACACCATGTATTTGGATTCTTGTCAACTAACCATTTGTATGCATTATCATCTAGTTTCTTGATTACCTCCATAACTTGGTGAAAGTGCTCAGGTATTGTGCAGGAAACAGCCCACCAAAACAATCTCTTGTATTGTAAGCCACTCCATTTCTTCTTGAAATTTGCCTAAATGTGTCTTGCACATTGCATGTGCTCTGCCTCCCCCAGCCAAACTTTAACAGCTTCAATTAGACCCTATATTGATTGTATTTATTAAATGTTAGCATAATACATATAAGAAAGTTATAGTTAAGTGTTAACATTTATAGACATAAGTGATAGATGTCTTACCTTATGTCCATCTGATATGACTGTAAGACCTACGCTATTGTTCAATCCAAGGTCATTGTAGATCAAGACCAAGAACCACATCCAGTTATGCTTGTTTTCCACCCCTACAACAGCCCAAGATATAGGAAACATTTGATTGTTAGCATCCATTCCCATTGTAGTAAGTATCTGCCCTTTGCAAGTGTGTGACAAAAAGCACCCATCCAAACCAATCACTTTTCTACACCCAGCTTTCCAGCCTTCCTTTGGTCCAGCAAAACAGACATAAAATATTTTGAAATATGTAAGCCCATCATCTTTTTCTTCCAAATCTATGTGACAGGTTGAACCAGGATTATAGTCCAACAAGGCTTGCCTGTAGTCCCATAGCCTACTATAATGGTCTATTAAGCCACCTTCATGGTCAAACAATGCCATCTATTTTGCCCTTCTACATTGAACTATATTCACATTAATCATGAACTTTTATCTGATTGAATTTTGCATAAACCTATGACTTATATTAGGGTTATTAATGATTTCCCTAGCATAATGCTCAGCTATCCATTTGTATGTAACCAATGCACCTAAATTGTAGTTTCTGCAACACTTGTGAGCAGGGTAGAGGGATTTGATTTGAAATGACCTTACATTGCCCATCCAACTAGCCCATAGCCTAAACGGACAGTCCACCTCGGCCATCACATACTCCTTTTCTTTTGCCTTTCTTTCAGCCCAATTAGCTTTTGATGTTTCACTCCTTTTGCGGGGCTCACCTAATTTGCCTTTACCTTTGCCTATAACAATGTCTGAGCTTGTTTCTTCACTAGCATATGTCTCAATTAGATTGCTTTCTTCTAAAGATTGTTTTACCTCTTTTACCAGCAAACTTACCAGCACTAACATCCCTACCACACTTTATTAGTATTCTATGACTCTCATTGTGTAAATACCACAACTGGTAACCATTTTTGACTCCATAGTTAGCTAAGAAGTTTGTAAGTTGTAATGGGTTCTCAAACTTCATACCTAGTACTGGTTCACATTCATCCCATGGTGTATCAGGATTAAAATTGGGGTATTGAAAGTCTTTCCTAACTTTGTATCTAGGTTCAACAAAACTATCATCAGGATCATGATACTCTATCATTAACTGTCCCAATTCTCCATGACCTTCAGGTTTGTCATTCTCATTGTCACCCACAAACCTACCCTTACCAACTAGCTTATTCAACCAAATGTCAGTGGTTGTAAGCATAGGAATGTCTACATTGTCCTCTCCCTCATTTTAGAAGTCAATGTGTTCAGGCAAGTCATCCAATTGATCATCCTTACTAACATCATCAAAGTCACTATCACTAGAGTATGATTGTAACCTATCCTCATTAACCAAATTAAAAACATCATACCCATGGTGTTCAGTGTAAACAGACAAATGACAATCATTCTCAAATAAGCATTCTACAAATTCTTCTACATGGGCATCATTAGCAATGGGTCTCAAACTCATATACATTGGAACACCAGGTAGAGTATAGAAGATGGCTACAGGTGCTACTAACACTAACCTACGGATAATCGAGAAGAAATCTTCATACTTAATACCTTCGAAGTCAATATCATCAATTACACGTTGGTCACCAGTGGTATATGAGACGGGATTGCCTATAAACAACCCATCGTGGTGCAAATCCACCACAAACTTCGCCATTCGTTTCCAATTTTCCTGCAATTAGAAAGATTAAAAATTAGGGCAAAACGATGGAATCATCATATTATAACAATGGAAACATCACATTAATTAACTTCAATTGACCATAAATAAAATTAGGGTTCATAAACTGGAAATCATCAGATTAAAACAATAGATTAAATGGAATCATGAGTTTAAATCAATGGAATTATCAGATTAAAATAATAGATTACCAAAATCGATTAATTGAGTAAGAACAATTTAGGGGTCATAAACTAGAAATGGTAATGGGAGAAAAGAGAAGATAAGCGTGTGATTATATACGTACCAATGTTTATATTATTAGGTTTAGTTTTGTTAAAAAACAAACAAACGTGGAATCTAAAATCCACGTAACCGGTGGTAAAATTTTGTTCAACGGTAAAAGTCAAAACATTTGACCAAGTCAAACTGTTTTACCTAGGTGGCAAGTGTGAAAATAAAACATAAAAAAGTTCGATGGGCATAATGGATAATTTGAGAAAGTTCGATGGGCATAATGGATAATTTGAGAAAGTACATTGTGTATTTTTGACATTTACCCTTTTAATCTATATTTATTTCTTCAAAAATTTAGGATGATCACCGGCTCCCTTGTCACCAGGTCACCAACTTCCTTTACTTTTCTCGAACCAGAAACTAAACAATTACAAATTTACAGGTTTCGTTTAATCTATAAAACAATGTGTTAATCTTACCAAGACTATTAAGAAATGACATTACACTAGAATCTTACGATCTTGATTCGACTTTACGATCTCGATCTTGCAAAGACAAAAACAATCATATGTAGTATCCCAATCTTAAAAACCTTGGTATACACTATTTCTACTCCATATACAACAGAAATGTAGCTAATCCTGCCGAAACAAGACATGAAGGATGTGAAATGTAGAGATATCTTAACTCTTTCTCAGAGATAAACTCGAAAGTAAAAAGACTGTTTTCAGTAGAACTTTGGTCAATATCGTTTGCATATGGGTGTTATTCAAGGGAAAATAAGAGAGCAAATGCACATACGTCTACTCCATATAAAAATGAGTAATGTTCGATTTTCGATATTCCTTTTTAAAACTTACGTTTTCATTTTTGTAAACTAGACGAGTACCATGCATATCAACGAGATTTTATAACAACCAATGGTTATAATGATACTTTGGTTATACAAAACATTACACATAATACTTTACCAAAATATCATTACATGTATATATCACTATAAAATCTTGATATCTCCTATCAATGCTTTAACGCCCACACCGGATATGGACCGAACTGTCTCACGACATTCTGAACCCTCACGCAGTTGTTAAAAAATAATCTTTTACACTCTTCCCAAAATACATTTCGAAACCGAAACAACATTTGAGGGAGCTTCGACTTTGAGTTCAGTTTTGGCATCAGTTTTTTGTTTAAATACTGACAAGTTTTGAAACCGAACATTTAACATACGATAGTAAAACAAAAAGTTTTACACTCTTTTACACATTTCTCAAAATAAGTTATGTGCCCGGTTTGGCGTTACCGTCTTCTTTGAACTAGAAACTATTCATCGTAATATATCTTAAGATCCTATGCTCAAAATCAGGATTCTATAAGATCTTAAGAATGCGAAGATCATATGTAAGATCAGGGTCGTTTTGCTTTGCAATATCGTAAAATTCGTAAGATTCTAAGATCAGGATACGATTAAGTTCAAAACCAAACTGAATTGAAAATCTCGGATCGAAAACTGAATTTGAGAAAAAGATAAACCGAAACCGAACCGAAGTAAGCCAAACAAAATTGAAAACGAATCAAACCGAACCAAATATGTAGTTTATACCTATTTTTGTTGGTTTTAACCCGAAATCAAACCGAACAAGACAAAATCGAAATAAATATGTAGAATTGATAACCAAACTTAAAATGACGGATTCAGCTCAATTTATCGGTTCAATTCAATTTTCAATTTGTTTTGCTAAGCCCTAGGTGTATACCAATTAGTTTACCTAGCAAGATAAACATAAGAGTTAACTGTATTTTTGTCATGTTTTCACTTTGGTATAAAATCTCAAATAGTTTTGATTTTGGTCCAAAAGTAATCTAACTTACTAAAAGTAGACTAAAAGTGAAGAATAGTTTCGATTTTGGATCAAAGTGAAGAAATAATTTCGATTTTGAATTAAAAGTAGAAAAATAGTTTACCTTTTAGACCAAAATCAAAACTATTTTAATTTTTGAATCAAAAGTAAAAACGAGACTAAACTGACAAAAAAATTAGTTAACTAAACATGAGTTTTTTTTTTATATTTTTTATTTACCTTAATGGTTAAGGTTAAAATAGAGATGAGCTCGGGACCAATCCTGTCCTAAACCTGTCCTGATTTAGTACTCCTTATTTTTTTTCTGATTTAAAAAGTTATGTAATGATCTTGTATCAAACGGGATTCGAGTATCGGTACTGGTACTGATATCGGTACCGGTACCGAGAAATCAGGATTTTCCCGTTTTTTTCCGGAAATTTCCTGATTTGGTACTGGTCTCGAATTTTTTTACCTTATTTCATAGTTCTGGTCCGAACGGAATTCAGGTACCGAAAATCAATACGATTCCATATACTATTCAAGTTAGGATTCGAGATTCGGGTCAAAATGCCCGTCCTTACTTAAACTAAATCCCAACCAAACAACATATAAAAAGTCAAACAAAAGACACAAACAATCTTCATCTTCCCCAACAAAAAAAAAAACACAGACACACAGTGAATCTTGAATCTTGATTCTTGATCAAAGATGCACGGAAGACCTCGTAGATCATTACCACCATCAGTCCAAGAACAAAATGCTTCATCGGAAAAAGCCCAAGAAATCAGATCACTTCAATCTCAGTTCTTTCACAATCACCATAACAAAATGTATGTTTTTTTTATTCTTTTTTTGGGTTTTTAGTATTGGATTTTGATGTTAAGCAATACCCAGATTCCAAAATTTGATTTTTGTTACTTAATTTTGTGTAAGTTGTGTTTATTTATGTGATAATGTAAGTATCTGCTTTTTTTTTTTTTTTTTTTTTTTTTTTGGTTTTTTAGTATTGGATTTTGATGTTGAGCAATACCCAGATGTCAAAATTTGATTTTTATTACTTAATTTTATGTAATTTGTGTTTATTTATGTGAAAATGTGAGTATCTGCTTTTTTTTTTGGTTTTTTAGTATTGGATTTTGATGTTGAGCAATACCCATATTTCAAAATTTGATCTTCATAACTTAATTTTATGTAATTTGTGTTTGTTTATGTGAAAATGTTGTGTTTTTGTTTATATATATAGTTTGCTAGATCTATAAAATCTTCAAATGTTGGTTTTTAGAGACATAAGCCGAAATCAGATAAGCGCGAGAATTAAACACCCCAGTTAACTTAATGCTGAGTAATACCAAGTTCACTAAGTGTTTGTTTTAACTTATATGTGGCTTATGAGCTTAGAGCCCCAATTTTCCGGCTTATTTTGCGACTAGTGGGGTTATATAAGTTTATATGATGTGGTGTGGTGAACTTATATAAGCCAACAAGTATCCAAATAAGGCAGAAAATTGAAGTTATGAAATATAAGCCCGATATCAAATAAGCTCATAAGCCCACATATAAGCTTAAATAAACAGGGGTGTTTGTTTTGGCTTATTGCTTATGTGGTTTTGGGCTTATGTTTCGTAACTCACTTTTTGTGGCTTATACATAATAAAATGTATAAGCCCAAACCAAATAAGCCATAAGCCCGCTAAATAAGCTTTTATTAGCACACAAGTCATAACTCAAAGCCAACAAAATTAAATCACTCCAATCTCGGTTCTTTCACAACCACCATAATAAAATGTATGTTTTTTTTAATCTTTTTTTTTGGTTTTTTAGTATTGGATTTTGATTTTGAGTAATACCCAGATTCCAGAATTTGATTTTTATAACTTAATTTTATGTAATTTGTGTTTATTTATGTGATAATGTAAGGGGCTGTTTGTTTTAGCTTATATAACGTAAGCCTATTTCGGCTTATATAACATAAGCCTCAATTTTGTGGCTTATTTGAAGACTTATGGGCTTATCTAAGTTTGTTTTGATATAATAAACTTATATAATAAGTCACCAATAAGCTTAAAAATTTAGGGTTTATGAAATATAAGCCGAAATATGGCTTATTTTCGGCTTATATAATGTAAGCCCCAATTTTGTGGCTTATTTTGAGACTTAGGGGCTTAGATAAGTTTATCATGATATAATAAACTTATGTCAGCCCATAAACCTCTAAATAAGCCACAAAATTAGGGCTTATGTTATGTAAGTCTAAATGGGCTTATATTAGTATTGGATTTTGATGTTGAGCAATACCCAGATTCCAAAATTTGATTTTTGTTACTTAATTTTGTGTAATTTGTGTTTGTTTATGCGATAATGTTGTGTTTTTGTTTATATATATAGTTTGCTAGATCTGTAAAATCTTCAAATGTTAGTTTTTAGCATAAGCCGAAATAGATAAGCGCGAGAATAAGGTTAATTAAACACCCTAGTTAACTTAATGCTGAGCAATACCAAGTTGATTAAGTGTTTGTTTTAACTTATATGTGGCTTATGAGCTTAGAGCCCCAATTTTCCGGCTTATTTTGCGACTAGTGGGGTTATATAAGCTTATTATGATGTGGTATACTTATATTAGCCCTCAAGTATCCAAATAAGCCAGAAAATTGGAGATTATGAACTATAAGCCATAATCAAATGACCTCATAAGCCCACATACAAGCTTAAATAAACAGGGATGTTTGTTTTGGGCGTATGTTTCGTAACTCACTTTTTGTGGCTTATACATAATAAGCATATATTAGCCACAAAATGTGAAGCTTATGAAACATAAGCCCAAAAGCAAATAAGCCAGAAGTCCGCTAAATAAGCTTTTATTAGCACACAAGTCATACATAACTCAAAGCCATGAAAATCATCAAATCACTCAAATGTCCAATCTCAGTTCCTTAACAAAATGTAATCTTTTTTGTTTTTTGTTTTTTTAGTATTGGATTTTGATGTTGAGCAATACCCAGATTTCAAAATTTGATTTTTTTTTACTTAATTTTATGTAATTTGTGTTTATTTATGTGAAAATGTGAGTATCTGCTTTTTTTTTTTGGTTTTTTAGTATTGGATTTTGATGTTGAGCAATACCCAGTTTCCAAAATTTGATTTTTATAACTTAATTTTATGTAATTTGTGTTTATTTATGTGAAAATCTTGTGTTAGATCTATGACATCGCTAAGTGTTAATTAAACAGTACCCCAAGTGTTTGTTTTAGCTTATATGTGGCTTATGAGCTTTTTTTCTCGGCTTGTTTTGCGACTTATTTTGTTTTTTTTAGTATTGGGGCTTATATTTCATAAGCCCCATTTTTCCGGCTTATTTTGTGACTTGTGGGGGGTTATATAAGTTTATATGATGTGGTGTGGTGAACTTATATAAGCCCACAAGTATCCAAATAAGGCAGAAAATTGGAGATTATGAAATATAAGCCAGATATCAAATAAGCTCATAAGCCCACATATAAGCTTAAATAAACAGGGGTTTTTGTTTCGGTTTATTGCTTATGTGGTTTTGGGCTTATGTTTCATAACTCACTTTTTGTGGCTTATACATAATAAAATGTATAAGCTCAAACCAAATAAGCCATAAGCCCGCTAAATAAGCTTTTGTTAGCACACAAGTCATAACTCAAAGCCAACAAAATCAAATCACTTCAATCTCAGTTCTTTCACAATCACCATAATAAAATGTATGTTTTTTTTAATCTTTTTTTGGGTTTTTAGTATTGGATTTTGATGTTGAGCAATACCCAGATTCCAAAATTTGAACTGTTTTAGTTGGTTTTATGTAATTTGTGTTTGTTTGTGTGAAAATGTTGTGTTTTTGTTCTTATTTACAGTTTGTTGGATCTAGGAAATCGCTAAGTGTTAATTAAACAGTACCCAAGTGTTTGTTTTAGCTTATATGTGGCTTAAGAGCTTATTGGTAAACTTATATAAGCCCACAAGTATCCAAATAAGCCAGAAAATTGGAGATTATGAAAATTATAAGCCATAATCAAATAAGCTCATAAGCTCGGTGTTTGTGTCGGCTTATATTAGCCGAATGTTCCTGCTTATTTTGTGACTTGTGGGGTTATATGAGCTTATTATGATGTACTTATATTAGCCCACGAGTATCCGAATAAGCCAGAGAATTAAGCTCATAAGACCACATATAAGCTTAAATAAAGAGGGGTGTTTGTTTTGGCTTATTGCTTATGTGGGGGCTTATGTTTCGTAACTCACTTTTTGTGGCTTATACATAATAAAATGTATAAGCCCAAACCAAATAAGCCATAAGCCCGCTAAATAAGCTTTTGTTAGCACACAAGTCATAACTCAAAGCCAACAAAATCAAATCACTTCAATCTCAGTTCTTTCACAATCACCATAATAAAATGTATGTTTTTTTTAATCTTTTTTTGGGTTTTTAGTATTGGATTTTGATGTTGAGCAATACCAAGATTCCAAAATTTGATTTTTATAACTTAATTTTATGTAATTTGTGTTTGTTTATGTGATAATGTGAGTATCTGCTTTTTTTTTGGTTTTTTAGTATTGGATTTTGATGTTGAGCAATACCCAGATTCCAAAATTTTATTTTTATTACTTGGTTTTGTGTAATTTGTGTTTATTTATGTGAAAATGTGAGTATCTGCTTTTTTTTTGGTTTTTTAGCATTGGATTTTGATGTTCAGCAATACCCAGATTCCAGAATTTGATTTTTATAACTTAATTTTGTGTAATTTGTGTTTATTTATGTGAAAATGTGAGTATCTGTTTTTTTTTTGGTTTTTTAGTATTGGAATTTGATGTTGAACAATACCCAGATTCCAAAATTTGATTTTCCTAACTTGGTTTTGTGTAATTCGTGTTTATTTATGTGAAAATGTAAGGGGCTGTTTGTTTTAGCTTATATAACGTAAGCCTATTTCGGCTTATATAACATAAGCCTCAATTTTGTGGCTTATTTGAAGACTTTTGGGCTTATCTAAGTTTTGTTATGATATAATACACTTATATAAGCCCATAAGTCACCAATAAGCTTAAAAAATTAAGGTTTATGAAATATAAGCCGAAATATGGTTTATTTTCGGCTTATATAATGTAAGCCCCAAATTTGTGGTTTATTTTGAGACTTAGGGGCTTAGATAAGTTTATCATGATATAATAAACTTATGTCAGCCCATAAACCTCTAAATAAGCCACAAAATTAGGGCTTATATTAGTATTGGATTTTGATGTTAAGCAATACCCAGATTCCAAAATTTGATTTTTGTAACTTAATTTTATGTAAATTGTGTTTGTTTATTGAAAATGTTGTGTTTTTGTTCTTATCTACAGTTTGTTAGATCTAGGAAATCGCTAAATGTTAATTAAACAGTACCCAAGTGTTTGTTTTAGCTTATATGTGGCTTATGAGCTTTTTTCTCGGTTTATTTTGCGACTTATTTTGGTTTTTAGTATTGGGGCTTATATTTCATAAGCCCCAATTTTCCGGCTTATTTTGCCACTTATCTTGCGACTTGTGGGCTTATATAATATGTTTATATGATGTGGTAGACTTATATTAGCCCACAAGTATCCAAATAAGCCAGAAGATTGGAGGTTATGAAAATTATAAGCCATAATCAAATAAGCTCATAAGCACGGTGTTTGTTTCGGCTTATATTAGCGGGTGTATGGCTTATGTGGTTTTCGGCTTAAGTTTCATAAGCTCATTTTTTGTGGCTTATGTGAAAATGTTGTGTTTTTGTTTTATTTACAGTTTGTTAGATCTATTAAATCTTTAAATGTTAATTTAGCACAAAAGGATTAGGATTATAAGCCGAAATTAGATAAGCAGTAGACTAAGTTTAAATGAACATCCCATGAGTTGATTAATTGACCTTATTTTTTGCGCTTATGAGGTTATCTGATTTCGGCTTATTTCGAGACCTTATGTAAGTATATAAAGATATAATAATAAGCTTATATAAGCTGAAAAAGTTTAGGGTTATGAAAACATAACCCCAAATCAGATAAGCGCGAGAATAAGTTAGCTAAACACCCCGTGAGTTGATTAACTAACCTTATTTTCGCGCTTATGAACTTATCTGATTTCGCCTTATGTTTTCATTAGCCTAACTTTTCCGGCTTACCAGACTTTATATAAGCTTTTTATCTCATAATAAGCTTAGATATGCATGTAAGTCTCTAAATAAGCCGAAAAAATTTAGACTTATGAAAGCATAAGCCGAAATCAGATAAGCTCACAAGATTATGCAAACACCACAACAGAATGTAACTTAGGCTTGTATAGCCGGATTATGGCTTTTTTGGTTTTGGGCTTATGCTAGATCTATGAAATCTTCAAATGTTAGATTTTAGACACATAAGCCGAAATCAGATAAGCGCGAGAATAAGGTTAATTAAACACCCCAGTTAACTTAATGCTGAGTAATACCAAGTTCACTAAGTGTTTGTTTTAACTTATATGTGGCTTATGAGCTTATTTGTTATTCGGCTTATATTTCATAAGCCCCAATTTTCCGGCTTATTTTGCGACTTGTGGGGTTATATAAGTTTATTATGATGTGGTAACTTATATAAGCCCACAAGTATCCAAATAAGCCAGAAAATTGGAGATTATGAAATATAAGCCGATATCAAATAAGCTTATAAGCCCACATCAAAGTGTTTGTTTTATGTAATTTGTGTTTATTTATGTGAAAATCTTGTGTTTTTGTTCTTATTTACAGTTTGTTAGATCTAGGAAATCGCTAAATGTTAATTAAACGGTACCCAAGTGTTTGTTTTAGCTTATATGTGGCTTATGAGCTTATTGGTAAACTTATATAAGCCCACCACAAGTATCCAAATAAGCCAGACAATTGGAGCTTATGAAAATTATAAGCCATAATCAAATAAGCTCATAAGCATGGTGTTTGTTTCGGTTTATATTAGCGGACGTATGGCTTATGTTTCATAAGCTCGTTTTTTGTAGCTTATGCGAAAATGTTTTATTTACAGTTTGTTAGATCTATTAAATCACCAAATGTTAATTAAGCAATACCCAAGTGTTTATTTTAACTTATATGTGGCTTATGAGCTTCTTTGTTTTTCGGTTTATATTTTATCAGCCCCAATTTTCCGGCTTATTTTGCGACTTGTGGGGTTATGTAAGTTTATTATGATGTGATGTGGTGAACTTATGTAAGCCCAAAAGTATCCAAATAAGCCAGAAAGTTGGAGCTTATGAAATATAAGCCGATATTAAATAAGCTCATAAGCCTATAAGCTTAAATAAACAGGGGTGTTTGTTTCGGCTTATTGCTTATGTGGTTTTGGGCTTATGTTTGGTAACTCACTTTTTGTGGCTTATACATAATAAGCATATATTAGCCGCAAAAAGTGAAACTTATGAAACATAAGCCCAAACCACATTAGCGATAAGCCCGCTAAGTAAGCTTTTATTAGCACACAAGTCATACATAACTCAAAGCCATGAAAATCAAATCACTCCAATCTCAGTTCCTTCACAATCAATAGTGCTTGTACTTATAAGGGTGTTTGTTTAATTAACCTTACTTTCGCGCGTATGAGCTTATCTGATTTCGGCTTATATGATATGTCTTTATTTATTTATTTACAGCTCGTTAGATCTATCAAATATTTAAATGTTAATTAAGCACAAAAGGGTTAGGGTTATAGGCGAAGTTAGATAAGCGCGAGGATAATTTTAATTGAACACCCCATGATTTGATTAATTAACCTTATTTTTCGCGCTTGTGAACTTATCTGATTTTGCCTATGTTTTCATTAGCCTATTTTTCCGGCCTTTTTTCCAGACATTATATAACTTTATTTTGTCATAATAAGCTTATCTAAGTATGCAAAGTCTCGAAATAAGCCAAAAAGAGCCGAAATCAGATAAGCGCGAAAATAAGATTAAGCAAACACCACAACAGAATATAACTTATCATCACTTGATATTTTTTGTTGTAGTATTGGATTTTGATGTTGAGCAATACCCAGTTGCCAAAATTTGATCTTTGTAACTTAATTTTTATGTAGTTTGCGTTTATGTGAAAATGTTAGTCTTTTTATTTTTATTAACAGTTTGTTAGATTTATGAAATCTTTAAATGTTGATTATTTATCTATCTATTTATAATAAAAGGTAACCCTTTATGCTTAGGCTTATATAGCCGGCTTTTGGCTTATTTGGTTTTGGGCTTATGTTTCATAAGCTCATATATTTGTGGCTGATTTTGAAACTTTTTGGTTTATAGAAGCTAATAATGGCATTATAAGTTGATATAGGCCGAAAAGTTTCAGAATAAGCTACAAGAAGTAAGTTTATGAAATATAAGCCCAAAACCAAATAAGCCATAAGCCTGCTATATAAGCTTAAACAAACACTCCACGAAAGGAGCATTGGAGATAAACCTTATTTTCGCGCTTATTAGCTCATCTGATTTCGCCGTATGTTTTCACAAGCCTATATTTTCCGCCTTATTTCGAGTCTTTGTAAAAGTTTATTATGTCATAATAAAGCTTATATAAGCACGCAAGTCTCGAAATAAGCCGAAAAAAATTTAAGCTTATGAAAAATAAGCCCAAATCAGATAAGCTCATAAGCGCGAAAATAAGGTTAAAAACACCCCATGAATCCATTGATCTGTTTTTTTATATGATTAATGAATGAGGTGTGATGTCGTAGATATACAAAGGAAGCATTGGATGTAAATAAGAAGCTGATTGAAGCGAATCCCGAGTTTATGACTTTATGGAATTATCGGAAGTTGGCGTTTGAGGAGAAGGTTCAAGCCCTTATTATGGACGAATTAGACGAGAATGTTCAAGCCCTTATTAAGGAAGAATTAGACGTTGTAAGTCCATATCTTTTATCAGCATATAATATGATAGTAAAATCTAGGGGTGGAAACGAGCCGAGCCGAGCTCGAGCTCGCCAGGGCTCGAGCTCGGCTCGTTTAAGTTTTACAAAGCTCGAGCTCGAGCTCGGCTCGTTTCGAGCCTTATTATTTAGGCTCGGGCTCGACTCGTGGTATGGTAGACAAGCTCGGGCTCGGCTCGAGCTCGACTCGTTTATACAATTTTGCAATGTAAACATAAAATTTGGCTCGAGCTCGGCTCGTAATAGACCTAAATTAGGCTCGTTAATAAGCTTGTTATTAAGCTCGTTAAGAAGCTCGTATATAAAACATTAGGCTCGTTTAGGCTCGCGAGCCCAAACGAGCTTTGTACGTAAAGCTCGGGCTCGAGCTCGTTTAATAAACGAGCTGCAACTTAGGCTCGAGCTCGGGCTCGAACTCGTTTAGGCTCGGCTCGTTCGAGCTTTTTACCGATCCGATCCCGAGCTTTTCACGAGCAGCTCGGCTCGTTTCCACCCCTAGTAAAATCTATATTCATCAACATGAAATAAGCAGCTTCGAAAAATTAGTGCTTAAATATAAGCTGATAAGCCATACCCAACACCCGCAACCTACAAGTTAATGCTGTCTTTTGCTTCCTGCTAGTAGTTGTAAATCAATGGCGGTGATTACACGTAATGCTAGGTGAGAATGTGCTAATCAGTGTTTGCAAGAGCTAAGGCAGCTTTGACTTTTATCATTTAATAGACGAAAAGTTGAAAACTAGCCTGTCGAAAGATTTAAGAAAATGGTTATGCTCGAATGTGATAAGATATCGACTATGTGTGTAGGCAGAGAATGCTTTAAAGAAGAACTTTAAATCTTACGGAGCTTGGCATCACCGGAAATGGGTAGTAAGCAAAGGGAATACTTCAACAGAGGATGAAATAGAGCTTTTAAATAAATTCCAGAAGGTGGACAAGCGTAATTTCCACGCATGGAATTACCGAAGGTAATGACGTGTGTTTGATGATATATTTAATTGACGGACTGTGTAGTTTAAGTGGAACTTTTTTTTTGTTATGCACGATTCAGATTCATAGCAGGACTAAAGAACATACCAGACGAGAAGGAGCTCAAATATACTACAGATATGATAGATGAGGAGTTCAGTAATTATTCGGCTTGGCATAATCGTAGGTATTACCATCTACTTTAAATTCGCTAATTTGCATGTGGCACTGTGGTTCAAGGGGATATTAGGAGGGACCACTTCGTATATTAGGGTTTCGGATATTCGTTTATCGTTATATAGGTAGTTTAATAGAAGACTTATGTTTTCTTGACCAGGAAAAGTGATAATCTTAACGTGCCCCTTTGCTGTCTTCATATTCGATGTATCTAATGACTCGATATTTTCTTATTTGATGACTTGTGTAGTGTACTCTTATCTCGTCTGCTGGAGAAAAAGGCGGAAGGATATTTTCCGAAGGAGATGATCTTAAAAGAAGAGTATGAGTATGTACGTCATGCAATTTTTACTGATGAGACTGATCAGAGCGGGTGGTTTTATCATCTCTGGCTTCTCGATCAGACTGTTAAAGCCGGCATGCCTACTTTGGTATCTTCATGGCCTCCTCATGGTTCTGATATTGATCGAGTAACCTTTCCTGTCGTTCTCTATTTTGATGAACCAGTTGAAGGCATAAGCTCGCATACAGTTATAGTCGGAACTGAGAATGACATATTTAAGAATGTTACTTGGACCCCACTTTCAACAAATAAGTCTAAATGTGCTCAAGCCTGGATGACACATCTGAGCATTCCTCGTGAGGAAGTTAACTCGTCCAAAAGCGTTCAAGTCAAAATTAGCTCGGAGATGTCTGACGGAATTATTTCGCTCAGCGGTGTTACGAGTGGTCGACCCTGGTCTTTTGGATTTACTGTTTCTGTATGCCAAAATCCTCAACCTGCTGAAGGAAGAAATATAAGGAGGTTGTCGTATGCAGATGAAAGTTTCTGTACAGTCGACTCAGATTCAAACAGGGCAGGCGTGCTTACATCATATCTGGAGTCGAAAACAAGTGATTATGAGCAACCCCCGTCCTCACAATGGAAGTCTGAGACGATTGCTACCCAAATAGATAACTATCGAGAATTGGTTACATGTGCAATTGAGTATGTTCGACCTCCTTTCTGCTAATCCGAAGCTAATGAAATGCTCTTATTATTTTTTAACTTTTATTTATCTATTTGATAGTAAGAAAATTGGGAAGCTCACAGTCGCGAGATTATTGACGGCATATGATGCTATGATGTCAACTGGTACTCCAAATGTTGCTAACGTCGAGGAAGTTCTGCAACTGTATACCGAATTAATGGAGTTAGACCCCGCACATAACCAATATTACAAGGATGAGTACAGCTTGGCGTTGTTAAAGCAGGTAAATGTTCCTTCACGTATCTTATGATGTGGCAATTCTGGTCTACGTGGAATGAACGATTTGGTTACGGTCAATGTGAATGCAGGTGACGTCTAGCAAGGAGTCTTTATTGAAGTACTGTTGCGAGTATAAAGAGCCGATTTCTTCGAATATCACTGATTCTTTGTGTTTAAGATTAACTAATTTATCATTATCACGAATTGGATCTTTTGAGCGGTTATTGTGGGTGCAGAGTCTCGATCTCAGCCACAACCAACTTCATTCTGTTGAAGGTAAAATATCTATCCTTATTAAAATCGAACATGTACTTGTTCTGTGAGCTAATTTGCCTGCTAGAATACTTATATATTAAAATTGGTGTAAGGGGGTGTTTGTTTTAGCTTATGTAATGGGCTTATATAAGCCATTTATGGCTTATATAAGCCTATGTTTAATAAGCTTATAAGCCAATGGCTTATATAAGCTTAAGTTAACATGAGGGTAAAATGGTAAATACGTTATATAAGCCCAAACCTTCATAAAAAAGCCACATTTTTGTGGCTTATCAAAACACCCATATATAAGCTTATAAACCCACTTATATAAGCTTAACCAAACACTTGGTTTGGGCTTATAAGCTTATATAAGCTAATAAGCTTATAAGCCCATTATATAAGCTAAAACAAACACCCCCTAAATGGCGGATGACACAGTATGCAGGCCTGATAATGTTTGGCTAGAGGTGGCGATTTTAACCTAGTTTTTTTAAGAACACATTCTGGTCAACCTGATCCCGATCCATACTGAATTATTCGTTTTGACCCAAGTTATAGGCTTAGGGTATGTTTGGCGTGTGAGCTTATCAAAGTTTATCGTAGCTTGAACTTTTGTTTTTAAAAAATAAGCTACTATTAAAAATAAGTCTCGTTTGGTTGACAGAGCTTGAAGGAGCTTGTTAAAAAAATAAGCTCTTAAATGGCATGCTAGTTAAAGTAGCATGTGAAATAAGCTCAAGCTACATGCTCCAGCATCCAGCTCCAACAACCCGCTCCAGCAATCCGCTCCAGCTCCTAAGAATGCCAAACACACCCTTAGTATTTCACAAATTTGATCTGCTGGTTCCGGTAGCACGCTACATGTTATATATCTGTCTTCAAATGCATTAAATACAAACGAATCACCGCTATTGAATTCCTTAACAGGACTGGAGGCTTTGCAGCTCCTCTCATGCTTAAACCTTAGTCACAATAAACTCGGCAGTTTCACGGCATTAGACCCTTTGAGACTCTTGAAATCATCTCTGAAAGTGTTGGATATCTCCTACAACGAGATAGGTGCACACACGGTAGACACGAGACGGTATCTGTGCTCATCTCCCATGTCACATACACTTGACTACGATGCAAAGTTTGAAGAATTCGCTAACGGTGATGCCAATCTAGTGTACTATTGGGATGCTTATTCGATTTTTGGAGGTTTGAATTTAACGCAGCTTGATATTGTCGGAAATGTTGCTGTTGATGAAAGGTTTGTGCTGTTTTTAGCTAAGTTAATGCCTGGATTAAAATGGCTCGACGGGAAAGAATTAAATTAGCTAGTGATCCGTTTACACTCCCGATTTACTCTATTACAAGATAGACATGTATTTTAATATACGAACATCATTTTTTTCTGTAGAATCTTAAGTTTTATTTTGAAAACTAAGTTCAAATTTTTTCGGTCTGGTGTCTTATAGCTGTACCTTGAAACTTGTATTTAAGCCGGCGTTGTGTTGTCGTGTACTTTTATGGTCATGTGTGTTCTGATTGTATCCGGGGTACCTGAATTCGAACCCTAGCCTCAGAAGTATATATTGTGGATACTGGACTACTGGTATAGGTGAGCAAACCGGTTTTTCAAAACTGGTTCGGTTTAAAAACCGGTTCGGTTTAAATCATCAAGTCAACAAACAAGTTTACCTTAAACCGGATCAGTTTGAAGCCGTTTTTTTTCTCTAGATTTTAGTCGGTTTTTAACCGGATTTGTTCGGTTTTAGCTGGTTAAAAACCGGATTTGATTAAGGCTCAACAACGCCGACCATTAAACATGGACTCGGTGATATAAAAACCAAGTCCAGATCTTTTACGGTTTAGAAAATATAACTACTTTAGCGGGTATTATCATACTTTCAACTTAATATAAATCGAGAAAGTAAAAACTTGTAAACAGATCATTTTTATAAAACCGAAGTGGTAGGACCCACACTTATCAGGAGAATATAGACCCGTCACATTCTGAAATAATAGGATCTGAGACCCGACTACCGTGAAATATTAAACTTGATCGTTTTGAAGTGATATAAAAATCAAAAACTGTAATTACTAATTTATGACTTATAAGCCCAAGATATAACCATATAGGTTTATGAGCCACTGTTGGGCCTACTAATAAACGGGCTTAGAAATAAATGGGCTTTGAAATGGTATATAAAATGATAGTGGTTACTAGATTAGGGGTGTTCATAATTTAAGTCTAACTTACAAAAATCGAACAAACTTGAAATCGAACAGAACATATAAGTCGAGTTTTGGTTCATATCTGAACCGGACCAAACTATTAATTCGATGTCAAGTTGGATATGAGTTTGACAAATGGACACGAAAATTAAAATTATAATAACATGTGAATATATTATCTATATTTATATATATATAATGATTATTAAAATTTAATCCTAACATATAAAAAAAAGTCTTTATACTTAAAATATCTTTTTTTCTAAATATTTATATAGTAATATATTTTTTTGTTAAAATATAATACCGAATTTAAATTCGATTTTGGATCTTTGTGTTGACCGAAACCTTTTTTTTACCCAAATATCTCGAATCGAATAAATCGAACAACTCAAAAACCGAACCACTAAACACCTCTAGCCAGATCACATTATTAAATAGAAGACTTAGATAGAATTTATTAATTTTGATTGAAACTTTATTTTTGAAACTAATAAAAGAAGCCTTTTATGTTACTTCATTGGTTTTATTACTACCATAACTACACTATTAAACGTTAATCAGTTAACTCTACCATTTAATTCTTATAAAGATACATTTTTTACCAAATTTTCATATTGTATGTCTAAACATAAACACAAATTTTCATATTTCGACACGGCAATGCTAAAACCAAAAACCGATATGTGGCTAGAAGATATGCTTGAAATTTGAGGTATACAGTTCCGAACTTATTTTTAGTTACAAATTCAAGGTTTTTAAGATTGATATTATACGTAGGGTGTTTGTATTTTTGCTGGATTGAAATCGTAAGATCGAATTAAATAACAAAACTTTAATTTAATGTTTAAATAACTTATATGCCTAGTTATTCGTATTCAAAAATTATTTTTATAACTAGTATCTATCGCCGTATTGCGCGAGTACTATGCTAGTTGTTATTTTTATAACATACTTGAACGTAACATATCGGTTTTAAATACTAGTAGTAAAATATCTAATCCGTGATTAAAAATATAAATATTTTACTTTTAGAAAACGCTTATAATTGACTTTGGTTATTTTATTATTTTACTTTAACCTAAATCACTTACTTATTTGTTTATTAGTTAGTTCTTTTGAGAGAAGTAATATTAGGTTACATAAAAAATTTACGATTTTGTGACAAGATCGAGCTGATATTTAACATTTTATGGGTATGTTTGACAAAAATAATTGATACTAGAACACTTTATGGTGCTGGAGATAAGATTATGAAAAGAGATTATTATTAAAATCATGAACCAGCTTTTGATTTTGAGAGATTATGGAAGATTATTTTTTAAAATCTTTTATAAACTGATATTCAAAAATTATTTTATAAATGACTTATTTTTTCAAAAAAATAATCACAACCTCTTCGTAATCTCCAAACATACCCTATGTCTTATAAGATCTTTTAAGTGATCGACTTATTTTTGCGAAAATTTTGTAAAGGCCTAAGATTTTAAATTTTTCATTAACATAAACAAAGGTTTAAAGAGGTAAGTTATAAGAATATATCATGTTATCTTGCTTGATTATTTTTTTACCAAATAATAACTAAACCATTTTCTATTTTTATTTATAAAACAAGTAAACACGATTAACGAGCTAATAAATATATATGTACCAAAAGACTAAATATGAGATGAAGTTTTTGTTTATTATTAAAAACTACCAAACACACTTGGTTATTATGAATGAAGATTTAACACTAAAGTTATCATCTTTCCTAAATTGTCTTGTAGCAAAACAAACCATGTACATTGATAATAAGCTAGCAGGCCATGTATTATATATGTCATACCTTTGTATTTCATAAAACCATGTACATTTATAATAATAAGGTAGCAGGCCATGTATTATTATGTCATATCTTTGTATTTCATAAAACCACCAATGACCATCACCACCAAAGTTATTTCAAAGTTCAAAATATGATATTTTCATGTTTGTATTGATTTTCTCAAGATAATTGAAAAGACATTGAAGGAAGACAATCTAATAAACATGAATGATATAGTTTACCTAATCGAGATTTCATAAGGCGTTTTCTGTTGTTCGTTACTTGCACACCACCTTTACTCACATAATAAATACCTTCATAAACACACACAACAATTCCAACAATACACACAACCTCTTTCATACTCAAATATTCCCTGAGTCGTATATTCATTTCACAAAAAAACAAACAAAAACAATTACGTTTCTCTTTATGGTAAAACAAACAAACAATGAAAGGCTTATAATTTAGAAAAAACTATGAGAAGACTAACGAAGGGTAAGACTCATAATGGTAGTCGCGGACACCCAAATAAGCCAACCGCAGTCGCTGATAGTTTCATGAAGTACAAGGGTACGACATAATACTACATGATTTTTAGCCTATTATTAAATGCTCATGTTTTACATTTTTTCTTCAAATTTAGACTTTATTAATGTTTGCTACAAGATAAAATTAGAAAGCTGATAACTTTAGTGTTAGATCTTTGTTTATAGTGATACCTATTGTGTTTGGTAGGTTTTTGATAGTAAAAATTACAATAGAAACTTGAGTAGATATTTATGTCAAGTTTTTTTTAACCAGCACATGTTTATTTTTAGCCTTACACTTTGTTTACTTATTTTAAAAATAACAATAAAAAAGATACCCATGGTGTTTTTTAGATCTATCCTTAAAATAATGTTATAAATAAATATTATGTTTATTTTTTTATTTAGCTTGTTATTTGATAAATAATAATCTAACTTATATCTTAAGTCTTTGTGTATGTCAATAAAATATTCTTTAGTAGTCTTTATTAATAAAAACTTAGGGTACGAGATCATGGTTTGTTTGCTTATAAAAAATATAAAAAATTGTAGTATATTAATCGTTTATATCAAATTAAAGAAAATTACAATAACCAGTAAGGAAATTTTAAAGACACGTAACGTAAATATATGCATAACATAAATATAAGCTCTAACCAGAACTTATAGTGTAACGAAGATCGAGTTTGGTATTAAAATTTTTTTTATTAAAGCATGTACTATTTAAACAAGGGTTTTTCCCATTCAAACTGATAGTTTTTTTTACTACAATGGCTCGTTACAAATATAAGGCCATAATTACAATAATTATATTTACTGATAATTATCTATGTTCAAATTTAGTGAAAACTCATTCTCCACTTAAATTTCCAACAATCCTTAACATAAATGGAGATCGAGTATAAACACATAAAGTTACAATAAAGTTTCAGTGGTTGATTCTTGCATATGATATATAGGTATTAATCTATGAGTTTGTCCTTGTGAAATATATAGTTAGCAATGAACTTGAATTGACATGTTGTTTGTGTAGATGATAATTTATGGTAATGAAAATATTCTTCGTGACACTATCAACTCATCATAGTCATGAACACTAAAATAGGTATGCAGAGCTCTTAGGAAGTACGGCCTCACATTCAGTGGCGGATCTAGTATGAAATCTAAGGTGCTTCCTTATGTAATCGAGTTTAAAAATTCACGGGCTAAACAAGTCAACCGTTTAATAAATCGAGTCGGGTTAGGTGCGATAATGATAGTCATAATGTCAAGGTATAAGGCTGTGCAACCAGAGACGGACACAGTATTTATATAACGGTGTTGTAAAAAAAATTATGATTATTAGTAATTAAGTTGTCTTATTAGGTAAAAAATGAGTGTTCCACATGTCGAAAAAATACTTATTTTATATAAAAAATACTCTCCGTGAACTAAAAAAAAGTGTATCTTATGCCACATTCAGCTCCCGCCCGATATAAGGTTATGCAAAATGATTTCTCGTAAAAAGATATATAAACTCACTGTACATGAACTAGCCGGGTACCCGCGCAATGAGGCGGCGTGTACCCGGTGATTAAATTGTTTGACGAAAGTGGTAAAAGTTTTGGCTGTGGAGAAGGTGGAAGTGGTGGCAGCAAGAAAAGTGGTAAAAGTTTTGGCTGTTGAGGAGATGCTGTTTTTTATACTACGTATTGTTTTATAGAAGTGAGAGAAATTGGGAATATAAATGTGCATTAGTAGGTGTTTTACAATAGTGTATATATATATGATTTCAAAAGCAGTTACTTGTTTCGCATATTTAAAGTGTACATCAATATATATGAAGTGTTACTTTTCATTAATAAAAACTTTGATGATGATAGTAAATGGCTAAGGGACTGTTACTTTTCAATTATAAAGATTATAATGATGTTTGTTACTACAAGAATGTGTAACATACGTTTTCCAAGTTGACTTGAAAATACACTATCTTAACTCAATTGTTAAGACTTCTTTTTTTAGCAATGTTTAGAGCTGAAAAGTTTAAGACTTCTAAATATGGAAAAAGACTTAACTCTTTTATAAAGTAGTAAGATTTCTATCAAAATATTATTTTGTCGAACTAAATAAACTTCTACTACGTACTCTCGTGTGAATATGTTCATGTTTTATTTTTGTAATTTCTAAAACAAATAAACAATTTGTATTAATCAATTAAAAATGAGAAATTGTGAATAAATATTACTGTATATGGTTAGTGAAAAAATTGTACATCTACAAAATGTATAGTACTTATTTTTTTTAACAAGCGTATAGTACTTATTTTGAAAAGTTGAAAAGAACAAAACAATAAATTAGAGTATACATTTCAACGTTCTTCTTTCTAGTTTCTAGTTGCAGGCGCAGCCATGTCCGGCTATTTCTCCAGGAGGTTTACTTTTATAAATTAATCCTTTACATTCTTTTTTTTTTCTTCCATTGTTCTTTGATTAAGATCTAAGGTGGTTCCTCACAATTTTCTAAGATAGGTCCTGAAATTTTTACCTATATCGCTTCTAAACAATCTTGAAGTCTAAGGTGGTTCCTAGGCACCACCAAGCCCATATTTACCTTCAAAACGACCCCACTTATCTCTCGCATATGTGATTTAATTTTTTTAATCATTAAAAGCCATAAGCATAACCTCACATCTTGCTAATAAGAACCAGCCATAATTTTTATTAGAACCCTTATATTTTTTGAGAGGTTAACCCGTCCCCCACCCCCATACAATTTATACTAGTAGGTTGTCATGTTGAACTTTGATCTTGCGATCTCCAGTTAGTTGGATTAGGTTTTTCTTCATTAAACTCATTCATTAACGAGGTTTAGTCCTATTCCTTTTGATCACTTATTAACTAACTCCGTGCTTAAGCCTTTCGTAACCACAAGTCATTTTTAATCATTGATTCCATCTTACTCATGGAAATAGACTTGAAACTAGAAACAGTCGTTCGAGTTTATCATTGTTTGAACAAGGCCATATTTGAATGTTTTTCATTTTCAAAGATGCGTTAACGAAATGTTGATGTAAATTCGCATCTCCCTTATTCACATCCACCACATCTTAGGTAACATTAGGCTCATTGTGCATTAGATATGGTCCACTCATTTTAATGGTTTCCCATCATCGCCAATTAATGCAAAATAACATTTGAATTTTAATATTACGAATTTTTGTAGCTAAGACTAGAAAGAGTGATGGTGAGCCCTAACCTCCTTGAGGTGCATCTCACCTGTGTACATCATTCCATCCAAACCAAGTCATGCACAAGGGAAGGAGAAAAGGGGTGTGAATGGTGATCAGCTAACCATCCGTGGGTTTAAATATTTGTGGGCCACCTTCTATGTCTTGCGAGTAATATTTTTAATTTTTTTTGTGATTGTATACATGAGGTATTTGGTAAAGCATATTTTATAGAAAGTGGGTGCATTCAGTAAAAAGTGAGGTATGGTAAACAAAACACTTGAATGATGAAGTGTGCTAAGAGAATTGAGATGAGAGAAAAAGATGAGATGTCGTTGAGGTGGATAGTGAGGCATGATGACCATGTGTCATGAAAACTTGGAAATGGATCTTAGCCTATACTATTACCACTAGACATACTTGTTTTGCCATCATTAAATCCATTTTTCTATTTAAGTCCTCTCTCTCCCCCGGATTTAAGAAACCACTCCTCATTCAAATACATGCAACCAGCCGTAGTTCACTAGCAATCAATGAATCACTTTCGCAAAGTATAAACAAAATCACATTATAGTTCTTATAAAAATGATGTTTATTATTGTATTCTTAACTAGGGAAAATCACCTAAGAATACATTAAACTTACCACTTTTTATGGTTATATGTAGTCAATTTTTTTCTCATTATACCAACGAACTATTAAATTTCAACCTTTGTGTGTATCAAGTGATCCTAATAAACATGTTTGTCCTACGTGGAATAGGTTACACTAATAATGGTCTATTTTTATTACAACAACAGTCCGTAGGACATTGGAGCGCGTGCTATTGTTTATATTTTTAATAGGATCAGTTTTGCTATTGCTAAAGGAGTGAGAGCCCAGATAGTATCTCGGCTTCTCACTAATTTCTTGTAAATCCTATTATTTTTAATGAAGTGTGGTTTATGATAAAAATAAATAAATAATAATAATTATAATAATAAAGGAGTCAGAGCTCAGATAGTATCTCGGCTTCCCACTAACTTTTTGTTTTCTATGACTCAAGACATTGGAGAACGTGGTGCTGCTCATATTTTTAATAGAATTAGCTTTGCTATAGCTAAAGGAGTGGGAGCTCAGATAGTATCTAGGCTTTCCACCAACATTTTGTAAGATCCTATTATTCTAATAAAGTGAAGTTATAATAATAATAATAATAATAATAATAATAATAAAGTGATGTTTATTATTATAATAATAATAATAATAACATGGTGCGCGATACCCTTGTTGACATATGTTATAGGTCAGGAATATCTGCCGGTAAGGAGGTTGAGATTGGGTTGGATGGGGGGCGCGACAAACCCTTACGTCTAGCAGATATGTTGCTTTATGCATGGGATATAGGGCTTGACGTCTGTGTGGATCTGACTGGGTCTTCGCCATTGACACAAACTGGAATGGTTGATTTTGTTCCAGTCGTGTGGTGATTGGTGCGGCACAACGTAAACGTACCAAGTATGAGGCAAAATGTGCTGATATTGGATATGGGTTTATCCCCTTTTCATTCTCTTCCTTAGGGGAATTAGAGGAGGATGCAGTTGCTTTGCTCAAGCGGATCAGGAAATTCTCTATGACTCAAGATGTTGGGGCGCGCGCTGCTGTACGTATTTTTAATAGGATTGGTTTTGCTATAGCTAAAGAAGTGGGAGCTCAGATTGTTTCTCGGCTTCCCACTAACTTTTTGTAAATCCTATTATTTTAATGAAATAATTATAATAAATAATAAAAAATAATAATAATAACCTAAACCATTTTCTCTCTAACCCTTAACCTGAACCATCTTTTAGCCGCCGTCGGCTACCCATCGGAGGTCCGGAGGGCTAACCAATAAATTTAAACCTCTTTTAGTTATCATGTTCAATTCCCAAAACAAACCAAATTCATTTCCTAGATCTAGTTTTCTTTTCCACAATGGTGGATATTCCTACAAAGTATCTCGCACATACATGGTCGTTTCCATCTCCATACCTATATCTATGGATCTATGTTACTGCCCCCAATCAATCACGACAATGGCAAGCATATTTTCTTGGGTTTGAGAGTTCAATTTTGGGAGGTTGTGTTTGTTGGTTTCTTTTGTAGGTATCATTGTTTTCATCTATGGATCTATGTTACTGCCCCAATCAATCACGACAATGGGAAACATATTTTCTTCGTTTGAGAAAGATTCAAGGTCTTCGGTGATGTTTTTGGTTTAGTTTTAATTTGGATATGTAATAGTTTGGATTGGGATACGCTTTGATGATGTAATATCTTTTTAATGTAAATATAATAATAATAAATAATAACAATAATAATAATAAATAATAATAATAATGAGTTACTCTCTTCTATCACCCAGGTGGTGAATCTTTTTCTAGGCGGGAAATGTCCCAAGGTGTTGGGTGAATATATTGCTAGTGCTCCTCTCACGCCGTTGGTTAAGCCAGGTGGCGGCATTCGTCCTATAGCTGTTGGGACTATTTGGAGGCGTTTGGTCTCCAAGGTTTGTGCTGTTATGATAGGTCATTCCTTGGATGGGTATTTTGACGGCCTACAGTTTGGGGTTGGGGTTTCGGGAGGAGGTGAGGCTATACTTCATGCTGTGAACCGTCTGATCGAGTGTCGTGGAGATGAGGTTGGTCTTTCGATGTTGTTAGTTGATTTTAAAAATGCATTTAATTTGGTAGATCGAGAGGTTATGTTACAAGTAGTTCGTATTCATTGCCCCTCTATCTCGCGTTGGGTTGAATTCTGTTACTCTAATCCAGCTAGACTTTATTATAGGGAACACACTTTATTGTCTTGCCAAGGGGTGCAACAGGGTGATCCTCTTGGCCCCCTACTTTTTTCCTTAGTATTACATCCTTTGATTTGCAAGATTAGAGACTCCTTTAGCCTTTGTCTACATGCTTGGTATCTAGATGATGGGACTATTGTTGGGGATACTTTGGATGTAGGGAAGGTTCTTGAGTTAATTATGCAGGATGGTCCTCGTTGTGGTTTGCATCTCAACGTTGATAAAACCGAGGTTTTTTGGCCTAAGGAAGACCCTAGAAGCAGGTTTGAAGGTATTTTCCCGCCTAACATTTCTCGGCCCCTTAATGGTGTTAAATTATTAGGTGGTCCTGCTAGTGTGGATTTCAATTTTGGCTGTGACCTTGTAAACAAGAGAGTATCCAAAACCATTGGGCTTATGGAGGCTGTTGCCAAGATTAATGATCCTCAATGTGAGTTGTTGCTTCTTCGTGCATGTACGGGTATTTCTAAGCTTTACTTTGCTATGCGCACATGCCCTCCACGTTTCTTTGAGCATGCTCAACATTCTTTTGATGTGGCCCTTCGTTCTGCTTTAGAGCGTATTGTCACTGCTTCTGGACCAGGGTTTGGCGATTGGCAATGGAGGCTTGCCTCCTTACCCTTTGCCTTTGGGGGGCTTGGTGTTTATTGTGCAGGTGATGTTTTGAATTATGCATTTTTAGCGTCACGATTGCAGTCTGCTGGCTTACAGACTAAGCTTCTTCAACATGCTGATATTGTAGATCCTGGGCCTAATTTTGATGATGCTTTGCATGTGTTTAACACATCTATGGAGACTGACCTTTTGAGTAATCCAAGTGAGATCGCTGCCCCCAAACTCATGAAGAAATTGGCAGATATATATTTCGCGCGGGTTGTTAATAGTGCAGAATTCATCTTTTCTTTATCTCCTCGACAGTTAGCTTTGTGGAAATCTCAAATGGAGGACCACACTTCTGACTGGCTTAGGGCAGTTCCGATTCCTGGTTTGGGACAGACGATGAACGGCAAGACTTACCGTTCTGTGTTATGTTATCGGTTGGGTGTCCCTCTTTTTTCTGTTTCAAAGCCTTGTTCAGCTTGTTCTAGGGTGTTTACTGGAGATATTTATGGAGATCATGCTGTATCATGTGCGGGTGTTGTTGGTATCAAGCATCGTCATAACATGGTGCGTGACACCCTTGTTGACATCTGTTATAGGTCAGGAATATCTGTCGGTAAGGAGGTTGATATTGGGTTGGATGGGGGACGCGACAAACCCTTACGTCCAGCAGATATAATAATAATAATAATAATAATAATATCTTTTTAATGGATACTTGTTCGCTTCGGGTCTTTGAGCGGGCCCAACATTCTTTCGATATTGCTCTTCGTTCTGCTCTAGAGCGTATTGTTACCGCTTCTGGACCAGGATTTGGTGATTGGCAGTGGCGGCTTGCCACTTTACCCTTTGCACATGGGGGGCTTGGTGTCTACTCCACAGGTGATGTTTTAAATTATGCATTTCTTGCGTCTAGACTCCAATTTGCTAGCCTGTAAACTAAGTTGCTCCAACATTCTGATATTGTAACGTCTGGGCTTGCCTTTGATAATGCATTAAATGCTTTTAATGTGAAAATGAAGATTGATCTACTGAGTAATCCAAGTGAGATCGCTGCCCCAAAACTTATGAAAAAACTGGCAGATATATATTTCACAAGGGTTACTCAATCGGCTGAATCTACTTTTTCCCTATCTACTCGACAAATGGCTTTATGGAAGTCTCAAATGGAGGATCATTCCTCTGGCTGGCTTAGGGTGGTTCTGATATGTGGGTTGGGACAAACTATGAATGGCAGGACTTACAGGCGTGTGTTATGTTATCGACTAGGTGTTCCTTTATTCTCTGTTCTGAAACCATGTTCAGCTTGCTCCAAGGTCTTTACATCGGATATTTGTGGGGACCATGCTGTATCGTGTGCTGGTATTGTTGGTATCAAACACCGACATAATGTTATACGTGATACCCTTGTTGACATATGTTTTCGGTCTGGGATTTTAGCCGGCAAAGAAATTGATATTGGGCTTGCTGGAGGGTGTGACAAAGCCTTACGTCCAGCTGATATGTTGCTTTACTCATGGGACAAAGGGCTTGATGTATGTGTGGATCTGACAGGGTCGTCGCCTTTAACACAAACCGATATGGTTGATTTTGTGCCCGGTCGTGCTGTGGTCGACGTTGCACAACGTAAATGCGTCAAGTACGAGGCTAAGTGTACAAATATTGGATACGGTTTTCGCCCCTTCTCATTCTCTTCTTTAGGGGAACTTGAGAAAGATGCGGTGACCATGTTAAAGCGGATCCAAAAAATCTCCATGACTCAAGACGTTGGAGCACGTGCTGTAGTTTACACTTTTAATAGGATCGGTTTTGCTATAGCTAAAGGAGTGGGTGCCCAGATAGTATCTCGGCTTCCCACTAACTTCTTGTAAATCCTATTATTTTAATAAAGTGAAGTTTATAATTAAAATAATAATAATAATAATAATAATAATAATAATAATAATAATAATAATGGATACTGACATTTTAAGTAATCCTAGTAAGATCGCCGAATCTACTTTTCTCTTTCTACACTGTAGATGGCTCTATGGAAGTCTCAAATGGAGGACCATACTTCTGACTGGCTTAGGGTGATTCCGATATCTGGGTTGGGATAGACTATGAACAACAGGACTTATCGATGTGTGTTATGTTATTGATTAGGCGTTCCCTTATTTTCTGTTTTGAGGTCGTGCTCAACTTGCTCGAGGGTCTTTATGGGGGACATTTATAGGGATCATGTTGTATCGTGCGTTGGTATTGTTGGTATTAAGCATCGACACAACATGGTTCGTGATACCCTTGTTGACATCTGCTTTCGGTCGGGGATTTCACGTGGTAAAGAAGTTGATATTAGACTTGGTAGAGGGCAAGAAAAATCCTTACGTCCAACTGATTTCTTGCTCTACTCATGGGACAGAGGGCTCGATGTATGTGTAGATTTGACAGTGTTATCACCTTTGACGCAAACTAGAATGGTTGATTTTATGCCCGGTCGTGTTGTGATTGAAGCTGCACGTCGTAAACACATCAAGTACGAGGCCAAGTGTTCTGGTATTGGTTATGGTTTTCTTCCTTTCTCGTTTTCTTGTTTTGGGAAACTTGATAATGATGTTGTGTCCCTTAATACATGGTTTTTCCAAGTATAAAAGTTATCGCCCGATCTTTTAGAATTGACTATTGGTTCAGAGTGTGACTCAATTGTTCTTGGTGGAATAATAAATGGTTTGGTTTATCTATTTTAAACTAAGGTAAAATAAGAAAATGTCGTTGAGTAAAATAAAATTGCAAAAGTTTAAAGTAAATGGCATGTAATTAAAGATAAAACTAATTAAAAAGTAAATGGCACAATATTGAAAATCTTAAAAGTAAATTAAGTAAATGACGTAAAATTAAAGCTTAACTGAAAATTAAACTAAAAACTACTAGAAAAACACTTGGTAAAAATAGAGATTTCGGGAAGCGTGCAATTTTTAGAAATTAAAAATTAATGAATTTAAAACTTAAAACTTTAAAAGTGAAATTAAAAATAAACAATGAACCCCATCGGAATACCCTATCGCAATCCTGTCGCAATGTCAAAGGAAATCCAATTGCAATGTACCCATCGAAATCCTGTCGCAATGTGACCAAAAGAAATCCCGTCGCAATATCTCCAAAAGGAATCCTGTCGGAATACCAATCGCAATACGCGTCGGAATCCCAAAACCCTTTTGCGATGCACAGATCGCAATGTTGGTCGCAATACCCCGTCGCAAAAGGGTTTACCTTTGCGATGGGAGGTAATCCAAAATTAAGCAAATCGAATAAGCTAAGTTGAATAAGCACAAATCAAAACTTGATTAAAAAGATAATAAGACGAAAAAATAAGCAACAAATTTAAAGACTTTCAAGAAACAAAATAAATAACTTTATAAAATAAACTTTAAAAAAGTTAAACTTTTAAGAAAACTTTTAAAAACTAAATAAGCTAAATACCAAATAAGTCAATAAGATTGTCAAACTTATAGCTTAATTCGTACAAAAGCTTAGATGGAAACCAAAAGACAAACTTTTTAATAAATCAAACATAAAATTAAATTAAAAGCATAAAAATTTTCGGATTAAAAATAAGTAAAAGCTAAGAAAGGTAGAATAAGATGAAGATTAAAAATAAGAAAGGAAGATGAAAGATTAAGATCCAGATCCTAGTGAGAGAAACTGTCACTTTCTCTCTCTAAAACTACCTACAAAGATGAAAAATAATGAACTAGCTTACACTAACTAACCAACCCTCCTAAATGTGCTTAGGAGGGCATTAAAAACGAGATCATTGTTATTATAAGTTAGCAAACTATCACGAATTCATGTGGGCCAATTATTTACTTAGACTCCTTTATTCCTAGGTGTATCTCTTATATTTTATTGTTGTCTTGAATGATCACGAGGATGCATTGTTGACTTATTTTGATAGTTATTTAGGCTGAAAATAAAGTGGGACGATTTAATCAATAGTTAGCTAAAGGACAAAATCTTTTAAAACTGCTTCTCGGGACCTCATAAAGTTCATATCTTGGCATAACTCGCTTCACGATTTGAGACCTTTCTCGGGCTGATATTTGACAGCGACTTCATACTTCAAATCTTTGAGAGACTTTCTTGAAATTATGGTCTTCTCTTCATAATAGGAATTTCTTCACTTGAAGTTTTGAGAGATTCTTCATACTTGGACCACGACTTCTTCATTTTTCTCCAATATTTATTTGGGTTTTTGATTTACAACTATCCACCTCCTTTTAGGACTTGGATCTATTTATCCTCATACCTTGTTAGGGCCTTTTTGGATAGACTTCTCCATGATCTTTTGGGGAGTTTTTGCTTTTCTTCGTGTGTCTCGATCCTTCATATTGATTTTTGATAAATGATTCTTCACATCACTTTTGGATCTTTAGCAACAAAATGTAGCCCTCGTGCCTTGTTAGGGCCTTTTCGGACTCGCCAAACTTCGCATCCCGCTTCAATAAGTTATGCCTTGGCTATGAACTCTAATTAATACCTAGCAACTCTTAAACGATCTTGGGTTAGAAGCTAAGTAACTTTTCAAATCGTACGATCTTACTTATTGCAGATAAATTTATTAGCAAGCGATGGGAGAAAAAGCTCATAATTAACTCACATAAATTCAGGTAAGAATACCGAACTTATAATTGACTCTATCATCTCTCGTTCTCCACAATTTAAAATCTCAAAGAATGAGACTCGTGGATGCTTAGCCTATTAAATCAAAGTTTTGGGTTTTCGAGTCGTCTATAGGATCTTGCATCTTCTTAGACTTTTCAAGTTTAGAATTTGCATTTTAAAGTTCCATTGATAAACGACTCTCTAGGATCAATTATAGGAACTTGCGAAAAGTTCTTGTTCTTAACCCGTAAGAGTTAAGACTTTCGCGTTTTAAAGTTCCCTATATAAAAGCCTAGCAAAACTTGACGTAAACACGTTAAGGATACTAGCTAGAGTAAACTTAGATAAGTAAACTCGGGTTAAGTCAAAAGATTCACAACGTTTGAAAATTAAAACCACTTTATTAAAATTTATTCTAGCAAAGAAAGAAAATAACTATAACAAAGGAAAAACTAATAGGCCAAAATAGATCAAAAATTTTGAAAAATGTCAAAAAATTAGATTTTCCGGTTAAAATGAGGGCAAATACAAGGAAAAGACCACTTAACTTCGATAGAAGTCCCCCTACACTTATTATAAACATTGTCCTCAATGTTTAAGCATGTGGGAGTAAACTCCCCTACACATAGGACATTATGTACGTTGTTTAAATCTTGCGAAGGGAAGGAAAACTAAAGTGATTCCTATTTTAATATTGGAAGATATAAAATAGAGAATCAAAAGAGTTTAGGATAGAACCGGGAAGACGGGTACACGGAATCACGGGTCGTCAAAAGTCATCAAGAATGGATCTTTGAAAGCTCGAATCCCTGCACATGATAAGAAAGAGAACAACGAACATGTAATAGGGTCTCCCCTACACTTATTAGAAAAACAGAATAAAAGGATAGATAATTTGGTTGCCTCCCAAAAAGTGCTTGTTTTTTATAACCGAGTCGTGAGCCTGACTCGACCTTGATTAGGATAGGAAGAAGCTTGAAACACATCCACCGAGATCAAAGACATGGTTTTCATCCATCAAATAGCACAGGCTTAAGGCGAACAAGGCAAGCCAAAGAAGAGTAGGCAAGGTTCCCTTAAGCAACGAGTGAGCACGGTGGTAGCAAGGGTGCTGAGGTGCAAGCATATCTTCATTAGTTCCAAAGATCTTTCCTTTTATTTCATCAGATGGATACTGAGATGGCTTGAAAGTTGCAATACCGGGGTCGAACACCTTTTCCTTTAGGGGAAAATAACACTCACGCTCAACAGACCTTGAAGAGGATCCGATCATAAATCTCGCAATCTCATCCTCAGACGGAGGATAGAGAGGAGTTAAGACATAAGTGCTACGGATATCGGTGTCGTCTGACTGCTTCTCCTTTGAAGCGGGTTTCTTCATATCCAAAGTAGGATAAAGACCATAATCATCAAAGTCCAAAGGAGGAGCATCACTCTCATTTGGGAAGTAAGTGTTGAAATAAGTATCAAAATCTTCCTCAAATGAGTAGTCATCCAAAGTAGGATTAAGCATGGTTGGCGGAGGATCTTCATCATGTGAAGAATCGCTCGAAAGACTATCAGCCTCATCAAAATCATCATAAGTGGGCATGTTTGGATACTCAGAAGTAAAATGATCATAATCATCCATATCAGAACTAGAATCATCATCATAGTCATCATAGAGCGGTGGAGATTCATATATTGGTGGAGGATCTTCATTGGAGAGAGAATCATCCACATCATCATGGAATAATGGATTATCATAGCAAGAATCAAACATAGGATTGTTGTAGACAACAAAATCATCAAGCACATTAATCATATTCGCTGATTCTCTTCCATTTGTTTTGGTTGTGATCTTCCCCATTTTGAACACTTGTGCGTCATTCCCGACCCTTAAAATGAGCTCACCTTCAGCAAGATCGACTAATGCTTTTCCAGTTCTCAAGAATGGCCGACCAAGTATTAACGGAATACGAGGGTCCATTTCATAATCAACAACAACAAAGTCGACCGGAAAAGTGATGGTGCCAACTTTTACAAATACATCTTCGGCAATACCAACGGGGTAAGCAAGAGTGCGATTTGCTAGCTCAAGAGTCATCTTTGTTGGAGTAAGGTCGGGTAATGATAGCTTTTTCCATACACTTAATGGCATCAGATTGATACTTGCCCCGAGATCAGCTAAGGCAGTAAATTCTTCGGTTTGGTTGAAAATGCAAGGTAGCACAAAACGACCGGGATCTCCAAGTTTTTCCGGAAGTTCTTTAAGAAGGACGGCTGAACAATTTTCATTTAATCGAGTATTAACAAACTTGGTCATTTTCTCCTTCTTGCTAAGCAAATCCTTAAACATCTTGACAAATTTAGGCATTTGTGCAAGAGCTTCAACAAGGCTAAAGGTGATGTTTATGCCGGAAATCTTGTTCAAAAAGTTGGAGACTTGAACATCATCCTTAGTAAGAATTCTACCTTTGTTCAGCCAGGAGGGGTAAGGAATGTTGGGTTTAGGTGGTGTGGGTGTAGCAGGTGAAGGTGTAGCAGGTACAGGTTGAGATGTTGAGGGTTGAGAAGTAGAAGGTTTAGAGGTGGTAGGTGGGGTTGGTGGAGGGTTTTGATTGGGTACTTCTTCATTACGAGGTGGAGACGGTAATGGAGAACTAGTACTAGGTGTGGAAGTAGGAGGGATAAATGGAGGGGGAGGAGGTGTAGATGGAGTAACGGGAGGAAGGGTAGAAGGTCCTACTAGAGTTGCTCCACTTCGGGTAGTAATAGCACTCACATTCGCTCTAGGGTTTGTTTCGGTGTTAGAAGGAAGAGCACCTTGTGGACGAAGGGTTTGTAGCATTTGAACAAATTTCCTATCCGTGGACTCTTGAATTTGTCTAGTAGATTCTTGCATTGCTAGCATGATTTTCTCATGTTCATTCAACTTTTGCAAAACCAAGTCCATTGGCGGATGAGGTAAATTGAATCCTTGTCGTTGAAAACCTTGATTTGGGTATTGGTTATAAGGTGGAAAACCTCGAGGATTGAAACCTTGGTGTTGAAAACCTTGGTTTTGCATTGGATAATTACCTTGGTTTCCATTGGAGCCCCTCACATTGGCATTACCTTGAAAATTAGCTCTTGGCGGCCCTTGGTTGTTTTGGTTAGGTTGTGGTGGTCTTTGTTGAAAACCGGGTGGAGCCAAATAATTTGTCGAGTTGTAAGATAAGTGATTAACATCGACATTAGGCTTGAAATTAACTCTCTCGGTGTTGTTGTAAGCATACACTTCCCCGTGAGATTGATCAAAAGCTTTATCACAATTAGCATAAGAGTGTGGCCTACCACAAGTTTCACAAGTTATATTAAGAGCATGGGCATGTTGAGTGGGAGGGTTATCTCGTAGAACAAGATGTTTTACTATAGAAGTAAGCTCCCTGATTTGAGTAGTGACTTCACTCTCACTAGCACTAGCCATAGTAGCCCTAACACTCTTGGTTTGGACTTTGGCTTTGTTCTCAATGATATCCCATGCGGCATTAGAGGACTTAACCAAACTGTTACCCCCCAGAGGCACTATTTAGTGAATTTTGGTCATTCATGCTTAAACCATTGTAAAAAGTGTTAAGTTGATGCACTTTAGTGAAACCATGTTGTGGACACTTTCTTAAAAGTTCCTTAAAACGGTCC
The DNA here is from genome assembly GCA_025667525.1 of Glebionis coronaria. NCBI lineage: Eukaryota > Viridiplantae > Streptophyta > Magnoliopsida > Asterales > Asteraceae > Glebionis > Glebionis coronaria. The sequence continues at coordinate 3,614,861 of CM046879.1, read as the reverse complement.
CAAGATTCACTAAATGTCTCACCGTACTTTTGTTCAAAATTAATGATTTCATTCCGCAAAGCGGTAGTACGTGAGGGTGGGAAAAAGTAGTTGATGAATTTGGTCTCTAAATCCGACCACGTAAGAATACTTTGTGGCGGTTCCTTATCAAGCCAATGTCGGGCTTGTCCCTCTAAGGAGAAAGGAAAAAGTTGCAAGCGATTGACCTCTTGTGAAACCCCATTAAACTTGAGCGTATTAGTGAGTTGAAGAAACCTTTTGATATGTTCATGAGGATCATCAAGTGTACGCCCTAAGAATGGTTGAGCAGAGACCATTTGAATGAAACCGGATTTGAGCTCAAAATTGTTGGCTCCAATCTCGGGTATGACAATAGCATCGGTGTTGCCCTCTACGTGCGATTGCAAAAGCTCGATCATTGGTCGATTGTCCATGGTGACAATAGGTTGAGTTTCGACTTCGGATTGAGTTGCTTTCTTTTTATGAGCACGGGTACGCATACACACCTACAAAAAGAAAAGAAAAATAGACAAGAAATATTTTTGGTTTTTATGCTTTTCTATTTTTTTGGATTTTTGAAAAGTTTATATTTTTTAGGATTTTTGAAAATTAGACGAGAAAAATAACGTTCAAGAGTGAACGGATCCCAAAATCCATCGCGTCTCTCATAAAAAAACCGTTAATCTTTACGAAAAGAGCCGACAGCGGCGCCATTTAATAAAAGGTTTTTAGCCAAGTATAAAATAATTTTTGTTCATTCCAAGTCTTTTCGAATTGATTACTGGTTAAGAGTGTGACTCAATTGTTCTTGGTGGAATAATAAATGGTTTGGTTTATCTATTTTAAACTAAGGTAAAATAAGAAAATGTCGTTGAGTCAAATGAAATTGCAAAACTTTAAAGTAAATGGCATGTAATAAAAGATAAAACTAATTAAAAAGTAAATGGCACAATATTGAAACTCTTAAAAGTAAATTAATTAAATGACGTAAAATTAAAGCTTAACTGAAAATTAAACTAAAAACTACTAGAAAAACACTTGGTAAAAATAGAGATTTCGGGAAGCGTGCAATTTTTAGAAATTAAAAATTAATGAATTTAAAACTTAAAACTTTAAAAGTGAAATTAAAAGTAAACAATGAACCCCGTCGGAATACCCTATCGCAATCCTGTCGCAATGTTAAAGGAAATCCAATCGTAATGTACCCATCGGAATCCTGTCCCAATGTGACCAAAAGAAATCCCGTCGCAATATCTCTAAAAGGAATCCTGTCGGAATACCAATCGCAATACGCGTCGGAATCCCAAAACCCTTTTGCGATGCACAGGTCGCAATGTTGGTCGCAATACCCCGTCGTAAAAGGGTTTACCTTTGCGATGGGAGGTAATCCAAAATTATGCAAATCGAATAAGCTAAGTTGAATAAGCACAAATCAAAACTTGATTAAAAAGATAATAAGACGAAACAATAAGCAACAAATTTAAAGACTTTCAAGAAACAAAATAAATAACTTTATAAAATAAACTTTAAAAAAGTTAAACTTTTAAGAAAACTTTTAAAAACTAAATAAGCTAAATACCAAATAAGTCAATAAGATTGTCAAACTTATAGCTTAATTCGTACAAAAGCTTAGATGGAAACCAAAAGACAAACTTTTTAATAAATCAAACATAAAATTAAATTAAAAGCATAAAAATTTTCGGATTAAAAATAAGTAAAAGCTAAGAAAGGTAGAATAAGATGAAGATTAAAAATAAGAAAGGAAGATGAAAGATTAAGATCCTAGTGAGAGAAATTGTCACTTTCTCTCTCTAAAACTACCTACAAAGATGAAAAATAATGAACTAGCTTACACTAACTAACCAACCCTCCTAAATGTGTTTAGGAGGGTATTTATAGGAAATGGGGAGGTGCATGTGTTGCCTCCTCTTTCTTTCTTTCTTCACGTCTTTTCGTCTTTAGAGTTCTTCGACTTTATCGACTTTGTCTCGGGATTAATTAAACTCGTCTTATAATTTCTTCATTTATTAGACTTGAATTCTTCGGCCTTATTAAACTTTCGTCTTTAGACTTGTTCTTCGATAAATCTTCAGAAAAGGCCTTGGACTTCCGTTCTTTTTGCACTCTTGATCTCTTGACTTTGTCTTTTGTCGTTTTCTTTGATAAAAGCCCGTGAAAGCCCGTGTTTTCCTTCCTTTTCACATCTTGGTCCTAAATCACAACAAAAACACAAACCACGCATAATTCTGACATTTACGACATAAAATACACGTTTGGGCTTGGTTATTATTGTAGTTAAGTGGTAAAAGGATGGGTGTTTTCACACCTATCATCCCTACTGAAGCAGATCCAAAAAATCTCTATGACTCAAGACATTGGATCACATGCTGCTAATTATATTTTTAATAGGGTTAGTTTTGCTATAGCTAAAGGGGTGGGAGTTTAGACTGTATCTCGGCTCCCCACTAACTTTTTGTAAATCCTATTATTCTAATAAAGTGATCTTTCCATAACAATAATAATAATAATAATAATAATAATAATAATAATAATAATAATATTCATTGCCCTGCTATTTCACGTTGGGTGGAATTTTGCTACTCAAACCCGGCTAGATTATATTATGGGGAACACATCCTAAGGTCTTACCAGGGTGTGCAACAAGGTGATCCTCTTGGACCTCTTCTTTTTTCCCTAGTGTTGCATCCTTTGGTATGTAAGATTAGAGATTCCTTTAACATTTCCCTTCCAGCTTGGTATTTGGATGACGGTACTATTGGAGATACTTTGATTCTGGGGGAGGTTTTAAAGGTAATTATGGAGGATGGACCTCGTCGTGGCTTGCATCTAAATGTTAATAAAACAGAAATTTTTTGGCCAAAGGAGGACCCAAGAAGCAGGTTTGTTGGTGTTTTTCCGCCTAACATTGCTCGAACCATGCATGGTGTTAAACTACTAGGTGGGCCCGTCAGTGCAGATTTTGATTTTAGTAGCAAGCTTGTGATGAGGAGGGTAGCCAAATCCATTGAGCTTATGGACGATATTGCTAAGATTAATGTCCCTCAATGTGAGTTGTTGCTTCTACGTGCTTGTGCAGGAGTATCCAAATTATATTTTTCTATGCGTACATGTTCTCCTTGGATTTTCGAGCAGGCTCATAGTGCCTTTGATGTGGCTCTTCGCTCATTTGTTGAGCGTATTGTTACGGCTTCTGGTCCTGGATTTGGTGATTGGAAATGGAGGCTCTCTACCCTACCTTTTGCATTTGGAGGACTTGGTGTCTACTCCACAGGTGATGTTTTAAACTATGCATTTCTTGCGTCTAGACTTCAATCTGCTGGTTTGCAAACTAAGTTGCTTCGACACTCTAATATTATTACTTCTGGGCCGGCTTTTGATGATGGCGTATGTACTTTTAATGCGAAAATGGAGATTGATCTTTTGAGTAATCCAAGTGAGGTCGCTGCCCCCAAACTCATGAAGAAACTGGCAGACATATATTTCACACGTGTTGCTCAAACGGCTGAATCTAATTTTTCCCTATCTACTCGACAAATGGCTTTATGGAAGTCCCAAATGCAGGACCATACTTCTGACTGGCTTAGGGTGGTTCCGATCTCTGGGTTGGGACAAACTATGAACAATAGGACTTACAGGTGTGTATTATGTTATCGGTTGGGTGTTCCGTTATTCTCTATCTCGAAGCCATGCTCAGCTTGCTCGAGGGTCTTTGCGGGGGATATTTATGGAGATCATGTTGTATCGTGTGCTGGTATTGTTGGTATCAAACACCGGCATAATATTGTGCGCGATACCCTTATCGACATCTGTTTTCGGTCAGGTATTTCCATTGGTAAAGAAGTTGATATTGGGCTTGGTGGAGGGCGGGACAAACCCTTACGTCCAGCTGATGTGTTGTTCTACTCATGGAATGGAGGGCTTGATGTATGTGTGAATCTGACAGGTTCATCTCCCTTGACGCAAACTGGAATGATGGAATTTGCACCGGGACGTGCGGTGGTTGAGGCTGCACAACGTAAGCGCGTCAATTATGAAGGTAAATGTTCAGATATTGGATACAGTTTTCTCCCATTCTCTTTCTCATCTTTTGGGGAACTTGAGACAGATGCAATAAACTTACTAAAACGGATCCGAAGATTCTCCATGACTCAAGATATTGGGGCACGCGCTGCTGCTCACATTTTTAATAGGATAGGTTTTGCTATATCTAAAGGAGTGGGAGCCCAGATAGTATCTCGGCTTCCCACTAATTTCTTGTAAATCCTATTATTCTAATAAAGTGCTTATTATAATAAAAAAAAATAAAAAAAAAATAATAATAGCAGCTAAAGGGATGGGAGCCCAAATTGTTCCTAGGCTTCCCATTAAATTTTTTCAAATCCTATTATTTTAATAAAGTGATGGTTATAAAATAATAATAATAATAATAATAATAATAATAATAATAATAATAATAATAATAATATTTTGCTAAAGGAGTGGTGCCCAGATAGTATCTCGGCTTCCCACTAACTTTTTGTAAATCCTATTATCGTAATAATATAATAATAATAATAATAATATTTGATTGATGCTGCACAACGTAAACGATGCAAGTATATGGCTAAGTGTGCAGCTCTCGGATATGGGTTTATTCCTTTCTCTTTTTCTTCTCTAGGTGAGTTACAGGAAAATGTAGTTGCGTTGCTAAAGCGGATCCAGAAATTTTCTAAGGCTCAAGACATTGGAGCGCGTGTTGTTGTACATATTTTCCATAGAATAGGTTTGCTATTGCTAAAGGGGTGGGAGCGCAAATAGTATCTCGACTCCCATCCAATTTGTTGTAAATCCCTTTTTGTTTCTAATAAAGTGATGGTTAAATGATAATAATAATAATAATCTATTTTATTATTATTATTAAATAACAATATTAAAATAATAATAAAAATAAAATAATAATAACAAAATAGTAATAATAATATGTTTTATTATCGAATCACTGGTAGGTTATCGAATCAGTGATATGTTACCGTCTCAGAATAAAACTCCATTTTACCATATTTTTAATTCTCTAGACACATAAAAAAATATAATTCTGACCTAGTTGATCCGAGTATTTTCAACCAACTGAGCTAGCCCAGTTGGCCACCAAGGGTAACCTTGGGGAGGTATTCTTGGAGAGGTCTTGAGTTCGAGTCTCACAAAAAACCTTCAGGGGCCCGAATTAAGAAGCAGGAGTGGGGTTTAACCCTAAGGAGAAGGTTCGAGGTTTGCATACTGCCCAATTAGATGTCACCGTAACCTCGAATCACTAACTACTAACTCGCCGTTCTAAAAAAAGTTGATCCGAGTATTTTTGGAAGTTGGGCGAAAGTTAAGATGAAAAATAAATTAAAGAAACAAGTTCCAATAAAAAAACAAGTTCCAAAAAAAGAAATTAAAAAACAGTTCATGTACACCCAAGTTCTTCTTTTGGTTATTCGCTCTTCCAAGTTTCAAACAAACACCGGAGTAGTTCTTCTTTTGGTTATCCGCTCCCAATTGCGAAGAAGGTGATTTCAATTACTTCGTATTTTGTTGATATAATTTACAAAAACGTGATCAGATCATGATTCAGTGTTATATCTTCAATTGATTCTGTGTTATATCTTCAATTGAATATGTGGTGGCAGAGGAGGGAAATTATGAAGAATTGCTTATATTTAACAGGCGTTCTGATGTGGTGGCAGAGGAGTATACAAAGCTGCCTGATATAGAAAAAATGAAGTATGCATACGAGGCAGAAGTGGACAAGCATATGAAGTATTGTGTGTAATGTCTGATGTGAATCATTTTGCTAAATTTGTGAATGAGATACCCAAACAGAATAAGAGTAGTTGAGGGGCAATCCATTTGTTCATTTATTGAACCTTGAGAACAAAAAAGTTAGTTGGATAAATTATGCCTCGTTTTATCACTCTATCTTGACAATGACTTGAATTTGAGATTGTGGTCTAATGGGAAGCAGGAAGTCCTAAATGTTATGAAGGAATGCTTCTCAACTCTTATTATAATATATGACATGGCCATGTTTCGAACCGAGATGTAGATGATACTACCATATCTTCCATAGATGCTTTAAAAGATAAATTTTGCTCCCGTAACGGAATGTAATAATTATGGTATTTGCCCGATGAAGATCAAAGTTAGTATTTTTCCGATGAAGATTAAAGGTGTGCTCAAGGATGTACAGGAGGATGCAAATACTATTAATAGGGCATTTTCATTTCTTGTAATGAATTACATTCTCTTGCCCGTAAGGCGTAGTTTTCTTCCAGTGAAAATGCTTGAACATGTGAAGAATGCAAAGGCTCTGAAGGAACATCCTTTGGAAACCTTGGCTATGTCTTCTCTAATAAGTGGCAGGTATGATGGGAGAGGGAAAAACACAAGTCTGAGGTATTTAGGCGGATGTACCTTCTTTTTACAAGTTATTTTGATTGATTTTATTGATTTATATGGTAGACTTCAAATATAGGCGGGAGTTTATAATTTGTTTTATTTTAATGCAGTTGTTTGTGATGTGTAAGCAAGACGCGAAGCTAAACTTGTTTAAGATTGATAAGGATGAGACACACGCGTTTAAACAGAAATGACAGGTCCGTGTAAAATCACCTTCTTAAATAGACATTTTGGCATGTTTTAGTTCAACTAGGCAGTTTAGTTGTAAATATGTCTGCCTTTATATCCTAATATCAGTAGTACTAAAACCAAAAAAGGATTAATAAAAAGAAATGTAAGCATACCTAGACATCTAAATTGTCCAAATTAAGAATTTCCGTAGGGAGTTTAGTTGTATATATGTCTGACTTTATATCCTAATATTGCAAACATATATACACCTAAAGTCCCTACAGAAATTCTCAATTTGGACAATCTGGATGTCTAGGTATGCTTACATTTCTTTTTATTAATCCTTTTTGGTTTTAGTACTACTTATATTAGGATATAAAGTCAAACATATATACAACTAAACTGCATAGTTAAACTAAAACATGCCAAAATGTCTACATTAAAGAAGGTAATTTTACAGTAACCTGCCATTTCAGTGTAAACGCGTGTGTCTCATCCTCATCAATCTTAAACAAGTTCAGCTTCATATCTTACTTCCACATTACGAACAACTACAGTAAAATAAAACAAATTATAAACTCCCGCCTATATTTGAAGTCTACCATATAAATCAATAAAAGAAATCAAACTAACCTGAAAAAAGAAGGTACATCCGCCTAAATGCATCAGACTTGTTTTTTTCCCTCTCCCATCATACATGCCACTTATCAGAGAAGATATTGTTGGGTCAAAAAGTTGATGTGGCAGAAACTCAAAATCAAAGAACATTTACTCAAGCGTTGACAAGAGTAATACAAGAGTTGACAAGAGCAATGTAGGCGTTGACAGAAGTCAACAAAAGTCAAACGCAGTCAACGCTGATGGATTTGATGGAGAATTCTATTTGGGGAATATATTGAGTATATTATTTATGATATACACAATATATAGTTTATCTAAATAGAAGATTTAGATGTTTATTTGATTTTATCTCTTGTAGATTCTGTTCCTTCCACTATAAAAGGAACAAGAGTCTTAGGTTTTATTCATATCAATTCATTCACAATGTAAACCTAAAGTGTGTGTCGACTAGGTGTGGGATTCAATGTACACACACCTAGTGGATGTTTGTTATTAATATAATGAACATCCCATTTGTTTTAATTCAAGTTATTCGTGCCTAAACACCTTGTTAATGTGTTATGTTCTTATTCCGCTTTGATTATTTAATCATATGAACATGGTGCATTCCTAGTAGCTTCAAAGATCCGGAAACCAAGGTTTCCACAATTGGTATCAGAGCCTCGTGGCTTGTGATGCTAGGACCAACAAGGTGTTCGTATATGGTGAAAAGAAGAAAAATCCGTCTAGGGTTTTTCTGGACCTTTTTGTGTGCGCAGCAGTATTCAGAAGGTCATAACTTTTGATTGAACCGTTGGATCGTCACGAAATTTTATATGTGTGTTCTTCATACACATATCTAAACATCCACCGGAGGGATTGTCGAGTTTTATCCCCAGGCAAAAGTTATTAAGCGTCGAAGTTGGCTGATGAGTGATTTTCAGTTTTCTGCTTTTACATGAAATCATGAACTAGGGTTTCTCAAACCCTAGATCTACTTAAAAGCAGGAAAAATTGTAGTTTGTGGCTGTTAGAATGCATAATGATACATGATTCAAGCTAAGGTTTGTTTTACAAATCCTAATTAGGGTTTCGATGCTCATGTTTCAACAAACCCTAGATCATGCTTATGACAACAATCATGATTTGAAAGATGTGAAGCTGTGATCCATGATGTACAAAAACGAATTGGATGCAAAATTTATTCTGTTCACATGGTCACTCGATCCTTATTGGTGGAAAACTTTTGAGTTCACATGAAGAATCACAGAAACATTACTTGATCCAGTTTCTGTTCACATGACTAGAGCTTTCTTATTGGTGGAAGACCTTTCTGTTCACACGGTGCTTAAAATGTGATCGGTCAAAATCTTATGTTCACACGATCAAGAAAAGGTTGAAGAGAACAGATTGGTTGCAGTTAAAAGGGACACGCAGCAAAGATATTAGACGTGATATGTGTTCAGATCAGACGTGTGAAGATACAATGGCTATATTTCAGGAAGGAATTATTGGAAGGCACCAAATATACGGTGTATTATTTATGGAATAGAGAAAGGAACGTGATTTTGAGCGAACTGGTGGCTAAAAAGAAGGAAAAGTTTTGAAACCTAATTATGGCAGATATATATCTTGTTTTGATCGTGGGCTTCTAAATTGGTATAGTCTATTTTTATTAATCACGTGGGACAAGATCATGTAAGATGCTAAAGAATGAGATACTGTCATCAAGCCATCAAGCCCTAGATGACATCAGCAGATAAAGGCGCTGACAAGAGTAACGTTGACGCTGATGAGTGTATATTTGACGCTGACAGTGTTGTCCGATATATGAGATTTTGAACGCTGACAAGTACTGTCCGATATCGGACAATACATCTGACTTAGATCTTGGATGAAAAAGGATATTGGACAACACAGGAATCGCTGCTGTTTGAGAAAATTGGTACGTTTTTAGCACACAAAAAGGTGGATTATACACACGAAGGTACATGGAATCTCCGTTTTAATATAGAATATCATGCTGATATTTATGGCTCGGATATTTTTAAAAGGAATTAATGATCTTAAAGCGATTTAGCAACTATTTGTGAGAATTTGATGGATATTTTAAACTATGTAATCGGGATAGCCTTGTGAAAGAGTTATCCATTACCATACTTTTACATATGGTATGAAGATGTTATTTCATTAAAATTCGTCATGAAGAGGTGTTGGCTTAAGGGGAAGAATTCTTATGGTAAGTTTGATGATTGAAGAAGATTTTCGCGAGTTTGTGTTTTATCATATCTTTAAATCATGTGGCTAGCACCCCATTGGTTTAAAGATAACTTGTTCGTGCTTTACATGATTGGTGACGAAGACTTGTCATAACACTTGAAGGAGTTACATTATCGTGCTCAGTGTCTCACAAAGGATGAGAATATTGACAAGGGATCGAGGTCTACTTATATCTCTCAATAAGTTCTTAGTCACATGGATAGTACAAGACATGGAACACAAGGCTGGGTTATTCTTCTTCTACATCAAAAATATTATATTAATTGTTCTTCAAGATCATTACACAGAGCTACATTTGGAGAATCTTCAAAGATTGGATACATTGTTTACTTTCCTGTTGATGTGACAAAAAGGGGAAGAAATACATGCTACACTTGAGGGGAAGCAATTTGAAGATCATGTACAACTTACAAGAGATACACATAGAGTTTTGCCACCATCAACTAGGGGAAGATTGTTGGGTCAAAAAGTTGATGTGGCAGAAACTCAAAATCGAAGAACATTTACTCAAGCGTTGACAAGAGTAATACAAGAGTTGACAAGAGCAATGTAGGCGTTGACAGAAGTCAACAAAAGTCAAACGCAGTCAACGCTGATGGATTTGATGGAGAATTCTATTTGGGGAATATATTGAGTATATTATTTATGATATACACAATATATAGTTTATCTAAATAGAAGATTTAGATGTTTATTTGATTTTATCTCTTGTAGATTCTGTTCCTTCCACTATAAAAGGAACAAGAGTCTTAGGTTTTATTCATATCAATTCATTCACAATGTAAACCTAAAGTGTGTGTCGACTAGGTGTGGGATTCAATGTACACACACCTAGTGGATGTTTGTTATTAATATAATGAACATCCCATTTGTTTTAATTCAAGTTATTCGTGCCTAAACACCTTGTTAATGCGTTACGTTCTTATTCCGCTTTGATTATTTAATCATATGAATATGGTGCATTCCTAGTAGCTTTAAAGATCCGGAAACCAAGGTTTCCACAGATATAGCCAAGGTTGGCCAAGGTTGTTCCTTGAGAGCCTTTGCATTCTTCACATGTTCAAGCATTTTCACTAGAAGAAAACTACGCATACGGGGAAGAGAATGTAATTTATTACAAGAAATGCAAATGCCTTATTAATAGTATTTACATCCTCTTGTACATCCTTGAGCACGCCTTTGATCTTCGTCGGGCAAATACCACCTTTGATCTTCGTCGGACAAATCCCATCATTATTACCCATTCTGTTACGGGAGCAAATTTTATCTTTTAAAGCATCTATGGAAGTTATGGAAGTATCATCTATATCTTGGTTTGAAACAAGGTCCATTTCATATATTCTCATAAGAGTTAAGAAGCATTCCTTCATAACATTTAGGACTTCCTCCTTCCCGTTAGACCACAATCTCAAATTCATGTCATTGTCAATAGAGAGTGATAAAAGGAGGCATACTTTATCCAACTAAAACTTTTTGTTCTCAAGCTTCAATAAATGAACAATTGGATTGCCCCTCAACTTACTCTTATTTTGTTTGGGTATCTCCTTTTCAAATTTAGCAAAATGATTCACATCACACATTACACGATACTTTGTATGCTTGTCCGCTTCTGTCTCGTCTACATAATTCATTTTTATGTCTCAGTCAGCTTTTTATACTCCTCCGCCACCACATCATAATGCCTGTTATTCCCCATCTTTTCCTAAGTAACATCATTTTAGCATGTTAAATCAAAGAAAGAGACACTCACTGATAATTGTTAAATCTATTATCATGATGATTAAATTGGTCCAAAATCTCGATTTCGTGTTGGGCTTCCATGTTGTGGCTGGAGGTCCCATCGGATTGCGTGCTAGAGTAGTCCATGACTTGTCTATAAAATAACTAAAAAATATAGAAGTAACACACCCATGAATAAAGAATACACAAACAACATGATGGTATATTAATGGGCAAAATGCACAAAGTTGTACCGAACTTATACTTAATTTCAATTTAATATACTTAATTGTTTTTCTCAATTTAGTGTACCTGATAACGCCTCATTAATAGATGTTTGTAATGATGCATTTGTTCTTGTTTGCTATGTAAATAAATAAGTTATGTGTTGAATTGTAACTAATAATGAGTATTGTTTTGATTGTAGTAAAGGAATGAAACTATGAAGAAAAGAAGTGAAGAAATAAAAAGAAAACGACTAAAAAATAAATTATGCCGAAAAAGAGCCAAAGTGCGGCGCACAATTCAAAAGTGCAGCGCACATTCAATGTACTACGATTTTGGAGAACTATTCAAAGTGCGACACACAAAAGGAAAAGTGCGGAGCACATTTACAACTCAGAAGTGCGGCACACATTTGAGAAAGTGCGGCGAACATTTTGATGTAGTTACACATATTAAGTGCCATTATGCATGGAAATTATGGGGAGAACTCTTGGCTTGCTCCAGTATCTTTTAGCTACGAAATAAGGGTTACATATTGGACCAAAAGGCAGGCAAAAACATACAACTCCATACCATCCCATTCTCCATTGTCCATTGTTATAAGGGTTTGATATAATCAAGGATTCTTTCAATCCTTGATCATAGTTACTAGTACAAGGTGAACCTTAGTTGGTTCATACCGTTGTTGCTGTAGCAAAGGATTAAAGAACTTTGTTGTTGATTGTAATAAGTTAGAATAAGGATTATAACTCTTTGGATCAAGTATTGATTTAATACTTTTGTTGGTATAATTCTCATATCCATTATGTTGTTCATTTCCTTTGATTTACATATTGTTGAAATGATCATTATTACTGTTATATGGAGTAGTTTATTGTGCAAATGGTTAAGGCTTAATAACCTTATGATTAGATATATTTATGTTGCTTTGCGAGGGCAAAGTGCGACGCACAATTATTTTTGTGCGGCGCACTTTCCTCCTTGGTTCGTGACTATGAGTATGACTTAGATGCTTTTTGTACTATATGCTATTATTTAAGACCATTGTTATATGTTGGATTTATTCATGATCATGACTAGTACTCATGTGAACGGATGAATTTTATGTCATCTAGTAAATGAATCTTGTTATTCACTTTTGTCGTGATTAGTGGAATAAAACATATAACAACTCTTATATAATCTCATCTACTACTTTAGTTATCAAAATCAAGCATAAACCATTCTTAATGCTTTTGATATGACATGATCTTTAGTCGGATTTTTGTTATATTAATTAGATGTTACGTGTAGACTAGTAATCGACATGTTGTCTTACATTGAATATGTGCTCATATTCGTCATTGCTACCTATCTTTCATATGGTTATGACCTTAATCAAACACACCCTTAAAACCATTTGATAAGTATATCTTTAGAAATTGTGACACTCTAGAGGTAATTGTTTTATATTTTATAACACCAATCCAGTGGAACAAACTGGACTTACCTTAACACTATGCCATACATGATACGGTATACTTGCCCGTGTTTGTGTTTCCAGTCAATTGTGTTGTAATATCTTGTAATAAAAATTTTGAGACTTGCGGAACGAACATCAAGTTTTTGGTGCCGTTGCCGGGGATTGATTTGTTATTGGTTTAAAACATTTTGAAATACATGGTAAACAAAAGTTTCTAAACACGCCGTACATATTTCTGGTAATCTAAAAAAGTTTTTAACAAAACAGTGCAAAAGTGCACCACACATTTCAAAAGTACGCCGCACATTTGTATCAAATTTGCAAAAATGTTGGTAGAAACAATTTCAAAACACCACCAAAACCTTTTACTCTCAACACTTACTGCTGAAAACATGAGAATTGCTTTGTGTGTACTTATGCTTTTTGAGCTTTTGTGTTTGTTAATATTACATTTAAAGAAAAACAAAAAATATTTGCTTTCAAAATTGTATTTTCTATTTTATTTGCTCTTTGGTAGAATAATTTACTTTGGTATGACTTGTTTGGTATTTATCATGATTTGTGGTAATTTTTCTGAAATTTTAGCTATGATAAAAATACAAAAAATGAGAAAATAAACGAAAATGAAAAAATGGCTTATTTCTGCAAAATACTTATAGACTTATTGCTAAACTTGGTCATAATTTCTTATTTTGACTATTTGTTAAGAAATTGCTATGGAAAATGTCTTATAACTTGGTTTGATTGGCTTACAAATTATAAAGTTGTGAACAAATTTTTTTCACAGAATGTGCGCCGCACATCCCATATGTGCGCCGGCTTTTCTGTGTCGCGCGAAAGTGCGCCGCACTTCTCATATGTGTGCCGCACAACTAGAGAAACAGGAAGCAAAACTTGCTTATAACGCGCTTAAATGGAAATACTCATTAAAACTAATGAGTTGCCTAAAAACTTTTGGGTATGAAATATCAATTGGATTTTATGGCACTAACATACTAGTGTTTCTTTTGATGTGTTATTGTTTTAAGATTGTGATGTATCAAAATACTAGCTTGGGTAGACTATGCTTAGGAGTGGATGATCATATTAGTCTCAATGACAAAATTGAATCGGAGGAGAATTGACAGGATCTGAATGTAAGGACTCAGCCGACAGTGGGGTTAAAAAGGTCTTAACTTTCTATCGTATGGAAGAGTTGACACCTAGTGAAAAGTACTTGATGACTTTCCATGTGGAAGGATAATTTGCATATGATTGGCAAGTAGATCTTGAATTGGAAAGAAGATTTATTAGTAACGAATTTGTAGTTGAGCTTGGCTTAACCTACAACACTCATCGTAATGGAGACAAGGAGATAGATGAAAAAACTCATTGTCATGATTAAAGACGAATTGTTTTTCTTTGAATTCTTTGTCAATCTGGAGGAGGACTGATGTGATGTGGAATGTCGGTATATTTTAATAATATACGATATACAGCGAATTTAGGAAATTGCCCTTAGGAAAAGGTAATAAGCCATAAATAAGCCAAAGACGAATATAATTAAATATGTGAATGATCCAAGTTCATTGTACACGAAGATCTTGTGAATTTGAGACGTTTTGTTTCAATTTGGACAATCGATTTGAATTTGGATTTCGGTTTTTAATCTAATATTAATCCTACAGTTTTAAACCTAAGTGCATGAATCGTATCCCAAATTTTAATCTAATAGACAATTATTAAAATTTAAACTTTTTAATCTATTTAAAAGTTAACTATTTAAAATCAATTAAAAATTAATCTACTTAACTAAAAATACCTTTACACTATTTAAAAATCTATTTAAACTAATTAAACTAATTAAATCTATTAAAAATTACTTATACTTTTTAATAAACAAAATCTATTTTTAAAACTATTTTTATTGAAATCTAAATGAATTTAAATCGTTATTAAAAATGAGTTTTTAAATAAGTTAGATTTCAATTAATTTAGATTTCAATAGAAATAGTTTTAAAAATAGTTTTTCTTTATTAAAAATATAAGTAATATTTAATAGATTTAATTAGTTTAATTAGTTTAAATAGATTTTTAAATAGTGTAAAGGTATTTTTAATTAAGTAGATTAATTTTAATTGATTTTAAATAGTTAACTTTTAAATAGATTTAAAAATTAATCTACTTAATTAAAAATACCTTTACACTATTTAAAAATCTATTTAAACTAATTAAACTAATTAAACTAATTAATTTAATAAACAAAATCTATTTTTAAAACTATTTTTATTGAAATCTAAATTAATTGAAATCTAACTTATTTAAAAACTCATTTTTAATAACGATTTAAATTTCTAAAATTAATAAAATATATTTTATTTTGTTTTTTATTTATTTATTTTTAAACTTTATAAAAGTAATTTTATAAAACTATTAAATAAAATCTACTAAATGAAAACTTGTATTTAAATCTATGAACTAAAACTGTCAGCCTAGTTATAACACTATATTAATTAATATGATAGTAATTAAACCAAAAAGAGAAGTTAGATCAGTTGGCAAACACGTTGGTTGATATCCATGAGGCACGGGTTCGAGTCCCATCGAGGACACTTTTTGGTAATTATTTTTTTGGACAACTAAAATTTAAAAACAAAGTCACAGGGATGACTTGTGTGATGAATCTTTTGACTGATGAATGAATCAACCAAGCCAAACAGACCAAGAGGGTCTGTTGGCTAGTATAACTCAACAATGGTTAACTATATTCAGCAAAACATAGAACACAACAAAAGCAGATACACAAATCACAGGCAAGCTTATTGGTCTACCAATTATATAATTCACATCTAAACAAACTCATCTAATACTGTATAATCAACAGACTATGAAACAAATAAAAGTTTATGACAGATACAAAACTGATGAATTAACTCATAGAAAAATCACAAATCACGTAGACTATGAGCAAACACCAAATCCTCATAAAACATATCATTCTAATCAGTTCTAAATATCAACTTATATACTCAAGTTAAACCCAAACTCCAAATAGCAGATTAACACCAAACTCAGGTAAAATCAGGATAGCAGCAAAAGACTAGCAATCCAAATCTTACCTATTCAGAATTAAACCACCCTAATTAACAGATATCCCAATTTCAGTAAGCAGATTTAAACCTCTAGATTTAACAGATTCATAAGCCAAAACAAATATCCAAACTCAACTTAGCAGTCTAAATTCTAAATAAAACAGCAATTCAAAACAAACTTACCACTATATCTTACTGAAAATTAAACATGTAATGAACCATATCATACTCATTCATAACTAGATTCATCAAACTTTGACACTTTAAACCAAAACAATGAACATAAATAAACATAGTAAGCATACTCATATAAACCTAATCCATTTATCATTCAATTTAAACAAAATAAAAATCAAATGAAAACAAACCTATTTGGAGAAACCCTTTGAGAAGCAGAGCGGCGCTGAGCCGTCTATTAAACTGAATCAACTCCACCTTCCACCATAACTCGAACCACCATCACCATCACCATGCGAACTAGTTTTATAAACTTTCTAGTGGGGAAAGTTTTCCCTATTTTTTACTTTAGTTATTTAATTGAAGCTATTAATTAACTTAATCAAATAACCTCAACATTATAATAGCAAAACAGTTTAAAGAATTAAATTGCAATATTTAATTTAAACAGAAAATAAAGCACGAATGCAACCAAATCCAAATAAACTTTTATTAATAATCAAGATTGATTACAATACTGAGAAAAGAAAATACAATGTTATCCTATAACTATTTAACATAATAACTTTAAGATAAAAAATGGGATGAAAATAAATTACAGATTTGGGGGTTTTTATAGGCCAACCCCCTAGCCTTGCTGGAGGAGTTTGTTGAGATGAATACTCGATCTTGACCGTTGAACCCATCTTTTCTCATTCTTTCTTTGATCTTGCGGCTGTAAATAGCACACTAGCTGATGTGTCCTCTCCTTATTAGATGACTGAGGGAAGGTGAGGTGTATCATCCAATCACATGAGAGAAAACTGCCACGTCACTGATTATACCTCCATCTTCTTGCTCCGAATTAGAGGGGATTTAATTAGAAGTGCGTGTGTATTCACGCGCTTTAGATTAATAACCCCCAAATATTGATTTAGGGTTATGGATGGGTAAAGGGTAAAAACGATAGTGTCTGGTTTATTTTGGTAAGAGAGATGAGGAGACTTTGTTATTAACGAAAAGGTGAAGTTGTGTGTGTGTTAAATTGTTTGACCAAGTTATGAAAAGTATTTAACTTTCACCGTTCCATTTAATTGTTAACCTAATGGGTTTTTTTAAAGCCCATCACGTCTCATTAGAGTAAATTGTGATATGGGCTTTTGGCCCAAATTCACTCAATCCGTATCATAATCATTGATCTTGGGCCTTTAATGGGCTTGTTAACCAAAGATAAATTACTCTCACTTCCTTATTGGCCTTTTTGGGCCCATTAACCAAAAGTGGGACCCACTAAGCCCAAATCACTTCATTAATATTAAATCCACTAAAAACGAACTCAATTTTGGCTTTCTTGATAAATCTTCATATCTCGTGTCGTTTTTGCTTGTTTTCGTGAACTTCGGTACCTACACACATAAAACAACAAAAACACATATACAAGGCAATATTCATTGGTTTTATGCATTTATTGTATGTTTATTGATATAAATGATATGAGAGAATCACTCATATCAAGGACGATTGTGAACCGTATGTAATCTTTGGGAGATCTTTCCTAAATCAAGCTAATGCACAACTTGACATCACTTGTGGCATACTTACTTTATGGCCAAAAGTGCATGAAAGCTTAGACTTTGGGGAGATTGATGAAATACTTGATAACCTCAATTCTGATGATTTGACTCCTATTGAAACCGAGGAGATTGATGCTCCTAGATTTTTTTGTATCATGGGGAAAAACAAAAGAAATAAAGGCAAGAAACCCACCCACGCTTACAAGTTGAACTATAATGGTGAAGGATCTTCACTCACTATTAACAAACCTTTGACTAGAGAAGAACTATCAATGGAGGAATTACAAGAAGATATTGAAGAAAGAGCTATGTTGTTGAACATGAATCGACCTATCATTGAAACTTTGAAACATAGTGATAAATACAAAATGATTGTTAATGGAGTTTTGCTCGACAAGTTGAAAGTTGAAGATGGATTAACACTGGAGTATGAAGATGTGGCGATATAAATGCTTCGAGAGAAAAAAGTAATGCTTGAGAAAGAAGATACGGGGTACTTTATCCTACCAATAAGGTTGGAGGGTAAGACTACTTATAATGTTTTGGTTGATACCGGTTCAAATGTTAATATTATGCCATATGGAATCTTCAAGATGTTAGATGTTGGTAGAGTCAAACCAAGGTTTGATCGTATCAAAATGCTTGATCACTCCTACGCGGAGGGATTTGGACGTTTGCTTGGAGTTCTTTGCCAAGTGGGAACAACTACACTACTAGCCGATTTCATGCTTCTCGACGTTCCTATTGATCGAGATATTTAACTTGTGGTTGGAAGAAAATTTTTGCACACCATTGGTGCAAACATAGATGTTGGAAAAGCTATTATGACTAGCTTTGATGGGTTTGTCCATCAAAACTATAATGTACTAAAGGCAAAGAAACATGATGATAGTGATGATGAAGATGATAAGCACTATACCGTGAAGAGAGATGAGAACGGTATGCCAATTTATGGTCTACATTTGCAACCAGGCACGGAACCGGAAGTACTTTTGGATGCATCACTAAGTGAAAGGAGCTACCATAACCCTTTCTTTGACATATGTGTATACAAGAAGATTGTGGGAATGCTTGGAGCACTTCCCGTCTCATTAAAATACAAAGATTGGCAAGCGGGGAACAACCGATAATTTGAAAACATTGCTAAAGATGGAGATAGTGAATGGCATGTTGCCATGGTCATTATTGATCTATGTGGAAAGAGGTACGAAAAGGTATATGAGACAAAAGACATCAATAGAAAGGTCTCGGGACGTTACACGGAGAGTGATATCATGTCACCTCTAAACTTCTGCTATAACTAAAGATATGGAGGAAATGAGGAGTGCATCATTGGCTCCTAGTTACTTTATGCATTTTTATCTTTTTTGTATGTAGATAACCAATAAAACGAAGTAAAATATAAGAGTCCTAGAAGTTTTAGGATAGTCTTAGAAGAAGGGAATGTTTTCCCTAGTGGTCTTGTTATTATTCATTTATGAAATCGAATGAATTGGAGGTTTTGTTTGAAATCTTGTGTCTAGTGTACTTAAGAAACAGAAATATGGTGTAAAACCCGCACGCTTTTACCATGAACAGTACACATATAATCGTACGTACATGATTAGAACTTTCCTTATTAGCACGTTTAAGTTTCACGAATAGGAATTACAAGTATTACGCACGTGTTATTACACGATAAGTATTTATTACGTATTAAGTCACGATAATTATTGTCAACAATAATTATAATCACGAACATGAAATCATGAACGTAAATAATCACGAACTTATTATTATGTATTTACGTATATTTATTACGATTACGTATAAATATATTTAACGACACGAACGATTAATAATTAAATCACGTAAACACGACACGAGAACACGTAAATAATTAGAACGCGGGAAAATAACGGGTTTCCCTTGTGGGCCCCCCATACTCACGGCATAAACAAACAAAGGGGGCCAAGCCCACCTTTGTTTTTAACTAAATAGAAAAGAAGGGAGTTCATGTTTTCATTTACAGAGAATTAGAAAAAATACAAAACCCTAGCCTCTCTTTTGCTCCTCTTTGGCCGCCAGTTTTAGAACACCACAAAGGGTGTGTTTGTTGATTTTGGTAGATCCAATTCTTGCAAGATCGTCCGTGTTAATAATTTCCTTTTGATCCACGAATCGATAATTCCTTAAACCTTTTCTTTTTAATTATCTATTAGATCTAAGAACACACGAATCATGGTTTATTAAAACTATTAATTAAACATGTTAATTAATTAGATCTAATCATGAGGTATTAAAAACATGTGGTTTTAAGGGGTGTTTTGGTTCGGACGATGTGTTGAACCGAGAGCCAAGCTCTCGGTGGTTGTGTGATCACCACCAACCGAGACCACAAGGTCTCGGTTTGGTTTGGGTGTCTCGGTCGCAAGAAACCAAGGGACCCCGGCGCATGTCGGGGTTGGCCTTGGTGGTCACGGGGGTCTCGTATGAAAAACCACACGCACCACCGGCTTAAGCCAGTGGCGGTTTGCCATGGTTAAGGGTCGTAGATCCGGTTCAAGGGGTTCACGGACCAGTTCATGACATGTTTAGATTTAAAACACGGGTTCGGTTCATGAATTATATTACAAGTTAATTATTTATTTTTACAAGTTAAATAATTACAAGATTTAATTAAGTTAATTTAACATGCTATGTAATTAATTTAATATAGACACGACTTAGGTTAATTATTATTAATAATAATACATGATTTTAACCTAAGTATTTTATGATTTAATTTTAGACTAAAGTAATTAATTAATTATTAAAACATGGTATAATTAATTAATTTCCACGGCTTAGGTTATATTAATAATAAATATTAATACATGTTTTAACCTAAGTATTATTTACCTTTTTATTTAATTAAATCATGTCATATTTAATTAAATCTGATAACCTATAGTTTATTTAATT
The DNA here is from genome assembly GCA_025667525.1 of Glebionis coronaria. Classification (NCBI taxonomy): domain Eukaryota; kingdom Viridiplantae; phylum Streptophyta; class Magnoliopsida; order Asterales; family Asteraceae; genus Glebionis; species Glebionis coronaria. The sequence continues at coordinate 3,594,219 of CM046879.1, read as the reverse complement.
TACATGTATTAATTAATAAACTATACTATAAATCACATGACTTAGAATATTAATCAGTAAAACTTAAGCTTATATAATTAGCTTAATAATCCAGCTTATTTCTAATTATGGAAACTTTCTATTTTTAGAAACTTATTTAATTAAGGCAGCTAATCTATTTATGAAAACTTTTTATTTTTAGAAACTTATTTATTTAAGGCAGCTATTCTATTTTTAGAAACTTATTTATTTAAGGCAGCTATTCTATTTTTAGAAACTTATTTATTTAAGGAAGCTATTCTATTTTTGGAAACATTCTATTTTTGGAAACTTTCTATTTTTGAAAACTATCTATTTTGGAAACTTTCTATTTTTGGAAACTTTCTATTTTAGGAAACCTGCTATTTTAAAAAAGTTACTTATTATTACACAACAAGTATAATAATACAAGAAATACATGTAATACTTAATCAGAATGGACAGAATACATGATAAACACAACATAACGTTAAAATCAGTAAAACAAGACATGAACATATACAACAAGCTAAAACATGATATAAAACCAGTTACGTACTCAATAATCAGAATACTTATACACGTATATTGTTTATGTAGCATTAGTGATATCGAAGTAGGACTCTCTTCCATTCGTCTTCTTCGTTCACTGGACACAAGGTATGGATTCTCCCTCCTTTCAGTATGGACATTCATTCCTTATTAGGATTTCCACGTATGCAGCCAACTATTTTCCCAGTATATGTTTTATATGTTTTGATTGCTTATGTTTAATAAATGCCTAAGCCATATACACGCATGACCAGTTTCACCTAGTTATGGAGGTACCATAACCATAACACTAGAGGCACCAGTGTTATGACTTCACCACGGTAGAGTGATAGCTCGTGGCTTCCCTTAAGCTTTTGGCCATATTATTATGTTATCATTTGGGGCGTATGGGTGCATCCTAGGTTACATGTTTTCAGCAGATTATTCAGGTGAATGTGGTGTGTGCCTTGCATCCTTCACAAGGAGCTGATCCAACCTACCCAAAAACTTATATTAATTAGAGGCAGCCCCTCTAATTGCATGACGAGGTCACCCCTCCAAGTATTCATACACGTTGATATTTCATTACCTGTATTGGCTAATGGTAAACATGTTAAACAGATTTTATAAGATAAACATAAGGCTTTTCAAACTATAAAACCAGTTTTACTAAGTTATGTCAGGTTATCCAGGACTTAGTCTTTTCCGCTGCTATATGTTGTATATGCTTATCTTATTCATGCTACGCTTTTATTTTTTTTTTGGTAACCGTGATTTCCGACTCATTGGCCGACTAATCTACGGGGTTTGAACCCACCGCCACACAGACTCAAACCAGGTAAAGCCCTCCCTTTTTCAGGAGGTTGGCGTGGCTACTTCAAGGTTGTTTGCACCTAGTGGGAATTGAACTTGAGAACTCACACACTTTGGAGTGCAATGCTTGTATATCCGTGCACTGAGCGTTATGCTCAGCCGTTACTTTCCTTTCCTTTCCATGTCCCAAAATGGCAGGTATCCAAGGACGGACTCGAGAATTTGGCGTAAGTGCATGGGATGGAAGCTGCCATAGATTTCTTCTCCTTTTTGCCATATACTTGTGCTTGTCTAGTCTTTCCTAGTTCATTTACTTTATTTATGTTTTGGTCTTATGTTGGGAACCGATGTTTGATTCTAGTTTTCCCTATGGTCAGATATGTTTTGCTACATATTACCTTGTATGCTTTGATGACACGCCATAATCACGCGTGACATTCTATTTATCAAAATGGGGTGTTACAATTATGGTATCAGAGCCAAGGCTTCGACCTGTAGGCTCTAAAACTTGACCTGTGACTAGTGGGTAGTCACCAGGAGCTTCCTAAGCCAATGCTTGTTCTTCCAAGTATTGGTGTGTTCAGTGCATTGCTGTTTTAACAATGATGTTTTCAACACCTTGATGTTTTAACCTTGATGTTTTCATCGATATTGTTTTACTAATATGGATGGACTACCGTCATTCATATTTAGTTATATGTCATTGTTTCATGCATGATGTTCCTCGTGAACTGTGACTATGTGGGCTGAACCCTAGTAGTTCATAATTAGTCAGATAAAATTTTTTCTGTTAAGTTTTGATAGCTAAGTTTCATTCATTTATTTCATGTATCATTGTCACAGGAACTTTGACTAAGTAATGGTTGGTATAGGACTGGCCCTATTTATTCGCATGTGCTTTTATCGAAACTTTTAACTTTGGGACCGACCCATAGGCGTCCCCTCGCCATGTCTTTTGTTTTGGGTAAACTGACCATTGTGCTTTACCCTCGCGCATATAAAGGTTTTTATAAACTGCATCATGTATTCATGCACTGTTTTCATGCATAAAATTTTTCTCATGATTTATTGGCATAATTTTTTTTTCATGTCCCCTCATATGTTAATATGTTTTTATGTCAAGTATGTTTTCATATTGTCATGGTTAACTTCAGTTTCATGCTGATTATGTTATATAACTTTAGTTTCATCCTTAATGATAAGTTGTTTCATGTTTCTTCATGATGATTTAGTCTTCATGATTGATTACGTCTTACGTCTCTTTTGTTGTTTATGCTTTCATGCAAGACACTGTTGGAGTTCACTTAAATCCTACTTTCATGATAGTCATGGTTGGTTTTTATTAATCATGCTTTCAGGAAAATCATTGTTGAAACTCGTTTAACAACACGTTAGCGTTTTTATATGTAACCAGAATGAGGTATATAATGGCATTGCCAGGTTATCATGATGGTTTTTTTAACCGTTTAACCGATTATATTTCCTTTAAAATCATGACAAATGATCGACCCCATACCGATCATTTCATGTGCATTCCATGTGTACACCATGTACCGTATTCCATGTGTATTACACGTACCTTAATCCATGTGTATTTCACTTGCAATACTTCACGAGTATTCATCATCTCAGGCGTATTTTCACTTGATGATATTCTACAAGATTGCTGATGCCGCTCATAACTTAGAGATGTTACTAAAGGTTGATACTACTGATGTTTGGAGACGCTACGAGATGCGGATGCTGTTCACAACCTGGAGATCCTACAAGACGAAGACAAAGGCGACAGAGCAAAGAAATTGGACGAGAAGATGCTCCACCATCAGACGATATTCATCAATCATTGTCCCTAATTCTTAGTTACATGTCACACGTCATTCAGTCGTCGTTTCTACATAAGAGTACAAACCGGTACCAACCGGCCACTCAGCTGAATAGTTACATGAATCACAGTTATGAGAATGACCGTCATGGAACTGACAGACAAGACGATAGTAACCACTACTATGACAACAACTATCCTAGCAATCGCAACCGAAGCTCCGGTCGCAGACGTGATCAGAAATACAAAGGATCAGTAGTCCAATCGATCCGCCAATTTTGGCATAATAACCTAATATGTAGTTCTATTTGTTTCACATCTCGAGACACATGTCAAGACACCAGTCAAGACACATGTGATGCTTACATTTCCCAAGACACGAGTCAAGACACATGACTTACGTCCAATTATCGAACATCTCTAAGAAATTCAGGGTACCCTCCAAGGGTATATCCATTTTGTGGTGCCATGTATTAATCAGGCCACAAGAAGTTCAGTACCATCACCGGCGTATCAGTGAGATCTGTCACATTGCTCGATGACACTTTCATTTCTTGCACCCATATTTCATATAAATTCATGACCATAAAGGATGCCATTCGTATTCCCCATGTATACGGGGGTTTTCCTTCAGCCTAATGATGAGATCCAAGCTTCTAACGCATTACCTCGGACAGGCACGAGTTGAATTTAATCCTAATTATGGACTACGAACAACACACCTGCTACAATTCATGATTTTGTACAGTAATGTTCAGTCTCCTGAATACATTCAGCTTGATTTTCCATCAGGAAAATCTGTACAAATTATCTATGCTTACAAGCATGTGCGTTGTTAGTCAAGGTTGCTAAAATTTTGTAGCTGTCAGTAAGACACGACTACTGAAGTCCTTTTACGCAAAGCAAGTTGATTATTCCAAAATCTTCCCATACATTCCAGAAGAACCTTCAAGGAGAAGGACGGTACCATGAGATTATGTGTCGACTACCATCGATTTAAACAAAACACCATTCGTAAACGTTATTATCCTCCACGTATTGATGACATGTCCAATAAACCGTAGGGTGTTAAACATTTTTCCAAGATCGGATTCATGATCATGCTACCAACAGTGACGAGTGAAAGAGTAGGACATTTCCATGACTGCTATTCGTACACAACTTAGTCATGCTAGATTCATGATTTTATATTAGTCTCACAAATTCCCAGCAACATTATGGACTTAATAAATTGAGTTTCAATGAACTCGTAAACAAATTCGTCAGTGTTTTCATCAAGGACAACCTGATTATCTTTAAGTCTAGAGAAGAGCAGGAAGATTATTTTTGCACTATGTTGCAAATTCTACAACGAGAAAAATTTCACCCTAAAATTTTTCAATATAAATTCTGGTTGATTACAGTGACACGTTGAATTCCATGGATTCGCACGGTTAATCTTACCATGACTCAGCTTATGCGTAAAGGTGAGAACCCTACACTACATTAGGTGTTCTAGAAAATCCTACGCTAAGAGAAGTCTAATTTTGGAGACTCATGGTTCCACAAATTTCTATGTATCAAGTTTCTACGAAGCAAGATATAGTTACGTTCATATCTAAGTACCTGACATACCAACAGGCTAAGATAGAACACCAACTAACTGGGATGTTTATACACCATCAGAATTGTGATAAAAAAATGGGACAAGATCCCCATGGATTTTGGTTACCAGATTAACGCAAACTCAGAAGAAGCAAGATGCTATATGGGTTATTGCCAACAGTTTGATCAAGTCTACAAAATCCTTACATCCGCAAGGATTTCAGAACCATCAGATTGATCGTACATGTTCCAGCTAAGGCTCATCACTTGGTAATCCCTCAGCTATCGGGCCAGACAAAGGTTCACATTTGTGCTCCTTATTCTAATTTCACGACTTGCTTTCACACTCACGTTCATGACACTATTCACGTTCATGATCATATCTTGGCTTACGATTTTATGTTCATCTTCGTTCTGGGAAGTTTTGAAAGAACTTGAGAGACCAGACTCAAGTTTAGTATAACTCCCTATCCTCAGATAGACGTTTCACGTCACATTCCACGTCTCACCTTGTAGCATTTGGTGTACCGCAGTTGTATTCCATGTTCACGATATGTTTCACTTGTCATGTTCATTCCACGTTCCTCATATCACGTTCACGATATGTTACACGTATCATTGATCACGATATGTTTGCCATATTACACTTACCATATCTCTACGTACCACGTTTAAAATTGTTCACGTATCACGTTCACAATTTTTCATGTATCACGTTCAAAATTTTTCACGTATCACGTTCAAAATTTTTCACGTACTACGTTTCAATATGTCTCGCGCATCATTGCTAATTATAAGTTAGGTTAGATTATTTTGCATCGTAATGTTTCAGTTACCTTTGCACGTTAAGTCTTATTTCCTCGATCGAATTCAGGGGATCTATCTTAAGTAGATGACAATGAAATTTTCGTGTTTTCAAGTCAAGGTCAGGAGGACCAGGATTTATCATTGTGTCAAGATCTTGTGAAGGAACCGTTCCAAGAGGAAAGCCACTTAGAAACAGACAAGTTCATCCGGACTTATCCGTTTTTCTCTTATCGATTAGATATGTCTTTTTAGTCACGTCACGTTCCATGTCCTTTCAAGACATGTCACATTCCACGTTCCTTCTACCATGTCACCTGCATGTCCTTTTATCTTACATACCCTCTCAGTTTGATTCGGGTATGTTTCTCTTTCAGCTTACTTTATTTATAATTCGGGGACATATTATTCTTTTTAGGGGGAGAGTTGTAAAACCCGCACGCTTTTACCATGAACAGTACACATATAATCGTACGTACATGATTAGAACTTTCCTTATTTAGCACGTTTACGTTTCACGGATAGAAATTACAAGTATTACGTACGTGTTATTACACGATAAGTATTTATTACGTATTAAAACACGATAATTATTGTCAACAATAATTATAATCACGAACATGAAATCATGAACGTAAATAATCACGAACTTATTTTTATGTATTTACGTATATTTATTACGATTACGTATAAATATATTTAACGACACGAACGATTAATAATTAAATCACGTAAACACGACACGAGAATACGTAAATAATTAGAACGCGGGAAAATAACGGGTTTCCCTTGTGGGCCCCCCATACTCACGGCATAAACAAACAAAGGGGGCCAAACCCACCTTTGTTTTTAACTAAATAGAAAAGAAGGGAGTTCATTTTTCATTTACAAAAAATTAGAAAAAAAATACAAAACCCTAGCCTCTCTTTTGCTCCTCTTTGGCCGCCAGTTTTAGAACACCACAAAGGGTGCGTTTGTTGATTTTGGTAGATCCAATTCTTGCAAGATCGTTCGGGTTATTAATTTCCTTTTGATCCACGAATTGGTAATTCCTTAAACATTTTCTTTCTAATTATTTATTGGATCTAAGAACACGCGAATCATGGTTTATTAAAACTATTAATTAAACAAGTTAATTAATTAGATCTAATCATGGGGTATTAAAAACATGTGGTTTTAAGGGGTGTTTTGGTTCGGCCGATGTGTAGAACCGAGAACCAAGATCTCGGTGGTTGTGTGATCACCACCAACCGAGACCGCAAGGTCTTGGTTTGGTTTGGGTGTCTCGGCCGCAAGAAACCAAGGGACTCCGACGCATGTCGGGGTTGGCCTTGGTGGTCATGGGGGTCTCAGATGAAAAACCACACGCACCACCGGCTTAAGCCGGTGGCGGTTTTGCCATGGTTAAGGGTTGTAGTCCGGTTCAAGAGGTTCACGGACTGGTTCATGACATGTTTAGATTTAAAACACGGGTTCGGTTCATGAATTATTTTACAAGTTAATTATTTATTTTTACAAGTTAAATAATTACAAGATTTAATTAAATTAATTTAACAAGCTATGTAATTAATTTAATATAGACATGACTTAGGTTAATTATTATTAATAATAATACATGATTTTAACCTAAGTATTTTATGATTTAATTTTAGACTAGAGTAATTAATTAATTATTAAAATATGGTATAATTAATTAATTTCCATGACTTAGTTTATATTAATAATAAATATTAATACATGTTTTAACCTAAGTATTATTTACCTTTTTATTTAATTAAATCATGTCATATTTAATTAAATCTGATAACCTATAGTTTATTTAATTTACATGTATAAATTAATAAACTATACTATAAATCATATGACCTAGAATATTAATCAGTAAAACTTAAGCTTATATTATTAACTTAATAATCCATCTTATTTCTAATTATAGAAACTTTCTATTTTTAGAAACTTATTTAATTAAGGCAGCTAATCTATTTATGGAAACTTTCTATTTTTAGAAACTTATTTATTTAAGGCAGCTATTCTATTTTTAGAAACTTATTTATTTAAGGCAGCTATTCTATTTTTAGAAACTTATTTATTTAAGGCAGTTATTCTATTTTTGGAAACTATCTATTTTTGGAAACTTTCTATTTTTGGAAACTTTCTATTTTAGGAAACCTGCTATTTTTAGAAAGTTACTTATTATTACGCAACAAGTATAACAATACAAGAAATACAAGTAATACTTAATCAGAATGGACAGAATACATGATAAACACATCATAACGTTAAAATCAGTAAAACAAGACATGAACATATAAAACAAGCTAAGACATGATATAAAACCAGTTACGTACTCAGTAATCAGAATACTTATACACGTATATTGTTTATGTAGCATAGTGATATCGAAGTAGGACTCTCTTCCGTTCGTCTTCTTCGTTCACTGGACACAAGGTACGGATTCTCCGTCCTTTCAGTATGGACATTCTTTCCTTATTAGGATTTCCCCGTATGCAGCGAACTGTTTTCCCAATATATGTTTTATATGTTTTGATTGCTTATGTTTGATAAATGCCTAAGCCATATACATGCATGACCAGTTTCACCTAGTTATGGAGGTAGCATAACCATAACACTGGAGGCACTAGTGTTATGACTTCACCACAGTGGAGTGATAGCTCGTGGCGTCCCATAAGCTTTTGGCCATATTATTATGTTATCATGTGGGGCGTATGGGTGCATCCTATGTTACATGTTTTCAACAGATTATTCAGGTGAATGTGGTGTGTGCCTTGCATCCTTCACAAGGAGCTGATCAAACCTACCCAAAAACTTATATTAATTAGAGGCAGCCCCTCTAATTGCATGACGAGGTCACCCCTCCAAGTATTCATGTACGTTGATATTTCATTACCTATATTGGCTAATGGTAAACATGTTAAACAGAATGGTAAACATGTTAAACAGATTTTATAAGATAAACATAAGGCTTTTCAAACTATAAAACCAGTTTTACTAGGTTATGTCAGGTTATCCAGGACTTAGTCTTTTCGCTGCTATATGTTGTATATGCTTATGTTATTCATGTTATGCTTGTATATCCGTGCATTGAGCGTTATGCTCAGTCGTTACTTTCCTTTCCATGTCCTAAAACGGCAGGTATCCAAGGACGGACTCGAGAATCTGGAGGAAGTGCATGGGATGGAAGTTGCCATAGACTTATTCTCCTTTTTGCCATATACTTGTGCTTGTCTAGTCTTTCCTAGTTCATTTACTTTATTTATGTTTTGGGCTTATGTTGGGAACCGATGTTTGATTCCGGTTTTCCCTATGGTCAGGTATGTTTTGCTACATATTACCTTGTATGCTTTGATGACACGCTATAATCACGCGTGGCATTCTATTTATCAAAATGGGGTGTTACAATTATGGTATCAGAGCCAAGGCTTCGACCTGTAGGCTCTAAAACTTGACGTGTGACTAGTGGGTAGTCACCAGGAGCTTCCTAAGCTAACGCTTGTTCTTCCAAGTATTGGTGTGTTCAGCGTATTGTTGTTTTAACCATGATGTTTTCAACACCTTGATGTTTTAACCTTGATGTTTTCATCGATATTGTTTTACAAATATGGATGGACAACCGCCATTCATATTTAGTTATATGTCATTGTTTCATGCATGATGTTCCTCGTGAACTGTGACTATGTGGGCTGAACCCCAGTAATTCATAATTAGTCAGATAAAATTTTTTCTGTTAAGTTTTGATAGTTGAGTTTCATTCATTTATTTCATGTATCATTGTCACAGGAATTATGACTAAGTAATGGTTGGTACAGGACTGGCCCTATTTAGTCGCATGTGCTTTTATCGAAACTTTTATCTTTAGGACCGACCCATAGGCGTCCCCTCGCCATGTCTTTTGTTTTGGGTAAACTGACCATTGGCATTTACCCTCGCGCATATAAAGGTTTTTATAAACTGCATTATGTATTCATGCATAAAATTTTCTCATGATTTATTGGCATAATTTTTTTTCATGTCCCCTCATAAGTTAATATGTTTTTATGTCAAGTATGTTTTCATACTGTCATGGTTAACTTCGGTTTCATGCTGATTATGTTATATAACTTCAATTTCATCCTTCATGATAAGTTGTTTCATATTTCTTCATGATGATTTCGTCTTCATGATTGATTACGTCTTACGTCTCTTTTGTTGTTTATGCTTTCATGCAAGACACATCCTACTTTCATGATAGTCATGGTTGGTTTTTATTAATCATGCTTTCAGGAAAATCATTGTTGAAATTCGTTTAACCACACGTTAGCGTTTCTCTATGTAACCAGAATGAGGTATATACTGGCATTGCCAGGTTATCATGATGGTTTTTTAACCGTTTAACCGATTATATTTCCTTTAAAATAATGACAAATGATCGACCCCATACCGATCTTTTCATGTGCATTCCATGTGTACACCATGTACCGTATTCCATGTGTATTACACGTACCTTAATCCATGTGTATTTCACCTGCAATTCTTCACGAGTATTCATCATCTCAGGCGTATTTTCACTTGCTGATATTCTACAAGATTGCTGATGCCGCTCATAACTTGGAGATGTTACTAAAGGTTGATGCTGTTGATGTTTGGAGACGCTACGAGATACGGATGCTGTTCACAACCTGGAGATCCTACAAGACGAAGACAAAGGCGTCAGAGCAAAGAAATTGGACGAGAAGATGCTTCACCATCAGACGATTTTCATCAATCATTGTCCCTAATTCTTAGTTACATGTCACACGTCATTCAGTTGTCGTTTCAGTCATAAGAGTACAAACCGGTACCAGCCGGCCACTCAGCTGAATAGTTACATGAATCACAGTCATAAGAATGACCGTCATGGAACTGACAGACAAGACGATAGTAACCACTACTATGACAGCAACTATCCTAGCAATCTCAACCGAAGCTCCGACCGCAGACGTGATCAGAAATACAAAGGATCAGTAGTCCAACCGATCCGCCAATTTTGGCATAATAACCTAATATGTAGTTCTATTTGTTTCACATCTCGAGACACATGTCAAGACACCAGTCAAGACACATGTCATGCTTATATTTCCCAAGACACGAGTCAAGACACATGACTCACGTCAAGTTATCGAACATCTCTAAGAAATTCAGGGTACCTTCCAAGGGTATATCCATTTTGTGGTGCCATGTATTAATCAGGCCACAAGAAGTTCAGTACCATCACCGGCGTATCGGTGAGATCTGTCACATTGCTTGATGACACTTTCATTTCTTGCACCCATATTTCATATATATTCATGACCATAAAGGACGCCATTCGTATTCCCCATGTATACGAGGGTTTTCCTTCAGCCTAATGATGAGATCCAAGCTGCTAACGCATTACCTCGGACATGCACGAGTTGAATTTAATCATAATTATGGACTACGAACAGCACACCTGCTACAATTCATGATTTTGTACAGTAATGTTCAGGCTCCTGAATACATTCAGCTTGATTTTCCATCTGGAAAATCTGTACATTATCTATGCTTACAAGCATGTGCGTTGTTAGTCATGGTTGCTAAAATTTTCTAGCTGTCAGTAAGACACGACTAATGAAGTCCTTTTATGCATTGCCAGTTGCTTATTCAAAAATCTTCCCATACATTCCAGAAGAACCTTCAAGAAGAAGGACGGTACCATGATATTATGTGTCGACTACCGTCGATTTAAACAAATCGCCATTCATAACCGTTATTCTCCTCCACGTATTGACGACATGTCTAATCAACCGTAGGATGTTAAACATTTTTCCAAGATCGGATTCATGATCATGCTATCAATAGTGACGAGTGAAAGAGCAGGACATTTCCATGACTGCTATTCGTACACAACTTAGTCATGCTAGATTCATGATTTTATATTAGTCTCACAAATGCCCCAACAACATTATGGACTTAATAAATTGAGTTTCCATGAACTTGTAAACAAATTCGTCAGTGTTTTCATCAAGGACAACCTGATTATCTTTAAGTCTAGAGAAGAGTAGGAAGATCATTTTTGCACTATGTTGCAAATTCTACAAAGAGAAAAATTTCACCCTGAAATTTTTCAATATAAATTCTGGTTGATTACAGTGATATGTTGAATTCCATGGATTCGCACGGTTAATCTTACCATGACTCAGCTTATGCGCAAAGGTGAGAACCCTACACTACATTAGGTGTTCCAAAAAATCCTACGCTAAGAGAAGTCTAATTTTGGAGACTCATAGTTCCACAAATTTCTATGTATCAAGTTTCTACGAAGCAAGATATAGTTACGTTCATATCTAAGTACCAAACATACCAACATGCTAAGATACAACACCAACTGACTGGGATGTTTATCCACCATCAGAATTGTGATAAAAAATGGGACAAGATCCCCACGGATTTTGGTTACCAGATTAACGCAAACTCAGAAGAAACAAGATGCTATCTGGGTTATTGCCAACGGTTTGATCAAGTCTGTAGAATACTTACATTCACAAGGATTTCAAAACCAACAGATTGATCGTACATGTTCCAGCCAAGGCTCATCACTTGGTAATCCCTCAGTTATCGGGCCAGACAAAGGTTCGCATTTGTGCTCCTTATTCTAATTTCACGACTTGCTTTCACACTCACGTTCATGACACTATTCACGTTCATGATCATATATTGGCTTACGATTTTATGTTCATCTTCGTTCTGGGAAGCTTTGCAAGAACTTGAGAGACCAGACTCAAGTTTAGTATAACTCCTTATCCTCAGATAGACGTTTCACGTCACATTCCATGTCTCACCTTGTAGCGTTTAGTGTACCGCAGTTGTATTCCATGTTTACGATATGTTTCACTGGTCATGTTCATTCCACGTTCCTCATATCACGTTCACGATATGTTAACGTATCATTGATCATGATATGTTTGCCATATTACACTTACCATATCTCTACGTACCACGTTTAAAATTGTTCACGTATCACGTTCACAATTTTTCACGTATCACGTTCAAAATTTTTCACGTATCACGTTTAAAATTTTTCACGTACTATTTTTCAATATGTCTCGCGCATCATTGCTAATTATAAGTTAGGTTAGATTATTTTGCATCGTAATGTTTCAGTTACCCGTTAACTCTTATTTCCTCGATCGAATTCAGGGGATCTATCTTACGTAGATGACAATGAAATTTTCGTGTTTTCAAGTCAAGGTCAGGAGGACCACAATTTATCATTGTGTCAAGATCTTGTGAAGGAACCGTTCCAAGAGGGAAGCCACTTGGAAACGGACAAGTTCATCCTGACTTCTTATCCGTTTTTCTCTTATCGATTAGATATGTCCTTTTATTCACGTCACGTTCCATGTCCTTTCAAGACATGTCACATTCCACGTTCCTTCTACCATGTCACCTGCATGTCCTTTTATCTTACATACCCTCTCAGTTTGATTCGGGTATGTTTCTCTTTCAACTTACTTTATCTATAATTCGGGGACAAATTATTCTTTTTAGGGGGGAGAGTAATAAAACCCGCACGCTTTTACGATGAACAGTACACATATAGTCGTACGTACATGATTAGAACTTTCCTTATTTAGCACGTAAACGTTTCACGAATAGGAATTACAAGTATTACGTACGTGTTATTACACGATAAGTATTTATTACGTATTAAGACATGATAATTATTGTCAACAATAATTATAATCACGAACATGAAATCATGAACGTAAATAATCACGAACTTATTATTATGTATTTACATATATTTGTTAAAATTACGTATAAATATATTTAACGACACGAACGATTAATAATTAAATCACGTAAACACGACATGAGAACACGTAAATAATTAGAACGCGGGAAAATAACGGGTTTCCCTTGTGGGTCCCCCATACTCACGACATAAACAAACAAAGGGGGCCAAGCCCACCTTTGTTTTTAACTAAATAGAAAAGAAGGGAGTTCATGTTTTCATTTATAGAGAATTAGAAAAAAATACAAAACCCTAGTCTCTCTTTTGCTCCTCTTTGGCCGCCAGTTTTAGAACACCACAAAGGGTGTGTTTGTTGATTTTGGTAGATCCAATTCTTGCAAGATCGTTCGTGTAATTAATTTCCTTTTGATCCACGAATTGGTAATTCCTTAAACCTTTTATTTTTAATTATTTATTAGATCTAAGAACACATGAATCATGGTTTATTAAAAATATTAATTAAACATGTTAATTAATTAGATCTAATCATGGGGTATTAAAAACATGTGGTTTTAAGGGGTGTTTTGGTTCGGCCGATGTGTAGAACCGAGAGCCAAGCTCTCGGTGGTTGTGTGATCACCACCAACTGAGACCACAAGGTCTCGGTTTGGTTTGGGTGTCTCGGTCGCAAGAAACCAAGGGACGCCGACGCATGTCGGGGTTGGCCTTGGTGGTCATGGGGGTCTCGGATGAAAAACCACACGCACCACCGGCTTAAGCCGATGGCGGTTTTCCATGGTTAAGGGTTGTAGATCCGGTTCAAGGGGTTCACGGACCGGTTCATGACATGTTTAGATTTAAAACACGGGTTCGGTTCACGAATTATTTTACAAGTTAATTATTTATTTTTACAAGTTAAATTATTACAAGATTTAATTAAATTAATTTAACATGCTATGTAATTAATTTAATATAGACATGACTTAGGTTAATTATTATTAATAATAATACATGATTTTAACCTAAGTATTTTATGATTTAATTTTAGACTAAAGTAATTAATTAATTATTAAAACATGGTATAATTAATTAACTTCCATGACTTAGGTTATATTAATAATGAATATTAATACATGTTTTAACATAAGTATTATTTACCTTTTTATTTAATTAAATCATGTCATATTTATCTAATAACCTATAGTTTATTTAATTTACATGTATAAATTAATAAACTATACTATAAATCACATGACTTAGAATATTAATTAGTAAAACTTAAGCTTATATTATTAGCTTAATAATCCAGCTTATTTCTAATTATAGAAACTTTCTATTTTTAGAAACTTATTTAATTAAGGCAACTAATCTATTTATGAAAACTTTCTATTTTTAGAAACTTATTTATTTAAGGCAGTTATTCTATTTTTAGAAACTTATTTATTTAAGGCAGCTATTCTATTTTTAGAAACTTATTTACTTAAGGCAGCTATTCTATTTTTGGAAATTATCTATTTTTGGAAACTTTCAATTTTTGAAAACTTTCTATTTTAGGAAACCTGCTATTTTTAGGAAGTTATTCATTATTACACAACAAGTATAATAATACAAGAAATACAAGTAATACTTAATCGGAATGGACAGAATACATGATAAACACAGCATAACGTTAAAATCACTAAAACAAGACATGAACATATAAAACAAGCTAAGACATGATATAAAACCAGTTACGTACTCAGTAATCAGAATACTTATACACGTATATTGTTTATGTAGCATTAATGATACCGAAGTAGAACTCTCTTCCGTTCGTCTTCTTCGTTCACTGGACACAAGGTACAGATTCTCCGTCCTTTCAGTATGGACATTCTTTGCTTATTAGGGATTCCCCGTATGCAGCGAACTGTTTTCCCAGTATATGTTATGTTTTGATTGCTTATGTTTGATAAATGCCTAAGCCATATACATGTATGACCAGTTTCACCTAGTTATGGAGGTACCATAACCATAACACTGGAGGCACCAGTGTTATGACTTCACCACGGCGGAGTGATAGCTCGTGGCGTCCCTTAAGCTTTTAGCCATATTATTATGTTATCATGTGGGCGTTTGGGTGCATCCTAGGTTACATGTTTTCAGCAGATTATTCAGGTGAATGTGGTGTGTGCCTTGCATCCTTCACAAGGAGCTGATCCCTCCTACCCAAAAACTTATATTAATTAGAGGCAGCCCCTCTAATTGCATGACGAGGTCACCCCTCCAAGTATTCATGCACGTTGATATTTCATGACCTATATTGGCTAATGGTAAACATGTTAAACAGATTTTATAAGATAAACATAAGGCTTTTCAAACTATAAAACCAGTTTTACTAAGTTATGTCAGGTTATCCAGGACTTAGTCTTTTCCACTGCTATATGTTGTATATGCTTATGTTATTAATGCTATGCTTGTATATCCGTGCACTGAGCGTTATGCTCAGCCGTTACTTGCCTTTCCATGTCCCAAAACGGCATGTATCCAAGGACGGACTCGAGCATTTGGAGGAAGTGCATAGGATGGAAGCTGCCATAGACTTCTTATCCTTTTTGCCATATACTTGTGCTTGTCTAGTCTTTCCTAGTTCATTTACTTTATTTATGTTTTGGGCTTATGTTGGGAACCGATGTTTGATTCCGGTTTTCCTTATGGTCAAGTATGTTTTGCTACATATTACCTTGTATGCTTTGATGACACGCCATAATCACGCGTGACATTCTATTTATCAAAATGGGGTGTTACATATGGTCTGTGAGCACATAATATGCGCCGCACTTCCCAAATGTGCGCCGCACTTCTGGACGGATTTTTTGTATATACTTTATTTTTCTCATCTAAAACTAAAAAAAACAAAACACACCTGGCGATTTCTTGAATCATCACCAAAAATATTTTTCAATTCCTACTCCAATTCACACTCGAGATCATGTCTAGGGTAAGTTTTTATCTTTAATTCATATATATTTTATTTTATTATTTTTAAATTTTTTATTAAATTTCAATTGGGGTTCTTAGTAGTTGATAATCGGATTAAATTCGATTTGTAACTAGAAATAGGGATATTGATTAGAATAAAGTTAGATTATTAGATAATTTTGAAAAACATAAAAATAAAAATGAGGGTTTTGAAATTAAACCTTAAGATTGAGCAATGTCGCGGATTAAAATGTATTGGGAATGGTTTAGTGTTCGATTCTAGCCATTGTTGTTGATTGTAACCATTAGTTTGCGGATTTGGTTAAGATCATTAGTTACCCCGAAACATGCTGAGATACACAGAATGTGCGCCGCACTTCCCATATGTGCACCGTACTTTAGCAAGTTTTTCCCAGAAAGTACGTCGCACTTCTCAAATGTGCCCCGCATTTTTTGTCTGAAAACCAAACAGAATGTTCAGAACACCAACATAGGGATGTCATTGACCCCTAATGTTTATCTAATGTTGATATATGTTTGTTTTTGTGATAAATTTTGTAGAACACAGGTTTTAGAAACTATGAGACCGGCTCATCTAGCCGAGGGAAGAGGCGAAAGCCTATCAAGTCGGTGAGTGTCACACTCATGGGAGTTCTTGATCATCCATTTTGAATTGGCCTAGGAGTACGAATGATTCTAAAACCATTTACAACAATGCTCTTAGTCTTCTACTATTGAAACAAATTTTCACACCTAATATTGTGGATTTTGGAGTTTTGAATGATCTTGGTTGTGAAGCTTAAATTAGGGAGATGTTATCAATAGTTGTGGTAGAGGCTGGAGGAAATGAAGTCTTGTTTCGATTCGATGCTTGGGTCCGTTCTTTTACTTTTAGGGAGAAGATCTATTCGGAGCTTTTTCTTGAGTTCTTCATAACATTTCATTTGGATGAAGATGTTGATGGTGATGAGCTATTGACAAAGGAAATTTTGAGTTTTAGAATTTGTGGGAAAGGACATTCTTTGACTTTTAAGGAATTTGCTAAGTACTTGGAGTTGTATACTAGAGAGGAGCGAGATGAGGAAGGATTTGAAGTGTATTTTCAAGGAGGAGAACGTGAGCATGGTAATTTCAATGCTAATGAGTTTTGGGCATTAATTTGTCCGGATGAGGATACTTTGAGCTTTTCTAGGAGCTCAACCACTAGGATTTCTAGTCCACTTTTAAGAGTGCTCTAAAAGATGATTGCTTACGCGGTTTGTCAATAAACCACGAGATATGGCAAGGTTTAAAAGAATGATTTGTGGTTATTGAGCATGTTTAGGGACAAGAACCGTGAGTAATACGCTAATGTGGCTTGGGTGGTTGCAAAGTGGATGAAAAGGAAAGGTCATGGTAGTCAAGCAAGTAGCATGATTGTGTGTGGACAATTTGTGACTAGGTTAGCCCGAAGAATGAGACTTTTAACTGAACAAGTTGTGGGTAGTCTTAGTACACCGATCATATGTGATACCATTGACAAAATTACTTTGAGAGATTTGATTGGAGCGGATGGAAGGTTGATTCGAGAAGACGCGCCGGCGAGAGCACCACATGTGAACATGCCGCGAGATCCTCGTACATCACTCTAAGATGTTTGTGATAGGATGGGAAGGATGAAGGTTAGTCAAGACCAACTTGGATTTATGATGGAGCGACAATATTATAGCATGGATAGATACGCTCCGGTTTTTGAGAAAATGTCAGAATAATATAGCGTTCTGATGAGTGAACCTTATGGACTACCTGGATATCACCATGAGCCATTCTACTATACCCAACAACCACCACCTTATCCGCCGCATTTCTACACATCCAATGCTCCAAGGAATGATGAAACTAAAGAGGATATGTGATGCCTCGTGTGAGTGTGACTTTTGTGTTAGTCACATCTTATAACAATTTCAAACAGTTTATTACATTTGGTTATGTAAGTTGCTTTTGTTGGTATGTAGTACTTTGTGTGTGGATTTTTTTTTAATTTAGTATGTGAAAAATGTTTGTGTATATATTGTTTGTGTTATAGTGCAGAAAATAAACGAGTCAATGCATAATAAGGCGAAGATTGAAGATTTCGGCTTCATTCGCGACTTGGAATAAAAGGGGAGTATTATTCTTATTTTCCTCTATTTTTACTTTTACCTTATGTTTAGCATTATGGACAATGCTCATAATAAGTATGGGGGTGATAAGTGGAAAATAAGAGCGTTTTAAGTTGAATTTTTTTTGAACTTTATGTGACCTAAAGTACACTGCACTTTTGAATTTGTCTGGCGCACTTTCTGGCGGATTTTTGAAAACTTTGTGGTTATGTAAATTAAAAAAAAGTTTTTGTTAAAAGATTGATAATTCCTGTAATTGTAAAGCTATTTTGACTCGGAATTGATAACGTTACTTACACAATATCGTATTCACAATTGTGAGGATTTTTAGCTTATAATTTGTAAGCATTCTTACGCTTTAAATCTATTTTGTGAGTATGTCGATGATTAGTTTAATTCTAGAACTCGTGCTTGGTTATCTTTACGAGACCGTAGTGGGATCATACTTGTATGATAAAAATTATTTTAAATGATAAAGAGGCAAAATAAAAGAGAAAAGATTGAAAGTTTTTGCCAATGTTTTAAGACGATAATATATTGTTGAAAACCATGTTGCGAGATGATAGTAGATCGTAAGTATGGGGGAAGACATATTACCCCAAATGTTTGGTATACAAAAAAAGAGAGGAATAAAAGGCAAAATGGAGCCTATAAGTGTGAAGTGCAAAGTATAGAAACAATAAATATGGTAGAAAATGATATGTTGTTTACTCTTTTAAACATGTGGTGATAATAAAAGTTTTGAAAAATACCTCTTTTGATATTTTACTCGGTGCTTACACCAAATTGGTTTAGTTTAGTTCCTTGTACACGCTTATGGTAATTTACTTTTCATGACCGTGCTTTTGAGCGATAATTTAGCCATTTATAGGAGAGTGTGTGAATTCAAAATATCTACTTCGTGAGGTGTTTGGTGGCGTTATCTTTGCTTTCGATTATTGGTCTTATCTATTCTTTCGATACTTATTAAAAGTATATTTTTACCTTACTTGAGGACAAGCAAGAAGTTAAGTATGGGGGAATTTGATAATGCCTCATTTATACATGTTTGTAATGATGCATTTGTCCTTGTTTGCTATGTAAATAAATAAATTATGTGTTGAATTGTTACTAGTAATGAGTATTGTTTTGATTGTAGTAAAGGAATGAAACTATGAAGAAAAGAAGTGAAGAAAAAAAAGAAAAGGACTAAAAAATAAATTGTGCTAAAAAACAGCCAGAGTGCGGCGCACATTCAATGTACTACGATTTTGTAGAACTATTCAAAGTGTGGCGCACAAAAGGAAAAGTGTGGCGCACATTTACAACTCAGAAGTGCGGCACACATTTAAGAAAGTGTGGCGCACATTTTGTTGCAGTTACACATATTAAGTGCCATTATGCATGGCAATTATGGCGAGAACTCTTGGCTTGCTCCAGGACCTTTTAGCTACGAAATAAGGGTTATATATTGGAGCAAAAGGGAGGCAACTCCATACCCTTCCATTCTCCATTCTCCGTTGTTATAAGGATTTGATATAATCAAGGATTCTTTCAATCCTTGATCATAGTTACTAGTACAAGGTGAACCTTAGTTGGTTCATACCATTGTTGCTATAGCAAAGGTTTAAAGAACTTTGTTGTTGATTGTAATAAGTTGGAGTAAGGCTTATAACTCTTTGGAGCAAGTATTGATTTAATAATTTTGTTGGTATAATTTTCATTCCCATAATGTTATTTATTTTCTTTGATTTACATATTGTTGAAATGATTATTTTTACTGTTATTATGGAGTAGTTTATTATGCAAATGGTTAAGGCTTAATAACCTTATGATTAGATAGATTTATGTTTCTTTGCAAGGGCAAAGTGCGACGCAAAATTAGTTTTGTGCGGTGCACTTTCCTCCTTGGTTCGTGACTATGAGTATGATTTAGATGCTTTTTGTACTATATGCTATTATGTAAGACCTTTCTTATATGTTGGATTTATTCATGATCATGACTAGTACTCATGTGAATGGATGAATTTCATGTCATCTAGTAAATGAATCTTGTTATTCACTTTTGTCGCGATTAGTGGTATAAAACATATAACAACTCTTACATAATCTCATCTACTACTTTAGGTATCGAAATCAAGCATAAACCATTCTTAATGCTTTTGATATGACATGATCTTTAGTCGGATTTTTGTTATATTAATTAGATGTTGCGTGTACGACTAGTAATCGACCTGTTGTCATACATTGTTTATGTGCTCATATTCATCATTGATACATATCTTTCATATGGTTCTTACCTTAACCAAACGTACCCTTAAAACCATTTGATAAGTATATCTTTAGAAGTTGTGACACTCTATAGGTAATTGTTTTGTATTCTCTAACACCAATCCCGTGGAACGAACTAGACTTACCTTAACTCTATGCTATACATGATAGGGTATACTGTTGGGAATAAATCTATGCTTAGTTGTTTCCCCTGCTAGTTGATTATCCATTCCCCTGCTAGAGTAAGTTCCCCCTGCTAAATAACAAAGGCAGGGGGATTGGTTCCCCTGCTGAAGTCAAAGGCCCTGCCGTCAAAGATAAACATGGAATAGATTTTCACGCATTTCAGTTATTATTCCTTAATACTTTCCATAGTTTGTTAGTAGTGATCTTGTACGTGAGTCCTTGTGCCTATAAAAGGACTCACTAGGTTAGCATGCAAATGGGGAGTCTTTCTCATTTTGTCTTTCATTATATTACTTTAAGGTTTTGTAAACCCTAATACCATTTTGGGTATTCGTATATCTTTGATATATTAAAGTTCAACGTTTCAATCACATTTGTTCTTGTGCTAAACATTACATTCCACATCTTGTTTAGTTACTTTGCTTTGCAAAGTTTCTCTAGTGTTAGATTGAATTCTTTCTCTCTATCACAACCCTTAAACAAGCTATTAAGGTTTAAGATCTGACTTTGGGATCAACAAGTGGTATCAGAGCTTGTTGAGAAACTTTGTCTAAATCAAGAACAAAATCCTCATAGCAAACATGTCTTCAGACTCATCCTCAAACAGCAACAACCACAATAACCTCAAGTTACCCATGTTGGATCCTGAAAACTTTGAATTATGGGAATTCAGGATCCAACAATACCTGAAAATGGAACACTATGTTCTTTGGGAGATCATAGAGTTTGGTGATCAATTCACCAAAACAATGGTGGTTGATGATGGCAAGGATGAAGAAAAAGGTGAAAGTTCCAAAGGTAAGGACAAGAAGAATTCTGCTGCTCTGTGTGATAAGGAGATACTAGCTAGAAGGCATGATGTCAGGGCTCACAGCTCATTGCTGTTGGCTCTACCTGATAGACATCAACTCAGATTCAGGAAATACAAAACAGCTAAGGATCTATGGGAAGCCATAGGCAAAACCTTTGGAGGAAATGAAGCCACAAAGAAGAAGAAGAAAATCAAATGCTGAATGATTTTGATTATTTCAAAGCAATTGGTGATGAATCAATTAGAGCTATTTACAATAGGCTTCAAGATATGGTGGCTCAGTTAGAATTCTTTGATATTGAGGTATCAAAAGAGCAGGTGAATACCAGGTTTCTTAACAGTCTCCAGAAAGAATGGTTTGTCTATAAGGCAATTTGGCAGAATAAGGATGACTTGGACGAAAAAGACATTGATGACATATATAATAACTTAAAAGTTTTTGAACCTGTTGTCAATGAGATGAAGTCAAAAGGAACAATTCCCACCAACTCAAGTGGATTCGTTGATTCTACTGCTAACATGGCATTCATATCATAAAGCAGTGGAATCTCCAAGAACAGTGGAATTGAAGTAGCCCCTGCTACTTATTCCCCTGCTACCAGATCTGGACCTTCCTCTGATGAAGAAAGACCAGCTACATTCAGCCTTGATACTGCTTGTGCTTTTATAGCATCTCAAGGGCCACAAGGATCTACTGTGTTACATGAAGATCTTGGTCAAATCAGTAAGCACGGGCTAGAAGAGATGGATATCAAGTGGAATATGGCTCTGCTCAGCATGAGAGCCAACAGGTTCTACAAGAAGTATGGGAAGAAGATCTCAATTAATCCCTCTGATGTGGCTGGGTTTGATAAAACAAAAGTTGGATGCTACAATTGTGGCAAGAAGGGTCATTTTGCTAGGGAATGCAGAGGACCTAAGACTGGAAATAGCTACAGAAAGGAAACAAGAAATGATGATTCTGGTGCTAAAGCCATGGTAGCCATGCAGGGGATAGATGGAGCAAGTGGATGGGACTGGAGTGCTATGACAGAGAATGTGGAAAGAAATCAAGCTTTGATTGCTGAGGAAAAGGAAGAAGACTTTACACTTATGGCCATGTCAAGTTCCAGCTCTGACAATGAGGTATATGATGACTCATATTGTACTAAAGCTTGTAGGAAAAATACTGAATCTTTGAATGATCAAATCAGGAAGATAAATCGGACTATATCAATTGTGATAATGATCTTGATAATTATAAACGTGCTTTAGAACAGTTAGAGTCCACCATAAGAGAATATAAGCAAAGAGAAAGTGATTATAGGGATCACATTGTGATTTTAGAAAGAGATGCTAAGGAGAATAACCAATCTATTAAGACATTGACTGCTGAACTTGAAATTTTCAAAGCTAACCAAAAGATAGATGAGGAAACTGTTGAAAAATTTGGAAAAGCTTCAAAAGATTTAACAAAAGCAGTTGAGGTTGGTCAATATCCTAGGGACAAAACAGGGTTTGGGATTAAAAATATGCATGCTACCATACCACTGTTGGGAATAAATCTATGCTTATTTGTTTCCCCTGCTAGTTGATTATTCATACCCCTGCTAGAGTAAGTTTCCCCTGCTAAATAACAAAGGCAGGGGGATCCGTTCCCCTGCTGGAGTCAAAGGCCCTGCCGTCAAGATAAACTTGGAATAGATCTTTACGCGTTTCAGTTATTATTCCTTAATACTTTCCATAGTTTGTTAGTAGTGATCTTGTACGTGGGTCCTTGCATCTATAAAAGGACTCACTAGGTTAGCATGCAAAGTGTGTCTTTCTCATTTCGTTTTTCATTATTATTACTTTAAGGTTTTGTAAACCCTAATACCACTTTGGGTATTCGTATATCTTTGATATATTAAAGTTCAACGTTTGAATCTCATTTGTTCTTGTGCTAAACATTACATTCCGCATCTTGTTTAGTTACTTTGCTTTGCAAAGTTTCTCTAGTGTTAGATTGAATTCTTTCTCCTCTATCACAACCCTTAAACAAGCTATTAAGGTTTAAGATCTGACTTTGGGATCAACAAGTGGTATCAGAGCTTGTTGAGAAACTTTGTCTAAATCAAGAACAAAATCCTCATAGCAAACATGTCTTCAGATTCATCCACAAACAGCAACAACCACAATGCCCTCAAGTTACCCATGTTGGATCCTGAAAACTTTGAATTATGGGAATTCAGAATCCAACAATACCTGAAAATGGAACACTATGTTCTCTGGGAGATCATAGAGTTTGGTGATCAATTCAATAAAATGGTGGCAGTTGAAGAAGGCAAGGATGAAGGTGAAAGTTCCAAAGGTAAGGACAAGAAGAAATCTGCTGCTTTATGTGATAAGGAAATACTGGCTAGAAGGCATGATGTCAGGGCTCATAGCTCATTGCTGTTGGCCCTACCTGATAGACATCAACTCAGATTCAGGAAATACAAAACAGCTAAGGAACTATGGGAAGCCATAGGCACAACCTTTGGAGGAAATGAAGCCACAAAGAAGAAGAAGAAGAACCAAATGCTGGATGATTTTGCTTCTTTCAAAGCAATTGGTGATGAATCAATTGGAGCTATTTACAATAGGCTTCAAGACATGGTAGCCCACTTGGAATTCTTTGATATTGAGGTGTCAAGAGAGCAGGTGAATACCAGGTTTCTTAACAGCCTCCAGAAAGAATGGTTTGTCTATAAGGCAATCTGGCAGAATAAGGATGACTTGGACAACAAGAACATTGATGATATATACAATAACTTAAAAGTTTTTGAACCTATTGTCAATGAAATGAAGTCAAAAGGGACAATTCCCACCAACTCAAGTGGAGTCGCTGATTCCCCTGCTAACATGGCATTCATATCACAAAGCAGTGGAATCGCCAAGAACAGTGGAATAGAAGTAGCCCCTGCTACTTATTCCCCTGCTACCAGGTCTGGACCTTCCTATGATGAAGAAAGACCAGCTACATTCAGCCTTGATACTGCATGTACCTTCATAGCATCTCAAGGGCCACAAGGATCTACAGTGTTACATGAAGATCTGAATCAAATCAGTAAGCAAGCATTAGAAGAATTGGATATCAAGTGGAATATGGCTTTGCTAAGCATGAGAGCCAACAGGTTCCACAAGAAGTATGGGAAGAAGATCACAATTAATCCATCTGATGTGGCTGGGTTTGATAAAGCAAAAGTTGAATGCTACAATTGTGGCAAGAAGGGTCATTTTGCCAGGGAGTGCAGAGGACCTAAGTCTGGAAATAGTCATAGAAAGGATGAGGATTCTGGTGCTAAAGCCATGGTAGCTATGCAGGGGATAGATGGAGCTAATGGATGGGACTGGAGTGCTATGACAGAAAGTGTGGAAAGAAATCAAGCTTTGATGGCTGAGGAAAAGGAAGAAGACTTTGCACTTATGGCCATGTCAAGTTCCAGCTCTGACAATGAGGTATATGATGACTCATACTGTACTAAAGCTTGTAGAAAAAATACTGAATCTTTAAATGATCAAATCAGAAAGGTAAAAGCTGACTATATCAATTGTGATAATGATCTTGATAATTACAAACGTGCTTTAGAACAACTAGAGTCCACCATAAGAGAGTATAGGCAAAGAGAAAGTGATTATAGGGATCACATTGTGATTCTAGAAAGAGATGCCAAGGAGAATAACCAATCTATAAATGTTTTAACTGCTGAACTTGAAATTTTCAAAGCTAACCAAAAGATAGATGAGGAAACTGTTGAAAAATTTGGAAAAGCTTCAAAAGATTTAACCAAGGCATTTGAAATTGGTCAATCTCCTAAGGACAAAACAGGGTTTGGAATTAAGAACATGAATGCTACTATACCTCCACCCCCTGCTAACATCCATGCTGCCTATCCTAGAAAAGACTTGTCATGGACTGGTCTCCCTTGTTTTGAAAAACAGGATGACATTAAGTTTGACTTGAGTGCTTATATACCTAATAACCTTGATACAGAAGAGTCTCTAGTTAAAACTAGTGTTATTAGGGATGTTAAACAGGAACAGGTTGGATTAAAGCAAATTGACAACCCTGTTAGATTTTCAAAAGAAGGAATTTCTAGCAGCAATCCAAACTCTAAGAGCATCTCTTCCAAATCTAAGGCTAGGCCACAGTCTCCTAAACCTACCATTAAATATGCTGGTATGTACAGGAATGTCAGAGGAAATCAAAGGAATTGGAATGATCAAAAGTCTCATCAATTAGGAAAAGACTTTGTGATCAATACCAAGCCCTGCTTCACATGTGGCAGTTTTGAACACACTTATCAGGAGTGTAAGGCACCAATGGAGATGGTGGCTGCAAATCCCTTAAAGGATATGCAACCTAGAGCCATTCTTCTAAATGCAGGGGCAAAATCCTTTTCCCCTGCCAAGTATGTTGCCCCTGCCTTGAGAAATAGAGTAGCTGAGAAATATGTTGCTCCAACCCTTAGAAAGGAAAATGAGGTTCACCCAAAGCCCAACACTTCTGTGACCACCCCAACACCTTATACTGCATATAGATCTGGCCCTAGACCTTATCAACACATGAACAGAGGCCAAAACAAAAGGTGGGTTCCCTCTGCTAAGCATAAGGATTCCCCTGCTAAAACTGGGGTATCCCCTGCTAGAAAAGTTGTACCTTCTAGGAACATGGGAAGATGGGGAAAAGCTGTGAAAGCCTCAGCTCGTTGGGTTTGGGCACCCAAAAGGGGTACTCAATCTAATGGTGTATCTCTAGTTTTTGATAAGCTATCCTACATTGATACACGAGGTAGATCCAAGTCTGTAATGGCTTGGGTCCCCAAGAAAAACTAATTTGTTTTTCCTTTTGCAGGTGACAAAGAAGACAAGGGATGATAGAGCATATTGGGATAGTGGATGCTCAAGAAGTATGACTGGACACAAAGCTTACTTGTCTAACTTTGTACCCCTGCATGACAATGATGGTGTTTCTTTTGGAGATGGGCATGGAACCATAACAGGAAAAGGAACTATTGTCACAAATGGGATTGACTTTTGACAATGTGTACTTGGTGAAGGAACTCAAGTATAATCTCTTCAGTGTGTCTCAGATGACTGATAACAAGAATTTTGTCTTGTTTACTGACACTGAATGCTTGGTATTAGGAAAGGAGTTTGTCTTACCAAAAGACACTCCAATTGTTCTCAGAACACCAAGACAGAAGAACATGTACACAATTGATCTCAAGGACATCTCTCTACAAGACAATGAAACATGTTTCATTGCCAAAGCTTCAGCAGATGAATGTAAGAAATGGCATAGAAGACTTGGTCATCTCAATTTCAAGAACATGAACAAACTAGTAAAGCATAATCTGGTTCATGGTCTTCCTTCCAAGTCTTTTGCCACTGAACATACTTGTGCAGCATGTCTGAAAGGGAAGCAACACAGAGCATCTTGCAAGTCAAAAACAAGTATGTCCACCACCAAGCCATTGGAACTACTACATATGGATCTTTTTGGTCCTACTTCTGTGGCAAGTATAATGAAGAAATGGTACTGCTTAGTGATTACTGATGACTTTTCAAGATTTACATGGACATTCTTTCTATTTGAAAAGAGTGACACTGCTGATGTACTCATTGGGTTCATCAATCAAATTGAACTATCAAAAAGCATGAAGGTAGTTACCATAAGATCAGACAATGGTGGTGAGTTCAGAAATCACAAGCTGGATTCTTTCTGCATAAACAAAGGCATCAAGAGGCAATTTAGCATTGCTAGAACACCTCAACAGAATGGAGTGGCAGAAAGAAGGAATAGGACACTCATTGAAGCTGCAAGAACTATGCTGTCTGATTCCAAACTTACAGTTATCTTTTGGGCTGAAGCTGTATCCACTGCTTGCTATGTGCAAAACAGGGCCTTGGTGGTCAAGGCACACAACAAGACCCCTTATCAGCTGTTTAATGGAAGACCTCCCTTAATTGACTTTTTCAGACCTTTTGGGTGTCATGTTATCATCTTGAACACCATTGATAATCTTGGTAAGTTTAGTGAAAAGGGTGATGATGGATACTTTGTGGGTTATTCCTTAAACAGCAAGGGATATAGGGTCTTCAACAAGAAGACAAGCAAAATCACAGAAAATCTTCATGTGAACTTTCTTGAAGACAAACCTGAAGATGTTCAAACAGGTCCTGACTGGTTCTTTGATATAGATGTACTTTCCAAGTCCATGAATTATGTACCTGTTGTCTTGCAGAACACTAACATTTCAGGTACTCAAGAAACAATTTCTGCTGAGAAGTCACCTCTGAGGTACATGAATGTACCCTCATTGTTTCCTAGTGAAGCTGATAAACAAGAAGATAACTCTGCTTCAGGAAAAGAACAGCCAATCTCATCCCCTGCTATGTCTGAAGGCAGTGGAATGGCTGAAAGTAGTGGAATCCTGGATTCCCCTGCTAAAGGAATTGATTCCTCTCTCATAAAGGATCATGATGCTACTGAGACTACTGATGCAGAAAGAGAATCCCGACTCATCTCATCATCTACACCCATAAATGATGGTCCTATCATATCCAGCAGTGGAAGCAGAATCATCAGGAGTGGAGGTCCTAGTTATTCAGAGCTTCATTCTGCTCACAAGCACCCATCTTTAGGTCATGCTGTTTCATTTGGAAGTTCCTTTGAGTACTTCTTTCCTAATCAAAATAGCCCCATCAATTCTGATTTGGAAGAAGATGAAACAGAAGTCATCATGCAGCCTACCTATAGAATCAATAAGGATCATCCTATCTCTCAGATCATTGGTGATCCTGAAGCCCCTAGACATACAAGGTATACAGCAAAGGAGCACAGCTTCATTGCTAACATCACCATGAAGTTCAATCATGACAACATGCAATGTTGTCTGTTTACTGCATTTTTGTCACAAGAAGAGCCAAAGAAGATTTTTCAGGCTTTAAATGACTCAAGCTGGGTTGAAGCTATGCAAGAGGAGCTCTTACAATTTGACATACAAGAGGTTTGGATTCTGGTTGATTGTCCCAAATGGGCAAGGCCAATTGGGACCAAGTGGGTACTCAGGAACAAAAAGGATGAAAGGGGAATTGTTGTCAGGAACAAAGCAAGGTTGGTAGCACAAGGGTATACTCAGGAAGAAGGGATTGATTATGAAGAGGTGTTTGCTCCAGTAGCAAGGATTGAAGCTATCAGATTATTTCTTGCTTATGCCTCATTCATGGACTTCACTGTTTTCCAGATGGATGTGAAAAGTGCCTTCTTATATGGCACCATTGATGAAGAAGTCTATGTCATGCAACCACCAGGGTTTGAAGATCCAGAACATCCTGACAAAGTATACAAGGTGAAAAAGGCCATGTATGGCCTTCACCAAGCTCCCAGAGCCTGGTATGGTACTCTTTCCAAATATCTCCTAGACAATGGATTCAGCAGGGGGAAGATTGATCAGACCCTGTTTACTAAGAAACAAAAGGGTGACCTTCTGCTAGTACAAGTCTATGTGGATGACATCATTTTTGGATCAACCAACTCCATGCTTAGCAAAGAGTTTGCCAAATTGATGCAGGATAAATTTCAAATGAGTGCTATGGGAGAACTAAACTTCTTTTTGGGGTTACAAGTTCAGCAGCGGAAAGATGGGATATTTATCTCACAAGACAAATATGTAGCTGAGATTGTAAAGAAGTTTGGCATGTCTGATGGGAAGAAGGTGTCCACTCCCATGGACAAGGATCATCCATGGGGTAAGGATGGTCCTGGAAAGCCTATTGATGTCAGGAATTACAGGTCTATGATTGGGTCTCTTATGTATCTCACTGCTTCAAGACCTGACATCATGTTTGCAGTCTGCTTATGTGCAAGATACCAGGTGTCACCAACAGAGTGTCACTTATTTGCTGTGAAAAGGATTTTTAGGTATCTAAAATGTCATCCTACCTTAGGACTCTGGTATCCAAAGGAGTCACCATTTGAGCTGATAGCTTATTCAGATAGTGATTATGCTGGTGACAACAATGATAGGAAGTCTACAACAGGGGGATGCCAATTTTTGGGGAGCAGGCTTATATCTTGGCAATGTAAGAAGCAGACTATCATGGCAACATCCACAACTGAAGCTGAGTATGTAGCAGCTGCTGCATGCTGTGGTCAAGTTCTTTGGGTGCAAAATCAATTGCTTGATTATGGGTACAAATTTCTTAAAACCAAGATTTTTATTGACAACAACAGCACCATTTGCATCATAAAGAACCCTGTTTTTCATAGCAAAACCAAACACATTGAAATTAGACATCACTTTATCAGAGATTGTTTTGAAAAAGGACTGATTGTCCCTGAGAAAATTGATACAGAACTTAATGTTTCTGATCTCTTAACAAAAGCTTTTGAGGTAGGAAGGTTTCAGTATCTGGTTGCAGGTATTGGAATGGTTACTCCTTAAAATCTGATGTCTATTTTGTCATGTGTAATCAGGGTTACTTCACTGCTGTTGTTGTACAATTGTTAGTCAATTTTACCATTTCCTTCATTCCACTGCTTTTTAACACTGATTCCCCTGCCTGGGGTTCATTCCCCTGCCAAGAGAATTCT
This sequence comes from Glebionis coronaria, assembly GCA_025667525.1. Lineage (NCBI taxonomy): Eukaryota > Viridiplantae > Streptophyta > Magnoliopsida > Asterales > Asteraceae > Glebionis > Glebionis coronaria. The sequence goes on along the minus strand of CM046879.1, from coordinate 3,563,991 downwards.
TCTCTTAAGCTGGGTGTGTTTTGTTTACAAAAGTGGTTTTTATGTGGTTTTAGACTAACAATGCAGAGGTTCATATGGTGCATACTCTTCTTGTTGGTGGATCAGGTATATACTCTATGTTTCAGGGGAGGTTAGGTCAAACCTTTAGGATTCAGGGTATTCTTAGGATACTCATATATGATTCTAGATCATATCCATTGGTGAGTGGGGGTTCAGGGTAATGATGACTTGCTGCAAAGCTTGTCTAAACTCTGAAACCTTGAGGCACTGTAGTGTGTGTTTACATTTCTTTATTCAAGCAGCTTGCTGCTCAAAATACAGATGTGTGGCACACATTGCCAAGATTAACTGACCATAGGTAAGGGACAAGGTTGGGATGGTGACTGGGGTATGAATGATTTCTTGGGATAACCTGGTGTAGGGGGACTTATGTATTAACTTTTTGTATTGGGACAATTGCTGAATAGAGGACTCTTGAGTTTCTATGTATTTATCTTGTGTATACAAGTGTGTGCATTAGAGCAGAGCTAGTTAGCATTAGTCTTTTCATGAATAGTTCAATATTCCTAGGAAAGTTTCCCCTGCTTTTATCTTTTATTCCCCTGCTTTCACAACATTCCCCTGTTTGACCGTTGACCGACAATACCGTTACCCTGTTCATAGCCGTTGGGCCTGCTTGCATAAATTTTTTTTAGGGAATATTTTATTCTTTTTAAAAGATATTTAAGGCACTTTCTTAGCTGATTGGTAATCTTTTCCTTCTATTTCAAATATATTAATTTTTTATCAAGATTTATTCTTGATATTTTTGCAATTTGAAAATTTTGGTCCAATCACAACCCTTCAATTTGTCTATATAAACTTAATTCCCTTTACCAGCAGGTCCACAAATCTCTCTCGACCTAATCCCACTTACCTCCCATCTCTATAAACCTCTAAACTATTTTCAAAATTCATCATGACCCTTAAAATTGCTCCTAATCATAACCAAATTGCTTTGCTTGATGATGAACCAGCCGAGTTTGCTGAGGCTGTGGCCTTTTTAAAGTCTTCGTACTTCAAAGTGGCCCTTCTCATCAATCCTCGCATTTATACCTCACACATTCAACAGTTCTGGTCTAAAGCCATGACCAAAACAGTGAATGGAGAGGTCATAATTCAAAGCACAGTTGATGGTCATTCCAAGGTAATCACACTTGCCTCCATCAGGGAGAATCTCCTCCTTGATGATGAGGATGGAATAACCAACTTTTCTGAGGCTGAAATTTTTGAAGGTCTTGATAAATTGGGGTATAAACTTTCTGAAAATTAAAAATTAAAGTTTGCTAAAGGCCAGTTTGCCCCTCATTGGAAATTTTTGATTCATACTATTATGCAATGTTTGTCACCCAAAACCACTGCTTTTAATGGGGTTGGTAGTGAGATAGCTTCTGCCCTGATCTGCTTTGCAACAGGAAGGAAGTATTGTTTTTCTCAAATGATTTTTAAAGGCATGGTTAAAAATGTTTCAAGCACCTCAAAGTTTTGTATGTATCCAAGGTTTATAGAAGTTTTGCTGAATATGAGTGATCATGGTCCCATTACACACAGAAACTATTTTTCAGCAACCAAACACACCACCAAACTTTTCACCACATTACTTGCACCATCACCTTTGTTCTCTGGCAGAAACATTCCATTTACTTCAATTATGCTAGACCAAATCAGACGGGAAGAAGCCAGAAACCAAACAGCCATAAACCAACCTACTGAATCCCCTGCCAGGAACCTACCACCTGCTGATCCACAACAAGAAAGGCGTTCAAAATCCAGGTTTGCCAGGTCTCCCTTGCCTGCTGAATCTTCACAAGCAGCAGAAAGGAGAGTCTCCAAAAGTTTGGAGCAACCTGGGGGTTTGGCTGCCACTACTGTCTCATCCTCAAGGGGTGAGCAGGACAGTGACACCATCAATAAGTCCTCTCCCCCACTCCATGATATCCAACAAGGGGAGAAATTCCCTTCTAGGATTGAGAGCAGTATGAAACCTTTGACAAACTTGGAATTGACGAAAATGTGCATGAGCCTGAAAAGGCAGAATGCACAACTTGTACAAGATGTCAAAAAGCAAGGTCTGGTTATCTCTCATTTGGAAACCAGACTTGCTACTCTTGAGGGGAGGAGAAAGCCCAGACTGATTCTTTCCACAGATGAGGATGCTTCCAAAAGGGAGGAAATTCCAACCAAAGAAGGATCTACTGAGTATTATTCATATCCTGGTAGGGAGCATGGAAAGATAACAGGGACTAAGGAAGGAATGGAGAGAGAAAGTGCTGGTAAAGGAAGTGACAAGGGGAGTGCAACCAAAGATATTGCTCAAACATTGCTCACCATGGGCAATCAAGAAGAATCCCCTGCTTCAAAAATTTCCCCTGCCATTGCTGATCCCACTGCTGTAAGTTTATCCCCTGCTAAGAACATTACTCAAACATTTGTTAGGAAGAACAGAAAGCAACCAGCTCAGAAGGGGATAACAATCAAAGAACCTGCATCTAAAGCAAAACCAACACCAGCAGTGGATCCAAAAGACAAAGGAAAAGGAATCATGGTGCAACAGCCCAAGAGAAAATACAAGCATCTGACTCCTGAACAGCAGAAGATCCAAGAAGCACATGATGCACAAGTAGCTCTCAGGCTACAACAAGAGGAAATGGATATGCAGGATCAAAGGATGGAGAAGATGAGGCCCAAAGATATGCTAAAACAGGTTGAGATTATGCATAGGGAACTAGATGACAGGGTACCTCATGTTGGAGAATTTCTTGATCAATGGGAGAAGGAGTTGAAAAATGCTCCTTTGGAAGACAGGTATGAGTTGACTTGCCTTATTTACAAATTTCAAACTGAATATCTGGAAAGAAGGGCAATGCAAATCAGAGTGAGAAGTATAGAACATCAGAGAAAGGGCAACTTGATCACTACAAAGTTCTACTTAAAAGGCATAGAAAGTGGAAGGATGGTGACTTCACAGATATGAGCTTTGAAGCCATAAAGAGAGCAGTCAGACCAGTTCTAAAGTTATATGATGTGGAGGATTGGATGACCATCAACACTCCTGAGGAAGCTGAGTATCTTAGGAGACAAAGTGAAGTGCTACAGAAAGCTAGAGCAACAAAGAAAAGAAAAGCTGGAGAGACTACACAAGCAGGTGCATCATCCCAAGCAGGTGAATCACACCAAGCAGGTGAAAGTTTTCCAAAAGCACTTGAGAAGTCTGTACTTAATGCACAAAGAGCAGCAAAGAGACTCAAGAGAATGGAGCAAGTGGGCATAATCACTAAAGAGTCTCAAGGGCCATCAAATGATGAAATTGATAAACAGCTGATTTTGCAGGAAAATGATGAAATCTCACCTAGTGAACTTGGAAAGAAGTTTGCTATTATAGAGTATGCTGTTTATGAACACAAAGGAAGAACTTGGTGGAAGCTTACAAGGGCTGACAATACAGCACAGACATTTCTAAGCCTAGATGTCATGTTTCAAATTTTGGATAGTGAAGACTTAGAAGATCTGTGGAAAATCTTGAAGAAAACGTTTGCTGCAAAACCTCCTACCATGGATACTGTGGAGAAGGATTGGGTAATCTGGGAGTGCATGCATAGAATGTATGAACATGAATTATTTGATCCTCTATTTGATGCAGTGAATAAAGGAGATTTGGTGTATTGGAAGCTATTTACAAATTCTGGGGTTTATGAGGTAGTAATGGAAGGGGTGAGTGTTTATTTACTCAATCATAGGTATTATCCTTTCTCTCAGGAAACCTTGAAGAAGTTAGCACAGGCTAAGTTAATTTTTGATGCCAAAAAGCCTGTTGCTTATGATCTGGTAAGAATGGTTCATAGTCAGATTTGGCCAGAGAGTTTGTAAGCATCCTCATCAACTAGCATTTATTCAGAAAACTTGTCTTTTCGGGGAAAGCACAAGTTTAGGGGAGGATTGTTGGGAATAAATCTATGCTTATTTGTTTCCCCTGCTAGTTGATTATTCATACCCCTGCTAGAGTAAGTTTCCCCTGCTAAATAACAAAGGCAGGGGGATCCGTTCCCCTGCTGGAGTCAAAGGCCCTGCCGTCAAGATAAACATGGAATAGATCTTTACGCGTTTCAGTTATTATTCCTTAATACTTTCCATAGTTTGTTAGTAGTGATCTTGTACGTGGGTCCTTGCATCTATAAAAGGACTCACTAGGTTAGCATGCAAAGTGTGTCTTTCTCATTTCGTTTTTCATTATTATTACTTTAAGGTTTTGTAAACCCTAATACCACTTTGTGTATTCGTATATCTTTGATATATTAAAGTTCAACGTTTGAATCTCATTTGTTCTTGTGCTAAACATTACATTCCGCATCTTGTTTAGTTACTTTGCTTTGCAAAGTTTCTCTAGTGTTAGATTGAATTCTTTCTCTCTATCACAACCCTTAAACAAGCTATTAAGGTTTAAGATCTGACTTTGGGATCAACAACCACCACCCCCTGCTAACATTCATGCTCCTTTTCCTAGAAAAGACTTATCTTGGACTGGTCTCCCTTGTTTTGAAAAACAGGATGACATTGAGTTTGACTTGAGTGCTTATATACCTAATAATCTTAAAACAGAAGAGTCTCTAGTTAAAACTAGTGTTATTAGGGATGTTGAAAAGGAACAGGTTGGTTTAAAACAAATTGATAACCCTGTTCGATTTTCAAAAGAAGGAATTGTTGGCAGAAATTCTAGCTCTCAAAGTAGCTCTCCCAAATCTAAGACCAGGTCACAGTCCCCTAAGTCTACCAATAAATATGCTGGCATGTACAGGAATATCAGAGGTAATCAAAGAAATTGGAATGACCAAAAGTCTCATCAATTAGGAGAAGACTTTTTGATTAATACCAAGCCCTGCTTTACATGTGGCAGCTTTGAGCACACTTATCAAGAGTGTAAGGCACCAATGGAGATAGTGGCTGCAAATCCCTTAAAGGATATGCAACCTAAAACCATTCTTCTAAATGCAGGGGCAAAATCTTTTTCCCCTGCCAAGTATGTTGCCCCTCCCTTGAGAAATAGGGTGACTGATAAATATGTTGTTCCTGCCCTTAGGAAGGAAAATGACGTTCACTCAAAGCCCAACACGTCTGTGACCACCCCAACACCTTATACTGCATATAGATCTAGTACTAGACCTTACCAACACATGACTAGAGGCCAAAACAAAAGGTGGGTTCCCTCTGCTAAGCATAGGGATTCCCCTGCTAAAATTAGGGTATCACCTGCTAGAAAAAGTGCGTATTCTAGGAACATGGGGAGGTGGGGAAAAGCTGTGAAAGCCTCAGCTCGTTGGGTTTGGGCACCCAAAAGGGGTACTCAATCTAATGGTGTATCTCTAGTTTTTGATAAGCTATCCTACATTGATACACGAGGTAGATCCAAGTCTGTAATGGCTTGGGTCCCCAAGAAAAACTAATTTGTTTTTCCTTTTGCAGGTGACAAAGAAGACAAGGGATGATAGAGCATATTGGGATAGTGGATGCTCAAGAAGCATGACTGGTCAAAAAGCTTACTTGTCCAATTTTGTGCCCCTACATGACAATGATGGTGTTTCTTTTGGAGATGGGCATGGAACTATAACAGGAAAAGGAACTATTGTCACAAATGGGATGACCTTTGACAATGTGTACTTGGTGAAAGAACTCAAGTATAATCTCTTCAGTGTGTCACAGATGACTGATAACAAGAATTTTGTCTTGTTTACTGACACTGAATGCTTGGTGTTAGGAAAGGAGTTTGTCTTGCCAAAAGACACTCCTATTGTACTCAGAACACCAAGACAAAAGAATATGTACACAATTGATCTCAAGGACATATCTCTCCAAGACAATGAAACATGTTTCATTGCCAAAGCTTCAGTAGATGAATGTAAGAAATGGCATAGAAGACTTGGTCATCTTAATTTCAAGAACATGAACAAACTAGTAAAGTATAATATGGTTCATGGTCTTCCTTCCAAGTCCTTTGCCAATGAACATACTTGTGCTGCATGTCTGAAAGGGAAGCAACACAGAGCATCCTGCAAATCAAAAACAAGTATGTCCACCACCAAGCCATTAGAACTACTGCATATGGATCTATTTGATCCTACTTCTGTGGCAAGCATAATGAAGAAATGGTACTGCTTAGTGATTACTGATGATTTTTCAAGGTTCACATGGACATTCTTTCTATTTGAGAAGAGTGACACATCTGATGTACTCATTGGGTTCATCAATCAAATTAAACTATCAAAAAGCATGAAGGTGGTTACCATGAGATCAGACAATGGTGGTGAGTTCAGAAATCAGAAACTGGACTCTTTCTGCATTAACAAAGGCATCAAGAGGCCATTCAGCATAGCAAGAACACCTCAACAGAATGGAGTTGCAGAAAGAAGGAATAGGACACTCATTGAAGCTGCGAGAACTATGCTGTCTGATTCCAAACTTCCAGTTATCTTTTGGGCTGAAGCTGTATCCACTGCTTGTTATGTACAAAACAGGGCCTTGGTAATTAAGGCACACAACAAGACCTCTTATCAGCTGTTCAATGGAAGACCTCCTTTAATTGACTTTTTCAGACCTTTTGGATGTCATGTGATCATCTTGAACACTATTGATAATCTAGTAAATTCAGTGAAAAGGGTGATGATGGATACTTTGTGGGTTATTCATTAAACAGCAAGGGATATCGGGTCTTCAACAAGAAGACAAGCAAAATCACAGAAAATCTTCATGTGAACTTTCTTGAAGACAAACCTGAAGATGTTCAAACAGGTCCTGACTGGTTCTTTGATATAGATGTACTTTCAAAGTCCATGAATTATGTACCTGTTGTTTTGCAGAACACTAACATTTCAGGTATTCAAGAAACAATTGGTGCAGAGAAGTCACCCCTGAGGTACATGAATGTACCCTCATTGTTTCCTATTGAAGCTGATGTTCAAGAAGATAATTCTTCTCAAGGAAAAGAACAGCCAATCTCATCCCCTGCTAAGGCTGAAGGCAGCGGAATGGCTGAAAGCAGTGGAATCCAGGATTCCCCTGCCAGACCAATTGATTCCTATTTCACAAAGGATCATGATGCTAAAGAGACTACTGATGCAGAAAGAGAATCCCCACTCATTTCATCATCTACACCCATAAATGATGGTCCTAGTATATCCAGCAGTGGAAGCAGAATCATCATGAGTGGAGGTCCTAGTTATTCAGAGCTTCATTCTGCTCACCAGCACCCATCTCTAGGTCATGCTGTATCATTTGGAAGTTCCTTTGAGGACTTCTTTCCTAATCAAAATAGCCCCATCAATTCTGATTTGGAAGAAGATGAAACAGAAGTCATCATGCAGCCTACCTACAGAATCAATAAGGATCATCCTATCTCTCAGATCATTGGTAATCCTGAAGCCCCCAGACATACAAGGTATACAACAAAGGAGCACAACTTCATTGCTAACATCACCATGAAGTTCAATCATGACAACATGCAATGTTGTCTGTTTACTGCATTTTTGTCACAAGAAGAGCCAAAGAAGATTTTTCAGGCTTTAAATGACCCAAGCTGGGTCGAAGCCATGCAAGAGGAGCTCTTACAATTTGACATACAAGAGGTTTCGATTCTGGTGGATTGTCCCAAATGGGCAAGGCCTATTGGGACAAAGTGGGTACTCAGGAACAAAAAGGATGAAAGGGGAATAGTTGTCAGGAACAAAGCAAGATTAGTGGCACAAGGGTATACTCAGGAAGAAGGAATTGATTATGAAGAGGTGTTTGCTCCAGTAGCCAGGATTGAAGCTATTAGATTATTTCTTGCTTATGCCTCATTCATGGACTTCACTGTTTTCCAGATGGATGTGAAAAGTGCCTTCCTATATGGAACCATTGATGAAGAAGTCTATGTCATGCAACCTCTAGGGTTTGAAGACCCAGAACATCCTGACAAAGTATACAAAGTGCAAAAGGCCATGTATGGACTTCACCAAGCTCCCAGAGCCTAGTATGGTACTCTCTCTAAATATCTCTTAGACAATGGATTCAGCAGGGGGAAGATTGATCAGACCCTGTTTACCAAGAAACAAAAGGGTGACCTTCTGCTAGTACAAGTCTATGTGGATGACATCATTTTTGGATCAACTAACTCTATGCTTAGCAAAGAGTTTGCCAAATTGATGAAGGATAAATTCCAAATGAGTGCCATGGGAGAACTAAACTTCTTTTTGGGGTTACAAGTTCAGCAGCAGAAAGATGGGATATTTATCTCACAAGACAAATATGTGGCTGAGATTGTGAAGAAGTTTGGCATGTCTGATGGAAAGAAGGTGTCCACTCCAATGGACAAGGATCATCCATGGGGTAAGGATGGCCCTGGAAAGTCTATAGATGTCAGGAATTATAGGTCTATGATTGGGTCTCTTATGTATCTTACTGCTTCAAGACCTGACATCATGTTTGCAGTCTGCTTATGTGCAAGATACCAGGTGTCACCAACGGAGTGTCACTTATTTGCTGTGAAAAGGATTTTTAGGTATCTAAAATGTCATCCCACCTTAGGACTCTAGTATCCAAAGGAGTCACCATTTGAGCTGATAGCCTATTCAGATAGTGATTATGCTGGTGACAACAATGATAGAAAGTCTACAACAGGGGGATGTCAATTTTTGGGAAGCAGGCTTATATCTTGGCAATGTAAGAAGCAGACTATCATGGAAACATCCACAACTGAAGCTGAGTATGTAGCAGCTGCTGCATGCTGTGGTCAAGTTCTTTGGGTGCAAAATCAACTGCTTGATTATGGGTATAACTTTCTTAAAACAAAGATATTCATTGACAACAACAGCACTATTTGCATTACCAAGAACCCTGTTTTTCATAGCAAAACTAAACACATTGAAATTAGACATCACTTTATCAGAGATTGTTTTGAAAAAGGACTGATTGTTCCTGAGAAAGTTGATACAGAACTCAATGTTTCTGATCTTTTAACAAAAGCTTTTGAAGTAGGGAGGTTTCAGTATCTGGTTGCAGGTATTGGAATGGTTACTCCTTAGAATCTGATGTCTATTTTTTTCATAAATGATTAGGGTTGCTTCACTGCTGTTGTTGTATATCTGTTAGTTCATTTTTCCATCTTTACTCCATTGCTTTTTAACACAGATTCCCCTGCTGGGGGTTCATTCCCCTGCTAAAGAGAAATTTTCTCTTAAGCTGGGTGTGTCCTTTTTACAAAAGTGGTTCTATGTGGTTTTAGACTAAAAATGCAGAGGTTCATATGGTGCATACTATTCTCATTGGTGGATCAGGTATATACTCTATGTTTCAGGGGAGGTTAGGTCACACCTTTAGGACTCAGGGTATCCTTAAGATACTCATATATGATCTTAGATCATATCCACTGGTGAGTGAGGGTTCAGGGTCATGATGACTTGCTGCAAAGCTTGTCAGAATTCTGAGACCTTGAGGCACTGTAGTGTGTGCTTACATTTTTCTATATACAGAAGTGTGGCACACATTGCCAAGACTGACTGACCATAGGTAAGGGACAAGGTTGGGATGGTGACTGGGGTATGCATGTTTACTTGGGATAACCTGGTGTAGGGGGGCTTATGTATTGACTTTTTGTACTGGGACCATTGCTGAATAGAGGACTCTTGAGTTTCTATGTATCTATCTTGTGTATACAAGTGTGTGCATTAGAGCAGAGCTAGTTAGCATTAGTCTCTTCATGACTAGTCCAATACCCCTAGGAAAGTTTCCCCTGCTTTTATATTCATTCCCCTGCTATCATAACATTCCCCTGTTTGACCGTTGACTGACAATACCGTTACCCTGTTCATAGCCGTTGGGCCTGCTTGCTTAAATTTTGGTTAGGGAATATTTTATTATTTTTAAAAGATATTTAAGGCGCTTTCTTCGCTGATTGGTAATCTTTTCTTTTTATTTCAAATAAATTAATTTTTTATCAAGATTTATCTTTGATATTTTTGCAATTTGAAAATTTTGGTCCAATCACAGCTCTTCAATTCGCCTAGAAAAACTTAATTCCCTTCACCAGCAGGTCCATCTTTCTCCCTCGACTTAATCCCACTTACCTCTCATCTCTATAAACCTTCAAACTATTTTCAAAACTTATCATGACTCTTAAAATTGCTCCTAATCATAACCAAATCGCTTTGCTTCATGATGAACCAGCCGAGTTTGCTGAGGCTGTGGCCTTTCTAAAGTCTTCGTACTTCAGAGTGGCCCTTCTCATTAATCCTCGAATCTATACCTCACACATTCAAGAGTTCTGGTCTAAAGCCATGACCAAAACAGTGAATGGAGAGGTTATAACTCAAAGCACAGTTGATGGTCATCCCAAGGTGATTACACTTGCCTCCATCAGGGAGAATCTTCTCCTTGATGATGAGGATGGGATAACCAACTTTCCTGAGGCTGAAATTTTTGCAGGTCTTGTTAAATTGGGGTACAAACTTTCTAAAAATCAAAAATGTAAGTTTGCTAAAGGCCAGTTTGCCCCTCATTGGAAATATTTGATTCATACTATTATGCAATGTTTGTCACCAAAAACCACTGCTTTTAATGAAGTTGGTAGTGAGATAGCTTCTGCTCTGATCTGCTTTGCAACAGGGAGGAAGTATTGTTTCTCTCAAATGATTTTTAAAGGAATGGTTAAAAATGTTTCAAGCACCTCAAAGTTTTGTATGTATCCAAGGTTTATAGAAATTCTGCTGAATATGAGTGATCATGGTCCAATTAAACACAAAAACTATTTTTCAGCAACCCAACACACCACCAAACTCTTCACCACACTACTTGCACCATCACCCTTGTTTTCTGGCAAACACGTTCCACTCACTTCAATTATGATGGACCAAATCAGACGGGAAGAAGCCATGAATCAAACAGCCAAACACCAACCTTCTGATTCCCCTGCCAAGAACCTACCCACTGCTGATCCACAACATGAAAGGCGTTCAAAATCCAGGTTTGCCAGGTCTCCCTTGCCTGGTGAATCTTCACAAGCAGTAGAGAGGAGAGTCTCCAAGGGTTTGGAGCAACCTGAGGGTTTGGCTGCCACTACTGTCTCATCCTCAAGGGGTGAGCAAGATAGTGACACCATCAATAAGTCCTCTCCCTCACTCCATGATATCCAAAAAGGGGAGAAATCCCCTTCTAGGATTGAGAGCAGTATGAAACCTTTGACTAATTTGGAATTGATGAAAATGTGTATGAGTCTGAAAAGGCAGAATGCACAACTGGTACAAGATGTCAAACAGCAAAGCCTGGTTATCACTAACTTGGAAACCAGACTTGCTACTCTTGAGGGGAGGAAAAAGCCCAAACTGCTTCTTTCAACAGATGAGGATGCTTCCAAAGGGGAGGAAGTTCCACACACAGAAGGGTCTACTGAGTACTATTCATATCCTGGTGGGGCACATGGAAAGATAGCAAGTGCACAAAAAGGGATGGAGAAAGGAAGTGCTGATAAGGGAAGTGACAAGGGGAGTGCAACCAAAGATATTGTTCAAACATTGCTCACCATCAGCAATCCAGAAGAAGACCCTGCTTCAAAAGTTTCCCCTGCTGTTGCTGATCCCACTGCTGTAAGTTATTCCCCTACAAAGAATATTACTCAAACTTTTGTCAGAAAGAACAGAAAGCAACCAGCTCAGAAGGGAATTACCATCAAAGAACCCGCATCTAAAGTAACAGCAGCACCAGAAGTGGATCCAAAGGACAAAGGAAAAGGGATCATGGTGGAACAGCCCAAGAGAAAATACAAGCATCTAACTCCTGAACAGCTAAGGGCTCAAGAAGCACAAGATGCACAAGTAGCTCTCAGGCTACAACAAGAGGAGATGGATATGCAGGACCAAGGAATGCAAAAGATGAGGCCCAAAGACATGCTCAAGCAGGTTGAGATCATGCATAGAGAACTAGATGACAGGGTACCTCATGTTGGAGAATTTCTTGATCAATGGGAGAAGGAGTTGATAAATGCTCCTTTGGAAGACAGGTATGAGTTGACTTGCCTTGTTTACAAATATCAAACTGAGTATCTGGAAAGATGGGCAATTCAAATTCAGAGTGAGAAGTATCTAACTTCAGAGAAAGGGCAACTTGACCACTACAAAGTTCTGCTTAAGAGACATAGAAAGTGGAAGGATGGTGACTTCAGAGATATGAGTTTTGAAGCCATAAAAAGAGCAGTCAGACCAGTTCTAAAATTGTATGATGTGGAGGATTGGATGACTATCAACACTCCTGAGGAAGCTGAGTATCTTAGGAGACAAAGTGAAATGCTACAGAAAGCTAGAGAATCGAAGAAAAGAAAAACTGGAGAGACAACTTTGGAAACTACACAAGCAGGTGCATCATCCCAAGCAGGCGCATCATCACAAGCAAGGGCATCACATCAAGCAGGTGGAAGTTTTCCAGAAGTACTTGAGAAGTCTGTACTTAATGTGCAAAGAGCGACAAAGAGACTCAAGAGAATGGAGAAAGTGGGCACAGTTACTAAAGAGTCTCAAAGGCCTTCAAATGATGAAATTGATAAACAGCTAATTGTGCAGGAAAATGATGACATCTCACCTAGTGAGCTTGGAAAGAAGTTTGCTATTATAGAGTATGCTGTGTATGAACACAAAGGGAGGACTTGGTGGAAGCTTACAAGAGCTGACAATACAGCACATACATTTCTAAGTCTAGATGTCATGTTTCAAATTTTGGATAGTGAAGACTTAGAAGATCTGTGGAAAATATTGAAGAAGACGTTTGCTGCAAAACCTCCTACCATGGATGGTGTGGAGAAGGATTGGGTAATCTGGGAGTGCATGCATAGGATGTATGAACATGAGTTATTTGATCCTATATTTGATGAAGTAAGGAGATCTGTTGTATTGGAAGCTATTTACCAATTCTGGGGTTTATGAGGTAGTGATGGAAGGTGTGAGTGTGTACTTGCTCAATCATAGGTATTATCCCTTCTCTCAGGACACCTTGAAGAAACTGGCACAGGCTAACCTAATTGTAGATGCTAAAAAGCCTGTTGCTTATGATCTGGTAAGAATGGTTCATAGTCAGATTTGGCCAGAAAGTTTGTAAGCATCCTCATCAACTAGTATTTATTCAGAAACTTGTCTTTAGGGGAAAGCACAAGTTTAGGGGAGGATTGTTGGGAATAAATCTATGCTTAGTTGTTTCCCCTGCTAGTTGATTATCCATTCCCCTGCTAGAGTAAGTTCCCCCTGCTAAATAACAAAGGCAGGGGGATTGGTTCCCCTGCTGAAGTCAAAGGCCCTGCCGTCAAAGATAAACATGGAATAGATTTTCACGCGTTTTAGTTATTATTCCTTAATACTTTCCATAGTTTGTTAGTAGTGATCTTGTACGTGAGTCCTTGTGCCTATAAAAGGACTCACTAGGTTAGCATGCAAATGGGGAGTCTTTCTCATTTTGTCTTTCATTATATTACTTTAAGGTTTTGTAAACCCTAATACCATTTTGGGTATTCGTATATCTTTGATATATTAAAGTTCAACGTTTCAATCACATTTGTTCTTGTGCTAAACATTACATTCTGCATCTTGTTTAGTTACTTTGCTTTGCAAAGTTTCTCTAGTGTTAGATTGAATTCTTTCTCTCTATCACAACCCTTAAACAAGCTATTAAGGTTTAAGATCTGACTTTGGGATCAACATATACTTGCCCGTGTTTGTGTTTCTAGTCAATTGTGTGGTAATTATCTTGTAATAAAAATTTAAAACTTGCAAAACGAACATCAGTACCCAACTTTTTTTTAATTGCAACGTTAGATCATTTATAGGTGACCAGATCACCACCATAAAGTAACCACCATAATACTTCATCTTCTCCAATCAAATTCCGTCAAACTTTCTGCTAGCTTAACATTGTGGGTTTTTGCATTCACCAACAACGTCACTATTAAAAACGGACTCGGTGGTATGTAAACAAAGTCCACATCTTTTAGGTTTAGAAAATATAACTACTTTAGCGGGTATTATCATACTATCAACTTAATATAAATCGAGAAAGTAAGACTTGTAAAGAGATCTCTTATATAAAACTCGAAGTGGTAGGACCCGCTTATCAGGAGAATATAGACACGTTCACATTCTGAAAAAATAGGACCCGAGACCCGACCACTGTGGAATATTAAGCTTGATCGTTTTGAAGTGATATAAAAAATCAAAAACTATAATTACTAATTTATGACGGGTCTACTAATAGACTTGTAGCAAATGATTATTTTTGAACTCTAAATGGGCCTACAACGGGCATGTAAAATGACAATCCTTACTAGATTAGGGGTGTTCGTAATTTGAGTCTGACTTATAAAAACTGAACCAACTTGAAACCGAACAGAACATATAATTCGGGTTTTGGGTCATATCCTAACCGAAACGAACTATTAATTAGATTTTTGATTTGAATATGAGTTTGGCAATTGGACCCAAAAACCAAACCGAACACTAAAATTATATATATATATATATATATATATATATATATATATATATATATATATATATATATATATATATATATATATATATATATATATATATATATATATATATATATATATATATATATATATACTAGCGTCGTAACCCGCCCAACGGGCGGGGTCGTCTTTTTTCTCGATTCGGAGGATTTGTGGTGTGTATTTTTTGTTTTTTGTTTGTAATTTAATATTTAGTATATTTTTGTTATAGTTTACGTTAAAGTAGGCATTAAATATAACTGAAAATGTATATTTTTTAAAAAGATATTTTTCATTTTGTTTGTCTTTTAATGTGTTTTATTGAATGACTACATAGTTTCTTATTGAAGTTGTGTATGATTTTCTAATGATATATGTGAGATCACATAAAAATATGATCAAACTACCTTACTGAAAAAGTTTCTAACTTGTCAAAGATTAAATGTAGATTTAGGTACTCATAGCGGCCCACCGTTATATGCCACTTCCGTGTCATTTTTTATTGCTATAGAGGATTTATTATTTGTGCGTTTTTAGTTTATTGTTTTTTTTTTAATTTAATGTTTAGTATATTTTAGTTATGGTTATAATATTTATTTCTCCACATCCACAATTAAAACATATAACCAATCTTAACTCTTTTTTTTATCATTTACAATAACTCAACTCCATACACCCAAGGGTGTGAAGAAAGCAAACTGATATTTATGTAAAAAATGCTTTGTCAATACTTTAGTTGTTAATTTTTGTTTGTATTTAGAGCATCCAATATGATAAACTTTCCTATAGGTTTATAAGTGTGTTATAACATTAATTTCTAAACCTTTTGGTTTTATAAACCTATTTCTACTATGGATAAACCTCATCAAAATTTATAAACATCTAATATAATCGAATGCATTAAATTATGAAGAGGTTCAATATTCTAGACCTGTTCATGCCACATCATCTTAAAATAGATATTCACTATGGTTTAAAACATTTTAAACATTCTCAAAACTTTATAAACCTATGTATGAACCATTACAGTGGATGCCCTTACCACAAACATGCATTATCTCATTTATAGAAAATGAATGTATATGGAAACTTGTTAATTATGTTAAACAAAGCGTCCACGTGGGTTACCTTTTATGCAAAAAGGACGAAACAAGTTTGAGACAATTCTATATATTCAAATCTGCTACTTTTATATGAAAGGGTTCGCCTACACAATTGTGGGTTGAATGGAATATATCGTGTGATAAGGACTGAAAAAGGATAGTCCAGGGCGGAGGGAAGGGGGTCATAAGAGTATACGGTATACTATTTAGCGAAAATATTTTACTCCATATATTGAAACTTTTTTGATTTTTTTTTTAAATTTTACCCTTTTAGAAACACTTTATGTTGTAATAAAAATTATCAAACTTTAACCCTCTAAACCAGAATTTCTGGCTCCACCGGCTATTTTATCGTGATTATATTCTCGGAAGTGATTAAAACATGGATGTTTGATAAAACATTATAATTCATTGTTGAATGATTAAAGACTCTGAATGATTTAAAATCTCTTAATGACATTGATTCTGAATGAAAATATATTGTTTGACAACTTATCGCCTCATCTGAATAGGTATGTTGAACGACCATACGCTATTATAATATTTTATCTAAATAATTGCAATTTTTTAAATTGATTCATACGTTTAGCTTAGCTACTCGGATTCAATTCTGTAGTAATATAATTTTGTTCTATGATTACATGTAATATTTCGTTTACTAATGCAATAATCTACTTACATATTAAAATGACATAGAATCTTGCAAAATATAATCTTTGGCATGAAATATATGATGAAGGATTTGAAATAATATTAGAAATGATGAATGAAGTTTTCAATCAAGATGTAATTTATATCATTTTAACATATAAATAATAAAAATAACTATCTAAAAGGATAAGGATAGAAAACTTTGGCATATCACTGAATCATTTTGCATCCTTTTATTGTTGATCAACTCATCACCTAATGAAAAAATTAAGAGAGCCAAATAACTTTATCAAACAACCATCAACGCTGACCGATTCATGATGTGGCCAATTAAGTGGCTATCAAAATGAAGTTTGTAAAGTATTTTCCGATGTTGCCACTCTATTTGTTATTCACATTAAAATTGAAGTAATGATGCTAAGTTTTAGGTAGTATATATTACTAAAATAAATGCTTTTGACGTGATATTTGGATATGTGATGCGCAAGTTTTGGTAAGATATTGATTTCTGTCTTTCATTATATATTATGCAATTATGGTGCGATTTTTGTGGCTGCATAATTTATGGAAACAATATTATTGTGGTTATCTTTTCAAATATCCACGTGATGACAACAAATGTGCCTTGGCTAAGGTGGCATGCATCTTTGATTATTTCTTCTCCTCAAGGTCATAGGCCACTTCCAGCTGCGCTGTTTTTAATCGAGTTAGAAAATTTTACAAACACGTCAAGCAAAATCATTGAAATTCCTATGAACCTAATCAACTCCTCCTTGTGAGTTTTCAATTGATCTAAAAAGGCACAACTTGCATATACAAAGCACTGAGAGAGCAAACCATGATTATTTTTCAGACAAAGAAAGTCCTTCAAACTCCATTTGAACTCACCCACTGATCTCGTATGAATCTTGCTTGTTAATATACTTGAACCACTCAACGATATTGTAGCCATTCTTATCCCATACCTCTGCTATACCTAAAAAAAGGCAAACAAATTAACCATTAGTGATATGAAAATTGTGTGATTTTACTACATCCAAAACTGTATATAACGTAAAGGATTTTTCTAAAGAATGTCTTCCCTGAGGTTAAGATATAGTTAATAAACACAAACATTCTTAGTTAACAATGCTTAATAACTATACTTGCCCTCTTGTAAAGTATATATGATTTTACAAACGTAATTTTGTTATGATGGGAGTTAAACAATGGAATCATAATTTAGCCGTAGGGAAAACAAAAAAGAACAGTATATATACAATGAATCCATTTAACACGGTTGGTATGCAAGGGGTTACATAAAGGCGTTATAGAGATTAAAACACAATACAAGAAACAAATATATTCTTTATTTTTATATTTTATTTAACCATAAAATGTATCACTGTAAATAGGGAAAGAAAATTAAAAATTGCAAATTCGAACCTCCTTTTAAATACTCTTAACACTTTTAACTTTTTATACAATAACCACCCACAACAAAAGAATTTTACCAATATAATTTGTTTGCATATAGTTTTAAATAAAATACATACAGCAAAAGCCTTCTATTAAATCTTACACATTCATATTCTATCTCAATATAATTATCATGAAACCTAAATCAAATCAGTAGTTTATGCATACCTGCAAATTCTATCAGAACCCCAAATGGAGTCGACTCAAACCCAAACTATACTCCTCCACTGCCTCCTGGAAATAATAGTAGAAATAGAGTAAAATAAACTTGAGGGCGACATATCAGAATTATTGCAACAGATGGAATGAAATAAACTTGTAGCCAGAAAAATGGAATTAAGACGAAATGATCTATAATTCTATATTCAACTTGCATTTGAAACAAACTAACCTTGTGGCCAGAGACCAATTAAACCTCTTTTGTATTCACTAAACGTTCACTTGTTTTCGCCTTTTTGCTTCATACCCTATTTTTGCCTCTTTTTAAAGCTGATTTTGTGTCTAAAAGAGGAGGGTACCTGTTGATTTTGTGACATTAACCATAAACCTAAAAAAGGTTACCTGTTGTTTTAGGATTCATAGAAAATAAAAATGAAGTTTAAATAATTATTACCCACAAGCATTTTCAAGAACCAGATGGTCAATAGCATTCGGCAGTATGCAAAATATCCGTTCAAGGAAATCTTTCCCGTTAGAATCTGAATAATTTTTTTTGTTATTCTTGATATTGGCAGTGATAAAATTATCCCCTGATAAGATAAAGAAACAAATAACTTAAGTGAATACAACTTCAGCATGTTCTTTATCAGGAAGTGCGACAATTAGTGGAGAATTCAAAGGAATGTCTAGAAGTGATGCTCCTTCATCAGCAAGAAAAGACATCTCCAAAGCTAAATGATAGGCCGCAAACACTCCATACTGAATCGCATGCTTCACATTCTTTAGTTCGTCACTGTTCGTCCCTCTCAGTAATATCTATAAAAATCATATTTCTTAATTGTTAGAAAACAGTTTATGTTGTGTTTTTGTTGTTATTGAATGCAATGACTTACGATGCAACCAAGTTTCTTCGGACAGCATTCAAAGTACATCAATGTCTTCTTGACCAGCTTCTTGCCACCTATCTGAGCACGAGTACAAAGGGCTATTCCTTCTAAAATTTTCCTTTTAATTTTTAAGACAAGTTATATGTGTTTTGCCAGAAGCTATTCCTGTGCATATCGAGAAACTAATTTTTCTACCAGAAGGACAATAGGCAGGTGTGCATCTATCTTTGTCGCTGCCATCTTTGGATGATCCATTTTCTAAACAGAGCTAATAACACATGAGCGAAAGGTTAAGAATGAATATATATGTTCACAATCTTTGAAAGCTAAAAAACATTGCTGGCCAAAGAGAAACTACTTCCAAGTAGTAACTTTGAGCTGCTGCATAATAGAAACTTTTGGATTCACCTTCCCCACACACCCCCTTGTAACCTGCAAGATCGCCCAAGTATATCAAATAGCGGTGGCAGGACAACAAACCCTTATTAATTTTAATGGATATCTTTTCGTCATTGTCGTTCGCCTTTTGGTTCTTAGGTTCAGGATAGAATTGCCCCATAAGGAGGCCATATTTGGCTCTAATTTTCAAAATCATATCATTGTAGAATCCATTAGCTTCTGAAAGAAAAGTTTCGAATTGTGAACGTATTTTAGAAACTTGATCCCGTAAGCACTAATGAGTAGGGCATAGCTCATAGCATCAGGTTTCACCATACCCCTTTGCATCTACACGATAAATCGGGATTATAAAAGATGAAAAATTAGATATATAAGATGAAAAATACATGGGCTCATGATATTATCCATATGACCGATATGATGCCTCTACAAATATCAGAAGTGGTTGTGTTATGTTAACTCTAGTGTTATGTCGCTGGCTGCTAAAGAGTCGTCTCATAGTGACGGAAGATTGTCCAACTGTTATTCAGGTACATGCATGATTTTTTAGTCTACGATACGGGTCACAATACCTTCATAACCCTTACCCTTCGTCACACTAATGATGTCGATCATTTAATCTTTCTGGAAAACAGCATCAATAGGGACATGCTTCTCAAAGAAACTGTAGCCAAAGTCAACTTTATGTGCAACATCACCGCACTTCACTTGAATCTTCATCAAATGAGCCTTATTTCTTCAAAACTTTCATCATTCATAGTTGAGTGTGGGCCAGAACACGAATGACATTGCAGAATTTCTTCCTTTTCTTCAACTGTGTTTAAGTTAACTTTATGTGCAACATCACCGTCCTTCACTATGAGCCTTTTTTTGCTTCAAATCTTTCATCTTTCAGATTTGAGTGTGGGCCAGAATACAAATGACATTGCAAAATTTCTTCCTTTTTTCAACTGTGTTTAATCATCCTTCTTTCCTGACTCGGTTTCATACTTTGAATAGTACTAGTTCTTGCAGAAATGCCACTTGAAATCTTCACTGAAATGCTGAGCCCACACAGTGTTATGACTGCGAAGACCATGTGCGATTTTGACATACCCAACTAACCCGACAACAACCATTGGGGGTGTCTCAAGAATAGTCAGTTAGTCACTGCATCACATGTTTCCTTCTCGTAGAGTTCTGAGAGAGAAAACCAAGTTAGGCTAAGAAAAGAGAGAAAAGGAAAAGAGACATGAAGAAAAAAGTGAAATCTAATTAGAAACTTCTGATAAAAAATGTCTACTAACATTTGCATACCTCCTGCTGGAGCTCAGGAAGTGTCTTCTTTAGTTTAGCAATGGTATCATCTAGGTAGCGTTGAGGTGTCGTCGGCACTCCTTCTATAAAGAGAAAGATTGACAATGATATAGGGAATACACCCGAACACTATTAGCAAAAAATGGAAAAATAGACGGATCACACCAATTGAACCATACACTATTGTTTTATTAAGTAAAACATATCTATACACAATTACTGTATTTACTAAAAAAGGGCTACATATAACAGGAATATAAAAATAAACCGTTTGGGTCAGACCTACCACGTTGAGAGGATACCTACACACGTGTGCAGACGGTTTCAAAACATATACCATTTGGCTTTTATACTTTCTTATGGAGATCATGTTAGGTAGTAAGTATGAATTATCTTTGACACACTTTGACGACATGACAAAGAATAATTCATAGTTATTTCCTAACCAGGTTAAGGCTGCCTAGAGCTGCTGAATGGGAAAATGCACCCACCATCATGTTGTTTGGACTCTTATGTTAACTCGGGCCTCTAAATAATGAGGAATGTCGTAAGCAATGGTATCAGCTAAAAGTTCAGATGCCCTCTGCGGTACAGAAACAAATAAATATATATGCTTTGTCTAATCATTAATTCCTATAGTAAATTACAGCTCATATATAAACAGCTGGTAATTTTTCTAAATGCAAGGAAAATCACCTAAACCTACACTGCACCCTTCTAATTCGAACCCAAATCATCTAGAACTCAACACTTCTAACCAGCTAGAAATGTGGACAAATAACCTAAAACACCATACTTGGAAGTAAAAGGTTAAACACACTGTTAAAAATTCACACTTTCGTACATTTTTTATCCTTGTTTGTAGCTATATGTGAAACTTTTTGGTGTCTATTTATGGGACTTGTTGGTCGAGCTCCTTTAGGCAATTTCCTGAAACATATATGATTTATGTGGCATTCATTAGTAAAAAGACAATGCACTTTTTAGCCACGCACATCAAGCTGTAACCGTCTAACAAACATAAACACATGAAGCAGAAATGGAAACTGCAACAGTGGTTCTGTGTTCTACCGTATGTATTGGCCACTTGGTTGCCATGATGGAGCTTGGAAAACTTACACATAGCATAATTACTTCATCTTTCTTTTCAACAACTTCTTCCACACTATGTACAAATCCTATAGGTTGAGTAATAGTATGGTATGGTCACAGGCTCATTGCCTGCTACTCGTTCCATGATCTTTATGACAGATTTGGAGGTGATATTTATTTGTCTTCTGTGACTAATGTGGGAAATGAATCTCTTCTTCCTGGTGCCTTTTTATGTGAAGGCATTAATAAGTCAGAAATGGAGGATAGCAGCGTTGCCGCTATTGATGAATCACAACCTTCAGACTCTGATGAGAAAATAATAAACTCCTTTAGGACAGCTTCTTGATCCTTTAATGAGGAGAAAAATGTCAAGATTGAGTTTTGAGTCACAGTTCTTTGATTTGATTAATATGTATCGTGATCTGACTCACCCCTCTGGATCTTAACAAAGGCAGAGTAGAAGTGGCAATTCAAAATTGCGTATTGGATCCAGTCAAAGGTCACATCCCTCTGAGTCTGCAGACATGATGCGTTCACTCTCTTCGCACATCACACATTTTGTTTCAAAAGCTAAGAAAAGCTATGTTGCCTCCTTTTAGAAGATGAGATTCTGACTTGGTTATAGTGATTTCTTCAAGATCTGTGGCTTCTACATTTTCTTCCATCGCTCCATCATATGACTTTTGAGGGTCATGTAAATCCTTCTGGATTGTCAATTTCTTGTTCAGCAAAGTGTCATTGCCTAGGTAAGGTTGTTGATATTGATGTAATTTACCTTTAATTTCTTTTACCCAAATCCAACCTAATAACTTGTTGCTCTTGGGTTGTCTGCAAAAATATAATCCACCTACTTAAAGATCAAAACTAAATCTGGTATTCAACCAAAAAGAACGAAAATGAAAAGACTAAATGTTCAGGAACATAGTTTTATGCATTCGGGCTGTGTGTAGCTAGAGTCGCCTTCTGATAATGATCTTTTGGAAGTTGAAGTAGACTTACTAATCTCGGAGCCGAAAGATGGCCAAACTGACTGTCTTCTCAGGAGCGATTCCCGGGTAAATCAGCAACCAAGCTATGTAAATCCTTTGTCATGTCGTGTTCTTTTGTGCTTTTGTTGTTCCGTTAATTCTCATTAGGGGTGCGTTTGGACGATACCTCAAATAAAATCACAAGCCCATAAAGATCAGGTATGACCTTTTTTATTAATGCATTTCTCCATTAAAAGGCTGATAAAGTAGATTTTTACCTTAAGATCTTCAAATTCTATCCTTTCTTTGGAAGACCAAGAGGATGGGGGTCTGTTATCCTCCACAATTGCCATTGCAACATTGTCAAAATGCAGTTCGCATTGAAATCAAAATCACCTTTCGCCACCTCCCTACAGTCGCTCTTCCACCAGATTTCACTTCTAAATTTGTAGACATTGCTTTGGGAATCCCAGAGCTTTACAACCCAATTTTTTACGAAACCCTCGTATCCATCGCTGAGAAGTCAACCATCAAAGCTGTGATCCTTGACTTTGGCTTTTTAAGTCGCTAAAATCCTCAACTTACTACTTCTACACCAGCTGTGCTTCCAGACTATGTGTGTTTTTATACCTCTTGACCACTGAGAATACCACTCCTAAGTGTATTAAAGATCTAAGCCCTTCTCTCGATATTATTGGAGTACCACTCCTGCATGTTTCTGATATGCCCTTTGCTTTGTTTGATAAAGTAAGCAAATCATACGCACATATCATTAACACTCAATTTATTAACACTGCCATTAACATGGCAAAATCTTCAATGTTCAAATTCTCTTTAAATAAATACGATTGCATTACAACTGCAATGATAGAAAGAAATGAAATTTACCTGCTTCTCATTTCAAGGGATAATAGGAGAAAAGTGTGTCTGCAGTTAGAGTGATTTATGTGAATAAGCTATTCTGCAGACTCTAGAGCAATTAGCAACTGTGGGAAAAAAATACTAACTAAGATTACCAAGACATATAACTTACCTTGGCGGCAGTTGGATCGAAGTTGAAACTTTTCAGAAGGTGAGATCTATAAACACGTGTTTCTAACTTTAGTTTACCCTCTCTGCTCTGCACCAAACACAACAGCAAGTAGAGAAGTGGTGAGTGCATGATGTAGACTAAAAAACAAGTAACGAAGATAAGTAATTGGATCTGTTGATTCAACAAGAATGCCAGAAACAATTCTGCTAATAATCGTTGATTCTGAAGAATGCCCGAAAATTAGGGTAAAACACGGCAACTCAACGGCCAATGGTTTAACTTTTATTAAACTGATAACTGTCTTGCTAGGGTTACAGCAGATTCATTAAATAATGACTGCAAACAAAGAAAAACCCTAAAAATCCAACGGGCTGGACCGTAGCCCAATGACAAAGTCCAACTGAAAGTGAAAAAAACATAAAAATGCAAAAAACTGATAGTAAAAAGGATTTTCGGGCCTTGAAAAATCCGCAACCAGCTAAAAGCTGGTTTAAGCGTCGTCGGTCTCCTTTTTACGCACGTTTTGACAGGTCACGGGCTGAAAACGGACTTAGGATGCAAAAGTTATGCCCATTTTACTAAACCCCTCTTCGTCACGCGATCTCGGGCCTCCAGAAACAAGTCAGCCCGTTCTTCAATACTTGGGCCTCCATCATTCCCCCCTGGATAAGAAAAATTCGCCCTCGAATTCCCAGCTGTATCATCATCGGAAGAATCACCATGGTAAGGCAACAAGTGCTTCACATTAAAAACATCAGAACAACGAATATGACTTGGCAACTTCAAACGATAAGCATTTGAGTTCATCTTATCCACAATTTCCACTGGACCAATCTTCTTAGCAGACAATTTATTATATTCACCAACTGGAAAACGAACCTTAGTCAAAACAGCCCACACAAAGTCTCCTACTTCAAAGTCAACATGTCTCCTCTTTTGATCTGCATCCTGCTTGTACTTCGAATTAGCGCGCACCAATTTGTCACGAACAGATTTATGAACATCATGCAACCCCTCAACAAAATCCTGCACTTTCTTCGGAACAGACCTATAAATCTAAGGAGTCATAAGATCAAGAGGACCACGTGGCTGAGTAGAATAAACCACCTGGAAAGGACTAAACCCAGTGCTCCGATTAACAGCATGATTATGAGCAAACTCAGCTTGATACAACTTCTGATCCCATGCCTTCACATGATCACCCACCAAACACCTTAACAGGTTACCAAGGGACCTGTTAACAACTTCGGTTTGCCCATCAGTTTGAGGATGATAAGCACTACTAAAATTGAGTTGAGTATTCACCATCTTCCACAAACTACGCCAAAAATGACTCAAAAACCTGGTGTCCCGGTCAGAAACAATGGAGGAAGGTAAACCATGTAAACGGTACACATCCCTAAAGAAAAGTTGGGCTACATTAACTGCATCTGTTGTCTTCTTGCAAGGAATAAAATGAACCATCTTAGAAAAACGATCAACAACAACAAATATTGAATCATTACCCCTTTGAGTACGAGGTAGTCCCAACACAAAATCCATGCTAATATCAACCCAGGGCTGCAAAGGAACTGGCAAAGGCATATAAAGACCTGCATTAGTAGCCGTTCCCTTTGAAACTTGACAAATACGACACCTCTTGACGTAACGATCCACTTCCTTCCTCATAGTAGGCCAAAAATAAGATGCTTGAACCAACTGTAAAGTGCGATCACGACCAACATGTCCTTCACCATGCAACTCCTTAATAATTTGCATGCGAAGACTTGAATCAGGAATACAAAGTTGATTCCCTTTGAATAGGAACCCATCATGCATAACAAAATCTGTTTTCTCTCCGGATTGTAAATCCTGCAGAACAATTGAAAAGTATGGATCCACAGTCACCATGTCACGAATGACATCCAGTCCAGGAACATCAACCTGCATGGTTACAAGTAAACTACTTCTCCTGCTTAAGGCATCAGCAGCACGATTGGAAGCACCCGTTTTGTGTTTCACCACAAAAGTAAATTTCTCAAGAAAAGCCAACCAACGCCCATGTTTATGTGAAACCTTATCTTGAGTCCGAATATGCCTTAAGGAATCATGGTCAGTGAACAAAACAAACTCCTTATGAAACAAATAATGGCGCCAATGCTTCACAGCTTGGACCACTACATAAAACTCCAAGTCATAAGTAGAGTACCTCGACTTCGGCCCAGTCAACTTCTCGCTAAAATAGGCAACATGCCGCCCACCCTGACTAAGAACTCCACCAATTGCAACCTTAGAAGCATCAGTATGAAGCTCAAAAACTTTAGAAAAGTCAGGCAATACCAGGATTGGCGCTGTAGTAAGCTTTTTCTTGACAACCTGAAAAGCTATCTCTGCTTCCTCCGTCCACACAAATGACTTACCCTTCATACAGTCTGTCAAAGGGGCCATAATGGAACTGAAATTAGGGATAAACCGCCTATAGAAAGAAGCAAGACCATGGAAACTCCGAACTTCAGTAATGGTAGTTGGAGTTGGCCACTCCTGAACAACTGCTACCTTAGATTCATCCACCTGTATGCCATCACCAGAAACAACATACCCTAAAAACAAAACTTTAGGGGTCATGAACACACACTTCTTCGTGGCTGCATAAAAATTATCCTTCCGAAGCAAGGTCAAGACCTGCCTCACATGATTGACATGCTCGTTATAAGAAGCACTATAAATAAGAATGTCATCAAAATAAACAACCACAAACTTGCCAATAAAAGGCCTGAGCAGTTGATTCATCACACGCATAAATGTGCTTGGTGCGTTTGATAAACCAAAAGGCATGACCAACCACTCATACAACCCTTCACGGGTCTTGAAAGCGGTCTTCCACTCGTCACCAGGTCTAAGACGAATCTGGTAATACCCACTCTTCAAATCCAGCTTCGTGAAAATGGTAGCACCACTAATCTGGTCAAGCAAATCATCAAGGCGAGGAATAGGAAACCTGTACCTCACAGTAATCTTATTGATGGCTCGACTATCAACACACATACGCCATGTACCATCCTTCTTTGGATTCAATAGGGCAGGAACAGCACACGGGCTCATACTCTCACGAACATGACCCTTGGAAACCAGCTCCTCAACCTGCCTGCGCAACTCCTCATGTTCTCCCGGGCTCATCCTATAATGTGGCTTGTTAGGCAACTGTGACCCAGGCTCTAGATCAATATGATGTTGTATGTCACGCAATGGTGGCAACCCATCAGGTAATTCATCAGGGAAAACATCAGAGAATTCCTCAAGTAAAGGGATCATGGCTTCAGGAACTTCACCGTCTTCAGAAACCTCCTTCCCTATTAATACAAAAACATCACCTCCCACCTCCAGCTCGTCTTCGAACTGCGAAAGAGTTAGTAAAGTACCAATGGGTTTATTAACTACTTCCTTAGGTTTATTTGGCATCAAAGTAATCTTCACACCCTCAAACAGGAAACTATAAGTATTAGTTCTCCCATGGTGAGTTACATCACGGTCATACTCCCAAGGTCTACCCAACAATAAGTGACAAGCATCCATAGGTATCACATCACACCAAATATTATCCTTATAAGTTGTTCCTACAGAAAACGGAACTTGGACACGCTTGGAAACTGTTATCTCCCCACCCTTTTTAAGCCACTGTAACTTATAAGGTTTGGGACGATCTTCAGTTTTCAGCCCTAATTTCTGGACTGCTCCTTCAGCTATCAAATTATCACAACTACCGGAATCGCATACAAAAGTGCAAACCTTACCCATAATGGTACAAGTTGACTGAAAGATGTTGTGTTTGAGCCAATCATCACCATCAGCTTTAGGTGTTAAGCAGGAGCGCCTTACCACCAAATTCACCCCCACATCTCCAGACACATACTCCTCCTCATACTCAGGTTCTGCATCATAAACTGCGTCTCCCACGTAGTCATCATAAGCCACATCATCATCTTCCTCAGGTTCAATAAATATCTGCCTCTTCCCAGCCTTCTTACACTCTAATTGTCGGTGACCAGGTTCACCACAGTTAAAGCACTTGAACCCACCACTGCCGGCCGCTTTAGAAACTGGTCCAGTATTCTCACCAACTGCTTTAGCCTGGGTTGGGGCAAAATGAGATGCCGCATTACCCGAACCAGAAGGACCTGTTATTGCAGGAGATGAAGAACTCCCCACTCGTCGGTTCTGCTTCTCAAAAGTCAATGCTCGTTGATACGCTTCAGAAAGTGTCATCGGATCAAACATGTTAACAGAATCCATGATCTGGACTCTTAAACCACCAATGTATCGAGAGACAAGCTGATCTTCTGTCTCTTGAACATCATTCCTTGCAATTAGTTGGTAAAATTCGGTCGTGTAATCTTCAACAAACTTGGTCCCCTGTTTTAGATTCTGTAACCGCTGGTACATCATTCGCTGGTAGTTATGAGGAATAAAATTATCCCTCATGACTTTCTTCATCTTCTGCCAACTCGTGATCTTTGACTTCCCAACTCTGTTCCTCGTCAGTTTCAATTGTTGCCACCACGCGGATGCCCGACCACGTAACTTGGTAGCGATCAACGAAGCCCTTTTGTTTTTTGGAACTTCTTTGAATTCAAATACTTCTTCAACAGCAACAAGGCAATCAATAAACTCATCAGGCTTTAAAGTGTCCCCATTAAACTCAGGAATATTAACCCTCATTCCAGTCTCCCAACGCCTATCATTATTCCCACTGCGATCTCTCATCCGTCGCCCTACTGATTGTTCATCATCAGACAAACCATCACCAAACGGATTTTCTTCCAGATCTGCATCTTCTTCCTCATGACGGCGATTACGAGGCCTCCTATTGCTCATCAAAGTGTTCATCTGGTCGGTCAATTGATCAAACATTTGATCCAATCGCTCCTCCATTCTCTCCATCATACGCTGCTCAAATTCCTGTTCATTCACATCGTGAATAGGCCTAGTTCTCCTTGGAGGCATCTTGATCAGGAACTTTGGCTCTTGATACCAACTGATGTAGACTAAAAAACAAGTAACGAAGATAAGTAATTGGATCTGTTGATTCAACAAGAATGCCAGAAACAATTCTGCTAATAATCGTTGATTCTGAAGAATGCCCGAAAATTAGAGTAAAACACGACAACTCAACGGCCAATGGCTTAACTTTTATTAAACTGATAACTGTCTTGCTAGGGTTACAGCAGATTCATTAAATAATGACTACAAACAAAGAAAAACCCTAAAAATCCAACGGGCTGGACCGTAGCCCAATGACAAAGTCCAACTGAAAGTGAAAAAAACATAAAAATGCAAAAAACTGATAGTAAAAAGGATTTTCGGGCCTTGAAAAATCCGCAACCAGCTAAAAGTGGTTACAGCGTCGTCGGTCTCCTTTTTACGCACGTTTTGACAGGTCACGGGCTGAAAACGGACTTAGGATGCAAAAGTTATGCCCATTTTACTAAACCCCTCTTCGTCACGCGATCTCGGGCCTCCAGAAACAAGTCAGCCCGTTCTTCAATACTTGGGCCTCCATCAGTGCATCAGGCACTCAAAAAAAAGAAAATTAAATGCACAGAGAAGTGTTGGGTTGGTGTATTCCAATTCTTGTACATATACGCGACATTTCCAATGGCATACATCTTGTCGGGGTAAACTATTTCTTAATAAGTTGCAAATATGAACGCTCTGCTGCCCGAGTTTGCTTGCATAGAAACTGATTCAATAAATTAATTTAGGTTTCTTTTTATGTAGTTTAGGTACTTTTTTTAATACCATCAATTTTTACATTTTTATTTATAGTAGGAGAAATTCATAAAAAATAACAGGTTCAGCAACTTTCAAACTGTTTGACATCACGAGTACGGGTGTCAACCCAATTAAACTGATTATTTGACTCCTAAATAACTAAAAGCATGATAATGTTTGTCTTGAAACTAAAAACTGGTTTTTTTAACTACAGTTCACAGATTCCATAGTGTTGTTATAATAGCAATGATATTGACAATAAAAAATAATAACAGCAGCAAGTGAGCAACAACAAAAAATCAACAACAAAAATACTTCTTTCATTAATGGGTCATTTAGTTTACCTGACCATTACATGAGAAATGCAGCTACCTGGTGTCATATGCGTCATTTGAATCACTATAGCGGGTGAATAATTGGTAAACTTTACTTGACCATGTTACGTGTTTAATTGGGCAGTAGAATATTTGATCTTATGAGATGGATATATGCATCTGTTTCTGGTCTGTGTTTGAAAGCTTAATTTCGTGATGTATAAGTTCATAAAGAGCAAGTTTTGAAAGTGTAAGCTTTCTACTGAAAACTACCATATTTCGGTGTGTAACAATTTGGATACTTGAAATCATAAAGCAGACAATTACTTTGACCCAATGATAAAGCTATTTTTGGTCTGATTCCTTGCCACAGGAGCCGTTCCCTTCTGCGTTATCCCAACAAAGTCACTGTAATCTATACGGCCATCTTGGAAATTAAAATATGAGAAATTAAAAGTGTGCCAAGAAGTGGGCCGAACCTCAGAACACCAAGAAGTGGGCTGGTTCGAAATGATGTCGTAAAAGCAACTAATCTTGTTGATCACTTACATTACTTCCTGCTTCTGAAAGTATATGGGCATTTTCATGTTGCACAGAGTTAACAAATGTAAACACTATGGCTAAAATGTATAGGATCAAAGCGATGGACCTATACTGTATATAAATGTTAACCTGAGTAAAAGTTTTCCAGAATCTTACATTAAAATCTTGCGTGAATTTTGAAGGCTAAATGTTAACACAACATGTCAAAAGGTCTACTGAGTCAAGTGATTGAAAGTTGTCGCAAGTCATTTTAAAATTTTTGATACATACAGTATCTTGAGAGAATGATATACAAAAGACATGAAATGCTTATGGTGTTGCTAAACCAAAAGCTCTGATAAGTATTATGAGATTCCAAAGGATCATGGTAAGAAAACATATGAAGCTTCCAAGGAAAGACCAGCCTATGCTAAGGGGGATTAATCCTAATAGTGTTGTAGCCCTTCAAACAATTTTTATAATAATAAGGTGTTTTAAGTGTCAAGTACTTCAGAAGAATGAGAAATCACAATTTTTAATGCTAATAGTGTTGTAGCCCTTCACAAGTGGGATACAACAACATCTATAATCCAAAGTTATTTGATTTCATCCGGTTTCCGAACTTGAGCCTTCCTTACAACCCGCATCCACAAGAACAGTTTGCAACTTTAGGTATTATGTTTATGTTTTTGTTATGAATGGCTTTCTCATCTATATATGCAGACTAAAAAGTTTTAAAATGACTCGATGTTTCTGAGTGAACCGCATCATTCAAAGTCTTTTGTACTTCTTATAGTAATATCGATCTTAGTACTTTTCGCGGTCACACTTATAAGGGTACTATGGCTTTCTCTAGGTTCTGAGCCTAAAAAACACATGGGAGCATATATGTAGACACTACTCTAAAATACATAGGTTTTCATACCTTCAAGACCACAAAATCTACTACGAAACACATTTAATTTTTTAGAATTTAAAAATAAAATAATATGAACTTGAATATGCAATGGCAGATTGTTGAAGTAAAGAAAATGCATACCCACAAGCACCACCGATACTCATATCAAATTCACCATCTAGAAGATCATATCATTTTAGTTTGTGTGATTAATTTTAAATACTTAATCAAAGCATAGGCAGATGTTGTGGATTTGGTGAGTGTGTTTAGGTTTCTTTTCTACCAGTAGTTTTAGGATCAGACTACACCCATTATAATCCTAATGTGTTGTTACTAAAGCTGGAATCAAGCAAGTTTTATTATTAGGGTTTGAGAAAAAGAGTATTTGTTTACCTGTAGTTTTAGGATCAATAAGAGACAACCTGCAAAGAGATGCAAAGAAACCATATTGGGTCAGAACTATTAAGGTATACTAAAAATTAGTCTAATGTTGAATATCTTCTTTCAAGTAAGTTGATACGTGCTTGCTCATGGCATCAGGTCCGTCTTCCCAGCAAAGTCACTTTGTTTGTGAAAGGAATAGGATCCGCACCTGTAAAGCTGTACATTCAGAGATATAGGATAAAGCATTGATTTAGCAATACATCGAATTTACCGTGCATGATCAATCGCCCATTCATAATCAAAACTGACATTCTAGGTAATCACCCTAATCATAAAAATCAAAGTTTTCAATCAGAAAAATAATCATTCTTGATAAACAAAAAAAACCTAAATTTGACTGATTGAATTTACCTTGATTATGGATAATCAAAATCATCATCTCATGTAGCATAATCAATAACTTAGGCAGAAGATGAATCATCATCCTGCAAGGAAACTGATAAGAAAAATGAAGAACATAACCAAAATAATATATTCATGAAGAACATATACCAATTTGCCTGGCCCGATCAATCTTGGATGTGAGAAGATGTATATACGTATCTCTCCATTAGATAAACAATATTACGATTGATATGTTTTTTGGACGATTGAATGAGAATCAAATAATAAAGATCA
Source organism: Glebionis coronaria (assembly GCA_025667525.1). Taxonomy (NCBI): domain Eukaryota; kingdom Viridiplantae; phylum Streptophyta; class Magnoliopsida; order Asterales; family Asteraceae; genus Glebionis; species Glebionis coronaria. The sequence continues at coordinate 3,531,853 of CM046879.1, read as the reverse complement.
AAGATCGATTGGTTTTTTTTATGTTTTTTGGATTAGGGTTTATCAAATTCGTTGTTTCTATGTAATCATGGGGAAATTTATTTGGGAATCAAAGATCTTAGAAAAGATAAAAAGTATTTGATTGAATATAAATCAAACAACAATGACCAAAGATCGATTGATTTTTTATATCTTTTGGATTAGGGTTTACATCCGGTTGTTTAGACAAAAGTGGATGGTTTGTGTGTGTTTTTACACCGTGGTAGTGGGGAAAAAATGAAAAAAAAATTAGTTTATAGTATTATATATACCAGCGGTTTGAAAACTCGATTTTTAGAAAAATGCGTTTTCATAAAACGTTTTTCAGCCAAAAAGGAAGAAATTTAGGAAACTTTTGAGATTTTTTAGGAAAATATCAAATCCTATTGGTTTAAAGATGTGACTGCGATATGACTGGATTAAAAAGTGTGGTTTCAAATCATATTTATACATATATATAATATATATATATATATATATATATATATATATATATATATATATATATATATATATATATATATATATATATATATATATATATATATATATATATATATATATATATATATATATATATATATATATATATATATATATATATATATATATATATATATATATATATATATATATAGGGGAGAGTTAAAATAAAAAGACTTTTTTTAGTGAGAAAGATAAGAAGGATTTTCAGCCATTGATTTAAAATCAATGGATAAGATCAATCCATATTTCTAACTAACTAACTAACTAACCACCAAAACATGATTTTAAAAAAGTCTTCAAAAAATTCTGAATAAATTCCAAATTGTCGGATTTGTTGGTGCATAAAAAATTTGTGAATAAAAGTTTTTTAATTTTGAGTTTTTTACGTTTTTCTAATGCACAAAAAACAAAATTTGATGCACAAACACGTGAATTTTGGGGTACAAAATTTTTTTCATTCACAAAATTTTCAATTTATTATAGTTTGATGCGGAATTATATTTTAAAGCAAAAATTCAAAAGAAGTTGGGCATAAAAATGAATTCTTGATGCACAAAAAACCTAAAAAACGTAAAAGAAAACGTTTTTGTGCATCAAAATTCCGTTTTTGTGCATTAAAAAAGCGTAAAAAAACTTCAAATTAAAAAACTTTTTTCACAAAAGTTTTTTGCACCAACATACCCGATCTACTGTAATTTTTTCATAATTTTTGAAGAACTTTAAAAAAACATGTTTAGATGGTTAGTTAGTTGGTTAGTTAGTTTATTAGGATTGTGATTTAATCTCATCCATTAATTTTAAATCAATGGCTGAAAATCCTTCTTATCCTTCTCACCAAAAAAACTATTTTTATTTGATCTCTCCCCTATATATATATATATATATATATATATATATATATATATATATATATATATATATATATATATATATATATATATATATATATATATATATATATATATATATATATATATATATATATATATATATATATATATATATATATATATATATATATATATATATATATATATATATATATATATATATATATATATATATATATATATATATATATATATATATATATGTACTAACGTCGTAACCCGCCCAACGGGCGGGGTCCTTTTTTATTTTGTTCCGAAGGTTTTATATTTATGCGTTTATAGTTTATTGAATTTTTAATTTAACCTTTAATATATTTTAATTATATTCTACACTTAAGTGACGTTATTTAATTGAGATAAGGAAAAAATTTAGAAAAAGTTATCAACCAACATATACTGAACATAAACAACCATAAATTATAAAAAAGATTTTGTCCTTTCAGTAACTAATAAAAGCTTGCTATATATCTTTAAACGCTTATTAGATGTGTAAGCAGTACATTTTCATAACTTCTAAAGTTACACTAATGCTTAATATAACTACGATATAGTAAAGGACAGTTTTAAGTGTGACGTATATGATTCTTTCTAAGCTACAGAAAACAGTTCATACTCAAATCTTAATATCAGTTGACAAATAAATTTTGCAGCGTGTAGCAGTGAGTTCACGCTTACAAGATAAAAGAACTATAAAAAGTAGTCTTTGGGATAAAAATAGAACTGAAGAGGAAAGTCTTCTTATTGTGGCCACTCTTATAGCAACAGCAAGCTTTGCAGCCAGTGGCGGATGCAGGATATTGGGTAATGGGGGGCAAAAATTTTTTTACAATAGCAAGGAAATAAATTAAAATCCGAATAAAAAAATTGAATATTTTTACATAAAATGGAAGATTTCAAGGTTTTAGAGTGTTAAATGTCGAAATCCAATATATGAGTGGGGAGCAATTTACGTTTTTAGTGGGGGCATTCAAAAAAATGTCGAAAAATTACACTGTAATCTCGCCTTTTTGATCGAGCTATGGGGGGCGCCGCCACCCCATACCCAATACATACATCCGCCCCTGTTTGCAGCATATATTTACGATGACTGAGGTTCAAGGAAAGATGTAGATATATTGATCATGCAATCGTTAAAGGAGGGTGGATATATTTATGAAAATTTTGTTGCAAATCTTGTGCAAACCATGGAAAAACAGTTTAAAGTTCAGTCTCACGTTGGCTGCTATAGACTTATGACGTCGTCGTGTCTGCTTGTAAAGTCAATTATCTCGGTATCGAAAAACGCATTTAGCAGAGTTGCAGCAACACAACATTTTTATAGAAACTTTAGAACGTTCAAGAAGTCTCTGTGGGCTATAATCCTTCCGAGTTTCTAAATGAAATAAAAGAACGACGTGAAATAAAAGAGAACGCGGCGAAAACCGATTTGCACCAAATTAGTTATCACGACGTTCTCTCAATTTCGTGCCCTGCTCTGATTGGCCTATTATATAAACAACCTTGGTCTTTTGTCAATCTAAAGACATTTTAGAAAACGTATGAAACATCAAATATGTTTGAGTTCGTTACTTACGCGTCCTAGCCAATTCGATAAAAGGAACAAAGATGTCAGTAGTTCTAAGTATATTTTTATCATGTTTATTTTGCCATCCATTACTCGAAACTCTTCATAGTCATCAACTTTTATATTTCTCTTGCAATTTGCATTGCATCCAAGAAGTCCAAGGCTAAATTGATATTTGATTAAATCCTTTTGATCACAGCCACATCTGTGATAAGCAGCTTGCACTTGTTGACATGGCCATTCTTTTTTCAAAGTTTGCCATCCACGCCTTACTATAATCTGTTTAAAAAAATAAAGCAAAATGTAAGAAGATAAAGAAAAAACCTTAACAACTTATACCTATTACCTTTTTGGATCATTTTTTGGAGATGGGCATTGACCAACATGCATAATTTAGGACATAAATGTGTGCTGGTGGGAAGCTTTATGCACAAACAAACAATCTTAAAATTCAGATCTGGTAAGAACACAATTTTATTTAAAGATCCCACAATCTATATTTGGTACGTACACAACACAATCGCTTCTTTGAATGGTCCTTCACATGACTACTTGCATTGGGGGACTATTTTACTGCTGAATTAAGGGGCGTTTGGGACAGCAGACTATCATCAGCATACAAATGAGCATAAATAAAAGGTGATCCAAAAAAGCTAGAGTGATTTCAATCCACCTGTGAAACCTAACACAGATATCGCTATAGCTCTCTATTCATTTTTTAAGCTCTGTTCATTTTTTTATGTCTGCTGGTGTAAATTTACAGATGATGCGTGTCAACACATGTTTGACCAACGAACACCCATATCATGCCCACAACTTCAGCTGTTCAACTCAAACATATCCAACTTTTGCAGAGGGGGTATAGCCAACAATTCATAGTACAGAATATCATAATATCAGACATCTGTTGTAACTTAATAATTTTTCTATTTTACCCAGGCCAACATTATGAATTTCATGGTCAAACTTGTCTGTCCAAAGATGAATCCGTTTGTAAGCCAAGTTTGAAAAAAGACGATGAAAGCAAATATCGATAGAACATTATGCCCATCCATACTAACAATCTTATACACAAAAGAATCACAACATGTGATAGCAGCTTTACAATTAGATTTCAGGGCATTTATCATTTTACAGTTTTCCAGCAAGTTGTTTTCAAAAATTCACATAGACAAAGCTACGTTGATACCTCAATGCAATTCCCACCAGGTTTTAGTTTTAGTTTATATTCCTACATATTCATATCTCCTGTTACATAAACTTAACGTCAATTGCTCAAAAGAGTTGCTACGGAAAAACTGGTTCTAATTATCAGATTATATAGAAGTCCATTACACGTGCGAATGGATCCTCTCATAATCAGAAATATCCGAGCAGTCAAAACAGCACAACTGGGGAGAGATTCTTAGAATTTCCTTTTAGGTGGTTATCTACTTATTCCATGAACGTTGACACTAACAAAATTCCCAGTCACTCTAAGCCTGTTATAAAAGTTGTTTAATCAAAACTATACGTTATAATTAATCACTAAAAACTATGTGTATAGGTGTTCAACTATGATCTAATGTCAATCGTGATACATGTTGGGCATAATTATAGCCTTCTAAATGATCTAATGTCATTTTATCACTAAAAAAACCAACCAATCCAGAAGCAGTACCTGGTGTACTATGTGTCGCGCCAGTAGCTCACTCACCAAGACCAAATTCTTCGGTCTGTTCCCTTGACTCGTTCTGGTTAAAATTAATGTAACAACTTGGAAGCCGGTGATTTCTCAGAGTGAGGGAAATAGGTTTTTTCAAGCTTGGTGCTCTCAGAGTCAGGTGCTTAATAGTAGCAAAATAAGCAAACACAAACCTACTACTTGTTTTAAGTAAAATAAGCAAAAATAAAATAAGCACAAGAGCGGTTAACTTAAATCAGCAATCACGAAAGGCTGGAAAAAGGCAACTATTTCTAATGTGAAAACGCAATAATCAGTACCTTTTCAGTAAGAGGAGGTATAGTGTATATTGTTTCACCTTCCTTGACTTTAAGTGGTTCCTCGATCCGATTAGACTCTGTTTATAAATATCTTCCTCCTAAAAAAACATTTTCCAGTTGAGTTACCAGGTCCATTTGAGTTACACATTCAGTTGTAACCTGTACTAAGGGAAAAAAATAGAAACCATCTTCATATATTGATGAACTAATTAACACCCTTCTTACACTAACACAAATGACAACAATAATTTCCTTTTTGAGGAGATTTCGTCCTTGCAGCATGCGAATTTATTTTTGAAGAAGTGACGACTACTTCTCTAGTGCTCCTATTTAAAGAACTATCTACAACTTCCTCCAATGATATAAGTGGATTCAAGTTATGGTACTCTAAAACAACTAAGAAGACGCATACGCCTAACTGGCAGATTGCTATTAGTATAAATATACTGCCGTGAAAACCAGAAGCAAATCCAAACACTATTTTATACGGCCTATTTCAGTCTAGCTGATTATGTCATCTAAATTATACAAAATCAAACAAAAACATCCAAACACCCTCAAAAATTAGTAAACATACCGTAATTCCTCTTTTCAGAACTTGCTTTCACATTTTCTTGTGTAGTGCATATCACTGATGAATCCAAAGTTGAAGCAATGTGTTTTGACTCGCAAATGGGCACTACCATGAACTAAGACATGAAATTTCTTGCACCCATATTGTAATCACAGATATTGTTGTTAACTTTTTTGATGTGGGTTCAAATCATTAGCATAAACCAAGCATCATTTTTGGGCAGCTAGAATAGAAAAAGGACCAATTCCAGCAAACATGTCACAATTTATCTTTCCATGACGAAACTTGTTGACCAGCCTTATGTGTTCATGATCCAGTCTTGAATTCCAGTATACTAATCCATAATCGAGCTTGAAGGTTGCACCATACTGCTTCACCTCAGTAGCCATGTCAGTTTTCCCCGTCAATACTTTAAATGCGGGTAGACCAAACTCGTTTGCAATGGAACCGACTTTATTGACAACCCTCTGGATTCTTGGGTGCTGCAACCCTTTAAATTTGGATAACTATTTTTTTTATTGTGAGCTGGCAGAGCGAAAGTATAATGGCCACGTAGATGGACCAGAGGGTTTGGACTTGTTAAACAGAATCAATAGACAGAGACTAAAGTATACACACGGTGTCATGTTGTTGGGACTGGAAATCGATCTCTTTGAAGCTGAACTTTTTTAATGCCTATAAAAAAAGAATAGGAAAATTTCTCGATGTTTCCTTCTCGTGATGTGTTGCAGTAGGGAATCCGCCAGTTCTTGCTCTCGAAGAAGCGCTTTTAAGAGAGGTGAGCTTGTCCATGCCTGTCGAGAATTAAAGCGTTTGACGACCTTGATCAAGGCCAACTCCATCACCAACCCAAAGGAAAATAAAAGATGGCGTGTCTGATATGTCCTGGAGAAATAACAAAGGTTCGGTAATCGTGCCATAAAGAAGAAATTCTAAAATGGATAAACTGCCTTTGTGCCTTTATCACATACATTAGAATAGTATAGCTAATAATACTGGCGTAGTCAAATAGGTTACTTTTGTTCTAAGCGCTTTGCAAACTTTTTCATAATAACAATACAAATCATGATCATGTTCCTGATCCAAATCCAGGATCCTTATTGTGATACCATTGATGTGCATAAACCATTCATAGTATTGTGATAATATAGTTTCTACTTCAATGCACCTTATGCCAATTTTCTGTTTAAGCAACTGTCAAATGCCCATTTGAAATATAATGGTAGCATTTTGGAGCTTTGTATTATTAATTAATACTACAACGGAGATGAGGAGTACCTTAACGGCGATCATGAGTTGAGTGGCTATATGTCAGAAAACCTTGATACTGCCAATTTTCCCTTAGCAGCCTGCATAACTCGACTAACCACTTCAAAGTTAGATAGAGAGAAGTTTCATTATGCATTAACAGTTATATTTATTATATATTGAAACCCTTACTTGTAAACAACCTGGAGAAAAGTAACCTGCATAAATTATCTAAAACCGATATTAACAAAACACCCCTAATTCTGAAAGAACCCTAATTTCAAAATCAAAATAAAATTGAAATTGAAAGAACCCTAATTTCAAAATCAAAATGAAACTGAAAGCCAAAACCTAAACCCTTTAGCTAGTAACAGCATCAGCAACACATAACAATGGAAAGAATGACCAACAATGGAATTAAGATAGAAAATTAATTGCATTCCAACCTCGTTTTAAATGATTAGGAAGATGAAAGATAGCACTCGGTTTTTCATACCCGTTGAACCATCATTCCATTCCTACATAGAATATATGCTTGTGAATACAACCTCCAATCGGACGGTAAAAGATGATGGGAACTAAAAATCAAAACAAAAGATATCAAACACCAAAACATTCCTTTATTATAGCTCATGGGAAGAACAAAACCAAGCAACAAAAAAAAGAACAGTAAAAGAGCAATAAAGTTGAAGAACAATTAGGGTTATGAGAAAAAGAATTTTACATACAAAAAAACACAAAGAATACGATCATTATGGTTATTAGGGTTTTAGAAGAATGAGGATACGTGTGTTTTTTATTTTATTGATAAAAAAGATATGTAGTTTCTATTAAACAGGTGATAGATTTGAATGAATATAGGATATATTTTAAAATATTATTGTTATTATCTTAAATATATTCTAAAACATTTATATCTAAATAATTATCTTAGAATTTTAAGAAGATATTAATAGAGTTTTTAATAAGGAAACACAAACAATTAGTTAGCCTAGTTGGTAAAACTGGTGGCGCCTAAATGCATAGACCAGGGTTCAAACCTTATCATTAATATTATTTTAAATAAATTTCAAAACTAATTTTTTTTACAAAACGTGATTTATAAAACTACTTTTTCAAAACTGCGTTTTCAAAACTGCGTTTCCAAAACGTGATTTTCATAAAACTGCGATTTCAAACGGAAAATTCGTGGAATTTGGAGATTTTCTAGGGAATACTCAAATACTATTGGCTAAAAGATATGACTGAGATATGACATGGATTAAAACTGTGGTTTCAAATCATAATTATACTTATATATATATATAATATATATATATATATATATATATATATATATATATATATATATATATATATATATATATATATATATATATATATATATATATATATATATATATATATATATATATATATATATATATAGAGTTAGGATCAGATAAGAAGTTTTCTTAAAATAAGAAGAATAAGAAGTAATTATAAACGCGTATTCGAGATGCACCGACTTAAATTAGATGTATTTCTATAATCTTAGATGAATTATAATGCATCATAATGTGTTTTCTAGCTTTTAGTTAGATGCATAAAGGTATATTAGGTGCATTTTATGATTTCTCTTTCTTTTTGCTCCCCGACATGTGTCAAAATCACGAAAACAAATTTGCACCATCTACACATCAAATTAACCTACGAAACTCGATACGATGCATCTAGATGAATAGAAATGCATCCTAAGCAAGTCGTCGCATCTCAAATGTGTGTTTTAGTTACTTCTCACCACTTCTTATTTTAATTTTCTTCTCATTGGATCCTTACTCTATATATATATATATATATATATATATATATATATATATATATATATATATATATATATATATATATATAATAGATATATATATATATATATATATATATATATATATATATATATATAGTGTAAGGTTATTTTTAGAACCAAATAAATGTAAAGAACTGCGAGAACCACCTTTATACTTTTAAAAATACTTATGTATTTTCATTATTATGTTTAAATTAACATTTATATATATATATATATATATATATATATATATATATATATATATATATATATATATATATATATATATATATATATATATATATATATATATATATATATATATATATATATATATATATATATATATATATATATATATATATATATATATATATAGTGTAAGGTTATTTTTAAAACCAAATAAATGTAAAGAACTGCGAGAACCACCTTTATACTTTTAAAAATACATATGTATTTTCATTATTATGTTTAAATTAACATTTAATAAATTTTTATTGGTTATAGATCGGAGTGTGATGATCGATATGAAGAGTGCACATGTGTTTTCATATTATCCAACGATAAGATAGTTATAATACATACACAACAAATACATGTGCATGGTCCTTGGATACATGATCCTAATGACCTACGACAATGAAAATTTATATATTTCTACCTAATGAACTAACTCGATGAATATACATGTGCATTTTAAGAGTAAAAAGATGGTTCTCGCAGTTCTGTACATTTATTTGGTTCTGAAAATAACCTCACGCTATATATATATATATATATATATATATATATATATATATATATATATATATATATATATATATATATATATATATATATACTAGTTGCAAAACCCGTCCGATGGACGGGTATTACTTGTGAATGTCGTTTACATTTTTTATTTAGGCAAATACTTGTTTGCACTTTTTGAATCATAATATGAGTTATTCGTTGTTTCTTTTAGTATATTTGCAGATGGTTTTGTGGTTGTGTTTTTATTCTCGATAAGTGAGTATGACTTGTAATTCTGGTTTACTTTTTCTATCTCTGTAAATATTTGTTTGTAGTTTTTTTTCAAGCACAATATGCACGCATGACTTGTGAGTATTAAAGGACTAAGTTAAGTAGCGGTTACTGAACTACAAACATCGTAAAATTTTTTTTGAATGTAATAACGGATTAAGAAAAATTGTTGGCTATCGATAAGACGAATTAAACTTGATAAATTATATGTCTTAAAAAAGTATATGCTTTTAGTTGAAATATGAGATAAAATATCTTTATACACAATGTTTTGTTGAACCTCAATATTTTCTATTTCTATCACAATATAAAATCTTAAAACCCTTGAGACATCGGCATATAGTCGAACCAATTATTTTAACGTCAAAGTGTTAATGACCATATACAGTATTGAGAAAATAGTACAATATGATGAACATCAGAAAACAAGATGTTCAATGTTGGAGTCATTAGGATATATGATAAACTTTGATCACTTAGTCAATATATTAAAAATAGATTACCAATAATTCGACTCAAGTTGAGAATAACAACTTTAAAAACCAAATATAATTTTATATAATGTGTCAAATATGTTTAATTTACATAGTTTTCATACTATTGAAATGATTATTTAACGTTTTCCATCCACCGAGACTTCTGCTACTTAGATCTCTGCCAAACCAAGAACATGAAAAAAAACGCATGCCTTACAAATATGAGCTATTTATTCAAATGACAAATTGTAAATTTAGTTAAAAAGATTCTTTCATTAATTAAAGTGGACAGTTAATATGAGTCAACTAAAAATATCATCGTCGACAATAATATGAGACGGAGGGAATACTAATATAACATGATGCAATTAATTTAATATAAAGTGATAAAATGAGGTAATATTATAAACAAAATTTAATATGAAGCCGACAATTACTGAAGAACTTGAAATATAGTTCATGAGACACGTACAAGATATTACTATAAAATAAAAATCAATTATTTAATTAAAGTTTTGTTTATTATTGAGATACGTAATCATTTAATTATTTATAAATTTTTTCTTACAAAAGAAAAGAGTTAGTAAAAGTTTTTATTTTTTTTGCTTACTAAATATTGAGTTAAAAAAGTTAGGGAAAAATTATAAAATATCACTATTGTACTTATTAAAATGTGTCGACTTTAAACACTTACTAATTAATCTCGGGACTTTATTATTGTATTTTCAAATTTGTTTCGATTATGCTAATATAAGCATGAAATCGCTATAGTATCCTTAAAAATGACTAATATACCCTTTGAAAAATACGATTCTTCAAAAGGTATATTAGTCATTTTTAAAGGTAATATAGTCATTTCAGGCTTATATTGGTATAGTCGGAACAAATGTTGAAATAAAATAGTAAAGTCTCGAGATTAATTAGTAAGTGTTTAAAGTCGACACATTTTAAAAAGTAATATTTAGAGCGCTTGAATTTGTGTTTGAGAAACACTTCATTTATTATTTGTTGGTTAACTGTTTATGCATGTATAAGAGCGCCGACTGTTAAGTTCTCTTAATAATGATGATACTCAAGTTGTTATTGCACTACAAACTCTATTCATTAAATATTATAGTTTATCTTCAATAATTAACTTAGAACTCTTTATTTTATTGGAGGTTAAATAGTTTTACTTGTTAAAATGTGTTTTTAGGTATTGGGTTAAAAAAAATTATTTTAATAGACGAACATCACTTTTAATTATCATTTATTTTTTTACTTTTTCTTTAATATTATCTATATATAATACACATAATTTAATTACATACCTTTATGTTTATGAGTTGAGTCTTATATTCTATTATCTTTCTTTTGCATCAAATTTTTTGTAACAATATTTAAAAAATATTTCTTTTCTTTAAAACTAAAATGTTTATTATCCAATTATATTTTTCATAATCAATTTTATTATATTTTGTAAAATTTTATTCACTTTGATTTAATATTCATTTTGATATATTTTAATTAATTTTTGGTTTTTCTCTTTTTTTAAGAGTTTATTTTGATTTTTGACTTTTTTACAATTTCGATATTTAAATACAAATTTAATGGGCAAGAGTATTAACATTTGTCACCTGAAAAATCGGTATCATGTATCGCACATCGCTGCATTGTGCGGTATCATGCTAAATTTTTGTAAATTAACTTAGGATTAATAGTGATATGGCCAAACAGCAAAAAAACATAACATTAACCTCATTAGAAAGGGTATAAATGTTTTGCATACTAAGAATTTTATGTATGTATGTTTTGTTTAAAAGGGTATAGATGTTTTGCATATTTGATGTTTTATGTACGAACTACTTCTTTTTTATTTGTAAAATACGATATTTAATTAAAGTTATGACATAACAATCTCATATTTGCTTAACTTTGGCGCAAGTCACCACTCGTAAATCACATAAACATATCAATGTACAAAGTTATCTAATTTCAAACAAAGTTCCTTTGATAATCTGAAATATAACGTAATCCAACAAATATCATATAATCAAGATGTCTATGTTTAAGCAAGCTAAGTACATGGGTCTTTTTAGCATCTTCAGCTTCAAATGTATGTGTAGTTGTCCGTTATAAAAAATGCACGTGTAGTTGTAATGCCTAAAACTGAGTAAGTAGCTCCAGTTATAGACACATAAGGTTTTAGGTGCCCTTTTTCGCAACTTCTATTCTATATGAGACTGAATAGTGAACAACTCTCTTGGTGATGCTTCTTGGTCTCTAAAGAGCACTTCTGATTAGGAAAAGCTTAAGAAGTCTAACATAAGCTACAGGTACAACATAAAGGTGGTAAAATGAAGGAACCAAAAAGATTGTTAACAGGGGGTTAATTTTCTAGCCCATTTAAACTGATTAAGGTGAACATTCAGCTATCTTGCTGTAATGCAAGCCTATGTTGATTCTACGAACTTCGCTGAAATGAAATTTCATACCGTAATCCGTGGTTTTCCGCTTCCTGGTGAAGCACATTGGATAGATCATATATTGAACCAAGGACTATCTTCTAAACCAAAGCAAGCTCAAAAAAGTAAGTTTAAAGAAACACCGTCTTGGGTCAGAATGGGAAATATAGTACCTTAAATTTTATGGATGACTTTCTACCCATTTGACATATGTGAAAAAAATTAATTAGCTAACTTATTGTTACCCATTCGAGGATAAACATACCCTAAATGGAGCCAAAAATAAGTAAATGGATGATAATTGTCACCCGGAATCATCAGACTTCAAGTACTAAATACTAATCATGTAATATCATCAAACATAGATATACCAACCCAACAAAACATAATTGAAGCAACACACAGTTGAGTCTCAACATACTGATATGCTAGATGCTATTTAGTTTAAAAAGTGCAATTCAAGATATCAGACGCTATTTATTTTATAAAAGTGAAATTCAAGATATCATAAGAACATTAGATGTACATGCACAAATGCCATAAACACATACAAATGACATAGCAATTTAAAAGTCAAGATACGTTAAACAGTAGCTAGAGTTGCAAAGTTTAGATTCTGGACAATCAAATGTCCTTAACCTTGGGACGTCCTATCCCTAACTGGCGGAGTGAAAAATATGTGGAGCGAAACTTTGAGAGCCTCTGCAATATGAGTATGACCTGTGGAAGCATAAGACCATGTTTGTGTTATCAAAAAGGAATAATATTAGTTTAATGATAAAGTTTTGCAATCATATAATATAGCTGATCAATTAAAGAAGGGTAAAAGCTATATAATACCATCGTACTTATTAAAATGTGCTGACTTTAAACACTTACAATTAAATCGCTAGACATTACCAATGAACTTTCAAATTAATTGTAGATTTTACCAATATGACCATAAAATGACTGTATTACCCTTTTCTTCTTTAACATAAACAACAAACAAATCGTAATACTTTCTTTCACATATGTGAACGGTAGGCCCAAAATCCATTGGAACAATGTCATTTCCATTAAAGTAAAGATTCATACGTGGCGGTTAAGATAAGTAGCCTAGGTATGATAGTCAACCATATACAAAAGGATTTATAACTTGTGAAGCTGGTCTTACTTATTGATTTGCATTTTTACCTTCGGTGCATTTGGTAAACCACTTAAAACTGTTGATAGCCTTGTTTATTTTCGTAAGTCTTTCATCCTGATAAATTATTTTGCTATGTTGTGTGTAATCTGTATGTATTTCTTCTTTACATAAGTAATAGTTTTTGAAAGAATCTCATGTCCACCAAAAATTAAAAAAATATATATTAAAAAATTAAAAAATAAATGAATCCAGGGGTTGATGTTGGTTCTTCTGATGCAAATCATATGGTTTCCAAAGATAATCCAATGGACTCCTTTCATCTAACCTGACCCATGGTTCACTTCCCACTCTAATGCAACAAACTGATTGGAGGGTGTAAACGATCCGAGCCGAGTCGAGTTTTGGCCTAAACGAGCCAGGCTTGTTTATTAACTGCCTGGCTCGAGCTCGGCTCGAGCTCGAATAAAATATTATAATTTGGCTCAAACTCGAACTCGAATGTTTTTTTGTTGTTCGAGCTCGAGCTCGAAGCTCGTTTACAATTTTTAACTTTTGTTTAGACTAACTTCTATTATAACAGATGTAGTTTGATAGACTCTATTATTAACTCAAGCTCGAGATCGGAAGCTCGTTTAAGATTATTAAAATGATACTAATACTTAATGAGTAAGATAAGGTGTATGTAACTTATATACTTATAGATTTATCATTAAGCTCGAATAGCTCGTTCGGCTCGTTAAGCTCGAATAACTTGTGCGGCTCGTTAAGCTCGCTCGACTCGAGACAATTAAACGAGTTTTCGAATGAGCCGAGCCTAATATTATTTTTCAAAGCTCGGCTCGCCAAATTAAACGAACACTAATATTTGTTCGAGATCGGCTCGAGCTCGAGAGTATTAAGTTCGAACTCGAGTTAAACGAGCTCGAGCTCGAGTAGCTCGTTAAAAGCTCGACTCGTTTACACCCCTAGATTGGACCACGATGCAATGACCTGGAGCTGCCTTTCACATTATCCCCACCTAATTTTTAACTTGCAAAAGCACGAGTAGCAACTAAAATCTATTGAATAATGGATCATAGACCTAGTGTTGATAAAAACAGTGAATCCGGTTTGGAGTTGGATTCGATTTTGGGTCAACTGGAGATGCAGAATGTTGACTTTTCATACCCTTCAAGACAATATGATAACTGGACAAGTTAGATTTGGTTTGGAGTTGGATTCGGTTTCGGGTCAACTGGACAAGTAATGCTTGATGGACATGACTTCAAAACACTAAATTTGATATGGCTACGACAACAAATTTGATACAACTTGAGCAGGGATAGTTTTTCCAAACTATAAGTGGCAATATATGTAATTATGTTAAAAAAGACAAGGGTAATTCAGTCATTTCATGGCCATATTGGTAAAGTTTATAATCAATTTGAAAGTTCATTGGTATTGTCTAGCGATTTAATTGTAAGTGTTTAAAGTCGGTATATTTTCATAAGTACGATGGTATTATATAACTTTTACCCATTAAAGAACTTGAAAAGTGTACGTATTCGGGCCGAACCCATCCCGACCCCCTTTGAACCGATCCCGGTTTGATATGTACCTATTTTGAGCCGCTACCCAACTACCTATTCTCCACCTCTCATAGCGTGGATACAGTATAGTTTCCCAAATTGTAGTCAACTTCATTTTCTCTATTCTTATTACTTTTTCTCATGATATAAGGGAAGAGGCAGACTTATTTCTACATGTATAATTTAACATTATGGTAAGTTGTACGTGGAATGTACACATTGATATACATCTAAAACATTGATAAGCACACCAATAAATGTTTTGTTAGAGATGGGAATGTAGTCGGGTATAGTAACGGGTCTGACCTGGTTTGGGTATAACGGGATTTTTTATCTACAGGTCATTGCGATGATTATTTGTCTCGTTAAAAAGATGATTAAAAACTGTTATATTAACCGAGAAAACATTCAATTGCTTTATACGTGACTTTCGACCCTTTTTTACAGTATTTTTTTTCTATCTCACCTGTTTGAGCAGTTATCGGTAATAAAATCTGAATTGAACTGTTTTCACATGGACAAGTGAACTTACCATCGATTAGCTTTGTAGGTATCTGCTTATTGTGCACGTCAGTCTTGTATTTATGTTCCTTATCATTCCTTTTCAGCTTCAGTAGGTTATCATACTTTGAAGACACATCCCAGACATGCCCTTAGTTTTCTAGACCAGATACTCTCATTTGTTTGTTGATGATAGAACATCTCCAAACTCAGGATATTTTTCATAAGTGTATTGTTGCTGAATCTGATTCGGTCAACTTAACAGATATGCCAGTAAATTCTATAGGTTGAAGTCCATTATAGCTTGCGCAGTGGATCATGCATAAGTTCATATCCTACATCAAATAATCAATACATGGAAACATATCTAACAAACCATCAACACCAAAAGAAACAATTTTAATCAGTAAAACCTATGCACGACAATGACATAAAGTACATCGTCAATACCTGAATCAACTCGTCGCCTGGATTAGCACACTCGGGCACCTGCTCCTTGGGCATAACCCTCAACTGTGCTCCACTCTCTACCCTAATCTTCTCGATAATCTTGCCATGAATTCTTGGACGATCAAGCAGTACTCGTTAGTTTTATAAACACTAAATTTAGTTTGGGTGACAAACAGTTCCCTTTAGTTCTACAAACTCTAAATTTATATTGGATGGTCAAGCAAAAAGTCAAAATTGTTAATACCAGAAACAGTTAGTTGTGGATTTATGAAAAAATAGTGATTTAGCCTACAATCTTCACACATTACTCAACATCGTAAGTTTAATCAATGCATATATAATGTTTTCTGATGAAAGTATTATAGTTGGTGAATATAAGTAAGTGGTGATAGTGGTTAGGAGTGTTATCTGGTCGGGTTATTGGGTCTTTTCGGGTCGGGTTGAACCGGGTTTTTTTTAACTCACCCATGATATGACTTCATAAAAGATCAGGTTATCGGGTTTTGGTGGTAATCAGGTTGGGTTATATCGGGTTGGTGATTCGGGTTATCGTGTCCTACAAAAAATGAACTTGTTATTTACTTTTTATCATTAGGTTATCTTCTTTGTAGATCACTTTTTTTCCTTGATTACATTATAGTAGCAGCAGTAGTATAATTACTAATGTTACAGTAGCAAAACAAAGTTTCATATCTAGGCATTCCAATCTACTTGCAGACTTCTATTGTATAAGGTATTTATTTTAAAAATTATTAATTAAGAAATAAAAATGATTTTCGCGTTTTACCGTGTTGTGACCCGATAATACAAATTATTTAACCCTAACCCAACCTGATAACACTCTTGGGTTATCGGGTGAAAACAACCCGATAATATATTTTAATTTGATTTAACCCGACCCAATGAGCCTTCAGGTTCGGATTTAGGTCAACCCGACCCTACTAACACCCCTAGGTGGTGCTGCTTTGTTCGCCCACTAACTTTAACTGTGCTTTGGATCCCATAAGAATTCATGAACGTAACATCATATATTTGAGTATTCGAGTGGGAGTGTATTACATCATTACACGATATCTAGTGAATGACAAATTATAACGTAGACTTAAATAACTCACCTCAAGAATAAACACATGAGGCCAATGTTGTTTCTATACTCGCAAGGCCAACGTTTTTTTTTCCACAATGTTATGAAAATCATTTTTTTACTACTTTTTTCCAGACCCACTTCTATTTTTGTATATGGGCTCCATACTTGTGAAATATATATACGTTAGCAAATGGTCATTCATCCAAATTTGTACCCTGATTTTATTTATTGAAGCTTTTTACAAATACTATTTGAATATCCAATGTAACTCAAGGAAAGTAAGAGACGTGTTACCTGTCAGTGTGACATAAAGGGCTTCTTCAACACCATCACCATGATGAACATTTATATCAATATATAGAACATGGGCATGATGCTTGAGAAGCTTCAAAATTCCCAAAACTAAATCATTGATATAACAAAATCTAAATGCCTCATACTTTTTGGCATGGTGTAATACCTAGACCTATTTATGGCCAGGGGCGGAGCCACCTTGTTAGTAGTGGGGGGACATGCCCCCAACCAAGCTCTTGAAGATACTCAAAATATGTAAGAAAAAATGTAAATTTTTGAGAAAAGAATCCGGTGCCCTCACCCATAAATTCAAAATGCCCTCAACGTTTTTAGCTTGACATCAATTTGGGTGTTCTCCAATGCAAATAGTTCGTTTTTCCGGTGGTCTTCCACCCTTCCAGTAGAGAAATACGAAGAAGAAGAAGGAAGATAAAATAAGAATTAAGTAGTAAAAAAATTGGTGGGATAGTGTAGAAGTGGGCCACTAAAAGGTGAATATGAAATGTTTAAGTAACTTATACAGTAATTAATTAATTTAGAGTCTTCAAATGGTGGAAATACCATTTTTTTATCAGCATTTGTTAACAACATAGGTGTTTTAATTTTAGTTTGTTAGCATATATGGTTTTACAATCCACTCTAATATAGTTTGGTTAAATTATTCACAACTTTGTGTTTTAATCTTAATAAGATATATTTCCAATATTTAAAAGGGAAATTTTTTGTAATACCTAAAGATGTATCTTTTTTTCTTTTTTGCACTCACTAAATAAGAATTTCTTAAAATTTCTTATGTAACTTATACAACTTATACAACTTATTCGAATTTTCTAAAAATGGTAAAAAAAAAAGTTTAATAATTTTTCAAAATTTTCCCAAAATTTTGCCATTTTTAGAAAAGTCGCATAAATTGATTAAGACATTTTAAGAAATTTTTTATTTGATGGATGCAAAAAAGGAAAAAAATGACATATTAGAGCATTTCAAGAATTTTCCCATACCTAAAAGGTAAACATACGCGCTTTTGCCACTAAAAAAGCGAACGGTGATCGCTAATTTTATAACCGATTTTCTAAAATTTTAACCTTTCTCTAAGATGGATTTTTTTTCCCATTTGGAAAACTGAGATAAATTCATATATCAGCGCGAAAAAAAACCCGCTTTGACTTTTTCTACTGAAACTTATTTATGAGCACCTAAAGTTGTTTAATTACTGTTAACTTTATTCTAGTATAGTACTTTTGTTTCTTTTTTATTAAACCTGACACGATTTGTATTAAGTTACGCTAAAAATGACATTTTTTTTTTAATTTTTAGAACGACAAATGTTACATTTTTAGTCTAACTTTTCGATCATTGCCCCCAGTGATCACAAATCCTGGCTCCGCCACTGTTTATGGCAAAGTCACAAAGTCAATTACATAATCTGCGTGGAGCATCTACAATAAAGGAAAAGTCTGATATATACACAAAATCTAAAATTTCACCTTGCCATGTGAAGTATCCTGTATACACTTCTAATTTAGTAGCCGTCACATGCACAAGTTCTTTGAGAGTGTACATATTCCATCGGAAATGCCTAATTTACTAAGGACTGCAAAAGAAAAAAAGTCAAGTAATTGGATCACTAAGATTTATAATTACCAACGATTGGAGACAGGTTATGTATACCTTGTTTTTTGTTCTTGATCAGCAGGGAAAGTGCGACAAAAATAATATAAAAACAAAATATCAAAGATTTATTAAGATACATATGGGTACAACATCGACATACCAAGTAGCCATGAGAACTTGTGTATGGCGAAAGTGACAATAAGCTTGAAGAGCCTACATCTGGCAACAACTTCTTTAATTATCCCACAGTTTGCTTGTGCGTAATGATTTCTCACGGGATTCATCCATCACAATTCCACTGCAATACTTAATAATAATTTACATACACAAAAATACATAGAAATCTTGTGCATCATAGTGCGTCAGTACAAAATATTGTCTTATGAGAACCTGCAAATTGCTTGGACGGTTTAGGGTTTTGTAAAGATGCATTGAATGATCTTGAGGTATGTAGAAAAACTCTACATAACTGAATGAGTAAATTGATTTTAGAGTTTCTGAGGAAAAAAACATTTATCTAACATATGGCAAGCTATAACTAGGGAAGTGATTGGGACACTTTCAAAATTGATTGGGACACTCATATGTACAAATAGTTAAAGCATTAAATATTTATAGTACAACTGTTTAATGCATCTTTTGGAGTGTCCCAATCAATTTTGTGAGTGTGCAAATCATCTCCCATATAACTAGCTTATAGACCCGTAAATTACGGGATTATTTATTTGGGTTTTGCTAACAAACACCCTATGGGTGTTTTTTAAACTTCCATAAATAAAAACAATTCTAAATATTAACTAACTGTTTCTATAAATGCATGATTTTAACACTTGTAATTAAGGTAAGTAAGTTTTAATATGGTATATATTAATATTAACTATGTTAAATATGGTAAGAAGCAAGTTATATGTGTGGATAAAATAAGAAAACAATGAATATAGACATCTTTCATTAATATTTGAAAGAAACATTAAGATGGTTGTTGATATATGCTATCAAAACAACCCCGTATAGCGGGTAGGCCCAATTGGACTAACCCATTAACAACAGATAAAACTATCACATTGCGACCCATAACCGACCCGTATCACCGTACCTGTTTCTAACTGAACATAAAGATAATAAAAACCCCTAACTCACTTTTCAATTAGTTAATTTACATCAGAATGAAAATACCAACATCATACAATTGTTTGTTATATGACCCTCTATTTAATTAACTTTGATTGTATACTACTGTACCTTGAAAAGAATTATGTCTAGGGCATATTAATATATGATGGGTGTTGATCCCATTGATCGTTAGACTCAATGGTTATGAACCATTATATCTAGGTTGATCATCATTCATATGATAACATAGCGGAATAAGAACAATGATCATAACAAGGTGTTTGGACACAAAGAACACGAATTAAAACAAATGGATTGCTAATTATATTAATAATCAACAATCACTAGACGTGTATACATTGAATCCCACGTCTAGTGCGACACACACTTTAGGTTCACATTGTGAATGAATAATATATGAATAAAACCTAAGACTCTTGTTCCTTTTATAGTGGAAGGACTATAAGAGATAATATCAAATAAACATCTAAATATTCTATTTCTATAGATATATATTGAATATATTATTTATAATATATCCAATATATTCTCTAAATAGAATTCTCCATCAGCGTGTAAACATCTGTCAGCGTCTCAACACTTTCCGTCAGCGTCTCAACTAGCCGTGTCAGTGGCTTTGACAAACGTCTTGATGTTTTCTTCGTTTGGAGTTTCTGCCACATCAACTCATATAATTTTAGACCCAACAATCTTCCCCTAGTTGATGTCGGCAAAACTCTTTGTGTATCTCTTGTAAGTTGTACATGATCTTCAGATTGCTTCCCCTCAAGTGTAGCACGTATTTTCTTCCCCTTTTTGTCACATCAACAAGGAAGTAAACAATGTATGCAATCTTTGAAGATTCTCCAAAAGTAGGCTCTATGTAATGATCCTGAAGAAAAATAAATAAAGTATTCTTGATGTAGAAGTAGATAACCCAATCTTATGTTCCATATCTTGTACGATGTGATGAAGTGTGTTGCTGATACAAAAATCCTCATCCTTTGTGAGACACTGAGCACGATAATGTAACTCCTTCAAGTGATAGAAAATATGTGCATAGAGAACCATAAGAAAAATCACATATTCCTAGATCTTGTATCACTTCATCAGTAACCATGTAAGCACAAACAAGTTACCTTAAAAGTCAGTGGCTGGAAGTGCATGACTTTAAGATATGATAGAACACAAACTCGCGAAAATCTTCTTCAATCATCAGACTTACCATAAGAATTCTTCCCCTTAAGCTAACACCTCTTCATGAAGAAACTTAATCTTCATATCATATGTAAAAGTGATAAGACGGATAACTCTTTTACAAGGCTACCCCGATTACATAATCAAATCCAATAAATTACCTCACAAATTGTTGCTAACTCGCGTTAAAATCATTAATCCATTTCAAAATATCCGAGCCATAAATATCATCATGATATTCTATATTAAAACAGAGATTCCATGTACCTTTGTGTGTAAATAACTCCTTTTTGTGTGCTAAAAACGTCCAATTTTCTCAACAGCAGCAAACAGTGTGTTACCCGAGATCCTCCTTTGTCCAATATCCTTCCATGTGTATTGCCCGATATCGGACAACACGTATCAGTGTTTGAAACTCATATCTCGGACAACACTGTCAACCTATCAGCGTTGACTTATTTCTTGTCAGCGTCAAACTATTTCCTGTCAGCGTCAACGCTACTTTTTGTCAGCGTCAACATCATTCTTGTCAGTGTCGACTTAACCTTTTGCTGACGTCATCAGCAGCTCATATTAGCTTTGAAAAATAACATTTTACTTTTCTTTGACTGTATATATATCTTCGAATCTTAAGCAATTGATACAGATTCATCAACATTCTCTTAAATCATGCTAATATACGTCCATCCAATCACAATCCTTATACCGTGTAAACACTCGTTTTTCACCAATAGGAATGAGTGACCCACGGTAATACAGTGAACTAGCATGTAGAGGATCAAAGCTAGATAACAACTTAGGGTTTAAGCCGTGTGAATGCACGCTAAACAACCAATCATAGTTTACAAACCGTGTGAATATTCTTCATGAAACATTCGTGTGAACCCAAATATTTTCCTCCAATCAGAAACTTAGAACCATGTGAACACACTTCATGTGTATATATCAACGTTGTAGCACAATCGTGTGTATGCAGGTTGCGCAATGATTCTTCTTTTTAACCAGCAAGAAAATATGAGCCACGGTCTGCTTGTCATTCATAACACCAATTCGATTTCAACCAACAGCTTTAAACTTCTTGAAAACTGATCTAGGGTTTGTAATTTATGCATCGAAACCCTAATTAGGGTTTGTTAATAATCCTAGATCAATTCTTCCATCATAACAGCCACAAACCTTATAAAACTTCTGCTTTGTATGTCGATTTAGGGTTTGAAAGAAAAACCCTAATCATGATTTTATGTGAAAGCAAAAACTTTAATACCTTTAAACAGCAACCTTCGACCTTGAATAACTTTTTCATTAGGGCTCAGATCGAAGATCCCTTCGGTGAGATTCTAGACACAAGTGCCAAGAATCTACAGTTCAAAAATCACGAAGATCCAACGGTTAACGAAGGAGAGATCGTGTTTTGAACATGGCTGTCCACAGAAAACTGCATATACTCAGCTGCTGACTTTGACGCTTAATAACTTTTGCCTGGGGATAAAACTCGACAATCCCTCCGGTGGATGTTTAGATCTATCTATGTAGAACACACATATAAAATTTCGTGACGATCCAACGGTTCAATCAAAAGTTATGACCTTCTGAATACTGCTGCGCACACAAAAACGTCCAGAAAAACTCCATACGAATTTTTCTTCTTCACGATACACGAACACCTCGTCGGACCTAGATATCATGAGCCTTAGGCTCTGATACCAATTGTTGATCCCATTGATCGTTAGACTCAATGGTTATGAACCATTATATCTAGGTTGATCATCATTCATATGATAACATAGCGGAATAAGAACAATGATCATAACAAGGTGTTTGGACACAAAGAACACGAATTAAAACAAATGGATTGCTAATTATATTAATAATCAACAATCACTAGACGTGTATACATTGAATCCCACGTCTAGTACGACACACACTTTAGGTTTACATTGTGAATGAATAATATATGAATAAAACCTAAGACTCTTGTTCCTTTTATAGTGGAAGGAACAGAATCTACAAGAGATAATATCAAATAAACATCTAAATATTCTATTTCTATAGATATATATTGAATATATTATTTATAATATATCCAATATATTCTCTAAATAGAATTCTCCATCAGCGTGTAAACATCTGTCAGCGTCTCAACACTTTCCGTCAGCGTCTCAACTAGCCGTGTCAGCGGCTTTGACAAACGTCTTGATGTTTTCTTCGTTTGGAGTTTCTGCCACATCAACTCATATAATTTTAGACCCAACAATGGGATGACCGAACAACTTCATCCTTAGTTTGCACATGTAAGTATCCAATGTTGAGCAACAGAAACCGAAGGAAGACGTTATTGATTATCCATAGTATGAAACACCATTTTATCGAACTCCAACCATTGCTTCCCATGTAGCTTAATCATATTGTGCCAAGCCTCGCTATTTCCTTTTCCTTTGAACGTCCTTAGAAGCAACGTTCTCTTCACTATTTCTAACTTATCAACTAAAATGGCCAAATTTTGCTTGATAATTCTGATTATTCACTACCGTTACGGCAAGTAAAATATTGAATGTGAGTTGATCTAAATTAAATTATGATTATTCGGCTAATAAACTATGACTTACTACAACTTTAATCTCATATTTAATTAAAAAAAAATTCATCCCATTACCCTACCCTTAAGGCCAACCTGTTTGTAGGTAACATGAATTTTTTTAAGAATCTGTGTCTCCCTATCAGACCAATAAAAAAAGGAAATATACTACATGGTTTTTCTTTAGAATTTTGGTAAATAAGTAGTAAAGTTAAAAGCCCGACCTCGAAGACATTTTGCCTATAATTCCTTTCACATTGGATTCACCCAGCATGTTTGAAATAACTGGAAAAAATTCAAGAATAAACACAAACCCGTTAGCTTCAAGGTATCATCAAGAACAACATAAGACAATGATCTAACAGGGCGATTTCGACAAACCTATCAAAATTATACTAACATAATCATTAAAAAGTCATATTACATGTGCACAGATTCTTATTCAATTTTATATATTGCACTTAAGGTATGGAAGCCAAGGAACACTAAAGAAATAAGGCAGGCTCCTAAGAACAATATCGAGACTTAAAATAGCATAAATCTTATATTTAAGGATAACTGTCATAAACAAAAAACTGTTGCTTTCTAATTCACTTGCAAGATAGTTCCAAGAAATGACACACAATACATGAAACATACAATTCAAAGTTTAAAATACAATGGTGTCAAGCACCTCCTCGACGGAAACACCATCTCTGACGACGACACTAATCTTGTAGACGACATAACAAATGAAACAAATGAAATCTCTTTCAAAAATCACTGAAAACAACTTGACCACATATATAACCTCTCATAACCCCTATGCCTCGACTTCTACTTCCAAATCATACCTGATACGCCATCACACGATCTTATCAGCAAACTACAATCATCCTGGAACCATGATCCACAACTAACTTATCTGAGGTCATATTATAAGGCAATGTGTTTAGGAAAATATTTTATTTTAAATAAAGCATACCATTACAAATGCAGCATAGTGGTTTTTTTTGCCAGATCATTGGTTTTAAATAAAGTTCACACGTCGGTAAAGGTCTGAATTTAGAAATAAGACTTTCAGATGAGCATAGTACAGAAGGAGAAGAACAATAAAAGTACTTTATATCTATGGTAACATTAAAAGTTACTTGGTATTTCCATCAACCCGGGAACTTAAATAATCCTCCATGAATCATTGGTTTCCGGTGTAGACTTCCTTCTTAGCTTTTGAGCAGATTTACAACCTATAGCAACAATAGTAATTTTGTTATGGCTCACTTTTCATAGATAGGTAATTAAGGGGATACATATATAGGTAGAAAGTTAACGTGAACTAATTTCATTTGTTGCTTTCTTCACATGATAAAGTATTATAAGTGTGCTTGGTATATTATGTACCTATCATAAACTATATCTAGTTCATGACTTTGGAATCTGGAGTGATTGTGATAAGTTTATTTTGTGACAAAAAAATTGCATCATATATGAAAATTGATAGATGTGCATGTGGCTCGTTATAATATGGTAATTTTTGGAGGTTTCAAGATTATAAATGTACACCTTCTGTCATGATATATCCAATCCAACCTTAGTTGAGTTGGGTGATCTTCGCAAAACAGGAGATTTTTCTGAGACATCTATTCATGTGGGATTGCAGAAATGATTCTCTTTGATATATCACCAAAATCCATAAATAATATTAATTTTTTATCGAAATGAAAAAGATAGCAAAAAATCAGTTGAAAAATGCACTACATCTTCTTATTTGCGGTCTGTTATGTGCAATTTAAAAAAAAAACTGAGATTCGGGATGTGAACTCTAACCTTTGTGAGTTCAAGAAGGATTCGTGCAAAGAAAGCATCAATTGCATTCTTATTCTCGAACCGTGAAGCTCTTGCAATGCAAGCATTCCTTCGGCAGCCAACTTCGCTTCCATCTCCTTTTTGTTCACCTAATTTACACATAAATTTATTCATTAAGTTTCTGCTATAGGTAAAAGGATATAATTCACATAACTGATCCAAATACCCTAACTGAAGTAATAGCTACTTATACTTGTTGGGATTGTCGGGCTTCGTTGAGTGCCTCAAAGTAAACTTAATAGTTACATATCTTAGCATGTCACAACTAACTAACGAAATAATGCAAAAGAGAAAGTTATTGTGTTTAAAATTGTAGGACAAATCCATGCTATTGGGATACACGACAGTTTCATGTATATTCAAAAAAATTTCATGTGAGAGGCTATATTGCAATAACATGTATATTCAGTACCATTGTGAAAGGCTATAACATGAATGATAGAGGGGTAGGGACGACTTAAAAATCTATGACGCGTTTAGAGGTGACGACCAAACCATTTAAAAACAAAAATCAATGTTCCTTAAATTCGCCCATGGTTCTTAACAATTTTCAAGTACCACAAAGTTATCTCCTGTTAGGAAGCATCTATTGTCGATTTCGAGCTTAGATCAAACCTTTTTAGCAGAATCTGGTTGGGATATACGATCCGTCTACATTTATATACAATATATAAATGGGTATTTATATTCCATGAAAAGATAGCAAAAAATCAATTGAAAAATGCACGAAATCATACTGCACATATGAAGATAGACTGATTCAATAATTCCGCCATAGAAGGAACTTAATCATAAAATGGATTGATACTTCAAAATTTAAGAGAATACAAAAAAAACACTCAAACATATTATACATAAAGATTTCACAACATATAAGTTTACATAGTAGCAGAAGAGAAACACATTTTGTTCTTCCCAGTTTTCTTTGAGGTATTGTTTTTTGAACAACTTATTATCTAAGATCCAAGGTGTTCTCTGACTTTGAGTCGCATTATGCTTCTTCGCTCGTTGCCAAATATTGTTTGAGCAGGGCATGTTCAAAAACACTCCAAAACTTATGCAACCTGCACAAATATGAGCACCATTAGCTAATTAACAAAAAAAAAATCCAAATATTAGTTTCAATAACAATATCATTTGTTGCCGCCTCTTTATTTAATAATCATAGTATTCTTGTAACATTAACCAATTTGTAGAAAACCCTAAATAAAAGAAAAAACTTATATAGAAACGATTCATTTGTCAGCAATTGACAGCAGAAAACTTACATGTTCCTGCAATTAACACCATGAAAACAAATATTATCTCCTGCAGCTGACAGTGACACCATGAAAATCAATGTTTATAACATGTTAATGCTTAATAGACATCAATCCATATGTTTGTGCAAGCGCTTAGATCACAACTGTTGCAGGAATGAACATCAATCCATTCCAAAATATGGCAGCACAACAAAGAATAAGGATTAAGAAGTGATTTTTTGGATCTAACAGGAGATTAAGAAGAGAGATATGGTGGAAATTAGTCCATACGTTTGTTCTTCAATCAACGCTGTTGTAGGAATGGAAATCTATCCGTTCCATTCTATGGCAGCATTGTGCAACAAACGATACATGCATATCATTGTGTAATTATATAGGGCTAAGATTTTAGGGTTAGCTTGAGATATTTTAGGTGAGGAGCGTATGAATTAAATCATATACGCGTTTTGATTTTTAATGATCATAAAGACATTTCCTTAAATATGTTAAGCGTTTTTAAAATTTGAATTTCCTATATTTTGATTTTTGTTTTTTTGGGATTTATACAAAATTAGTTTTTTTTATAAAAGATACATGTAGAAAGTTTTTTATACACTAAGATTTTATTTGCAAATTAATTTTTTTATAAATTTTATAGCACACGCTGATGAGAAATTATTTTTGTTATAAATATTTTACAACATTTTCTTTTAAATATATTTTTTCAAACTTTGTACGCTTTATGTTTACAAATGATTTTATAAAAAATAAACGTACAAAACACAAACATATATTTTTATAAAAAATGTAAAACAATAATTTTTTTGTTTTTGATAATCATTAATTTTAGTTTTTTTACACGTAAAATGATAGTTTTTAGTAACACCCTAAAATGGTTAAAATAATTTTTATAAAAAATGTAAAACAATAATTTTTACACATAAAACAATATTTTTTTGTTTTTGATAATCATTAAATTTAGTTTTTTATGATACTCATCTATTTCCACTAAACTATCTCATGTTATTTTGTTTCATATATTTTGGGCTTGTGAAACACACTTTATAGGCTTGAATATAAAACTTTTTTAGTCCATTATACGATATGGGCCATGATATACAGTTTTTTCTAAGCTGTGAATTTGAATGAAGTTAATTAAGGTAAGAAATTTAATTGTTGTTGCATTATGATGTTGTACCAAACTCTTAATATGGAAATAAATTTGATTCATTCATTAAATTGTTATGCTTTATAAACTTGTAAAATCTTTTGTTTTATTATATAAAATAGATGTAAAGATATATATATATATATATATATATATATATATATATATATATATATATATATATATATATATATATATATATATATATATATATATATATATATATATAGAGTTAGGATCAGATAAGAAGTTTTCTTAAAATAAGAAGAATAAGAAGTAATTATAAACGCGTATTCGAGATGCACCGACTTAAAATAGATGCATTTCTATAATCTTAGATGCATTATAATGCATCATAATGTGTTTTCTAGCTTTTAGTTAGATGCATAAAGGTATATTAGGTGCATTTTATGATTTCTCTTTCTTTTTGCTCCCCGACATGTGTCAAAATCACGAAACGAATTTGCACCATCTACACATCAAATTAACCTACGAAACTCGATACGATGCATCTAGATGAAAAGAAATGCATCCTAAGCAAGTCGTTGCATCTCAAATGTGTGTTTTAGTTACTTCTCACCACTTCTTATTTTAATTTTCTTCTCATTGGATCCTTACTCTCTCTCTCTCTCTCTATATATATATATATATATATATATATATATATATATATATATATATATATATATATATATATATATATATATATATATATAGAGAGAGAGAGAGAGAGAGAGAGAGAGAGTAGGGATCCAGTAAGAAGAAAAATTAAAATGAGAAGAGTAAGAAGAAATCCTGACCACAAATTTCACAAAGAAAGTAGAATTTTAAGGGGAGATGCATCTGACTTTGTAGGTGTATCTGAAATGTGTGGTTGTGGTTTCTTCTCATTCTTCTCATTTTACTTAATCTTCTTATTTGATCCTAACTATATATATATATATATATATATATATATATATATATATATATATATATATATATATATATATATATATATATATATATATATATATATATATATATATATATATATATATATATATATATATATATATATATATATATATATATAGAGAGAGAGAGAGAGAGAGAGAGAGAGAGAGAGAGAGAGAGCGAGAGAGAGAGTAGGGATCCAGTAAGAAAAAAAATTAAAATGAGAAGAGTAAGAAGAAATCCTGACCACAAATTTCACAAAGGAAGTAGAATTTTAAGGGGAGATGCATCTGACTTTGTAGGTGCATCTGAAATATGTGGTTGTGGTTTCTTCTCATTCTTCTCATTTTACTTAATCTTCTTATTTGATCCTAACTATATATATATATATGTATATTTATATATATAGAACTAGCTTAAAGGCTCGCCCGATGGGCGGCTAGCTTTAAAAATTATTTGAAATCATAAAGAGGTAGTGAAATGATTCATATAAACATTTTTCTTCGTCGAGATGATTGCAGTTTGACGTAAAATCATTTAATATTTAAAACTAAAAAACTAAGGGAGTATGCTATATATAGAACATCTGCAAGAAACCTAAATTACCGTTGATTGACTTAACAAACAATTGTTGTAGAATTGCAATACTTGACATCTTTCTTGCAGCATGACACATTTAGACCATTCTTGCTCTTTACATCATGATGAGAGTTTGCCTCTTCAAGATTTTCAAGCTTCATTATTAATACTTATAACTGTTTTAGGAAGCTTATGGGAATTTTTTATTATTTCCTGTGACTTTTGGCGGGAAAAAATAAATGCCACGTGCCCTTTATATGTATACGTGTGTGTTTATCAGATAAAATATTCACCTTCATTGTTTCACTCAAACCCACCCATTCATCTTTCTGGAGGCTTCCACTGCCCAAAACACACACCAAACCTAAAAAAAATGTAACCATCAACGTTATACGAGATTATCATCGACATTTATAGATCTATATCTATAAAGATTAGTACAACTACTATAGATGTGTGTCACAAAACTTAGATCTCACCTTCTTTGGATGAAAAATGAATATACTCTTGGGTAGTGATCTGTTCTAGAATAAAAATCAAGGTATTTTTTTTACCTAATTTGTGTGTATTATTTTGATGCGGACTTAATTGAAGACCTAATTGAATTGAGTTGTTGGCGTTTTATCAAGTTGGGAGGTTGTGATTTTTTAGTTTCGTTAAAGTTTCAATTTCTATTGTAAATCAGTATTAGGTTTGGATTTTGTTTGTGTAATTATGAATGGGGTATTTTCAAGTTTGGGTATCATTAATTTGGTACGACTTCATTTGAGATTAGGGATATTGGTTTTTTAGGAAACTAATTCTTCCTTTTTAGAATTTTTGCTACGGTACACAAATGAGTTCCTATAGGTACAAAGGTAGATACAAGGCAGCGTATGATGTTCGTGTTGTTAGTAGACACTACATATAGGTGGCAAATTGGTAGGGTTTATTATGAGGGTAAAATTGGATTGTATATGGTCTTCGATAGATAAAAACGCATTTGGGTATATTGGAACAGGGGATTTTTTTTGTCACTTTTACTTTTACAAAGCTTTATTCGGAACAGAGGAGTAGTAACTCAAATTAAACAGATATCAAAACCTCATATTCGAGAAGTGATTCTTAATAAAAAGGGTGTTAGATATTGGAGGCCATTGTAAAGTGTATAGCATGTGTTTTGTATTTGAAAGTGGGTATGCAAGCATACGCGTTAATTCTCTAAACAGGTTGGCATAGAATCAGACAATGTATCTGCTATGACTAAAGATGAGAATATCTTAATGGCGAGTTCACCTTTTGAGGTTGAATCCATGGTGGATACATGCTCTTTTTACCAAATGTCACTATACCTGAGCCTCTAGCATAGGACATTTATTTGGTGGTGGTGTACGTAGCCACGTTCCTGTTGCTAATAGTGTTGTTAGTCCTTCTGTACACACCTCAGCTGTTTAGGGTTTTAGCGGTCCCGGTAGTTTAAATGTATTAGATAATGCCTTTGGTTTTGATATGGCCGTTGGAAGTGTGCCCGTTATTTTGGATTTCGAGAATTCACTCGCCAGGCCTCATCCGTATGAGGAGTGAAATATTTTATTATCTCCTGTGGCTTTTGGCGGGAAAAGAAAATTTCCACGTGCCCCTCATATGTTTACGTGTGTCTTTATGAGTGATAAAATATTCACCCTCATTATCAAAACACATAACCCAGGACATCTATCTGTGTTCTCCACCGTCAAATGACACATACAAAACACACTTTAATGGATTCATCTACGATTAAATACGTGTGAACGACACATGCTTCGCTTCATCAACAAAAACAACAAGGTATCTCCGGGTTCTTTTTTCCGTAAAAAGTTTAGTTGCTGATTTATGGTGTTTGAGGGTTTAGTTTATTGATTGTTGTTAAATCTTTGTTGTATGGTGCATAAATTTATGTTTCTAGGCTTGATCTATGTTTTTTGTATGCTGGAATTGTGGATCTCAGTGACGAATTTGTAGGTAAGGTGGATTTTAATTCTTTGAAAAGCTTATTGTTGTCGCATGTAGATTAGGTGTTTGATGAGATGTTCTTTTAGTGCAACTCGCGGTTGATTTTTTTTTCAGTTTTTTTTTGGCTAAAGTTCAAGGATTTAGAAATTGAGAAGAATATTGGGATGTTGAATTCTTTCAAGTAAGTTTTATGTAAAATTGTGTGCGCTTTTTTTTTTCTATTGGCTTATTTGAAACAATGTAAGATTCTGAATATTATAAACAACCATAGAACACTTGATAAGTCTTATCAATATGTGTTTTAGAAAGATAAAATAACAAGTAAGTTTTGCTTAAACGCTTTTGTGCTTATCACATATGCATATATGACATGCTTTTTGCTAAGGCTGTTGTTTAGGAGCTGGTAGTATATAAGCAAAACTCAAATTAACCATAAGCATGCTATAATAGCCGAACCAAACACCCCTTACTAGAAAGTGAGCCTGTGTTCCTAACAAATTTGGCTATCCTGTTTTTAGATTGCAAGGTTAGCTTGCTTATTTTTTTATCAATCTGTTACTCGATTCTTCGTCGGCATTTCTTGAACTTTCTCAGGTTCGACGCTGAAACCTTTTTATTTCAGAATATCCTTCTATAGGTCAGTGGAACTGAACGAAGCTACTACTCACTCTGTAGGTTAGTCAGAGGCCGGACTGAACCATATTTTTTTAAGACAGTGTTGACATCGGCACATAACCAATTAATAGCAGTATATGACCTAAGCTTCGGGTTAGTGTAAAAAATATTTTGGTACGATTATTTTTTTTGGTTTAAACTGTTTTGCAAAACCTCTACTCGACCATCCATCATACTTTCTGTGGGTTTTGGCCGGAAAAAAAATGAGCACGTGTCCCCTTACGTGTCTTCTTTATCTTTTATTTGTGCTTCAATCTTATTTGTGCTTCAATCTCAGATCTCCAAGTCTTTCATACGAAAAAAAACGCACAATATATTATATGCCCTTATCAATGGATTGATCCGTCCACCTCTTCCGACCAAGGTATATAGTAATAATATTAGCCAATGATTAATTTTTTAGGATTCTAAAACATGATTCTAAATTTACCAGTTTTATCAGATAATAATTGATTTCCACCACAGTAAGTCTCATCACATTTTTTTATGAATCAGGATCAAATTATATGATCAATTAATTGGGGTTTGATTATATTTTTTCTTGGGATTTCGATTTTGCATGTGTCAGGTTTTTCGAGGTTTGGAGATATGAAGGTGTGAATAGGTTTGATGTGAAGGATAAGCTTGAGCTGTTGCAGTTGACTGCCATTAATTTATTCGGAGGGTGCCCTTTTTTAGGTTTGTGATTAATATTTCAGTGGATTACTGAATTGGTGGCTTTTTATTGTTATAAGCTGATTGAGATCAATTTGTACTTTTTCCTTTGTTGAATTGGTGTTGAATTTGTTAGTTTTAAATAATTTTCTCATTGTTCTGTTTGGTTTGAATTACTACCTCCATCCCAAAATAAGTGTCCAGTTTGAATTTTTTGAGTCAAACTGGTTCATCTTTGACCTTAAATATTTTCGTGTGTGTTCATAGAATACTTGATGCGAAGTATGTGAATGGATTGTATTTTAAATGTATTTTCATTGGTATACTTTTTATCAAGTATTATAATGATACACAAGTATATATTTACGGTCAAAGTTGACAAAGAAAGACAAAAAAAATCAAACTGGACACTTATTTTGGGACGGAGGGAGTATTAAAAGCTGAATGTGGATTTTTTTTCCAGGAGATACTTTTTTATTTGAAGAAAATGACGGCGGGTATTCGGGTATCGTTTAATTAACAGGGCGGGTGATGATGATGATGGTGACGATGATAATGACATTCAGGAGAATGATGATGTTGGAATCGGTATGAAAATAGAAGACACTAATCATGCTTACATGAAGGAGCTTGAAAAGGAGTAAAACAATCTTTGCCACGAGGAGCAGTAAGATTTTCCTTTCCCTTTATAAAAAGAGTACCAGTTCATGCATTTGTCATTCGAGTAATTTGGTTCTTTTTTGTGAACTGATGCAGATATATTTTAGAAACTAACGAGATCACCAAGATGATGATCTTCTGATAGGCCAAACGGTTGAAAATTCAAGGGTATGTGCTTTGTGATAGTTGTTTTCATAATTTCTATTATTTCTTAATTCTTATATTTGGTTACATGTAAATGAATTTAATATCACTGTCATTTAGGCTCCTTGGGGCAAAACAACAACCTAGAAAGAAATGCACTGCATATAGGTCTGTTTATATTATGCCGCTTTAGATTTTTAAATGAGGTACATTTGGATTACATTATTAATAACTTGAGGTTGCAGCAACAGTTAAACGCAAATCCAAACACCCCTTATTATTTGAATCCGGTTATTTTTGCTTATTTTTAGGAACTTAGGGATTAGCGAGAACGTGATATTGAGCTCAACGTAAATTAGAATGTATACTAATGGAATTGATAGGTGCTACAGAAGTTGGAAAAACTAAATCTCATCCGCATGTACATGTGTACAAAGTTGATATTGGTCTTTCTAAATATGTGCAAGTCACAAAAATATCTCAGAAACCAAAAGTAGTCTTAAGTTGGTTATTTTATATAACACTGACTAAATAGCAATGACCATATTTTGATTATTTTGAGTACAAATAATTTTACATACCTGCATAGTTACACATCTAATTAACTATATATTACATTGTTGGTATTGGTAAGAAGTGTGTTGCAATGTGAGTATTTTCTTTTCTCACCCGTGTTTTATACAGATTCATTATATGTCGGCATCCACAACAACTATGATCTTTTAATGTGTCACAGGTCACATATTGTTACCCAATCACCGTGTCAAGATTGAAGATCTTGCAAGGGTTTTCAGCCATCCACAAGTATGTTCAAGCATCTTTCTCAACAACATTTTAAACGTTTATAATGATCTTTTTCAACCGTTTGCATCCTCTTGCTATGTGTGAATAGACATCAACAAGGTTACGAGTGGCTACAGAAGCTGAAGATGGTATAGCCGGTAATGCATAGGTAGCGACAGTATGGGATTATGACGCCTTGATCTCACGAGCTATCGAGAGAAAATGATGACTCTACAAATGATGGTAAGTTGTTCTGCTCATGTTTCAATGTGATACGTATTCGATGATAGGAAAGCTTTGACACAGAATTGTTTGTTTGTTTCTTTTCTACGTGGGTGGGTTTTGGTTTAATTTCTGTGTTTAAAGATAACTAAAAAATCCAAATGAGGCACATATAATAGAAGTAATTACGAGGTTACGGAGATCTACGCTCTTAGGGAACAAGAAAACTGCCAAGTTTTGGACATTACTTAGGCGCCTTGAAAAAAAATTAGGGCATAGAGTCGAATTTTATATGGAAATTATTGACTGTTAGACCGTCCCGATAACAAGATTAAGATGGTTTTTGTGCTGTGTGTAGGACGGGCGAAGTTTAGTTATCAGCGTGTCACAAGTATTTGAGTAACATTCTATGAAATGTACAATTAGCATGCCATCATATGTGAAGCACATGTTGTTCGGGTAACAATAAACGTCGGCATGTATTTGTATATAATAGCCGTGACTTGCAAATATCCATGTCGTACACCTCATTTTATCATTTTCAACATTGTTTCTAGGGGGTCTGGATGAAAGTATAGTGGAAATGGGGGCTGTAACATGTTGTGGATCTGAACACAACACTTGAACAGTCTAAAAACGAAGGTATTTTGTTAGAAAACTCGAGAAAAGCTTTACTTATTACAAATAAAGGTTTATATGCTTATTTTTTATTGTGAATTGGGTTTCGGTTTGTGTGAGCAGACGATGAAAATGGAAAAGAAGATGACGGCTCACGGATATAGGATGTGTTTCTGAAGCATGTGCATATTGTTTTGACGATGTTGTTGCAGCTATTTGTTACTGACTTATTGCTATGTGCCTCTTTTGTCTGCAAACCTCTGCAGGCGCGTAGAGGTATTTGTTTTTTTTTTTTGCAGACATAAGTGCTAAGAAGCACTTCTCCCTTCTTCAACCATGAAGATATCTCTTTTCCTCTTCTTTCCTCTTCTTCTCACTTCTTCCCACTTCTTCAACACTCACATCCCACCATCACCTTTAATATTTGTTTGCATTTTTTTTATATTTTTATAATTTTTATACCGAAATGTTTCATTTCGTATTTTTTCACGTTTTTATATGTTTTATCCTTTTTTTTCTTTTTTTTCGTGTTTTACTTTTTTTGTCAATTTTGCACGCTTTTGTACGGTTTTTTTTATGTTTTCGTGCATTTTTACGCTTCCATTCGTTTTCAATCTATTTTTTCACGTGTTCATACGTTTCCGTTTGTTTCGTTTTTTTAGGTATTAGCATTTTCAGCGCTACAAAATACAAACAAAACGTATGAAAACGTATAAAAACGTAAAAATCATATAAAATGTACAAAAACGTAAAATTGACAAAACGTACGAAAACATACAAAAGAACTAATGAAAATATAAAAAGAAAAAGAGTAGGAAGGAAGTACTTCAAGATTATAAAAAACAAACTGTTTTTTTTTGTGTTGATGGAGACTTTAAATGCACCTCTTCTTCTTGTAGATATGGTTTATAGATGAAGAGGTAAAACCTCTGAAAAAAACAAACGAAGCCTATTTTTCAATTTTGATATCTCCTAAAAAGCACTCCTACATTATGATCCATAATAAGAATCCAAATGTTATCCCTATATAGAGTAAACGCTACACGAAATTAATTGATCATTCCCAAATAAAAAGTCCAGTTTCTTTTTTATTGTCAATCAAAGCATACAATAATACAAAGTAAAAGAGATGAGCACGGTACCGGTACCGTGCTCATCCTTTACCGAATTAGTGGTATCATTTTTTTTCGAGTATAAATTAATTGTACCGGTAGCATATCAAATAGGATTCTGATATCGGTACCGGTACCACGAAATCGGGATTTTTCCTTTTTTCCGGAATTTCCCAATTTGGTACCGGTCTCGTACCAAATTAGTGGTACCGAATTTTTTTCCACCATATTCCGTAGTACCGGTACCGTACCGAACATGATTCGGATACCCAAATATCGGTATGGAATCAACACATTTAATCAAAATAATAGGTATATATGCTTCTTGGATTCTTTGTACTATACTGTTACCTCAAATTAGCACATTTGACAAACATTATAGCTAGTGAACTCATATTGATATCATATTAAACTATATATTTTGAACAATACTTTTAAATGAACCTAGTGTTTTAGAACTAAGGAGTCATATCATTAACAGATAGTTGGAATCAATGTTTTATCCAAATATTTTTCAATAGACTCAAGAGATAAATGCAAGGAGATAACCTACATCAATTATGCACAACTTGCAGGGATTAAACTCAAGTTCAGATATAACTCAAATTAACACTGTAATTGGTATCACCTGGGAGACCATTTAAAGGACACACTCCTCAAATTGTAAAATATAAACTGGGGGAGTCTTCAGGCTTGCCTATGCACTTCTCGGGAACTTCCTATTCATGAAACGTACAGGCGAAAGTTTGCTCATCTGGTTAATCTGATGCGATTCATCCAATTCGTCTACGAATCCTGCATAAGCAGCTTTACTACGTTAAAAGACTAAGAATATATAATAATAATTTGGAAATAGTATAAAAATATTTAGATTAAGTATCAAAATGAACTTTAAAATACGTAATTCTGCAATTTGTATTTTCTTTCTTGCCCTTTAAACCCCAATACAAAGTTTACTAAAAATTATTAAAATCGGTTAAGAGTATGCACGAATATTAAGATTTAATAGAAACAAAGGTGATGCATTTACCTCAACAACAATCTGCTGTAAGATGTTTTGGTATTGTTACAACAGAACTCACTGTCTTCTAATTATGGAGGTCTGTGTGTGTGACAATCCGTCAATTTACGATTGATATTTTATTCTCAAATATTATTTGAAAATATTATTTTAATGTTACGATATGAACTCACTTATTTTTGGGAAGAAATTTGGAATTACGTCTTGGAGTAGCATTGACTACGTCTAAACCGGAGGATTCTACGTTACGTGCTTACGTTTACATACACCGTCTTTGGTGACAGTCCGACATTTCAGAAAATAAATTTATTTGTGAATATTATTTTGGAGTTTTAAATTTGTGTTGGTTCATAAACTCACAAATTTACGAGAAGAGATTAGGACTTACGATTTTATTTTAACGTCTTTTACGACTAAACCGGAAACCTTAGGATTACGTATTTACGTTTTCGAACTCCGTTTTTGATGAGACAATTTTTATTGGATCCGTTTTGTGACGGTGATTCATAATTTATAAAAACGTTTTTCGTAAAACGACCCGAGGGCACGCAAATCGAGGAAACTAGAATCGAGGAGTACCCGTAATTAAATGGGGATGAGACAAGTGGGACACTTGTCCCACCCCCAAAACCGGCCAACTTAAGCTACAACACATCCATGATGTGTCAAAAACTTAAGTATCTAGCTAACACATGTCTTAGCTTCATGTGTAAGCTAAGACTTCACAAAACCACTAACTCCTCAAACTAGCTACTCATTTTCTCTCATGCAAAACAAGCAATTTTCTCTCTTCCTCTCTCTAGCTTGCCGTCCCAAATGCTCCACAAAACACCCATTTCATACAAAATTTAACCATAAACATATGTTATAATTAACATATGTTAATCTCCATTCAAAAAGATGAAGATTGGTGCAAGTTATAACATCCAAGGAGGAGTTTTCATGGAGTAGTAGGGCTGATTTTCCACAAGGAGTTCATGGAGCATGGTGGTCTTGAAGATGGTCATGGATATCCACAAGTTTCTCCATCAAAATCCATGTTTTGATCACAACCTACATCATCATGGTGGTATAAAGATTGTCCTCCTCAACTTCTTGTTATTTTGATTATGTAAACATGTATTTTATTTCCCATTGTATATGTATATGATGATTATATGATGATAAAAATGTTATGTGGGGATTTGTTGTTGATAATCATGGATATAAAGATGAAAAACTATAAGTAAAAATGGGTAAATCTTGTTTAAATGATAGGCTGTATAAAAACAGTAAAGAACCATATGGTAAACTGATTAAATGATGAAGTAGAATGGATTTACAGTAAGCTATGGGTCTTGTACACATGTGAGAGTTGGCCATGCAATGGAATCAAAGTAATGAGTGAGATATGATCAAAACAAGTTTAAGGTATAAATCTGAGGTTACTGTTTTGGACGATTTTTAGAAAATATTTAGAAGATGATTCAACAGTAGCCATAGAAGAGTTAAATGTATCACATATCATGTAGTTTATGTGATAAAAATTTGAGCTTCTATCTCCGTATAGAACTCAAGATATGGTAGTTTTGGTGAAAGTGAAGTTAAAAATCAGATTTTTGGAAATAATGTTTATTACTATTATATAAGCACTCACATTATATTGTATAAAATGTAAAGTTAAAACCCACTAACTCATGAATTTTATTTATATAAATATGTTAAAGGTTAAATAAGTGGACATTTTATAAAAATGGTAACTTGTTATGTTTTATAAGATATAAAACTATAAACATGATTTTTACGACTTTTTCGGCTATTGCCGTAAAATTAACGTTTTTGTTAAATAAAACTTAGATGGTTGGACCCGTCTAATTAAAACTTTATAAAACTTATATACTGATATATAAACATGTATAACAAATAAAAACCGATAAAACCCGAACTATAGGACATACGGACATTAACGAGCTAAGTAAACATATTGGACTAATACTTGGGCTAATAATTGGACTAAATAAGATAAACACCCATAAAAAGAACTTATTGGGCTTAACCCATTTGGGCCCAACTTAAAAGTGTATGTACTGATAATATAAGTACAAAATGGATTAAAATAAGTTAAATAACTTATAATAAGCTTATTGGACTTAAGACACGTAAATGGGTAAAACTAGTAAACTAGTATAAAAGTTATCGATGTATAACACTAAAAGGAGTAAACGAGAATATGTAAACCCACTTGATCATCATATATATATATAATCATCATATGTATACATAATTGTTATTTTTATAAAGTCATTGGACAAACGTCTAAGACCGAGTATTATTTGTCTAGGTTTCCGTGATTGAAGCACGCACCGTACATCCGAACTGCCGATAACCCGCCTTCCCACATCAACGTGAGTTCATAGCCTCGCACTCTTTTAAATGTTTTTATAAATGTTTTATAAACCCGCGAGGGAGATAACATGTTAGTTTTATAAAATAGGACACCATTTGTCCTGATTGTTTGTTTATTGATTTTGGACCCGAATGATTGAATGACCCGATTGTATGACCCGATAAATGATTAAAGGACCCGATAGATGAAATTTAATGGATTATTAAAGTTAGGTTATGTCACTAAAAGTCCCATTAGCATGAATTGTGAACTACCGGGATTTGGTAGACGCTTATGCATTTAATAGTACTATTTGGGGACGATCACCCCAGTTCGCACCTTGACGGTTGATCCCCGTCGTGCCACATTGATTGGTAAGCGAATTTATGTATGAGAAGATTTCCATAGCGTGACCTTTGTGACGACACGCTACTTTAGATGGGCAAAATTGGTATCGGGTTAGTACCCGTTGTTGGTTTAGTAAGGTAACAATGTCATGCGGCTTATAATAATCCAAAAACTAACGAAATACTATTAGACGCTTCGAATTACGATGTGTTGCCTGACTAGCAATACAGGGTCATACTATTGATATTATGTATGTGTTTTGGTTTTTATAACCATATTCATATAACGGTTTTTATTTTCATACAACGTTATAAGACGTATAGTATGATGTTTTTACGACATTGACTCGTATAATAATTTTTAAGGCAAATGCCTATATTATGATTTTCGATAAAAATTTGTATAAAATGACTTTGGCTATTTTATGGCCTATTACAAAGATTTGTATAAAATGATTTTGGCTATTTTACGGCCTATTACAATGAATTGTACGAATTGATTTTTGGTACTAATTTTATACCAAAGTTATATTGATGGAATTTATTAAACTCTATGAATTCACTCGGCGTTATCGCTGACCTTTTCTTTTAACATGTTTTATCTCAGGTACTTGAAGGTAATTCTCGGGAAGACAACAAGAATTCTTGGCCCGCACTTAAACTATATTTTCCATTCAAATACTTTGTAAAACTTTGTATGAAATAATATGACTTGGGACAGATGTAACTTTGATATTTATGAATGGAAATGATTTATTATTAAACGACGCGATTTTTATGCGTTGTCTATGATGTGAGTAATGTGCTATCCCGTAACACCAACGAGTCTTCCGCTGTATTGAGTTGTATAAATTTGGGGGTGTTACAGTTTGGTACCAGAGCTCTCGTTATAGAGAACGAAAGATTTTTAAAACGAAGGTTTTGAATAAAACTTTTCAAAATCTTTTAACTAAAAACATTTTTTCTAAAAATGTCTAAAAATCTTTTGACTATAACGGTGCCGAAGAATTCCCAAGTTACCGACAAGACCAAGATTGAGAAGTGTTATTTTAATATATATATATATAACTTGGATTATATATATATATATAATGTAGTTTTATTACATGATTGTTTGATGATTATTTTGATTT
Source organism: Glebionis coronaria (assembly GCA_025667525.1). Taxonomy (NCBI): domain Eukaryota; kingdom Viridiplantae; phylum Streptophyta; class Magnoliopsida; order Asterales; family Asteraceae; genus Glebionis; species Glebionis coronaria. Next base: position 3,490,320 of record CM046879.1, on the reverse strand, counting down.
TTATACGAGGTATTTATACGACGTAGATTGTCACAAGTAACCCTAACTTCCCTAGTAAATTAATCGAAGCTATTCTCGTAGGAATTCTAGCTATCCTAGATCTAAACCAAGTTGCGAATATTTATGATCCCAACAAATGGTTGATATTCGTAGAAATATAGATATTAGTTGATTGCGAAATTGAAAAATAATTGGCGAGATTAAATCTGATATCGATATCATGACGATCTTTTCTTATAGAGTGGAGTTTGACAAAACGTTACCACCTAGAAAGATGTCACCTGATTCGTTGTCATCCAATTATTAAATTGAAATCAAAAGGGTGAATGTTTCACTTGAGGCTGTTATTGGAACCATTACCCAAAAGCCTCATGCCACTAATACCTTTCCGAGAAGTCTAGTTGAATGATCAAGTCATTTCATATTAAAGACTCATTTGATAATTGTTGTTGTAAGAGCTAATAGGATTAGAAATTAAGTGTTGATTTATATTGAGATTGTATTGCCTTTACAAGGCCGAAGAGTAAGATTGAATGTATTGGAAAATGAGGTACGATGTTGAATTGAGTATAAAATTGGTTAAAACTTGAATAAAGTAAAGTTTAACCCGTATGAAATAAGAAATTGTTAAGAGGAAATCGTTAAGTTTTGTGATTGAATTATAAGGTTTTAAGTGATTGTAGGTTTGTGTTAAGGGTTGTTCCTAGGCCATTGTCCACTGACGAGGATGCCCAGTGTCCAAGAAATAAATTGAAGAAATCTTCTTCTGAATTGAGACCGATGGATCTTCTGGGACATGTGGAACACCTAATGACTCTTGTAGATTAGTATTCATTGTGGTATCTTTTAAAAATCCCTAACTTAACTGAGATATCAGTTGGTAGGATGAGTTCTGAGAATTGTACGACATAGTGACACGTAATGTGTTACGGTACAATTTTGACTTGTTTGTGATTAATGAAAAAGACTACCTTTGATTGCTAAATCCTACATGTATCGATGTTATCTATCTTTTATTGCTTCATCCTAATGTTCACATTAGTGATGTAACCATTGAACGAGTACTCATCTTGATTTGAGTTACGTTGTGGATTATTCTCTTTGTATTCCTGAGTGCCATCGAAGTCATGAACCTCATGATTATTTGGCTAAGCTCATTTCCTATCATATCGTAGTTAATTCTTGGTGAACAAGCTTTCATCACTCTTTTGCAGATCACTCATTGTTTCTATAAGATAAAACGGTATCATTTGAGGAAATTGAATTTTCATCACTATAAGGATTATTCAAAGTAAGATTTATAAGTGATTGTTATCAAAATGAAGTTGTTTATAAAACACCTTGGAAAACTTAATTGTTTTCATAACAAGGAAAATCTTTGTAAATTTATTTTGATTCTTATTTAAGAATTAAACATGTAAATGTTTTTATTATAAACATGATGATAAAATTTTGACGAACTGAGTATTGCATCGTTAATCTTGAAATTGTATATAGTTGCGCGCCTACATATAATTTGGAATGGACTATGCAACACTGATTAGTAGTCACCATAAAACTAATGAATAAACACTACATTTTCTTTGAGGATTGTGAAAGAATAATTTTTATGAGATCTGCAAGAAGTGAAAATAAGGACATAGTGTTAGGGACACCTACATATGTGCCTGTAGCATCTATTCTTCTGAGTTGAATGTACTCATCTGTGGAATTTGTCTTATTTGACAATTGACAATTCTTTCTTGTCCAATTATCCCGTAGTGATATTCTTAGGAAAAGTATTTGATTATCGAGTGTTGATACCCGACTGGATGTATTGACGTTCTTATGATTTGATTTCATTTGAATGACCTGGGTAACGATCCGAGGAGCTTTCGAATGCGTTCTCAAATTATGAAAACATGGGATATATTCATATTCATTAAATGTTTTCGTCTGTATCTGATTTGTAATTCTCCCGCGTAGATTATACGTTGACCTTACTCTTTTAAGGTAGTTATGTCTCCTGATATCCTTGAACTTGTGAAGGATTATGAGTTATTATTAGTCTTTTGAAAAATTCACATCTTATCGACGGAAATGAAACTGGAAAGTTGTTAGTGCCAGTAAAATGGATTGATTGATTATGACATGACAACATTGTCTTGATTGATGGGAACTCGAGTAGAATTCCCCTAAATGATAAGATGTTGATTATCAAAAGTGACTTAAATAATCCCCGATAGGTGGCTGTATCCTGTATTTAGAATTAAAATTATACCATGAATGGTTGTGACCTAGTTATAGATATTATAATCTAGAAAGAACCTAATATTTATTTATTAAAAGATGTTTCTGTTATTTGAAACTCTAGTAAGTATTTGTTAATGAATTACCTAGACTTTTGCCATTAAGGCAGATTGAAATTGGCATTGATTATATTCCCTGTGCTGCACCTGTGGCTTGTGCACTGTACGTCAGCACCATTTAAATTAAAGGAATTACCGTACAACTGAGAACATTGTCGGAGAAAGATTTTATTATACCAAGCCTGTCATCTTGAAGAGCTATGGTGTTATCATTCCTTATATTTATAGATTACTGTGAACGGAGTAAATTGACAATCGAAAACGATATCCATAACTCGAAATAGAAGATTTGTTCGATCATTTACAAGGTTCTAGCAAATTTGATCCACGGCATGGTTATTTTCAACTTCGCGTCAGCAAAGGAGATTATCTATTCCAATCACTACATCCGGTGCTTGTAATGAACATTATGAGTTTCACGTGGTGACGTTTGGATTGACTAATACACATGTAGCATTCATAACTTTGGTGAATCACGTGTGTAGGCTGTAATTTGATAAAATCATGCTTGAAATCATTAAGGACCAATTGTTTGTATATAAGAATAATAATGAGTTAATAATTATTCATAGACCGCCCTGAATGGGCCGAACAGTGAAAACCCATACCTTAAATATTTAACATGTGATTAAGGACTTAATCCTTTATATGATTTAATCGTGTGATTAATAGATAATGGAATCTATATTGACTCTTCAAAAATTAAGAGCCCTTTTAAGACTTTGAGTATTACTAAAAAGAAAAGTGCAAATATGTTTTGACAAATATTTTAACAAAGGATTTTTAAGGGATTATTCCCTTATACACAAACCATTTAACTAAACTTCTGTTTAGGGGTAAATATTTGTGTATACCTCAAGATAACATAAGAAGGATTGAGTAAAACCATTTATACCATGACTTGAAATTTTAAACGACACTTTTTGCTTTTTAACTAAGAAAATTTTGACCAAAGTATAAACCAAAGATTTTTCGAACAATTACGGATCTTATTAAATATTTTGGATAAATCAACGAAAATCTTGTTAATTAAATTCAAATTTATTTTGGACATTTTATATAATTGGTCGAACTAAGAAATTTAAAATCTTTATGTTTACATTTCATACAAGTTGAAAATTTATTATTTAATTAATTATAATAATTATCGACGCTTTAGACGACAGATTGAGTAAAACGGATAAAAATGATAGTAAAGACGAAACTAAAACATAAAAGATATGAAGAAAGAATTTTGAATAAATACGGTTGTGATATTTATTTCATCAGGAAGGTGAACGTAATTACTGACGCATAATATAGAAAGAATATCTAAGTGAATTATGGACATAATAATTACATCATCATGAGAATAATATAGATACCGACGCAGTATGTAGAAAAGGATAAAGAACCAATTAGGACATGTTCCTTAACAATGAAGGTACAAAATAAATTTCCGAACAATATAAAAATAAACGATGTTTGTAAAAAGGATGATATAGATAATAAAAAAGGATTCACGACTAATATGAATCATTAAGATTGAGAAGCCGATAACGTTAAATATTTCAAAGACCACTTATGATTGTCTAAATGTGGAAGATTGTGAGATATAGTTATGTTGGAATTTGTAAGTATAAGTATTCTATTTATGTCATTTATGACTAAAAGTATCTTGGTCTGAAGAAGTTGTACTAATGGCAAATTATGAAGGCAGACATCGCCTCATACATTAGTAAACGTCTAGCTATTGCTAAGGTCATCATCTGAATTTGATTCGATTTAGGTCATCGTCGACAGACTGACCAAATCTGCTAATATCATTCCCGTTAATGATAAATGCAAAAGAGTTATGTAAACATAGTGTGCCTGTATCGAACATCTAAATCAAGATCCTCGCTTCGCATCGAATTTCTAGAGATTTGCTTAGAAATCATTGAGAACGAACCTTGATGAGAGTACTATGTACCATCCCAAATCGAAGGGACGAGGTAAAGTAACGATACAGAGTAATATAAGTGTTGTTTTATGTTTGAATGAATGACCTTTGGTAATAGACCGTATAATCATTTTCCTTTGGAGAGATTATCATTGATAATCATCGTATTAGGATTGAGATCGAATCTTGTTAGGATCTAAATCTTAGAGCATTCGTAAGCAAGAGTTGAGATGAAGACATCCGACATACACCCACTGTGAGTTGGACATGTCTTTTAGGTTTAAGGTTTCCTATGATGGCGAACCCAACCTTGCAAAATACCCGACCCACGAGATCTGAAATGATTGTTGAAATTTGGATCTGATTATTGACAGCCGGTAGTGGGCAGGAGGTTATGTGAATGTGAAATGTAGATCTTGAAGTGCCAAATGGGTAGCGAAGTTATGCCACAATTTTTAAACTTGGAAGATGAATTCATGATCTGACAAATCATGGGATATAAGTCCCCGTTGTATGGGACCATTGAGATAATATAAAAGATTGGTTTGAAAGGCATATAAGCTGGATCTACCCTAGGACTTCAAAGACTGCGTGAATTATGTTTCGTAAATCGCACTTGATGGAATATCTATCAAGTGAAATTCTGATTATTCTTAATAGAGCTTAGATCGGCGAAAAGTTGCATTCATCAAAAACCCGTGAACATCATGGATAGAGAAAGTAAGTCAACATTAAGCCTGATCTTATTCCCGTAGTCATGTTTGATGAAACTCGCGTATTATAATGGATTACACTTGTGAGAAAAGACCGAATGTGGAGGAAATACCCACATGGCTTTAACTCTATAAGAAGCGAGTAGTAAGGTAAGATGATCTTTGAGGACAAAGATCCTGTTTAGGGGTAAATGCTGTGACAATCCGTCAATTTACGATTGATATTTTATTCTCAAATATTATTTGAAAATATTATTTTAATGTTACGATATGAACTCACTTATTTTTGGGAAGAAATTTGGAATTACGTCTTGGAGTAGCATTGACTACGTCTAAACCGGAGGATTCTACGTTACGTGCTTACGTTTACATACACCGTCTTTGGTGACAGTCCGACATTTCAGAAAATAAATTTATTTGTGAATATTATTTTGGAGTTTTAAATTTGTGTTGGTTCATAAACTCACAAATTTACGAGAAGAGATTAGGACTTACGATTTTATTTTAACGTCTTTTACGACTAAACCGGAAACCTTAGGATTACGTATTTACGTTTTCGAACTCCGTTTTTGATGAGACAATTTTTATTGGATCCGTTTTGTGACGGTGATTCATAATTTATAAAAACGTTTTTCGTAAAACGACCCGAGGGCACGCAAATCGAGGAAACTAGAATCGAGGAGTACCCGTAATTAAATGGGGATGAGACAAGTGGGACACTTGTCCCACCCCCAAAACCGGCCAACTTAAGCTACAACACATCCATGATGTGTCAAAAACTTAAGTATCTAGCTAACACATGTCTTAGCTTCATGTGTAAGCTAAGACTTCACAAAACCACTAACTCCTCAAACTAGCTACTCATTTTCTCTCATGCAAAACAAGCAATTTTCTCTCTTCCTCTCTCTAGCTTGCCGTCCCAAATGCTCCACAAAACACCCATTTCATACAAAATTTAACCATAAACATATGTTATAATTAACATATGTTAATCTCCATTCAAAAAGATGAAGATTGGTGCAAGTTATAACATCCAAGGAGGAGTTTTCATGGAGTAGTAGGGCTGATTTTCCACAAGGAGTTCATGGAGCATGGTGGTCTTGAAGATGGTCATGGATATCCACAAGTTTCTCCATCAAAATCCATGTTTTGATCACAACCTACATCATCATGGTGGTATAAAGATTGTCCTCCTCAACTTCTTGTTATTTTGATTATGTAAACATGTATTTTATTTCCCATTGTATATGTATATGATGATTATATGATGATAAAAATGTTATGTGGGGATTTGTTGTTGATAATCATGGATATAAAGATGAAAAACTATAAGTAAAAATGGGTAAATCTTGTTTAAATGATAGGCTGTATAAAAACAGTAAAGAACCATATGGTAAACTGATTAAATGATGAAGTAGAATGGATTTACAGTAAGCTATGGGTCTTGTACACATGTGAGAGTTGGCCATGCAATGGAATCAAAGTAATGAGTGAGATATGATCAAAACAAGTTTAAGGTATAAATCTGAGGTTACTGTTTTGGACGATTTTTAGAAAATATTTAGAAGATGATTCAACAGTAGCCATAGAAGAGTTAAATGTATCACATATCATGTAATTTATGTGATAAAAATTTGAGCTTCTATCTCCGTATAGAACTCAAGATATGGCAGTTTTGGTGAAAGTGAAGTTAAAAATCAGATTTTTGGAAATAATGTTTATTACTATTATATAAGCACTCACATTATATTGTATAAAATGTAAAGTTAAAACCCACTAACTCATGAATTTTATTTATATAAATATGTTAAAGGTTAAATAAGTGGACATTTTATAAAAATGGTAACTTGTTATGTTTTATAAGATATAAAACTATAAACATGATTTTTACGACTTTTTCGGCTATTGCCGTAAAATTAACGTTTTTGTTAAATAAAACTTAGATGGTTGGACCCGTCTAATGAAAACTTTATAAAACTTATATACTGATATATAAACATGTATAACAAATAAAAACCGATAAAACCCGAACTATAGGACATACGGACATTAACGAGCTAAGTAAACATATTGGACTAATACTTGGGCTAATAATTGGACTAAATAAGATAAACACCCATAAAAAGAACTTATTGGGCTTAACCCATTTGGGCCCAACTTAAAAGTGTATGTACTGATAATATAAGTACAAAATGGATTAAAATAAGTTAAATAACTTATAATAAGCTTATTGGACTTAAGACACGTAAATGGGTAAAACTAGTAAACTAGTATAAAAGTTATCGATGTATAACACTAAAAGGAGTAAACGAGAATATGTAAACCCACTTGATCATCATATATATATATAATCATCATATGTATACATAATTGTTATTTTTATAAAGTCATTGGACAAACGTCTAAGACCGAGTATTATTTGTCTAGGTTTCCGTGATTGAAGCACGCACCGTACATCCGAACTGCCGATAACCCGCCTTCCCACATCAACGTGAGTTCATAGCCTCGCACTCTTTTAAATGTTTTTATAAATGTTTTATAAACCCGCGAGGGAGATAACATGTTAGTTTTATAAAATAGGACACCATTTGTCCTGATTGTTTGTTTATTGATTTTGGACCCGAATGATTGAATGACCCGATTGTATGACCCGATAAATGATTAAAGGACCCGATAGATGAAATTTAATGGATTATTAAAGTTAGGTTATGTCACTAAAAGTCCCATTAGCATGAATTGTGAACTACCGGGATTTGGTAGACGCTTATGCATTTAATAGTACTATTTGGGGACGATCACCCCAGTTCGCGCCTTGACGGTTGATCCCCGTCGTGCCACATTGATTGGTAAGCGAATTTATGTATGAGAAGATTTCCATAGCGTGACCTTTGTGACGACACGCTACTTTAGATGGGCAAAATTGGTATCGGGTTAGCTACCCGTTGTTGGTTTAGTAAGGTAACAATGTCATGCGGCTTATAATAATCCAAAAACTAATGAAATACTATTAGACGCTTCGAATTACGATGTGTTGCCTGACTAGCAATATAGGGTCATACTATTGATATTATGTTTGTGTTTTGGTTTTTATAACCATATTCATATAACGGTTTTTATTTTCATACAACGTTATAAGACGTATAGTATGATGTTTTTACGACATTGGCTCGTATAATAATTTTTAAGGCAAATGCCTATATTATGATTTTCGATAAAAATTTGTATAAAATGACTTTGGCTATTTTATGGCCTATTACAAAGATTTGTATAAAATGATTTTGGCTATTTTACGGCCTATTACAATGAATTGTACGAATTGATTTTTGGTACTAATTTTATACCAAAGTTATATTGATGGAATTTATTAAACTCTATGAATTCACTCGGCTTTATCGCTGACCTTTTCTTTTAACATGTTTTATCTCAGGTACTTGAAGGTAATTCTCGGGAAGACAACAAGAATTCATGGCCCGTACTTAAACTATATTTTCCATTCAAATACTTTGTAAAACTTTGTATGAAATAATATGACTTGGGACCGATGTAACTTTGATATTTATGAATGGAAATGATTTATTATTAAACGACGCGATTTTTATGCGTTGTCTATGATGTGAGTAATGTGCTATCCCGTAACACCAACGAGTCTTCCGCTGTATTGAGTTGTATAAATTTGGGGGTGTTACAGTGTGGGCTTTGACTACTCGTGGAAAAGGATACTTGTGATTTACTCGAACTCGTAAAACTCCCTTTTCGATATTAGAGAATAGATCTTATGATGCTGCAAGTAGTTCTTCCCATATTTTTTTGTACAACATCATAGATGGTATAGTGAAGTAGAACAATTCTGTTGAAATAAGGCGGTATTTTAGAGGGCTAGACACACCTAGATGAATGCCCAAATAAAACGATGTATCCACAAACTTTCAAGCATACAAACGATTGCTTCAGAATATAATATTTGTTCATTTCTTTATACCAATGTCTTTAATAACCGTTATCTAATTCTGATGGGCTTCACATTATTAAATTAGGATGATAAACTATTACCTTTAGTGTGTCTTTGAGAATTGAGTCATAGAGAACGTAAGTCCTTTTCCAGATATGATCGATAACATTTTCTTCTTTAGTTACACTCACATGGTGACATCCACCTTCCTTAGTCTCATCTGCTTTTGCTCTTGTTGAAACCGTCACAATGACAGTTGCTATGTTGCTCCAAGACCATTAGCCCATTGACAAACCAAAGATCCAACTCCACCTCCAGCTGCGTGTTATAGGATTGTATGCCCAAGTCTAACATGTTTCCTAACATAACCGGATAGTGTAACACCCATATTTACTTGTAAATATGTTGATATAAAAAAATGTTGATATGAAATGATATAGAGACCAAATATTAAAAAACTCAATTACTGATGTTTCTAGTCTCAAAGCAATCTCAAATGATAAAATTCAATATATAGTGATGATATTTCAGATTTCCCGCTCGTTTTGAGTTAGTGAAATAGATGGTTCTTACACACATTTCCCGCGCGTTTTGAGTCAAGATGTGAACAAAATTACATATTTAAGCATAAATGAATAACCACAACCACACATTTCATTGTTTAGTAAGCTTAATAAAAGCCAAAACTATAAACTGGGGAAAAATGTTGGAGTTATTGGTGCAATCACGGTCCATAAAGGTAGCACCCTAACATGCTACTGACCAAGCATAGTTCCACCAAAGCTTAATGCATTCCTCGCACCTTACCCAAACATGTCATAGACAACAAAACATTACATGAAAAATTACTTACTTGATACTAAAGGCTATAATGAGAGGTAAATTATTGAAATGAGTTGAGCCAAACCCACCCTTAACTAAGGAATATAAAATACCGCCATTTTTTTAAACATAAAAGGGATTATAGGCATTGCTTGAAGTCAAAGAAGTTCGCTTAACATGATACAATTCATAGCTTATTGACATTGAACAAATTCATTCAATCTACTACCAATATAAAATACTTGACTTCCATTTTCTTGGATCAATTCATGTACATCAAAAATTGATTTAACCAAAATGTACTATGTTCAATAGTTTATAGAAACATTCTGTTAAGGAGCGAGACTGCGAGAGCAAGGAACATACCACAACTATTATTATCAACTTCAAACCAAAGGAAGACTTTGTTATCCTTGTTGCAAGAACTTTTCTCTTGGGTTCAATGTCGTATCAATTTTACGCTCGGCATCAGTCTAAAAAGCTTTCAAATCGAAGGATCACAAACAAACAACAACAAAATTATCAACAATTATAAACCCCAAAATTAATGAATTATAATAAAACCCTAACTTTTTAAAACTAAACACGAAGAAAAAAAAATCTTACTAAATCAGATATCAATATCACGATCAAGAATACATTTCGATTTTTTGTGGGTTTTCTGAATCAATGGAAATTTTGAGATTAAAAACGAAGGGTTTTTGTATATTCATCAGATTAGAGATTACGGAAATGATTTGCGGTTTCTCGTTGTTGATTCAAATCGACATGATTTCTTGAATGGATTTCTTAAATGTTAAATCTGCAGGTTTTGAAGTTTTGATCATAGTTTTTGTTTTGTTTCTGGCGGCATGCTATTGTGAGGCGTTGATTATTTTTTAATTTACACGTGTCATTTTTTTAGAGTTCTCAAGTTAAGATTAAGTTTTTTAAAACCTTGTTTTATATAGATGGTAGATAGATGATTATTAAATTTAATCCTAATATAGAATATAATTTTTATATTTAAATTAATTTATTTTCTAAATATTTAAATAATTATATATTTTTTTAAAAGATAGTATAATTCGGTTTATTCAATCAACCCGAAAATTAAACCGAATTCAAATTCAATTTTCAGCTCAATTTAACTAATTAGAGAAAAGTACTATGTAGTCCAATTGTTTAGTAAAGGCCCATTGGACCCATTTCAACCGTCCAATCTTATAAACATGTATGCACCACATTAAAAACACAAACTATCATATTTTCCACAAAAAACACGGGGATTTAAACATCTCACCTCCGATCTCCAGCGACCACCACAATAAACTCATCGATTTCCAGCCCCATCACAACAAACCACCTATTTCCGACAACCTCCGCAAGGACCCACCATTTTTTGGCGAGTTCCACAACAAACCCGAATTTCCGGCGACTTCCACAACAAATCCACCATTTTTCCAACGAGATCCACAAAAATCCACAACAAACCCAGTTCTCTGGCGACTTTCACAATAAATCCACCATTTTTCGGCGATTTCTACAAAAACACTACTTTTCTGGCGACCTCGTCACTGAGTCATGTATGAGTCGCCGTGACTCATGTATGAGTCGTCGTGACTCATGTATGAGTCACAGTAACTCATGTATGAGTCACCAAGATGACTTATACATGAGCCACGACGACTCATATATGAGTCACCATGATTCTGTTACAAAGTTATTACATGTATTACAAACAGCCACACCTGCATTGCCATCTACATTTTCAGTAAAAATCGGCATCGACAACTAAATTTTTCAGTAACATCGTCATCGGCATCTATATTTTCAGTAACAAGGTCGCTGGAAGATGGTTGTTTGTCATCGATATCTACATTTTCAGTAAACTTCTTCAATAAACAAGTCGCGGACCAGAAAAACGAAATGTAGACCTTGAAGATAGTGGATTGTTTTGGAAGTCACTTGAAAAGGGTAGTTTGCTGTGGAGGTAGTCGAATAAGGTGGGTTTGTTGTGTTGATCGCCAGAGAAGTGGGTGTTTTGTGGATCTCGCCGGAAAAAATGGTGCAAGTCGCTGGAGAACTGGGTTTGTTGTAAACTCGTCGGAAAATGGTGGATCCTTGTGTATCTCGCCGGAAATAGGTGGTTTTGTTGTGGTGATCGGATCGGATGGCATCGATTGTGTGTGGTGGGGGCTGGTGGTGATAGTGTGTGAAAAGGAAATTGATTCCATTAGGTGGAATGGGGGGGGGGGGGGTGTTTTTTATTTATTTGTTTTAATACGGACCGTAGATCATTAGTAGGTTGGAGGGCCCAGATAGATCCAATGGATCTTTGATAAAAAGGAAGACTGTATAGAACTTTTGCCTAACTAATTAATCTAATATTGTTTTTCCAAATAACCTAAATCGAATAAACCGATAAAATCAAATACCTAACCGGTAGAACCCATTAAATAGAAAACTTAGATAAAAAATTATTAATTTTAGCATATTGACATTAAATTTAAAGGTGGCAAATCTTGCTCATTTTGTTAGTTACGAGCATATTTTGACTTTTTTTTAAATATGAACATTTTTTTGCTTATTTATTATTATTGATGGGTTTAATGGAAACATGTAAGATATTACTCCCTCAGTCCCTAAATAAATGTCTACTTTGATTTTTTGCGGTTTTTCTTGTGCAATTTTGACTTTAAGTATTATATTTTGTATTATATAATACTTGATGAAAATTATATACATGAAAATTTTATTTAAGGTCAAAGCTGAAAAAAAAAAACCAGAAAAAGTTAAAGTGAACATTTATTTAGGAACAGAGATAGTATATGTGCTCTAATAGGCGTATGCAAAATACTAAATTATTCACTTACATTTTTATATTTAAAGTCTTTTTTCTAACTTCTAAACAAATATATATATATTTTTAATTTTTACATTTCTATATACTCTTTTTGTCAGCCAACGTCCGTTTGACCCGCATCCGTTTTGCGCGCCATTCGTTTTACCCGTCGTCCGTGCCCGCTCGACTCACTTGTTTTTCCACCTTTACTTTTAATCAAAATTTTATATTTGAAACTCTAATAAAAAATCCTCCTAAGATAACTTTTATGTTACTTCATTCGTTTTATTACTACCATAACTATATTAATTAAAGTTAGAGAGTTATTCATATACGTGTTAATGTCAAACATAACTTTACATTACTTGCAAAACCTTCTAACATTTATTCTACCATTTAATTCTTATAAAGATACATTTTTTTTTACCAAATTTTCATATTGTATGTAAAAAATAATCACAAAAATCAGGTGACTGTCTTTCAATCTAGCTCACGTTATTTCGACACTGTGCAAGGCAGGGCTTGAAGATATGCTTGAAACTTGGAGGTATACAGTTCCGAACTTATTTTTACGATTTTACGATCTTATGCCTTATAGTAAGATCATTAACGTTTCATCAACACAAAACAGATTTTAAGAAATAAGTTATATTGCTATTAATATATTATATCTTTCTTATTTTTTTACGAAATCTTTTATTTAATAAAACAAAATGATAAGTGAGGATTTTTATATTAAAAAACGTTTCTATAATAGAAAATAATCTTTAATTAATTTATTTTTATTTTTTCTTAAATAAGAACATAAATTTTTTCTTATTTAGCAAAAAATTTAAAAAAGATTGACAGAGAGTTTAAAAACATGAGTTAATTAATATTGTAAAAATTTAGTGGATAAATTTTAAATATGTTAGGTGGTGTTAAGTGAAACTTATAATTTTTTATATTTTTCAATAACATTAAAAAATAAACAAATATCCTTTAAATTTTATTCTTTTTAAGTTTTAATATGATAAAAACTATATATAATTTATCTAAACACTAATATATATAAAATTATTTATATAGAACCATCCCGTACTAATATCACAATCACAAATTATTAAGCATAAGAAATTAATTATATATCCACATGTTAAACTAAAACATTAAAATAAATTTGGTTTATTTGTAAGTCTCGTGTATGTACTAGATTTTTAACTAGTAATAACTAAACCGTTATATTAGCAAACAATATCGTCTCAAAGGCACAACTAAGAATACCGTAGGTATATTTCAATTCTTAATTTTGGAACAAGTAAACACGATTTATAAGATAAAAATAAATGTCTACTAAAAGACTTGAAAAAATGTGGGATGAAGTTTTTGTTTGTTGATAAAAAAAACTACCAAACACACTCGGATATCATCATAAACAAAGATTAAACACTAAATAATTTATCTCTAGCAAATTTTACCTAGGTTAAAGTTTACAGCAAAGCAAAACATGTAGATTGATAATAAGCTAGCATATTGGGTTTTTACTGTTTTTGCTAAAAACAATCTGAACACACTTTTTGTTGAATTAGAACCTTTTGTTTTTTGTTTGTTTTTATAGAAAGAAAAATAGTGTAGTTTTTTTTTTTTTTTTTTTTTTTGTTTGTAAAATGAAAAGTAGAGTGAGTGTTGGTTACGAAAGAAGTCAAGATATTTCAGTCATGGTATTTTAGAAGAAAAAATTAATATGATTGGACACATACACTTGTCAAGGCATCATGTTGATATTATTTCGCAAACTTTTTATGGTTGTAACATTTCTCGTTTATTGGAGATATTGAGTGTGTTTATGAAGATGTTAATTTTTAATGCTTTTTTGTGTACATTGCACCGATGATAAGCAAGGGCGGAGCCATGTAGAACATAGTGGGGCAACTGCCCCCCATGAATTCTTTAATAATCATGATTTTAAAGGTTAATTTTAAGAAATTAATCGTGGTGCCCTCATTTAAAAACTGAGAATGCCCCCAACATAACATATGGTGTGGAAAAGGTGAAAAAAAACTGGTTTTATGAAAAGTTTATGTGTTTCTGATGAAGCTTTGATGATGGTAGAGGAAGAAGATGGTAAAATGGAGATGACGAGTGTATTTTTAAAATAAAAAAAACTAATACTAGTATCACAATATCCAACAAATAAAAATATCCACCCAATAAAAGTATTGTACTACGTATTTAACTATAAAAGTATCACAGTATATCAAGATAAGATGGATGATATTTTTCTTTTTCCAATTTTCCAAATACTTATCTCTGTTAACCAAGTGGCTCATCTTTTAGCTAAAAAGTAACATATCGTTTATAACTGAATAAAAAGGTATGTATATGTAGCTATTATTTTGTTATAGGTTGGTTTTTCCTTAAAATGGTTGTGTTTTAATTCAACTTCTCTTTAATATAAGTCGTATTTTGCTGTTCGTATAAGTTTTAACATGCTTAATCGGAGTTTTCGTTTATGTGCTATCTTATTGGTAAAAAAAATTTTGCCCCCCGTAACTAAGTTTTCTAGCTCCGCCACTGATGATAAGCCAACATTTTCTCAAAAGGTGATGTGCTTGTGTATTCTAAAATGCTAAAGGTTTTGCTTATAACCTACATCTAATAGAAAGAAACTTTTTCGAGTGTTCACTTATTATTTATAAACTCTATAAAATACTATAATACCTATCAAACTTTATTTGTTTTGGATTAATGTTAACATAACTTATTTTTTACCTCCAAAATTCACGTCATTTACAAATAGACATGTTACGTCATAAATTTGGACCATTATGATCTACATCAGAGTGGGATCATGTATAGTAAGTGAACATTTGAAGATAAGTTATAGGTCTTCTAAAATATTTGATAAAGTTTGATTTGTATTTTGGAACACCCAACTTCAACTAATTAACTTTAAAAAAATCCGAGTTTAACAGATGTAGCTAATTACATGCCGCGACACGTAAGCAAAAGACATTCACCTAAAATTTTAACTTTAATGGATATTGTGGTAATTTATAAAGTTTATATCATACGTGAACATTTGGAAAAGTTTCTTGCTATTAGATGTCATTACCCTTATTTAATAAGAGATATTAAGCTTTGAATGAATGATATCTCTTTAATATATTTTTGTTTAAATATATGTCCAAACTATGATTTACAACTTGTGCGTCGATGCTTACAACACCAATAATACATGCCTATGTAATAAACCACAATCTATAGTTTATATGGTGAGCATTGTATTTTAGAAGAAAAAAATTAACAAAGTATGTAATATCTAAAATATTTAGTATAATAACTTTTTTTCCTTTTATCGATCATGAAATTTAATGACGTGTTTTTAACAATTTATTAACATACATGTTTTTGTTACCATCTTCGTCAATGGCGACAATGATGATGTACCATGGTGTGAGGTTTTGTTGTTGGCCTGAATCGAGGGTGAGTATGTTGGGTTGAAGGTTGTTGTGCCACGGGTGTGAGATTTTTGTGATGAACTTATTTAACGAGCACGGTATTTTAAATAATTTATTAGCAAAGTTTGTAATTTTACAAATATCTTGTATAATATTTAATTATTTATATTTCTTTAGTTTATCATAAAAGTGAGATTTTTTAGTTACTATGATATGTTTGAAAATTTGTTTAGAAAGTGTGTACTCTTAAAAGTAATTAACATTATATTTACTTAATTATTTTTTCGTTTATATAATATAGAAAAAAAGACGTGAAAGAAAAATTTATATAGCACATGTGTTGATATATTTCACCTTCTTTCACAAATACGCATAAAATTTTTGGGTTAATTGACAATTAGAAAAAAACATAATATCGTAACAACTAAAGGAACATTAAAACCCAAAAGTTATTTCAAAGTTTAGAATATGATATTTCTATGTTTGTATTGATTTTCTTAAAATAATTGAAAATGCATTGAAGGAAGACAATCGAACAAACATGAATGGTATAGTTTACCCAATCGAGATATCTTAAGGCGATTTCTTTTGGTTGTTATTGGTTCCTTTGAGCTATGACGAATCATGTGGGACATCGTCACTATCATTGATGACCGAAATGGTAATAAAAGTACTAAGAGAGGATGACGTTAACGAAGATAAGAACCATGACTAGAGTTTTTATTCTAATGACCAATTTTGAAATTATGATTTGAAAAGATAAGTGTGGTGGATATGAAGTCAATGTGTAATTAGTTGCTAAAAAAATTGGCGTGTCATAAACTTTTTTTTATCGATAAAAGGAAAGAGAATATAAGAAATTATATTAAATAATTTTGTGATTCCATATTTTGTTAAATTTTTTTAAAGTATCATAATCGCCAAATAAATTGTAATGAAAAATAATCAACAATTTATTTCGCAATCATGATACTTAAAAAAAATAACAAAATATGCAATCACAAAATTATATAATATAATTTCTAATATTCTCTTTCCTTTTATTGATAAAAAAAGTTTATGACACGTCAAATTTTTAGCAACTAATTACACATTGACTTCATGTCCACTATACTTATCTATTCAAATCATAATTTAAAAATTGGTGATTAGAATAAAAATTATAGTAGTAGTCCTTATCTTCATTTAACGTCCTCCTCTTTTAGTACTTTTATTACTATCTCGATCATCAGTGATAGTCATGATGTACCATATGATTTGTCATAGCTCGGAGGAACCAATAACAAACAACAGAAAATGCCTTGTGATATCTCGATTAGGTAAAGTATATCATTCATGTTTGTTCGATAGTCTTCCTTCAAGGTCTTTTTAATTATTTTGAGGAAATCAATACAAACATGGAAATATCATATTCTCAACTCTGAAATGAATTTGGTTTTTAATTTTAATGATTTCGAGTCCACAAATATGCATAGAAAACCTAATATCATAACAACTAAAGGAACATTAAAAACCAAAGTTCTTTCAAAGTTATAATTATGATATTTCCATGTTTGTATTGATTTTCTCAAAATAATTGAAAAGGCATTGAAGGAAGACAATTGAACAAACATGAATGATATAGTTTACCTAATCAAGATTTCATAAGGCGTTTTCTTTTGTTCGTTACTTGCACACCACCTTTTGGGAAAATCTTGGCAATAGCCACACAATAAATACCTCATAAACACACACAACAATTCTAACAATACACACAGCCTCTTTAAACTCAAATGTATATTCATTTTAAATAAATAAAGAAAAATAATTACGTTTCTTTCTATGGTAAAACAAACAAACAATGAAGGCTTATGATTTAGCAAAAACTGGGAGAAGACTAATGAAGGGTAAGACTCATATTCGTGGTCGTGGACATCCAAATAAGCTGACCGCAATCGCTAATAGTTTCATGAAGTGCAAAGGTACGGCATAATACTACATGATTTTTAGCTTATTTTTAAATGCTCATGATTTACTATTTTGCATATTTAGGCCCTGTTTATTTTTTTTTGCAAAAAGCTCTTTTAGCCACCTTTTGTCTTCAGGCGGGTAGAGGAAAAAAAGGTGGCTTTGTTTGTTTTTTGAAGACATTAGAGGATATAAGATCTTTTCTCCTTTTCAATTTTTCAGATAAAAAAAAACCTCTTCTCTCCTCTTCAAAACATTAAAGCATCTTAGCCACTACCTCATTTTTCTTTGCAGATGAAAATATTAGAGGTACCTCTTCTTCTACAGACATGGTTTGCGGATGAAGAGATAAAACCTCTGAAAAACAAACGAAGCCTTAGATTCTATTAATGTAAAACCCGCATGCTTTTACCATGCATAGTACCTTAGGATTGTACGTACTAGATTAAAACTTTCCTAAGATAGCATGATTACGATTACGTGTTAGGAGTTTACGTATTACGTACGTGTTAGAACACGATAAGTATTTACTATGCACGATCACGTAATAATTATTTAGTAATAATTAATCACGAGCATACGATCACGAGATCACGAGCGTAATTAAAACACGAGATATTATTAATTACGTATATATATTTAATACGAGCGTAATTAAATATATAGGTGTAGGATATTTACGAAACGAGAACTTTTAAAACACGAACTAAATTAAACGTAAACGTGTACGAAATTTCAAGACACGAAACGAGGTACGGGACCCCCACAAGGGAGTCCCTACCCGCGGCCAACATAGGACAATGGGCCAAGCCCATTGTCAATTTTTACTAAAAGGAAGGGATTAGTAATTTCACTACACAAATTATTTTTACAGAAGAATTTCAAGAAAACCTAAAATCCCTTCCTCCTTCTTCTTTGTGTGCCGCCACCTACAAACCACCATAAGAGGGTGATTTTGATCTTGGATCTTGTTGATTTAGTAATTGTTCGTGTTTGTTCTTCACCCTTTTGATCCACGAATACGGTAAAACCTTTTCACTTGTTTTCTTTTAATTAATCTCTTATTAATTAAGAACACGTGATGTTTTTCATAAAAATATATTAATTAAACCTAGATCTAACATGTTATGGTCATTAATTAATCAATGGGATGGATCTAAGGGGTATTTGTTTTGGGCCGCAGGTAAAACCGACCCCAAGAGGGGTTCGGTTTGTTTTTATCCGACCACCACCAAGACCTTTTATGTCTTGGTTGGTGCGTGTGGGTCCCACGGCATCAAGGGGGTACCCCGATTTGGTTCGAGGTACGGTGTTTGTTCATATCCGGTGCATGTTTTTAAGCTTAGATCCGGATCATGATTATGTTAGTTTTTATATGTTATGAACTTATGTTAAGAATTAAATTAATAAGATGTAATTAATTTAATAACATGACTTTGGTTAACTAATTATTAATAAACATGAATTATTTTAACCTAAGTATTTTTATTATTAAGACTTATAATTAATTAATTATTTTAAAAACCATGAATATAATTAATTAATTAAACATGACTTAGGTTATATTATTAGTATTTAATAATACATAATTTAACCTAAGTATTTATTATATTTAATTAAAACATGTCATACTTTAATTAAATATTATAACCTATAGTTTAATTAAATTACATGAAATAATTATTAAATTATATAATATATCATATGACTTAGGAAATAATCATGAAAATACTTAGGCTTATTTACTGAGCTTATTAACCAGCTTATTTCTAATTATGGAAACTTTCTATTTTTAGAAACTTAATTAAATAAGGCAGCTATTGTATTTATGGAAACCAGCTATTTTTTTTGAAACTTATTTATTTAAGGCAGCTAATCTATTTATGGAAACTTTCTATTTTTAGAAACTTATCTATTTTAAGCAGTAAATCTATTTTTGGAAATTTCTATTTTTGGAAACTTTCTATTTTTGGAAACTTTCTATTTTTGGAAACTTTCTATTTAAGGAAACCTGTTATTTTCGGAAAGTTACTTGTTATTACACAGTAAGTATAATAACACATGAAATATCAGAAATACTTAATCAGAATGAACAGAATATAGGATTTAACATAGTTTAAGGCTTTAAACAGTGTAAATGGTAAGAACACATAAAATAAGCTAAGACATGATATAAAACCAGCTATGTATATAGTAGGCATATACTTATTTCATGTACGTATTTATGTAGCACTAGTGTATCGGAAGTAGGATTCTCGCAGTTCATCGTTCTCGTTCACTGGACATAAGGTACGGATTCACGTCCTTTCAGTATGGACATTCTTTCCTTATTAGGATTTCCCCGTATGCAGCCAACTGTTTTCCCGTAGTATAAGTTATGAGTTTGATTGCTTATGTTTAATTAAGATTACCTATAGCCATATACATGCATGACCAGTTTCACCTAGTTATGGAGGTACCATAACCATAACATTAGAGGCACTGATGTTATGACTTCACCACGGCGGAGTGATTGCTCGTGGCGTCCCTTCAGCTTTTGGCCATTTATTTATATTTATCATGTGGGGCGTATGGGTGCATCCTAGTTACATGTTTTCAGTCAGGATTTCATGGTGAATGTGGTGTGTGCCTTGCATCCTTCACAATGAGCTGATCCCTCCTACCCAGAAACAGTATATTAAATTAGAGGCAGCCCCTCTAATTTGCATGATGAGGTCACCCCTCCAAGTATTCATGCACGGTGGATTTTCATGACCTATATTGGCTAATGGTAAAATATGTTAAACAGTTTTCATAAGATAAACATAAGGCTTTTCAAACTATAAAACCAGTTTTTGAACATGTTCCAGGTTTTCCAAGACTTATACATTTCCGCTGCTATTAAGTCCCTATTATGTTTTAGTCACTTATACTATGTCTATATCCGTGCACTGAGCGTTTTGCTCAGCCGTTACTTTCCTTTCCATGTCCCAAAACGACAGGTACCCTAGGAAAGACTCGAGCATTTGGAGGACGTGCATAGGATGGAAGCTGCTAGAGACTTCTTCTCCTTTTTGCCTTCATATACTTATGCTTGTTTAGTCTTTCATTCATTTCTTTTGCTTTATTATGTTTTGGGCTTATGTTTGGGAACCGATGTTTGATTCCGGTTATCCCTATGGTCATGTAATGTTTTATACATTTATCCTTGTATGCTTTGATGACACGCCATAATTACGCGTGACATTCCATTATCAAAATAGGGTGTTACAATTATGGTATCAGAGCCAAGGCTTCGACCTGTAGGCTCTAAAACTCGACCTGTGACTAGTGGGTAGTCACCAGGAGCTTCCAAAGCCAACGTCTGTTATTCTACGTATTGATGTTTTTAGCTCATTGTTGTTTTAACCATGATGTTTTTAGCACCTTGAGGTTTTAACCTTGATGTTTTCATCGATATTGTTTTGCTAATATGGATGGACAACCGTCATTCATATTTAGTTATGTGCCATTGTTTCATGCATAATGTTCCTCGTGAACTGTGGCTATGTGGACTGAACCCTAGTAGCTCATAATTAGTCACATAAATTTTTTTTTCTGATAAGTTTTGACATATGAGTTTTATTTATTTATGTTTCATGTATCATTGTTGCAGGGATTATGACTAAGTAATGGTTGGTACAGGACTGGCCCTATCTAGTCGCATGTGCTTTTATCGAAACTTTTAATTTTGGGACCGACCCATAGGCGTCCCCTCGCTATGTCTTTTGTTTTGGAACCGACCCATAGGCGTTCCCTCGCACATATAAAGGTTTTATAAACTACATTACGCATTCATGCACTATTTTTCATGCATAAATTTTTTTTTTCATTATTTAAATTGGCATAAATTTTTTCATGTCCCCTCATAAGTTATTATGTTTTTATGTCAAGTATGTTTTCATACTGTCATGGTTAACTTCAGTTTCATGCTGATTATGTTATACACTTATTTGTGATAGATGGTTTCATGTTTCTTCATGATAATTCCGTCTTCATGTTGATTATGTTTTACGCCTCTTTTGTTATTTACGTTGTCCTGCAAGACATTGTCGGATTTCATTGAATTCTTCTTTCATGATAGTCATGGTGGGTTTTCATTGATCATGCTGTCAGGCAAATCATCGTTAAATTTTGTTTAACCACACTTTAGCGTTTCTCTATGCAACCAGAATGAAGTATATACTGGCATTGCCAGGTTATCATGATGGTTTTCCTAACCGTTAAAATGATATACTTTCTTTAGATCATGATAAATGATCGACCCCATACCGATCATTTCATGTGCATTCAACGTGTACTCCTTGTACCGTATTCCATGTGTATTACACGTACTTAAATCCATGGGTATTTCACTTGAAATACTGCACGAGTATTCGCTAGTCGATTCTGAATCACCTCAGGCGTATTTTCAATTACTGATGTTCTACAAGATTGTTGATGCCGCTCATAACTGGGAGATGTTACTAAAGGTTGATGCTGCTGACGTTCGGAGACGCTACGAGATGCGGATGCTGTTCACAACCTGGAGATCCTACAAGACGAAGACAAAGGCGTCGGAGCAAAGCAATTGGACGAGAAGATGCTTCACCATCAGACGATTTCCATCAATCATTGTCCCAAATTCTTAGTTACATGTCATACGTCATTCAGCTGTCATTTCAGCCATATGAGTGCAAACCGGTACCAGCTAGCCACTCAGCTGAATAGTTACATGAATCACGGTCATGAGAATGACCGTCATGGAACTGACAGACAGGACGATAGTAACCACTACTATGACAGAAACTATCCTAGAAATCGCAACCGAGGCTCCGGCCGCGGACGTGATCAGACATACAAATGATCAGAAGTCCAACCGATCCGCCAATTCTGGCATATTAACCTTATATTGTGGTTATATTTGTTTCACATCTCGAGACACATGTCAAGACATCAGTCAAGACACATGTCTCACGTATACTTTCTGAAGACACATGTCAAGACATCAGTCAAGACACATGTCTAACGTATACTTTCTGAAGACACATGTCAAGACACCAGTCAAGACATATGTCATGCTTATAGTTCCAAGACATGAGTCAAGACACATGACTCACGTCCAACTTTGTAACATTTCTAAGAAATTCAGGGTACCCTCCAAGGGTATATCCATTTTGTTGTGCTATGTATTAATCAGGCCACAAGAATTTCAATACCATTATCGGCGTATCAGTGAGAAATGTCACGTTACCGATGTCACTTTCATTCTTTCACCATACTTCATATATTCATGACCATGAAGGACGCCTTTCGTATTCCCACGTATACGAAGGTTTTCCTTCAGCTTAATGATGAGATCTAAGCTTCTAACGCATTCCCTCGGACATACACGAGACGAATTTTATCCTAATTATGTACTATGAACAACACACCATGCTACGACTCATAATTATGTACAGTAATGTTCAGGCTCCTGAATACATTCAGCTTGATTTTCCATCGGGAAAATCGGTACAAATTATCTATGCTTACAAGCATGTGCGTTGTTAGCCATGGTCGCTAAAATTTACTAGCTGTCAGTAAGACACGACCACTTAAGTCTTCTACGCATAGCCAGTTGATTATTCCAAAATCTTCCCATACATTCCAGGAGAACCTACAAGGAGAAGGATGGTACCATGAGATTATGTGTCGACTACCGTCGACTTAAACAAATCACCATTCATGACCGTTATTCTCCTCCACATATTGACAACATGTCCAATCAACCATATGGTGTTAATCACTTTTCCAAGATCGAACTCATGATCATGCTGCCAACAGTGACGAATGAAACAGCAGGACATGTCCATGACTGCTATTCGTACACGACTCGGTCATGCTAGATTTATAATTTTGAATTAGTCTCATCAATGCTCCAACGGCATTATAAGAATGAGTTTCCATGAACTCATAGCAAATTCATCAGTGTTTTCATTAAGGATAACCTGATTTCCTCTAAGCCTAGAGAAGAACAGGAAGACCCTATCTGCACTATGTTGCAAATTCTAGGACAAGAGAAAATCTACCCTGGAAATTTTCTTTCCAATATCAATTCTGTTTGATTACAGTAACACACTGAATCACATGGGTTTCTATGGTTAATCTTACCATGACTCAGCTTATGCGTAAAGGAGAGAACCCTACACTACAGTAGGTGTTCTAGACATTCCTACGCTAGGAGAAGTCTAGATTCAGAGACTCAGAATTTCGCAAACTCCTATGTATCAAGTTCTACGAAACAAGATACAGTTACGTTCATATCTAGGTACCTGACATACCAACAGGTTAAAGATAGGACACCAACAAACTGGGATGTTTTCATCATCTGAAATTGTGAATTGAAATGTGACAAGATCTCCACGGATTTTGGTTACCAGATTAACGCAAACTTAGAAGAAGCATGATGCTATCTGGGTTATTGTCAACAGTTTGATCAAGTCTGCATAATCCTTACATCGTACGGATTTCAGAACCAATAGATTGATCGGACATGTTCCAGCCAAGGCTCATCCGATCACTTGGCAATCCCTCAGTTATCGGGTCAGACAAATATTCATAATTATGCTCCTAATATACTTTACGTCCTTGTTCTAATTCCACGCCGTGCTTTCGCGCTCGCGTTCATGACACTATTCACGTTCATGATCGTATTTTGGTTTACGATTTTACGTTCATTTCTTTTCTCATTATGGGTAGTTTGCAAGAACTTGAGTGACCAGACCCAAGTTTAGTATAACTCCCTATCCTCAGATAGACGTTTCTCGTCATAATCTATGTCTCACCTTCTAGTGTTTGTCGTTACCGCCATTATATTCTATGTTCACGATATGTTTCACATATCATGTTCATTCTACGTTCCTCATATCATGATCAAGATAGGTTACACGTATCATGGATCACGATATGTTTACTCTCACTACACTCGCCATATCTCCACGTAGCACGTTCAAAATTTTTCACGTATCACGTTCAAAATTTTTCACAAACTATGTTTCTTTATGTCTCGCGCATCGTTTCTAGTTAACAGTTAAGTCGGATTGTCTTGCACCTTAATGTTTCAGTTACTCTTACATGTTAATTCTTATTCCTCGATCGAATTTAGGGGATCTACCTTACGTTGATAACCTGGAACTTCTTCGTATTCCAAGTCAAGGTCAGGAGGACCAAGACTTATCGTTCGTGTCAAGATCTTATAAAGGAACCGTTCCAAGAGGGAAGCCACGTCACGTTCCATGTCCTTTTAAGACATGTCATGTTCCGCGTTCTTTCTGACAGGTCACCTGCACGATAATTTATCTTACATACCCTCTCAGTTTGATTCGGGTATGTTTCTCTTTTAGTTACGTTATCTATAATTCGTGGACGAATTATTCTTTTTAGGGGGGAAGAGTTGTAAAACCCGCATGCTTTTACCATGCATAGTACCTTAGGATCGTACGTACTAGATTAAAACTTTCCTAATATAGCATGATTACGATTACGTGTTAGGAGTTTACGTATTACGTACGTGTTAGAACACGATAAGTATTTACTATGCACGATCATGTAATAATTATTTAGTAATAATTAATCACGAGCATACGATCACGAGATCACGAGCGTAATTAAAACACGAGATATTATTAATTGCGTATATATATTTAATACGAGCGTAATTAAATATATATGTGTAGGATATTTACGAAACGAGAACTTTTAAAACACGAACTAAATTAAACGTAAACGTGTACGAAATTTCAAGACACGAAAAGAGGTACGGGACCCCCACAAGGGAGTCCCTACCCGCGGCCAACATAGGACAATGGGCCAAGCCCATTCTCAATTTTTACTAAAAGGAAGGGATTAGTAATTTCACTACTCAAATTATTTTTACAGAAGAATTTCAAGAAAACCTAAAATCCCTTCCTCCTTCTTCTTTGTGTGCCGCCACCTACAAACCACCATAAGGGGGTGATTTTGATCTTGGATCTTGTTGATTTAGTAATTGTTCGTGTTTGTTCTTCACCCTTTTGATCCACGAATACGGTAAAACCTTTTCACTTGTTTTCTTTTAATTAATCTCTTATTAATTAAGAACACGTGATGTTTTTCATAAAAACATATTAATTAAACTTAGATCTAACATGTTATGGTCATTAATTAATCAATGGGATGGATCTAAGGGGTGTTTGTTTTGGGCCGTAGGTAAAACCGACCCCAAGAGGGGTTCGGTTTGTTTTTAGCCGACCACCACCAAGACCTTTTAGGTCTTGGTTAGTGCGTGTGGGTCCCACGGCATCAAGGGGGTACCCCGATTTGGTTCGGGGTACGGTGTTTGTTCATATCCGGTGCATGTTTTTAAGCTTAGATCCGGATCATGATTATGTTAGTTTTTATATGTTATGAACTTATGTTAAGAATTAAATTAATAAGATGTAATTAATTTAATAACATGACTTAGGTTAACTAATTATTAATAAACATGAATTATTTTAACCTAAGTATTTTTATTATTAAGACTTATAATTAATTAATTATTTTAAAAACCATGGATATAATTAATTAATTAAACATGATTTAGGTTATATTATTAGTATTTAATAATACATATTTTAACCTAAGTATTTATTATATTTAATTAAAACATGTCATACTTTAATTAATATTATAACCTATAGTTTAATTAAATTACATGAAATAATTATTAAACTATATAATATATCATATGACTTAGGAAATAATCATGAAAATACTTAGGCTTATTTACTTAGCTTATTTAACCAGCTTATTTCTAATTATGGAAACTATCTATTTTTAGAAACTTAATTAAATAAGGCAACTATTGTATTTATGGAAACCAGCTATTTTTTTTGAAACTTATTTATTTAAGGCAGCTAATCTATTTATGGAAACTTTCTTTTTTTAGAAACTTATCTATTTTAAGCAGTAAATCTATTTTTTGAAACTTTCTATTTTTGGAAACTTTCTATTTTTGGAAACTTTCTATTTAAGGAAACATGCTATTTTTGGAAAGTTACTTATTACACAGTAAGTATAATAACACATGAAATATCAGAAATACTTAATCAGAATGAACAGAATATAGGATTTAACACAGTTTAAGGCATTAAACAGTGTAAATGGTAAGAACACATAAAATAAGCTAAGACATGATATAAAACCAGCTATGTATATAGTAGGCAGATACTTATTTCATGTACGTATTTATGTAGCACTAGTGTATCGGAAGTAGGATTATCGCAGTTCATCGTTCTCGTTCACTGGACATAAGGTACGGATTCCCGTCCTTTCAGTATGGACATTCTTTCCTTATTAGGATTTCCCCGTATGCAGCCAACTGTTTTCCCGTAGTATAAGTTATGAGTTTGATTGCGTATGTTTAATTAAGATTACCTATAGCCATATACATGCATGACCAGTTTCACCTAGTTATGGAGGTACCATAACCATAACATTAGAGGC
Source organism: Glebionis coronaria (assembly GCA_025667525.1). Classification (NCBI taxonomy): domain Eukaryota; kingdom Viridiplantae; phylum Streptophyta; class Magnoliopsida; order Asterales; family Asteraceae; genus Glebionis; species Glebionis coronaria. Next base: position 3,462,852 of record CM046879.1, on the reverse strand, counting down.
ACCGATGTTATGACTTCACCACGGCGGAGTGATTGCTCGTGGCGTCCCTTCAGCTTTTGGCCATTTATTTATATTTATCATGTGGGGCGTATGGGTGCATCCTAGTTACATGTTTTCAGTCAGGATTTCATGGTGAATGTGGTGTGTGCCTTGCATCCTTCACAAGGAGCTGATCCATCCTACCCAGAACCAGTATATTAAATTAGAGGCAGCCCCTCTAATTTGCATGATGAGGTCACCCCTCCAAGTATTCATGCACGGTGGATTTTCATGACCTATATTGGCTAATGGTAAAATATGTTAAACAGTTTTCATAAGATAAACATAAGGCTTTTCAAACTATAAAACCAGATTATGAACATGTTCCAGGTTTTCCAGGACTTGTACATTTCCGTTGCTATTAAGTCCCTATTATGTTTTAGTCACTTATACTATGTCTATATCCGTGCACTGAGCGTTTTGCTCAGCCGTTACTTTCCTTTCCATGTCCCAAAATGGCAGGTACCCTAGGAAAGACTCGAGCATTTGGAGGACGTGCATAGGATGGAAGCTGCTAGAGACTTCTTCTCCTTTTTGCCTTCATATACTTATGCTTGTTTAGTCTTTCATTCATTTCTTTTGCTTTATTATGTTTTGGGCTTATGTTTGGGAACCGATGTTTGATTCCGGTTATCCCTATGGTCATGTAATGTTTTATACATTTATCCTTGTATGCTTTGATGACACGCCATAATTACGCGTGACATTCCATTATCAAAATGGGGTGTTACAATTAATGTTTACTACAAGATAAAATTAGAAAGATGATAACTTTAGTGTTAAAAATCTTTGTTTACAGTGATACCTATTGTGTTTGGGTTGTTTTTAATAACAAAATTTACAATAGAAACTTCAGTAGATATTTTTGTAAATTATTTTAACCGGCACATGTTTATTTTTAGATTTACACTTTGTTTACTTATTTTAACAATAACAATAAAAAGATACCCATGGTGCTTTTAGATCCATCCTTAAAATAATGTTATTAGTGAATATTATGTTTATTTTTTTATTTAGCTTATTGTTGTTTGGTAGATAATAATCTAACTTATGTTTTAAGTCTTTCTTTATGTCAATAAATTGATATTTAGTAGTTTTTATTAATAAAAACTTAGGGTACGAGATCATGGTTTGTTTGCTTATAAAAAAAACTATAGTATATTAGTTGTTAGATTATGTAAATCTAAAAATATAGAGAGAGAAAGTAGAGAGAGATAGGGTTACAAACACACACTTAGAGAGAAACTAGAGAGAAAACAGATTTATTACTGTCTATAAAATGTGAACAACCAACCCTCTCCAACTAAGGAGAAGGTTTATATACCCAAGCCCACAAGATCGACTTGAGCTTACAAATGGGCGCCGACAATATTAAAGAATATGGGCTAGGCTTACTTGTTTTCTTAACTAAATATTATCTAGACTACGAGCTACCATTAATATATTGTTTGAGCGACCGATCCTTCCTAAATACGTAAAAACATATTTCTAACAATCTTGAGGTCACTCGAAAGTACAAGGGGGTTACCCAAGTTACAATAATAGAATAATCCTAGCATACTATGCTTGTCTTGAGCTCGTAGTCTTATTTTTTCTTTGTTTTTTCTTTTCTGATCAATATGCTGATGTGATCTTTAACTTTGATCTTGAACATCTTTCTTTACCTTGAACTTGTGATTTCATCACTTGTGATATTTTCCTCCTCGTGACTTCATGTCCCATACACTTGTACCTTTGCAAATTCTTGAAACCAGAGAGTTTGATACAGCGAGAGATTTGATGTTGAACTTTCTAGAGTTTGCTGAGGTCTTAAGTGCAGAGAGTATAAGCATGTGGGGATGACTTCTTCTGGGACGCCGCAACGCCACCGTCTTCAAATGCAGCAACATAAGTAGACATGAACGAAATGGCTTTGAACATTTCATTCTCATTCAGTAGCATTTTACTTCCGGTCGGTGAAGACCGTTGAACGATATTAAATATCGTACTTGTGGCAGGTAGTTTCAATTAAGAACCTCATTTACAAGATTTTGCGGGTAAGCCCGTTCTCTATACTCGGCCGTCTCAAAGCTGACTACGAACGTAAGAGTGAACATGATTGAAGCCGTCAATTCAAATTCCTTGAACAAGTTTGATTCATTTAAGAATCGCACCATCGTTGCTTTTCAGTTGTCACGAGCTTGATTCATGTAGAATCTTGCAAGTTACCTACCAAGTGCTGTTTGATGTTAACACTAGAAGGATTTCCAATCGTTCATGTGAACCCTAAAGAGTGTCGCTCTGAATGTTCTGGCAAGATCATAAAGATATTGCGTAGAGGCCTGGAACGAGTTTGAATTCAGTTAAGAATTAAACCGTTGTTGCTTTCTAGTTATCACAAGTTTGATTCATAAAGAATCACACAAGTCACCTACCATTAGCTTTTTTATGTTCACTCAAGAAGGATTTCCATCTTCATTGTAAATACTTGTGTATTACTCGAATGTTTAGGCAAGATCATGAACATTTTGCGTAGGACTCTTAATATCTTTCTTACTTTTCACAAAGTGTGAAGAAGCAAGGAAGTATGGAAATGTGTGCTAATGATATTATTGATGATCTCAAATGGCTCTAAACTCGATCGTGCATTTTGGATTTTAGTAATCGGAGGCTGGAGAGGAGTGCCACCTATTTAATATCAACTTATTCGGAGTGAATAAATCGATAGATTACTTGTTAATCTCCGTCTGATTAAAACAAATACCTTTTAAGAGATATCTGAGCTAGATGGAATGGGTTGTGCATTGCATCATTGGGTCCATGATGTCTTATCTTCAATACCTAGCATCATTAAAATGATCCTGATAGCACATGTATTGACCCGGTTTCTGCATTAGTTATAAGAAGGGTTACTTTCTTTACACCTTTTTTCTTTACAATTCTTTTTTATTATTCAACCCCTCCAATGCTTACCAATACGTCATAACTAGCACCTTATTATGATTGTTCCAATGCTAACTTGAGTACTTGGTCGGCATTCAGCTACATTCACAATCTTTCTCCATCTTTCCTAAGGACTACTATTTCTATCTATGGAATGTCCTTGGGAAGATTCCTCTGATTCTGGAAGAATCACTGGACGTAACCTATCCTACCATCCTTATATCACAACAATCGTCCTCATCGTGAAATAATTGGGTTGAGGGTAAGTATATGTCACCATGAAATCCATTTTGATATCCAGATCGATTTTGTTCCCCCTTAACATATGTCGATATTTGAAAATTTTTTGCATATGTTGGGATAAGCCAACACGTTAAATCAAACCATTGAATTAATTGACCTCATATTAAATCACATTTTCTCCCCCACATTGAAAATATTAACCCAATCAATATTTTTATTATCAATTGATTTAATGAAGTTTTAACAAAGATTTTGGGAAGAAAAATGCAAGTCTATTTTATCTTCTTGATACCAAATGTATGCTCATTTGAGATACCAAATGTATTACGGTATATGAATAAGATTATGTATGAAAGCATATTAACCACGTGAAAATAACTGACAAGGTTAGACCTGAGTGATGAGAATATCATATGATAGAATCATGTGGTTCTAGTCGGCAAATGTTGGTCTCCCTCATCACATCTGAAGTTATCTCCTCGTTCTGAAAATCGGTAATCTTTTCTTGACACCCAATGTAAAATCGGTAACTTTGTCTTGACACCAATTGTATCAGCGATTATGTCTTGACAACAATTGTACATTGAATCGGCATAAAAGAATATGAATGCTTGACAATTGCTCCCCCTCAATTGTACATTGAATCGTCATCGGCATCTATATTTTCAGTAACAAGGTCGCTGGAAGATGGTTGTTTGTCATCGATATCTACATTTTCAGTAAACTTCTTCAATAAACAAGTCGCGGACCAGAAAAATGAAATGTAGACCTTGAAGATAGTGGATTGTTTTGGAAGTCACTTGAAAAGGATAGTTTGTTGTGGAGGTCGTCGAATAAGGTGGTTTTGTTGTGTTGATCGCCGGATAAGTGGGTGTTTTGTGGATCTCGCTGGAAAAAATGGTGCAAGTCGCTGGAGAACTGGGTTTGTTGTAAACTCATCGGAAAATGGTGGATCCTTGTGTATCTCGCCGGAAATAGGTGGTTTTGTTGTGGTGATCAAATCGGATGGCATTGATTGTGTGTGTGGTGGGGGCTGGTGGTGATAGTGTGTGAAAAGGAAATAGATACCATTAGGTGGAATGGGGGGTGTTTTTTATTTATTTGTTTTAATATGGACCGTAGATCATTAGTAGGTTGGAGGGCCCATATAGATCCAATGGATCTTTGATAAAAAGGAAGACTGTATAGAACTTTTGCCTAACTAATTAACCTAATATTGTTTTTCCAAATAACCTAAATCGAATAAACCGATAAAATCGAATACCTAACCGGTGGAACCCATTAAATAGAAAACTTAGATAAAAAGTTATTAATTTTAGCATATTGACAAAAAATTTAAAGGTGGCAAATCTTGCTCATTTTGTTAGTTACGAGCATATTTTGACTTTTTTTTAAATATGAACATTTTTTTGCTTATTTATTATTATTGATGGGTTTAATGGAAACATGTAAGATATTACTCCCTCAGTCCCTAAATAAATGTCTACTTTGACTTTTTGCGGTTTTTCTTGTGCAATTTTGACTTTAAGTATTATTTTTTGTATTATATAATACTTGATGAAAATTATATAAATGAAAAATTTATTTAAGGTCAAAGGTGAAAAAGAAAAACTGGAAAAAGTTAAAGTGAACATTTATTTAGGAACAAAGATAGTATATGTGCTCTAATAGGCGTATGCAAAATACTAAATTATTCACTTACATTTTTATATTTAAAGTCTTTTTTCTAACTTCTAAACAAATATATATATATTTTTAATTTTTACATTTCTATATACTCTTTTTGTCCGTTTTAGCCAACGTCCGTTTGACCCGCATCCGTTTTGCGCGCCATTCGTTTTACCCGTCGTCCATGCCCGCTCTAATTTATAGTACCCACCGAGAAACCGATATATCGCCGCCAAGACGATATATCGCTTGGCGGTGGTCGACCGCCAAGACCCCGCCGAGCGATATTTACAACCTTGGCAAATATGCTCATTACTGTTTTCCATTGCTGGGACGGGACCTTCCGACATCGCTGTAGAACCACAGTCACATAGGTTAGCAATAAACTATAAATACTCAGTTCAATGCACCCTTAAAATGTAAATTTATTTGCCATTTTCAAGGTTAGCAATAAATTATAAATACTCAGTTCAATGCACCCTTAAAATGTAAATTTATTTGCTATTTTCAACTTTGCAGATTTTGTCAAAACTTTAGTTTGGAAACAGAGATACATATCATAGTGGTTAAAACATAAAACCATTAAACTTCACCCTTTCCAAGCAATGAGGTACTCTAAAACCTAGTATTTTTCTTTAACACATCAAAACTATCTTAGAGTAATGCAGCCTTTACATTTTCGGTTATGGCAGAACATAATATTGCGAAATGTTAAGTGGCATCTGGAATCAAATACACTTTTACCGAACGGTAATCAACACTAATTATGTCTAAGTTTTGAACTTTTGTACGTTAAATTTTCATAACAACAAAAAAAGAGTTGACCTGAAAAATTGTGGAATCATATTTTAACTCAAAAGTTGCGTATAAAACTCAAAGAGGAATATACAAAAAGTACATTGAGGTCGGTCCATTCAACCTTATCCAGCATGTTTGCTTCACTAAAACCTACGTTCCCAACACACTTGTCAAATGTCGACATTAATATCCATGTTTATAAATAATTAAAGAAACTGAACAAGATGATTTAAAAGGTTATGTGTGTTAAAAGTACACTTTGGAAAACTTTGAATCCGTTTCCTTAAGTGGTAACATATTATTTCACCCGTTACTAACACAACCTAAATCAACCCAATTATATGTCAACGGTTTAACTTCCCACCTCTACTAAGCAGTAAAACAACGCTAGTTTAACAAATTAGAGTGGTGTATTAACTTGTGCAATTTGAAGGTATTGACCCCATAACGATGAGTTGTATTCTTTTCCAAATCTTTCAGTAAATTAATGATCTATATTGCATCAAACGGGCATTTCTGCATTAGCAAAAAGGAAAAAAAAATACTACACTCAAGCTGCAATTCTTATTGAAATAAGAGCATAAATCAATATAAAAATAATATTACAGGGTATACAAACCTTGACACATATACGACAGCATATACAAAGCTCCAAGCTCCTTAGAGCTAGTTTCTATCTTTGATGTAGAACTAACCACAATACATAGCTTGCCTGCGAAAATAACGAATGTTGATTGAATGCATAAAATTAAAACAGAAACATTTGCTATGCTGGCAAACAGTAAATATACCGCATAAAAAGTAAGGTTTGCTTTCCAAAGCTGCATATAGACCCTAATCTATATCTATATCTATATTAATATATAAAACATTTAACCCTTTTTCTATAATTAGAAGTCTTAAAAATTAAGCCTTGAACATTTCCTATAATGGAAGGATTTATCTTTTGCTAAAAAGTAATGCATATTAAAAGTCTAGAAATAATTGTAATCAATACAATTTTGTAACGGAAAATTTAAGTGTTTTTAAGTATAACTAGAAGTTATAACAAAAACATAAATGTGTTCTTAATCATGTTGTAACTTAATACATAAAAGCATTTTTAAAGCCATAAACAATTAAATTTTCATATATGAAGTCACAAAAAAATCTTAAAACACAGATGAAAATTATGCAAACAAAACCATCGCTCTATCTCAACCATCACCTACTGTCGTCGACTTTGAGGTGCCGAAAAAACTGTGGTCGTTGTCTCCAGAAAAGATGTTCGTTTTTGTAACGGTGGTCTCTTGGTTTACCAAAATCTTACGATATAAGATATGAATTTCATTGATCTATTTTTGCGACGAAATTATTCACCGGCTACCCGCTGCCGCATTGCGCGGGTAGCCAACTAGTATACTTTAATAGAAGTACCATATTCATACCGTTTTTTATCTGTTGTACCAAATTAATCAAGTCTGGGATAGAAAGACATGTAATGAGGCAGACAAAACTAATGGCAAAAACAATCTTTACATACTATACTCGCTAATTTCCATTATATATTTCAAGTGTTTTCATCTATTGACATTTGAGTTATACGTAAGAAAATAATAAACAAGTTGGGCATATGAGAAATCTTTAATAAGTCCATATTTCGTATAACTAAGCTAAACCCAACACGTGACATGTTTGAATTAGCTTATTTTGCCAGCTTACGGGCTAATTCGAGATATGAAAAATCAACAAGGTCATTTTATAGCTGGCTTACAAGATCATTAACTTAATGAACTATTTTAAACTAAATATTTGTATACAGATAATTTGAAAGCTACTGTATGCAGCTACAAATTTAAAAGTTGCTGCATGCAACTAATAATTTGAGAGGTGCTTCATGCAACTACCGCTTGAAGGCGACTCACAGCCATATGAAAGTACAAAACTATCTGAGATACTAAGCACACATAATTGCTAGTTATACTATATGCAACTCACACTGTGAATAATATTACAAAATTGCTACTGTAGTTTATAATAGTCCATTAGTTCGGTTGTATTAAAAATAATACTAACTCATAAAAATCCCTGCAAAAAACTATCATAATATACACATACACATCCAAACACGCTAAACATCAAAAGCCTATCCATGATAAAATCCTAACACTCCCCTCGTAAATTCTAACAAAAACCCGACTCAGCCCCACTGGAAAACCAATAACAAAAACCCAATAACCTATTAGTTTTTTCATGGACATATCTTCGAGTACTTAAACTATATATACACAAATTAGGGGTGTCAAATGGGTTGACCCGACCCGAACCCAATAAGACCTTATAGGGTCGGATTAATTCAAGTTCAACTTTACTTATCGGGTTTATTGGGTCAATCCGATAAATTCGATAATGTTATAAGGTCTGGTTAGGGTATTAATTAATTTGTTATCAGGTTATCGGGTTGACCCGGTAATTAATGTTGGTGTTATATACTGTATAAGTTTAAGTCAATATTTTAGAACTGTGCTATCTTTGTAATTTTGGTGCTATATTTTGGTAAGATAGCAGCGTACCTGCTGTGCAAAAAAGCTCAACGCCTACTGATACATCACAATTAGTCGGTTGCTAATTTTTTTCTTGTTTTACATGCAGACAAAAAATTATAAATGGTGTAATGATCCAAATTTTATATTAAAATCATTTTAGTTTGTATTATAATGAAATATGCAGATTCTGGAATGAGATTAACATGCAACCAGTAACCCGATAGACCCAAACCCGATAGACCTGATAGCTTATAGGGTCAGGTTGCGGGTCAATATTTATTTTTTTAAAACCCGATAGACCCGACCCGATTGACATCCCTACACGATGAACAAACCAACCATCATTCCACCTTTAATAAGTGGAGTTATAGATGAACGGTTTTAAGGCCTAAAAGATAGGAGTAATTATCAGATTTTATGTATGACATCAAATTGCTCTTATGTTAATGCCACAAGTAGAATAGATTAATAGAACACGAGGCTACAAAGGTCAGCATATTTTCACATTTTGCCGAATAAATATCATAGCTATAAACAAATATCCAAAATATACTCAACTTTGTCATCTCAAATAAGGATTCAACAGAAAAATTATAGTAACATAAAAAAAGTGTAAAACTCAATTAAGGAGTTCGATACCTAAGCATCTTGAACTTCACCGTTTTCGACAATGAGCTACTCCAAAACCGAACACTGTAACGAAGCGGATGTTGTGTCGAAGTAACTGCTAGAAGCGATGAGATCTAATTAGCTACTCCAAATCTATCTCAGATCCGTATGAATCGAAACCGAACACTCATGACGAAAACTGCTAGAATCAATGAGATCTAATGATCGACGACATATGACGGCGTTTATGAATTTTCTGGTGAGATCTAATGAACACTACATGAATAAAGAGGAGAGAAATTTGTTGTATATAAACAAGGGTCGGAAATATTATTGGTTTTGTTTATCTTAATTTTTGGTTCCAAATTAGGTTCGGAGTTAGGAAAGGAATAGTAGTATATATATATAGATATTCACTTGACGTAGTGTAATATTTTTTGGAAGACTTTTTGTCAAAATATTAAAATATTATAAAATAAATAGACGTTTCCTCGCCGTACCCGTTTCTTGAATTTTTGGATGTTGTCGTTTTCCGTTACCCATACCCGTCTCCGTCCCCGTCCCCGTGCAACTTACATATTTTGGCATGTGGGCATGAAAAACCATAATCTCATTTAGCACATTTTATAAGTTAAACTCATAAACGAAATGCAAGAAACCAAAATCATCAAAAATAAAGTAAAACTTAGGTGTAGACAACTAGACACTTGCTTAATAACAAAATACTGAACCAGGCATATAGCCTATCTTTGTTGTGCTGCAGAAGCTGCTGCTATTCGCAAAGCAGCACACACTGGAAGTTTTTGTGTTCTGACACTAGTAGAGCACTAGGCAGCTTACCACTCAGGTCATTATCGTGCAAAAAAAAGGCAACAAAGCTAAGTCAAGTAATTAATTTTTATCGGAACCTCTCCGGTAAACTCATTCTAACTCAGATCAACTCGCCTCAAGCTAAACAACCGAGGAAACAACCAGATCCTTTTGAACGAGTTCTGGTTGTTGCCTCAGCTCTTTGGTTTGAAACGAGCTGATTTGTGTCCGAATGAGTTTACTGGAATCTTCCGATAAAGATTAATTACTTGTAGTTAGCTTTGTTTCCTTTTCTTTGCACGATAATCACCTGAGTGGTAAGCTGTCTAGGTTATAGATTATCACAAAGCAAAACACTCCCCAGGTGTTTATCATCGATGACTTCAGAAGCGAAGAGCAAACAAAGACGGGGTAGTGTAGAAGATTATCAAGATGGCACATATGAAATCTTATTGTTTTATTGTAGTATTATCATTGTATTTAATATACTCATTCACAAATATCAAATAGATTTTTAGATCTTTAATTTATAATCAAATCTGGTGAAAACATTGATGCGTAGTGAGGAAAACAGGACATCTGATAGCTCAGTCAATACTGATAATCGAATGAATGATTGTGGTTAGATACAAGTATACAAATCGTTAGACGTGTAAAGAAATGAGTTGCATCAGATTTGGTATTTTAGTGTAATCGAATGAATGATTAGGCTTCAATCAGGAGCTAAATGCTCTGCTATGATTGTTTAGGAACACTATTCTTTAAGATTGACTGTTACTTGTACGTTTCTCACGAAAAAGGGTGGTCGCCACACCCTTTGCACTCTCGTGCCATTCATTTAAAATGACATTTTACACTTTAGCTTACTACATGTCACGGTCAGTAGCATATTTACCCGGTGCCGATGAATAATGTACACAAAAAAGGTACAACGACTATTGTACTTCATTAATATCGATAACAAGATAAGTGGCCATTATCGAACACACCAGAAAAAAATTACAATGTTATGCAAGTGCAAACACTTGATATGTTTTCAATCAGCATCGACAACGTCTTGCCCCATTTTGGTACCAACAGAAAGAAAATTTTAACTTCAATTCAGCAAAGGGATACTTACCCAATGTTGCAAAAATCGTGAATCGCTAGTAGGCCGGTCGACCATCTTGTAACTGAAAGTTTATGGACTTTAAAATCGATAGTCGTGTGATAGGATCGAACTCGAGATCACGGGATTGCACACATTACGTGAAGAGTTAATTTATTTATTAAATATATTTATTATATTTATTAAATCAAACTGTAGCTAACGATCGTTAAGTAATTAAAAGTTAAGTATTAAACGGTCGTTATAGAAGGTTAAAGAAGCTAAAAGAAGGAGTCGGAAAAGTTCCGGAAACCTCTTTTGGAGGTGTATATCCGGCCTAAATAGAGGAGACAAGAGAGAAGGGAAAAGATTTTGTTGCTTTATCTTGTTTAACCTTGGAAGAGAAGTTTTCCAAGGTGTATATAAACAAACCAAAAGCCTCATAATTTTTCACTCCATTCTCTCTTTTCTTTGCTTCTAACCGCCGGCCAAACACACCCTTATTAGGGTTTACCTTTGATTTTCTATAAGCTATTTTAGATATAGTCCTAGCCCCTCTCTAGGGTTGTTGGGTAGATCTTCCATAGGCTTGAAAGGCTCGGTTCTGTTCGTGCTAGACTCACGATTAGCTCATCGTATCACGTGTGTACAAGATCGTGGTGTGATCTTATTTTAGATTACATCCTGGTTGTGTTCTTGATCTATTTTTACCGGTGATCATTCTGCTAAGGAAAAGGTATGTAACCCTAGTCTTGATTAATTATAATTGTGTTATTTAAAGATCTTGTTAATCTGCTTCCGCTGTATGCTCTTTGATCTATGTTAGGGTTTTTATAATTGTTATGATAATCATAAACCATCAGTGGCATCGAGAGCCGTTTTAACATGATTATAATTATCAAGATCTAAAGTTTTTTTAACTAATATTGATTTGTGTTAAAATTACATGTTGTTTTTAGGTTTTATAAAAATTAGGGGTTTTGTTTTTGTTTTTTTTTATTGTTTAAAAATGGCTTTGCCGTTTTTTATATATAAAAAAAAAAAAAAATTTTTGTAAACCCTAAAATTACATGGTAATTAACTTTAGATTTATGCATGAATTAATTGTTATGTCATGTGTGGTTACGATCCGTAGTAGTTTTTTAATTGTTAAGAGAATATGGAAGATCCCTAATAAACATGCATGTCTTTACGGATCATATAATTTTGATTGCTATTTGCTTTATTTGATTCAAAGTTTTAAAATTAGGGAAGACTTTTTATGTTAATAAAAACCCTAGATTTGATGTTCTTTGAATAAATTGTTATGCATGTGGCTATTTGATTTAGTTTTTTTTTGTACTACTTGTTTTCATGCGTTTTTAACATTGTATGTTGTAAACAAGGGTAATTATTTTTTAAGAAAAAATAATATGGACTAAATCCTATCAAAATTAATGAATTGTTTTGAGATCTAAATTACATATGATTTGTGTTGATTAGAATTGCAATAGCAACTTAACGGCCTACTCAATTTTGACAAACTATAAAGTGGGTATAACGCACCGCTGGTCAAGTACCCGGTTAAGGAAGGAGGTGCTATGCTTTTACGCTGACCAAATTCCCGGCTCGCCTGTGCGTCAAAATTGGAATTACCTACGGTTGTTATTGGTATAATTCTTTAAGGTTGTTTGGTTTAACCAATACCTCAACTTGCAAATATATGATGAACTTTTAGTCTCACCAAAAAGTTTACTAAACGTTTTATTAAACTTATGCTATGGAGATGTATGCATGCTTCTCCATACATGATTTTGACACCAAAATCTATACCCTAAAAATTTAAGTCATATGCCCTCTAATTGACGAACACTTGAAGTTACAATTGTCGTCATATAAGATATCGGACGATGTTGTAATGGAGAGAAAACTTCATGACTGAATAAGATTGCACATGAAGGTTTTACGTTCTTTAGATTAGTCGACTTAATTGAGTTACTCAGTGAGAACTGGAAACTTAAGGCATAAAGAAGGGATAAAACATGTTTACAATGCAAATGTTTTGGCAATGTAAATCCCTGACATATCTAGAAATTGCAATATGATTTGGCAATTATTGTTCGACAAGTTACTGTATTGAATACATTTGTCACTAGCAGATCAACTGATGTGATAAATCTATGTCAATATGGATTCTAGTTCTTCAAGGAAATACTATGGTTTTATTACCGGGGTAATTTTATTTTCTTGAATTTTATTATCAGAAATACTAATGTTTGAACTTATTTCTGTAGAAATGGCTCAACCCGAAAACAATCTGACAGTAAGCTCGGCGTTCAAAGCATTTTTTGAACGGCCTGAACTTACTGGCCCTAATTTCAATGATTGGTACCGCTCACTAAGAATTGTTCTGAGAGCAGCGGGTACCATCAATATCTTGGAAACTCCTTTTCCGGAGGATCTTGCTGAAGGAGCATCTGATGTGGAAAGGCTTCAACACGCCGCTAACGTTAAGAAGCACCATGAGGTGGCTGCTGTAATGTTAGGGAGAATGGCTCCATCACTTCAAAGGAAGTATGAGCTATTTCATCCTAAGCAGATGCTTGATGAACTCAAGGCAGTGTATGAAACGCCACAAGCTGTAGAGATCTATGATCTGGTTGATGCTCTACATAGTTACAAGCAAGCTCCTGGAAAGTCCGTAAGTGCACATTACATGGAGATGAGGGGTTATATGGAACAACTCATCGCACTAGGACAACCCTTCGATCATAATATGGCTATTAACTTGATCAATAGGTCCCTTAATAAGGACTTCGGTGATTTCGTTCGTAACTATAATATGCATTGCACGGGGAAGACAGTTAATGATTTGCATGCAATGCTCATTGACTTTGAAAAGGGTTTGAAAGATAAGGCACCCACTGCTACTCCTCAAGTACTTTATGTACAAAAGGGTAGAGTGTCGAAACCAAAACCGCAAGGGAATAAGAAGCAGAAAGGCAAAGGCAAGGTTGATAAGAGCAAGCAAGTTGTGACTACATCAAAACCGAAGCATAAGTTTGCTAAGAAATCTCTGAAAGATGAGACTTGTCACCACTGCAAGATGACTGGACACTGGAAGAGGAATTGCTCTCTCTATCTCCATGAAATGGCAGAACATAAGAAGAAGGTTGAGCAAGTTGCTGCAGCACAATCTTCAGGTAACTTATTTATGATAGAGTTATTTAATCTTTCATACAAATCAAACTCCTGGGTATATGATACGGGATGTGGTATTAATATTTGTAATACCCTGCAGGGATTTGAGTTGAAGAGGAGACTTACCTATGGGGAACAATTTCTGCAAGTGGGCAATGGCGCACAAGCAGCAGTTGAAGCTATAGGAATATTTAAATTAGTTTTACCTTCGGGTTTAGTACTGTCTTTAAATAATTGTCATTATGCACCTACAATTGTTAGGGGTGTTATTTCCTTTTCTAGTATGTTGGATCTTGGATTTACTCACACGATTGATAATAATAGAATTTCTGTTTTCAAAGATGGTCTATTCTATTTTGATGCAATTTCTGTGAATGGTGTTTTTGAAATTAACATGCATGATATAAATCCCAAGAGGAAAAATAATTCTATTTTTAGCATGAATAAGAAGAGTAAGTTAGACAAGAACTCTTCTTATCTTTGGTATTGTAGACTTGCCCACATTGGGAAGACTCGCATACAAAAGCTTCAACGTGATGGGCTTTTGGAAAGTATCAATGATGAATCATTTGATAAATGTGAATCTTGTATCTCTGGGAAGATGACCAAGAAACCTTTTAATAGCAATATTGAAAGGGCTACTGAACTACTTGGTTTGATACATACTGATGTGTGTGGACCACTTAGACATGTGTCGAGGAAAGGTGCTAGCTACTTCTTGACGTTTACGGATGATTATAGCCGTTATGGTTATGTTTATTTACTTAAGCATAAACATGAGGTATTTGAAACATTCAAAACGTTTAAAGCCGAAGTAGAGTTACAACTGGGAAAGAAGATTAAAGCTCTTCGTTCTGACCGTGGTGGTGAATATTTAAGTCAAGAGTTTAAAGATTATTTAAGTGAGAATGGAATTGTTTAGAAACTTACTTCTCCGTATACTCCACAACAAAATGGTGTATCTGAAAGGAGAAATCGTACATTATTGGATATGGTACGATCTATGTTTAATCTTACAACTTTACCATTATCTTTTTGGGATTATGCTCTTGAAACTGCTGTTCGTATTCTGAATATGGTTCCCACAAAGAAGGTTGATAAGACACCATATGAACTATGGCATGGCAAGAAGCCATATTTGTCTTATTTGAAAGTCTGGGGTTGTGAGGCGTATGTGAAACGTGACTCTGGAGATAAACTCCAACAACGCTCAGTAAAATGTATTTGAAAGTCTGGGGTTGTGAGGCGTATGGGTTACTACTTTTATTATCCGGCTGAGAACAAGATAGTTGTGGCTCGGTATGGAGACTTCCTTGAAAATGATCTTGTAAATCAAGAATTCAGTGGGAGAAATTATGATCTTGAAGAAATTCAAGAAGATACATTGCCTTCTGAAAATACTAGCGATGAAATTCCTGTAGAACCAGAAAGTCTGAGTGTTCCACCGGAATTAATTCCTCCACGTAGGTCACAAAGGATTATACGTGCGCCGGACAAACTATGTCTTTACATAGAGGATGATGAGGAGGAAGTAGGGGATCTTGGTGAACCTGCTAACTATCGATCCGCAATGTCTGATCCAGAAAAGTCAAAATGGATGGTTGCGATGAATGAGGAAATGAAATCCATGGAAATCAATGATGTTTGGATTCTTGTGGACGCACCTAAAAATGCTAAAGTAGTGAAAAATAGGTGGATCTATAAGAAGAAAACTGACATGGATGGCGATGTACAATCCTACAAAGCACGTTTAGTGGCTAAAGGTTTTACTCAAACTTTTGGCATAGACTACGAGGAGACATTCTCTCCTGTAGCAGACTTGCGAGCTATTAGGATTCTCATAGCTATAGCAGCATACTATGACTATGAGATATGGCAAATGGATGTTAAAACTGCCTTCTTGAACGGTCGCTTAGATGAAGACATCTATATGCAACAACCGGAAGGGTATGTTGATCCTAAATTTCCAAAACGCGTGTGCAAACTTCAAAGGTCTATTTATGGTTTGAAGCAAGCATCACGTCAATGGAATAAGCGATTTGATGAAGAAATCAAAAAGTTTGGATTTATTCAAAATCGTGATGAGCCATGTGTATACCGCAAAGCTAGTGGGAGTAATGTAGTGTTCCTAATTCTATATGTCGATGACATATTGATCATGGGAAGTAACATTCCAAGACTTAAGGAAGTTAAGGATTATCTTGGTAAATGCTTCTCTATGAAAGATTTGGGAGATGCTGCATATATTCTGGGAATTAAGATCTATCGAGATAGGAGTAGACGGTTAATTGGTCTTAGCCAAGATGCTTATATTGATAAGATATTGAAGAAATATAACATGCATAACTCTAAGAAAGGTTTCTTACCGATGGAGGTTAAGCATGAGTTAAGTCATGAGAAAGATGCATCATCACCTGAAGAGGTGGCTTACATGAAGAAGGTGCCTTATGCTTCGGCTGTAGGATCTATTATGTATGCTGTAAGATGCACAAGGCCCGATGTGGCGTTTGCTCAGAACTTGGTCAGTAGATACCAACAGAATCCAGGGTAGTCCCACTGGACTGCTGTTAAGCATATTTTGAAGTATTTGAGAAGTACGAAAGATATGTTTTTGGTATTCGGGGGTAAACCAGACACAGAATTGAATGTAACAGGATTCTGTGATGCGTCCTGGCAATGTGATAAAGACGATACGAAGTCTCAGACGGGTTACGTGTTTGTCATCAATGGAGGAGCAATTGACTGGAAGAGCAGTAAGCAGAAAACCATTGCTATGCATGCGACTCAATCTGAGTACATGGCCGCTTCAGAAGCTGCAATGGAAGCTGTTTGGATTAGGAAGTTTATTGGAGATCTTGGAGTGATGCCTTCAATTAAAGAACCTATGGATATATATTGCGACAACTCTGCGGCAATAATATTCGCCAATGACCCTGGAGTCATGAAGGGCGCCAGACACTTTAAACGTAGATATCACTACGTTCGAGAACAAGTGGAAGCTCGAGAAATAAAATTAATAAAAGTTCACACAGATGATAACGTAGCTGATCCTTTTACTAAGGCTTTGTCTAGGCCAAAGGTAGTTAAGCATGCCAAGGCAATTGGGCTGCAACTAGCTAGCGAATTCATGCTATAAATCTATTGATTAGTATTTGGATAAAGGATGTAAGACATTATTGAATTGATGAAATAAAGATTGGATTTCGTTTATTTGTCTGTTATTTGATTTTGTATCCTATTTTACATGTTTTAATCCATGAGCATTTTGATGTTTCTAAATGTCCGTTGTCGATTAATAATATGGGAGTATTATTAAATTAAGACAATTCAAAATAGTGACAGAGTATACTTGAAAGTATATTGGTCAATTTTGTATGATATTTGATGGATCAAATATTGGACTTATCCCAACTATGTGATTTTACTTTATGGATCTTTGTCATTAAGTAAATCATAAACAGTTATCCTTAGACCTGAGATGCCAGAAAACTGCATTGAATATAGTGCATTTCTGTAAGGTAACCTAACGCTAAACGTAACTGGTAGTCATAAGGGTTATTTTCGGAAGTGTTGCGAAGTTCATGTGTTTTGCTTGTAGTCGAAATGGGATTCGTTTCCTTCAAATTTATTTTGAAGTATAAATACAACTGGGCCCCTCGGGGGAGTAGTAAGATGTTTGTGTGGCCACACCCAAATGTGTTTTGGTAATCTTGCTATATCGGTAAACGAGAAACAGAATAGTTAATGAAGGAATGACTGAGATCCATATCCTTATTAACAATGTATTTGAAATGAGAGGATAATAATAATGATTATATATCATTAAAAGGTTTTGTCCAGGAAGCCTTACTCGAGTTGTACTAGTGACATTGTTAGTGTAACTAGACGCTAATCAATGTGATCACGACATTCGAATTTTGTCCAAGTGGGAGCTGCAAGTTTATGGACTTTAAAATCGATAGTCGTGTGATAGGATCGAACTCGAGATCACGGGATTGCACACATTACGTGAAGAGTTAATTTATTTATTAAATATATTTATTATATTTATTAAATCAAACTGTAGCTAACGATCGTTAAGTAATTAAAAGTTAAGTATTAAACGGTCGTTATAGAAGGTTAAAGAAGCTAAAAGAAGGAGTCGGAAAAGTTCCGGAAACCTCTTTTGGAGGTGTATATCCGGCCTAAATAGAGGAGACAAGAGAGAAGGGAAAAGATTTTGTTGCTTTATCTTGTTTAACCTTGGAAGAGAAGTTTTCCAAGGTGTATATAAACAAACCAAAAGCCTCATAATTTTTCACTCCATTCTCTATTTTCTTTGCTTCTAACCGCCGGCCAAACACACCCTTATTAGGGTTTACCTTTGATTTTCTATAAGCTATTTTAGATCTAGTCCTAGC
Organism: Glebionis coronaria; assembly: GCA_025667525.1. Lineage (NCBI taxonomy): Eukaryota > Viridiplantae > Streptophyta > Magnoliopsida > Asterales > Asteraceae > Glebionis > Glebionis coronaria. The sequence continues at coordinate 3,444,571 of CM046879.1, read as the reverse complement.
CCCTCTCTAGGGTTGTTGGGTAGATCTTCCATAGGCTTGGAAGGCTCGGTTCTGTTCGTGCTAGACTCACGATTAGCTCATCGTATCACGTGTGTACAAGATCGTGGTGTGATCTTATTTTAGATTACATCCTGGTGGTGTTCTTGATCTATTTTTACCGGTGATCATTCTGCTAAGGAAAAGGTATGTAACCCTAGTCTTGATTAGTTATAATTGTGTTATTTAAAGATCTTGTTAATCTGCTTCCGCTGTATGCTCTTTGATCTATGTTAGGGTTTTTATAATTGTTATGATAATCATAAACCATCAGTTTTTAATCGTTCTAGGAGGGATTAATCGATGATTAATCGGATTGGTATTTTTAGCAAATTTGGGGACCTTCGTCTATAACTCACAAAGCAACAAACTTGATTACTGATATAACGCCACCTGACAACTAATGACATGGACCCAGATGAGCCCGGTGTGTATGATACGATGGACGTGAAGTCCAGAACAACTATATCGATCACTTGTGACCCTTTGACCACAAGTATCAAAAAACATCATAGAATTCTAAGATAAAATAAATTACCAACAGGATTGGCATCACTGTGACTCAAGTCTTCCATTTCGTTACCACTATTCAGAGACTTGAATACACCAGTGCGATGCACAACGGTTGATTCTGAATGTTTATGTTACACGCGATTTTTTGTGGCATGAAATTATATCCTATAGAGTGAGTTGATATAACACACTAATCACATGAGTCAATCTTTTTTCTGAACGTTTGTTCTAAACTCATATGAAAGTTAACCTGAAATCATATTGCTCATTTAATCTTTTTTTCAACTACATGTTGCGTTCGTAATGAATATTTAGACATTTTATAAATAAATTTATTAATTTATTGTGTAGTAGAAACTCAACTTTGTAACCAAAATCTTTCTTTCTTAAGTATTAAGTATAACTGTTGTTTTTCATGCCAAGATCCAAATAATGTGTAATAAACAAATCTCGAATTTACGGTCCTAATGAATTTTAAAAGTTTATGGCATATTTTTTTTGGTGAATGCTTTGTGCTTGGGTGTTCATGTAACCTGATTGATTAGGTCTCGATGACATATGGTTAAGTCGGACCACTCTAAATCCTATAAGCGTAGCGACGACTTGAAAAAATCATACCCGGGTACTGTATGTTTTTTTTCCTAGAAGAGATGTAATATGTTAAATGAGCGGGGTTGAATCGTGTCTTAAAACATTATTGGAGTAATATTTAGTATGATTTAATACAAAGGTATTTTGAAGATTAAATGAACTGATATGATGTGTTCTTTTGTTCTTTGTTTGAATAATGTTTTGTCAAGATTTTATGGTTAAGGATAACGTAGTATTGGTCAAGGAAAAAGATTCCTATAAACCCTTAGTTTACCATAGACTCAACCAACCAATTACAACCATCTATTATTATCATGTAACAAAAAAACTCATTTTTTAAAAATTAAATATCTTACAAACCGTTGATCGTTACGTAAAACAAAACATATCATCGCGACGAGAATTAAATCATCTATCTATCGAGGGGCACATGTATATACTTTCGACAAACTTTTTTTTCGACTTTTTTTCTTAAGTCACGTCTAGAGAGAATCATATATGATTTGTCACGAAACATATATGATTCTCAGAAAATCATATATGATTCATATCACGAATTTTACCTAATTTTACCAAGTACCTAATTTTACCAAGTACCTAATTCATATCACGAAACATATATGAATCATATATGATCGTATTGACCCTTCTACCAAGTACCTAATTTTGATTGTGTTAAAAAGCGTTTGATTTTTTTTATCCAGAGTCTATTATGACCCGGATAATAAAGATCTTAACTCGGGTTTGTCGACTTTTATACTCAACCACTACAACAATCCAGCCCTTCCCCATCGGGGTTTTCCCCAGCGACATGATGTCGCTGGGGAAACGACGCTAAACGACAAAAACTTTCTGACGTGGGAAACTTTCTCGTAAAAATTTTGACCAAAAAATAAAGAAAAGTTTCCCCAGCGACATGTCGCTGGGGAAACTTTTTAGGGTTCCCTCCAAAGATTTTTCGTTAACGCGCCTATTTTACAAAAAACGAACAAATCTTTCCCCAGCGACATGTCGCTGGGGAAACGTTGACTTCTATTTGACCACCAATTTTCAAAGAATGTGTAATGTTTATATAATATTTTAGTAAATATATTATATATATTAAAAAATATAGTTATTAAAATTTAAAATAGTATATCTCTTTTTATGATAAAAAAAAGTGAGACAAATGGTTAATTTTCCCGCTAATGTTATCCCGCCAATGTTTTCCCGCCAACATTTTGCCCGCCAAAAGTTAACATTCACTGATAATTGTTAACACTCATTGTTAATATTAATTAAAAATTGTTAACATTCATTGAGGCTTACAAACAGACACGCCTAAACCTAACTTTATTCTACACGGACACTTAAACACGCGCTTAATTAAACATGGATATTAAACCGATAATAGACTCATAAACACGAAAACAGATACATCATAAACTAGTTCAAACGAATGTTCCCCATGTCATCGTAAAGGTCGTGAAGTAGTGCAGCTGAATCCAATGTGTGCCTATCGGAGTTGCGGTACAAATCTATCGTACGCTCAAGTACCATTATCATTCCATTCAAGCGCACACAGTTTGCACACGCTGAAGAGCTTGGAGAAGAAATTGGAATCATTGAAGGTCTGGTAGAAGAGCTTGGAGGAGAAAAGCTCGTTGAAGGTCTTGAAGAAGAGCTTGGAGGAGAAAAGCTCATTGAACCTCCAAGAGAATTGATTAGTAGTCGGACACGTTCGTCTTTCCATAAAAAAAAATTTGCATCCATATGAAACTAGAGGTTGAACCCGTGAACGTGGACAAGCATAATACAGTCTACCAAAGTTTTCAGTTGTCCACGATTCTCGAAGAACTACATCTCCATGTCCACACCTGCACAGAAAAGCTTCATGCTTCAACATGTACATAATAACAATTTGTTTATGATGATAAATGTGTGTGATCTGCTGGTGGTTGTGATGATAAGGAGTGTGTGTGGTTCTATTTTTATGCTAAAAAAGTGAGGGAAATTGTTAACATTTTCCCTCCAATGTTTTCCCTCCAATGAACATCTAATACGTTGAACCTCTAATGTTGAACCCTATCTAATACGTTGAACCTCCAATGATGAACCCTATAAAATACATTGAACCTCTAATGTTGAACCATATCTAATACATTGGACCTCTAATGATGAACCCTATCTAATACACTGAACCTCTAATGATGAACCATATCTAATACATTGAACCTATAATGTTGAACCATATCTAATACATTGAACCTCTAATGATGAACCCTATCTAATACATTGAACCTCTAATGTTGAAACCTATCTAATACATTGAACCTCTAATGATGAACCCTATCTAATACATTGAACCTCTAATGATGAACCCTATCTAATACATTGAACCTCTAATGATGAACCCTATCTAATACATTGAACCTATAATGATGAACCCTATCTAATACATTGAACCTCTAATGATGAACCATATCTAATACATTGAACCTCTAATGATGAACCATATCTAATACATTGAACCTATAATGTTGAACCATATCTAATACATTGAACCTATAATGATGAACCCTATCTAATACATTGAACCTCTAATGTTGAAACCTATCTAATACATTGAACCTCTAATGATGAACTCTATCTAATACAATGAACATCTAATGTTGAACCTTATCTAATTCAATGAACCTCTAATGATGAACCCTATCTAATACATTGAACCTCTAATGATGAACCCTATCTAATACATTGAACCTCTAATGATGAACCCTATCTAATACATTGAACCTCTAATGATTAACCCTATCTAATACATTGAACCTCTAATGTTGAAACCTATCTAATACATTGAACCTCTAATGATGAACCCTATCTAATACATTGAACCTCTAATGATGAACCCTATCTAATACATTGAACCTCTAATGATGAACCATATCTAATACATTGAACCTATAATGATGAACCATATCTAATACATTGAACCTCTAATGATGAACCCTATCTAATATATTGAACCTCTAATGATGAACCATATCTAATACATTGAACCTATAATGTTGAACCATATCTAATACATTGAACCTCTAATGATGAACCCTATCTAATACATTGAACCTCTAATGTTGAAACCTATCTAATACATTGAACCTCTAATGATGAACCCTATCTAATACAATGAACCTCTAATGTTGAACCCTATCTAATTCAATGAACCTCTAATGATGAAACCTATCTAATACATTGAACCTCTAATGATGAACCCTATCTAATACATTGAACCTCTAATGATGAACCCTATCTAATACATTGAACCTCTAATGATGAACCCTATCTAATACATTGAACCTATAATGATGAACCATATCTAATACATTGAACCTCTAATGATGAACCCTATCTAATACATTGAACCTCTCATGATGAACCATATCTAATACATTGAACCTATAATGTTGAACCATATCTAATACATTGAACCTCTAATGATGAACCCTATCTAATACATTGAACCTTTAATGTTGAAACCTATCTAATACATTGAACCTCTAATGATGAACCCTATCTAATACAATGAACCTCTAATGTTGAACCCTATCTAATTCAATGAACCTCTAATGATGAACCCTATCTAATACATTGAACCTCTAATGATGAACCCTATCTAATACATTGAACCTCTAATGATGAACCCTATCTAATACATTGAACCTCTAATGATGAACCCTATCTAATACATTGAACCTATAATGATGAACCCTATCTAATACATTGAACCTCTAATGATGAACCCTATCTAATACATTGAACCTCTAATGATGAACCCTATCTAATACATTGAACCTCTAATGATGAACCCTATATAATACGTTGAACCTCTAATGTTGAAACCTATCTAATACGTTGAGCCTCTAATGTTGAACCATATCTAATACATTGAACCTCTAATGATGAACCCTATCTAATACATTGAACCTCTAATGTTGAAACCTATCTAATACATTGAACCTCTAATGATGAACCCTATCTAATACAATGAACCTCTAATGTTGAACCCTATCTAATTCAATGAACCTCTAATGATGAACCCTATCTAATACATTGAACCTCTAATGATGAACCCTATCTAAGATAAGGAAACTTTCCCCAGCGACATTTCGCTAGGGAAAGTTTTGACAACTTCTTATCCTCAAACACTTTACAGAAACTTCACTTAACTCATCTCTTTTTCTCTTCTCTCAAACAAGCTGCGATTTTCACCACCAATCATCACCACCATTCATTTACACCACCAATCATCGCCACCATTCATCACCACTACCACCATTCATCACCATTTACGCCATCCCCATCACCACTAGTCCATCGTCACCACCAATCCATCAACACCAACCCGGCCACCACCACCACCAATCCGCCACTCCGCCACCAATCCATCTTTAATAATTGATAAAAAGTAATGTATTGTTTAATTTTTATTTCAGATTTTTACATTTTGATTTTATATTTTAGTTTTGATTTTATAATTGATATTGTAATTGATAATTAGTGTTTTGTTTAATTTTGTTTTATGTTTTTGAGCCCGACTGTTGCGGAGCCCCGACCACAGCCGATCCCGACCTCAGCCGACCAAGCCCGCCACCGTTCGTGGTTTTAAAGGTTTTAATTTTGTTTAATTTTGATTTTAATTTTGTTTTATGTTTTTGGTTTTAAAGGTTTTAATTGATGACTAAAATGAGTTTCTTTTATGTTATTGTAGCCCCGACCACAGCCCAAGGCGCAGCCCCGACCACCAACGGACCACCACAAATAAAAAGTATGTTTTTTTTATCATTTTGGTTTCCCCAGTGACATGTCGTTGGGGATTTATAAGCTTGTTAATTTCCGTTAAACGTAAATCCAAACACTCTTTAACTGTGCAAAACGCAAACCCAAACACTCGCTATGTTGCTTATCAGCTTATCCGAATAAGCTGTTTTCAAACAGCTTATCCTGATAAGCTTATCAGGATAAGCTGTTTGAAACAGCTTATCCCGATAAGCTTAGCGGAATAAGCTGTTTGAAAACAGCTTATTCTGATAAGCTTATCAGGATAAGCTGTTTTCAAACAGTTTATCCTGATCAGCTTATCCGAATCAACTGTTTTCAAACAGCTTGTCCTGATAAGCTTATCAGGATAAGCTGTTTGAATACAGTTTATCCCGATAAGCTTATCCGAATAAGCTGTTTGAAAACAGCTTATCCAGTTGTTTTCAAACAGCTTATCCTGATAAGCTTATCAGGATAAGCTGTTTGAAAACAACTTATTCTGATAAAATTTATCAGAATAAGCTGTTTGATATAAATGTTTTATTGAATTAAACCTTAGGAATGTTTTAGGATTTTAGCGATTAATTTCAGAAAATTCCCGTCTGAAATTGATCAACCTATAGAAAACCCGTCCGAAGTTAATTTAATAGGAATTAACTTCGGAAAGTCCCCTATTCGGGACTGCTTTTTGATTGTTTTGTCTCTTTAGGATATGAATGCGTATAACTGGTTTACTATTTGAGATGATTTCGACAGTGTTTCTCCTTTACTCCTACGAATATGTCTTTGAACACATATTTGGGGAGTTGAGGGGAAATGCTGCCGAAATTTTCTCAAATAGTAAATCGGTTATACGCATTCATATATAAGACGAAGCATCAAAGAGTGGGTTAGGATTGCCTTCCATAGTTGCACTAGGTTAACAAAACATCTTGGATTGCTTCCCATAATTGCCTTCCATGTAATAATAACTAAATATACGGATAAAACGCAGTTATGGTATTCGCTGATAAGAGTTGGATAAAAAAACCGAAACTTTCCAAAGAATTTAATGACGGTCTTACAAAGTTCGTCAATCATTGCCGGCCGTTGGTGAATTTTACGGGGAAAATTAGATGTCAATGCAAAAAATGTCGAAATGTATTATGGAAACCCATCGATTAGATTGGATAGGAAATTTCTATAAACGGGTGGGACCCACTTTATACCACATGGCTCAAACACGGTGAACCGGCTCCACGTGCGCCAGTGATAGATAACCTAGGAGAACCTATGATGAGTGACATGACAACGTTACTCGATGATTTTAGCTACATTCCTTCGAATGAACCAACACAAGGAGATAATATTGGTGAGACTAGTAACCAACCGACTCAACCGCCTCAAGCCACTCGTACCGAGTTTGAAGAGTTGTATGCAATTGCCAACGAAGCGCTGTATGATGGTTGTGAACATGTGTCTCGACTAGACTTTATGGCAAAATTTACCTATTTTAAGGCTAAAGGAAAAATGCCAGATTCTTTATTCAATGAAATATTAGAGTTTCTCCGATATATGTTACCCGATAGTAAAGGATTCAAGTTCCCACTGAACTACTATGAAATAAAGAAGACATTTAAAACGATCGGGTTAGGTTACGAGTCGATACATGCTTGTGAACACGACTGCTGCTTGTATTGGGAGGATAATAACAATCTGCAATTCTGTCCGGTGTGTAAAACGAGTAGATGGAAAGACACTAACACACCGGGGAAGAAAGTTCCTAGGAAGGTGTTGCGTTACTTTCCTATCATTCCTAGACTACAACGTTTGTACAAGTCTAGACACACTGCAAAAGACATGACTTGGCATGCTACTGGAAAGTGTGCGGAGCCTGGTAAGATGCAACACCCGGTTGATGGCGCGGCTTGGAAGAAGTTTGACTTGAAGTATCCAGAGTTTGTAGCAGAACCAAGAAATGTTCCACTAGGGTTGTGTGCTGATGGTTTCAATCCGTTCGACAACCTTAGTCAGACCTACAACATGTGGCCGGTGGTATTGACAACATACAATCTGCCTCCTTGGTTATGTATGAAAGAAAGTAACTTTATCTAACGTTGTTAATTCCTGGCCCTAAATCCCCGGGCAAGGACATTGATATTTACTTGCAGCCTTTGATTAAAGACCTGAAGACTTTGTGGCACAAGAACGGTGTTGATACTACAAACATTATTTCACAAAAGCAGTTCAAGATGAGAGCGATGCTTTTATGGACCATAAATGATTTTCCTGCTCGAAGTAGTTTGTCTGGGTGGAGTGGGCAAGGTTACTATGCATGCCCTACATGTAACCTAGAAACTCCATCTATTCCTGTCACAAGCAAAACAGCTTATGTTGGCCATAGAAGATGGTTAAAGAAGCCCCATAAATGGAGGAGTTCACGTGCTGACTTCAATGGCCAAACTGAACAGAAAGATCCACCTAAAGATTATAACCAGCCGGATATAATCAAAGCGCAACATGCTAGATTGCTAAGGCGTACGCCGGGTAAACATCTGAAACATGGGGGTGTGAAGATTTCCCGCAATGTTACAGTCGAGCTTAACTCGACTAAACGGTCTATTTTTTACGAGCTTGAGTATTGGCCTTTTATTTCACTAAGACACAATTTAGACATCATGCATATCGAAAAAAATGTGTTGGAGGCCATCTTGAACATTTTGTTAATGAATGACAAAAGTAAAGACACCGCAAAAGCAAGACAAGACTTGAAAAAGATGGGCATTCGAAGACCTTTGTGGCTAACCGTAAACCACAAGGGGAAGACTGTGAAGCCCCAGGCTGCGTATTCTTTAACACCAGAGAACCGAAAAAAGTTTTGTCAGTACATCAAAAGTGTTAAACTACCAGATGGGTTCGGATCATGCTTCAAGCACAAAGTGACCGATAATGATACAAATATAACGGGCCTGAAGTCTCATGACTTTCATATAATGATGCAACGTTTACTTCCTTACGTACTTCAAAATTACTTGCCCGAACATATTGCAAAACCAATAATCAATCTGTGTTCCTTGTTTAAGCAACTCTGCTCTACAACTTTGATGGAGGAGGACATGTTGAAAGCTTCGGTCAAGGTGGTTGAAATTCTATGCAAGCTTGAGCGCATATATCCTCCTGCTTTCTTTGACATTATGATTCGCTTGCCCATCCATTTAGCTCTAGAGGCTCTTGAAGGCGGGCCTATTCAACCCCGGTGGATGTATCCATTTGAAAGATTCATGAAGAAGCTAAAAGGTTATGTAAGAAATAAAGCTAAGCCGGAAGGTTCGATCGCGGAGGGTTATGTTGCAGAAGAAGCATTGACTATAAGTTCTCAATATTTTCGGGGTGTTACCACGAAATTTAATCGTCCCGATCGTAATGTGGACCCCCCTCCCTCAACGTGTAAGTTTCAGGTGTTCTGATCGGTATGCAAGCCGATTGGTTTACTGTCCTTTCCTTATTTTCCTACCGAGGAGTACAAGAAAGCGAGATGGTATGTACTTAACAACAGTCCTGAGATCGACACGTACCAAGACCAGTTCCGGAGGTACGCGTTTTTTAATTTTGTAACTTTTTTTCTTAACTTATCATTTCGACGACTTATTCTAATAGCATGAACGTTTTTCAGGTTATTTCCAAAAAAAGACATGCTAGAAGAATTCCCCTACTGGTTTAAGTCGCTGGTAAACTAACACTTATTTTGTGTACTTAAGTGTAAAAATAACAATATCATATTTCTAGTTTTCTATCTAATCCTATCTTCTTAATAGATCTTTGAACGTCATGCACAAAATCCCCAAGACCCAGAGTTTAGCCCAACCAGCGAGTTATTCGCTTTGGCTAATGGACCATCAAGGGCTCCAATGTCAGTAAACTGTTGCGTAGTAGATGGTGTGAGGTATGTCGTGCAGAGCCGCGATGAACATCGCGTAACTCAAAATAGCGGCGTTTATTCGACTGATCCTGACGGGAAAACTAACACTTATGGTCGGCTTCAAGAAATCCTCGAGTTTGACTATTTGTCGTTTAAAGTTGCGTTGTTCAAAGTTAAGTGGTTCGACACTCGCAACACCGTTGGTAGAGTCAAGAAACTTATCGTTAGAAATGGAATGACACAAATCGTCGGCTCTGGTGAGTGGTGGAAAAGTGAACAATACATCCTCGCAAAATAAGTCAAACAAGTCTTCTACCTTGTAGATCCAGCCAAACCCAACGTGAAGGTCGTCGAACATGTTAATCATAAAAAGTTTTTGAACAACGGTGTAATCGTGGTAGAGAACGAACCTGATATTATACATTTGGACAACTCATCTGATCTCCCACCTTCTACTAGTGATCTCCCACCTTCTACTAGTGATCTCCCACCTTCTACTAGTGATCTCCCACCTTCTACTAGTGGGAATGACTTCGGTAATTACACCTTCTATATAGATTTGCATATAGATGGTGAATCAACGGAGGTTGACGCACCACCAGATAATGATGATGTTCCTAACGAAGACGATGATGATGAAGACCCCCTTCCTCATGATTTAGCAGATTCTGTTGTTGAAGACCTCATCAAAGATGATGATGGTGTTGAGAAATTTTATTCTAGTGACGAAGAAGATTAACTTTGTGTTGTAACTTGTAAAATACACTTATATATTTGAATGAATGAATGAATGAAATTATTGTGGATTGTTTAAATGTGTAAATTTATTTTGATATTTAGATTTGTGCATGCTTGTATTATTTTGTTCATGAATTTCTACATGTTATGCTAATTGTACCTGTATACAGATGACTGATGTTGCACGGGGACACGGCGGGGACAGTGGTGGCGAGGATCCTTCACGTCCACGTCCTCCATCATTCGGTTGCGGGGGTTGCTTCGTCAACTGGGGTAAGAATTTCTGGATTATTGTAATATAAATTTGATACACATATTTAACTTGTTTGCCTTAACTTTTATGACTTTATCACTCACTTGATTTTGCAGGAAAAGGAAAGAAAAAGCCCAATTTGGGCGGGAGGAGAGCCGGCAGGCAGAATACCCGGGAGAAGACCCGCTGCCTGAAATTACTGGATGCGGTGGCCGAGAATCACAACCGGCCGGTCGAGATCGACTTTGTAGCCGATAGAGGTGACCTTGTTATACCTGTCGGCCCCTACTCAGATCATTAGGGAAACTTATTCGGGTGTGTCATTAGGGAAATACCTTTGTATTACCCTTCATGGAGCAAGGTCCCCGAAGGGCACAAGGCGGCGGCCCGGGCAGCTATTGGGGTAAGTTATCATTTTATATTTATTTAATTATCATGTTCATTTATTTAATTGTATATATTTATTTAAATTTGTTTTTTTATTTATATCATATAAATAAATAAACAAATTTAAATAAATATATAAATTATATTTCTAACTCCATTTTTAATGTGTTGTATTGTGTATATTTATTTACATTCGTTTATTTATTTATATCATATAAATAAATAAACAAATTTAAATAAATATATAAATTATATTGCTAACTCTGTTTTTAATGTGTTGTATTGTGTATATTTATTTAAATTCGTTTATTTATTTATATCATATAAATAAATAAACAAATTTAAATAAATATATAAATTATATTTCTAACTCTGTATTCAATGTGTTGTATTGTATATATTTATTTAAATTCGTTTATTTATTTATATCATATAAATAAATAAACGAATTTAAATAAATATATAAATTATATTTCTAACTCTGTTTTCAATGTGTTGCATTTGATTGCAGAAAAAATATGATCTCGCGCCGCACATGAGCACCCCTCGGTGGAAGAGTATTTATGATACCATTAATGCACAGCTACAAAAATCATACAACACCAGCAAGGCTAGTCTGAAGCGAGATTACTGTGTAAAAAACCCCGAGACTGGAGAATACGATGTGGATCAAATTAGGCGGAACAGACCCGACGAGCACACACCTGAAGAGTGGGAGAAACAGATAGCGTTTTGGACTGACGAAGCTAACAAGAAGCGATCCTCAACAAACAGCCAAAATCGGTCCAAGGCAACACTTATCTCCCGACATGGTTCTCGGTCGATCCCTCGCACTCGACAGCTCATGGTAATTATTATTATTATTATTATTGATTTTACATTATTATGGTTTTTTTATTTTTTTTATTTTATTATTATTATTATTGTTTTTTATTTTTATTATTTTATTATTATCATTATTGATTTTACATACATATTATTATTGCCGCATTTAATTAGATTGATCTTACTTACGTGTGTATGTACAGCAAAAGGCGTCCGAAACCCAACATGAGCCTACAGAGATCGACATGTTCTATCGTCTGCATACGAATTCAGATGGTGTATTTATAGATGAGCAGTCTCTCGAGTTGTATGTAAGTATTCTTTTCAAAACACACTTTAATGAATCATTGATTAATAATCTAGCAACCCGACTAATATATTTACTATCTTGTGTTATTGTCACCACAAAGGATCAGATGAGGGAGCTAGAGGCGACGGGTGAGCACACCACTGCCGAGATCAACAGGATGGTGCGAGGAGGCAAGTTTCGCGGCCACCATCCTGGCGTGGGTATGGTATTGCCGGGATACACCAGTACTCCCTCGTGCTTTTCGCCACCACCCCCTGAGACTCGTCGGGATCGGGATGTTGATTTCATGATGGGCCTGCTGAGAAACGACGACAGGTATGGCGATCTTTTTGCGAGATATGAGAGTGGTGGTGCCAGCGGGAGTGGGAGTCGCCCGGGTGATGATGCTGGTGCCAGCGGAAGCGGGAGTCGCCCAGGTGATGATGCTGAGGATCAGGAGGGTGGCGAGGATGGTGGCCATGACGCGAGCTAGTCGTGTCATATATGTGTTTGTTAGTATGGTACATAGTTTCTTTATGTTCATCTTGACTTGTTTCCCTATTATCCTAAATTAGAACGCTTGTTTCCCTAGTATCCTTAACTATCCCGACTTATTCCTAGTATCCTTGACTAAATTAGAACGTTATATTATATTTTGGTGCAAGTTTGAACTTATTACGCGTTTGTGTTGATTTGTATTTCAAGTTTACTTTATATGTGTCTTTTGGTGAGCAAATACAGGTTTTTGTTACAGGTTTTGGTAGATTTTTTCCGGAAAAATCTAGAAAACGCCTGCTGTGCAGGCAATTTAAAAAAAAAACCTGCAGACTCTTCCCCAACGACATGTCGCTGGGGTAAGTCACTGGGGATACTTTTAACAACTAGCATACCCCAGCGAATTTTCCCCAGCGAAATGTCGCTGGGGGAACCTATCCCCAGCGACATGTCGCTGTGGAAACCCCAAAATTATCGCTGGGGTAGGGCGCGAATGTTGTAGTGAACGCTCGTCGCAGCTGAGCGTGAGTCAATTCGATCGAGTCATTGGGTTCCGGGTTTGGTCAAAGGGTCAATACGATCGATTTACCGTGTCACAGGTTCGAACACCAAGTCAACTCGGTCCAGTTACCGAGCACAGGTGCGAACACCTGTTCAACCTGTTCGACTCACCGGGTTACCACTTCGACCACCGGGTCTTATCATACCACTAACTATATATCGCTAACCAGTTTCCGGATCACGGGTTCGATAACTAGGTCAATTACCATATCGTTATTTAGATGTCACTACGCAATTTCGCCACTACGCGCGGGTACAGTCTATTAAATGCTGGGACATTATTTTTGTTAGTACTTCTTCAATTATTATTATTATGTATATAACAAAGGGTGATGTGTAAGCTATTGAACAAGGGATCCGTTGAATGCATTGCAGGCTTTTGTTTTTGAAGTTTGATCTGTTGACATGGAAGTGACATGACGATCTATTGAACTCAAAAAAACTTCATGCATTGGAGATGCCCTTAACAAGTGTTCGTAAATTTAGAGCTTGGCTCGGCTTGAAAAGCTTGAATGTGTGAAATTTTGTTACCTTTAACATAAACATATGTATAAAGTAAAAGAAACATAAACCGTAACAGAATACCAAATTCGATTCATTTAACATTAATAAAACTATCATTCTTACAAAAGTTTTGTAGAAGATTTGTAGGCCTGCACTTGCTGCATTGAACAAACTACAGAGACCGTGTTTTGCAAATTATACAAAAAAGATAGTAGTAAACTGAACAGTCATATCCGCTCTTTTTTACACCTTGCGCATACAAAAATCATATAAAACGCAGATCTAAAAGGCTCCATTCATCCGTACAGATATCTCCAACAACGACCTATTAACCGAAATCTTACTCTCACTTGTTTTCTTTAAATCCGTATCCAAACAGTGGTTATCTCTTATTAAAGACACTCCTTTCACTTTTCGCCGGAGCCAGTTCCCTAACATCGATTCTCCTTGTGGCATGTTTCTCTTGTTGGAATAAATCTCTTGATTCTTGGATCGAAATGAATAAATGCTCGATTCAAAGTATACCAAATATAATATTGTATTATATATCTGTTTTGAAACAATCAAATATATCATCATCTTTGTTCTTTACAAATGCTAATCTATTTATACAAATCTAATCGGTGCAAGTGAAACGACATGATGGTTCGTTTTGTGCCTGTTGACTTTTTGTAACCGTCATGTGTAACTGCTTTTTGTGTAACTGCCATTTTCCAGCGGATTGTGATTATCTTTGATGGGTTTGACCCGGTTTGACCCAATATTCTCCTCCGTAATCACAAACGCTGCGTCTTGTCTTCAAAGTAGTGTTGGTTCAGTATCAGTGTCGTAGACGAGGTGAGATTCTTCTTGCTTGTATTTATTGTTTTTCCACTTCGTGCATTTTTTCGCGAAGTGTCCGTGCTCACCACATTCATAACACCTGATCTTGCTTTTATCTTGAGTTCCTTGACTCGTACTTGCTCTGCGTTCATTTGGATTATCTTGCCATTTCATGCTTTCCTTGCTTTCTTTGTTTAAGCCTTTATGTCGCCATTTTCCATAGTTCTTGTTGTTTGAACTTGCCATGAGAAGCTTGTCTTGATCATTTGCCTCTAGTGTGTCTTGGCTCTTGATTCGTTCTTCATAGGCTGTTAATCTTCCAACGGCTTCTTCGAATGACATTTCGTCTAGGTCTTGATATTGCTCTATGGTTGCTACGATCGGTAAAAATTTCTTTGGAGCGGAGTTAAGTAGTTTCCTTACTAGTATCTTATCTTCCAAAGTTTCTCCAAGTCCGTTAAACTTGGCCTTCATACTACTTAACTTTCCTCCGAAATCGCTTACTTTTTCGTTAGGCTTTATCCTTAGCGTCTCTAGTTCACTCCTCAATGTTTGTAGTCGTGCTTTTTGAACAAGATCGGCTCCTAAATTCTTGACTCTGATTGAGTCCCAAACTTCCTTTGCAGTGGAGTATTGTGCAACTTGCATTAACATATCTTGCGACAATGTTTGAAAGATTATCGCCTTTGATGTGTTTTCTTTCTTTTCGTTTGTTGTTGCTCCTTCTTTTGCAACTATAGTTTCCCAAATGCCATACGCCTTCATTATTGTTTCCATCATCAATGCCCATGTTGTGTAGTTCGAGTCGGTCAATTTTGGACATTGTAGCGAAACATTTCCTAGTTCTCGAACCGATGTGTTGTCGTTCTTGTCGGTTTCTACCATGCTTGCTTGCTTCTTATAATAAGAACCAAGATGGTTTTGATTTTCTTTCTTTATTGTTGTTTGGGCTACTACCCGGTAATCTTGCAGTCTAGGCTACGACCTAGTTTTATTTGGGCTACAACCCAATAATCTTTCTGTTTAGGCTACGACCTAATTTTATTTGGGCTACTACCTAAAAATCTTTCTGTTTAGGCTACGACCTAATTTTGTTTGGGCTACTACCCAAAAAGTCTTGCTGTTTAGGCTACGACCTAATTTTGTTTGGGCTACTACCCAAAAAGTCTTGCTGTTTAGGCTACGACCTAATTTTGTTTGGGCTACTACCCAAAAAAAACTTGCTATCTAGGCTACAACCTAGTTTTATTTTCTTGCTAAATATTGATTGGTTTTAAATGGTTTAATCAATATCGTGTTTTTGATCAAAATGATCCTTGCTATTTTGTATTTGTTAAAAGCGAAAAGATTTTTTCCTTTTAAATAAAAAATACAAAATTTTATTCTATTTACTTTTACTTTTTTTATTTACTTTCCTATATGTATTTTTCAAAAGCCAAAAAAATACTAACCTAAATATAAAGGAATGAAAAATAAAGTAAAAGGATGAAAGATGGTTTTTTGAAACCTGATGGGCTTGTCTTGCTGTGTGGGTTTTAAAAGTGAAAGTCCCTAATCAATGCAAGAAACCCTAATCTTAGCTTAATCAACACAAGATATTACTTTTCAAACGTAATCTTATTATTGTATAATAAAGAATTACAAGTGTTATGGATAACACCGTTTGATGACAATGTGTTGTGCACACTTTGAACAACAATCAACCCTAACTTATGAATACAGTCGTAGCTGTTTGATTCACTAAGTTATACGCACTAATGTTCTTAATATCTCAAAGTGTAAAAATTAATGCATGGATACACATCCTATTTATAGTGTTACGAGTTTGACTTAAGCAGTACTTGATGTCGACTACACATGCTTTTACAAGTTCCCACATCAGTCACATGATGTCCTTCTATTCTTGGTAGTCTTCCATTATGCTTTAAGGAACAGTTGTCAAAAACAGTTTCCTTATTCTTCATATTCTCGAACACACAAATGGCATGTGCAAAGTGTGCTGAGAGTTATCAGGGTATTGCCACCCCTGTTAACTCTCAACCCCTCAGAGTCCCTGATACATCTTGGCTGTTATCCATCACAGCCAAGGAGTATGTCTTCAGGTAATCTTCGATTTCCCTGACGATGTCTCTGACATGGACTCCTCTGAGGTTGCTCACAGAGACTTGGATCTCTGTGAGTCTTGCGAAACTTGCCTGCCTCCTAGGCACAGGCAAGGGACTATTTGTCAGCCTAATTATGTTTAAATCAATGATCAGGGAATCTAATAAGTTTAGATTCCCAACAATCTCCCCCTATTTAAACATAAATAATGCTAGATCTAACTAAGTTAAGGTAAGTGAGTTTAACAGCTTCTTCTTACACATAACAGATCTAAACAAACATACCTCATGATTTTATTAAGACTTAAAGAAAATTACAAGTTCATTACATAAGTAAAATAAAAGATGAAGGTAAAAAGGGCTGAGACCATCTTCAATAGTCATCATTTTTAATTCTTTCTTCAGCTTCGGCCACGTCTAATCTGTTATCAATTTCATCCTGCAAAGTCTTAGCAAACTTCTTGGAATACTCGGAGTTGATCTTGAGACACTTCTTGTGACAGAGTAGCTGAATAGTTGAAGCCAAGCACAGCTCATCTTCCCTCTGAAAAGCACACTGGCAAGCCTTGTTCATAAATGCCATTCCTCTTTCAGGCTCTGAGTATGTCTGACCATTAACAGGGCCAACAATACCATTTGGAAGGATCAAATCCCTGTGCATACCCTCCACATGAACATCTTCAGTAACAAAAGTTTCATTAACAATTTGTGAAATTCTTCTTCTTTTGTTTCCTGTCTTTGGGGGTTCTTGTTCAAAAAGCTGTGGTGGGGGATCAATCTTGAGTTTGGCTGCCGTTTCCTTGATCCAGTTAAACTTAGCCTTAAGAGTTTTAAGCAGAAGGAAATTTGCCTGTCCAGACTTTTTGGCAGCTAGGGCTTCGAGTTCAAACCATTCTGATAACCCAAGTGTCTTTAACCTGAAGTTGTCAAACACATCCATATTCCTCTGTTGGTTTTCCCTCCATAAGATCATCTGAGGGGTGTTTGTGGATTTGTGAATGGTGTATTTAAACTTGGTTATCTTGCCAGTAGCATACCTGTTGTTTACGCAGGCATCATAGTCAGCTTTGACTTTCTTTAAGGCCTCAGCGCGTTTTAGTTCCATTTCCCTCAACCTTTGTTTTTGTTTTTCCCTTTCAGGTGGTGTCATCTTCCTTAGAGTAGCTTCATTTAATTCTTTGGCTGTCTTGAGCTCATTTAGTCTTTTGAATTCTTCAGCCTGTTGCTCTATTTCTTCAGGAGTTAAAGGACTCTCATCGGAAGGTGTAAAGGTTGAAAAGTGGGAAAGGTCTGTGGTGGATCCTCCTGTCTCTAGCATCGCAGCTATCTTCTTAAGTTTGGTGTCAGTATCAACCAAAACTATCTCCTTACCTTTCTTCGAGACAGACGAGTCCACACTTATGTTTTTCAAATCATCAGCTCTTTTGAGAAACGCTGTCTGAGCCTGATTTTGAATAGATTTTGGGAGAGAGCTCACAGTGAATTTTAGTTTCTTGGCCGTTGGCTCATCATCATCCTCAGGCTTGCTGATGTTAACTAAGATCATGGATTTAGATGAGTCAGCTCCATCTTGTGTTTGTTGCTCCCCCTGAGTATCATCCTCATCATCATGTATTATAACTGGTGTGATGACTTGTAGAGGAACATGTGTAGTTGAGGGATTAGCTGAAAATGAGCCTTGTTCAGTAGATGCAAGGCTGAGTGTAGTATTTCTCTCCCTCTCACGTTCATCCTTACTTCACAGATGTTTGGATGAACGTGCCTGAAAACGTCTTGCAATCTGCTCCACAGAGGCAGCCATGGCACGTTGTCTTTTCCTTGACGCCCTGGCAATCTTCAGCAGGAGGTTGGCATTGGCATTAGTGTTTGCCTGAACACGCCTGACAATAAAATTAGCATGATTGTATTGTCTGGTGCGAACAACATTAAATTGCCTGTGCATGGTTAGTTCATGTTCATGGAACATAGCAGGGACGACTGAGTCAATGGCATCTTTGATTCTTGTTGAGAGATGACTAAGTCCCTGGGCTACACCTCTTCTTGCACCATCCTGAATTGGCGCAGTGACAGCCTCAGTCACAGCCTTCTTTATGATGCCTGGAAATGTCACAGTAAAATTGTGCATCTCTGACTTGATTACATCCAACTTCCTGGATAAGCGCTCAATATCAGATTGATGGTGTACGGGCTGAAGATTCTTGATATTGAGGCTTTGCTGAGCAAAATCATCCCCCCTTGGAATTAAGTCAAAGTTGGTCTGGGTAGGATGATCAAACATGAGGAATTCGGCTGTTGGATCATATGCTGGTCTTTGGAAGACTGTTGTTGCAGATGTAGCAGAGTTTGGTGTATCAACAGCTTCCTTGAGAGGAGAAGTCTTGTCATCAGCTGGTGTGGACACAGCTATATTTCTAGGAGGAGAGGCGGACAGCTGGTCGTCCTCATCTTCTTCATCCTCTTCATCAAACATTCCCTCAGGGAATTCATCTTCAGGCATTTGCTCAATATCAGAGACATAATCCTCTAATGAGAGCATTT
The DNA here is from genome assembly GCA_025667525.1 of Glebionis coronaria. Taxonomy (NCBI): domain Eukaryota; kingdom Viridiplantae; phylum Streptophyta; class Magnoliopsida; order Asterales; family Asteraceae; genus Glebionis; species Glebionis coronaria. The sequence goes on along the minus strand of CM046879.1, from coordinate 3,425,222 downwards.
CTTCATCATCGTTTATCACAGGCTCATCATCATTTGGTTCGTCCTGAGATGTTGTATCAGCCTCTGTTTCTTGTTGTACCTGAGGTTTTATGACTGGCTGTACAATTTCAGCCTGCAAGTTTGTTGTAATTAGTAACAGGGAAAAATATAAGGGGAATGGTCGCCATTTCGCTGTCCCAGAGAGGCTGAGGGTGATTACTCAGCCACTCCAAAGGATAAATCCTTGGGATTCTTTTAAGTGTGAATAGAGTGTGGTTAATGATCGCCATTCGCTGCCCCTAGGAAAGCTGAGTGTGATTATTCAGCCCCCCCAAAAGGTAAAAACCTTTGGGACTCTTTTGATTGTGAAACATCTGTTGTTAATGGATCGCCAGTTACGCTGCCCCTAGGAAAGCTGAGGGTGATGATTCAGCTCCCCCTAAAAGGATAAATCCTTTGGGACTCTTTTGAGGAAGGAACCAAGAGGCTGTGTGAAGTACAGCTGATCAAGGTTGAGACATTAGTATATTCAGGTTGTTGTTGGCCTGAATACTGTCTAGAGGGTTCAGGGTCATCGGGGTGCTTTGTAAACACAAATGAATCATTCCCTGGTGCAAAGACAGGGTGTACAGAAGTCTTAAAGAATTCTAAGTGTAAAGACAGACTTCTAAGGGTCGAGGATTACCCTAACTTCACCACTCTCTCCTACAGACAATTGAGAGTGGTTGCATGTGAACCTCTAAAAATGTACACTGATTACCTGTGAGATATCAGCTTGGTTTGGCTGGTTTCCTATTGTCTCTGTTGACCTAGAGACACTAGACGCCTGTTGTTTGTCAGCCAAAGATTCTGAATCCACACGAGTATTTGGACCAGAGGTGGTGTCAGTCTTCTTTTCCTTGGCCTTAATAACAGCTTTTGGGCGGGAAGAAGAGGGGATTTTCTTCTTCTTTGGCTGTTGGCCAGATGAAGCCTTGGACTTAGTAGTGTGCTGCCCAGAGGTCAAAGACATAGACTTGCCAGCACCACTAGAAGTATTCACCTTCTTAGAGGAAGGGAGCAAGGGCTTCTCAGCGTTTGGTACCTGGTTGGCCACGTTCAGCATGTGGGCGGTGACAGGGATATCCGTAGCTCCTATCTCCTTGTAGATTGCGCCTGTGATGCGATAGGGCTTAAGAGCAGTCAAGGCCTTGTTGTGGTAATTCTCTCCCAGCAAACTTTCAAAGATCAGGGACAGGAAGCGTACATAACAGATGTTCTTTTCCCTGACCTGATTCCTTCCCTTTAGTTGTTCTACCAGGTTTGAGAATAGGATGCTTCCAACGTCAACATCAGCTCCCCAGATTAATCCATATGCGATAGCCTGATGATTGAACGACAACTGATCCTGTGATCCCTGCATTCCTCCCAGGGACTTCACAATGTGGGTGAAGAGGACACGCCACATAGGAGTGAAATACTTAATCTTCAGAGGGGCTTTGGAGAGGACTTCAGATGGTGTGAGGGCAGGATTAACATCATGGCAAGGATTTAGTGTGGCCAGGGCTTCCTTGACAGCCTTTTTGTCAACAGTCTTCAAGCATTCATCTCCATGTTTTAGTCCGGCCACACTAGAAAAGTCGTTAAGGGAAAAGGCAAAAGGATGTTCATTGCATGAGAGGCTAAATGTAATGGTGTCTTCTTCTACTTCAGCAGAATACCAGAACTCCCTAAGGTATTCTTGGTAAAAGTGGATGGAGATTTGGTGAAGGCTTCATTTAGGTCACAATGCTGCATGAAATTTACCAGATCTGAATAGGTGCTGTTTGGTGCCTTAATCCATCCAATGGCGTTGTTGGAGGCGATGATGCTCTCGTTGATCTCGAAGTTCACATTGGAGGCTTTTGGTACGGGAAACGCCATTGATTTAAGGTTGAAGGAGAATGAAAATGGCGGAAGGTTGAGAGAGATAAGAGTTTAGAGAGAGAAGTTGATTTTAGAATGGTGATGGGTGAGAAGAGAAAGAAGACAATATATATTCAAACTTAAGTGAACAGTTATTCAACCGTATTAAATGCAAGGGCGAAAATGACTGCTTAAGTGGGTCCCCTTGACCTTTCAAAAAATTTGTCTCCTCGTTATCCGAAAAATAAATGATTAAATATGTGAGAATGTTTTTTGCATTTACTTGGAAAGTAACTACCTAGTTTCATGTGAAAAACATTTAGTAACATTTAATATAGAATCAATCATTTAATGAACACATTTAATATCAAGCCACAGGCTTTGAGATATTGAGCATCCCTAGCTCAGCAACTAGCCTGTTGAACGAAGGTTCAGCCAGAGGCTTTGTAAAGATATCAGCTAGTTGCAGCTCTGTGGGAACAAAATGCAGCTCAATATCTCCCTTCATTATATGATCCCTGATAAAATGATACCTGATATCAATGTGTTTGGTACGAGAGTGAAGAACAGGGTTGTTGGATATGGCAATGGCGCTGGTGTTGTCACAAAAGATTGGCACTTTGTCATACAAGATTTCATAGTCAGCCAATTGACTTTTCATCCAGAGCACCTGAGCACAACAGCTGGCTGCAGCGACATATTCTGCTTCTGCTGAAGACATAGCCACAGAGTTTTGCTTCTTAGCACTCCATCCAACCAATTTTCCTCCTAGGATTTGACAGCTTCCTGAAGTACTTTTCCTGTCAATACAGCATCCAGTATAATCTGAATCTGAATAGGCCTTGAGATCAAATCCTGATTCCTTTGGATACCATAGACCAAGGGATGCTGTTCCTTTGAGATACCTGAAAATTCTCTTAACAGCTACTAGATGGGATTCTTTTGGGTTAGCTTGGTACCTTGCACAGAGACAAGTGGAGAATTGGATATCTGGACGACTGGCTGTTAGATACATCAGTGACCCAATCATGCCTCTATATAAAGTCTCATTGACAGAGACCCCTGACTCATCAGGGCCCAAGTTGTTGGGTGGAAGCATGGGGCATTTCACTGATGCACAATCAGCTAAGTCATATTTTTTAAGTAAATCCTTAACATACTTTTCTTGACAAATAGAAATTCCCTTAGGACATTGTTTAATTTGAAAGCCCAAAAAGTAAGTTAATTCACCCATCATACTCATCTCATATTTCTTGGTCATTAATTTAGCAAAACGTTTACTAAGATTGACATTTGTTGACCCAAAGATGATATCATCCACATAAATCTGCACAATGATGAAATCACTCTTGTCCTTGAAGGTAAAGAGTGTTTTATCAATAGAACCCCTGATAAATTTATTTTCAGATAAGAAATTTGAAAGAGTTTCATACCATGCTCTTGGAGCTTGTTTCAGACCATACATTGCCTTGTGAAGTCTGTACACATGGTTGGGAAACTCGCTGTTCTCAAATCCTTCAGGTTGTGCAACATAGATTTCTTCAGCCAAATCACCATTGAGGAAAGCACTCTTTACATCCATCTGATAGACAGTGATGTTCATATAGGCAGTATAAGCAAGAAAGATTTTGATGGCCTCAAGTCTAGCAACAGGTGCAAAAGTTTCATCATAATCAATTCCTTCAGTCTGAGAGAATCCCTGTGCTACCAATCTTGCCTTGTTTCTGATGATGTTTCCAATTTCATCCATCTTATTTCTATAGATCCATCTAGTGCCTGTGATATTCTTTCCAGATGGAGCTGGCACTAGTGTCCATACTTTGTTCCTTTTGAACTGATTTATTTCTTCTTGCATAGCAGCTACCCATCCTTCTTCTACCAGAGCCTCAGCAACTCTTTTAGGTTCAATTTGAGAAAGAAATTCAGCAAATAGACATTCATTGGCTGAGGCTGACTCTGAGTCTTGGATTCGCTGTCTGGTTGTGACCCCTGCATTTGGTTCCCCAATAATGTTGACAAGAAGAATGTGTTGATCTCTTGACCACTTATTTTGAGGAGCTGGGGATTCAAGAACAGGGGTACTTGAGGGCACAGCTGGTACAATTTGAGTCTCATCCTGCTGACTAGGAGGGCTTTCTTCAAAGACTACTTCAGTGTCAGAGTCTTCTTCAGCCATATCAAGGGAAGCTATTTCATTATCAGCAGGAGAATCTTCAGAGATTTGAAGAATTGGTGAGTCATCAATATCATGAGAAGGACCATCAGAGATTTGAGGTTCTTCTTTATCAAGTTCCTGAGAGGTAGGAACTTCTATGTTGTGAGTAGACAGAGGGTCAAAAGCAGGGACATAAGGAGTGAGAGTGTTGGAGTGATGATGACTGGTAGGTCTGGGTTCTGTGAACTCATCACTTGGGAAAGAAATATTTTCATTAAAATTTATTTCATCACCCTCTGTTCCTGTTCTCTGTATGACTTCATCATCTTCATTGGATCTGACATGGAATGTTTCTTCTACTTCTTGTCTTCTGATATTGAATACTCTGAAGGCTTTGGCTGTTGGAGAGTATCCCAAAAAGAAACCATCATCAGCTTTTTCATCAAACTTTCCAAGTTTATCCCTGTAGTTATAAATAAACACAGGGCACCCAAACACATGAAAATAGCTGACATCTGGAGATCTTTTTCTGAAAACTTCATATGAGGTTTTGCCATGTCTTTTGACAATGATTGATCTGTTTTGAGTGTAGCAGGCAGTGTGAACAGCTTCTCCCCAAAATTGCTTTGGTAGGGCTGCACCATTTAACATAGTTCTTGCAGCTTCAATCAATGTCCTGTTTCTTCTTTCAGCCACACCATTTTGTTCAAGACTGCCAGCTGAAGAGAAGTTCTGGGAAATCCCTTTTTTATCACAAAAAGATTCATGTTGATGATTTTTGAATTCTGTACCATTATCACTTCTTAGAGCTTTGACTCTAACATCATTCATGTTTTCTACCTGTCTGATGAAGGACATGATGGTTTCAACTGCATCACTTTTCCTTCTGAGGAAGAATACCCATGTATATCTTGAAAATTCATCAATTATGACCAAGGTGTATTTGTTGAGATTAATGGTTTGAGGTTTGACAGGCCCAAACAAGTCCATGTGAAGGAGATGTAGGCATTTGTCAATAGAGAATGATTGCCTAGTCTTGAATGAAGACCTGTGATGTTTTCCTTTGACACAGGCAGAACAAGTTTTGTCTTTGGAAAACATTACTGAAGGTAGACCAACAACCAAGTTTTGAGTGGCTATCTTATTGATGTTCTTGAAGTTGAGATGAGACAGTCTTTTGTGCCACAGCCAATTGACACTTTCAGAGGCTTTGGCAAGAAAAAAATTTGAACTGTCTTCAGAGCACACAGCCATGTTGATGATATAAACATCTCTCCTTCTAGGTGCAACCAGCACAACATCATTGTTTTTGTTAAATATGGTTCCCTGAGTCTTAGTAAACAAAACCTTATAGTCAGCATCACATAATTGACTGATGCTAATAAGATTGTGTTTAAGACCATTCACATATGCAACCCTGGTAAATGTGATCCCATTGCAATTCACTGAGCCATATCCTTCTGTGTCACCTGAAGAGTTATCTCCAAACACCACTTTGGGACCTGGCTCCCTTGAGTATCTGTGCAGGTATTGTTGAATCCCTGTCATGTGTCTAGAACAGCCACTATCTAGATACCATACCGATTCCTTGAGATATTTCTGCACAGATACATAGAAACAGATTAGTTCCTATGGTGAACCCACTTTCCAGTGGGTTCCCTGAATTGCTTGTTAGCAACTCTTGTGTTTCTGAAAAACTTTTGGCGTTGGGATGGACAGTTCATTGTTTCATGGTTGTAACTCCCACAGATATCACACCCAGGGAAGTCACCACACTCATCTGAGTGATGGTCTGTGAACCCACAGAATTTACAGGGAGGGTAAGATGTGTAATTTCCCTGTTGCCTTTTGGAACTCTGTGGTCTGTCACTAGAGGGTGTCGGAGCTCTTTTAAATGCCATGTGTCTGTCATGATCTAAGGTCGAATGGTGAGAATTTTTACAGACATTGCAATAAGGTTTGATTGACCTTTCCCCTTTGGGTTCACCTAGGACTGACTTAGGTTTATAAGAAGTAGAGCATTCAGCGGAAGGCTTAATGTGTTGTTTCAAGAGTTCTACTTCTTTCATAAGAGACAACAGACGATCTTCAGTGGTGGGGTCAACCCTATTCACAGTTTTAGAAGTGACAGGCTTAAAAGCTACTTGTTTACCAGTTTGTTTAGCAGGCACAAGAAAAACTTTGGCGGGAGGATTCTCAATATTTGTCCTAAGTTCGTCCTTAGCAGATCTAGAAGAGCTGCTAGGTTCAACTCTAGAGAGTTTGGGCAAAGGTGGTAGCTCAGCCACATCTTCAGAGACAGGGTCATTAGTCAAAGAGGTATCTGACATATGAATAGTCTCTGTAGATTTAAAGACAATGTCTTTGGGTTTGGTGAGAATCCTCAGCTTTTTATTCCTAGCAGTTATATCCCTGTTTAAGTCAGCAGGCACTTCATCCCTAAGCAATTCATCAATAGTTAACCTAGCATACATCCATTTTTCAATAACCTTGTTCAATTCAGAGACTTGATCATTTAAAGCTATGTTTTTCAAGGTTAATCTAGTAACTTCATTTTGCAGGGATATTTTCTCTAAATTAACCCGCCTGAGGGTTTCACATTCTGCCTTAGTATTTATCATTTCAGATTTAATAGAGTGAAACTTATCAAGTAGGTTCTTTCTTTGTTCCTCAACAAAATGCAAATCAACAATGGTGTAATCAAGGACATGCTTACGTTCATCACTATCAGACATAGATAAAAGCCTGTGTACCTTTTTCATTGTGATGTCAACCTATTGTCCTGATCTAGCATCACCTTTTCCAACAGCTGGTTCATCCTCAGCTATCGCCATAAAAGCCCTGACTCTTGTGGTATCTTCTTCATCGGAAGTCAAAGGTTCATCATTCCAATCATAAGTTTCAGCAACCAACCCTTTCTCTGTCTTTTTCTCACCACCTTTCTTTTTGGACATAGCTTCAATCTTTAAGTTCATTTGTTCTAACTCAGCTTTAAGTGCCTTGTACTTGTTTTTGTAATCTTTCTTCTCAGTGTCTGAAGCATTGGATTGAGATGAGTTGTTATGTTGTTTGAACTTATAGGATTTTGATGAAGATGATGGATAAGAGGGTGAGGATGTCTTGGTGGAAGGACAGTCTTTTTGATAATGTCCAAGCTTTCCACAGGCAAAACATGTTTCTTTTGACCTGTCAGTTGGTTTGCTAGCTGATCCTACTCTTCCAGATCTTTTGTAGTATCTTCTTTGGTTGGCTAGCAATGCTCTTTCATGGAATTCTGCATTGAGGTCTGACAAGAATTCTTGGCTGCTACGGGTATCTTCTTCAATATCAGAATCGCTGTCATGATGATGAGTTGCAGAGATCAAAGCTTTGGAAGATGCTCATTGGACTACAAATATTTCAGTCTCTGATTTGTAGATAGTATCGATCAGCCCTTCTTCATAATTGTACTTACCATAGAGCTGAGCAAGGGTATCATTTTTGATTGAGTTGTTAGCTCTCTGAGTCTGATTCATGCTCAGCCACTTTCTTGGAAGGCTATTGACAAAAGTAGCATTGATCTCAGCTTGACCAATAGTGACATCATTCATAGCAAGATCATTTAGAAGGATCTTCAGCCTAGTATAGGTTTGCTAAACCTTTTCACCTTCAAGTGACTTGAAGGTATTAAACTGAAGTCTGAGTGCCTGAATCTTTGTCTCTCTTGTTTCAGAGGGTCCTTCATGGCCAAGAATGAGGTCTGTCCACATTTGTTTAGCTGTGGGACACTGAATGACAGACTTCATGATATGCTTGGGAAGACAGGAGATTATGATGCTTTTGAGACGTTTATCTTGGTTTGCTAATTTCCTATCAGCTGAAGTCCATTGTTTGATAGGTTTGGGAAGAGGGTTTTCTTCAGTGGATGTAAGCGCCATGGGAATATATGGACCATTTTCTAAAATTTCTAAAAGAAAAGGTTCAAGTCCATCAAGGTAAACAAGAAATTGACTCTTCCAACTGGCAAAGTCTTCTTCATCAAAGACTGGTACACTGGTTACGTGTGATCCACCTCTTGTGTCAAGAAGTTGGGGTAGATCATCGTCATTTACTGGAGGGATAAGTCTTGGTGAAGATGGGTTTGCGGAAGGTGATTGAGGGTTAGAAGTTTCCGGCATGGTGGATCTTGATTATAAAACTGAGAACGATGTTTCTTGAAGGTTTTAATATCAACACCGCTCTGATACCAATTGAAAGTCCCTAATCAATGCAAGTGTAAAACCCGCATGCTTTTACCATGAATAGTGCCCTTAAGATCGTACGTCCTAGATTAAAACTTACCTTATTCAATATTGATCACATTCATGTGCTAATAATCAAGCAAGTGCATACGTGTATGACATGATAAGTATCGATTACGTACGAACTCATGATAAGCAGTTAATAAGTATTTCACGGGAACATAATTAAATCATGATCACCATTAAAACACGAACTAAAATAATTACGTAAATACATATAATATAATTACGAGCGTTAGGAATACGATAAACTACATGATAAAATAAACAGAAACACTTTAAACACGAACACGTTTAACCACGAATGAACACGAAACATCGGGACACGGAAAACATGTGGGTTACCCCTTGTGGGCCCCATATCCACGAAATTAGGAAGAAGAATGGGCCTAGCCCATCATTTTACTAAACAAGGGGGTTAAGGGGAAAAAGTCATTCATTATCACATTTTATAGAAAATAAATAAAACCCTAAAAAGTTTTTCCTCCTCCTTCCTTGCTTCCATTGTGGCCGCCACCTATAATCATCAAAAAGGAGGTGTTCTTGTTGATTTTGATCATGGATATTGTACAAGTGTTAGTGTTTGTTCATCCTCTATTGATCCACACATTCGGTATACCTTTTTAACCTTTCTTTTTAATTATTTCTTTTCATTTGATTTGGTAAAATTAATTAAGAACATGATGTTTTTAAAACCTAATTAAAAACATAAAATAAACATGTATTTGGTTAAAGGGTAAAATCAAAAGGTTGTTTTAGGGGTGTTTTAGTTTGGCCGCCACCTAGCCCGTGCCCTAGGGGGGTCACGGCTTGGTCATTAAGCCACCACCGAGACCATATGGTCCCGGTTTGGTGGTGTGGGTCCCACGGCAGCAAGGAACCAAGGGGAACCCCGATTTGGTTCGGGGTACGGTGTCGATTTCATGCCCGGTTCACGGTTCGTTGGTTAAATCATGATTTATGCTACATGTTAATTTTTATGAATTATGAACTTAGGATATAATTAATTAATAACATGAGATATTAATTAAATCATGACTTAGGTTATTTTAATTATTAATTTAACATGATATTAATTTAACCTAAGTATTTTATGTTATAAGTTATAATTAATTAATTATTTAAAACATGCTATAATTAATTAATTTAGACATGACTTAGGTTATGTTATTAATACATTATAATACACATTTTAACCTAAGTATTTTATTCCATTTTAATTAAAACATGTTATACTTTAATTAAAATGCTTAACCTATAGTTTAATTAAAATACATGAAATAATAATTAAACTATACACTATATCATATGACTTAAGAAATAAGCTTATAAACACTTAGACTTATATGTTAGCTTATGTAACCAGCTTAATTCTAATTATGGAAACTTCTATTTATAGAAACTTAATTAAATAAGGCAACTAATCTATTAATGGAAACCTTCTATATATGGAAATCTATCTATTAAAGGCAGCTAATCTAATCATGGAAACCTTCTATATATGGAAACTTATTTAATTAAGACAGCTGATCTATTTTTGGAAACTTTCTATTTTTAGAAACTAATCTATTTTAAGCAGTAAATTCTATTTTAGGGAACTTTCTATTTTTGGAAACTTTCTATTTTTGGAAACTTTCTATTTTTGGTAACTTTCTATTTTTGGAAACTTTCTATTTTTGGGAACTTTCTATTTTTGGAAACTTTCTATTTTTGGAAACCTGCTATTTTTGGAAAGTTACTTATTATTACACAGTAAGTATAATAATACATGAAGTACCAGTAATACTTAATCAGATTAATCAGAATACAAGATAAACACAGTTTAAGGCTTTAAACAGTAAACCATGACCTAAAACATATTAAGTAAGCTAAGATGAGACATAAAACCCAGTACGTAATCAGTGAATCGATACTTATACACGTGTGTATTCATGTAGCGTTAGTGATCCAGAAGTAGGAGTCTTTCTTCCGTTCATTCACTGGACTTGAGGTACGGATTCCCGTCCTTTCAGTATGGACATTCTTTCCTTATTAGGATTTCCCCCGTATGCAGCCAACTGTTTTCCCCAGTATTTGTTTTATTGTTTTGAACTGCTTATGTTTAATTAGCATAATCTATAGCCATATACAAGCATGACCAGTTTCACCTAGTTATGGAGGTACCATAACCATAACATTGGAGGCACCAATGTTATGACTTCCCCACGGCGGAGTGATTGCTCGTGGCGTCCCTTTCAGTTTTGGCCATATTATTATATCATGTGGGGCGTATGGGTGCATCCTAGTTACATGTTTTATTCAGTATTTCATGGTGAATGTGGTGTGTGCCTTGCATCCTTCACAAGGAGTTGATCCCTCCTACCCAAACCAGTATATTAATTAGAGGCATCCCCTCTAATCAGCATGATGAGGTCACCCCTCCAAGTATTCATGCACGTGACCTTTTCATGACCTATATGGGCTATGGTATATATATGTTAAACAGTTTTCATAAGATAAACATAAGGCTTTTTAAACTATAAAACCAGTTTTCTCAATACTTACTCAGTCTACATCAGAACTTAGTCTTCCGCTGTTATATGTTACATGCTCATCCTATTTCATGCTATATTGTATATCCGTGCACTGAGCGTTTTGCTCAGCCGTTACTTTCCTTTCCATGTCCCAAAACGGCAGGTACCCAAGACTCGAGCATTTGGAGGACATGCATAGGATGGAAGCTGCCATAGACTTCTTCTCCTGTTTCCTTAATATATTTATGCTTGTTTAGTCTTTTATTCAGTTCATTTACTTTGTTATGTTTTGGGCTTATGTTTGGTAACCGATGTTTGATTCCGGTTTTCCCTTTGGTCATGTATGTTTTACTACATATTACCTTGCATGCTTTGATGACACGCCATAATTACGCGTGACATTCCATTTATCAAAATGGGGTGTTACAATTATGGTATCAGAGCCAAGGCTTTGACCTGTAGGCTCTAAAACTCGACCTGTGACTAGTGGGTAGTCACCAGGAGCTTCCTAAGTCAACGCTTGTTAGTCCACGTATTGACGTTTTCAGCACCTTTTTGTTTTAACCATTACGTTTTCAGCACCTTGTTGTTTTAACCATGATGTTTTCACCAGTATCGTTTTACCAATATGGAATGAACAACCGTCATCCATATTTAGTTATGTGTCAGTGTCTATGCATGATGTTCCTAGTGAACTGTGATTATGTGAACTGAACCCCAGTAGTTCATGATTTTCACATAAAAAAAAATTTGTTAAGTTTTGACAATGACTTTTAATTATTATGTATCATGCATTCATGCATTTATATCATATGTCATCTGTTGCAGGAATTTTGACTAAGTAATGGTTGGTACAGGACTGGCCCTATTTAGTCGCATGTGCTTTTATCGAAACTTTTAACTTTGGGACCGACCCATAGGCGTCCCCTCGCCATGTCTTTTGTTTTGGAACCGACCCATAGGCGTTCCCTCGCACATATAAAGGTTTTATAAACTACATTACGCATTCATGCACTGTTTTTCTTGCATAAAATTTTTCTCATGATTTAAATTGGCATAAAAAAATTTTTTCATGTCCCATCATAAGTTATTATGTTTTTATGTAAAGTATGCCTTCATACTGTCATGGTTAACTTCAGTTTCATGCTGATTATGTTATACACTTCTTCGTAATAGATGGTTTCATGTTTCCTCATGATAATTCCGTCTTCATGTTGATTATGTTTCACGCCTCTTTTGTTATTTACGTTGTCCTGCAAGACATTGTTAGATTTCTTGAATCATGCTTTCATGATAGTCATGGTTGGTTTCCATTGATCATGCCGTCAGGCAAATCATCGTTGAATTTTGTGTAACCACACTTTAGCGTTTCTCTATGCAACCAGAATGATGTCTATGCTAATACTGCCAGGTTATCATGATGGTTTTCCTAACCGTTTAACCAGTTTACTTTCCTTAAATCATGACAAATGATCGAACCCATACCGATCATTTCATGTGCATTCCATGTGTACTCTGCGTACCGTATTTCATGTGTATTACATGTACCTTAATCCATGTGTATTCCACTTGCAATACTTCACGAGTATTCGCTAGTCGATTCTAAATCATCTCAGGCGTATGTTCACTTGCTGATATTCTACAAGATTGTCGATGCCGCTCATAGCTTGGAGATGTTACTGAAGGTTGATGCTGCTGATGTTGGGAGACGCTACGAGATGCTGATGTTGATGCTGTTCACAACCTGGAGATCCTAAAAGACGAAGACAAAGGCGTCAGAGCAAAGCAATTGGACGAGAAGATGCTTCACCATCAGACAATTCCCATCAATCATTGTCCCAAATTCATAGTTACATGTCACACGTCGTTCGGCTGTCATTTCAGCCATATGAGTGCAAACCAGTACCAGCCGGCCACTCAGCTAAATAGTTACATGAGTCACGGTCATGAGAATGACCGTCATGGAACCGACAGACAAGATGATAGTAACCACTACTATGACAGCAACTATCCTAGAAATCGCAACCGAGGCTCCGGCCACGGACGTGATCAGACATACAAATGATCAGTAGTCCAACCGATCCGCCAATTCTGGCATATTAACCTAATATTTGTAGTTCTAATTGTTTCACATCTCGAGACACATGTCAAGACATTAGTCAAGACACATGTCTCACGTATACTTTCTGAGGACACATGTCAAGATACCAGTCAAGACATATGTCACGCTTACATTTCTCAAGACACGAGTCAAGACACATGACTCACGTCTGATTATGGAACATTTCTAAGAAATTCAGGGTACCCTCCAAGGGTACATCCATTTGTTGTGCCATGTATTAATCAGGACACAAGAATTTCAATACCATTATCAGCGCATCAGTGAGAACTGTCATGTTGTCGATGTCACTTTCATTTCTTTCACCATAGTTCATATGTTCATAACCATGAAGGACGCCTTTCGTATTCCCACGTATACGACGGTTTTCCTTCAGCTTAATGATGAGATCCAAGCTGCTAACGCATTTTCCTCGGACAGACACGAGATGAATTTTATCCTAATTATGTACTATGAACAGTACACCATGCTGTGATTCATAAATATGTACAGTAATGTTCAGGCTCCTGAATACATACAGCTTGATTTTCCATCGGGAAAATCTTTACAAATTATCTATGCTTACAAGCATGTGCGTTGTTAGCCATGGTCGCTAAAATTTTCTAGCTGTCAATAAGACACGACCACTTAAGTCTTATACGCATAGCCAGTTGATTATTCCAAAGTCTTACTATACATTCCAGAAGAACCTACAAGGAGAAGGATGGTACCATGAGATTATGTGTCGACTACCGTCGACTTAAACAAATCACCATTCATGACCGTTATTCTCCTCCACATATTGACAACATGTCCAATCAACCGTATGGTGTTAATCACTTTTCCAAGATCGAACTCACGATCATGCTGCCAACAGTGACGAGTGAAAAAGCAGGACATGTCCATGACTGTTATTCGTCCACGACTCGGTCATGCTAGATTTATGATTTTGGAGTAGTCTCATCAATGCTCCAACAGCATTATGGACTTAATAAATTTTGTATCCATGAACTCCTAAACAAATTCATCAGCATTTTCATTGAGGATAACCTGATTTCATTTAAGCCTAGAGAAGAACAGGAAGACCATATCTGCACTATGTTGCAAATTCTTGACAAGAGAAATTTTACCCTAGAAATTTTCCAATATCAATTCTGTTTCATTACAGTGACACGCTGAATCACATGGGTTCCTACGGTTAATCTTACCATGACTCTGCTTATGCGTAAAGGAGAGAACCCTACACTACATTAGGTGTTCTAGGAAATCCTACGCTAGGAGAAGTCTGATTCAAAGACTCAGAGTTTCGCAACCTTCTATGTATCAAGTTTCTACGAAGCAGGATACAGCTACGTCCATATCTATGTACCTGACATACCAACAGGCTAAGATAGGACACCAACAAACTGGGATGTTTCATCATCTAAAATTGTGAACTAAAGTGGGACAAGATCTCCATGGATTTTAGTTACCAGATTTCAGCAAACTCAAAAGAAGTATGATGCTATCTGGGTTATTGTCAACAGTTTGATCAAGTCTGCAGAATCCTTACATCCGTACGGATTTCAGAACCAACAGATTGAACGAACATGTTCCAGCCATGGCTCATCCGATCGCTTGGCAATCCCTCAGCTATCGGGTCAGACAAAGATTCGTAATTGTACTCCTAACTTACTTCATGTCTTCATTCTAATTCCACGACTTGCTTTCGCGCTCACGTTCATGACACTATTCACGTTCATGATCATATTTTGGCTTACGATTTTATGTTCATTTCTTTTCTCATTCTGGGAAGTTTGCAAGAACTTGTGAGACCAGACCCAAGTTTAGTATAACTCTCCATCATCAGATAGCGTTTGGCGTCACCGCCATTATATTATATGATCACGATATGTCTCACATGTCATGTTCATTCCACGTTCCTCATATCATGATCAAAATAGGTTACACGTATCATGGATCACGATATGTTTACTTATACTACACTCGCCATATCTCCACGTAGCACGTTCAAAATTTTTCACGTATCACATTCAAAATTTTTCACGTACTACGTTTCTTTATGTCTCACGCATCGTTTCTAATTATCAGTTAAGTCAGATTGTCTTGCATCGTAACGTTTAAGTTACCCTTGCACGTTAACTCTTATTTTCCACGATCGAATTTAGGGGATCTACCTTCCGTTGATAACCAAGAATTTCTTCATATTCTAAGTCAAGGTCAGGAGGACCAAGATTTATCATTAGTGTCAGGATCTTCTGAAAGAACCGTTCCAAGAGGGAGGCCACTTGGAAACGGACAAGTTCATCCGGACTTCTTATCCATTTTTCTCTTATCGTTTAGATATGTCCTTTCAGTCACGTCACGTTCCATGTCTTTTTAAGACATGTCACGTTCCACGTTCCCTTCTACCATGTCACCTTCATTTCTGTTATTTTGCATACCTTTCCAGTTTGATTCGAGTATGTTTCGCTTCCAGTTACTTTATCTATAATTCGGGGACGAATTATTCTTTTTAGGGGGGAAGAATTGTAAAACCCGCATGCTTTTACCATGAATAGTGCCCTTAAGATCGTACGTCCTAGATTAAAACTTACCTTATTCAATATTGATCACATTCATGTGCTAATAATCAAGCAAGTGCATACGTGTATGACATGATAAGTATCGATTACGTACGAACTCATGATAAGCAGTTAATAAGTATTTCACGGGAACATAATTAAATCATGATCACCATTAAAACACGAACTAAAATAATTACGTAAATACATAAATATAATTACGAGCGTTAGGAATACGATAAACTACATGATAAAATAAACAGAAACACTTTAAACACGAACACGTTTAACCACGAACGAACACGAAACATCGGGACACGGAAAACATGTGGGTTACCCCTTGTGGGCCCCATATCCACGAAATTAGGAAGAAGAATGGGCCTAGCCCATCATTTTACTAAACAAGGGGGTTAAGGGGAAAAAGTCATTCATTATCACATTTTATAGAAAATAAATAAAACCCTAAAAAGTTTTTCCTCCTCCTTCCTTGCTTCCATTGTGGCCGCCACCTATAATCATCAAAAAGGAGGTGTTCTTGTTGATTTTGATCATGGATATTGTACAAGTGTTAGTGTTTGTTCATCCTCTATTGATCCACACATTCGGTATACCTTTTTAACCTTTCTTTTTAATTATTTCTTTTGATTTGATTTGGTAAAATTAATTAAGAACATGATGTTTTTAAAACCTAATTAAAAACATAAAATAAACATGTATTTGGTTAAAGGGTAAAATCAAAAGGTTGTTTTAGGGGTGTTTTAGTTTGGCCGCCACCTAGCCCGTGCCCTAGGGGGGTCACGGCTTGGTCATTAAGCCACCACCGAGACCATATGGTCCCGGTTTGGTGGTGTGGGTCCCACGGCAGCAAGGAACCAAGGGGAACCCCGATTTGGTTCGGGGTACGGTGTCGATTTCATGCCCGGTTCACGGTTCGTTGGTTAAATCATGATTTATGCTACATGTTAATTTTTATGAATTATGAACTTAGGATATAATTAATTAATAACATGAGATATTAATTAAATCATGACTTAGGTTATTTTAATTATTAATTTAACATGATATTAATTTAACCTAATTATTTTATGTTATAAGTTATAATTAATTAATTATTTAAAACATGCTATAATTAATTAATTTAGACATGACTTAGGTTATGTTATTAATACATTATAATACACATTTTAACCTAAGTATTTTATTCCATTTTAATTAAAACATGTTATACTTTAATTAAAATGCTTAACCTATAGTTTAATTAAAATACATGAAATAATAATTAAACTATACACTATATCATATGACTTAAGAAATAAGCTTATAAACACTTAGACTTATATGTTAGCTTATGTAACCAGCTTAATTCTAATTATGGAAACTTCTATTTATAGAAACTTAATTAAATAAGGCAACTAATCTATTAATGGAAACCTTCTATATATGGAAATCTATCTATTTCAGGCAGCTAATCTAATCATGGAAACCTTCTATATATGGAAACTTATTTAATTAAGGCAGCTGATCTATTTTTGGAAACTTTCTATTTTTAGAAACTAATCTATTTTAAGCAGTAAATTCTATTTTAGGGAACTTTCTATTTTTGGAAACTTTCTATTTTTGGAAACTTTCTATTTTTGGAAACTTTCTATTTTTGGTAACTTTCTATTTTTGGAAACTTTCTATTTTTGGGAACTTTCTATTTTTGGAAACTTTCTATTTTTGGAAACCTGCTATTTTTGGAAAGTTACTTATTATTACACAGTAAGTATAATAATACATGAAGTACCAGTAATACTTAATCAGATTAATCAGAATACAAGATAAACACAGTTTAAGGCTTTAAACAGTAAACCATGACCTAAAACATATTAAGTAAGCTAAGATGAGACATAAAACCCAGTACGTAATCAGTGAATCGATACTTATACACGTGTGTATTCATGTAGCGTTAGTGATCCAGAAGTAGGAGTCTTTCTTCCGTTCATTCACTGGACTTGAGGTACGGATTCCCGTCCTTTCAGTATGGACATTCTTTCCTTATTAGGATTTCCCCCGTATGCAGCCAACTGTTTTCCCCAGTATTTGTTTTATTGTTTTGAACTGCTTATGTTTAATTAGCATAATCTATAGCCATATACAAGCATGACCAGTTTCACCTAGTTATGGAGGTACCATAACCATAACATTGGAGGCACCAATGTTATGACTTCCCCACGGCGGAGTGATTGCTCGTGGCGTCCCTTTCAGTTTTGGCCATATTATTATATCATGTGGGGCGTATGGGTGCATCCTAGTTACATGTTTTATTCAGTATTTCATGGTGAATGTGGTGTGTGCCTTGCATCCTTCACAAGGAGTTGATCCCTCCTACCCAAACCAGTATATTAATTAGAGGCATCCCCTCTAATCAGCATGATGAGGTCACCCCTCCAAGTATTCATGCACGTGACCTTTTCATGACCTATATGGGCTATGGTATATATATGTTAAACAGTTTTCATAAGATAAACATAAGGCTTTTCAAACTATAAAACCAGTTTTCTCAATACTTACTCAGTCTACATCAGAACTTAGTCTTCCGCTGTTATATGTTACATGCTCATCCTATTTCATGCTATATTGTATATCCGTGCACTGAGCGTTTTGCTCAGCCGTTACTTTCCTTTCCATGTCCCAAAACGGCAGGTACCCAAGACTCGAGCATTTGGAGGACATGCATAGGATGGAAGCTGCCATAGACTTCTTCTCCTGTTTCCTTCATATATTTATGCTTGTTTAGTCTTTTATTCAGTTCATTTACTTTGTTATGTTTTGGGCTTATGTTTGGGAACCGATGTTTGATTCCGGTTTTCCCTTTGGTCATGTATGTTTTACTACATATTACCTTGCATGCTTTGATGACACGCCATAATTACGCGTGACATTCCATTTATCAAAATGGGGTGTTACAGCAAGAAACCCTAATCTTAGCTTAATCAACACAAGATATTACTTTTCAAACGTAATCTTATTATTGTATAATAAAGAATTACAAGTGTTATGGATAACACCGTTTGATGACAATGTGTTGTGCACACTTTGAACAACAATCAACCCTAACTTATGAATACAGTCGTAGCTGTTTGATTCACTAAGTTATACGCACTAATGTTCTTAATATCTCAAAGTGTAAAAATTAATGCATGGATACACATCCTATTTATAGTGTTACGAGTTTGACTTAAACAGTACTTGATGTCGACTACACATGCTTTTACAAGTTCCCACATCAGTCACATGATGTCCTTCTATTCTTGGTAGTCTTCCATTATGCTTTAAGGAACAGTTGTCAAAAACAGTTTCCTTATTCTTCATATTCTCGAACACACAAATGGCATGTGCAAAGTGTGCTGAGAGTTATCAGGGTATTGCCACCCCTATTAACTCTCAACCCCTCAGAGTCCCTGATACATCTTGGCTGTTATCCATCACAGCCAAGGAGTATGTCTTCAGGTAATCTTCGATTTCCCTGACGATGTCTCTGACATGGACTCCTCTGAGGTTGCTCACAGAGACTTGGATCTCTGTGAGTCTTGCGAAACTTGCCTGCCTCCTAGGCACAGGCAAGGGACTATTTGTCAGCCTAATTATGTTTAAATCAATGATCAGGGAATCTAATAAGTTTAGATTCCCAACAAAAAGAAAAGTCGTTCCTTGATGTGGGTAATATAATACCCGGTCCTATCTCCTGTGTTAATAAATAACACCTATTTTCTCTTTCTCCACTTTGTAAACAACGCCTTTCTTTCTCTTTTTCTTGCTATGGTGGCTGATCCACCGATCAAATAGATGGGGATCTTGCGGATTGGGGCTTTCTTGCTATAACCGAATCGATTATGTGCGGTTGTTGATCAGAATCGGGTGAGTTCGTTCCTATTTGATTCTGTTTTGCCCCTTCGATGATTCGATGTGGTTTTGTTTTGAATCTTGGTTTAACAGCCGTAATCGTGCCTGACCCTTTCTGGGTTTGTGTTTTTTTTCGGGTTATGTTGTCAAGGTTTGCAAAAAAGGATGGATCCCTTTCGTTGCCGGTGATTCAATCGCCTTGGTAGCGATTGTTGGATTCTCCTTATTTAAACACAGAAAATGACTTTCGATTTTGTGTTTGGTTCTGATGTTTGCAAACAATTTTTGGTCCGAAAATTTTTGTGCGGTTTCTGGTGATTCAAAAACAAACGCAGAATCTAAACAAACTTGGTATATGATGAATCGGTTTATTCAAACCTCGCTCTGATGCCAATTGTTGGAATAAATCTCTTGATTCTTGGATCGAAATGAATAAATGCTCGATTCAAAGTATACCAAATATAATATTGTATTATATATCTGTTTTGAAACAATCAAATCTATCATCATCTTTGTTCTTTACAAATGCTAATCTATTTATACAAATCTAATCTGTGCAAGTGAAACGACATGATGGTTCGTTTTGTGCCTGTTGACTTTTTGTAACCGTCATGTGTAACTGCTTTTTGTGTAACTGCCATTTTCCAGCGGATTGTGATTATCTTTGATGGGTTTGACCCGGTTTGACCCAATATCTCTTTCGTCCTTAGATGTCACTTCTCTTTCGTGCACTTGTGACCTAAAAGGTATGTTGACCAATAAGTTTATTACTTGGTCCATATAATAGCCACACTAACAAACATTAAGAATCTGAAAGTGGTTAGTTAAAAGTTTTTTCTTTAACCTTAAGATCTTCATTTTAACCTAAAAACTAATAAAGGAGTTAGAATGGTAAATATATTAATACTCGAAGAGTGATTCAGCCGATAAATAGAAATGTTTTTCACTGGAGTTCGAAGGAAGAACTAAGTCATCAAAACCAATATTTTCTTGTTCACAAATTTCAGGAAGCATATATTAGAACAACTTGCTTGTGGAGCAAAGTTAAGCATAAACAGGTAATTTGTGATTGATAACGAATTTTTAAAAGATAAAAATTCCCATAATAGTTAGCACAAAAAACTACTGTGACAGTAAATGAACACCCTACTCTACGTTCTGGAGTGTAAGAAAGCTAGAACGATAACTCATACCAGTGAATATGCCTTTTCAAGTATATATTACTGTAACACAAATGAATGAGTGGTTACAAAGATTGAAAGAAAACAGGCCCATTTCCACAGAGACAAAACACTGTCAAAGATTATCAAGATGGCACATATCACATATGAGATCTTGTTGTTCATTGTATAGAATGTGTGAAGTCATTCAAAAATGTCCAATGTATTTTCTAATCTTTAATTAATTTATAATCATATCGGGTGCAAACAGGACATTTCTTACATGGTTGCTCAGTCAATACTGATAACTGAATGAATGAATGAATGATTGTTGTTACATCAGATTTAGTATTTTAGTGGTACTTATATCCTTTATACAGACTGTAGAAATGATTAGGCTTGAATCAGGAGCTAAATGCTGCTATATCTGCAGTTACATTGTGCACGAAATTCACATTAAGGAGAGGGATACTATCAAATGATGATGACATGTAGCCGGTGTGGTAGCATATTAACCCGGTGCCGATAACTAATGTACTAAAAAAAAGGTACAGTGACTATTGTACTTCATTTATATCGATAACAAGATAAGTGGCCACTATCTAACAAACCACAAAGGAATTACCATGTTATGCAAGTGCACACACTTAAGAGCACAGGGAGTCTTGGTGCCATGGCACAAAAAGTGCTGCCACGTCAGCATTTACCCTGAGCCGTGGGAAAACTGGTGCCGTAGGAAATTTTTTAATTTTTTTTAAGTAAATAATGTAATAAACATTTAAAAAAAAGACAAAAAAAATGATCCGACATATAAATATTACCTTCCTAAACCAATTAACAAAACCACCCAAACAGCTGCCATGATCCAACTTGATTCACAAAAAAAAAAAAAAAATTTAGAAAACAGCATGGTGAAAGCTGGTGGCCATGGCGCCAAGCCGACGGCGTAGAGGGACGGAGCCCTCCGCGGTCGTCTTTTCCTGCGTTGTGGCCATGGCGCCAAGCCATGGCACCGGACTCCTCCTGCTCTAATAAGTGCACACAATTACAATAAACTGTCGGTTAGAGTAAGTGGGAATGTCCGCTATTAGCTCATAAGTTCAGTTTTTCATGTTTAGTGGGACAAGTCCTGTGTGTCAGTTAGCTTTTATGCAAGTTTCTGCATTTTGACAAATTTTCGCATCTGATGGTTCTGAAATGGTTTTGCATCTGCATTTGTGTGCTGCTAGTGTTCAAAGTCTCTGATTCCAGCAAGTTGTTCGTGTCAACAAGTTGGCTCTGATTTTGGTTTACATCTACTGTTCGTGTGTGCTGCATTCCGCCTGCTGAAGCATTATTGTGTGTTGCTGTAATTTGCGACAGCAAATGCTGATGTATTCTTGTTGTTCTCCTTGTTTAATTTTATTTTGTTTTGTTGTTTGGCCCTCTTGTGCAGGATATGTTTTGTTTTCTTTGGGTCTCAATCTCCTTATTTAGCTTGTTTAAGGAATTGTGACGCCATTTAGTGTGCAATCTTTTGCTTTTAGTGGGCTTTATCGTTACCGTTCAAAAAATATCTATATGTTTTTTTATCAGCATCGACAATGTCTTGCCCCATAACTTCAATTCAGCAAAGCCATACTTACCGCTGTTTGTGTATGTAAAAAACATGGAACAGCTAATTAGACACAAAACAACAGCTAAAAGACAGCAACTTAAAGTGATACATAACTACTTATCTGGTGCCCATTAGCTCCAAATACAAAGTCAGAATGAGACTCCTATTCATGGAGATTGCCTATGGAGGTTGGTGACAGTAATGTCACATAGGAACAGCGCTGTATTATTGGTCTAGTAACAACTAATGACACGGACCCAAATGAGATTATATATAACGCCACTTGGGTTTGAACTAGCTATATTTGAGGTTGCAGCTCTACTGATATAATGTGAGAGTCACCCGTTAAGTACATGCAACATAATACAAGTGGCGTACTGAGCCCGGTGTGTGGATATGATGGAGTGAAGCCGCGATCAACTATATCACTTGTGACCCTTTGACCACAAGTATCAACATACATCAAAGATATCAGAATATAATCATTGTCACTAGTCAAATGAGAATGACATCTCTTGTGAGAATGTTCGAATGATATCCAGATTATCACGGATTTCAAATCATACCAGTCCTAATGAACCACCTTAATGGGGTAGTATCCTACTATATACGTAGGGGCTAGTCAACCATATTTCATTTGGTCCCTTTCAAGCGAGTATCTACAATGTGCTGCAGGTCTCCAAAAATAAACCATCTGTTAAGTTCAATGAACATTACCACAATAAGCAGTACAGGCCAAAGTATGTGAGCATGAAAAACCATAATCTCATTTGTGACCATTTGACAACGAATATACAATTAGATACAAAATCAAGACACACATTCCTACCCTAATATTTAGCACAATTTATCAAGTATCTCATCAGAAACTAAATCTGAAAAATCAAGTAAAGCTTAGGTGTAGAGACTTGCTTAATAACAAAATACTGAATCAGGCATATAGCCTATCAGGTCACCGTTATGATACATTTTTTACCAGGAAACCACGATTACTAATGAAATTTGACAATACTTCATAGAGGCCAGACTCTTTCCTCATTGCATGTACGTTTATATTGAGGACCTGAAACGCAATGAACCAATAAGTTAACTGAACAATCTCTACCTAGTCATAGAGATAAATATATATAGAAACTCATGAATACTAATTTTGACTTTTCACGTTGTAGTAGAATATCATATCTCTGTTGTGCTGCAACTTATGTTTCTTGAGTTTTAAGAATGGTCAATCTGAAAACCGGGTCAAAATGGTCATTTAAAAAAAACAAGTCAAAGGGGTCTTTTCTGGTTGGGTCAATCCTACCTTTTTTCCTAATTCTATCCCCATCCTTTCTTCAATTTGTCATTCCAATATGATGTCTCAGTTGCAACTTGGCAGCTTGTTGTAGCAAGGTCTTTCATCGTCTTAGATGTTTGACGGGATTTTAAAAAGATATAAAATAATGTTATCGTGCTTTCTAAAAAAACTACTGTTCTTGTGTTGTATGATTGGTCATTTAGAAAACGAGGTCAGAAACTCAGAATGGTCTTTGAAAAAAACAACTCAAACGGGTCTTCTCTGGTTCATCCTATGTTTTTCCACATTTCGATGCCCATCATTTCTTAAAGTGCACGATTTAGCATAGTTTTACTCCTGGCACCAGGCAAAGTGGGCGACGGCCCAGGGCATCAATAAAATAGGGGCATCAAATTTCCAGTTAGTTTTTTAGTATCGATCTCGAAAACAATCGAGAAACTACATTAGACCCAAATACACGGAAAAAAGAGAGAAAGAAAACGAAAAAAAAATAAATCTGCTGATTATTACCGGACATGGTCGTTCGGTAAATGGGTGTTGGAGAAGATGAGTGAAAGTTGCTTTTTTATGCATAGTTGAAGTACAGTTTTTTAATATCACTTGTCACAGTCTTTTTTTTTTTTTTGGGGTGTTTTATTGCATACCACATATCCTTTCTCCATTTGCTATTCATAAAGTGTTACACTATCAATTGCTCGTACTATTTTGGTGTATTTTCTTCATGCATGAACTGTAAGATTATGACATGCTATTAGTATGTCATTATCATCCAATATTTGAATTGTAGGTTACATGCACATAAGTGTAGTCAAACAATTCAATATTATGTGTGAATGCTCCTAATGGTACATAAAGTCTTGACCGTTTTTTATTTGACTAGTATTGATGGACATATATTAACAAGTAAGTTGACAAGGTGCCAATAGTTGGAGGGTAAGTAAGGTAAACTTTTTCCTTTTATATTTTTGGTTTGTATATTTGTGTCTCAGTTTGGCAGGTTGCTAAAAGGTTGAGGGCTAAATGTGGCAAGTTGAAGAAACTCGAGTCAACCCTAGTCTTTGGACTATTTATACATATCTTTCTTGTTAGTGTATCATTCAGTCTGTGTGTTTTCATCTCTCGCATTTTTTGCTCCGCCATTGATAGCTTTGTTCTTGATCTTGTATACGTATATTGATCTTGGCTTGTAAGATCAATTATACACTTGTTTTCCTTTCTTTCTGATTTGTAAGTACTATCAAAAAGCTAGGTATCATATTTGAAGTGATAGCCTAACGCAGTTATAAGAAAAATAAAGGGGAGGTTGGTTGAATAAATTGATTCTTGAGTTTTGTTTTATAAATTGAATATGGTATCAGAGCCATTGGTTCTTGATATCTGATTTTAAAACTGGTTTTACTAAAGATCTTGATTGATCTTGTGGTTAATCGTGTGTTGATTGTGGTTAATTACAAGATTTGATCAATTAATTTTTTTAGGGTTTTAATAATTGGGGGTTTTCTAATTCTTGGTGTTTTGTGGTGTTTAATTGGGTTCTTTATTGGTTATTTGAGATTAATTTCATCACTGGTAAGGTTAATTGAAGAAACCCTAAATTTCAGAAATTAGGGTTTCATTCAATTTTTGGGGGTTTGTTGTTTTTCGTTGGTTATTTGTTATAACTAACTCTTTCAGGTTGGTATTCCGCCGTGCTTATTGATTTGTGGTGAGATCTTCTTGATCTCATTAGATCTTGGCTATTCTTTGCTGGTAGCTGCACGTTTTGTAACACCCCTCTTGCCCTCTCTTTAGTTTTTTGATTTCTTGTTTCTGTTTAGAGGGTGATTTAGGTTTCGAAGGGATTAGGTAGTCTTGGTGGATTGATTCAGTTTTCTTTTGTGCTTCTTGGTAGTTGTGTGTAGAGGAGATATAAGGTGTTCTTTTGTTTTTTGTGTTCTTGTCTGATTTCTTTGTGGTGTTATCATGTCTGATCCCAAGAAAGGTGATCAGGATGATAATCCTGTTAGTGATACTGAAACAGAAAATGAAACTGTCATTCACACTAATGACCCATTATACTTACACACTACTGATACTAATGGGCAGCCCATTGTGAGTGTTAAACTAACTGGACCAGAAAACTATAAAGTTTGGGCTGCTGCATTTAAACATGCTTTACATACTAACAACAAACTGGGTTTTATTGATGGTACTTGTGAGAAAAATAATGATGATGTTGTGTTATCTGATCAATGGGATAGATGTAATGCTGTGGTTTTATCTTGGATTCTTGGATGTATCTCTTTTGAGTTATATCAAGGACAAATTTTTTCAAAAAATGCTAAAGATGTGTGGGATGAGTTTAAAGAAACCTATGATAAAATTGATGGATCTGTTATCTATAATTTACATTATAAAATTTGCTCTCTCACTCAATCTAGGTCTTCTTTGTTTGAGTATTATCATAATTACAACAGTTTATGGAGGCAGTTTGACTCCCTTGTCAATCTTCCTTCTTGTAATTTTGATGGTGCTCCTCAAATAAAGAGTCATAATGCTCTCATAAGGCTTATGCAGTTTCTTATGGGTCTTGATGACACTTTCAGTGTTGTTAGGAGCCAATTGCTAACTGCTGACCCTTTGCCTGATGTTAAATCTTCTTTTGCTACTCTTTCTAGGGTTGAGTCCCATAAGAACAATTTGGTTCATGCTGTTAGTGATAAGAGTACTGCTACTGCTTTTGTTGCTAAACCTAATAATTGGACTAGTAATATAAATACTCAAAACAGTCAAAATGGTCAAAACAGAGGTCCTAATAGGAACAACAATAAGTTTGTTTGTACTCATTGTAATATGAATGGCCATACTGTTGATAGATGTTTTGAGCTTAATGGGTATCCTCCAAGTTTCAAGAAAAGAAATACTGGAGGATCTAATGGTTCTAATAATGTCACTAGCTCTCAGGGTAATGGTGTTGATCAGGGATCTGGGAAATCTCTTCCCTTTAATGCTGATCAAATTAATAGACTCATGGCTTTGATCAACTCAAAGCCTGATATTGGTGATGTGCAGTCTTGTGCTGCAAGTATAAGATTTGGTTCTAATCATGTTATAAGTTTTGTTACTTGTAAATTCTTTAACTATAATACTAATATAAGTACTTATAGTACTTATATTGGCTGGATCTTTGATTCTGGAGCATCACAACATATGACTTTTTCTACTGAACATTTGTTTGATATTATTGATGTGTCAAATTTGAATATATCAGTTTCACATCCTAATGGTACTATTGAACATGTTAAGCATGTAGGAAATTTTAAAATTTCAGATAAAATTACATCAAAAATGTGTTGGTTGTTCCAGGTTATAAGGTCAGTCTTATATCTATACACAAGCTGGCTAAAGATAATAAGTTTGTTTTGTCCTTTACTGAGTCTAGATGTTTTGTCCAGGATTCTCTTCAAAAGTTCCTCTTGGGGACTGGTAGTGAAAATAATGGACTTTACTTGTTTGATTCAGGTAGGAAGTTTACTAATAGTGATATCACTAAGTGTAATTTGTCTAAGTGTGTGTGGCATAACAGACTTGGTCATCCCTCTGACCAGGTCTTAGCTATTCTTAAGGATAAAATCCATCTTGATTCTACTAGTAATGTTCAGCCTTGTGATGTGTGTAACATGGCTAAGCAAACTAGAGATCCTTTTCCTATAAGTGACCATAAGACCAAAGCTTTGGGTGATATTGTTCATCTGGATGTTTGGGGTCCTTATAGAGTGAAAAGTAAAGATGGATTTACATTCTTTCTTACGATTGTTGATGACTATACCAGGGTTGTGTGGTTATACATGCTTAAAGGCAAAGATGAGGTTTTTATAAACTTGTTGAATGTCATGATCTAATCAAAAATCAATTTGATATTTCTATCAATGTTTTTAGAAGTGATAATGGAACAGAGTTTATTAATCATAAATTTGAAGATTTTATTAAGGATAATGGAATTATTCATCAAACTACTTGTGTGTATACTCCACAGTAGAATGGTATAGCTGAACGTAAGCATAGACACTTGCTTAATATTGCTAGAGCCCTCATGTTTTAGGGGGGATTACCTTTGAACATGTGGCCTGAATCTTTTCTTACTATTGTTTATCTGATTAACAGGATTCCTAGCTCAGTTCTCTTTAGAAAAAGTCCTTATGAAATGATTTATAAAGTTGAACCTAACATCTCTCTTTTAAAAAGTTTTGGGTGTCTTTGTTTTAGTACTGTGCTTAATAATGTGGATAAGTTTGCTGCTAGGTCTGAAAAGTGTGTGTTCATTGGGTATTCTTTTACTAAAAAGGGTTATAAACTGTTTGGTCTTGAGTCAAAAAATGTGTTTTTTTCAAGAGATGTCAAGTTTTATGAAATAGTCTTTCCATTCAAAAATGATGTTTGTAAGAGTGATTTGATCTTTGAAGATCAGGGTATAAACAGTTTAAATATTTTTGACTTGGTAGTAAACAAATCTGATGATCCCTATGATGATATGAGAGATGAATGTTTAAGAGATAGAGGTAGCATTTCAAAAGAGTCTGTCTTAGCTGATAAAGTATCTACTGATACTGCTATCATTGTTACCAGTCATTCTCAGGGGTCAGAGTCTATGACTAATAAAGATCATAGTCTTGGAAACCGGTATGACTTAGGCAGTAATGAGGCTAATGATTTAGATCATAATGTTGCCCTTAATGATGAAAATTATGAGTCTGAGGGTGAGGATTTTATAGAATTTAATCAACTTTTTCAAAATAGTCCAGAGAAGACTGAGCTAAGAAGGTCTAGTAGACCACATAAGCTTCCTACTAAACTTAGTGATTATGTGCTTGATAAAAGAGTTAAATATGATATTAATACTGTGGTGAACTACAACAACTTATCTATGCATAATTTTGTGTTCACTAATAACTTGAATAAAATACATGAACCTAAATCCTATAATGAGGCTGCCATAGATCCTAGGTGGGTTGAGGCAATGAATGAGGAGATGGAGGCACTTAATAGAAATAATACATGGGTTATAGTTGATCTACCTCAAGGTATAAAACCTGTAGCATGTAAATGGTTATGGAAAGTGAAATATAAATCTAGTGGTGATGTTGAGAGATTTAAAGCCAGAGTTGTGGCAAAAGGATTTAGTCAAAAAGAGGGTATAGACTATGAAGAAACTTTTTCACCTGTTGTGAAAATTGTGACTGTTAGGTGTCTTCTTTCTGTTGTTGTGCACAATAATTGGCCTGTTTATCAGTTAGATGTGAATAATGCCTTTCTGTATGGAGATTTAGATGAAGAAATTTATATGAATCTTCCTGAAGGATATGGCTCTAACTCAAACAAAGTGTGCAAGCTAACCAAGTCTTTACATGGGTTAAAACATGCACCTAGGAAATGGAATGAAAAGTTATCAAGTGTGTTAACTAAAAATGGTTTTTGTCAAAGTAAAAGGGATGTTTCTTTGTTTACTAAGACTGAGAATGAGTCTTTTGTTGCCCTGCTTGTTTATGTTGATGATATTATCATAATAGGGAACAATGAAAGTATTATCAATGACTTTAAAGAATATTTGAGTTCTAAATTTAAAATTAAAGACCTTGGGAAACTCAAATATTTCTTGGGTATTGAAGTACTTGATACTAACGCAGGATTATGTCTTAATCAAAGAAAATACTATCTTGAATTACTATCTGAGTATGGAATGTTGGCTTGTAAGCCAGCTAAAGCTCCTATACCAAATCCTTCTAAGAAAAAGGAAAAATTTGTTGAAGATGAGGTTGATACTATGCTTGATAATAAAACTTGTTATCAAAAGATTGTTGGCAAATTAATATATCTGACCTTAACCAGACCTGATATTGCTTATGTTGTTCACTGTTTGAGTCAGTTTATGCATGCTCCTTATAAATCTCATCTGAATCTGGCTTTTCATGTGCTTAGATACCTTAAAGGGTCTCCTGGAACTGGTATATCTTTTGAAAAACATAACAATCAGAATCTTAATGCTTTTGTAGATTCAGATTGGGCTAAATGTAAGATTACTAGAAAATCTGTTACTGGATATACTGTATATCTGGGTGATAATCTTGTGTCCTGGAAAAGTAAGAAACAATCTGTTATAGCTAAATCTTCAGTTGAAGCTGAATATAGGGCTATGAACAGTGTTACTTGTGAAATCATGTGGATACTTAAGATTATGAAAGATCTCAAGGTGAATGTGGTCTTACCTGTGCCAATCAGTTGTGATAGTAGTTCTGCAATTCAAATTGCAGCCAATCCAGTATTTCATGTGAGAACTAAACATTTTGAAATTGACTTATATTTCTTAAGAGAAAAGGTGTCTGCAGGTTTGATCAAAACTATTATGATCAAATCTGAAGATAATGTTGCAGACTTGTTTACCAAAGGGTTGTCTATCAAAGAGCACAATTCTTTTTGTGATATGTTGAAGCTTGTTGATCTCTACCACAAGTCAACTTAAGAGGGGTATTAACAAGTATGTTGACAAGGTGCCAATAGTTGGAGGGTAAGTAAGGTAAACTTTTTCCTTTTATATTTTTGGTTTGTATATTTGTGTCTCAGTTTGGCAGGTTGCTAAAAGGTTGAGGGCTAAATGTGGCAAGTTGAAGAAACTCGAGTCAACCCTAGTCTTTGGACTATTTATACATATCTTTCTTGTTAGCGTATCATTCAGTTTTTGTGTTTTCATTTCTCGCATTGTTTGCTCCGCCATTGATAGCTTTGTTCTTGATCTTGTATACGTATATTGATCTTGGCTTGTAAGATCAATTATACACTTGTTTTCCTTTCTTTCTGATTTGTAAGTACTATCAAAAAGCTAGGTATCACATTTGAAGTGATAGCCTAACGTAGTTATAAGAAAAATAAAGGGGAGGTTGGTTGAATAAATTGATTCTTGAGTTTTGCTTTATAAATTGAATATCATACTAGCTACTAAGGCTATATATATCTAGTCCTCTCTCTACCCAAAACACACACTAGTAGAAACAATATAGCTATCCATCAAGCTCCCTACACTTAAGTTGGGTCAAGGGAGAGAAACTAGATAGGTTATAAAGGTTGCCTATATCATGTCAACATCCACTACGGCTACCGGTATGTCATCTTGTTTCATTTTATCTAAGTGATTATTATCGTATTCTAAGATCTTGTGGCATAATAGTTTAAGTGTTCGTCATGTATGTCTTGATGTTAATGTTTACACTTATAACATGCTTACATGTGGTATCTAGAGCCAAGGTTTTGAATAAGATAATAATTCTCATTTTATTGATCATAAAGAATATATGTGTTGTAAACTGATCATATTGCTTAAGGTTACAAATTGGTTTAACTTGATACGTTTGAAAGTTGTAGGATATGATAAGATTAAAACATATACATGGAAGTTTTTTTATTTATTTGTTAATCTCTTTAACAGTTAACATATATATTGTAATTATATGAGTGGTTTGGATGACTAATAGAGTAAAAAAAACATGCATTTATTTATATTGAGAATGACTTTTCTATGATTATTAAACATATCATGACTAAAATAATGTAACACTCTCTCGACTCTGCTTATGTGTATGCTTGGCATGTTAATTTTTGTTGGCCTATGATAGTTTGCGTATATTTACTCATCATTGTTTCGTGGTGAATTAAATTAAAGATTATTTATGTTTGTATCCTACACATATATACATAAAGCTATATTATATTAATGGGCAATATAAATAGACATTGTCAAGCGAATGAGAGCAATTGAAATAAGACAATTCGAGTATTACATGTTTAATGTTTAATTAATATTAATATATATTTATTATCTAAGTTTCTAACTATATGCTATTAGTTTGATTTCATTTGTATTAGAAAAATAAAATACATTAATTTAGTCTTTTAATGAGACAAATAAATTTACTCATAAGTTTTAAGTTACATTTGACTAATCATTTATTCTCAAATAAAAGATAACGTTTTTTGATTACGTTTGTATGCATGAAAATATAAATGTTAGTACCGCTTCCGCTCGATAAAAGTTGATTACATATTAAAAGAGATATTTTTTATCATATTATTCTTAAAGTTTTCAACAGGCATATGACGCGTAATTTTTTTTAAAGTCACGTTTATTAAAAATGATAATGGTTGCATGGTGTGTTTTTTCTTTGGATAAAGATAGTTGATCAACATGAATGATTATTTGTTGACGTATTTTTATGATATGAATAAATGATTTTATAAATGGTTTTATGATTGATTGTAATCAATGAATGGTTTGAAGTTTGAGTGTCTTCTTGTAATATTTTTTTCTTATAGTTTATTATTATTCAATTAATTAGGAATAAATGTGTAATTACATTGAATGTTATTTTTTAATTGTTATTATTTTGTAACATCTTTATGTTTAAATTTTAACTAATGACTTTAAAGTTAACCGTTTATTAATTTGATGTTACATTATTTCAAAACTATATTACTTATAACATTCATATGTTTTTTTAAACTCAATTAATTTGATATTAAAGTTTGTTATTTATTATATGACATTAAGTGATATTAATTTGTTAGTCACCAAAGTGACCAAATTAATTTCAATTGTGTAGTCATATAGATTATGTTGTCTTAAAGCCATTTATCCTTATATGAGATTAAGCGAGGTTAATTTGTTAGTCATCAAAGTGACCAAGTTAATTTCAAATATATAGTCAAATAACTTATGTTTTTTATTAGTTATTTGCTTATTACATTACATTAAGAGAGATTAATTTTGTTAGTCACCAAAGTGGCCAAGTTAATTTCAATATTTGTAATCATATAATTTATGTCGTGTTAAGAATGCTCTTATGAATTTTTTTATTAGTTGATAGATATTATGAATTTTTCCCAAAGGAAAATTATTCTTCTATGACTAATAATCTTAAAGACGAAAAATAGTAAACTTTTGTCATATGTATATAGTTATCCAAAGATGCTTATACATTTGACTAAGTCAACTTTATTTTTTATTGTAAGTTTTCATTGCATTCTAATAATGATGATGATATATTATTGTGTTTACCCAAAGGAAATCGACAATATATATTTTGAAGAAATCATCGCTGATCGATGTATATATGGCAAGATTAGTGGGAGCAAGTTTGTATTTTTGGTTCTACTTGTTAAGGATATTTTGCTTCCGAGAATGACTTTGGTTTATTGACAAAACTTAAGGATATCTCTCTAAGAATTTCAAAGATATGGATGAGACATCTTATGTGATTGGGAATTTAATATTCCGTATCATATCTAAAGGTCTATTAGAACTATCTCAAAAGGCATATATCGATAAAATTCTTGAGAGATTTATCAATAATATGAAAACATA
This sequence comes from Glebionis coronaria, assembly GCA_025667525.1. Lineage (NCBI taxonomy): Eukaryota > Viridiplantae > Streptophyta > Magnoliopsida > Asterales > Asteraceae > Glebionis > Glebionis coronaria. The sequence continues at coordinate 3,392,422 of CM046879.1, read as the reverse complement.
ATTTGTAGCTTGTTATGAGGTTGCTATTCATGCATTATGGTTGCGGAGCTTTATTTTAGGGCTTGGGGTTGTCGAACTGTAAGCAAGCCGCTAAAAATGTATAGTGATAACACCGCGACAATATTCTTCTATAATAACGATAGATACTCTAAAGTTGCAAAACATGTGAGTTCAACGTTCGTTATCGTGAAAGAGGAAATTCAGAAACAAAGTGTATCTCGAACATATTTGTATGTATCTCCAACCAAGGGTTTACCACCAAAAGACTTTTAGGTAATATGTTCTTTGGCTGGGTCTTGGTTGTATTGATAACTAATTATGATGTCCTAAATACTCTTGAGCTCAACAAAATGTTTCTGATTTGATTTCTTATTCATTATGTTAAGTATGCATTTATGATTGGAATAAGAAATTTTATGTGTTTTCATAACACGAATGTGGACTGTATGTTATTTATATATAACTTATGAATCTAGCATGATGAACTCATAATGTTGTGATATATGGAAGAGAGTATACGATAAATACTGTATATTATCTCCATAATCCCCATCATGTGGTTTGTTATGTTGAGATACTTATGATGACGGTTAATAAGATTTAATTGCTAGCCTTATGTTGTATCATGTTGGAATATCATGTCAAGTGGGAGAATGTAAGATTATGACATGCTATTAGTATGTCATTATCATCCAATATTTGAATTGTAGGTTACATGCACATAAATGTAGTCAAACAATTCAATATTATGTGTGAATGCTCCTAATGGTACATAAAGTCTTGGCCGTTTTTTATTTGACTAGTATTAATGGACATACTAGATACTAAGGCTATATATATCTAGTCCTCTCTCTACCCAAAACACACATTAATAGAAACAATATAGCTATCCATCAAGCTCCCTACACTTAAGTTAGGTCAAGGGAGAGAAACTAGATAGGTTATAAAGGTTGCCTATATCATGTCAACATCCACTACGGCTACCGGTATGTCATCTCGTTTCATCTTATGTAAGTGATTATTATTGTATTCTAAGATCTTCTGGCATAATAGTTTAAGTGTTCGTCATGTATATCTTGATGTTAATGTTTACACTAATAAAATGCTTACATGAACACATTAAGTAAGCCTCTATGTATTTTACAATACTCATTTAGTTTATGTTGATACACTATTAGCATCTTTTTGATCCACCAAAATGTATCAAAATATACAAAACATTATCTTTTAATTTACTTGTATACAGTAAAAAAATATTTTAAATACTTTTGACTAGCTAAATTTTATATTATTTTTTTCATATTTTCTATTTCATTGTTTTACATCATAAATGGATTGTAAAAGAAATTCAAAAAGAATAGAAAAACACGAAGGGTAAAAATGAAGATTTTGGGGAGGTCTTAATAATCTAAAAGATGTTTTATGGTCAGATTCCCCTTGCCCTTTCCTTCATATCATGACCTTAATATATAGCTACAATACATCGATGTTGCCCTAATTCTCATATACAATGGGCCTCAAGGACTATGGGCTGTGATCAAATAATACAGAGATAATACAATGCAAATAATGATACATGGAAATATAGACTGCTAATACGCCCCTGCAGTTGAAGCGAGAGATATTCGAACGCTCAAACTGGACCGAAAATCCACAAATAACTGGTAAGGAAGACCCTTCGTAAATATATCTGCATACTGAAAACGGGAAGGGACATGAAGAACACGTACATGGCCAACAAAAACTTTGTCACGGACAAAGTGAATGTCAATCTCAATGTGCTTTGTGCGTTGATGTTGCACCGGATTAGCGGACATGTATACGGCACTAATATTATCGCAATAGACCAATGTGGGTGTAGAAAGAGGTGTGTGTAACTCACGGAGGAGGTTGCGAATCCAAGATGTCTCAGCAACGGCATTTGCAACCCCTCTGTATTCTGCTTCTGCAATAGAACGAGACAACGTCTCCTGACGTTTAGAGGAACACGACAGTAGGTTCTCACCAAGAAAAACACAATAGCCTGAGGTAGACCGACGAGTGGCAGGACACCCAACCCAATCAGAATCAGAATAGGCAGTAAGTTGTGATGTAGATGACCTGAATAACTGTAAGCCAAGATCAATAGTACCACGAAGATAACGAAGAACACGCTTTATAGCGTGATAGTGTGGTTCTCGAGGATCATGCATGTAGAGGCATAACTGCTGAACTGCATATGATAAATCTGGTCTTGTAAAGGTTAGATATTGAAGTGCTCCAGCCAGACTACGATAATAGGTAGGATCATCAACCGGGGATCCTTCAGGGCCAAGCTTCTTTTCGGTGTCGACGGGTGTCCTGCATGGATTTCAGTTTAGCATCTTTGCCCATTCAAGTATCTCTTTGGCATATTTAGATTGAGATAGAAATAAGCCGTAAGAAGTACGTGTGGCAGCAACTCCCAAAAAATAATTAAGTAGGCCGAGATCTGACATAGCAAATTCCCCGTGAAGGGAGGAGATAATGCGCCGCAGAAACTGTGATGAAGAAACTGTCAAAATGATATCATTAACATAAAGTAATTAATAAGCTGTATCACTACCCCTGCGTAATATGAACAGGGAGGAATCAGTTTTGCTGTGATGAAAACCAACTCGAACAACATAACTGGAAAATCGCTGAAACCATGCTTTGGGATCCTGTTTTAGGCCATACAGTGAGCGCTGTAAGTGACACACATAGTCCGGGTGTGCCTAAACCTGCAACGATCTCCAAACCTACATAAACCACGTTGAAAATTCCTGCATGGTTCTTTATTAGTTTTACCTTTGTTTGCGCTAGCACAAGAAGTAAGCAAAACCTTGGAAGAAGACGGAGTGTCATGAGCAGATCCACATCCCTTTATTAGTCGAGATTCTTTAAGAAGAAGCATAGATCTGGCTTCCAGGAGTGACAAGGGGGTTTTAGTGTGACGAATGATGCTTGCCACATGTTCATATTTGTCAGATAAGCCATTAGCAGCATACATAATCAGGTTCTTCTCAGAAACAGGAGAATCAATGTTTACGAGAAGATCAGCAATGAGTTTAATCTTCATAAAATACTCAGCAATAGAGAGGGAGCCAAGATCTAGAGAATGAAGATCTTCTTGAAGCTCCATAGAACGAGCCTCTTTATTATCATGAAAGAGATCTTCAAGGCTTTTCCATACATCCTTGGCTGTTACATTCTTTTTGAGGATCGTTTGCAAAAGAGAAGTGGAAATAGTACCATAGATCCAGACTTTAACGAGTGAGTCAAGCTTCTTCCATTTGGAAGAGTTGTCACTAGTGCACGTAACAGTGCCATCTAGAAAGCCATGAACACCAAATCTGTGTCAGTGAGAGGTGAAGAGTTCACACCAGGCATCGTAATTGAGTTGATCAAGATCAAGCACGAGGGGAACATGAGACTTGATATTGGTGACCTCGAAGGGTTTGTCTAGGTTAACATATGGTGGGGGAGGGGGAACATTGGTGTCTTCAATAGCCATGGAGAAGGTGGTGGCAGATTATGGTTTAGAAAAAAAAACAGCGAATGATGAGAGATAGTTAGAGGAGAAGGAGTCAAAAGATATTTTAGGATAGTGGGTTGGCTCTGGTACCATAAAAGATGTTTTATGGTCAGATTCCCCTTGCCCTTTCATTCATATCATGACCTTAATATATAGCTACAATACATCGATGTTGCCCTACTTCTCCTATACAATGGGCCTCAAGGCCTATGGGTTGTGATCAAATAATACAGAGATAATACAATGCAAATAATGATACATGGAAATATAGACTGCTAATATAATCTACCCTCATGATTTATTGCTTATTCCATAAAAATGATGTTAATGTTAATTATGAAATAGTAATTTTCATTTTTGTATCTAAGAATATTAAATCGAACCAACACTAGCGTATTCAAAAACCTAATATTAGGCCTTTCAATATATATAGGGGCATATTTTGTTACTCTCGCCCAAGGCATCCAAAAACTCAGGACCGGCCCTGACTAGTGTACATTAGGGATGAAATGATAGGCTTATTATAGCATCATCCTTTTCATGTTCGTACTTACTAATAAAATTTCGCCATCATTTTGTTTTACATTTGGAGGGCTTATCCTATAAAATGTAACCCGTAAAGTTGTACGGTTGGCAACAAATATTTGGGGGTTATGCCACATAATGTTGTTAGAAGATAATAAGGAAATCGTACCAGAAACAGAAAGCAGAACTAGACTTCAGCAAGAGATGCAATGCACTAAAAACTTTGAAATTTAGAAACCATCTGAGGAGAGCCTATTGATTTCAAATCAGCGAGTGGGCGGACAGTCTTTAAGACCGGGTTGTATTGTACAACCATACCGAAGAAGTCAATTATCATAAACAAATCCTCTTCTCTTTCCCCCAAAACAATGGACCACACACACGGACAAATGTTACTTGGCATCATAATGTCGTCAATATTAACAATAAACTTCACCAACCATTCAGACTCATCACGCCACATCTCAAAAACATTTAATTCTCGAGAATGAGAAAGATCCTTAGCAAGAAGAAGCAAACAACTACGAGACTCGAACAGTTTGGATTGAAAATGCGGCTCGCCATGGTAGGTTATAGGGAGTTGTAATTCAGTGAACACCGGTTGCTGCTCATTCTTGACCTCTAACTTGAAATGCAAACGATTATTCCTAAACTCATTAGTTATCCAATGAATGGCATCGTTCGAATACACTCCTTCCTCAAAACCTTCAAAACTAACTTCAGGATGTCGATCACGACAAACCTTCCAACGGCCCGTTTCTGAAGAGTACGTGTGTAAGTTAATATTATTATCATCTATCAACACAGGCAGAATGACTTTGTAGTGATGTGACTTTGTGGGATCAAAAGCCATTTTCGCACATTTAGCAAACGACGTCATAGGAAGCTTCTTAAACAGTTTACGCGTCAGATTGTAAACATAATATACATAAGGATAGATAAAGCATAAAAGCAAACCATTACACGACTGCAAAACCTCAGCACACCCAAGTGGCGTGTCACGGTTAAGATTAAAGACAAGTGATCTTTTACATGGAATTCGATTATCAAACGACTCAAAATCATGTTCTTTCTTTTTTGCGGTGTTGATTCGCTGAATAAGGAGACCAGAAGGAGCACTGAGATAAGGGTTTTCATTATGGAGGAGAGAAATGAAACTAGGGGTTGTGATGATGCTGTACCAGTGTTTTGATTACGGATTTAGAGAGAACAAGTGAGAGTACAGGTAATCGGAGTAATATTTCATTGAAAAGGTCGTAATTCGACAAAACTGCATTTATGGTTGACATGAGTGAAAGAAGCTTCTTCTCTGAACGAGTTCTAGTAGCCATTTTTATACCAAATACCTTAATGTTTTTGTTGGTTTCTGATAGGGATGAAATGCATGTGTGTGTAACCAACATGGAAACGTGGGCTAAGAAAGTGGAGTAGTGAAGTGCTTAACCTGTGCATACATAATTTTGTTTTTGGTTAAAAAATTTAAATAATTTTCTTTTGACTAAGTCTTGACATGCACGTATCAGTTTCTTTGTCGTTTTTGGTTTAAAAATTCAATCGTTAAAAAATTAAAATAGTTTTGATTTTGATTTAAAAAGTAAACTATTTTCTTATTTTTAGTATTAATTATATATTAGTTTAATCTATTATTTTGACTAAGTCTTAATTATATATTAATTATATATTAGTTTGACCAATTAAAGTGTATTAAATAACTAAATACTCTCGATTTCATATTGTGAAACTAGTTACAATACCTGTGCACGCACGGGGTTTTTTCTAAAAATTTTATTTATGTATTCTCATCGAATAATATACAAATAATTAATTTTCATTTTTTTGTTTTAATAATATTTTTAATTTTAAATTTAAGTTATTTATACCATGAGTCATTATGTTTGTTACCTAAATTTTAAATAGCAAGACAAAATAGCTTTTACATGTCGTATTATTTGTCACCAATTTTAGCATACATCGAACAAATGCTTCATAAGTATGCCCCTTTATTAAAAAGTAGCCTATTTCTTTTAACGTATATGGAATAAAATATCACCTATTTTTAGCTTGCACAAAATAGATGCTTGATAAAAGCCCTTCTATTAAAAAGTAACCAATTTTTGTTTGTGTCTACCAACATACAGTACACCAGTAGCAAAATGTATGAGACCTTATGACAATGCTTGAGCTGAAGCCTTTTTATCTCGACAAACCATGAGCTGATCTAAATGTGGGCATGCTCTAATTTGAAAGCTGATCTAAATTACCCTGAATGTCACAGTAATGAACCTCAGATTAATGATAAGCCAAAAATCTTGAAACATTTATAGTAGTATGGAAAAAACAACTATAATTATGCATACAAATAATTCTTGTTTTGCAATGACTTTGAAATTGCTCTTTCTAATTAAGTGACTTTGACGTTATTGATACTATATAGTATAAAAAAACCCAAGATATAAAGAAAGAGACTTGCACACATATATAGCAAAAGAGTTATGACTTAAGGAACCCCTACCGCAGTACCGCCTGCCTTCACGCATTTTAATTCGCCATTCCAGGATTGTTGCATAGAGGATGCAATTTGCACATGGAGGGATGATTCAAATACAATATACTCCCATACAGCTCATAAGAACTCTTGACATTTTAACACCTATTAAAATAGAATCGTCAAATGGCATGAACTTTTTTTATCCTAACATGATATCACAATGTCCAATAAACACATTGAAACACTCCCTTAATCCAACACGCAGCCCCCAGAGCTATAAATTTATACCCATCATAAACCGTCTTATATTGAACTATTTCAATCCAAAGAACAAATTTTCTCCATCATTTCACCCCAAAACTATTCCAACTTCCAATCCAAGAAGCAATTTCAAGATAAATAAACATAAAAACTAAACCTAAAAAACCGTCTAGCCCTTTGAAATCAGATTGTTTTTGGGTTTATTCATTAGGCCTAAACCACTATTGCTCCATCTTAACACTGCAACATTGTCCTTAATCTAACATTTTAAGAACACCTAAAGCAACAAATTTTTAACATATGCCGAAAAAGGGAGTTCTAGAAAGATGATAACACATTCAGACCAGTTTTTAAGGCAAACAATCATGTTGTTTGGGTTTGCTTACTGAAATCGTATTTTATCGAGAGTTGTAAGGGATTACTAATGCTCTATTATGCTTCCTAAGGGATTGTTTGCGATGTCTTATTGAAGCTTCTTACTTAGGCTGTTTGGACTTGCTAATTGTAACTGCTTATAAAAGATTAAAAGTTAAATAAGCAATCCCAAAAAACGCATTTATAAGAAAATCGATTAAGCAATCCAATGAGTCATAATTCGAGTAAGCACTAAATAGTCCCTTTATTGGAAACAGTTTATATATGCACTCCAGAATGGGTGAACGACCCCTTTATAAGCAGTTTCAGTACTCAATCTAATATAAATGCCTTTAAACTGAAGTTTCAAAAAAAAACCAAAATAATCCTTAGTTTGATTTTGTAGCTAAATTTAAGGATGTATCATATCACAAAACCTATGCGTTTTGACTAAATAACTTCATATATTAAACTTCATTGTTTTTATTAGAAATTTCAAGTATATGTAGTACCTTCATTTAGACTCAAGTACTTGAGTTCAGCTACACAATTGTGATCATATTCATTATTCAAAACTGCTTACTCCAGACACTCCCTATCATTTCTAGTACCAATCCCATCTATTAGGTTTCAAATTAAAGCAAATACAAATATGTAAACGAATAAACATTTACTCAAACTTCTAATCTTCAGTTTGATGCTTCCAATTCCATGACGCAACATTGGTTTCAGTTTTATCAAATATCTAAATGTCTAACATCTAAATGCTAAATGGATCATTATGCTAAGTTGCTTCATTATAGTGATATTGGTATCTAAATGTCGATCACCAATATAAACAAATAAAACAGTACAACGTATGCCTAATCAATTTTCACTTACAGTCATTTTGCTAGGTAAACTATAACACCCCACTTGGATAAATGGACCGTTACGTGTATTTATGGCGTGTCATCAAAGCATGCAAGGCAATGTATTAAACATTAACTGACCAAACGGAAGTACCAGAATCAAACATCGGTAGTCCAACATAAGCCCAAAATATAAAGATTAAGTACTGAAAGAAAAAGGACGAAACAGCGTCCAAACAACCAAAGTAAAGTAACATAATGTGTGCATAAAAATAAAGGAGTCTGGATAGCTCCCATCCAAATGAACGTACTCTCTTAGAAGTCCTAAGATCGTCCCTGTGAACCTGCCGTTTGGAAACATGAAAGAAAACTACGGCTGAGCATAACGCTCAGTGGACGGATATAGCATGATAAGAATGTACTGGAAGTAATGAATTAGAAGACAACAATGAAGCTATAAGACTGATTTGTAACATGTGGTAGAACTCTGCATAAACTCTGAAAAACCTAATTCATATATACTGGTACTGAAATATAACTATAAATTCTGAAACATGCATTTACTGTATTTTATTTGCCAGAGCTTATATAGGTCACGTGCTGTAACAACCGTGCATGAATAACTGGAGGGGTTCGTCATGCTGTAGAGGGGTGACCTCTAAATAACTATGCTGGGTGGAGGGATCAGCTCCAATGTGAAGGATGTAGAGCACACACCACATTCACCCTGATAACTTGTAACACATATAAGCCTAGGATGCATCCATACGCCCTACTAAAAAAATACTGATAAAATAGCCAAGCTGAGCTGAGTGGGACGATGCAGGATATCACTCTCCTGCATGTGAGTCACGACACCGGTGCCTCTAGTGTTGTGGTTACAGTACCTCCGTAACTAGTACATAAACTGGTCGTGCTTGTATATAATGCTCAGGCAATTTATTTAGTTATTAATATGATTACTGATAAACTTAAACATATACTGGGGAAAAACATATGGCTGAAGACAAGAAATCCTAATCATGCATAGAAAGGAAGTCCTTACTGAAAGGACGGAAAATCCGTACCTCTAGTCCAGTAACTGACTGAATGGAAGACTGAACGAAAACTACTCGGGCTTCACGCGTGCTACATGAATAAAGGACGCGAGAAGTTAACTGACATTCGTTTATTTAATTTTACTGATCTTACTGGCTTCTTATATTTATTTTATTTTGATTCTGAAATTCTGTACGTATACCAACGGATAAATTGGAACTTATAACAATTCATTTTAATATATTATTTTCTAGTATTAATTATGGTACAACGTATTTCTGACGCTATAGTATTGCTATATTAAGAACCCCGCTAAAATAGAAAATTTCTTAATTTAGAAAGTTCTCAAATAATTTAATTCATTTCCTAAAAATATACCCTTTTTAAATATTAAAGAACTAATTTAATTTAATACACTAAAATATATTTTAAATATTTATAAAACAATTTACTATATAAAAAAGTATAATATAAGAATATTTATTTTATTATTTATAATAACGTCCCGAGCTTACCGAGCCCATCTCGGTCGCACTAAACAAATCAACATATAATACAAAATCTGTCAACAAGAATTAGTGACAGAATTTTGTGTCACTAAAAACTGTCAATAAAAGCTGAAATTCCAAAACTGTCAATAAACAGTTCTGCGACAGAAAGTTATGTCGCAAAACTGTCACTAATTTCGTTTTAAAACTCTGCTTTCTATATGTTTTTCCCACTGCTTTCTATGTCTTTCCCACTGTTAAAGTAGCCAAACGCACCCTTATTTCTTAAACAGTCCGTTTGGGTTTGTTTGACAGTGTTGGGTCGATCACAGCCCGAGCCGCCCCTGTGTGGGTCACGGCTGGGCAGGCTGAAACCACCAAGACCTGGGTCTCGGTCCCATTAAACCCAAACATCCCGACCCCCTTTTTTTTCTTTCTTAGTTCGAACAGTCACAAACAAACACCCCCAACGATGCGACTGCCCTTGTTTGGGCTGCTGATCTCAGTCGACCAAGGAAAGAGGCGCCACCGAGACATGGTGGTGTCTCGGTTATCGCGCAGCCTCCAAAACCGACCCCCCCTTTTTTTATTAAACATCTTAATTCGTGCATATAGGGATTAAAGAAGAAAAGATTGATTACCTTTGTTTGATTAGCAATATAAGATGAAACCACACACGGTACTCTTGAAGGAACCAAACCCGAAACCCTTTTTTTTCTGATTTTGTTTTTACTGGCGGCAGTTTGTTCTTCCAAACCCTAATCAGTTTTCTCTTTTTTTTTGTTACGTAATATGAAAAGAGGGGGCTGTGTTTTATTTCATGCAGTGTAGTGATGGAATGGGCTGGGCCAAAAGGCCCATATGCTTTCTTTATTAATCACCAAAACCGGCCCCTCTTTATATCCATAAGTCTCGGTTTTTATTTTTCGTATTAAAGTTATTCACGTACTTTTGTGTTTAATTCTTGCGTTTTTATCTTCGTTTATAAATAAATACATAAATAATTCTAAATAATTAAACCGCGTATTTACATCTCCCGATTTAAATACGGGTTTTACAATTCTTCCCCTCTAAAAAGAATAATTCGTCCCCGAATTAAGGATACGACCGTACTGGGTTTTACAATTCTTCCCCTCTAAAAAATAATTCGTCCCCGAATTGTAAGGTATTTAAGCTGACTGGAGTAAAAGCTGAAATGCTAATAAGCTGGAAGACATAAAAGCTGAAAAGACATACCCGAATCAAAACTGAAAGTGAGGATAAGAAGTCCGTATAGACTCCTCTGTTTCCCAAGTGGCCTCCCGCTCGGTATGGTCCCTCCACAGGATTTTGACGAAAGGAATGGCCTTCCTTCTCATGACTCGATCCTGGCGATCTAAAACTGCTTCGGGTTCCTCAATATAAGATAGATCCTCCCGAATCTGATCGAGTGGATAATTTACTTTGTGAAGCTCATGATAGTTGTACCCCCTGAGTAATGATACATGAAACACGTTATGGACGTGTGAAAGCTGAGGTGGTAACGCCAATCGTTATGACACTTCACCGATACGTTCAAGGATTTCGAACGGTCCGATGTAACGAGGGCTGAGCTTGCCCTTGAGGCTAAAACGTCTGACACCGCGTGCGGGTGATACTTTGAGGAACACACGATCCCCAGTCTGAAAAGATAGATCTCTGCGATGCTTGTCGGCGTAACTCTTCTGGCGAGTACGCGCTTCTTGCAGTTTTGCCCTAGCGATGGCGACCTTTTCATTGGTCAGTTCTATCAATTCTGGTCCTTCAATCAAACGTTCTCCCACCTTATCCCAACAAATAGGAGCACGGCATTTCCTGCCGTATAACATCTCGAATGAAGCACACTTGATACTAGCATACCAACTGTTGTTGTAGGCAAACTCGACCAGGCGAATATAGTCATCCCAGTGTCCTGTCCATTCTAATGCACAGGCGTGTAGCATGTCCTCCAAGGTCTGGATGGTACGCTCTGACTGACCGTCTGTCTGTGGATGGAAAGTTGTGCTGAGCTTGAGCCTAGTTCCCCAAGCTTTATGCAAACCTTTCCAGAAATGAGAAGTGAACTGTGGATCCCTATCTGATATAATTTCTGAGGGTGTACCATGTAACCGTACAATTTCCTTGGTGAATAGTTCTGATAATTTACTGACTGCGAAATCTTTACGGATAGGAATGAAATGAGCCGACTTGGTCAAACGATCGACAACAACCCAGATTGCATCATGTCTCCGCTGAGTCTGTGGTAGTCCGGTGACAAAATCCATAGAGATCTTGTCCCATTTCCACATTGGAATATCTAATGGCTGGAGAAGACCACTGGAACGCTGGTGCTCTATCTTAACCTGATGACAGGTTAAGCATTTAGACACAAATGTTGCGACATCCTGTTTCATGCCGCTCCACCAGAAATGCTGCTTAAGATCGTGGTACATTTTTGTGGAACCCGGATGGATAGAGAACGGAGAGCTGTGAGCCTCAGTCATTAAGGCTTCTCTGAGAGCAGGGTCTTCTGGAACGCAGAGTTTGGTACCCTGCCATACGATACCATCGTCATCGATGCGAAATTCGGTCTGCTGGTCAATGTTCTGGATAATCGCCCAGATTTCACCATCATCCTTTTGGGCGGCTTTAATCCTAGAGAGTAAATTTGGTTCTACCCTCAAACTAGCCCAGTATCCCCTCTGTCCGCGTACTAAGAGCTCAATATCATACCGCTCTAAATCCCGAATAATTTCTTCCTGAACTTTGATGCCATTTATCCTACCTGACTTTCTGCTAAGGGCATCTGCTAGTACATTTTCTTTGCCTGGGTGATACTGGATATTAGTGTCATAGTCTTTTAGCAGTTCTAACCATCGCCTTTGTCTCATGTTCAGCTCTCGCTGTGTAAATATATACTTGAGACTTTTGTGATCGGTGAAGATATCACACGACTCACCGTATTAATAATGTCTCCAGATTTTAAGGGCGAAAACGACTGCTACGAGCTCTAGATCATGAGTAGGATAATTTTTCTCGTACGGCTTCAGTTGACGCGAAGCATAAGCAATGACTTTCCCATGCTACATAAGAACACAACCTAAGCCCTTTCCTGATGCGTCACTGTAAATCTGATAACCACCTGTACCGGATGGAAGAGTAAGTATCGGTGCAGAGATCAATCGATGCTTGAGTTCCTCAAAACTCTTCTCTCTCTCCTCGGTCCATATAAACTTCTCACCCTTTCGCCAAAGTTGGGTCAATGGTAACGCCAAGCGTGAGAAGTTTTCCACAAACCTGCGGTAATAACCCGCCAACCCAAGGAAACTACGTATCTCTGTGACAAACGTCGGTCTTGGCCATTTGGTGATAGCCTCCACCTTCGCAGGATCCATAGTGATTCCTTCCGCAGAAACAATATGACCTAGAAACGCCACTATATTCAGCCAAAACTCGCACTTAGAACATTTAGCATATAACTTTTCTCGTTTGAGAATCTGCAACACTGTACGGAGATGATTCTCATGTTCCTCTTTGGATTTGGAGAAAATAAGTATATCATCGATGAATACAATCACAAACTTGTCTAAGAATTCGTGGAAGACTCTGTTCATCAAGTCCATGAATACTGCAGGCGCATTCGTGAGACCGAATGGCATAACAACAAACTCGTAATGACCGTACCTCGTGCGAAAAGCAGTTTTGGTTATATCCTGCTCTTTTAAACGTAGCTGATGGTAACCTGATCGTAGATCGATTTTTGAGAAGTGCTTGGCACCCTGAAGCTGATCGAATAAATCGTCAAGACGAGGAAGTGGATAAAGATTACGAATAGTGAGCTTATTCAACTCACGGTAGTCAATACACAAACGCATACTACCATCCTTCTTCTTGACAAACAATACTGGAGCGTCCCAAGGTGACACGCTAGGACGAATGAAACCCCTTTCTAGAAGTTCCTGAAGTTGATCTTTCAGTTCCTTAAGCTCTACAGGAGCCATACGGTAAGGAGCTTTAGATACTGGTTCTGCACCTGGAATGAGATCGATACCAAATTCTACCTCTCGCATGGGAGGTAAACCTGGAAGTTCCTCCGAAAAGACATCTGGAAAATCTGACACCACTGGCTGATCATGAATTGAAGGTGCCTCTGAAGGCGTGTCATGAACTGTAGCTAGAAAACCCTCACAACCATGGTATAATAAGGTACGAGCCTGTAAAGCTGAAATGATCTGAACATGTTTTCCTGGTAGGAAACCGTGGTGAATAAACTCTGGTGTCTGGACATCACCAAAGATAACCCGGTGAGCATGACAATCTATAGTGGTACGATGAACCGACAACCAATCCATACCCAAAATAACATCGAATTCACACATATCTAAAGGAAGGGCACTAACTGGACGGATTTTATCATCAAACTCAAGAGGGAGATCCTTATATACTTGGGAAATGAGTACAGAGTCTCGCATGGGGGTAGATATACTAAGTACACTGTCTAGTGGCGTAGGGGTCATGTTTATTTTAACAACATATGAAGTAGATATAACTGAGTGGGTGGCGCCTGTATCGAAAAGTACGCAAGCAGCATGTCCGTGTATAAACAAAATGCCAGTAATGGTACCTGTGGTCTTATTTGCTTGTTCACGGGTAGTAGTGTAGACACGACCAGTGGTTGGTGGTATCGGTGGTGGTGGAGGTAAAATCTGAGGAATCTGGCCTGAGGTACCAGCAGCATTCCCGCTCTTGCAATCCCTCTTCAGATGGCCCGGCTGGCCACACTGGAAACAACCACTTGTACAACGACGGCACATTCTCGTGTGTTTCTTTCCACATGTGATGCAATTTGGGATAAGTATACACGGTAGAAGCAGCTCTGGTTTGCTGAGAACCAGAATTTGCCGGCCGGGCAACCTGCTGTCCCCTGTTGTTTTGGTCACGCCCCTGTCCAGCATCTCTGTTGGAATTTACAAAAATTTAAGATCTGTTTTACACGATAGTTTAGTATTTTTGGAGCTAAAAGACTCACCTGTAGCTGCCAGATGAGTTGGAGTTGTCGCGGTAATTATCACCGCCGCTCCTCTTATCTGACCGATTACGGTCATATGACTGACCGTGGTTCCTGTAGTTCTGATGTGGAGTAGCCGATTGGGATCGGTCTCCTCCTCTGTGTCTGTAAGATTATAATTGGATAAGTCATAACATATAAGTTGACAAGCAATAATGGGGCTAAATTGTTTAAGTCTGTTGGGTGAGATGTAACTCTTCTCCGGACGCTCTACATTCTCGAGCTCATCCCTCTCGAAAAGCATCTCAACATCCCGAGCTGCATTAGCTACTTGTGTCACATTAGTGAATGTGGCACTCATCAGTCTATCTGCAGTCCTAGAGTGAAGGGCCCAGCGAAATTGCTTCACTTGCTCCTCTACGGTACCCGCAGCCTCCCCTAAGAATCCAGCCATCCCGAGGTATCGGTGCATGAACTCTATACTGTTCTCGCCATGATTCTAACGAATAACGTGGAAGTCCCTCTTCATCTTAGCTTGCTCCGCATGCGGGAAAAACTGGTCATAGAACATCGTCTTGAAACGTGCCCAGGTCAATGTAAGCTCCCAAGCATCTCCCCCATTGGACAGTTTCTGAGACCTCCACCAATGCAGAGCAGGACCCTCCAGCTTGTAAACTGCAAGCCTAACTTTGAAAACATCACCACAACCCATAGCTCCAAAAAATTTCTCTATATGGTAGATCTAGTCTTTTGCGTCAGTTGGAGCTACAGTCTGCTCAAACAGTCGGGGTTTCTGCTTGTTAAACAGATCCAGCCAAGCGGGTAAAGTGGCAGGTGGTGGAGCAGGAGGGTTGTTATTATGCTGAGGTCCATTTTGATATTCAGCTCGGATCTCATCACGAATTTGGGGTAACATGGCCTGTATAGCAGCCTGAACAGCAGCAGCAATGGCAGCTGCGTTAGGGTCATTCTCGGTTTCGCATCTGGGTGGCATCTGAAATAAAAGAGGATAAGTTGATAAAACTGCCAAAACCTGGGGTAATAAATTTGAATATGCATAGTGTAATTCATGAAGGTATAGCCAATAAAATATGACATGAATATTGGTGAACGCCTAGGGTCAGTTCAAAAAAAATGGCAATTACTGAAACATAAATCCGACATGAGTAAGGATGAACGCCTATGGTCAGTTCATCCATACAAAATTTAAACTGCAAGGGTGAACGCCTATGGTCAGTTCACCAAAACGAAATGTTCGCTGAAAAGCACATGCGATTAAGTATGGCCAGTCCTGTACCAACCGTTTACTTAATCAAAATATTGAAAATCCGACTGATAAAATTCATGAGTAGCATGGAAGATAACGACGCCAAAATATAGGAAGTTCTTGGTGACTACCCACTAGTCACAGGTCAAGTTTTAGAGCCTACAGGTCGAACCTTGCGCTCTGATACCATAATTGTAATACCCCACTTGGATAAATGGACCGTTACGTGTATTTATGGCGTGTCATCAAAGCATGCAAGGCAATGTATTAAACATTAACTGACCAAACGGAAGTACCGGAATCAAACATCGGTAGTCCAACATAAGCCCAAAATATAAAGATTAAGTACTGAAAGAAAAAAGACGAAACAGTGTCCAAACAACCAAAGTAAAGTAACGTAATGTGTGCATAAAAATAAAGGAGTCTGGATAGCTCCCATCCAAATGCACGTACTCTCTAAGAAGTCCTAAGATCGTCCCTGTGAACCTGCCGTTTGGAAACATGAAAGAAAACTACGGCTGAGCATAACGCTCAGTGGATGGATATAGCATGATAAAAATGTACTGAAAGTAATGAATTAGAAGACAACAATGAAGCTATAAGACTGATATGTAACATGTGGTAGAACTCTGCATAAACTCTGAAAAACCTGATTCATATATACTGGTACTGAAATATAACTATAAATTCTGAAACATGCATTTACTGTATTTTATTTGCCAGAGCTTATATAGGTCACGTGCTGTAACAACCGTGCATGAATAACTGGAGGGGTGACCTCGTCATGCTGTAGAGGGGTGACCTCTAAATAACTGTGCTGGGTGGAGGGATCAGCTCCAATGTGAAGGATGTAGAGCACACACCACATTCACCCTGATAACTTGTAACACATATAAGCCTAGGATGCATCCATACGCCCCACTAAAAAAATACTGATAAAATGGCCAAGCTGAGCTGAGTGGGATGATGCAGGATATCACTCTCCTGCATGTGAGTCACGACACCGGTGCCTCTAGTGTCGTGGTTACGGTACCTCCGTAACTAGTACGTAAACTGGTCGTGCTTGTATATAATGCTCAGGCAATTTATTTAGCTATTAATATGATTACTGATAAACTTAAACATATACTGGGGAAAAACATTTGGCTGAAGACAGGAAATCCTAATCATGCATAGAAAGGAAGTCCTTACTGAAAGGACAGAAAATCCGTACCTCTAGTCCAGTAACTGACTGAATGGAAGACTGAACGAAAACTACTCGGGCTTCACGCGTGCTACATGAATAATGGACACGAATAAGTTAACTGACATTCGTTTATTTAATTTTACTGATCTTACTGGCTTCTTATATTTATTTTTTTTATTCTGAAATTCTGTACGTATACCAACTGATAAATTGGAACTTATAACAATTCATTTTAATATATTATTTTCTAGTATTAATTATGGTACAACGTATTTCTGACGCTATAGTATTGCTATATTAAGAACCCCGCTAAAATAGAAAATTTCTTAATTTAGAAAGTTCTCAAATAATTTAATTCATTTCCTAAAAATATACCCTTCTTAAATATTAAAGAACTAATTTAATTTAATACACTAAAATATATTTTAAATATTTATAAAACAATTTAATATATAAAAAAAGTATAATATAAGAATATTTATTTTATTATTTATAATAACGTCCCGAGCTTACCGAGCCCATCTCGGTCGCACTAAACAAATCAACATATAATACAAAATCTGTCAACAAGAATTAGTGACAGAATTTTGTGTCACTAAAAACTGTCAATAAAAGCTGAAATTCCAAAACTGTCAATAAACAGTTCTGCGACAGAAAGTTATGTCGCAAAACTGTCACTAATTTCGTTTTAAAACTCACTATATTTCTGTCTAAAATTCCCACTGCTTTCTATATGTTTTTCCCACTGCTTTCTATGTCTTTCCCACTGTTAAAGTAGCCAAACGCACCCTTATTTCTTAAACAGTCCGTTTGGGTTTGTTTGACAGTGTTGGGTCGATCACAGCCCGAGCCGCCCCTATGTGGGTCACGGCTGGGCAAGGCTGAAACCACCAAGACCTGGGTCTCGGTCCCATTAAACCCAAACAGCCCGACCCCCTTTTTTTTTTCTTTCTTGGTTCGAACAGTCACAAACAAACACCCCCAATGATGTGACTGCCCTTGTTTGGGCTGCTGATCTTAGTCGACCAAGGAAAGAGGCGCCACCGAGACATGGTGGTGTCTCAGTTATCGCGCAGCCTCCAAAACCGACCCCCCCATTTTTTTTATTAAACATCTTAATTCGTGCATATAGGGATTAAAGAAGAAAAGATTGATTACCTTTGTTTGATTAGCAATATAAGATGAAACCACACACCGTACTCTTGAAGGAACCAAACCCGAAACCCTTTTTTTTCTGATTTTGTTTTTACTGGCGGCAGTTTGTTCTTCCAAACCCTAATCAGTTTTCTCTTTTTTTTGTTACGTAATATGAAAAGAGGGGGCTGTGTTTTATTTCATGTAGTGTAGTGATGGAATGGGCTGGGCCAAAAGGCCCATATGCTTTCTTTATTAATCACCAAAATCGGCCCCTCTTTATATCCATAAGTCTCGTTTTTTTTCGTATTAAAGTTATTCACGTACTTTTGTGTTTAATTCTTGCGTTTTTATCTTCGTTTACAAATTAATACATAAATAATTCTAAATAATTAAACCGCGTATTTACATCTCCCGATTTAAATACGAGTTTTACATAAACAGTACAACGTATTGCATGTATCAGCGGGTTTTATGGTGTCGATGTTTTAAATAACGTTGTTAGCAAGATTTATTAAAGGGAGTCAATTTTCACTTACCTGATCTAGCTCTATTAGATGTTACCTAGCAAAATGACTGTATATAAGTTCATTTCTTCACTGATCTCCTTCCTTTCGTACACTAACTACAACACTGTAGATAATCAAGACCTATTAGCACTCCCTGCAATTGCACAACATCAACAATCTTAGCACAAAACTATTTCCAAAAAGATACGTATTATTATTTATAATTGACTTTCTGGTACAACATTTTCTCTAATTGATTAGTATATCACATGAGGGTGTAGTAAGTATCTACCTTTAAAGGTAGAATATATAGTAGAAGCATATGCATCTTTAGTCATAGATGTAAATCAATGGTTTTTGATATTATGAACAACCATTCCGATGTTCCTCACTAAGTTATTCTTCAGATGGATGAGAATTTCTCCTGGTTCTTTTTTTCTCGTGATATTTCGTCCAAAGCTCCTCATAGTATTAATTCAAATTCACCTTCTTGAACCACGAAGAAAGGCTCTAACACCCTAATTATCCAATTCTACAAATCATAACCTTTACTGATTAAACTATTACAAATCAACAAAAGTATATTAAAAGGGAATGAAAAACACATACCTTGATCCGGTTTAGTCATTTAAACAACATTTATCTGAAAGAAAAAACATAAAAAAGATGTCCTAAGAATAACAATTTCTTCTTAAGGCATAAGCAGATTCAAAATACAAACGCACCTAAATAAAAATACCAAAAAATTTAAAATAGTCACATCTCTAGTTTCTTATTTCTTAGGCTTATTCAAAGATGAATTCCTACACACCAAAAATAAATACGTAAACAAATAAAAGCTAAATAAAATAAACCCACTATTAAACATAACAGTATAAAAAAAACTAATATGTCAAAAATCTAATATTTAACATCCAAATATGCAGTTTCTTCTTTCGTGGGCTTAGTTATAGTAGTATTCTTCTGTCTTCGACCCGCCACCCGATCCGCCATGGTGAATTTGAGATGATGAGATGTGTTGGATGTGTGATTCTCGCATGTCAAAGGGTTGTAATATATTTTATACCTGTCTCATATGTCTTGTCTATTGCATCTTCTTCCTTTGCTCTATCAAACCCTTGTACAGTAGCTCACTGCATATAAAAATCACAGGTTAATATAAGTTATGTTCACATCTCGCAGCATAATTAAACACATTCCCTTAGAATGGGTCAACAAAGGTTATGTAACTTATCCTATTTTGTTTAATGTGTTAATCTTCCAAGTTATTGGTTTAGTGCATGTTTGTACAACAATCATTATAATGGTTTCACAACCTGTAAAGTTATATAAAGGCCTTTGAAACATTATTCTACTATGTTTCTGTATTATATGTAGTGCGTCCGACCTCACTACCAACCAAATTATTGTTTTAGAAAAAAAAAATAATTCCAAACAGATTGTAATTTAGATATACCGTTAAAGATGGAGCACATGAGGGAGTACCTTGTAGTTGATCCTTGTGAATAGATGTTGAACCGCCTATGTGGGTAGGAATACCAAACAATGGATTACCTTGTGAGCAAAGCATCGAATGAGGTAACCCTGCATAAAGAAACGATTTAAGTCAGGTGGGTAGAAGCAATTTCACATATAAGTACCATCCCAACTCATAATGAAAAGAAAAACACAAAATCACATAAGAAAACCCCTATGAATATAAACATCTTAAAAACTATAAACAGATGAAAACTCACAAAACTGATTTAGGCCGACATGCAATTTCAAGTTTTTCTTTTGCAATATTGTTATACCCACCAGTATCCTTTCGTTCCATATATTCGGCCAACGTTCAAAAAAAAGTTGTGCAAGATCAACATAAAACATATAAGCCAGATTTTAGAAAATTATTCGAGCTCGATCCGAGTAATAGTTAATCGAGCCTAGCTCGAATATCCTGAAACTCGACTCGGCTCGGATCGTTAACACCCCCAGTCTAGATTACTTCACATTATAAAACTATAGTTAATGAAGAGAGGAATTACGCAGTGTAAGAGGGTAAAAAAAGTGGTAGACTCGAAGTTCAATTTTTCAGTCAGAGTTCAAGAGAAACGGAAAATCGATTCCGCTTAATAAACATATGACATTCATATAAAACACGTGTTAGTTGGAGGTTTACAATATAGAATAATTCATTACCGGCTAACTAATACATCTCTTATTATTAAATCTCGAAAACGTGGCTACCCGGTTATGTCAAGGAAGTAAGGTGATGCAAATTTGCTTATAAAAAATAGAAAAGAAACAAAAAAGAATGCTTAGGATAAAGAATTGTAACAAATAAGTGATTAACATAGTAGGATGACAAAATCTATTTTCGCTTGTGTCGATGATTTGCGCTTGATCTCTAGATTTGGCGCCTGAGACTCAAAATCGCCAAAGAAACTATAAGGATAATATATAAACATATAAGGATTACACATTGTCTGACAGACTACTAACCACATATGACATGTATGAAGTATTAAACGAATTAGAGCAAATGAGAGCTATTGTGTAGATCTAACATAGTTTCTCATAAACGCTATTCCTTGAACCACTTTTTTAATGTGTAACCTTTTGACCATTATCCATAAGGGTTAACATTGAATTTTCAAGTTTGTAGGTAAATATTATGCAATCAAATAACCCTTTCTCTTATGCAAGCTTTTGTATTATCATTTTGAACTACAAACACCAAATCATCCCATTCGTAAGTAAATTCATCGAAACAATTGTTAAATTTAGTGCTAAAAGTTTGGATGGACTCTGAAGTATTTGGGTGATTATCGATATCAACAAAGAGAGCATAGAGGACTTGCAACTGTTAAAGTACTTTAATTGTTCAAACAAAGGGGATTCAGTTGTAAAACATATCAAATTTGGACATCCTATTGAATCAAAGTCACTAATTAGTACTACAAAATTATTATAGCTAGTCGTATTGTACATTAATAAAATAAAACTTAAAGAATAAAGTACTACCTGAGGCGAATCAAACAGAAGTTTGCCTACACCACGAAAAAGACGCAAAATGAGCTCCATCGTCTCTGACACTAAACGGCGTCGGAAAACCATCAAACGCCGTCTTTTGATCTTCTTCAGCACCGCAGTGTCCACGTCACCACATCCGCCATGAATTGACACTTGCGTTGGTGTTTGATTATAAACTTAGGGTTTGTGTGTTTGTGTGTCTTAATTAATCATACGAAAGTGGGGATTCAATATTTAGGATTTGAAAAAATATATGCGTTTGAGGTTGTGCTGGTGTTCTGGTAGATGGGGTTTCATGTTCTGGTGGTTGTACTAGTTTAATTTTTAAAAGGGGATGGATGACGCATTTTCTGACATGATCAATTCCAAGTTTCCATTTCTAGAGATTTTGAACCTTTCAATTAGATTGTGTATGGTGAATATCATAAATATTACATGTGTTACGCTGCAGAAGTCGTGAACAGCTATATCACTTGTGCCCCTTTGACCACATGAATCAACAAATTAACAACATAGAAATCTAAGATTAAAATAAATTACCAACAGGATTGGCATTAGTGTGACTCAAGTCCTCCATTTCAGTCCACAACCAAGTTTCACAGGCCATACAAGCATCAAAGATATCAGAATATAATCATTGTCTTTAAGGTCAAATGAGAATGACATCTCTAGAGAGAATGTTCGAATAATATCCAGATTATCACGGATTTCAAATCATACCAGTCCTAATGAATCACCTTAATTGGGTACTATCCAATATACATAGGGGCTAGTCAACCTTATTTCATTTGGTCCCTTTCAAGCGAGTATCTACAACGTGCTGCAGGTCTCCAAAAAGAAACCATCTGTTAAGTTCAATGAACAGTACCACAATAAGCAGTTCATGCCAAAGTATGTCGGCATGAAAAACCATAATCTCATTTAGCACAATTTTTAAGTTAAACTCATAAACAAAATGCAAGAAACCGAAATCATCAAATATCAAGTAATGCTTAGGTGTAGACACTACTTAATAACAAAATACTGAACCAGTCATATAGCGTATCAGGTCACCGTTACGATACATTTTTGACCAGGAAACCAGTAGTACTAATGAAATTTGACAATACTTCATAGAGGCCACACTCTTTCCTCATTGCATGTACCAATAAGTTAAACTGAACAATCTCTACCCTGTCATAGAGATAAAAATATAGAAACTCAGGAAAAGCAAACTGATAATTTTGACTTTTCATGTTGCAGTAGAACAAAGTGTGTCTGGTGATCTATCATTGAATATTGTATCTTTGTTGTGCTGCAACTTATGTTTCTTGAATTTTACGAATGGTCTATTTGAAAACCGGGTCAAAATGGTCATTTAAAAAAAACAAGTCAAACGGGTCTTTCTGGTTGGGTCAATCCTACCTTTTTTCCTAATTTGATCCCCATACTTTCTTCAATTTGCCATTCCATTATGATGTCTCAGTTTCAACCAAGAGTCTTTATTATTCCGTTTAGTTCATGTTACTAGAAACATAAGTGTGAAAATATCTTTATTGTGTTCTCTAAAAAAACTACTGTTCTTGTAAATGATGGCAAACACTTCATTGAATTATATGATTGGTCATTTAGAAAACCATGTCAGAAACTCAGAATGGTCTTTGAAAAAACCTAGTCAAACGGGTCTTCTCTAGCCAGGTTCATCCTACGTTTTTCACATTTCGATCCCCATCCTTTCTTAAAGTGGACGATTTAACATAGTTTTACTAGTGTACATTATGGATGAAATGATAGGCTTATAGCATTATCCTTTTCGTGTTCATAACTAATAAACTTTCGCCATCATTTTCTTTTATATTTGGAGATCGAGGTTATCATATGAAATGTAACCCGTAAAGTTGTACAGTTAACAAATATTTGGGGGTTATGCCACATTAGATTTAATTTACGAAACACAAAACATAACGACATAATGTTGTTAGAAGATAACCAGAAAATCGTACCAGAAACAAAGAGCAGAACTAGACGTCAGCAAGAGATGCAATGCACTGAAAACTGTGAAATTTAGAAACCATCTGAGGAGAGCCTATTGATTTCAAATCAGCGAGTTTGCGGACATTCTTTAAGACCAGGTTGTATTGTACAACCGTACCGAAGAAGTCAATTATCATAAACGAATCCTCTTCGCTTCCCCCCAAAACAATAGACCAAACACACGGACGAAACCTCATTGTTTTAGCTAATGATCGTCAAGATTAACAATAAACTTCACCAACCATTCAGAATCATCAGGCCTCATCTCAAAAACATTCAATTCTAGAGAATGAGCATAATACTTACCATGAAGAAGCAAACAACCACGAGACTCGAACAGTTTGGACCAAAAATGTGACTTCCCATTCTAGGTTACAGGGAGTTGTGATTCAGATAATACCGGCTGCTGCTCATTCTTAACATCTAACTTGAAATGCAAACGATTCTTCCTAAACTCATTAGTTATCCAATTAATGGCCTCGTTCCAATACACCCTTCTCAAAACCTTCAAAACTAGCTCCGGGATGTTGATCCCTACAAACCTTCCAAAGGCCTGTTTCTGAAGAGTACGTGCGTACGTTAATGGTAGAATCAGGAAGTACATTATTATTATCTAGCACCACAGGCATAATGACTTTGTAATGATCTGACTTTGTGGGATCAAAAGCCATTTTCGCACATCTAGCAAACGATGTCATTGGAAGCTTCTTAAACAGTTTACGCGTCGGATTGTAAACATAATACACATAAGGATAGATAAAGCATAAAAGTAAACCGTTGCACGACTGCAAAACCTCAACATACCCAAGTCGGGCGTCACAACCAAAAGTAAACACAACCGATCTTTTGCATGGAATTCCGTTATCAAACGACTCGAAATCATATTCTTTCTCTTTCGGGGTAGCGTTGAGATTAGAATTTTCATTATGGAGGCGAGAAATGAAAATAGGGGTTGTGATAATGCTGAGCCAGAGTTTTGATACGGATTTAAACCGAAGAAGCGAGAGTAGAGGTAATCGGAGTAATATTTCAATCAGCAGGTCGTAATTTGACAAAACTGCATTTACTGATATGAGTGAAAGAAGCTTGTTCTCTAAACGAGTTCTGGCCACCATTTTCATTTCAGATACCAAAACCCTAATGTTTTTCGGAGTTAACTATATTTTTGGTCTTGTGGTTTTGTTTTCTTGTTATTTTTGGTTTAAAAATCAAATAATTTTGAATTTAGTTTAGAAATTCAAATAATTTTGATTTTTTTTAAATTTAAATAATGTTGATTTTGGTTTAAAAAGTAAAGTTTTTTTTTTCATCTTTAGTTTTAGTTGTTGTTGATTGCTTTGACTAGTTAAAGTGTATTAAATGACTAAAATACTTTCTATATCATATTGTGAAATTACTTAACCTAATACTAGTAGTGTTTTGGTTACTTAATTGTATATTTTTTCTTTTGGGTCAGAATTTTTTTATATAATAAAAGAATTAGATTTTTTGAAAGTTTTTATAAAAAGTGGAGGTTGGTAAAAAAAATTTGGACCAATTAAAATACTTGATTTTGACACGTAGACAAAATAATGCGATATGATTGGCTAATAAAAAGTCAAAATTAAATTAAATTTGGTCAAAATCCATGTAGAATGAAAAAACATCAAAAAATATATGCGTAAAAAATATGATAGGAAAATCTTTTCAAAAAAAGGAAGTAATTAGTTAAACTTTAGTGACAAGATTTTAAATAATTTATATGGACTTTAGTGTAATTTGTAAATTCCATATTTTTAAATAACTTTTAAAAATAAACGAATATCCCCTTGAACATTATATTCCATATACTTTATATTTTAAAAATACAACATATATGTTGTTCTAATAATAAAACATATATGTTATTTAAAAAACATAACATATATATGCACATGATTATATATGTCAAATCTATGCACGAGTTAGAAAGAAAATAAATAGACAGGATATTATATAATACAAGACACATATTTTTCATTGTCGTTATATACTACCAAACACAGATAATATCTAGAGTAGGATAACAAAAATATCAATAAACAAAAACAAATCCGCTCACGTAACAAAATCTATACAAAATATCAATCAGTATTAACACATCATAGAAAATTATACAAAACACATGTATAGAGGATGTTGTACTATTTACTGATCAAAAAGTTAATATAATTTTATAGAATAAATAATACAAAATCATTTATTTATGAATTGTCACGGTATTTGAATTTAAAAACAAAATTCCGTTATAGTGTCTGCTCAAATTGCGTACATGCATGGGTGGATGTAAATTTTTTTATTAATATTTAAGATCTAACTATTACGACTAAAAATACTGAGAGCAAAAAGAATCTGAAATTCGAAATGTAATAACTGAATTGGAATTATATTACTTTACACGAAGCAAAGTAAAAAAAACATAATTAAACATATAACATAAATTTTAAAAAATATATAGAGTCTACTTAAAATCATAGTAACATTACTATTACATAAACCATTATTTATGTTTAAATCATGTGCGTGGACAGGTATTAAAACTAGTTCACAGTTATTAAAATATACTTCATCCGTCCTAAAATTATTATCATCAGACAAGAATCACACAATTTAAAAACATAATTATTACAACTTTCTCTCTCTTACTTTTTATAGAAATGACAATTTTACCCTCAACTAATTAATTAATATATTTTTTAATATTTGTAATAATAACCACAAGTGAGGTTACTATGGTAAACTTGAAGGAAATTTGCTATTTATTTTTAGACGTGGACAATTATTTTGGGACAACCCAAAATAGTATAGTGGACAATAATTTTGAGACGGGGGTAGTATATTTTTTCTTTTGGGCTAAAAATTTCACAGTTATTTAAATTATATTTTTTCATGGGCCAAAAGTTCCATTGTTTACATAGATTTAGCAAGGTCTCAACTTTTGATAGTCTAAACTATCTATCTTCTTTTAACTTTGAAGGTTTGAACTATGAAAGCATCAATCTTGTTTTACTACTTATAAAATAATGTATCACTTTTAAATATATTGATTATTAAAACAAGGTTGAGCAAAATAAACCAAAAATCAAATCGAATCGATAAATCGACCTGAAAAATCAAGCTAACCAAACATTTTTGTTCATTTTCACTTTTGTATATTTATGTCGGTGTTGCTGAGTTCGGTTCGGTTCGGTCTTGGGTTAAATATAAGAGAATTTCGCTTAAACTATATGTTCGTTCGATTTTCTTCGGTTTTCATTCGATTCGTGTTTTATTCAAAAAGTTAGTTTTCAGTTCGGTTTTGAACCTATGCTAAGCCCTAACCAAAGTATCAACTCTTGGACGTCTAAGTTATCAATCCTTTTTTAACTTTGGCGGTTTAAACTATGGAAGCCGGTTAAATTTTGTATCGAATTATTCTAGACCGGCCTCTGATGTTGATTCTCAGTTTCTTTGCGAGTGCGACATTTGAATTTTGATATATATATATATATATATATATATATATATATATATATATATATATATATATATATATATATATATATATATATATATATATATATATATATATATATATATATATATATATATATATAGGCTCCGGTTCCATTGAGAAGGTTTTTATTTTGAGAAATTTGAGAAATCTTCGTTTGAGCCATTGATTCGAAAATTTTTCATTGATTCACTAGTTAACATCATTTAATAGTGAATCAAAACTACAAATCATAATTTTGATTCATAAATCTTTGTAAAAATCGAGTTATGAAATGATTCAAAAAATTTGTGCAGTAAACTCAATATTTTACAAATATCGCAACATCGAGAGTTTTTTTAATGTTGATTCAAATTTTTTTTGACTCATTTTGTATTATTATCATATTAAAATAAATCAACACTTGAAAAACTTGAGTCAAAGTTAACAAGCTATGGTTTTTGAAAAACCTTTTCAATTGAGAAGGTTTTTTTCCTTCTCAATCGATCCAGATTCTATATATATATATATATATATATATATATATATATATATATATATATATATATATATATATATATATATATATATATATATATATATATATATATATATATATATATATATATATATATATATATATATATATATATATATATATATATGTATATATATATATATATATATATATATATATATATATATATGTATATATATATATATATATATATACACTAGCGTCATAGCCCGCCCAATGGGCGGGATTGTTTCGTAAATCTTTTCTAAAAATACCTTTGTGTATTAATATTTTTTTTTGCTTTGGGACTTGATTTAAAAAAAACGAAACAAAATTTGATATTTCTAGGGTTTGGCCCACCCAACGGACTTGTTTTGTCCTATTTTAATCTTCCGTTATACTAATATTGGTTTATTTTTAAAACTATTTTTGTTTGTTAAACGTAAATTATGATTTGATATTATTAGTTCTTGTTACAGCTATGTAATATCTTTGGTTTTTAATCTTTTTTTAAAAGTAACTTTGTGTATTTGTTATATGTGTTGGCCGTGTGTCTCGTTTTTGTTACAAGGTTTCTTTGGGTTTTTCTTTTGGTGTTTGGCCATCTAAGAAGCGTGTTTTGTCTAAGTGAATATTTGCTATAGCCTGTTCAGCGAGCTTTGTGAGTATTGAAAGAATCAAATTTAGCGTACAGGTTATAGAATAAGAACAAACTTTATGGAATTTACTATAATGAGACACTAACTTTTAATTATCGATACCACTAACACCACTAACGTACTTTCAAATTTATTTTTTTGCAACATGAACCAAACGTCTATATTGTTAGTTATAATATGGCAACGCTAATCCGTGTAGCGACCGATCGGTTGAAATGTTAGTCCGTTATTTCAACGACTATTTTTAATCAACAAACAAAAAAGGAAAATAGATGTGATTAGTTATTTTACACTCATATGTTGTTGTTAAAGTTAATGACAAAGAATTATAAATAAATAAAAAATGTTAAGAGAAATATTGATAAAGAACGCATAGATTGGTAGCCTTTATCAGACAGTTTTATTTGAAAACTTCATTTTCCCCTACAGTATTGCAATTGTCTTTCATAAAATGATTTGTGGTAGCCAACTCCAAATAAAAGACACTTCAGTTCAGTTAAGCGGAACAAAAGATGGCATGGCAGATGACTACCAATTTGAAAAGAAAGACAGGCTCCCTTTTCTATTACGTTCCTGTGAGAATTCCAACTTGACGACATATATTACGAAAAGAAGGCAACTGTAAGCGTAGATTGAGCAGCTCTAGTGAAGTAGTCATAAATTATGAATAAAACTATGTAAACAAACATATATTATATCAAGATAGTCATCCAATTAGACAATGGCATCAACTTTGGATAGCACGTGACAATTCTCGTGAATCAAAATAATAACAAACAAAATGTTGTATTAGAATTTGTATTAGAATGGTATGAATATAGTTTTAAGCAAAATTGAGTAGTTGGTATTAAAAAATACCATCGATTAACACAGCTGCAATAATCCAAGGCCGTATGAGAACTTGTAATTTCATTCTTTAGCTTTGTCGTCTCTTCTTGGTGCCAGGCCAAGTACGAACAACACCTCTAATACTAAAGAACCCTCACAATTATGCTTTGTTTAAATAGGTTAGAGCTCCTGCTTGTGTTGGTTTGGTTGCTCCAGTTGATGTCGCTGTCCCACCAGGAAACACTTGTCTCAACCCATCTCAAACCTGTTTCTTCCAAGTTAACTTACTATTATAGATTCATGTCAATTATATAATATATGTATATCGTAAGATGTTAATTTAAACTTTATAGTCAAATCATTTCCTTAACATTCCCACCAAGTAGAGTGAGGAAATTCAGAACTCAGAAGATCAGGTGCACATAACAAAAGAGTAAAATAATCCTTTTTTCTTGTTGCTGCTACTTCTAAGCAGGTACATTATTTCTTGATGATGTATTCCCATTTTGCATACCTGATCAGTGATCCTCATGTAATTCTTTTAGATATCCATTCCAGCTGGTTTGAGTGCACAAGAATGTTTAATATTTTTCTTCGGCATCTAAAGTATGCCTGCACATATAAATTATAACAGAGAAAAAAATGTTATAATAGAGCTTTTTACCGATCTGTGGATCCATGAAGAAGCACATTTCTTCCCTTACAGCTTTACTTTTGTTGACGTAATGATCACAATCCAGATTCATCATAAAATGGTGCATTTGCAACAAATCTGATAAACCATTCAACGCAATCAGTCCAATCAACATAAATGGTACATTTGTAAGCACTGCAGACACTCAAATCTGATAAACCTTTGAGAATAAAATGCACAGGAAGGAAATTTTAGATATGTTTTTCATCTAATTTGATTAAAAGTTAATATAAGTGGCAAACTATGTAGGTCGGATCGGTCACTGGTTTGATGATTCGCCTAGGACTACGGGTCCGAGTCAAATGGGTCTCTAATCGTGTTCTTATAGTTCTATTCATGCCCACTCTTATGTTGACTTCATATCCGCTCCTATGCTGACCTTCACTTCTTTGCACCTTATAGTCGCGCTCTTTGGCAGCTTGTTTGACTAATTGCTTGGAGCACAGGTGCATCATCCACTTCCACTATTTTTTTTATTTTTTTTAGAAAGGCATCAGCTTCAACTATTATTTGCATAAACGCAGCTGCAACACGTTGTGTATAGAGTCCCCGAGCAAGAATCCACTTAAGCAGATAGCTAATCTTCCTTTATGGCCAATGCAAACAACAGGAACCATCATAGAGCTACTCGTGTGGAAATGACCCCTAAATATCTGGAGAGTAATGAAGCCTAAACTAAGCCACAAGAAGTGTGAAAATTTGTTGGCATCATGTATTATCAATTTTAGTACACAGATTTTATCTTAGTTTCAATATCAGGGTGTTTGGGATTGCTTATATCAAGGTTCTTATTAGCAGAAAAATAAGCAAACACCAACCTACCTGCTTAATTTTAATTAAAATAAGCACAAATAAAATAAACGCAAGAGCAGTAGTTAACTAAAATAAGAAATTGCAAAAAGCTAAAAAAATGCAACTCTTTCTAATGTGAAAACGCAATAATCAGTACCTTTTCGGTAAGAGGGGGTATAGTGTATACTGTTTCGGCTTTCTCGACTTTAAGTAATAAAGGGTAATATGCAGATATTGCTCTATATGGTTTGTTTTAATGCGTTCTGAGTCGCCTGTATGCCTATATCAGTGTATATTCTATACCTTAGATATTCTACTGATAATAGATTTCGGTTTCGGTTTTTATGCCCTTTAGTTTCTTAGTAGATGGTCTTGTTAAAAAAAATCAATTGACGTCATAACAACCAGAAGTTAAGAAAATGACAAATGAGTTTTGTTCTTGTTTGACCATAATGAATAACAGGTCTATTAATGTCAAAACTCACAATAGTAAGGAATATGAAATTTAATTATGTAATAGGTTCTGGACAAGTGGGTATTTTAACTCTTGATTTTGAAATTGGATTGAAGCGAAGTATGATTATGGAGTTTTTGCGTTTTTATTATTGACTGAATAAGTAGTCGTTTGATTTGATTTCCATGTACACATGAAATTTGACTAAAGGGAAAAAATTTCATTTGATGTATTCCATATTCTTATTCAGTAACAAAAAGAAACAATATATCACTTACTTTAGAAAACTTTCATTTAATCTAACAGGTAGAGCTGGCATGTGCAACCAGTACTTAATCGAAAATAAAAAGGGATCCTCTCTGTCACATTTTTTTCTAGATCATCTTTCTCTACAAATTACATGTTTCCTGTAGGTCCAAAAGGGATGCGGCACCTTCCCACTCTGTGCAGCAGAAGCTTTAGCAGCAGTTGAATGTGGATACAAATCCTCAATACGCTTGTAATGCTGTCATAGAGCAAATTACATGTCATTCTCATCCCACATTTAGTTGCAGCAATAAGCAAGTTACATTTTTGGATCTTTTGGAGCTGTATATGGCATTCGTTGCAGCATTCACTCCTGTCATTGAGTTGTAGCAGATAAAATTATCATAACTTGGTCTGTTGTGGAACTACGTATTACTACTTATATGAAACCATATTTAAAAAACGAATTCAAACATAAATAAATATACGATCAATAGAACACCTGATCTCGTCATTGGAGGTGCTGAAACAATCGAGTTGACAAAAGATTAGCCAAATGATACCTTTATATGCCTGCATAAGATATAGGAGAATATATCAGTTATTTTTCCCCCAATAGAGAGAGACGACGTTTTTTTACTTATGAGTTTTTAGAGTATAACCAGAATGAAAACATTGTAAAAAAAGCAAACCTAAAACTTTATCATGCGCCATATGTTAGACTATCTAATTTGAGATGCTATCATGAAGTATCTCCCCAAACCTCTCACCAACAGTTAGTACAGCAACCAAGATTCTTAAAAAGAATATTGATATAAAGTTTCAAGTGCAAAGTCAGCGATGATATCATCTCAACACAAGTAACATTAACCAATTTTTTTTACCAAAAAGGTATATAAGAGCAAACCTGTGAAACACTTTTTTTTACCAGCTCATGATCCAAAATATATATCTTTGGTTTATTAGAAATTGAACATAGTCGTTGTTTCAATTTATCTTTTCATAGATGGTAAATGCAACGACATTTTTGACACCAGAACCAAGAACTTTCGTAAGATATCTAATCATTTATATCATATTTTAACTCTATCAGTCGTAAATCATAAGTCCACTCTAAATTTTCATAAAGTTAAAAAAACCCAGATATATAAGCGAATTAGATATCATCTTTCTCTACTAAAGTAATTTTTCACCGGTTGATTTACCTGCAGTACCAACTGACTGTACTATATGCTAAATTTATAAAACACTTTCTAATCAACAACGGTTAGTAACCCTCTGCTACTTTTAGGAATTAGTCATCAAACGACTACTATTTTAATAAAAAAACTATAGTTTAAGAGGTGGCAAAACGGGCGGCGGGCGGGCTCGGGCGGCGGGCAAAAGGGGCGGCGGGCTAAACGGGCGCGGGCTAAACGGGCGGGCTAAACGGGCGCAAGCTAAAACTAAAAAAAACATATATAATAGTGTAGAAATAAAAAATAATAATTCTTGTTCAAAATCCGGAGATAAAAAAAATAATTGATAGTTAAAAAATGTTTTACATGTGCGCCGTTTAGCCCATTTAGTGAATTACATATGCACCCATTTAGCCTATCTATAATAATGAATGGGCAAAAAGTGCCCCATCTTTTTTTGAAAATAGACAAAAAGTGCCCATATTTAACAAAATGGGCCAGATTTGCCACCTCTAGTTTAACCCATTTGCTTATGAATGACTGGATTGGATTATATTTTTCATCTTAAAAACATCAAATGGAAAGTTTTAAGAAAAATCTTGATGGTCCAACAACCAAACGTCTTGTAAGGTATACTCTAAGGCACACGTCATATATCGGGTCAATTATAACTTTATATGATTACTGTATGATAAATTCTTGTTATTTATTTATAGAAGATGTTAAAAGATTGCGAGTAAACCCAAATGATCCACTTTGACATGTTACCAAACCCCTCCTCTTTTGAGCTCAAGAATTATCTTTGGGACCATTGATGGGCTATATATAGTTCAGATTATAACACTTTGCTAACCGTTAGTGAACCATCAGGCGAGGTTGTCAAGAGAATAGAGGTGCCTGGTGGGAAGTTTCATCCTTGAAAACCTCAACAAAGTTGTCGATATCTGTACCATCTGCATCTGTATATGTTTTGTGAGCTTTCCAAACTCCAACGCGCATTTCAAACACCTTTTCAGAGTATTGCTTACTAGTTAATGGTAGTACCATTGTCACCTAAGTAAACTTTTCAAAGGGGCCTGTACAAAGCGCATAAAAAAGACAGACATTTCAAAAAATAGAATCATTGTTATCCTAATAACTGAGATATCATTACCAAAGGTAGGAAAGTGTAGACGTGGTCCAAAACAATCTGTAGTAATACCTGAAATTACAGAAAAAAGGGGAAGGATTCATCATCCGATATTGCTTGGTGGCGAGGTGGTTTGCTTCAATGGTTACTTGGCAGTGAATGAAGCACCTGAAAGGATTACGACAATTAGGAAAGAATTGGAAGTAAAAAATTCAATGGTTGTCGGTTCTTCTATTGCTAATTCTTCTGACTCTGTGGCATTGCCTTCCTTCCCATATGCGATATTGGCTCGGATGGTGTCATTAAACAAAACCGACTCTTGGCTGATCCATCTGCTACCTTAACCACTTCACATTTAGCTTCTGAATCTGACCCCATCAAGTATTATCTGACCTCAATCAGATTGTTCAGGATATCAACCATTGACGGGCGCTCTTTGCGATCTTTCCGCAAACATTGATATGCAACTTAAGAGAAGATTTGTAAACACAGCTGTGAAATTTTTTTCCTTTATAGTGTTGTTTATAATAGTATCTAGCTTCTTTTATTTGTAACATTTTTGTATAAGTTTTGCTAGAAATTGGCAAATATCATCGTAGTTTTTAACACAAAGCTGTCCGCATAGAACCTCTAACAACGCCACACCAAAGGAATAGAGTCAATAAACATTGGATTCTTTTGTCAAGAATCTTGTCTCAGAGTAGAGCGGATCAAAATAATAAACCCAACTAAATATATGCAGTGGAATATAGTACATTACTAATTTATAAAGTGGAATGTACTACTTGTGAGGTTACAATCGGGTCAGCTACTTTTCCTAAAAGTTGCAGTAGGCAGAATGAAACGAAAGAGCATCTTTGTTTTTCATGTAAGCCTTTGTTAAAGGGAAGCCTATTTGATAATTACTGTTTAGGAACTGCCATTACCTGGATTTTGTCGTAGTAATTTTCGACACAAATCTATGCACTCGGGAGTTAATTCTTTCACATCTGGAGGAAACTGCAATTTAGTTGATTTCATGATATTTTGAAGCAACTGCATGAATGGTGGAACAATGCATAATAGTATAAGGTCAGCTTATATTCTATAATTTTTTCCAACAATCAAAACCTGACTGTAATAAAGATTTACAAACCTGAATTTGATAGTTTCCAGTGAAAGGTGTTCTCCCAGTTACAAGTTGAAATAATCACAAGATAACTAAATTAAAAACCGCCATGCATTGTTACCTTGGCATCATACTTATGACGCTGCATTATTTCTAGTGCCATATACATCTTCTGCATTTAAAAGCAACATAATGTTATTTTCATCTTTAAGCAATAAGGCGTGGCTCAAGCTCATTGTAACGCCGATATCAGTTTACCTATGATACAACATTTCAAAACATTAGCATAATAAACTGGGATTGTTTCATTATAACATTCTATAATTTGCATTCCTTCACACTCTAATTACTTTTTTCTTTGAACTGGTCTTGTGATCTCATAGGCCCATACATCCTGAACCAGCAGAACGTACACGTACTAATCTCGAAGATCTTTTCTAGAAATTGACATCTCATTTAACACCAACACAAGAATCTCCTTGACATTGTCTTGTGAATATCTGTACCTTCACTTTTAGCGAGATAGAGCACTATATATATTCTCAAGACAGTTCACATCCAAAGTTTTTTGAAGTTTCAGGCCTCGAGTTTCCAATGTATTCAAGGGATGGAAAAACAAATCTTTCTCAGGTTAGTTTTATATACATAAAACATTAACATTGTCAAAGTTATGACACGTCTGCTACCACATATTGTTTGAAAGTTACTGTTTCAGTTTACCTAAGTTTTAAGATGTTAAAAGTTCAATTGAAATTGTTTTCTCTAGGGAATTACCAATAAAATAAAACATTGCCTTACTTCATCTTGAGAGTATATTTTTTTTTGCAACATTTAGGGATCGATGTAACCAATTACAGTTTAGGCAGCTTCTTCCTAATGAGATGGCCCCGGTGATGCAGATTGCTGGGTTGCCAAAAGAAAGTGTGTGGGTGGGTTACTTGCGCTTGGATAAGACATATATATGCTTTTAACCATCGCGGGAGATAAGAAAAATTCTCGAAACAAAGCCATGTTTTAGAAAAAATTTCACGACTACAAGATCAGTTAATGTGTTTGCATTAGAAAGTAGGTAATGCAGGACTGCATGAGGATTGCAAAATGGTTTCAAAGGGTTTCTAAAGGACTTTAGCAACTTGTCTTTGCAGTCAACACATTGACAGTTTCATTCACCTTGTTATCATAACCCCCATCTCTCACCTGTTTAATGGCAGATGTATAATTAAAAACTATTAATGACCAAAAAACACTTTTTTTACAGTTTCAAAACTCATTTGCAGACATGTAAACTGACCCACATAAGCATAAACTGTAGGCATAACCTTGACAAAAGTATTTGAAACTTATTTTACCAGTGACACCCAAATACAATTGATCAATAACTGTGCAACAACATGCAGAACTTCAGTCTGGACAACACTTGACAATTGATCAATAACAATGCCAAAAACCAACACTTATAGATACAGAATTACCCTTCGTTTTAGTCTAACTTGTTCCACACTTACCTCCTTTGGGCCATGATGATGGTCTTCACTCTTCACAAACACAAAGCAATGGAAGTTCAGAAATAGTAAACACGTAGCCAAACTTAATTTCTGAATAATAACATCAGAAATCTTATTGTTACATGTTCAAACAGAAGAACCACATCCAAAAAAAGCAATTTACAGAAAAATGACTTTTCGTGTCATTCTGTTTCAAATTATCATCATTTTCCAACCACTCAAATTTATTATAAATAATCACGTACATGCAATTTTATTATAAATAATATGTGTGTAAAACCCGCATGCTTTTACCATGAATAGTACCCTTAAGATCGTACGTACTAGGTTTAAACTTTCTTAATATAGCATGATTACGATTACGTGTTAGGATTTTATGTATAACGTACATGTTAGAACACGATAAGTATGTACTACGCACGGGCACGTAATAATTATTTGACAATAATTAATCACGAACATGCGATCATGAAATCATGAACGTAATTAAAACACGAACTATTATTAATTACGTATGTATATTTATTACGAGCGTAAATAAATATATTAGATCACGATAATTACGTAACGAGAACACATAAAACGCGAACACAAATAATCATGAACGAATAACTAAACATCGAGACACGAAAAAAGGTACGGGTACCCCATGTGGGGCCCCTTACCCGCGGCTACAAGGAGCAAATGGGCCAAGCCCATTTGTAATTTTTACTAAAGAGGGTTAAGGGATTTTACACTACTCATTTTACATTTACAGAAGATTTTAACAAAAACCTAAAAACCCTCCTCCTTCTCTTCTTTTTGGTCGCCACCCTCAAAACACCAAGAAGGGGTGTTTGTTGATCTTGGATCTTGGAATTCTAGTTGGTGTTCGTGTTTGTTCTTTGTTCTTTTGATCCACGTATTCGGTAAATCCTTTTTAAACCTTTTTTCTTTTGATTTGATCTTTTATTAATCAAGAACATGTTATGTTTTTTACAAAACCTAATTAAATCATAGATCTAACGTGATTTGGGATTAAATAAAATCAAAAGTAATGTTTTAAGGGGTGTTTGTTTTGGCCGCAGCCTACACCTAACCCAAGGGGGGTTTCGGTTTGGCCATCCGACCACCACCGAGACCATATGGTCCCGTTTGGTTGGTGTGGGTCCCACGGCAGCATCAAGACAAGGGGTACCCCGATTTGGTTCGGGGTACGGTGTCGATTTCATGTCTGGTTCATGATTTTTAGTTTAGATCCGGTTCATGGTGTATGTTAGTTTTATTTTTTTTATGATCTTATGTTAAAAATTAAATTAATATTATGACATGATTAATTTAATAACATGACTTAGGTTATTTTAATTATTAATAATCATGAAATTATTTAACCTAAGTATTTTTTTATATTTTAGACTTATAATTAATTAATTATTTAAAACCCATGGTTATAATTAATTAATTAACATGACTTAGGTTATATTATTAATAAATAATAATACATGTTTTAACCTAAGTATTTAACTTTATTTAACTAAAAACATGTTATACTTTAATTAAATATTTTAACCTATAGTTTAATTTAATTACATGAAATAATTATTAAACTATACATTATATCATATGACTTAGGAAATAATCGTGAAAACACTTAGGCTTATGTACTTAGCTTATTTAACTAGCTTATTTCTAATTATGGAAACTTTCTATTTTTAGAAACTTAATTAAATAAGGCAACTAATCTATTTATGGAAACCTTCTATTTTTGGGAACTTATATATTTCAGGCAGCTAATCTATTTATGGAAACTTATTTAATTAAGGCAGCTAATCTATTTATGGAAACTTTCTATTTTTAGAAACTTATCTATTTTAAACAGTAATTCTATTTTTAGAAACTTTCAATTTTTGGAAACTTTTTATTTTTGGAAACTTTCTATTTTTGGAAACTTTCTATTTTTGGTAACTTTCTATTTTTGGAAACTTTCTATTTTTGGAAACTTTCTATCTTTGGAAACTTTCTATTTTTGGAAACTTTCTATTTTAGGAAACCTGCTATTTTTGGAAAGTTACTTATTATTACACAGTAAGTATAATAATACATGAAAAAACCAGAAATACTCAATCAGATTAAACAGAATATAAGATAAACATGGTTTAAGGCTTTAAAGAGTAAAACATGGTAAGAACATATAAAATAAGCTAAGACATGACATAAAACCAGCTACGTATTTAGTGAGCAGATACTTATTCATGTATGTATTTATGTAGCACTAGTGATACGGAAGTAGGATTCCTCTTAGTTCATCTTCTTCGTTCACTGGACATAAGGTAAGGATTCTCGTCCTTTCAGTATGGACATTCTTTCCTTATTAGGATTCCCCGTATGCAGCCAAATGTTTTCCCGTAGTATAAGTTACGTGTTTGATTTGCTTATGTTTAATTAAGAATACCTATAGCCATATACATGCATGACCAGTTTCACCTAGTTATGGAGGTACCATAACCATAACATTAGAGGCACTGATGTTATGACTTCACCACGGCGGAGTGATTGCTCGTGGCGTCCCTTCACCTTTTGGCCATTTATTTTATATTTATCATGTGGGGCGTATGGGTGCATCCTAGTTACATGTTTTCAGTCAGGATTTCATGGTGAATGTGATGTGTGCCTTACATCCTTCACAAGGAGCTGATCCCTCCTACCCAATAACCAGTATATTAAATTAGAGGTAGCCCCTCTAATTTGCATGATGAGGTCACCCCTCCAAGTATTCATGCACGGTGGATTTTCATGACCTATATTAATGGTAAAATATGATAAACAGTTTTTACAAGATAAACATAAGACTTTTCAAACTATAAAACTAGTTTTATCAAGACTTAACCAGGTTACTCGGGACTTAGTTTTCTTCCGATGTTATATGTTATATGCTTATCCTATTCATGCTTTATTGTACATCCATGCACTGAGCGTATTTGCTCAGCCGTTTTTCTTTTCTATGTTCCCAAAACGGCAGGTACTCAGGGACGCTCGTAGACACTAAGAGTACGTGCATATGGAATGGAAGCTGTCTAGCCTTCTTTTCTTTATGCATTTCCTTTCTTATGATACATTTGCTTCGGACATTGTTTAGTCCTTTCCTTTATTATACTATGTTTGTGTGTGATGAGCTTTACGTTGGACTACCGATGTTTGATTCCGGTATTTTCCTTTTATGGTCAAGTAATGTTTAGACATTTTTCCTTGTATGCTTTGATGACACGCCATATTGCATGTGACATTTCCATTATCAAAATGGGGTGTTACAATGTGATTTTTAATTGAACTCGTAATCATGTTCAAAATGGACATTTTGGTGAATGTGAAAATGTAAAGAACGCGAAAGTGTGGAACTGAAGTATGGAACTTTCAAACTTTAAGTCCGCTATATTTATGGCCTTCCTTCCCCATCTATCGTTCTAAAGAATATTTCAGCAACCCTGCACAGAGCTTAAATGTCAGATATTTAGCCTATTTCCCATCTCCTTCGGTACTCATTCCTGCCCTAAGTCATTTTTCTGCACAAAATTTTAGCGACCAAAATCACCAAACTCTTTTAAAAACACTATGCACAAAACTAAACATTATTTTAAAACCACTTTTCTACAACTTATCAGACTCAAAACCCATGCCTTACGGATCATTCACCTTGGTTTCCTTTAGACTTTCAGCTGATGTCAATAAAGGTAGCATTTATTATTTAAGGGGTCATGGAAGACACCAGCGCAGTAGGTACATGAGAACACAATGGCTAACGAGGTTGCGAAGTTGGATGAAAGATTTTCCCCTTTATTACGAAAAATACTTGTTTTGACCTGTTATAAGACCTCTCTGACCTGCAAGTTAATCCATCTGGCACCTATAAATTTGAGTGACAGCAGGTACAAGAACACAGTGTCTAAGAAGATTGTGAAGTTGGATGAAAGATTGAATCTTTATTACGCAAAATATTTGTTTTGACCCGTTCTACAACCTCTCTGGCCTGCAAGTTTATTCACCTGTAAGTTTGGATGACGGCTATAAAAATCGTTTGTAATAAGTAGTGACCAAATATATATGTAGGAGTCTTTCTGTTTCATTATCAATTGAT
This sequence comes from Glebionis coronaria, assembly GCA_025667525.1. Lineage (NCBI taxonomy): Eukaryota > Viridiplantae > Streptophyta > Magnoliopsida > Asterales > Asteraceae > Glebionis > Glebionis coronaria. Next base: position 3,352,045 of record CM046879.1, on the reverse strand, counting down.
ATGGTGCTGACACACTTAGCGTTCTTATATGTTCAACACATAGAATAAATAAAGGTCCCAATATATGGGTTGATTTTGATCAACCTAAGTTGTGAGCTATATATTAATCCAAGTTCAACTTTAGTGTTTGTTAAAAAGTAAAGGTATTGTAAATTTGTGTTAATTAAGATGAACCTTACAAAGGCGGTCAGTTGTTGCACTCGAGTAGTAACATGTTATGCATATAATAAATCAACCAAAAAGTAAGATTAAGCAACCGACCAGGCAAGCCGTTTTTGAGAATCCTCCATTCTTCTTGAATCTTCTTAGGCCAGTGTCTTGGTGGCTGCAAAAACTAACTCAGAAGTTCAGCTATAAAATCTTCAAGGAGGATTGACACTTCATTACAACAGAAATAGCAGCTTTCTTGTAAAACACACCTGAGAGTGGAGCTCACGCATAATCTCATCCATGTCTAGAATCATAAATAACTTTTATAGCGATATTTGCCTTTTGGCATTATTAGTAATATTTGAGTATGTTTGAGATGAATCAGAAATTATAGTTGACCGGTAACTATAGATGGCGATTTAACTCGTTTATTAAAATGTGTCAAACTTGTAATCAGTTTTCGGGAAGAATAAGAACATCAATCAGCTTGGTTTATAATGGGGCGAGTCAAACAGATTTAATTATTTAAACCTAAATCAGAGATAAAAACAGGATTTATACACTATTGCTTTATTAGTGTCGAAGGTATTGTTTCTTTCATTGTCATGGTCATTTGTTGTGCAATTAGCATAAAATCTTGAGAACCTGACAGATACAATACTCACCCATTTTTAGACTTGTGAATAAGTCCCCAAAACGACTATCTAGGCCTTGATCCAGATGTTCCCAAACAGCGCCACATTCTTTTCCTAGAAAATTTTGAACCTGTTACTCCCTAACTATATAAAAACATCTGCCAAGAAAATAAAAGGATTATAAACCACCTACACTTGCCATCTGTTTTGCCAAGAAAATGAATGCTGAAAAGACGAATGATAAAAAAACAAAAAGATAATTAGCTTACATTTAGCTAAGAAGAGGAATGCAATGTTCTTGCAAATTCTCAAAAATGATAATCAGCTTTGCTTCTCATCTATTTGGGTCTTCATGCAATATTAAATTTTCGCTTACTTGCTTGAAGACGAAGTTCATCACTACATTAGTACGTCTCCGTATAGATAATTCCCCACAGTACCTAAGATCATTGTTTAATAAAAATATGAAAAGATGATATCAAAAAGATAATAATATGTAAGATGATTTTGTCCTGCAACAAAGGCACCCTGTTAATCCACACACGATCTTGGGACTGGATGCACCAGCAAGTGCCAATAGTGGATAACAAAACCGGGTAAATGTCCAAATCAGTAACTGAAGCACAAGTAAAAAATGTGTTTGCTATAGGCCACCTACACTTCTATTCTCCTAAATATTTAACTGCAGTTCATCCAAACCAACACACACTTCAAAAACAGCGAAAGTTAACAGAAAAGGTCCAATCCTTAGTGGTTTAAATAAGAGAGATATAATAAGTTCCTGGAACAGATCACCTACTTCATATATTGCAAAATCCAGCATCAAAATGTCCAATTAACTAAATTTCGATATCAGAAATATAAAACTATTGGATCTTGACACATAGAGCGAGTTTACTAACAGAAACATAATTTCTTCCAACCATCACGTAAGACCATACAGAGGATAGGCTTGGCCACCAGAGACCACAATTTCTTATTTTCATCTATAGGCAGGTATGGCAGATCCAAAATAGGCAAGTCAAAGGCAAAGAAATCGCACTCCGAGAAAAAAAGTTTCAAAATCATTAAACTTTATAAGAACCACATAACACAGATTTATAAGATAAGGATGTTCGGTAGAGAATTTCCAAGTTTGAGCTGCTTGAGCTGATAAAAAACACTTTTATGATTGGGGCATGCACAAACATGAAATATTATAGACGGATATGTTGGTCTCGTTCCTTTTGAACTCATTATTATTATCGACTATGTGTAGATCCTTATTTAACCTCAAATAATCAGTTTTTAAGCAGCAATGGAGAGGGGTTGTTATTTGGACTTGCAATAACTAGATATTAAAAACCAAAATCTATATATCCAAACACTTGAAATTATGAGGTGTCACTTCAAGTCGATATAACCAGATAATCAGCACCAAATAATAAATCCAAACACCACATAAATATGTGAGATGGTACAAAATAAATCACGGTACCTGTAGGGAAGTCAGCCTGAGTTAATGATTGCTACATAAGCTCAAATCCTCCTTATTTGTTAAGTTCCCATCAGATTATGCTACATGATCATTTGAGGTTTTCTCGTCTCCATACAATTTGCCATCCTTATTGCTTGTACGCTCCAGTTGTACCGGAAGTCCATACTATATGAGATAATCAACTAAACGCGATGACATCCCTATAAACTTAGCATCAATGACTCATTATACAAAAAGAACTCAACAAATAAATTTTTGAGAAACAGAAATTAGGGATGCATACTGTTAAGAAATTTTACCAGATAATTAACCCCACCGTAATATACAGTAATAATCTTACCTTCTTAAAAATAAATATTATTACATGAGTGGAAAAAAAATTCAGTATAAAAAATATTGCTCAAAGCAAGGTCTGCAATACATGTTTAAAAAGATTAGGCCCCAAATGAGATATGATCATCTATGTGTTAAGCTCTTTATCAAGATCATGATTTCCATAAGTAAAGAAGACCATTGAACCACAAAACCCCTTAAGAATTAAGATTTACAGCAAACCCCAAAATTGAAGGATTTCAACCAATCAAACCAAAATAGCAACCAATCAAAAGTATATAGATGAAAGATCCGATTGACGTGAAAAATCCGTGCAAGATTAGATGGAGTTAAGGGAAGAAAACAGGATGGTGATGGCCGTTTTTTTTAATTAGGGTTTATTTATGCACAATTAATGACATAACAAATTATTTGATTATTGAAGGTTTGATCACATAACATTAAAAACATTTGTTTGATTCAAAGATTAAAGGAGGTATGATTGAAAGGGTTTTATGGGTGTTGGATCGTGAAAAATGGATATGAAGTCACTGGTGTGCCCGTGGTGTGTGTGTTTACCCCGTCGGTGGGTTGGTAAGAAAATGAAGAAAAATTTGTTTTAACCTATTATATATATATGCGGTATCAAAACGTGTTTTTTGCAAAGTGCGGCCCGGTTTTTCAACATTGCGCTTCGTTCACTATTTTTGGCAATATTTTGAGATTTTTTAGCTAAAAGACAAATCCTATTGGTTTAAAAGTGCCATGTCACATATGACTGGGATTAGAGGTGTGGTATCAAGTCATAGTTATACCTATATCTTTATATTATATATAGGTATAACTATGACTTGATACCACACCCCTAATCCCAGTCATATGTGACATAGAAGCTATTAGCCAATAGTATTTCAGAAACTCCTAAAAAATCTCCATTTTTCACGTTTTTAATGATTTGTAATCGCAAATTTTTGAAAATTGCGTTTTGAAAACGCAGTTTTAAAGTCGCGTTTTGAAACGCAGTTCCTGATATGAATTTTCTGTAATTATGTAAAAAAAGTGTCAAATGCAAGATTTGACCTTGTGACCTGTGGTTAACAAGTAACAAGGTTTACCACTAAGCTAGACTACTTTTGATGATTTTCTATTTAAAACAATGTTAATAAATTCTAAAAAAACATTGCTCTTCATATACATGAGGATACAGTCTATATGCACATTATTACGAGCTAATCTCAAACCCTAACAAAACTGTATTTTTTTTGCAGGTTAATTCTTTATTGGTCTAAGTATTTGATAATTCATGGCATCATGTATCATACGTATCATGATGGTGGTCGGCTCTCACATTATCAAGTGGCTTATATGCAAAACCCACATACATACCTCCCAAAACCCTAATATCTTCTTCTTTTTCTCTAAATCCAGAATAAAGACCACATTTACTGATCTTGATTACATCAATCACCCGATGTTAGCTATGAGTTTGATCCACAACGACTAGGTGATATATGTTTTTTCTTATATATCACAATTCCATTATCCAACAATAAACTTATAATAATAGATGATAAAAAAACTGTAAGAGTATATTTATTGACAGTAAGAGATCTTAAAACGACATATGATACCTCCAATAGCCATCACTATGTATTAAGCTATGAGGAACCCTGTTTGTAATTTTTCTTTAATGGTGGGTACATCCGGTATATCCTTGAAAGCTAATATTATACGTATCATTGTTATTCATCATAAACCCTAATATTATTCTTATTGATTTTCTAATGCAGGATGGTTGTCTTCCATTGATCCTAAAAGCATTGATCCTTCGATCATGGCTTGTGCCGCTACTGCTACTGTTACGTCCAATACATGGCCATCACCTATATAACTAATAAAATATTCTAATGCCGATTCTTTTTTGTAATAATGTGGAAATTTATAACTATAATAATGGTCATCATCCCTAATTGGATGTTTTAGAATTAACTACTTCTTATTTACTGACATATAACTGATATCTTTGTTTTTGTGTTTTTTGTTTGTTCTATATGTATGTTTTAGATGACAATAACTGCCTACGAGCAGGTCCTTTTGAGTCTTATCTATGCAAGTTCTTTGACAATTATTTTCCTGTTACGAAACATGAATGGTCAGCAACTCTTCATTATCGTACATTCTTATCTATCAAAGTTTAACTATATAATAGTTTTTCTTATTCTGTTGTTTGACGAGGGATCACAAGGTTTCTACATATTTTACAGGTTGTCTATGTTTGATCATCAAGGTATCATGTTCCTAATATTCAAATCTTCTATATTTCTTTTTTTTACTTGTGATGGTTTTAAATATGGATTGATTCTATTGATATAATGATGGTTTTAGGTCTGAATATGGATGCGTATAATTGCAAACTCGGTTCTATATTATTATTCGCAGTAATGAGTTTTAAAAAGCTTACAATATATATTGTACTCTGTTGATAGAAGATAAACACTTGTGGAATCCGATGCTCATGTTTATGCTCTATGACACAGTTTGGCACCCCAGTCACTTGAATTGTTACAGAACTCACAACGTGTCATGAAAGGACATAGAGAACTTGCTGATGTGATCCCCACATCTATTTTGTAGAAACTCTATTTAAGACAGCTGCATATGTTAAGAAAACACAATATAAAATACAATCAAAACACAATCTAAGAATGATATTTATAACTGATAAAAATAAATAATAAATGTTGAATTAAAACCACCTATTTTAACACATTTGATTAGTCAACCTCATAAGCAGATCTGATGATAGGCTCTTCCATGCATAAGCTTTTAATTAATTATAAGTTTGTCTCATTTTCGAAGAAATAAATTTTAATTTAACCCACTTCTAATAAGTGCTTTTGAAAAGCTGCTAAATTCCAAATCGTCAATTGTTTCTATTCCCATGTTTCTTCAGATTTTTTATTTTCTTTTCTTTTCAGTTTTGTGTTTGAAGTTTTTTTTCGTTCTGATGATTATCAAAAGGTGTGAGCATGTAAGATTATCCTTGCCAAATCATACATTTACACCTCTGGCTTATGCGTACTGTAAATTTTAAGGGGTGTTTGTGTATGCTTGCTACAGATTTCATTGGATGTTTGTGTATGCTCGCTGCCCAATATGTTTATCTAGACAATTACAACTAATTACTAGATATTCAGGTCATTGGTTTAAGTTTGTACCTTGGGCTGAATTAATCTTCTGAAAAGGAAATGTAAATCGTCATCGTCGTTAGAGGAAATGTAGTCTCTAAGGCAGCTTATCAATCTCCTTATTAGAGCTTCCTTGAATGCCTGTTAACTGATGGCTGAAAATCAGCAGTTGGAAGCTGCCAGCCATTGGACTAATCTCTGTTCTTTAATGCAATAATCGCCTATGCATTGTATTTTCAGAAGCGATGCTTATGAAGTATGCCTTACGTCTAACAAGCAATATGCGAACAAGACAAGTTTTGGATAGTATGTTCGGTATCATCTGATGTCAATGCTGCAACTAGGCCACGTGATGATCTTTTCCTTATGCAACACGGCCATTCTGCTACTCTTTCATTAACTCATGAAATGGGTATCGTATGTGTGGGATTAAAAAGCGTTTAAGCCTAAGGTGAATGTGATTTCTTTCCCTTACCCTATTTCCAGATCATTATTGTGTTTCATGTGACCTTGACATATTAATTAGGGGGTGTTTGGATATAATACCATATTAAGCTTACATTCTTAATAGGATTTATTTTTTGGATATATGACATAAATATGTATGCGAAAAAGACAAAACCAGTCCCAAACACCCCTTAATCCCGTCCTCCCACGAGTCCAACTCTGAAACTGTCATTATTTATCGAGCATTAGGTTAGACACGATATCAAATTAAAAGGCAATTAATCTTCTGATAGTATATACTAAACCACACTGTCCATACAGAACTTTCACAAGCATATGCTACCACACTCTCTACCTCAATCATCTTAAAGCTATGTGGGAAGACCAACTATGCAGAGTCAAGGAGGTCAGCGACAACAATTCTCTCAATCATCTTGTCCGACAGGTATTGCACCTCAGGCTCGACCACCACAATTTGGTCCAAGTCAACCTTTTGTAAATCAGTATGCGCCACCGCCTTTGGGTAGTGGCGGGTGCTGTAATTTTGGGTATAACGTGAATTGCCGTGTCACTTTAAATAGGTCGTGAATATCTCTGGGCTTGGGTTGTTTAAATGAGTTTTGGAATGCCTCTGTTATTTTCCGACCCACCCATCATGCAAAAAGTAAAAACTGAAACGCATTTAACCTGTAATGATCTCGTGCTTGCAAAAACTTTAATGAGTTTTGGGCTCAGGTTGTTTAAATAGGCTTTTTCAACTAGCTAAGAAAATGACTTCCAACCAGAAGCTGCAATTGTTAATTACTTTGGTTCAGGTACTATTTGCACACTAATCCAAGATCTATCTGCCAACTTTCTCTCTCTAAAATAGAATATAACTGTGAGTAATATTGATATTCGGTAGTTAGATCTTGGTGGTGTTTGGATTTGCCTTTGACGTATTCAGGTTTCTGCTTAGCTAATGATTTAGCTAATTATTTAGGCGCAGCGTTGTAGGCCAAAAAGGTTAGTCTGTCAATTTGCCTTTGCGCCCGTCCATTGCTATTCGCAGTCTGTTATTTATGGTCTGATAATTATGATTAATTTGGCTAACAAAATATTTGTGCAGTCACCAAACAATAACTTGATACACAAAGGGTTAATAATTTGTAGGCAAAAGCTGATTAAAACACAAAGGGTGACGTTGTAGACCCAAATTAACCCATTTGCAGCAAACACTGAACACATAGGTCATAATATTGCAGCAGACCCAATCAGACCCAAGCAGAAGGTAAAGTTTGAATTTTTTATTCTATTGATTGTGAGTGTATATGCGGATGTTGTGATCTCAAGCTCTATACTTTTAAACAGTGGTGGTTGTATGATTACGTGCAGAGATAGGTCCATTCCAGTAGTTCCCATTCAAATATATATTGAACACTCTCCTATACGCGCTGGAAAATATGTTTCAAGTGGCCACGTTGACATGATTAATGACTGGAAAGCAATCTTTTATCGAGCGACCGTTGTCTTCCCATGCTATGCCATACCAGTATGTATAAGTCAATGATCAATTTAAACTTTTACTATAATTTTATTAGTTCGGAATATCTTTTTTAAGAGCTAACGTCATTCTAATTTCAGATGACCATGATACTTGGTGTAAAATGCAGTTGTGAGGTTAGAAAATTACTTGACCATACTGATCTTGCAGCAAATCAGTATTTTTGCATGATGCCGGTTATCAATCTTGAGTCGGCCAAATACAGAAGTTAAATTTGGCGTTCAATTAAGTTCATGTGTTAAATCAATGTTATTGAATTAATTTTGGTCTTAGACATTTACAGGTAATGGCTATGAGTTTGAAGTACCATACGTTCACCGACATCTCATTCAATAAAAGTCTCAAATTATTACCATTGGCATATTTATTAGGTTACTACCCTGAAGTTGGAGTTGTAGAGGCAGAAGATCAGCCAGATCAATTGTGTAAGTGTCAGGTTTGAGATTTCAATTAAAAAACAGCACGTAGAATTGCGTCTACTACCAGCAACCACTGACTCACGGCTAATGTGTTGTTCCCATCAGGACATTCAACCGATTCGGGTATTTCCTATCCCTATTGCTGATATTCTATCTTGACTATCCATCAGTCAAACTTTGCAACCCTGGATGAGAACGGGGTGTAGTGACCAGCAGAAGAGCTGATCGTCACTTTGAAGAAGGACTTGTCTTGTGTGCAGCACTTGAGAAAATGAAGTTGCCATCTTTTCCCGAGTATGAAGGCACTTGCGGAAGAACTGAAGGAACTTGAGCTTAAATCCAACCGGTCTTTGGAGCTGTAACGACGGTAAGTAGACACACCACATACATGTTTGGTCTTATGTAGTCAAAAATTGATTTTTAATTCTTTTTGAACTGTTTCTTCTTTAGCATGGTTCATATCTTACCAAGAGATCAAAAGGAAAATGTTAACCATCATTCTCATGTGGTGTTTCCAAAAGTGAATTGTAAAGTGCACATATTATGTCCGCACCAGAATGGTCGGTATCTCGGTAAGTTTCTCCGGATCTCACAATTTTGACCACCATTTAGCTTTCATAAAGAATCTATATTCTGTGTTAGATTTTTTATATTTATCTTTTAGGAAGCATTTAAGCGTGGAGTCAACAAAACCAGTGGTGGCATTCCATTTACGAGATACCCAATAAACGAGATACCTAAGCATCTTGATGCTTTTATTTCTTTACAAGGCTGGTTTGTGATTATCACTACTAAAGTGACGTTGCAGCCCCATGGTTGGTTCTCTTTATATTTATCTACTGTTTAATATTTTATCCAAACTAGATTTTAAATTATGTTGCAGGTTGCCATAAGAAAGTATAAAGCCAACTGGTATACGTTTTGAAACCGTCTGCATACGTGTGTAGGTATTGTCTCAACATGGTAGGTCTGACCCAAACGGTTTCTTTTTTTATGTTTCTGTTATGTAGGCCTATTTGAGAATTCAACCACGGTGGACTTAAATGACTAGGCATCATATTCGTATCCACGTATGTGACACATTTAGTTAAATATTGATGTCTTATCCGTCTTGAGCTGTTAAATTTTTCATCTGCTAACACAGTGAAACAGTGGACGTCTAAAGACAAAAATAGGAAATCACAACCGTCAGGACCCCGAAGGTCTCTTTCCATGTATTCTTTGTCACATATGTGTTCGGTAAGTATCGGCACTTATCATATTAGTCTCTTTTTTTCAAAGGACACATATTACAATTGACATTTATAGAACACACAAAAAAAAGAGAGGGAAATGTGCTCATCGACAGACCGACCCTTTGGACTTAAGTATTTACTTGCACCATTGATGCATGGATTTGATTTTATCTAAATTAACACGCAAAAATATGTCCTTTTCTTTTAATTTTGTGTGTGGCAGGTTGCAAGTGAAACTGCATATTTCTCCAAGTGAACTGGATTTACACGAGTTCGCTTAGGTTGGACCATACTCCCAGAGAACATATGTTTTTCGATGGATTTCCGGTGGCTAAAGACTTCAATAGTATCGTTTGTACCGGCTTTAATGGTGCGTCAAACATCACACAAGTTGGTGGTCTCGCATGCCTTTCCCCCGAAGATCTTCAGGTTAGTTTATACTGTTAACAACTAACATTGCATCTTTCTTCGGTTCTTTATATATTTATATCATAAATGTGTTTCAAATATAGTCGGTAATTAGTTACTTACACTACTTATTATTTTATTTTAGTGGAGTCCTGTGAAGTCACTTGGTCAGTCAGCCCTTCGAGCAAAGTCTAAGGTACATTATATGTTTTGTATCTAATTATTATTCAAGTATGAGGGTGTTGTACTTACTATTACTATTTCTATATGAATGAGATTAAAGACTGGGGTTATTTGTTTGTTTCACATGCTGGTTTATAGCTTTGTTCGAGTGAACTGTTATAATTGTTCTACTTGGATTAATAGTGAACACAATAGTAGTACAAACTTGTGTCTTCTTCTCTAAGTAGTGTTTGTTTACATTTAAATTTTTATTACTACTCATGGTATTGCATATTGACTTGGTGGATGTACCAATTGATTATTAGTAAAACGACTTTTAATCTGATTTGATTAATGAACTGAGTTCCTATCTTTCATAGTGTTGCCCATTGGGATTGACCCATTTTCAGGTCTAAATTGCCATTTCTGTCATGAGAATGTGAGTAACTCTACAATGGAGAACGACAACCAAACAACCTTGTGAGATCATATAACACCTATCGTATATGATACATGTATTGGACCCAGTGAAAATAAAACAACATGCTTTCCAATGAAAATGATTCATAATGAAACATTAGAAATCCAAACAGATGACATAACCAAACTACAAGTAGTTATAAAATGTAAACAAAGGAAAAAACATATTTTTTTACATAAAGCAAGTAAGTACTGTAATTTTTACTGATGTGTTGGTGTTTTCCGAATCGGCCATCTCTTCATCTTTTCTAGGACAGTTGTGTGGATCCATTGTTTAAGTGGTAATCTATTGCTTTTTATTTATTCAAATGGTTCATGGTTTTTTCATATAGTGCTTGTGTGGCGGGCCTAATGTTCAGCCAACGAGTACGTCTTATGAATATCACTATGCAACTACATAAATGTTGTTGGCATCCATATCTTTTTCAAGAAGCCGAGCGTGGTCGTCCTTATACCACTATCATTATACCTGAAACATCCATATGCATTTGCTGACACGTTGTTTCTGTCTGTATTTTCTTTCACGAGATTAGTACACACTTATTGAGTTAATTTTATCTATGATAGTTGAACATGTGCATAGGACAGTAGCACATTACTACTACCGAAGAGAAAGAGAGTAGTCATGTAATTCTAAAATAACTTATTTATTTCTAAAAAATATAATTGATTAATATAAGTTTGTCGGTCGGCCAAACTTGACTCACTCTGTTCCGACCTGCACCTATAAACTACCCACTCTGACCCAAAACCCGCTTTTGACATGTTACTCAACCTTCCTAACATGAGCATTCAGCCGCATCCACTAGAGAATTTTCAAGTGTATATATAAGCTCATACCGTATCCACACTTCCTTAGAACCTGAAGGTAACATAGTAAGAGCCTTTGTCGAAGCATAGAAATTAGTAGAAAATCGTACAAAGAACTATAATACTGATAACAAAAATATAATCTATAAATGCATTTCCTACCATTAGTTCATAATGATTCTGAATTGCGAGTTTAAAATAGTTTGAGTTTAACAATATTTGTTTATTTACTTTTTTTTGTTGTAATTATGGTCACTTTAATTTTGCTCTTTTGTTTGTTATTTTTAGTCAATGATCAAGCTAAGCCGTGCTCAGGTTGAGGAAGCTGGTGACAGAACTACACCAATCATTGTTCTTGGTATACTTTTTTTTATATTAATGCATAATGTTTTGTTCGACTAAAATAGATTTATATCCTATCTTTCTTATTACTAATAGTTACAGTAACGTTTAAATTTCCATCCGGTGAGATGCTTTATGTTGCAGAAGCTTCCATTGACAAGAAGTATCATCCTACTATTATTTGCAGAGGTGTCGTTTTTGTTCTCACTTCCACTCAGGAAATGGCATAGTTTAGCTGCAGCTGCTTCCTCAACCTGCATCAATTCAATAGACTACTTAAAAACGGTGTTGTTACATAAGGCAAAGCTTAGTGGTCTCTTCAGTTATTCAAGTATTTAATCATACTTTTGTATAGTTAGCAACTTAGTATAACTGTAATCTAATTCATGAATTTAGTTTAGTCAGGGATGTCATATTGAGACCTAATAAAGAGATTTTTCTATAATATTTTAAAGATTTATATTCAATTTTAAGAAACAAGCTAGAAATTCATCGACTTAACAAACGATCCACCACTCACCCTCTTTCGGGTCACGCATGTGCTATTGATGAGCCTAGAGTACCTCTTGAATATTTCTTATGTCCACGATACAAAAGTTTTCAAGGTATCATGTTTTATTTTTGCAGCCTATATATACAGTTTTTGCTTCATTTAAAAGTACTGGTTGGCCATTTGTACTTGCTACTTACTTAAAAGGCTGTAGCTTCACAAATTTAAGAACCAACCAAGATTATAAAGAACGGCCATCTAAGTATAGTATACAGCAGGTAATGGCCCTAACAAACTCTGATCATGATCAAGGTACTAAGCCACCAGCCATTAGCTCGAAGAAACACAAGGTTTACTCTTAAGTAGCAGATCTAGGACTAGGAGACTATTGGATTATGAAAGAGTCTGTTTCCTTTTATGCAGGAAATACAGATTTGCCGAAGGCTGGAATAGCTATTTCAAGGCGTAGGATGTCAGTAGTAGACGACATAACACACAATCACCTTATAATGTATTAAGTACACGTCAGAGGAGGAGCAACAGAAGTATCAATAAAATGTGGCAAATAGTAAAGTTTTGTTATATTGGGATAAGTTTCACCAAGGAGAGTTAGCTAACACAAGACCCTACATAATGAGCTAATGTACTCAAGCTAAATGCAAATATTGCAACTTATTTTAATCAACCCACATTAATGATTAGTGCATCCAGTTTATAGCAGGTTCATCCAACAATCAAGAGGCATTTGCATAAGCATACTATATATTGTTTAATATCTTTAACATGATATCTATTGAAACTTTGTATGTCTTTGTAGTGATATAATAAATCAAGATCTAACCATCAGCGCACCCGTTGATTCTTCTAATACAGATGGAATTGATCGGAAGGTCTCACAGCTATCAACATTGAATCCTCTGTTAATGCAATAATGACTAAAAACGTTACTTGCATTTTTCGGTCACGCTTAGTTTTGATTACGACAATATGTAAAAACAAGCATTTACGAAAACAACGAAAAACGAATTCTTGAGTTCAAGTATTTTTCATTTTACCCATTTTCACTAAAGGTATGGATAAACAAGTACTAACCTTAATCAAGTGATCAAGTGATTTAATCTTTTCTTAAAACTCACTTTTTATTAAATGTGACAAGTTTTTATTAAACTTTATTTTTAAGAAAATATTTTATTAAATTAATTATTTGAAATTTGAAAATGGCATATTCTTATTTGGTTAAGAATATCCTTTCAGGATATTTTTTATACCCAGATAAGACCTCCACCACTAAAGGACAAAAAGGAGCGGAGTCTAGTCCGGCGGTACCTTAGCGCCTAGGCGGTACCTTATCGATAAGGTACCGCGGGCTATGATAAGGTACCGCGGGCAAATATAGCTGTTGGCTCCTTTGTCCTTTAAATAGTGGACCATTCTCAGCTTTTCACCTCACCTCTTTTGCACATTTATTTCCAGATTCAAACCCCTTCTTTAATCACTCAAATCTTTGATCATTTGTTTGATTATTACTTGTTTAAGAAGTGAATCTTGTTCTTCCATCCCTTCCTCTCCAAGTGCAAAGAGAAGAACACTATCCTAGTGAAGTGTTGAGTCCACCACCAAAGATCCATTAAAGATCTAATTTTATACACTTGTATTTGTGTCATAGTTGTGAAGATCCAAGTAGTTGTGTCTATTTGGAAGTTGTGTATGTACTAAGTATAGTTGTGTAGATTGGTCCTAGCTACGATTAGGGCTCGACTTTTAGCTTAGAGTCGGAAATTGGTTAAGCGACGTGTACGGTTTTCTCCACCATAAGGAGCTTGTTGTGTAGTGAACTCTCGAGTAAGGAGTACTCGAGGAGTGGAGTAGGAACGAGGAGTGAGCTTCGTTGTCGAACCACAATAAATCCTTGGTGTTCGGTTTGATCTTTCTTTACCCTTAACTCTTTACATTCTTTATTCTTTATGCATATACATGTGTTAGTATTAGATTAGCTACACTATCATTCTTTATTCTTTGTGGATATATTTTTAGTTTAGTTACACTATCATTGTTCATATTGTGCATAAGAAGATTTCACATATTTCCTCAAGCCTATGTTTTTGAAAAAGGATTTTTGGAAACCATATTTTAACAAGTAAATATAAGAAACTATTCAACCCCCCCTTCTAGTTTCTACAATTGGTATCAGAGGGGGTTGCTCAAGAATTTTTAAAGTATATTGTATTTTAAAACTTGAGTCGATCTATGGATTCCAACAAGTACCTAGAAGGGCAATCTATGCAAAGACCACCACTTTTTGAAACCGATAGTTTTATTTATTGGAAAAATAGATTTGAAACTTATGTGAAATCAAAAGATTTAGATATTTGGCATGTTATTACCAATGATGATTTTTTACCCTTTCAATTTAATGAAGTTTCTAAAACAAAAGAATTGGTCACTTTTGACAAAGCTAATGACGATACTAAAAAGAAACTTTCAAAAAATAATGAGGCTAAAATGGTGATTTATAATGTTTTGCCTAAGAAGGAGTATGAAAGAATTTTTATGTGTGAAACCGCTAAAGATATCTGGAACACTCTTTTAGGTACCCACCAAGGTAATAGCCAAGTCAAAGAAAGTAAAATCGATCTTCTTGTCCAACAATATGAACAATTTGTCATCTTAGAAGATGAAACTATTGATAGTGCATTTGCTAGGTTTAACATCATTATTACTAGTCTAAAAGCACTTGATGAAGGTTTTTCTAGCAAGAACAATGTTAGGAAGTTTCTAAGGGCCTTACATCCAAAGTGGAGAGCAAAAGTCACGGCGATTGAAGAGTCGAAAAATCTCTCAACTTTATCACTCGATGAACTCATAGGAAACTTGAAGGTTCATGAGATGATAATTTTGAAGGACTCGGAATTAGTGAAAACCAAGAGTGAAAGGAAATCTCTCGCACTTAAAGCCAAGAAGGCGCAAAGTGACCATGATAGTTCCTCGGAAAGCGATGACGAGGAGTATGCATTGGCGGTGAGAGATTTCAAGAAGTTCTTCAAGAGACGAGGTCAACACGTTAGGCAACCCAACTATGACAAGAAACCATTGTCAAAGAATCGGTTTAATCAACCCACATTAATGATTAATGCATCCAGTTTATAGCAGGTTCATCCAACAATCAAGAGGCATTTGCATAAGCATACTATATATTGTTTAATATCTTTAACATGATATCTATTGAAACTTTGTATGTCTTTGTAGTGATATAATAAATAAAGATCTAACCATCAGCGCACCCGTTGATTCTTCTAATACAGATGGAATTGATCGGAAGGTCTCACAGCTATCAACATTGAATCCTCCATTGGAATTAAAACGACACCAATAAGGCGAGGCTATGTTATATACATATTCGTAGATATAATGGACCTGCAAACAATGAAGTGTGTTTTCAGGACAACAGGGCCATATGGGCAGCACCCGGACCCAGGTTGGCACCGAAAGCACTCCTGGAAGTTGACCACATCATTACAGGAATGAGGTGGCTCAAAATAGTACAATGGTGGGGGATATGGGTGGGATTGAAGGAGGCGCATTCACAGGACTTCGTCTTTGATGTTAATACACCCGTAAGAGTCGGGAATGATCATTATTATAATGGTGGTCCTACAATGTCTCTTCAACAGCCTAAGCTTGCAGCTATCCTAATGTCAAGAACTTAGCTGGTGAATATTGTTTGTAGTTTTTACTTATTTGCATCACGCCATGCTATGTTTATCTCAGTTTGTTGTAGGTTAATATATTTTAAATGATTCAATGAGATGAGCTTGTGTGAATCTTGCTATAGGTATATCTTTATATAATTCTCATATTTTTTGCATTCGTGTGATTCAGAACTTTGTAGGTTGTTTCAGGATATAAGATCCGGTGGTCATCCACATCAAAATGTTTCACCAAATCTCCTTGGTGGACCCACTGCACATAACAATTACTGACTTGAATGGGTGATGTTACAGCCTTTTTGCTCCAGTTGAGCGGTGTTTATCTCCAAACGATTTAATATATCAGAGGAAAAAAAAGATCAATATTTTTAAGACTCTATATAGTACTATAATAAAGTTTTACCGTTGGTTTATAAACGCATGTACCATTGGTGTGCATAGTGATCGAAGTTTGTTCGAGAAGGTGCCATTACAAACACATGTCGCGTCTGGCTGTTAGCTCAGGTGTTTTATTCTCTTATGTGTTTGGCAGTGAAAAGAGATTGGAAGCTAGCACTAGACACATATACATTTACTAAAATTTCCTCATTACAGAACGACCACGTGTTACACGATCTTGCCTTGAAAAGTAACATTACATATGGTTGCACGCAAGAGGGAGCAACTGCATCGACTTCCATTCATCACAATATTGAAAGAAAAGATACCATCACCCGTAAGCGTATTACTGTTTGGTAGTGTACTGTTTGCATATTAGTTCAACCACATCGATTTATATTCTCTTATGTGCTTTACAGGGAAAAGAATTCAAGATTCAATATTAGATACATCTATATTAGATCTACTGAATGCTCTTCATTGAGCAGATGACCATGTGTAGAAACCCTAACATCTTTGGAAGGCACATTACACATACATCTGTGCAAGAAGTACCAAGTAGTTCAGCTTCGTTCAACGCAATGGCCTTTTAGCGGGTTGTCTTTTGCCTATCATGTCATAGTATCCATTGGTCAAAGTAGACAGTCCAGAAAGAGGCTGTCTAATTATATAGCACTAATGTAATGCGTTTTAGACTTCTATAACAAAAAATTTCTTGATTGTTTGACGAATTATTTTATTCGGACTTTTAAAAATATAAAATATTAAGAGTTTTTTAATTAAAATTCGGATTAAATTTTAAATTTAAAAAATTATTTTTAACATAAATTTAACGTTACGCAAGCGTAAACTATAACAAAAATATAACAAGGTTAAATTAGATATTCAATAAACTAAAAACGCACAAACAATAAACCCTCCGGAACAACAACAAAAACAACCTCGCCCATTGGGAGGGTTACGACGCTAGTGTATATATATATATATATATATATATATATATATATATTTATATATATATATATATACTAGCGTCGTAACCCGCCCAACGGGCGGGGTCGTTTTTTTTCTTGTTTCTAAAAGCACGTTTTTGTATAAATTATATCTGTTGGCAGTTGGATTTGTTTTTTTTTAAAGAAATCTAAATTGAAACTAATTTATATATTTAGGCGTTGGCTCACCCAACGGTTGTGTTTGACCCATGTAAATATTTGGTTATACAAATATCAGTTTGTATCATTTATTATATCTCTTTTGGTTATACAAATATCACCTTGATACACCCAAGGACTGCGTTTTGCATTTGAAACCGTTTTTCTTGCAAAATATAAAATATAAATAACTTTGATATTATTAGGCTTCGGTCTACCGAACGAATGTGAAATCGCGGTTCAAATACCGTGCCAAACTTGATTTTGTCCGGTTCGAACTGATTTCTCGTCTTGGTCCACATTCCAATACGCTGCCGAGGTAACATACTAAAACATTTATATTGATAGATTTTAACAATATTTCTGAATGAGTTTCGTATATTCACATACAGTGACGGAGCTAAGATTTTAGTATTGGGTGAGCTAAATAGTGAGTTAGCGCTCGACAACAAATAATAATAACTTCATCCTAATTGCTATTAAAATCAAACTGAAATAAGAAAAAACTCATGCTTAACTTAAATGTGATCAAAAAACCATGGTTTAAATCTATCTAGCCTAAATATATTTGTTTTACTAAAACTAAATGTAATAGAAGAATTTGGCGATATCGAACAACAATAAAGGCTTAAATAAGCAAAAAAAAATTAAATCAACGTTTAATCGTTAACTTTTATGCAAATTTCAAGACTAACTTCTATGCAAAGTTCAAGGATATTTAAAATTATATTTATCATTTTATGGCATAACTTGTGACATATGCAACCAAACAGAACACTATACTGTGAAGTGCAGTCCAATTACCTAGAATCACTTTTTAGGTTAGCGAATTTGGAAACTGAACCATCCAAACAGCCGATTTCATAACAGAGTTTTATTTTGAAACGCTGCTCATATGTGCTTCCTTCCAGTTAATTTGGAACTTTTTCAGAAGTAATAAGAACATCATAAAGGTAATATCTAAATGAAGGTGGCCGGCCACTGATGTGCGGTAAGTGGTTGTAGCAGATAAACTCATGGGTCCGTCTGTTCAGTACTCCCGTATGAAAAAAATGATAAGTCTATATGTGCTGGATATCAAAAGCTGATGATCATATGCTCTATAGCATCAATCAAACAATTCAAATAGTTATAAAACCAGTCACGCACATTATAAAATAGTTATTAACGATTTCGTTTATTGTTGCTATGTGGTTGTAATGAAAGTTGAATATCGTAACTTGCATATTCCAAATCAGCCTGAAATTTTCTTCGCTTCTAAAACGATTCGTTTTTGAATTTTACATTGAACGGAGCATTACAGCAGTTAACATAGTAATTTTTCTAAATGGTCATATGATCACACATGATAAATTGTAGAAACAGATACGTAAAATGAGGAAGAAAGTTACTCTCTTTGGTGTCAAACGTTGGCCCGAGTATAAGGGAGATACTGCTTGTTGATGAATGATGAGGGGATAACATGCGCATCTTGTGACTCTGATCAGGATCATTTATGCCAGTAGCTATGCTACTTTATCATTAGCTTATTTACTAACAGAGCAAATATAATATACACGTTATCAATCATTAGTTATCTTATAATCTGCTTGCATAAACAATATCTTGAATAGCATGTGCCTCGACAAATAGTAAAACTTAAAAAAAACGCTACATACCTTCTAGCAGAAACATATCTGAGAAGCATTCAATCCATCTTAATGAATATGATTTCTATATGCTTGCTGAACTAATCAATGAGAGGCCTAACAATACTGTATCTCTACATACTGCAAAAAAGATTACTTAATTTCTGGTTGTATATATGGAGTCGCTTTAGTAAAGAGAGTAATAAGCAAAATTTAGCTCTTAGTCATTTATATATAAGTCGTTGCCAGTTCATAGATCCAAATACATCAGATTTAAGATCATAGTAAGATTATTCTACGATTTGGTTGATCAAAGTCCCTACAGAAGCTGATGAAAGTCACAATAGCCACGATGGTCACACGTATTCTCCTGTGTAGAAAAGAAGAAACAAATTCAGTGATAATGCTTTGAAAACCTATAAAATTCAGTAAACCTAATGCTTGAGTTGTGCGACCGTAACAAACCAATAATCCAATCTATTTTTTTTTGTTAGAAAAAAGATTTTTAGTTATTGTTCTTGGCAACAATCCATCCAAGTTTTCACCTACTTAAGCCATGTTTGAAAAGTTTAGCAAGAAGAATGTATACTGATTAGTTTTCACCAGAAACATAGCTAGGCTTTCAAATATCATCATAGTTACCTATTTGTATTGGTCATTCCCTTGGATGGTCATCTTCAGTTTATTATACCAGAATCAAGAGACTACAATTGAAGTGTGATACAAAAATCTTTTTTATGTTTTCTTCCAATAATGCTAAAGTAACACGTACTCTGTACATAAATATATTATTATGAACATTTTTTGTATCACACAATGGAAATGCTTAGTTACGTACAACAAAGAAAAGACCATACCTACGCATTATCATCCAACAATATCTTCTACGCTTTTGCAGTTTTGCTGCATTTTCTTCCTCCTAAAACTGAACATACACATTTCCCAGCTGAAATAGCAATGACGACAACAATCTCTGCAGCATATACCACCAAAACGAACACAACCCTTTTTGATAACAAAAAACATCATGAAAGAGTGAGAGTTAAAAGAGAAGACGCGTACCTTATACTCTCTACCAAAAAAAGTCAACTAATAAACTTCCATTGCTTTATTTAATGTCTCAACATTCCTTGCCAACACCTGAATTTTTTTGAATAATAATTAGACATATAATTGATAGAAAAAGCAGACAAACCTCAATTGTGTTATCCTTGTCTTTGATATTTTGATCCTTCTGATGACATGCTTTTTGTAACGTCAAACCCTCCTTTTAAAACATATCATACACCATCCCAGATACAAAATATTTGGGCTTTGATTTATCGTTTTCATCAGCATGGCCAATATCTGCTAATTTGCTAGTGTCATATAACTTGATGAGATAATCCCATTCATTAGTAAATCTCTTAGATGAGAATCTGCTGGAGGCTGATCTTGATAAATTTTCACCTCCTCCAAGAGACTGGCGCGGTGCACGTCCATTGCTCATAGTTCTTTCTGAGCCTGTGTCTGAAACACCAGTACGGGATAACAATTTAAATCTTTCCTCCAAAACTTTAAAACGAAGTTGAAATTTTTTCTATAAAGGCAAGCATTATGAAACAGAAGTAAAGTTTTTGAATTTGAAACAACCAATATGAAGGTTGAAATTTCAGCCCATTATATAACGAAACAGGGAAATTCAGGTTCTATTGTATTGACGAAGGGTCAGATGCAGAGATTTAGCTAAAAATCTAACGCGTCAAACTGGTTGAATGGGTAATTTGTTAAAATTAGTCTAACGTGTAGTTCAGATGATTACAATAGCGAAGTTTATAAGTACTTGAAAAAAATAGTTATCTTATTATTGTAATAATTTAGATTTTAATTAGATGATATGACCCACACAAACTTTGAACCGTCTCACCAGCTTTGACCCACACTATATTGGTTGAATGGGTAATTTGACCCACCAGCTTTCAACTGTGCTTCTGCCTTCGCAGTGCGTTCTACAACAGTTAGTTTTTCTTTTAGATGCTACCCTGAAATAATCCCCAAAAAAGATAAGACCTATCAGATAACAATAATAGCCTTAATATACTAAATAAACCAAATTATGCAACATCTTAGTTTCATTAGCAAAAAAGAATCATGAAGTTCATTGCCTGGAAAACTATTCTTTCTTCAAGCCATTGCCTTACGGGCATTACTTTGTTGATCATAGATAAAGTTCGTTTATAGGTTGTCAAAAAATGCAATACTGAGACTTATGGACATACCAAGAAATCCATCATAGAAAGCAACCATTTTTCATTTAGTTTCTCTTTGGTAGCTTGATCCCAAAACTGATCCAATAACGATATCTCAGACTTCACATTCATTAACAAACATCTCTTTTTCTAGGGTGATTACCAACAGTCTTCTTAGCCTTAGTATTTTCAAACGCATATTCAAACACTCCTATTGTATCAAATATAACATACATGTCCAGTGGACACAATTACAGGATCTTTCATAAGATAAAGGGAAATCAAGGAAAGGAAATCATCTGGAATCACGGGTAAACCCACTTTCTTATCCCCCTCAATATTTTTTGATGCATCATCTCTGTATCATCTCCTCAAATCTTGCGGTCTGCAATATATTTTGGTTACTCTTTTTAGCTGGTGGGCGACCTCTCACTAAGTTAACCTATGGATAGCCATCTCTTTTCAGAGGAAAACCCTTTGAACACCAGAACTGTTATTCCATAATAATAATAAAAAAGGATTGTGGTCACTGTTGACAATTCCTTATATCAGGTGTCGAAGTACGTGTGTTCCCAATGTCCAGCAAAGTAAGGCGAAACCCACCAAAACCAAACAAACGGTTTCTCGAAAATGGATCTCAAAACAATCTTTGTGGGATGAGGTTGGTTGGTGTCATTAATGCGGTCATGGAGGTTGCTGAGGCGAGCTATGTGGGCACTCAACCATTTCCACTTTTCGTAATGACACAACTTATTCTAAGAATCGCCTTAACTGACCCATTCATGAATTTCTTTTAATGTCGGACTCCTACTCGATCTCAATTGGAAGACATAGACATATTTAGATACTCTATGCTCTAAAAAAATATTAAGAACATGACATATCTTTGATCTCAAGTGGTATTCAGATTTCATAATCAAGTCACACATGAAAAGCACACATAAATAAACTTCATATGTTTCAAATGTATTGACAAAATAAACTTACAGGGACGTTAAGTCGTGCACTTTCCCAATCACATGTCTACGTTTTTCCCCATATTGCATCCCACTTTGTATCTAATTTGGCAGAACTACAACCTGAGAGAAAAGAATGCAGCCTATTTATCAGCATAAATCATAAATAATCAACGTAAGACATGTCCACGTATGGCTAAGATAGGAAACAATGATGTATTATCCTTTTTCTGCATATGCATAAAAGATAGATTGAAGAGTTGTATCAAACCTACATGCTTGTGTATTAAATCATAGACAATTGGCATTGAAAGATAGGCATGTTAGGTAGTGGGTCAAAACGGGATCAGGTTGAACGGGTCACATCATGTTGGGTTAACGCGTCATAAAGTCCTATAAAAGTTATCGCTTATTATGAGAAAACGGCATGTTAAATTTATTAATTCTTATGACTTGGTATATATCTTACACTTCCTCAGATGATAAGGGTGTTTTAGGATTGATACTAAAATTGTTATCAACTCATGGGGTGTTTGGCATTGTTTAATTACACAACGTATCTGCTTATTACTCCCATCACATAAAAGAGAATTTTGTAACCGAATTAACCTGTTTAGATGAACCTCTTGATGTAACTAAACCTACAGAGGCACACGAAAGTTGGGGTATCTTGAAAAAGCTCTATGTACACATGCACAATCTCAAATTCCTGTCTAAGTAATCAAAGCCCTATAGTATCAGTACGTCTCTGTGATTTTTTCAACCCAGGGGCCTTTACTCGACCCAGTAAATACACGTGCTATATATGCTTAGCCAAACAACCCCTGAGTATACACATAGGTGTCATCAAAATTCATATTAAAAACTAAAAAGATCAATTTGAAACCTTGGATCCAAATTTTATTTCACGTTGTCATCCTCTGATTCTTATAGATATTGTAAGACTCTCATAACTTTGGCAGGTATCATCATCTCAGCATGAGCCATTCGCTCCCTCGACCATTATGCTTCAACAAAGGCTGGTAGAACTGGCGATGTCAGCATCTCCACTGCATACAATATAAGCATTCTTGGTAAGCAATTTTAGTGATATTGAAAAAAACATAAACAAAAAAAGCCGATTACATGTCTAATGTTATAAACGCTAACAACATTTCTGGTACATAAGGTACATTCATTTCATAGGTATAATGCTTCAGATCAGTTACAATAGATTTCCAAACAATTACATGCCACACGTTCGACTACAGAGGCACTTCCAAACACCCCCGTAAGAAGCATATGAAACATAAGCAACCTGCTAAAGAAGCCAAAACAAACAGCCAAAATATAGTTTTTGACACCCCCTAAACCGTAATCTATAAAAATCCCCAAATATCAAAATGCAAGACCAAATACTTATCCTTAAAATTGAGTAAATATAAAATAAATTAAGGTCGATAAACTTACTTAATCATGTCCTCTTTTAAAACTTAATAATCGAACAACATAGCTCCATAAATCTCGAGCTTCACAATTAATATATATGATAAAAAAAGCAAATCAATACAATTAAATACAAAAGAAGTAATCATATTTTCATTTTCAAATTTATCTAGAGGATCATGGTTTTTTTATAGTAGTAAAAAGAAAATACGTGATGATTGACGCTGCCTTTATTTATTCTGGTGGCGAAGATTGAATTGAAGATGATGAGGCGGTGGATGTGAAGATTAAGTGCTGGAGGTTTAATTTAATGGAGTGGAGGGGAGAAAACAGATGTGGTGAATATTCAGGATAAGCGATCTTTAGGACACGTGGGTAGACATATTTCCCGCCAAAAGCTTGAGAAAATAATTAAAAAACAGATAAAAGTAGTACTAATATTAAATAGCATATCCGCATGCCATTATCAAACAAGAGTAATTTGACATGCCAGTGATGATGATATAACAGTTAGGACTTGAGAGTGTCATTTGTTAATGGGTCTCAAATGAAATAAATCACAACGAAGGTTTATAAATCTATCGAGTTATCGGGTTGAACCCGAACCATGAACTTATATAAGCCGAGAAGTGACCTTTATGAAACATAAGCCTAAACTAAAATAAGCCATATTAACATCTCACTACGTCTTCAACAATCAGTTCTTTACGTATTACCGCTATCAGTGCCTTTCGTTGAGGACAGAAGATGTACTATTTTTCATACAGGATTAGTTCTTTTATTCATGAACGGCCAAATCATTCTTTGAGGCCTGGTACCCTGTGATGTAACTGCGAGACAAAAGGTACTCATCGAGCTTTTGAGACCAGCTTCTGAACCACATATTACCTTACCAAGACCATCCTGAGCTCTAAGAAAGAAAGCTACAACACCATATATAAATGTACTATGTGGACAACTAAAAGATGAAAGGTAATAATAGTCTATCATGTATAGTCTGGTGACATCTTAAAAATAGAAAAAACCTGAAGTGTTTAAACACCAAAGAGATCATTCTTATTACAGTTGGTGCTTTAATAGCAATCCTGCTGCTAATATGTTGCATACTACTTTCTTGCTTGTTAAAAAGGAAGAAAAAAAAAGCAAAAAGACGCCGAAAGGAGTGTCAGTAGCGCGGCTGCAGCAGGGAATGGCAAACCGAAAGCAACTGCAACAGAAGGATACAATGATTTATGATGAGTTTTTTTTGTTTATTTTCAGTTGGTATCAGCATGCTATCTCGAGCGCGTAGACCTGTGTATACCTACTGAATCATACACCAATAACAATAAACCAAGAGCAACCGTAGTGCGGAAAAATCCCAGCACAATTATGGAACGTATTGCATGCCTTCTTAACTGGTTGTATGTTTAGTCTACCTAAGCAAACATCAGATAACTTAAACACGGCATGGTTCCATGGCACAGGAAATACAGGCATTGCAGAAATTTGAACAGTGCTAGACTGATGGGGATTAGGTGGCTCATACTCCTACAGGATTATAAGGATCATCCGCCTCCAGACTATATCAAAAAAGGCTCAGATAAGAAAGCGTTAAACTTGTGATACAAGTGCAAATTTTGTCACTTGAAACATTATCAAGAATACAGAACCTATGCATATCATTGTATGAAAAATTGCCAAAAAAAGGCAAATACGATAAGCTCTCATACCTCATAGCAACATACTTGAGGAGCTCAGAATCGAAAAAATCTATAATAAGCAAATCTCACTTATTATTATTGATTTGTTAAAAGCCTGATGCATCTAACGAATCCAAGAGCTATGAGAAAAACCAAAAACGCGGGGCAGTGTTGAGTTTGTGTCTTTAGATAGAAGATGTTTTGACTGCAACCATAGAGGAAATAAACAGCTTTATAGGTGTCTTCTAAAGTAAGAAGCCGCAAACACTTACTTATTCAATTAATAGAAAGTATCTGAATGTCTCGGATGAGGAGAAGAGTGTCTAGAGATTGTGAGTTGGAATGCACAATCGAGTCTTTTACGGATTCATCTAGAAGAATTAGAATCTGTCCTTTCAGAGTTAGTAATCAGAAACATCAAGTTATACTTTTCCATTCAAACCTCAGATTTGCATGGAGGAACTCCTCATACTAATCCACTCGTGGAGAGTGAACCCCGGTTAAGCTGCTTGGAGTTGATTAAGTACGTGCTTATTGGTCCGATAACCAAATTGATTAAGTCATAAACGTATCTAACAGCGACTGGTCCTATAGAACACAACTGGTAAACCAAACTGTCACATATATTGATGTATTTAAGTTTGTACATCCGAACTGCCATACATAACGCGGCTGGTCCTAGATCTGCATTATTTGTGCATGAAGTAGGTCTTACACTGTTCTTTCAGTTTTATTATGTCTTTAGACTGTGTTTGTGACGGATATTCATGTATAGTTTTTTTTTTAAATATATTTTGTTATAAAGTGCTTACATTTAGATTTTAATATTCATAGGTTCCATTTAGATGTTAATTCTACTACTAACTGGACTTTTTCAATTAATTTAAGCTAAGCTCAAAAAGCTTAGCCAAACACCCCTTAAGTACTATGGCAAGTATTAATGAAACACAATAAAGAGCTATTGGCGATTTTAAGCAAGTATAATCTAACACTATTAGCAGAATTCTCCAAATCTATTTAAGCATGCCATTTCCAGAACCCGAAAAAAACTCTCCAAATGTACTCAAGTCAAAAATATGTTTTACTTACATACTTACAGGTGGTCTTTTATCTACATTGGCATTTCCTCCTCGTGATGATCTTATTTTCTTGACATATTCAGAAAAACATTCCTTGCCTACCTTGCTGGACCTTCTGCAAACACAATCACCACGTCCTATTCTTTTATGTCTTAGTTGAACAAATCCAAGAAGACCACGTCACCATTGTGTTCCAATGTTGCAGCCTGCAACCAAAGATTAACCAAATATGTTCAATTGAAGGTAATATAATTACGGTTCAATTAAAGTATAATTATGAAAGGTTAGCACATGATTTTGTTTGGCCTCTTCTATAGTATACGCTATCAAGTAGTCTTACATGTTTCAACTCTTGTATAATTTTGAGCAGGTTTACCGTCACAAATGAAACACTACTAACCTGATTTTATGACCTGGTAGTGTCAATAACCTGTAAAATATAAGCCTTTCACAGACTACACATCCACATATATACATATGTGAGTATATATTCATGGGTGACTCATAAATAAGAGTATACCCTTTGGATTAATGGATCTGTCCCAAGCAATGGAGTTTGGTATCCATAGATTCCAAACCAATCAAGAACAAATAAATAAATAAAACTTAGCTTACGACAAAAAAGCTGAACCGGTGTGAATGATTTGAGACCTGATGTTAAAACAGAATAAACTAATTAAAAAAAAGTAAGATGTAATGTAATTTAATATGAATCCAATGACTAATAGATTATAATAAACCTGAATTGGGCATCACAGATCGAAGAAGATTCCAAAATAAAGAAAAGACGGTGTGAATCAAAGATGAAAGATCGATCTATTGATTTTGTATTACGATTGATTGTGAATCAAATATCGATTGATTTTGTAAGTTTTTTGGATTAGGGTTTACCCCGTTCAAAGATCGACTGTTTTTTTTGGATCTTTGGAATGAAATTGGATCAAACAACAAACCCCGTTCAAAGATCGACTGTTTTTTTTGGATCTTTGGAATGAAACTGGATCAAAAAACAAAGATCAAAGATCTGAGTGTTTTTTTAATTGAAACTGGATAAAACAACAAAGATCAAAGATCGAGTGTTTTTTTGGGTTAAGGTTTACATACGGTTGTTTAGGGAATAATGGATGGTGTGTGTGTTTTTTCACACCGTGGTTGTGGGGAATAAATGAAAAAAAGGAAGGGAATAACAATATTTATACACGCGGTTTCAAAACGCGATTTTTAGAAAATGGCGTTTTAAAAAAATGTGGTCCGCCCAAAAGTGAAGAAAATAAGGCAAGTCATGAGATTTTTTAGGCAAATCTCAAATCCTATTGGTTGAAAGATGTGAATGGGATGTGACTGGGATTAAAACTGTGGTTTCAAGTCATAATTATACTTATATATAATATAGAGATATATATTGCTGGGAATTATTTGTTAAGTGTCAAGTACCGTTAGTATATTCCAAGTACTGTTAGTGTTATGTAAGTACCGTTAGTGTTGACGCGGAACATAGCAAGTACTACTACTTATAAAGTAAGTACTGCTATGATGATTAGGACGAATATATCTTTGTATAAGATATGTCATAGTTATAGTTAGAGTATATCTTATGTGATATACCTAAATAGTTAGAATATTGATAATATATCGTCTGTGATATAGTTATCTTTATAGAATATTCTACGGTTTCTAGGGTTCCTTACTCTATAAAAGGAACATAGGTACAATGTCTTTTATGTACCTCATTCAAGTCGATTAATAAGAGAATCGAATAGTTAAAAGTAATTCTGTTCTTCTGTGCTTTATAAGTTAGATTCCGCATAACTTATTTAGTTTTAGTAAGAGTGCTCAAAGTGTTTTAGTTTGATTACAAACTATTATACTAATTCTTAACAGAATATAGATCCAACCAAAGGGATCAACAAGTGGTATTAGAGCTTGTTGAGAAACTCTAAAAAAGAAGACCACGACCCCAAACACTCCACACATACCAAATCTCAATGTCTCAGTCAGATGGTGATAATGCTCACTTAGATGATGTTCAGAACCCTGATCCTGTTCTGCCACAAGGAAAACAACAAGTTGTGCATCCTACACCAGCACAAGGTGCTCAAGCTGTCAATGTTGTAGCTACCTCTACACCAACACCTTCTCATACTCTGTTTGCTGTTAAACTCCCAGTTCTCAAAGGTGACAATTATGAGACATGGGCTATGCAGATGGAACATTACTTGAATCACACAAATCATACTGTGTGGCAAGTTATCAAGAATGGGAATACACCAAAGAAGCTACACTGGTTGCCAGACAATACATGCTATGTTCTACCTGCTGTGACTGCTGAGGAGGTACAAGCAGAGATCAGAGAAAGAAAAGCCAGAACTAGTTTGGCTATGGCTCTTTCTGAAGACATTCTACCAAACTTTCATCATTATAAAGATGCCAAAGCTATGTGGGATGCTATAAAACTTAGATTTGGAGGCAATGACAAATCTAAGAAAATTAAGAAGATTGTTCTTAAGCAAGAATTTGATAACTTCTCAATTACCAGTATAGAGGGGATACATGGTGGATATGGAAGGTTCAGCAAGTTGCTTATTCAGTTAGCAATTTATGGACAAGTAATTCCTAATGAAGAAGCTAATCTAAAATTCTTAAGAAGTGTTCCACCAGAGTGGAAAGCAATGGCTATGCACTTCATCACAAGAGATGATTTGGAAACAATTCCATTTGATCATCTCTACAACAATCTTAGAGCATATGAGATGGATGTGAAAGGCACTGAAGTAAAGACAGCAACTACTTCAAAGTCTAACTTGGCTTTTTTGTCTGATGGGAACAACGGTACTTACTTTCAAAATACCGCTAGTGGATCTAGAAGCGGTACATACTTCACAAATGCCGCTGGAGGACTTACAAGCAGTACTAAACCACAAAGTATTGAAAGCAGTCCAATAGTCTCTCAAAATCCAAATGGAAGATGCTGATGTTGAAGAGATGGATCTTAAATGGCAAGCTGCTATGGTGTTAGTAAGATCTAATACGTTCTTCAAGAAGACTGGAATGAAAATGACTGTTGATCCTAATGAGCCATTAGGATATGACAAGTCTAAAGTCGAATGCTATAACTATGGAAGGAATGGACAGTTTGCAAGAGAATGCTCTAGAGATAAAGCCGAGACTAGCAATCAGAAGTCCAAGAACAGCTATAGAACCAGTCCACGAATAACTGAAAGCTTTCCAAAAGGAAACAACAGGAGTCCTAAAGAAGCTAAAGCATTGGTTACTGTAGATGGAGTGGTGAATTGGGCAGAAGAAGAAGAAGAAGAAGAGCTTGGATTAATGGCTCTCTCACATGAAGATATTGAGGTACATCCTTGTTCTAAAGACTGTATTCTTAAATTTAATAGCCTAAAAGTAGAACTAGAGGAATAGTATCAAAAGGTTAACACATGCACTGTAGAAGTAAAAGCTTTCAAACAGGGTGTTGTTAAATTAGAAGAAAATATAGTTTTGAACAAAAAGGCTCAACAAAACTATGAAGAGAAAATAAGGATTTTGACTCTTCAAATGAGGGAAAAAGATGTGGAAATAAAAGCTTTTGAAAGACAACTTTTAAAAATAAATTCAGAAAATGAAGCTTTAAAAACCAGTCTTTGTAACGAAAGGGAAGTGATTAGTCATTGACAACAATCCTCTAAGGGATTGGGAAAATTGATTAATTCACAAATGGGGTATTATGATAAA
Organism: Glebionis coronaria; assembly: GCA_025667525.1. NCBI lineage: Eukaryota > Viridiplantae > Streptophyta > Magnoliopsida > Asterales > Asteraceae > Glebionis > Glebionis coronaria. The sequence goes on along the minus strand of CM046879.1, from coordinate 3,321,981 downwards.
ACAGGCCTAGGATATATTGAGGATCAACCTGGGATAACCTTAACTAACAAAGACTTATCAAAAGGGATTTTTGATAGTTCTAGTAAGGTAGATGATACACCTGAAAATGATAGATATGCTGAAGGAATGAAGGCAGTTCCTCCACCATTATCAGGAATTTTCATGCCCTCTTGTAATGATACTAGTATAGAGTTAGAAGAACCTAAGATTAATAATATCTTTAACTCTAGTACTCTGTCCCAAGAAAATACTGTTGTGACCAAGAATATTGTTTATCCACCTTTAATGAACAACTTTGTTTCTGAGGAATCTAAGACTAGTTCTGCTTCCAAGCATATAAAAACTCCTAGTAAGATATTGGAAAACAATGTACAAAATACTAAAGTCAAAAGGGGTGGGCTAGGTTTTGAAAAAGTAAAGTCAAAACAACCTTTTGGGTGTTCCTTAAGAAGAAAAAGGATGTTATGTTTGTGGTAGTCTAAGTCATTTTATCAAAGATTGTACATTACATGAAGATAAAATGGTGAAACAAAAGGCTACACAAAGGGTCATGAAAAACAGTAATGGGAAAAATGCACAGGTTCATAGGAATCAGAAACTTAAAGATGACAAACCTAAGTTTGATCACACAAGGGTAGTTAAACAGGTTAAAAATAACCCTACCAAAAGTTTTGTTCCTAGGCAGTACTTATGAAACAAGGTCTAGTACCTTTAAAGTCTGGTAAACCAAGTACCGACAAGTCTAGATCTACAAGTACTGCTAGACCAAACTCAAGTAATGTTGGTTTAAAGTCTGTAAAACCATGTTCTCCAAGACTTCTAAGAAAGTTTTTGAAAAAGTTAAAACCCCTAGAAGTAAGGACAAGAACAAACCAGTGCAAATGTGGGTTCCTAAAAGAGATATACCATGTTTTAAAGCAAGTACCGCTAAAGCAGTACTTAAGTCAAAGAAGTCAGAACACGTAGAGTCACCCTATGACTTTGACTACATAAATGAAACCATGAAGTATAAGATTAAAAGTAGCATTACTGGGAATGCTTCAGTACACACTCTTGAATGTGTAGATCCCACAAGATCCGAGCCAAATGTGGCTTGGGTCCCTGTTTAAAACTAATGAGTTTTATTCGTGTGCAGGGGCATCTAATTGATGAATTAAAAGATAAAGGAATTGTAGATAGTGGATGCTCAAGACACATGACAGGAAACAAAGATTTTCTTGCTGAATTTGAAGAATTCAGAGGAGGTCCAGTAGCCTTTGGGGGTAGCAAAGGTAGAATCACTGGCAAAGGGAAAATCAACACAGGAAAGTTGGAATTTGAAGATGTTTTCTTTGTAAAAGAATTGAATGAGTTCAACCTCTTTTCTGTATCACAAATGTGTGATAAGAAGAACAAGGTTCTATTCACAGACAAAGACTGCTTGGTGTTGTCCAAAGACTTTGAGATGCCTAAGGAATCTCAAATACTGCTTAAAGTACCCAGGCAAGAAAATATGTACACCTTTAATCTTCATACTATTACTCCAACAGGTGGTATTACATGTTTGCTAGCTAAGGCTTCTTTAAATGAGTCAAACTTATGGCATAGAAGTTTAGGTCATGTGAATTTCAAGAATCTTAATAGATTGGTAAAAAGAAATTTGGTTAGAGGTCTACCTAACAAATCTTTTCAAAATGATTTCACATGTGTTGCTTGTCAAAAAGGAAACAACATAGAGCCTCTTGTAAGACCAAGACTATAAACACTGTGACAAAACCTTTGCAACTTTTGCATATGGATTCATTTGGTCCAGTTTCTATCAGAAGCATTAGTCATATGACCTTTTCTCTAGTCATAACTGATGATTATAGTAGATTTAGTTGGGTTTTCTTTTTAGCCCTTAAAAGTAAAACAAGTGAATTACTAAGGGATTTTATCATTTTAGTTGAAAAGTAGTTCACTAAACAAGTATTAATCATTAGGACTGATAATGGAACATAATCTAAGAATGCTGATTTTGATGAATTCTGTAGGTCTAATGGAATTAAGAGACAATTTAGTAATCCTAGAACTCCACAACAGAATGGAGTAGCTGAAAGGAAGAATATGACATTAATTGAGGTTGCTAGAACTATGCTGGCTGATTCACTTTTGCCAAATACCTTTTGGGCAGAAGCAATCAATACTGCATGTTATGTGTTAAATAGAGTCCTAGTAACTAAGTGTAACACCCCCAAATTTATACAACTCAGTTCAGCGGAAGACTAGTTGGTGTTACGGGATAGCACATTACTCACATCATAAACAACGTTTAAAAATCACGTCGTTTAATAATAAAGCATTTCCATTCATAAATATCAAAGTTACATAGGTCCCAAGTCAAATTATTTCATACAAGTTTTACAAAGAATTTGAATGGAAAATATTGTTTAAGTGCGGGCCATGAATTCTTGTCGTCTTCCCGAGAATTATCTTCAAGTACCTGAGATAAAACATGTTAAGAGAAAAGGTCAGCGATAACGCCGAGTGAATTCATAGAGTTTAATAAACCATCAATATAATATCGGCATAAAATTATTACCGAAAATCATTTTGTACAAATTATTTTAATAGGCCATAAAATAGCCAAAGTCATTTTATACAAATCCTTATCGAAGATCATAATATAGGCATTTGCCTTAAAAATCATTATACGAGCCAATGTCGTAAAAAAAACATCATACAATACGTCTTACGACGTTGTACAAAGTTAAATAAAAACCGTATATGAATATGGTTATGAAAACCAAAACACGAACATAATATCAATAGTATGACCCCGTATTGCTAGTCAGGCAATACTTCGTAATTCGATGCGTGTAGTAGTATTTCTTTAATTTGGATTATTTTAAGCCGCATGAAATTGTTACCTTACTAAACCAACAACGGGTAGCTAACCCGATACTCAATTTTCCCATCTATAGTAGCGTGTCGTCACAAAGGTCACGCTATGGAAATCTTCTCATACATAAATTCGCTTACCAATCAATGTGGCACGACGGCGATCAACCGTCAAGGCGCGAACTGGGGTGATCGTCCCCAAATAGTACTATTATATGCACAAGCGTCTACCAAAATCCCGGTAGTTCACAATTCATGCTAATGGGACTTTTAGTGACATAAACTAACTTTAATAATCCATTTTATTTCATCTATCTTGTCCTTTAATCATTTATCGGGTCATACAATCGGGTCATTCAATCAATCGGGTCCAAATCAATAAACAAACAATCGGGACAAATGGTGTCCTATTTTATAAAAACTAACATGTTATCTCCCTCGCGGGTTTATAGAACATTTCATAAAAATATTTAAAAGAGTGCGAGGCTATGAACTCACGTTGATGTGGGAAGGCGGGTTATCGGCAATTCGGACATACGGTACGTGCTTCAATCACGGAAACCTAGACAAATAATACTCGGCTTAGACTCATGTCCAATGACTTTATAAAAATAACAATTATGTATACATATGATGATTTTATATATATGATTATCAAGTGGGTTACATATTCTCTTTTACTCTTTTTAGTGTTTACGTATTGGTAACTTCTTACTAGTTTACTACTTTTACCTATTTAAGTGTCTTAGGTCCAATAAACTTATTATAAGTTCTTTAACTTGTATTAATCCATGTTATACTTATATTATCAGTATCTACACTTTACAAGTTGGGCCTAAATGGGTTAAGCCCAATAAATTCTTTTTATAAGTGTTTATCTTATTTAGTCCAATTATTAGTCCAATATGCTTAGTTAGCTCGTTAATGTGCGTATGTCCTATAGTTCGGGTTTTATCGGTTTTTACTTGTTATATATGTTTATATATCAGTATATGAGTTTTATAAATTTTACATTAGACGGTTCCAACCATCTAAGTTTTATTTAACAAAATCGTAAATTTTACGGTAATAGCCGAAAAAGTCGTAAAAATCAAGTTTATAGTTTTTATTACTTATAAGTATTATTCCACTACCATTTTTATAATTTATAAACTTATTTAACCTTTTATATATTTATATAAATAAAATCCATAAGTTAGTGGGTTTTTATTTTACATTTTATACAATATAATTTTGAGTGCTTATATAATAACAATAAACATTAATTCTCAAAATCTGATTTTTATTTTCATCTTTACCATAACTGCCATATCTAGAGTTCTATATGGAGATAGAAGCTCAAATGTTTATCACATAAACTACATGATATGTACTCCATTTAACTATTCTATAGCTACTGTTGAATCATCTTCTAAGTATTTTCTAAAAATCGTCCAAAACAGTGAACTCAGATTTGTACCTTAAACTTCTTTTGATCATATCTCACTCATTACAATGATTCCATTGCATGGCCAACTCTCACATGTGTACAAGACCCATATCTTACTGTAAATCCATTAATCTATGCCATTTTTATCAGTTCATCATTTGATTCTTTACTGTTTTATACAGCCAACAAATTTAAACAAGATTTTAACCTTGTTTCTTATAGTCTTTCATCTTTTTAAGCATGTTTATCAACACCAAATCCCCACACAATATTTTTAATCATCATTCATCATCATATGCATATACATAAGTAAAAGAAATACAAGATTACATAATAAAAAATAACAAGAGGATGAGGAGGACAATCTTTATACCACCAAGTTGATGTAGATTATGATTTGAGCATGGATTTTGATGGAGAAACTTGTGCATAGCCAAGACCATCTTCAAGACCATCATTCTTCATGAAAACCTTGTGGAAAATCAGCCCCAAGACTCCATGGAAACTCCTCCTTGGATGTTATAATCACCACCAATCAATAGGGTTTTAAAAGAGTTTCATCATATGTAGAGATAACATATGTATTCATGGTTAATTTTTGATCAAATGGATGTTTTAGGGTGAGATATGGGACGGCATAAATGGAGTTTGAGAGAGAGAGGAGAGTGTTTTGCATGGATGAAAATGAGAAGAGTGGTTTAGTTGTTAGTTTTGGTAAGTTGGTAGCTTACTTTGTAAGCTTATGCTTACAAGTGTAAGTAGTAAGCTACCATCTTGACACATCAAGTGGTATGTGTCATGGTTTTGCCATCCATATTGAGTGGGGTGGGGAAAGATTTATCTTGTCTCATCCCACTAATTTACGGGTATCCCTCGATTCTAGTTTTGTCGATTTGCGTGCCCTCGGGTCGTTTTACGAAAAACGTATTTATAAATTATGAATCAACGGCACAAAACGAATCTAATAAAAATTGTCTTATCAAAAACGGAGTTCGAAAACGTAAATACGTAATCCTAAGGTTTCCGGTTTAGTCGTAAAGGACGTTAAAATAAAATCGTAAGTCCTAATCTTTTCTCGTAAATTTGTGAGTTTATGAACCAACACAAATTTAAAACTCCAAAATAATATTCACGGATAAATTCATTTTCTGAAATGTCGGACTGTCACCAAAGACGGTGTATGTAAACGTGAGCACGTAACGTAGAATCCTCCGGTTTAGATGTAGTCGACGCTACTTCAAGACGTAAATCCAAATTACTTCCCAAAAATAAGTGAGTTCATATAATAACATTAAAATAATATTTTCAATTAAATATTGAGAATAAAATATCAATCATAAATTGACGGATTGTCACACTAAGCCTCAAAAGAAAACACCTTATGAACTCTTGACTAATGTAAAGCCAAACATAAGTCATTTAAAACCTTTTGGGTGTCATGTGTCTATACTAAATACTCTTGATTATTTAGGAAAGTTTGATGGAAAGTCTGATCCAGGATATCTTGTAGGATATTCATTGCAAAGTAAAGAATATAAGGTTTACAATTTGGCAACTAAGAAAGTTGAAGAAAATGCTCATGTCAATTTCTTAGAAAATAAACCCAATGTTCCAGGAATAGGTTATGCTTGGATGTTTGATTTAGATTATCTAACTAACTCCATGGATTACTACTCTTGCAAAAGGATTGTCAAACTAATAATACAGGTGAGGAGTCAAGTGCAAATAATGCAGGTACTCAAGAAGATGTTTCTTCATCAGATGATGATGTTCATATCTATGTGCCCAACATGCCTACTGTTACTCCCGTGTCTGCAACTCCCAAGAAGCAAACCATGCCATCAAATGATGATCAAGCCTCCCAGGAGCTTCAGTGGCTTCAAGATCAAGAAAAGAATGCTACATCTGCTAATAAGCATTCAGGAGAAGAGTCTTTTAAGTCACAACACTCAGCAGTACATACTATACCTAGCGGTACTTCATCCGCAAGTACTGCTAAGTCAAAATCTGCCAAATCTGTTGACTCACTAGAAGAGATTTTGCAAGCATTGGACGATGAAAACTTATATGCCAGTCCAGCTGAAGGAATCTTCTCCAAAGCTTCCTATGATGAGCAGGGTGCAGTAACTGATTTCAACAATTTGGAAACAGAAATTCCAGTCAGTTCTATTCCCACTCATAAAGTCAACAACAACCATCCTACTACACAGATTATTGGTGGTCCAAAGTCTGCTGTACAAACCAGAAGACAACTGCAATCTAATATTAAAACTCATGCTCTAGTGAGTTATGTCAAACAACAACAGAGAACAAATCATAAAGATACTAAGCATTGTTTGTTTGCCTGTTTCTTATCTCAAGTAGTGCCCAAAAACATCTCTAAGGCTCTTGATGATGAAAGTTGGGTAGATGCCATGCAAGAAGAATTAACATAATTTGAGCTACAAAAGGTTTGGATTCTTGTGGATCTTCCCTTAGGTAAAAGGGTAATTGGTACTAGATGGGTCTTTAGGAACAAGAAGGATGAAAGAGGGGTTGTTGTGAGGAACAAGGAAAGACTTGTTACTCAAGGCTATAGATAGGAAGAAGGGATAGACTATGATGAGGTTTTTGCAGTAGTGGCAAGGATAGAAGCCATTAGGTTATTTTTGGCCTTTGCATCATATATGGGATTTATAGTCTATCAAATGGATGTGAAAAGTGCCTTTCTATATGGTACTATTTCAGAGGAGGTATATGTCTCACAACCTCCAGGTTTTGTAGATCCTAAATTCCCCAATAAAGTCTACAAAGTTATCAAAGCACTTTATGGTCTGCATCAAGCTCCAAGAGCCTGGTATGCAACTTTATCCAACTTTCTACTAGAGCATGGATATAGGTGAGGAACCATTGACAAAACTCTTTTCATCAAGAAAAATGCCAAAGACATCATTCTAGTTCAAGTCTATGTTGATGACATCATTTTTGGTTCTACCAAGAAAACATGGTGTGAAGAGTTTGAAGCTTTGATGAAAGGAAGATTTCAAATGAGTTCTATGGGAGAACTAACTTTCTTTTTGAGACTGCAAGTCAAACAAAGGAAAGATGGAATATTTATCAGTCAAGATAAATATGTTGCCGAAATCTTAAAGAAATTTTCATGTATGGATACAAGGAGTACAAGCACACCTTTTGAAGCCAAGAAATCTTTATCAAAAGATGAACATGGAGAAGATGTTGACATTCATCTCTATAGGTCAGTGATTGGATCATTGATGTATCTTACTTCTTCAAGACCAGATATAATGTTTGCTGTGTGTGCCTGTTTAAGGTTCCAAGTTCATCCAAAGGTGTCACATCTACATGTTGTGAAGAAGATTTTTAAATATCTTAAAAGTCAAACCAATTTAGGATTATGGTATCCTAGAGATTCCACCTTTGAATTGGAAGCTTACTCAGATAGTGATTATGCTGGAGCAAATCATGATAGGAAATCCACAACAGGAGGTTGTCAATTCCTAGGTAGACGACTCATTTCATGGAAGTGTAAGAAGCAAACCATTGTTCCTACTTCTACAACTGAAGCTGAATATGTAGCTGATGCTCATTGCTGTAGAAAAGTACTTTGGATTCAGAATCAATTGTTGGACTATGGGTTTAACTTCATGAACACCAAGATTTACATTGATAATGAAAGTACTATATGCATTGTCAAGAATCCAGTATTTCACTCCAAGACTAAGCATATTGAAATAAGACATCACTTTATAAGAGATGCTTATGACAAAAAGCTTATTCAAGTCTTGAAGATTCATACAGACAACAATGTAGCTGATTTGTTGACCAAGGCATTTGATGCAAAGAGATTCGAATTCTTGGTAACACACATTGGTATGCTCAACCATTAACATGCTGCATATGTTGAGGGGAGGTAATAGATGTACAAAGTTTTATAGTTTTTATTGTATAGTCTATGTTTTGTGTTTTGGATGTTATTGCAGGTTTATAGAAAAAGATAAAAGAGGTTACATGTCTAGTGGAAATCATGAACTGGTCAAATTTGTGAGGTACCGTTGTCAATCCAAGTACCACTAGCACAAAACTAAGTACCTCTTATGTTCCATGTAACGCTACATGTCCGTTGTACTGTTAAGGGTCTCTTTTGTAAATTTGACGGTTTCTTCGTGCTTGGGTTTTTTATTTACTTAAATACTTACCCCAATTACATAATTGATTCACCTAATCTTTTATCTCTATCTCTTGATTCTATAACCTTCTCTCTAATCTTTCGATCATCAAAAATACTAATGGCTGCTTTACAAGTAATCTCTAAGCATAATTTGGTTGCGAATCTTGCTACGAATGATGACTCTCTTGGTTTCCATGAGATGCTTGGTTTCCTTTCTCGAAGTCATGTTCGTTTCGCACTCACTGTAAGTCCATTTGTCTCTATACCCATTGTTGAACAATTTTGGGATACTGCTGTATTAGGTACTCGTTTTGGTCAACCTTGCATTAAGGCTAGGGTGAATCATAGAAATATATATGTCACTGAGGTACTTCTACGGGAAAGTTTGAGATTAAATGACGAAAGTGGACTTAGTATGCTTAATAATATAGAGATTCATGATGGCCTTGCAGCCATGGGCTATGGAGGTGGTAGGGATAGTCTTACTTTCTTTAAAGCTTTATTTTCACCTCAATGGAAATTGCTTTTTCATGCTATTATTCACTGTTTAAGTTCAAAAAGTACATCTTTTGATCAAATACCTGCTGCATTCGCATCTGCTGGTATTTTTCTAGCAAATAACAGGGTTTTTAATTTTTCAAAATTAATTTTTGAAGGCATGACTAGGAATTTGGAAGGGACTAAGAAGTTTTTAATGTATCCTAGATTCATTGAGACTTTAGTTAGTGACCAAATACCTAACCTACCAGAATTAACTGATACATGGGATGTTCCTTCATTCACAAAGAGAACTTTCTCTTTCTTAGCCAAACAAGGCAATGCCTTTTCAGGAACAGTAACACCATTGTTTGTTCATATGTTAGCCCAACCTACCAATCAAGAAGGTGAGGAACCTAGCAATGCTAGTGCTTCTCAGAAAACTCCTTCTCACCAGAGTTCCCATTCCCTAGAAGATTCACAATCTTCTTCTCACAATACTGGTGTTCCACCAAACACTGATGAGATGATCCATACACCTGCTGCTTCTATTGCTGCTAGTGGTTCACCACAAGCACAAGCACCAGAGGTGGTGGATGTTGCAAATTTAACTGCTTTATGTACAAGTCTATCCCAACAGGTACAAGTATTGTAGAAAGAAAAACTTGTTCAAGACAAGAGAATTGCTGAATTGGAAGCTAGCCTACTTAAGTTAAGGAACAAAGTGTTACCTTGGATGAGGCAATATAGATGTGTTCATAAATCTGCAATCAAGAAGCAAAGATTCAGGAACCACAAGAAAAGGCAACTGAATGCAACCAAACAGGAGAGGAATAATGAAGAAAAACCACCTTCTTCTGATAATCAGACAAGGATCTCTGGAAATGACATCAATTTTGAATGGGATGAAGATGTCATGGGGAATTATAAAGATGGAAATGGCTTAGAGACTGGTGTGGATGGACCTTCAGATATGGAGATTCAACAGCAAGTACCACAACCTACTCCAGAGGAACCACAAGTTGCAGAAACATTGGCAACTCAGCCAGAACCATCAACTCAATCACCACTTCAAGCTAATTGGAGTGCTTTCTATGAGAAGTTGGAGGAAACTACTATTCAGTTTCTTGTATATTCAACTCCATCACCATAAAGACAAGTATGGTTTCAAAGGAAACAGACTTTACAAGTACTGTCCAGATCAAGAATGAGTAATGAATCTGACAAGACTAAAGAGGTGCAAGTTGATATGATGGCTTTCATGGAAGAAAAAGTATATGGGGATACACAAGTGATTGAAGAAACAAGTGTGTCTAATACTGGTGAAGTCAACATTGTTGAAGATCCAAGTACTGTTAAGCCAACTAAGCCGACTGCAAGTACTGCTGACATTGTTGAAGACCCAAGTACTGCTAAGCCAACTAAGACGATTGCAAGTACCGCTGGTGATCATCCTTCACTAGAAAGTCAAACTTTTTTTTGAGAAAATGAGACTTTAGCCCAATTGCTGCTTGATTTAAAGAAGAATTTAGTTGAGAAGACTAAACAAGCAGAAGTAGAGAAAAAGACACAACAAGAAGTTCTTGCCAAAAAGGATCAAATTCAAGGTAAGAAAGTTCAAGCTTCACACCCTACTAAACATATAGTCATTCAACAGCAAGCTGATGATGAAACGGCTACCATGTTGAAGAAGAAGCTACCTAAGATTAATCCAAAGGATAAGGGGAAGAAGAAATTATTATCAGAATCTAAAGATGAAAGTGATTCAGATGATGATATAAACAAAGTTATGTACAGATTTAATCAAATAGACCATGATGAGGAATTTGCTTATAGAATGCAAGCACAAATTCGTGAAGATGAATTGCACGAAGAACTTGCAGCAAAGCAAGATTTGCTAGAAGCTAAAAGAATACAGTAACAATGGAACATACAAGAGTATGACAGGATTCAAGCCGAAATACATGCAAGTGAGCTTCTTGCAGACTCATTGATAGCTGAAGAGAAAGATGCATATGATGAAGAAGAGAAATCAAAATTGATTGATGATCTGGTAAGGGAGCAACAAAGATTCTTTGCTGAAAAGAGAAGGAAATAAAAGATTAAGCCTCCAACTACTATGCAGATTAGAAATCAGATGATGAACTTTCTTAAGAATGTTAAAGGATTTACTCATATTCAGCTGGTCAAGAAGAATTTTGAAGAAATCAAGACTTTTTATGAGCAAAATAAGAGGACTGAATTGAATTTTGTTGAGATTGGATCTGAAGCAGATAAGAAAGTTGTTGAAGAATTCAAGAAACATCTGCAACAACAAAGACAATTTGGTAGTACTCCTAGAATTGAGCCAAGTACTGCTGAACCTACGAATTCATCTCCACCTATCAAGACCACTTATGTGAGGAAGAATAGAAAGGAGAAAGTAAGTTCAAGGGAGGAAGAGACTGCTCAAAGAATGAATACAGGAGTTGAAACTCAAGGTATTGCTCATACCGAAAATGTACAAGCAGTACATACACAGTCAACAGTACATACAACAGTACATACTGAGGAGACGGTACATACAAACTTAGAAGAGGGTTCAACAGAACTTGAGGGAATTTCCAAAAGTGTTAAAAGGAAAAGGTCAACAAAGCTAAAGAAGAAAGCTAAGAAAGCTAAAACAACAGCAGAGGATAGTGATGATGATGAGAGCCTAAAGAAGTACTTGAAGATTGTGAAATTTGAAGATCAATGTATTGATATAGAGATTTTTGGAAAAAGAGCATCCATTGCTAAGTGGATTTACTCTATAGATCAAGGACTTGAAGCTCATGGAATTCAGAGAACTGATGGCACAACAAGAGTATTCAGACTTTTGGAGGATATTCTTCACATTCTTGACAGACAAGATATTCAAGATCTTTCAAGGTTAGTTCAAGAAGGAAGTGTAGGTAAAACTGAAGTATCACTATTATACTGGGAATTTCTCTTTATGTATGAGCCACACCTTTATGATCAAGAAATGTTGAAGGAATTAGAGAATCAGGTTACTAGTTACTAGAGATATTACAGGTCATGTAGATTGCATATTTTGGATGTAGATGATGTTACATACTATATGCTGCAAGAGAAAACTTACCCTTTCAAAAGAAGATTGTTGGAAGGGATGTTAGAACAACAATTAGAAGTTATAGAAGAATCTGCTGATGCTTTGGAGTTGATCAGAATGGTTAAACAACAAATCAAGGATTTGAAAGATGAGGAAGAAGCTGAGAAAGAATCTTAAGTGTTTGACTTTCAGTCACACTTCACAAATGGTTCTCAGTTCACCATGTCTAACACACAAAAGAACTGGCTAGTCCATATGCAAACGGTTTGTGGTAAATACTTATCAAATCCGTTGAAAGCTGATAGTTTGCTAAAAACTATATGGTTCTAACTCACCTTGTTTCGAGACAAAGAGTTGGCTAGTCCTAGATAAACGATACTAGGTAAAGACTTCATCAAATCCGTTGATGGTTGACAATTTACCAGAAATTGTAAGGTTTTCATTACACCTTATTCTTTGTGAATAAAGTATTGGCTATTCCAGAGTGTACGGCTAACTGGTAAAGAATTTATCAAATCCGTTGATAGCTGGTGATTTGCTAAAAATCATGAAGCCAATACAGATTAGAGTTTGTTGTTAACTGCTTTATTTCAGGTATGAAGTTTACAAGCAAAGAAGTATTTATAAATAATACTTAGAAGGTTTTGTTATCTTCAAATCAAGACATAGGTTTATGATCAAGAGTTCAAGGACTAAACTCAAGAAAACAATAACTGATGCTGCAAAGATGAATGAATGTTTAGAAGACACAAGAAGATCATAGTTTGAAGACAAAGATGATACTCAAAATGTTTGAAGATTGTCTTATCAGAAGAAGATATACATTTGAAGTGTTTGGCTACATTCAGTTGGATACAAATACAAATTACCAAGTTCAATCCAAGGATGAAGGAAAGACTGAAGACATGTATTTCTAATACATCTAGTACAAAAGAAACAAGAAGACAACAAGTTATCATTTCTTGTTTAGGGGAGGATTGTTGGGAATTATTTGTTAAGTGTCAAGTACCATTAGTATATTCCAAGTACTGTTAGTGTTATGTAAGTACCGTTAGTGTTAACTCGGTACATAGCAAGTACTGCTACTTATAAAGTAAGTACTGCTATGATGATTAAGACAAATATATCTTTGTATAAGATATGTCATAGTTATAGTTAGAGCATATCTTATGTGATATACCTAAATAGTTAGAATATTGATAATATATCGTCTGTGATATAGTTATCTTTATAGAATATTCTAAGGTTTCTAGGGTTCCTTACTCTATAAAAGGAACATAGGTACAATGTCTTTTATGTACCTCATTCAAGTCGATTAATAAGAGAATCGAATAGTTAAAAGTAATTCTGTTCTTCTATGCTTTATAAGTTAAATTCCGCATAACTTAATGTTAGTAAGAGTGCTCAAAGTGTTTTAGTTTAATTACAAACTATTATACTAATTCTTAACAGAATATAGATCCAACCAAATGGATATATATATATATATATATATATATATATATATATATATATATATATATATATATATATATATATATATATATATATATATATATATAGTGTAAGGTTATTTTCAGAACCAAAAAAATGTACAGAACTGCAAGAACCAATCTTAACCTTCTATTCTCTTGATCAACGGCTACAAATGATGATGGCAACTTTGTAATTAAAATGAAAACAAAACGTATTTAAATTAAATGAAAAAGGGTATTATAGGGTTTTATAATAAATAAGAGTTGGTGGTTTTAGATAATGGTGAGTCGGTTACGTATCATAAGTTCACAACCACTCTCATCACATCCACATATCTCTGTCTTCCTCAAAATTTGTCCACCATTTTCTTAACCTAAAACAACCATTGTCTCCTTTACGCCCTCTTTTTCTTATTATCTTTTTGATTGAAAATAAAGAAACATATCCGAACCATGTTTACCATAAAAAAAAACCCAACAACCATAGTTATTGGGACCGAAGGATCTTGTTAACGATATATGATATGTAAATCTCTTGTTCATGTTTGATCACCTAAAAAGGTAACATCTTAAATTAATTATAATTTGACTAGATAATTCATAAAAATAGATCTTTTGAGATAGTTGTTTAAAACAAAAAAAAAAATCTCAATCTCTCGTGAGTTTGAGGAACTATCAAATTGGTAATATATATACTTTTTAGTTAATTTGACACTAAATGATTAAGTTGTTTATAGATTAATATTTTTATGATTTAATGCTAAAAAATGGATCTAGATGTTTAGAAATCGCATTCACATCCGCATTTGACCAAATTGCGTAATATATTTGTGATTTATTTTTGCCATGTATAAACGAGTGGGTTTTTTTTTTATCTTTTTCTTTTTCTTGTACTGTTACTATAGAATTTAGAGTCTTTAAGGTTAAAATGTGTTTATTAAATATATTCTTACGAACAAAGATGATGTATTTCAATCGTTCGTGTATATGTTTGCCCAGTTTCTGATCATGACAAATATTACGTGGATGAGTGGGTTTTTTAATCTTTTGTTTTTTCAACTGCTATAAGATTTTCATCATGCATATATTTTTTTATTAACATACGTACAAGTTTTGATTTTGTTGAGGCATATTGGGAAGAAAAAGTTCACAATTGTTTGTATGTGTATTAAAAGTTGCTTATTTTCATTGTTTTTATGTGTTCTAAAGGGTTTATATATATTTTTTCTTTTTTAGGTTTATATAAAATCAATAGAAGTATACATTTGTGTTTCAAATGTAGTGTATATGATTTCAAAGGTTGTGCATAAGTGTTTCAAAACTAACACTATTAAATTCTTGCTGTTGGTGCATATGTCTTTTGTGGCTTAGTATAAATAAATGAAAATGATGTGCATATGTATTTTATGGTTAATATAAAGTCAATGCTGTTCAAAAAAATATAAAGTCAATAAAGAGGTTCTTACTCGTTATGATTAAATAATTATTTTATTAATTTGTGGTGGTACAGTTATAAGTACAATGAGCCAAGGAAGAGTGCATGTGTGTTTTGATGAAGAAATAAAGATGGAAGGTAGGGGCGCATGAAGTGGATACAAGTGCACATAAATTAATGATAATTCTAATGCACATATGCATGCAAAGAAGGCCGGAGTTTGTGACGAGAGAAAATACATGTGAAAATATTGTAAAATCAAATGTGGTTTTGTTAATGATGAGTAGGCACGTTGATACATCAATGAAACTTTCATTTATTGTTTACTTTTGAAATCTTTTAATTGAAATGTATATCACAAGATTTTAGATTTTGCGTATAGTGTTTTCGTTTAGAAATGTATATTGTGGCTATGTTTGGTAAACATAGCTGTAAGCTGTTAACTGTAAGCTGTTAACTGTGCTGTAACCTGTTTACTAAAAATCTCTATTTTTAATAGAAGTGTTTGGTATATTAGCTGTTAACTGTAAAAATTAAAATGTAAAATGACTTAAAAGGACATGTTTAAATAAATTATAATATAATTGGAGGGTATATCAGTAATCTACAGCTTTAACAGCTCTTGACAATTTAAAAAGCTGTATCAGATAGCTTTTTATTTAAGAGCTACTTGGTGAAAATAAAAAACTAACAGCTCTTAGAAATTGTTGTACCAAACAGAGCTATTAGATTATTTTTTTAACAAAAAAGCTAACAGCTGAGAAAAAGCTTTAAAAAAGCTCTTGCCAAACATAGCCAGTATATAAAATATCCATAGTTGCCATTTCATGCATTTACGTGAATATCTTTTTTTTTCTGAAAACACATTAGAAATATAAGCAATTTAGCCTTTTAATATGAATCTAAATCCAGATTATACGGAGTCTAAAATATAAAACACATGTGCACCTTCCTTTTTACGCTAGGAAAAAAACTATATTACAAAAACAAATTCTTAAATTTAGGAATAAAAAGACATTTTTTATTAGTAAAAATTAAAAAGAAATTAGAAAAAGTAATTTTACTATTATACCCTCATGAATTAAATAGAAAAAATATATATACAAAAAAATTTGATTGATTAATGGTGGTTCTCGCAGTTCTGTATATTTTTTTAGTTCTGAAAATAACCTTACCCTATATATATATATATATATATATATATATATATATATATATATATATATATATATATATATATATATATATATAAGTTACTGAACTTTGTGATCTTATTCACTTAAGTTAGTAAACTTTGTGAATTTATACATTATAATGGGTAGGTCGAATTTATTAGACTCGTTTATCCTTTTGTTAAGCCATTCATTCGACCCATTGCTTTGTAACAAATGATTCATCTATCATTTTTTTTATTCTCTCATTATTTCCCTTTAGGAAGTCACTGGACTCGTGAGTTTAGAAAAGTTATAGGCCCGTCTTTTGATGACCGTTATGTTTTATAAAAAAACTCAAAATACCTCATTTTTTACCAAATTATTCATTTCGTCGCCATTTGTTAAACATTCCCCATAAATTAAAAAATAAAAATTTTATTAATAAATTAAAGATAATTATACCAAAAAAAATGTCAGTGGGACCTATGGGATCTCATCAATGAGTTCTTGCGTCGCTCAAGACAAGGGCTCACACAGTCACTTTTTCAGACATGTCATGCCACGTCAGCTACGACTGATGGTTGGTTTTCACATTTATTCTTTAACCATTGACTGTGGCTCATCTGTCTCACGACATTGTCTTCTTTCACGAATTGTGGAAGGAAATTTTCATATTAAAATAGTCTAGTGGTCACAACTACGGCCATAACTACTAGATTAGGGGATATGGTGACATATAGTTCTTATTTGGGCCATAAAGATCGACCCACATGTACTAACCGTATCCAATTCATTACTAGTGGGATCAGACACTGACATTAGCCCAAGATGCCCAATGAAGGTGGTCATACGTGGTCTTAAGTGAGTCGCATCATGACCGTACGCGGTTAGGGCAAAATGGAATCATAGTCTAATTATGACTATAATTCACCCGAGTTGAGAGGATATACACACTCTTTATTTAGAAGATAAAGATCTCATGTATATGGTAATTATCCTTTCTTTGGGCCGTAAGATTCAGGAAGCCCTGTTTGGGCTTCACCGGCTATAAAAGGAACCTCTAGGTTCCATTCAAGGTATGATTTACTGCAATCATTAAAGCCTAACCGATTATCACCTGAAACCGATTACTTAATCTCACGCTGGAGTTTAATCGTGAGAGACAATCCCACAGTAAGCCTAACGGTGCTTTCTTTTAGTGCGCAAGATCCGTCGAATACAAGATTCACTTGGTGTAAGAGCCGGAGCCTTAATACCGAATTACCTCTAATTTGGGTCATTCAAGTTCCAACAAACTTTTGTATCAATATGTGAGGTTATCTTAAACATGATGATGGGTTGTGAATCTTTTTTTTAGTAGTTATTATAATATAGTTGTCCTTTTCTTTAAAAAAGAAAATCTGTTTTTCTTAAAAAAATTAATTTTGAAGAAGAAATTATGTTATTATTCGGAAAAAAATTTGTTTTACTCAAATAACCCGAACCAAATAAATCGAACAACTCGAAAACCAAACCAATAGACACACAAAGTCATATCACATTATCAAATAGAAGACTTAAATAAAAATTTATTAATTTTAGCTTATTAATTTTGATTAAAAGTTTATTGTTGAAACTCTAATAAAAGAAGCCTATTAAGATAACTTTTATGTTACTTCATTCGTTTACCATAACTACACTATTAAATATTAATCAGTTACTCTACCATTTAATTCTTATAAAGATATATTTTTACCAAATTTTCAAATTGTATGTCTAAACATAACCAACTAATCAGTTGACTCTTTCGACCTCGCTCACGTTATTTCGATATGGCCAGGCTAAAACCAAAAACCGATATGTGGCTAGAAGATATGCTTGAAACTTTGAGGTATACAGTTCCGAACTTATTTTTTGTTACAAGTTTAAGGTTTTTAATATTGAGATCCTATCATAGGTCGTTTATATCTTTGCAGTATTGAAATCATAAGATCGAATTAAAAACGAAACTTTATTTAATGTTTAAATGACTTATATGTCTAGTCATTCGTATTCAAACTTATTATTTATGAAGAAGGAAAAGTTTTAAAGTTTATATTATGAGAACGCAATTCATATCGGTTTAAAATGATAAGTGATTAAAAATAAAAATATTTTACTTTTAGAATACGCCGCCTACAGTTGACTTTGGTTGTCTTGTTATTTTACTTTGACCTAAATAATTTACTTATTGGTTTTTAGCTAGTTCTTAGGGAATTAATATTGGATTAGGACATCAACAATGGTAAAATATTATAAATCTAAATGAATTAAATTTTTTATGTCACATTCACAAATTTTGAACTTTTTGAATTAATAAGCCTCTTTTCACTATGGTATAAATTGTTTAAAGCTTTAAAATTGTTACACATAACATTTGCATTAAATTTTGAAGAAGTCTAAGATTAAGGACCTCTTCATGCCACATCATCATAAAATAAAGCTCTATTATGGCTAATATAAAACATAAACCTCTTCAAGTTTTTTGGACCAATGTTTGAACCTATCATAATGGATGCTCTTACATCAAGATTTTATTATTTTATGATAAGATCGAGAGTACTTAAGATTTTATGTCTTACAAAATCTTAAGGATGAGCGGCTTATTTTCGCTTGAAAAGTTTGCATAGTCGTAAGATATAAACTTTTCATCAACATAAACAAAGATTTTATGACATATATACTAGATGTATATTCGCGTGTAGCGACGAAAATTACTTACGACAAATAATTAATGATATGCTAATTAACCCGACGGTAGAACAGTAATCCAGTGACTCGTCTGGTTTAACCCGTTGGTCGAACCAGTGGCCCGATCTTCGAATACTTGACCCGATGACTTAACTGGATAGATCCGGTGGTCGAACCCGTGCCAGTGACTCGACCACATTGACCCGGTGGTTGAACCCGTAACCCCGTATTCAAAGCCGTGATCCGGTTAACTTAACCAGATAGATCTGATGATCAAACACGTAGGTAACTTGACCGGATTTACCCGATGATTGAACCCATGACCCGGTGACTAATACAATTATTTTCATAAGTATGGATACATTTTTTATATTATCTCACAATTTCCTTAAATAAAAACTTAAAATTTCACTTTTTAACTTTTCAACTTTGAAATAGCTCCATTATTCGTTCATTGTACAATACACCAATGATAAGCCAACATTTTCTCAAAACGTGATGTGCTTGTCAGCTTGTGTATTCTAAAATGCTAAGGCCCCGTTTGGTTCTGTAATTGAATATAATTGGATGTAATTGTAATTCAAATACATTACATAACATGTTTGGTTCACAAAATAAAAGGAATGTAATTCACTTTACATTACATGTGATGTTTGGTATGCTTACATAATTGTAATTGACACATTACAATTACATCAAAGGGTGTAATTGAGATTACATAGTAAGTTGGATGGAATGATTTGAATTACGTCGTAATTCGTAACTTTATACTTTAAACTATTATTATTATTATTATTATTATTAATTATTAATAATC
Organism: Glebionis coronaria; assembly: GCA_025667525.1. NCBI lineage: Eukaryota > Viridiplantae > Streptophyta > Magnoliopsida > Asterales > Asteraceae > Glebionis > Glebionis coronaria. Next base: position 3,302,367 of record CM046879.1, on the reverse strand, counting down.
AGCTTTATTATTATTATTATTATTATTATTATTATTATTTTATTATTATTACCACTTTTATTAACAACAAAAAAGGGATTTACAACAAATTGGATGGGAGCCGAGATACTATCTGCGCTCCCACCCCTTTAGCAATAATATAAAATAATATAATAAAAATAAATTTTATTATTATTATTATATAATATAAAATTAAAAAATTAATAATAATAATTTTATTATTATTATTGATTACCTTTAATTATTACTATTTTTATATTATTATTTATAAATTTATTAATATTTAATTTATATATATATTTTTAAATTTTTTTATTTTATTTTATATAATATTTATTTTATTTTTTATTTATTTAATTTATTATTTATTTTATATTGTATTTTTATAATTTTTTAATTTTATAATCTTGTTAGTTATTATTTTTTATATTTTTATTTTTTAAGTATTGTTATTATTATTTATTTTAATATTTTATTAATAATAATATTTCTTATTATTATACTTTTGAAATATTAAAATAATATAAACTATTATTATTTTATTTTAATAATAATAATAGTAATTTTTATTAAAATAAGAATTTTTATTAAAACAATAATTTTTATAAAATAATAATTTTTATTTAAAATAATAATTTTTATTAAAGTAATATTTTTTATTAAAAAAATAATTTTTGATAAAATAATAATTTTTAGTAAAATAATAATTTTTATTAAAATAATAATTTTATTTTATTTTAAATTATTTATATTTTTATTATTTTGTTTTAATTATTTTATTTTATATTAACTATTATTTTATATTAATTTTTAAAATTTTATAAAAAAACTGAATTACATTACGTTGAGACTCAACCAAACATACCTCATATTTAATCCATTACAATTCCACAACATTACAATTCCAACACATTCCCATTTTTCAATTACAATTATATCAAATTACAATTCCTTCCAAAAATTACAATTCCCTAAAAATATTCTGCGAACCAAACGGGGCCTAAGAATTTTGCTTATAACGAAGATAGTAATATTTTTTTTAGAGTTAATAAGATCTAATAGAAAGAAACTTTCTCAAGTGTTCACTTATTATTTATAAACTCTATTAAATATCATAGTACCTATCAAACATTATTTGTTTTGAGTTAATACTAACAGAACTTATTTTTTACCTCCAAAATTCACGTCATCTAGTGTTACGTCATAAATTTGAACCATTTCGATCCACATCAGAGTGGGATCATGTATAGTAAGTGAACATTTGAAGATAAGTTATAGGTATTTTAAAATATTTGATAAAGTTTGATTTGTATTTTGAAACACCTATCTTTAAATAATTAACTTTTAAAAAAATCCGAGTTTAACAGAGGTAGCTGGTTACACATCGCGACACGTAAGCAAAAGACATTGACTTAAAATTTTAACTTTAATGGATATTGTAGTAATTTATATAGTTTATATCATACATGAACATTTGAAAAAGTTTCTTGTTATTAGATCATTACCCTTATTTAATAAGAGATATTAAGCTTTGAATGTATGATATCTCTTTAAAATATTTTTGTATCAATATATGTCCAAACTATGATTTACAACTTGCGCGTCGATGCTTACTACTCCAATAATACATGCCTATGTAATAAACCAGAATCTAGAGTTTATATGGTGAGCATTATATTTTAGAAGAAATAAATTAACAAAGTATGTAATATCTGAAATAGTTAGTATAATAACTTTTTTTTCTTTTATCGATCAAAAAAATTTATGACGTGTTTTTAACAATTAATCACACATTGCCTCTTTGATAACATACATGTTTTTGTTACCATCTTCATCAATGGCGACAATCATGATGTACCATGGTGTGAGGTTTTGTTGTTGGCCTGAATCGAGGGTCAGTATGTTGGGCTGAAGGTTGTTGGGCCACGGGTGTGAGGTTGAACTTCGGGTGCACAACCTATTTTTGGGACGAGTTTATTTAACGAGCATGGTATTTTAAATAATTTATTAACAAAGTTTGTAATTTTACAAATATCTTGTATAATATTTAATTATATTTATTTCTTTAATTTATCATAAAAGTTGAGGTTTTTTTAGTTACAATGGTATGTTGAAAATTTGTTTAAAAATATGTACACTTAAAAGTAATTAACATTTTATTTACTTATTTATTTTTTCGTTTATATAATATAGAAAAAAATACGTAAAAGAAATATTTATATAACACACGTGTTGATATATTTCACCTTCTTTGACAAATAGGCATAAAAAATTTGGGTTTATTGGTAATTAGTAAAAAACATAATGTCGTAAAAACTAAAGGAACATTAAAAATCAAAGTTATTTCAAAGTTTAGAATATGATATTTCCATGTTTGTATTGATTTTCTTAAAATAATTGAAAATACCTTGAAGGAAGACAATCGAACAAACATGAATGGTATAGTTTACCAAATCGAGATATCATAAGCCGTTTTGTTTTGTTCGTTCTTGGTTTCTTTGAGCTATGACGAATCATGTGGTACATCATCACTATCATTGATGACCGAGATGCTAATAAAAGTACTAAGAGAGGAGGACTTTAATGAAGATAAGAGCTATGACTAGAGTTTTTATTCTAATGACCAGTTTTGAAATTATTATTTGAAAAGATAAGTATGATGGACATGAAGTCAATGTGTGATTAGTTGCTAAAAAATTGACGTGTTATAAACTTTTTTTATCGATAAGAATGAGAATATTAGAAATTATATTAAATAATTTTGTGATTCTATATTTTGTTAAAATTTTTTAAAGTATCATGATCGCCAAATAAACTATTGATTATTGTTCATTACACTGGTTTGTACCATATTATTTAAGTTGCAGGCCTTGGCCCATATATTGTAACCCTAGTATGTTCATGCATTTATACAACGGTATTGTAATGAGACATCACACATTCAAAACCCAATATCTCTTATTATATATTTCATTTGCGTTCATTGACCTAAAATTTTGAACTTTGGTAGGTGTTGTAGTATTTTATAAAGTTTATATTATACGTGAACATTTGAGAAAGTTTATTGTTATTAGATGTAATTAACCCTTATTTAATAAGAGATATTAGACTTTCGATGTATGATAACTCTTTAAAATATGATCGTATAAATACATATCCAAAGATATAAAACTTGTGCGTCTAGGCTTACAACTCCAATAATGCATTCTTATGCAATGATATCATAGAAGAATTTTTTTTAACAAAGTATGTGACATGTTTTTAACAATTAATCACGACTTACCTCCTTGTCTACCATACTTATCTACTTGTTCTAATCAGATTTTGAAATTTGATTTGAGTGATGACATCGGAATCATAGCATACATTATTGCCATTAAAATGAAGTCGCTAATAATGCCCTCGAACAAGATGAAATAATTCAACATGCGTGCTACATAAATTTTTCTTTCACGTATCTTTTTCTTTATTTTATAAACAGAAAAAAATAATTAAATATAATGTTAATTACTTTTAAGAATACACACTTTCTAAAGAAGATTTTTAAACATACCTTAATATAACCTAAAAAACCTCAACTTTTATGAAAAATTAAAGGAATACAATAATTAAATACTATACAAAATATTTTTGAAATTGCATACATTGTTAATAAATTATCTAGAATACTGTGCTGACTAAATAAACTCATCATAAAAATAGTTTATGCACCCGAAGTTCAACCTCACACCCGTGAGCCACCAACCTTCAGCCCAACGTACTACACCCTCGATAGTAACTAAGACGCTTAATAGATGAGCGTGTTAATGCATATTAGGACCATGACTAAAGTTTTTTATTTTGTTTACCAATTTTAGAATTTGATTAAAACAAGTAGATAAGTATGGTAGACAAGGAGGTAATGTGTGATTAATTTTAAAAAACATGTCATAAACTTTTACGATCGATAAAAGGAAAAGAAAGTTATTATACTAAATATTTTTAAGATCACATACTTTGTTATTTTTTTCTTCTGTGATACCGTGCTAAACAAATAAACATTAGATTATGGTTCATTACATAGTCATGTATTATTATTGGAGTTGTAAGCCTTAACGCACAAGTTGTAAATCCTAGTTTAGACATGTATTTACACGAGGCTATTTTAAAGAGAAATCATACATTCAAAGTCTAATATCTCTTATTAAATAGGGGTTAATGACATCTAATAGCAAGAAACTTTCTCAATGTTCACATATGATATAAACTTCATTAAAATACTAAAATACCCACCAAAGTTCAAAATTCTAGTCAGTGAGCCTAAATAAAATATGTGATGTCTTATTACAAAACCGTCGTATAAATGCGTGAACATATTAGGGTTATAACATATGGGTTGAGGCCTACAACTTAAATAATTGGTATGGGCCACTGTAATGAAAAATAATCAACAGTTTATTTAGCAATCATGATACTTTAAAAAAATTAACAAAATAGGCAATTACAATATTATTTAATATAATTTATAATATTCTCTTTCCTTTTATCGATAAAAATAGTTTATTACACATTGACTTCATGTCCACTATACTTATCTATTCAATCATATTCTCTTTTAGTACCTTTATTACAATCTCGGTCATCAGTGATAGTGATGATGTACCATATGATTCGTCATAGCTCGAAGGAACCAATAACGAACAACAAAAAACTCCTTGTGATATCTCGTTTAGGTAAACTATATCATTCATGATTGTTCGATAGTCTTCCTTCGAGGCATTTTTAATTATTTTGAGGAAATCAATACGAACATGGAAATATCATATTCTAAACTTTGAAATAACTATGGTTTTTAATTATAATGATTTTATTGTCCACAAATATGCATAAAATTTTTGGGTTGATTGGCAATTAGTGATAAACCTAATATCATAACAACTAAAGGAACATTAAAAACCAAAGTTCTTTCAAAGTTTGGAATATGATATTTCCATGTTTGTATTGATTTTCTCAAAATAATTGAAAAGGTATTGAAGGAAGACAATCGAACAAACATGAATGATATAGTTTACATAATCTAGATTTCATAACACGTTTTTTTTGTTCATTACTTGCACACCACCTTTTGGGAAAATCTTGGCAATAGCCACACAATAAATACCTTCATAAACACACACAAAAATTCTAACAATACACACAGCCACTTTCAAACTTATATATTCACTGAGTCGTATATTCATTTAAAAAAATAAAAAACAATTACGTTTCTTTCTATGGTAAAACAAACAAACAATAAAGGCTTATGATTTAGAAAAAACTTTGAGAAGACTAATGAAGGGTAAGACTCATACTAGTGGTCTCCGACACCCAAATAAGCCGTCCGCAATCGTTAATAGATTCATCAAGTTCAAGGGTACGGTATAATACTACATGATTTCTAGCTTATTATTAAATGCTCATGATTTACTTTTTTTGCATATTTACACTCTATTAATGTTTGCTACAAGATAAAATTAGAAAGATGATAACTTTAGGGTTAAAAATCTTTGTTTACAATGATACCTATTGTGTTTGGCATGTTTTTAATAACAAAATTTAAAATAGAAACTTCAACAGATATTTTCTTCGCTTCTAAAACGATTCGTTTTTGAATTTTACATTGAACGGAGCATTACAGCAGTTAACATAGTAATTTTTCTAAATGGTCATATGATCACACATGATAAATTGTAGAAACAGATACGTAAAATGAGGAAGAAAGTTACTCTCTTTGGTGTCAAACGTTGGCCCGGGTATAAGGGAGATACTGCTTGTTGATGAATGATGAGGGGATAACATGCGCATCTTGTGACTCTGATCACGATCATTTATGCCAGTAGCTATGCTACTTTATCATTAGCTTATTTACCTGTAGAGCAAATATAATATACACGTTATCAATCATTAGTTATCTTATAATCTGCTTGCATAAACAATATCTTGAATAGCATGTGCCTCGACAAATAGTAAAACTTAAAAAAAACGCTACATACCTTCTAGCAGAAACATATCTGAGAAGCATTCAATCCATCTTAATGAATATGATTTCTATATGCTTGCTGAACTAATCAATGAGAGGCCTAACAATACTGTATCTCTACATACTGCAAAAAAGATTACTTAATTTCTGGTTGTATATATGGAGTCGCTTTAGTAAAGAGAGTAATAAGCAAAATTTAGCTCTTAGTCATTTATATATAAGTCGTTTCCAGTTCATAGATCCAAATACATCAGATTTAAGATCATAGTAAGATTATTCTACGATTTGGTTGATCAAAGTCCCTACAGAAGCTGATGAAAGTCACAATAGCCACGATGGTCACACGTATTCTCCTGTGTAGAAAAGAAGAAACAAATTCAGTGATAATGCTTTGAAAACCTATAAAATTCAGTAAACCTAATGCTTGAGTTGTGCGACCGTAACAAACCAATAATCCAATCTATTTTTTTTTTGTTAGAAAAAAGATTTTTAGTTATTGTTCTTGGCAACAATCCATCCAAGTTTTCACCTACTTAAGCCATGTTTGAAAAGTTTAGCAAGAAGAATGTATACTGATTAGTTTTCACCAGAAACATAGCTAGGCTTTCAAATATCATCATAGTTACCTATTTGTATTGGTCATTCCCTTGGATGGTCATCTTCAGTTTATTATACCAGAATCAAGAGACTACAATTGAAGTGTGATACAAAAATCTTTTTTATGTTTTCTTCCAATAATGCTAAAGTAACACGTACTCTGTACATAAATATATTATTATGAACATTTTTTGTATCACACAATGGAAATGCTTAGTTACGTACAACAAAGAAAAGACCATACCTACGCATTATCATCCAACAATATCTTCTACGCTTTTGCAGTTTTGCTGCATTTTCTTCCTCCTAAAACTGAACATACACATTTCCCAGCTGAAATAGCAATGACGACAACAATCTCTGCAGCATATACCACCAAAACGAACACAACCCTTTTTGATAACAAAAAACATCATGAAAGAGTGAGAGTTAAAAGAGAAGACGCGTACCTTATACTCTCTACCAAAAAAAGTCAACTAATAAACTTCCATTGCTTTATTTAATGTCTCAACATTCCTTGCCAACACCTGAATTTTTTTGAATAATAATTAGACATATAATTGATAGAAAAAGCAGACAAACCTCAATTGTGTTATCCTTGTCTTTGATATTTTGATCCTTCTGATGACATGCTTTTTGTAACGTCAAACCCTCCTTTTAAAACATATCATACACCATCCCAGATACAAAATATTTGGGCTTTGATTTATCGTTTTCATCAGCATGGCCAATATCTGCTAATTTGCTAGTGTCATATAACTTGATGAGATAATCCCATTCATTAGTAAATCTCTTAGATGAGAATCTGCTGGAGGCTGATCTTGATAAATTTTCACCTCCTCCAAGAGACTGGCGCGGTGCACGTCCATTGCTCATAGTTCTTTCTGAGCCTGTGTCTGAAACACCAGTACGGGATAACAATTTAAATCTTTCCTCCAAAACTTTAAAACGAAGTTGAAAATTTTCCTATAAAGGCAAGCATTATGAAACAGAAGTAAAGTTTTTGAATTTGAAACAACCAATATGAAGGTTGAAATTTCAGCCCATTATATAACGAAACAGGGAAATTCAGGTTCTATTGTATTGACGAAGGGTCAGATGCAGAGATTTAGCTAAAAATCTAACGCGTCAAACTGGTTGAATGGGTAATTTGTTAAAATTAGTCTAACGTGTAGTTCAGATGATTACAATAGCGAAGTTTATAAGTACTTGAAAAAAATAGTTATCTTATTATTGTAATAATTTAGATTTTAATTAGATGATATGACCCACACAAACTTTGAACCGTCTCACCAGCTTTGACCCACACTATATTGGTTGAATGGGTAATTTGACCCACCAGCTTTCAACTGTGCTTCTGCCTTCGCAGTGCGTTCTACAACAGTTAGTTTTTCTTTTAGATGCTACCCTGAAATAATCCCCAAAAAAGATAAGACCTATCAGATAACAATAATAGCCTTAATATACTAAATAAACCAAATTATGCAACATCTTAGTTTCATTAGCAAAAAAGAATCATGAAGTTCATTGCCTGGAAAACTATTCTTTCTTCAAGCCATTGCCTTACGGGCATTACTTTGTTGATCATAGATAAAGTTCGTTTATAGGTTGTCAAAAAATGCAATACTGAGACTTATGGACATACCAAGAAATCCATCATAGAAAGCAACCATTTTTCATTTAGTTTCTCTTTGGTAGCTTGATCCCAAAACTGATCCAATAACGATATCTCAGACTTCACATTCATTAACAAACATCTCTTTTTCTAGGGTGATTACCAACAGTCTTCTTAGCCTTAGTATTTTCAAACGCATATTCAAACACTCCTATTGTATCAAATATAACATACATGTCCAGTGGACACAATTACAGGATCTTTCATAAGATAAAGGGAAATCAAGGAAAGGAAATCATCTGGAATCACGGGTAAACCCACTTTCTTATCCCCCTCAATATTTTTTGATGCATCATCTCTGTATCATCTCCTCAAATCTTGCGGTCTGCAATATTTTTGGTTACTCTTTTTAGCTGGTGGGCGACCTCTCACTAAGTTAACCTATGGATAGCCATCTCTTTTCAGAGGAAAACCCTTTGAACACCAGAACTGTTATTCCATAATAATAATAAAAAAGGATTGTGGTCACTGTTGACAATTCCTTATATCAGGTGTGGAAGTACGTGTGTTCCCAATGTCCAGCAAAGTAAGGCGAAACCCACCAAAACCAAACAAACGGTTTCTCGAAAATGGATCTCAAAACAATCTTTGTCGGATGAGGTTGGTTGGTGTCATTAATGCGGTCATGGAGGTTGCTGAGGCGAGCTATGTGGGCACTCAACCATTTCCACTTTTCGTAATGACACAACTTATTCTAAGAATCGCCTTAACTGACCCATTCATGAATTTCTTTTAATGTCGGACTCCTACTCGATCTCAATTGGAAGACATAGACATATTTAGATACTCTATGCTCTAAAAAAATATTAAGAACATGACATATCTTTGATCTCAAGTGGTATTCAGATTTCATAATCAAGTCACACATGAAAAGCACACATAAATAAACTTCATATGTTTCAAATGTATTGACAAAATAAACTTACAGGGACGTTAAGTCGTGCACTTTCCCAATCACATGTCTACGTTTTTCCCCATATTGCATCCCACTTTGTATCTAATTTGGCAGAACTACAACCTGAGAGAAAAGAATGCAGCCTATTTATCAGCATAAATCATAAATAATCAACGTAAGACATGTCCACGTATGGCTAAGATAGGAAACAATGATGTATTATCCTTTTTCTGCATATGCATAAAAGATAGATTGAAGAGTTGTATCAAACCTACATGCTTGTGTATTAAATCATAGACAATTGGCATTGAAAGATAGGCATGTTAGGTAGTGGGTCAAAACGGGATCAGGTTGAACGGGTCACATCATGTTGGGTTAACGCGTCATAAAGTCCTATAAAAGTTATCGCTTATTATGAGAAAACGGCATGTTAAATTTATTAATTCTTATGACTTGGTATATATCTTACACTTCCTCAGATGATAAGGGTGTTTTAGGATTGATACTAAAATTGTTATCAACTCATGGGGTGTTTGGCATTGTTTAATTACACAACGTATCTGCTTATTACTCCCATCACATAAAAGAGAATTTTGTAACCGAATTAACCTGTATAGATGAACCTCTTGATGTAACTAAACCTACAGAGGCACACGAAAGTTGGGGTATCTTGAAAAAGCTCTATGTACACATGCACAATCTCAAATTCCTGTCTAAGTAATCAAAGCCCTATAGTATCAGTACGTCTATGTGATTTTTTCAACCCAGGGGCCTTTACTCGACCCAGTAAATACACGTGCTATATATGCTTAGCCAAACAACCCCTGAGTATACACATAGGTGTCATCAAAATTCATATTAAAAACTAAAAAGATCAATTTGAAACCATGGATCCAAATTTTATTTCACGTTGTCATCCTCTGATTCTTATAGATATTGTAAGACTCTCATAACTTTGGCAGGTATCATCATCTCAGCATGAGCCATTCGCTCCCTCGACCATTATGCTTCAACAAAGGCTGGTAGAACTGGCGATGTCAGCATCTCCACTGCATACAATATAAGCATTCTTGGTAAGCAATTTTAGTGATATTGAAAAAAACATAAACAAAAAAAGCCTATTACATGTCTAATGTTATAAACGCTAACAACATTTCTGGTACATAAGGTACATTCATTTCATAGGTATAATGCTTCAGATCAGTTACAATAGATTTCCAAACAATTACATGCCACACGTTCGACTACAGAGGCACTTCCAAACACCCCCGTAAGAAGCATATGAAACATAAGCAACCTGCTAAAGAAGCCAAAACAAACAGCCAAAATATAGTTTTTGACACCCCCTAAACCGTAATCTATAAAAATCCCCAAATATCAAAATGCAAGACCAAATACTTATCCTTAAAATTGAGTAAATATAAAATAAATTAAGGTCGATAAACTTACTTAATCATGTCCTCTTTTGAAACTTAATAATCGAACAACATAGCTCCATAAATCTCGAGCTTCACAATTAATATATATGATAAAAAAAGCAAATCAATACAATTAAATACAAAAGAAGTAATCATATTTTCATTTTCAAATTTATCTAGAGGATCATGGTTTTTTTATAGTAGTAAAAAGAAAATACCTGATGATTGACGCTGCCTTTATTTATTCTGGTGGCGAAGATTGAATTGAAGATGATGAGGCGGTGGATGTGAAGATTAAGTGCTGGAGGTTTAATTTAATGGAGTGGAGGGGAGAAAACAGATGTGGTGAATATTCAGGATAAGCGATCTTTAGGACACGTGGGTAGACATATTTCCCGCCAAAAGCTTGAGAAAATAATTAAAAAACAGATAAAAGTAGTACTAATATTAAATAGCATATCCGCATGCCATTATCAAACAAGAGTAATTTGACATGCCAGTGATGATGATATAACAGTTAGGACTTGAGAGTGTCATTTGTTAATGGGTCTCAAATGAAATAAATCACAACGAAGGTTTATAAATCTATCGAGTTATCGGGTTGAACCCGAACCATGAACTTATATAAGCCGAGAAGTGACCTTTATGAAACATAAGCCTAAACTCAAATAAGCCATATTAACATCTCACTACGTCTTCAACAATCAGTTCTTTACGTATTACCGCTATCAGTGCCTTTCGTTGAGGACAGAAGATGTACTATTTTTCATACAGGATTAGTTCTTTTATTCATGAACGGCCAAATCATTCTTTGAGGCCTGGTACCCTGTGATGTAACTGCGAGACAAAAGGTACTCATCGAGCTTTTGAGACCAGCTTCTGAACCACATATTACCTTACCAAGACCATCCTGAGCTCTAAGAAAGAAAGCTACAACACCATATATAAATGTACTATGTGGACAACTAAAAGATGAAAGGTAATAATAGTCTATCATGTATAGTCTGGTGACATCTTAAAAAAAGAAAAAACCTGAAGTGTTTAAACACCAAAGAGATCATTCTTATTACAGTTGGTGCTTTAATAGCAATCCTGCTGCTAATATGTTGCATACTACTTTCTTGCTTGTTAAAAAGGAAGAAAAAAAAGCAAAAAGACGCCAAAAGGAGTGTCAGTAGCGCGGCTGCAGCGGGGAATGGCAAACCGAAAGCAACTGCAACAGAAGGATACAATGATTTATGATGAGTTTTTTTTGTTTATTTTCAGTTGGTATCAGCATGCTATCTCGAGCGCGTAGACCTGTGTATACCTACTGAATCATACACCAATAACAATAAACCAAGAGCAACCGTAGTGCGGAAAAATCCCAGCACAATTATGGAACGTATTGCATGCCTTCTTAACTGGTTGTATATTTAGTCTACCTAAGCAAACATCAGATAACTTAAACACGGCATGGTTCCATGGCACAGGAAATACAGGCATTGCAGAAATTTGAACAGTGCTAGACTGATGGGGATTAGGTGGCTCCTACTCCTACAGGATTATAAGGATCATCCGCCTCCAGACTATATCAAAAAAGGCTCAGATAAGAAAGCGTTAAACTTGTGATACAAGTGCAAATTTTGTCACTTGAAACATTATCAAGAATACAGAACCTATGCATATCATTGTATGAAAAATTGCCAAAAAAAGGCAAATACGATAAGCTCTCATACCTCATAGCAACATACTTGAGGAGCTCAGAATCGAAAAAATCTATAATAAGCAAATCTCACTTATTATTATTGATTTGTTAAAAGCCTGATGCATCTAACGAATCCAAGAGCTATGAGAAAAACCAGAAACGCGGGGCAGTGTTGAGTTTGTGTCTTTAGATAGAAGATGTTTTGACTGCAACCATAGAGGAAATAAACAGCTTTATAGGTGTCTTCTAAAGTAAGAAGCCGCAAACACTTACTTATTCAATTAATAGAAAGTATCTGAATGTCTCGGATGAGGAGAAGAGTGTCTAGAGATTGTGAGTTGGAATGCACAATCGAGTCTTTTACGGATTCATCTAGAAGAATTAGAATCTGTCCTTTTAGAGTTAGTAATCAGAAACATCAAGTTATACTTTTCCATTCAAACCTCAGATTTGCATGGAGGAACTCCTCATACTAATCCACTCGTGGAGAGTGAACCCCGGTTAAGCTGCTTGGAGTTGATTAAGTACGTGCTTATTGGTCCGATAACCAAATTGATTAAGTCATAAACGTATCTAACAGCGACTGGTCCTATAGAACACAACTGGTAAACCAAACTGTCACATATATTGATGTATTTAAGTTTGTACATCCGAACTGCCATACATAACGCGGCTGGTCCTAGATCTGCATTATTTGTGCATGAAGTAGGTCTTACACTGTTCTTTCAGTTTTTTTATGTCTTTAGACTGTGTTTGTGACGGATATTCATGTATAGTTTTTTTTTTAAATATATTTTGTTATAAAGTGCTTACATTTAGATTTTAATATTCATAGGTTCCATTTAGATGTTAATTCTACTACTAACTGGACTTTTTCAATTAATTTAAGCTAAGCTCAAAAAGCTTAGCCAAACACCCCTTAAGTACTATGGCAAGTATTAATGAAACACAATAAAGAGCTATTGGCGATTTTAAGCAAGTACAATCTAACACTATTAGCAGAATTCTCCAAATCTATTTAAGCATGCCATTTCCAGAACCCGAAAAAAACTCTCCAAATGTACTCAAGTCAAAAATATGTTTTACTTACATACTTACAGGTGGTCTTTTATCTACATTGGCATTTCCTCCTCGTGATGATCTTATTTTCTTGACATATTCAGAAAAACATTCCTTGCCTACCTTGCTGGACCTTCTGCAAACACAATCACCACGTCCTATTCTTTTATGTCTTAGTTGAACAAATCCAAGAAGACCACATCACCATTGTGTTCCAATGTTGCAGCCTGCAACCAAAGATTAACCAAATATGTTCAATTGAAGGTAATATAATTACGGTTCAATTAAAGTATAATTATGAAAGGTTAGCACATGATTTTGTTTGGCCTCTTCTATAGTATACGCTATCAAGTAGTCTTACATGTTTCAACTCTTGTATAATTTTGAGCAGGTTTACCGTCACAAATGAAACACTACTAACCTGATTTTATGACCTGGTAGTGTCAATAACCTGTAAAATATAAGCCTATCACAGACTACACATCCACATATATACATATGTGAGTATATATTCATGGGTGACTCATAAATAAGAGTATACCCTTTGGATTAATGGATCTGTCCCAAGCAATGGAGTTTGGTATCCATAGATTCCAAACCAATCAAGAACAAATAAATAAATAAAACTTAGCTTACGACAAAAAAGCTGAACCGGTGTGAATGATTTGAGACCTGATGTTAAAACAGAATAAACTAATTAAAAAAAAGTAAGATGTAATGTAATTTAATATGAATCCAATGACTAATAGATTATAATAAACCTGAATTGGGCATCACAGATCGAAGAAGATTCCAAAATAAAGAAAAGACGGTGTGAATCAAAGATGAAAGATCGATCTATTGATTTTGTATTACGATTGATTGTGAATCAAATATCGATTGATTTTGTAAGTTTTTTGGATTAGGGTTTACCCCGTTCAAAGATCGACTGTTTTTTTTGGATCTTTGGAATGAAACTGGATCAAACAACAAACCCCGTTCAAATATTGACTGTTTTTTTTGGATCTTTGGAATGAAACTGGATCAAAAAACAAAGATCAAAGATCTGAGTGTTTTTTTAATTGAAACTGGATAAAACAACAAAGATCAAAGATCGAGTGTTTTTTTTGGGTTAAGGTTTACATACGGTTGTTTAGGGAATAATGGATGGTGTGTGTGTTTTTTCACACCGTGGTTGTGGGGAATAAATGAAAAAAAGGAAGGGAATAACAATATTTATACACGCGGTTTCAAAACGCGATTTTTAGAAAATGGCGTTTTAAAAAATGTGGTCCGCCCAAAAGTGAAGAAAATAAGGCAAGTCATGAGATTTTTTTAGGCAAATCTCAAATCCTATTGGTTGAAAGATGTGAATGGGATGTGACTAGGATTAAAACTGTGGTTTCAAGTCATAATTATACTTATATATAATATAGAGATATATATTGTTGGGAATTATTTGTTAAGTGTCAAGTACCGTTAGTATATTCCAAGTACTGTTAGTGTTATGTAAGTACCGTTAGTGTTGACGCGGAACATAGCAAGTACTACTACTTATAAAGTAAGTACTGCTATGATGATTAGGACGAATATATCTTTGTATAAGATATGTCATAGTTATAGTTAGAGTATATCTTATGTGATATACCTAAATAGTTAGAATATTGATAATATATCGTCTGTGATATAGTTATCTTTATAGAATATTCTATGGTTTCTAGGGTTCCTTACTCTATAAAAGGAACATAGGTACAATGTCTTTTATGTACCTCATTCAAGTCGATTAATAAGAGAATCGAATAGTTAAAAGTAATTCTGTTCTTCTGTGCTTTATAAGTTAGATTCCGCATAACTTATTTAGTTTTAGTAAGAGTGCTCAAAGTGTTTTAGTTTGATTACAAACTATTATACTAATTCTTAACAGAATATAGATCCAACCAAAGGGATCAACAAGTGGTATTAGAGCTTGTTGAGAAACTCTAAAAAAGAAGACCACGACCCCAAACACTCCACACATACCAAATCTCAATGTCTCAGTCAGATGGTGATAATGCTCACTTAGATGATGTTCAGAACCCTGATCCTGTTCTGCCACAAGGAAAACAACAAGTTGTGCATCCTACACCAGCACAAGGTGCTCAAGCTGTCAATGTTGTAGCTACCTCTACACCAACACCTTCTCATACTCTGTTTGCTGTTAAACTCCCAGTTCTCAAAGGTGACAATTATGAGACATGGGCTATGCAGATGGAACATTACTTGAATCACACAGATCATACTGTGTGGCAAGTTATCAAGAATGGGAATACACCAAAGAAGCTACACTGGTTGCCAGACAATACATGCTATGTTCTACCTGCTGTGACTGCTGAGGAGGTACAAGCAGAGATCAGAGAAAGAAAAGCCAGAACTAGTTTGGCTATGGCTCTTTCTGAAGACATTCTACCAAACTTTCATCATTATAAAGATGCCAAAGCTATGTGGGATGCTATAAAACTTAGATTTGGAGGCAATGACAAATCTAAGAAAATTAAGAAGATTGTTCTTAAGCAAGAATTTGATAACTTCTCAATTACCAGTATAGAGGGGATACATGGTGGATATGGAAGGTTCAGCAAGTTGCTTATTCAGTTAGCAATTTATGGACAAGTAATTCCTAATGAAGAAGCTAATCTAAAATTCTTAAGAAGTGTTCCACCAGAGTGGAAAGCAATGGCTATGCACTTCATCACAAGAGATGATTTGGAAACAATTCCGTTTGATCATCTCTACAACAATCTTAGAGCATATGAGATGGATGTGAAAGGCACTGAAGTAAAGACAGCAACTACTTCAAATTCTAACTTGGCTTTTGTGTCTGATGGGAACAACGGTACTTACTTTCAAAATACCGCTAGTGGATCTAGAAGCGGTACATACTTCACAAATGCCGCTGGAGGACTTACAAGCAGTACTAAACCACAAAGTATTGAAAGCAGTCCAATAGTCTCTCAAAATCCAAATGGAAGATGCTGATGTTGAAGAGATGGATCTTAAATGGCAAGCTGCTATGGTGTTAGTAAGATCTAATACGTTCTTCAAGAAGACTGGAATAAAAATGACTGTTGATCCTAATGAGCCATTAGGATATGACAAGTCTAAAGTCGAATGCTATAACTATGGAAGGAATGGACAGTTTGCAAGAGAATGCTCTAGAGATAAAGCCGAGACTAGCAATCAGAAGTCAAAGAACAGCTATAGAACCAGTCCACGAATAACTGAAAGCTTTCCAAAAGGAAACAACAGGAGTCCTAAAGAAGCTAAAGCATTGGTTACTGTAGATGGAGTGGTGAATTGGGCAGAAGAAGAAGAAGAAGAGCTTGGATTAATGGCTCTCTCACATGAAGATATTGAGGTACATCCTTGTTCTAAAGACTGTATTCTTAAATTTAATAGCCTAAAAGTAGAACTAGAGGAACAGTATCAAAAGGTTAACACATGCACTGTAGAAGTAAAAGCTTTCAAACAGGGTGTTGTTAAATTAGAAGAAAATATAGTTTTGAACAAAAAGGCTCAACAAAACTATGAAGAGAAAATAAGGATTTTGACTCTTCAAATGAGGGAAAAAGATGTGGAAATAAAAGCTTTTGAAAGACAACTTTTAAAAATAAATTCAGAAAATGAAGCTTTAAAAACCAGTCTTTGTAACGAAAGGGAAGTGATTAGTCATTGACAACAATCCTCTAAGGGATTGGGAAAATTGATTAATTCACAAATGGGGTATTATGATAAAACAGGCCTAGGATATATTGAGGATCAACCTGGGATAACCTTAACTAACAAAGACTTATCAAAAGGGATTTTTGATAGTTCTAGTAAGGTAGATGATACACCTGAAAATGATAGATATACTGAAGGAATGAAGGCAGTTCCTCCACCATTATCAGGAATTTTCATGCCCTCTTGTAATGATACTAGTATAGAGTTAGAAGAACCTAAGATTAATAATATCTTTAACTCTAGTACTCTGTCCCAAGAAAATACTGTTGTGACCAAGAATATTGTTTATCCACCTTTAATGAACAACTTTGTTTCTGAGGAATCTAAGACTAGTTCTGCTTCCAAGCATATAAAAACTCCTAGTAAGATATTGGAAAACAATGTACAAAATACTAAAGTCAAAAGGGGTGGGCTAGGTTTTGAAAAAGTAAAGTCAAAACAACCTTTTGGGTGTTCCTTAAGAAGAAAAAGGATGTTATGTTTGTGGTAGTCTAAGTCATTTTATCAAAGATTGTACATTACATGAAGATAAAATGGTGAAACAAAAGGCTACACAAAGGGTCATGAAAAACAGTAATGGGAAAAATGCACAGGTTCATAGGAATCAGAAACTTAAAGATGACAAACCTAAGTTTGATCACACAAGGGTAGTTAAACAGGTTAAAAATAACCCTACCAAAAGTTTTGTTCCTAGGCAGTACTTATGAAACAAGGTCTAGTACCTTTAAAGTCTGGTAAACCAAGTACCGACAAGTCTAGATCTACAAGTACTGCTAGACCAAACTCAAGTAATGTTGGTTTAAAGTCTGTAAAACCATGTTCTCCAAGACTTCTAAGAAATTTTTTGAAAAAGTTAAAACCCCTAGAAGTAAGGACAAGAACAAACCAGTGCAAATGTGGGTTCCTAAAAGAGATATACCATGTTTTAAAGCAAGTACCGCTAAAGCAGTACTTAAGTCAAAGAAGTCAGAACACGTAGAGTCACCCTATGACTTTGACTACATAAATGAAACCATGAAGTATAAGATTAAAAGTAGCATTACTGGGAATGCTTCAGTACAAACTCTTGAATGTGTAGATCCCACAAGATCTGAGCCAAATGTGGCTTGGGTCCCTGTTTAAAACTAATGAGTTTTATTCGTGTGCAGGGGCATCTAATTGATGAATTAAAAGATAAAGGAATTGTAGATAGTGGATGCTCAAGACACATGACAGGAAACAAAGATTTTCTTGTTGAATTTGAAGAATTCAGAGGAGGTCCAGTAGCCTTTGGGGGTAGCAAAGGTAGAATCACTGGCAAAGGGAAAATCAACACAGGAAAGTTGGAATTTGAAGATGTTTTCTTTGTAAAAGAATTGAATGATTTCAACCTCTTTTCTGTATCACAAATGTGTGATAAGAAGAACAAGGTTCTATTCACAGACAAAGACTGCTTGGTGTTGTCCAAAGACTTTGAGATGCCTAAGGAATCTCAAATACTGCTTAAAGTACCCAGGCAAGAAAATATGTACACCTTTAATCTTCATACTATTACTCCAACAGGTGGTATTACATGTTTGCTAGCTAAGGCTTCTTTAAATGAGTCAAACTTATGGCATAGAAGTTTAGGTCATGTGAATTTCAAGAATCTTAATAGATTGGTAAAAAGAAATTTGGTTAGAGGTCTACCTAACAAATCTTTTCAAAATGATTTCACATGTGTTGCTTGTCAAAAAGGAAACAACATAGAGCCTCTTGTAAGACCAAGACTATAAACACTGTGACAAAACCTTTGCAACTTTTGCATATGGATTCATTTGGTCCAGTTTCTATCAGAAGCATTAGTCATATGACCTTTTCTCTAGTCATAACTGATGATTATAGTAGATTTAGTTGGGTTTTCTTTTTAGCCCTTAAAAGTAAAACAAGTGAATTACTAAGGGATTTTATCATTTTAGTTGAAAAGCAGTTCACTAAACAAGTATTAATCATTAGGACTGATAATGGAACATAATCTAAGAATGCTGATTTTGATGAATTCTGTAGGTCTAATGGAATTAAGAGACAATTTAGTAATCCTAGAACTCCACAACAGAATGGAGTAGCTGAAAGGAAGAATATGACATTAATTGAGGCTGCTAGAACTATGCTGGCTGATTCACTTTTGCCAAATACCTTTTGGGCAGAAGCAATCAATACTGCATGTTATGTGTTAAATAGAGTCCTAGTAACTAAGTGTAACACCCCCAAATTTATACAACTCAGTTCAGCGGAAGACTAGTTGGTGTTACGGGATAGCACATTACTCACATCATAAACAACGTTTAAAAATCACGTCGTTTAATAATAAAGCATTTCCATTCATAAATATCAAAGTTACATAGGTCCCAAGTCAAATTATTTCATACAAGTTTTACAAAGAATTTGAATGGAAAATATTGTTTAAGTGCGGGCCATGAATTCTTGTCGTCTTCCCGAGAATTATCTTCAAGTACCTGAGATAAAACATGTTAAGAGAAAAGGTCAGCGATAACGCCGAGTGAATTCATAGAGTTTAATAAACCATCAATATAATATCGGTATAAAATTATTACCGAAAATCATTTTGTACAAATTATTTTAATAGGCCATAAAATAGCCAAAGTCATTTTATACAAATCCTTATCGAAGATCATAATATAGGCATTTGCCTTAAAAATCATTATACGAGCCAATGTCGTAAAAAAAACATCATACAATACGTCTTACGACGTTGTACAAAGTTAAATAAAAACCGTATATGAATATGGTTATGAAAACCAAAACACGAACATAATATCAATAGTATGACCCCGTATTGCTAGTCAGGCAATACTTCGTAATTCGATGCGTGTAGTAGTATTTCTTTAATTTGGATTATTTTAAGCCGCATGAAATTGTTACCTTACTAAACCAACAACGGGTAGCTAACCCGATACTCAATTTTCCCATCTATAGTAGCGTGTCGTCACAAAGGTCACGCTATGGAAATCTTCTCATACATAAATTCGCTTACCAATCAATGTGGCACGACGGCGATCAACCGTCAAGGCGCGAACTGGGGTGATCGTCCCCAAATAGTACTATTATATGCACAAGCGTCTACCAAAATCCCGGTAGTTCACAATTCATGCTAATGGGACTTTTAGTGACATAAACTAACTTTAATAATCCATTTTATTTCATCTATCTGGTCCTTTAATCATTTATCGGGTCATACAATCGGGTCATTCAATCAATCGGGTCCAAATCAATAAACAAACAATCGGGACAAATGGTGTCCTATTTTATAAAAACTAACATGTTATCTCCCTCGCGGGTTTATAGAACATTTCATAAAAATATTTAAAAGAGTGCGAGGCTATGAACTCACGTTGATGTGGGAAGGCGGGTTATCGGCAATTCGGACATACGGTACGTGCTTCAATCACGGAAACCTAGACAAATAATACTCGGCTTAGACTCATGTCCAATGACTTTATAAAAATAACAATTATGTATACATATGATGATTTTATATATATGATTATCAAGTGGGTTACATATTCTCTTTTACTCTTTTTAGTGTTTACGTATTGGTAACTTCTTACTAGTTTACTACTTTTACCTATTTAAGTGTCTTAGGTCCAATAAACTTATTATAAGTTCTTTAACTTGTATTAATCCATGTTATACTTATATTATCAGTATCTACACTTTACAAGTTGGGCCTAAATGGGTTAAGCCCAATAAATTCTTTTTATAAGTGTTTATCTTATTTAGTCCAATTATTAGTCCAATATGCTTAGTTAGCTCGTTAATGTGCGTATGTCCTATAGTTCGGGTTTTATCGGTTTTTACTTGTTATATATGTTTATATATCAGTATATGAGTTTTATAAATTTTACATTAGACGGGTCCAACCATCTAAGTTTTATTTAACAAAATCATAAATTTTACGGTAATAGCCGAAAAAGTCGTAAAAATCAAGTTTATAGTTTTTATTACTTATAAGTATTATTCCTCTACCATTTTTATAATTTATAAACTTATTTAACCTTTTATATATTTATATAAATAAAATCCATAAGTTAGTGGGTTTTTATTTTACATTTTATACAATATAATTTTGAGTGCTTATATAATAACAATAAACATTAATTCTCAAAATCTGATTTTTATTTTCATCTTTACCATAACTGCCATATCTAGAGTTCTATATGGAGATAGAAGCTCAAATGTTTATCACATAAACTACATGATATGTACTCCATTTAACTATTCTATAGCTACTGTTGAATCATCTTCTAAGTATTTTCTAAAAATCGTCCAAAACAGTGAACTCAGATTTGTACCTTAAACTTCTTTTGATCATATCTCACTCATTACAATGATTCCATTGCATGGCCAACTCTCACATGTGTATAAGACCCATATCTTACTGTAAATCCATTAATCTATGCCATTTTTATCAGTTCATCATTTGATTCTTTACTGTTTTATACAGCCAACAAATTTAAACAAGATTTTAACCTTGTTTCTTATAGTCTTTCATCTTTTTAAGCATGTTTATCAACACCAAATCCCCACACAATATTTTTAATCATCATTCATCATCATATGCATATACATAAGTAAAAGAAATACAAGATTACATAATAAAAAATAACAAGAGGATGAGGAGGACAATCTTTATACCACCAAGTTGATGTAGATTATGATTTGAGCATGGATTTTGATGGAGAAACTTGTGCATAGCCAAGACCATCTTCAAGACCATCATTCTTCATGAAAACCTTGTGGAAAATCAGCCCCAAGACTCCATGGAAACTCCTCCTTGGATGTTATAATCACCACCAATCAATAGGGTTTTAAAAGAGCTTCATCATATGTAGAGATAACATATGTATTCATGGTTAATTTTTGATCAAATGGATGTTTTAGGGTGAGATATGGGACGGCATAAATGGAGTTTGAGAGAGAGAGGAGAGTGTTTTGCATGGATGAAAATGAGAAGAGTGGTTTAGTTGTTAGTTTTGGTAAGTTGGTAGCTTACTTTGTAAGCTTATGCTTACAAGTGTAAGTAGTAAGCTACCATCTTGACACATCAAGTGGTATGTGTCATGGTTTTGCCGTCCATATTGAGTGGGGTGGGGAAAGATTTATCTTGTCTCATCCCACTAATTTACGGGTATCCCTCGATTCTAGTTTTGTCGATTTGCGTGCCCTCGGGTCGTTTTACGAAAAACGTATTTATAAATTATGAATCAACGGCACAAAACGAATCTAATAAAAATTGTCTTATCAAAAACGGAGTTCGAAAACGTAAATACGTAATCCTAAGGTTTCCGGTTTAGTCGTAAAGGACGTTAAAATAAAATCGTAAGTCCTAATCTTTTCTCGTAAATTTGTGAGTTTATGAACCAACACAAATTTAAAACTCCAAAATAATATTCACGGATAAATTCATTTTCTGAAATGTCGGACTGTCACCAAAGACGGTGTATGTAAACGTGAGCACGTAACGTAGAATCCTCCGGTTTAGATGTAGTCGACGCTACTTCAAGACGTAAATCCAAATTACTTCCCAAAAATAAGTGAGTTCATATAATAACATTAAAATAATATTTTCAATTAAATATTGAGAATAAAATATCAATCATAAATTGACGGATTGTCACACTAAGCCTCAAAAGAAAACACCTTATGAACTCTTGACTAATGTAAAGCCAAACATAAGTCATTTAAAACCTTTTGGGTGTCATGTGTCTATACTAAATACTCTTGATTATTTAGGAAAGTTTGATGGAAAGTCTGATCCAGGATATCTTGTAGGATATTCATTGCAAAGTAAAGAATATAAGGTTTACAATTTGGCAACTAAGAAAGTTGAAGAAAATGCTCATGTCAATTTCTTAGAAAATAAACCCAATGTTCCAGGAATAGGTTATGCTTGGATGTTTGATTTAGATTATCTAACTAACTCCATGGATTACTACTCTTGCAAAAGGATTGTCAAACTAATAATACAGGTGAGGAGTCAAGTGCAAATAATTCAGGTACTCAAGAAGATGTTTCTTCATCAGATGATGATGTTCATATCTATGTGCCCAACATGCCTACTGTTACTCCCGTGTCTGCAACTCCCAAGAAGCAAACCATGCCATCAAATGATGATCAAGCCTCCCAGGAGCTTCAGTGGCTTCAAGATCAAGAAAAGAATGCTACATCTGCTAATAAGCATTCAGGAGAAGAGTCTTTTAAGTCACAACACTCAGCAGTACATACTATACCTAGCGGTACTTCATCCGCAAGTACTGCTAAGTCAAAATCTGCCAAATCTGTTGACTCACTAGAAGAGATTTTGCAAGCATTGGACGATGAAAACTTATATGCCAGTCCAGCTGAAGGAATCTTCTCCAAAGCTTCCTATGATGAGCAGGGTGCAGTAACTGATTTCAACAATTTGGAAACAGAAATTCCAGTCAGTTCTATTCCCACTCATAAAGTCAACAACAACCATCCTACTACACAGATTATTGGTGGTCCAAAGTCTGCTGTACAAACCAGAAGACAACTGCAATCTAATATTAAAACTCATGCTCTAGTGAGTTATGTCAAACAACAACAGAGAACAAATCATAAAGATACTAAGCATTGTTTGTTTGCCTGTTTCTTATCTCAAGTAGAGCCCAAAAACATCTCTAAGGCTCTTGATGAAGAAAGTTGGGTAGATGCCATGCAAGAAGAATTAACATAATTTGAGCTACAAAAGGTTTGGATTCTTGTGGATCTTCCCTTAGGTAAAAGGGTAATTGGTACTAGATGGGTCTTTAGGAACAAGAAGGATGAAAGAGGGGTTGTTGTGAGGAACAAGGAAAGACTTGTTACTCAAGGCTATAGATAGGAAGAAGGGATAGACTATGATGAGGTTTTTGCAGTAGTGGCAAGGATAGAAGCCATTAGGTTATTTTTGGCCTTTGCATCATATATGGGATTTATAGTCTATCAAATGGATGTGAAAAGTGCCTTTCTATATGGTACTATTTCAGAGGAGGTATATGTCTCACAACCTCCAGGTTTTGTAGATCCTAAATTCCCCAATAAAGTCTACAAAGTTATCAAAGCACTTTATGGTCTGCATCAAGCTCCAAGAGCCTGGTATGCAACTTTATCCAACTTTCTACTAGAGCATGGATATAGGTGAGGAACCATTGACAAAACTCTTTTCATCAAGAAAAATGCCAAAGACATCATTCTAGTTCAAGTCTATGTTGATGACATCATTTTTGGTTCTACCAAGAAAACATGGTGTGAAGAGTTTGAAGCTTTGATGAAAGGAAGATTTCAAATGAGTTCTATGGGAGAACTAACTTTCTTTTTGAGACTGCAAGTCAAACAAAGGAAAGATGGAATATTTATCAGTCAAGATAAATATGTTGCCGAAATCTTAAAGAAATTTTCATGTATGGATACAAGGAGTACAAGCACACCTTTTGAAGCCAAGAAATCTTTATCAAAAGATGAACATGGAGAAGATGTTGACATTCATCTCTATAGGTCAGTGATTGGATCATTGATGTATCTTACTTCTTCAAGACCAGATATAATGTTTGCTGTGTGTGCCTGTTCAAGGTTCCAAGTTCATCCAAAGGTGTCACATCTACATGTTGTGAAGAAGATTTTTAAATATCTTAAAAGTCAAACCAATTTAGGATTATGGTATCCTAGAGATCCCACCTTTGAATTGGAAGCTTACTCAGATAGTGATTATGCTGGAGCAAATCATGATAGGAAATCCACAACAGGAGGTTGTCAATTCCTAGGTAGACGACTCATTTCATGGAAGTGTAAGAAGCAAACCATTGTTCCTACTTCTACAACTAAAGCTGAATATGTAGCTGATGCTCATTGCTGTAGAAAAGTACTTTGGATTCAGAATCAATTGTTGGACTATGGGTTTAACTTCATGAACACCAAGATTTACATTGATAATGAAAGTACTATATGCATTGTCAAGAATCCAGTATTTCACTCCAAGACTAAGCATATTGAAATAAGACATCACTTTATAAGAGATGCTTATGACAAAAAGCTTATTCAAGTCTTGAAGATTCATACAGACAACAATGTAGCTGATTTGTTGACCAAGGCATTTGATGCAAAGAGATTCGAATTCTTGGTAACACACATTGGTATGCTCAACCAATAACATGCTGCATATGTTGAGGGGAGGTAATAGATGTACAAAGTTTTATAGTTTTTATTGTATAGTCTATGTTTTGTGTTTTGGATGTTATTGCAGGTTTATAGAAAAAGATAAAAGAGGTTACATGTCTAGTGGAAATCATGAACTGGTCAAATTTGTGAGGTACCGTTGTCAATCCAAGTACCACTAGCACAAAACTAAGTACCGCTTAAGTTCCATGTAACGCTACATGTCCGTTGTACTGTTAAGGGTCTCTTTTGTAAATTTGACGGTTTCTTCGTGCTTGGGTTTGTTATTTACTTAAATACTTACCCCAATTACATAATTGATTCACCTAATCTTTTATCTCTATCTCTTGATTCTATAACCTTCTCTCTAATCTTTCGATCATCAAAAATACTAATGGCTGCTTTACAAGTAATCTCTAAGCATAATTTGGTTGCGAATCTTGCTACGAATGATGACTCTCTTGGTTTCCATGAGATGCTTGGTTTCCTTTCTCGAAGTCATGTTCGTTTCGCACTCACTGTAAGTCCAGTTGTCTCTATACCCATTGTTGAACAATTTTGGGATACTGCTGTATTAGGTACTCGTTTTGGTCAACCTTGCATTAAGGCTAGGGTGAATCATAGAAATATATATGTCACTGAGGTACTTCTACGGGAAAGTTTGAGATTAAATGACGAAAGTGGACTTAGTATGCTTAATAATATAGAGATTCATGATGGCCTTGCAGCCATGGGCTATGGAGGTGGTAGGGATAGTCTTACTTTCTTTAAAGCTTTATTTTCACCTCAATGGAAATTGCTTTTTCATGCTATTATTCACTGTTTAAGTTCAAAAAGTACATCTTTTGATCAAATACCTGCTGCATTCGCATCTGTTGGTATTTTTCTAGCAAATAACAGGGTTTTTAATTTTTCAAAATTAATTTTTGAAGGCATGACTAGGAATTTGGAAGGGACTAAGAAGTTTTTAATGTATCCTAGATTCATTGAGACTTTAGTTAGTGACCAAATACCTAACCTACCAGAATTAACTGATACATGGGATGTTCCTTCATTCACAAAGAGAACTTTCTCTTTCTTAGCCAAACAAGGCAATGCCTTTTCAGGAACAGTAACACCATTGTTTGTTCATATGTTAGCCCAACCTACCAATCAAGAAGGTGAGGAACCTAGCAATGCTAGTGCTTCTCAGAAAACTCCTTCTCACCAGAGTTCCCATTCCCTAGAAGATTCACAATCTTCTTCTCACAATACTGGTGTTCCACCAAACACTGATGAGATGATCCATACACCTGCTGCTTCTATTGCTGCTAGTGGTTCACCACAAGCACAAGCACCAGAGGTGGTGGATGTTGCAAATTTAACTGCTTTATGTACAAGTCTGTCCCAACAGGTACAGGTATTGTAGAAAGAAAAGCTTGTTCAAGACAAGAGAATTGCTGAATTGGAAGCTAGCCTACTTAAGTTAAGGAACAAAGTGTTACCTTGGATGAGGCAATATAGATGTGTTCATAAATCTGCAATCAAGAAGCAAAGATTCAGGAACCACAAGAAAAGGCAACTGAATGCAACCAAACAGGAGAGGAATAATGAAGAAAAACCACCTTCTTCTGATAATCAGACAAGGATCTCTGGAAATGACATCAATTTTGAATGGGATGAAGATGTCATGGGGAATTATAAAGATGGAAATGGCTTAGAGACTGGTGTGGATGGACCTTCAGATATGGAGATTCAACAGCAAGTACCACAACCTACTCCAGAGGAACCACAAGTTGCAGAAACATTGGCAACTCAGCCAGAACCATCAACTCAATCACCACTTCAAGCTAATTGGAGTGCTTTCTATGAGAAGTTGGAGGAAATTACTATTCAGTTTCCTGTATATTCAACTCCATCACCATAAAGACAAGTATGGTTTCAAAGGAAACAGACTTTACAAGTACTGTCCAGATCAAGAATGAGTAATGAATCTGACAAGACTAAAGAGGTGCAAGTTGATATGATGGCTTTCATGGAAGAAAAAGTATATGGGGATACACAAGTGATTGAAGAAACAAGTGTGTCTAATACTGGTGAAGTCAACATTGTTGAAGATCCAAGTACTGTTAAGCCAACTAAGCCGACTGCAAGTACTGCTGACATTGTTGAAGACCCAAGTACTGCTAAGCCAACTAAGACGATTGCAAGTACCGCTGGTGATCATCCTTCACTAGAAAGTCAAACTTTTTTTTGAGAAAATGAGACTTTAGCCCAATTGCTGCTTGATTTAAAGAAGAATTTAGTTGAGAAGACTAAACAAGCAGAAGTAGAGAAAAAGACACAACAAGAAGTTCTTGCCAAAAAGGATCAAATTCAAGGTAAGAAAGTTCAAGCTTCACACCCTACTAAACATATAGTCATTCAACAGCAAGCTGATGATGAAACGGCTACCATGTTGAAGAAGAAGCTACCTAAGATTAATCCAAAGGATAAGGGGAAGAAGAAATTATTATCAGAATCTAAAGATGAAAGTGATTCAGATGATGATATAAACAAAGTTATGTACAGATTTAATCAAATAGACCATGATGAGGAATTTGCTTATAGAATGCAAGCACAAATTCGTGAAGATGAATTGCACGAAGAACTTGCAGCAAAGCAAGATTTGCTAGAAGCTAAAAGAATACAGAAACAATGGAACATACAAGAGTATGACAGGATTCAAGCCGAAATACATGCTGTAGAATATTGATAATCAATGAATCTATGAAGGGGTTTGTTGATTTCTAGAGAGAGAAAGTTAGAGAGAGAAAGTGAGAGAAACTATGTGAATTTTATTAATATGGAATTAAAGAAATGACAACAACCAACCCCTTTCCTTAGTGGAAAGGGGTATTTATAGTCCAAGCTAAACATTGGGCTTGGGCCGGTCCATGACAAGCCCATGGACTGGTTCTTACTTAAGTTAATAAGCAAATAATAACTAATTACTAACTACGAGCTATTACAACATAAATCATATTGTGGAGTGACCGATACTTCTAATATACGTAAAAACGTATTTCTAACAATCTCCCCCTAAGGGAGGTCACTCCACGTTACAAAGTTCTAAACCTAGCATACTATACTAAGTCTTCGTTCTTTAGCTCGTAGTCTTTTCTTCTTTTCTTTCTTTTGTTGTGAATATGTTGATTTGATCTTTTTGGCTTTGACTTGAGAGCATTGTTCTTTGGCCTTTCACGTGCGATCTTTGCCTTTCTTGTGAACTTTGCCTCCTCGTGACTTCATGTTCCACACACTTACGTCTTTTTGTTGGATTCTTGAAAGCTTCAGAGTTTGGTACAGCGGAAGACTTCATCTTGTACTTTCTTGAATTTTTGTTGCAAAAGACATAAGCATGTGGGAACGACTTTTACAGGTACACCGCAACACCACCGTCTTCACTGGTACACAGCAACGCCACCGTCTTCAACAGGTACTCAGCAACGCCACCGTCTTTAGCAGGTACACAACAACGACACGAATAAAATGGCTTTGAACATTTTATTCTAATTCGGTAGCATTTTACCTCCGGTCGGTGAAGACCGTTGGACGATATTAGATATCGTACCCGTGACGGATAGTTTCAATTAAGTAACTTCCTGACAGGATTTCGCGGGTAAACCCGTTCTCTTTATTCGACCGTCCAAAGCTGACTGCGAACATAAAGAGTGAATCACTTGGATAAATTATCCTTGTGATTAAAAGCCGTCAATTCATGAAACCTGGAACAAGTGAATTTCAATTAAGATTTTCACCATCGTTGCTTTCCAGTTGTCACGAGCTCGATTCATAAAGAATCTTGCACGTTACCTACCAAGTGCTGTTTGATGTTGACACTAGAAGGATTTCCACTCGTCACTGTGGTCAATAAAGAGTCACTCTGAGTGTTCTGGCAAGATCATATGATAATGCGAAGAGGCCTGGAACGAGTTTAAGTTCAATTAAGAATTAAACCACTGTTACCTTCCAGTTTTTCACAAGATTGGTTCTAAAAGAACCGCACGTGTAACCTACCATGAGCTTGTTTGATGTTGGCTCAAGCAGGATTTCCATCTTCATTGTAATACTTACGTATTACTCGGATGTTCTGGCAATATTACAAGAATATTGCGTAGGACTCATGAAAATCTCTTACTTTTCACAGTGTGTGAGAAAGCAAGGAATAAATGGAAAGTGTCCTAATGAGACTTTTGATGATCTCTTGGCTCTAGACTCGATTGTGCGTTTTGATTTAGTGAGCGATGGCTGGAGAGGAGTGCCACCTTTTCAATACCAGTTTATTCGGAATGAATAAACCAATAGATAACGTGTTGATCTCCGTGTGATTAAAACAAATACCTTTTGAGAGATATTTGAGTTAGCTGGGGAAGGGTTGTGCATTGCATCACTGGGTCCATGATGTCTTTCTTCAATACCGAGAATCATTAACAAAAATGACCTCAATAGCATATGTATTGACCCGGTTTCTGCCTAAAGTTGTAAGGAGGGCTTCTTTCTTTACACCCTTTATCTTTACATTTCTTTTTCATTCTTCAACCCCTTCAATGCTTACCAATACGTCATCACTAGCACCTTGTTGTGATTGTTCCAGTGCTAGCTTAAGTACTTGGTCGGCATTCAGCTACGTTCACATTCTTTCTCCATCTTTCCTAGGACTTCTAATTCTATCTAGGGAATTGTCCTTGGGAAGATTCCATCGGCTCTGATGAATCATTGGACTAAACCTATTCCTACCACCCTTTTGTCACCACATCCGTCGTGAATTAAGCGTGTTTTGGGAAGGAATTGCCACCATGAAAAATCATTGAAAATCACCTAAAGTACTTGTGATATTGAAATCAAAAGTTTTGTACCTTAGGTGTTTTGTTCATCAAAAACGCTCCCCCTTAACACGTGCTTTACACATATTAAGTTGGATAATCTTTAAGTCTTTTTCATCTTTTAGCCAAGTATCACTTACGTCTCCTTAATCCCATTTTCTCCCCTTATCCAAAATGTTAACCATTAATATTTGGGATATTGAATGGATTAACCGGTCTTTGGGTAAAAATGAAATCGATGTTTTGGCCATAGAACAAGTTATTGCTCCCCCTTAAGTTAATAAGGGATAGTTGTAGTGCTTTGGTATGACATATTTTGAAAGATTTAGAATCTCGTGAGAAATTCTTGAAAAATTATCATACCTTAACACTACACCAAGCCATTCAAGCACATTATTCACAAATTTACATATTCACAATTGAAAACCAATATAAAGTGACCTGAGATGTACAACCCATTAGATGGATCGTTGCAGTAGCTTGTGGTGCACTAAATACGGTCTTCCACCCACGAATCTTTCCAAGCTCCTCATCCGAAAGTTCTTCATTCGGAACTTCCTTCATCCGGAAGTTCTTCATTCGGAACTTCCTTCATTCGGAAGTTCTTCATTCGGAACTTCCTTCATTCGGAAGTTCTTCATTCGGAACTTCCTTCATTCAGAAGTTCTTCATTCGGAACTTCCTTCATTCGGAAGTTCTTCATTCGGAACTTCCTCATTCGGAAGTCCTTCATTCGGAACTTCCTCATTCGGAAGTTTCTAGAAGAAATCCTTCATTCGGAAGTTCTAAGCCATGTTCATCCGGAACTTTTACAAACTAAAGCAGTGATGATAATTATAGCACGTTTGTGAGTTTCTAAGGCAAACTAAGGCAATATAAACATCATTTAATCTATTCCGAGCAAATCCCATCATAAATCCCTAATCAATTTAGCCTAATTTAATCAAAAACCCTAAATGGATTAAACAGATTAATTGAGCATGTTTTAACAGAATAATATGATAAGAAATGTGGATTTAGAAGTTAACATTTTGATGAATATACCTTATTTAGTTTGAAAGAGCCGGATCTAGATGGATAGACGAATGATTTTGAATGCGTGTTTGTGTGTGTAACAATGGCGGCAAGAATGAAATAGAAACAGTGAAAATGAATAGTATTGAGGGGCGGGTGGATTATGTTTTGACTTAGGTCAAAAATTTGCCAAGTTTCAACAAGTGACACTTTTAGTCTCTTAGTTATCTATACATTTTCTTTTTGTTTCCAACTTTTTCATTTCACTTAATCCTTGTTTTACTTACACATAACTTAGCAAATACAATCTATTAGCATATCCCCAAAATCTAAAAGCAATGCCTATCACTTAGAACGAACACTAGTCGTTTTCTAACGCAAAACCACTCAATTACCATGTAGCCCTTAATTTTCACAATCACTTTTGAAAATCAATTTTAATGACGAAGATGATTTTACTATTTTCTCCCCCTTAAACAATGACCCGTTTTCTATTTAAAGAGCTGTAGTCATTGTTTAAAGAGTCAAATAGTGATGAAAGCATTTCCAACTTATCTCTTGAAAAATTTTGATTCGTGGTTTTAATAAGATTTCTCTTATTTTAACAAATTTATGCACTGAGACGTACACAAATTCGTGTCAGACCAAGGTATAAAGTAACCTTGATCCCTTTGCATGATTTGGCTTGTAAATCACGCCCGAGAAAATTAATTCCCGTTCTGAGCCAACGTTTTCCAAGGAAATACGTGACTTTAATATGAAAACCGGGTTGCAGTCTGAAATAACTACAAGCCATAATGGGCATGTTTTTAAAATGTACAACTTTTATACGGACTCTATTTATGGCACCGTGTCAATATTGATCGACATTTCTAAGGCCGTAAATATTACCGTACTAAAAGACATGCCCGATTTAAAACGAAAAATATTTTTGGTTTTTCTTGGTTTTATACTTTTTATGGTTTTTCTAGGTTTTATATTTTTTATGGTTTTTCTTGGTTTTATATTTTTGTATTTTCTTTTTGTGGTTTATATATTTACGATAATATACATGATCACAACCAAAGGATACTCTGAATAGTTTACCACGACTATTCAGCTGATTCTTCTGCCAACTCTTTGAGTGTCGCTGGAGTGAATGATTTCATGCCAAGCTTGTCGATCAAAAACTCGATTCGTCCTCGATCTAAGGCTTTGGTGAACATATCCGCCAGCTGGTACTCAGTAGTGACAAAATACAGCTCGATCACTCCGTTCTCCACCTGCTCCTTAATGAAATGGTAGCGAATGTCTATGTGCTTGGTCCGGGAGTGTTGAACATAGTTGCAGCAAAGGGCAATGGCGCTCTTGTTGTCACAATACATCGGGATTTTGTTAAATCCAAGACCGTAGTCAGTTAATTGTGATCTCATCCAAAGGACTTGAGCACAACAACCGGACATGACGATGTATTCAGCCTCCGTGCTTGATATTGCAGCGCTTTTCTGCCTTTTTGAAGACCAACTTATCAATCTATCTCCTAGGAGTTGCACAGATCCAGAAGTGCTACGCCTCGTATCTTGACATCCAGCATGATCGGCATCTGCGTATGATATTAAAGCAATCGAGGAATCTTTCGGATACCATAGACCACGATGAAGTGTTCCTTTTAGATACCGAAAGATCCTTTTAACTACATGTAAGTGCTTTTCGGTAGGCCGAGCCTGATACCGGGCACACATGCATACAGCAAATTGCAAATCAGGCCTGCTAGCAGTCAGATAGAGAAGGGTGCCAATCATTCCACGGTAATGTTTCGGATCAACAATAATCCCATCCCTATCTTCATCTAACTTGGATTTCTCCACCATTGGAGTGTCTACGGGGTCACAATTCTCAAAGTTATATTTCTTAAGAGATTCTAGAGCATATTTGGATTGATTAATAAAGATGCCTCTGGGATTCTGAGAAATCTGTAATCCTAAGAAAAATGAGTTTTTTCCCATCATCGACATCTGAAAGCGTGTAGACATTATCTTCTCAAATTGTTTAGACAATTCTATGTTAGTGGCAGCAAAAATTATATCATCAACATAAATTTGTACCAGAAGCATGTCGTTGCCGTCCTTGAGAGTGAATAGAGTGGGGTCCACTTTGCCTTTGGAGAAGCCTTCCGACATGAGATATGTTGACAGGAGATCATACCACGCGCGTGGAGCTTGTTTCAACCCATAGAGAGCCTTCTTAAGCTTGTACACATGGTTAGGAGACTCCGTACTCACGAACCCATCCGGTTGACTAACATAAACCTCTTCCCTTAGTTCACCGTTCAAAAATGCCGTCTTCACATCCATTTGATAGACGATCATGTTCATATGAGCAGCAAACGCAAGGAATAGTCTAATCGCCTCCAATCTAGCCACAGGAGCAAAAGATTCCTCAAAGTCTATACCCAAGGCTTGTTTATATCCTCTAGCGACCAATCTTGCTTTATTCTTCAATACCGAACCCATCTCATCAAGTTTAACCTTATAAACCCATAACAAAGTAAGGATGTTAACCTTGTCAGGGCGAGGAACCAATTCCCATACTTCTAGTCGTTTGAATTCATTGAGTTCCTCCTGCATAGCTTCAATCCAAGATGATTGGGTCATAGCCTGCTGCCAATTTTTGGGTTCAACTTCAGAGAGAAATGCATCAAAGTAACAATATAGTGCACTCTCTTGTAGTTGATGGCGTGTAGAGACTGGTCGATCTAGATCTCCAATAACATTCCTAATTGGGTGATCTTTTGTCCATTTAGTGCTATGGTTTTCAATCCTAGGTGGTCTGGAGTGAACAATAGATGGAGCTTCTTCTGAGGTAGACGCGGCTGAAGGGTTTTCAGGGATCGCTACACCAAAGAAAGGAAGCTCTTGCAAGTGAGCATATTCCAGGTCGTGATCAGTAGAGTCCTCTTCTACATCATTAGGCACAAGTAGGGGTGATGATTCAGGTGTAGTTTGAGAATCACTTGGTGAAGGTGCATCCGGTTCAATGTGAATTGTAGATGCATTAGATAAAGGTTCATTAACTTGAGCAACCACTTCAGGTATTGGAGCAATTACTACAGGTACTGGAACTTCATCAGTCGGGGGATCGAAGAATTCATCAAACAACGGTTGAAACAGTTTATCCCACTCGGGCCTTGATGGTGGTAAAAATGATGTAGAAGTAGGATTGTTGGGAACTAATCCGGAACTTATAGCACCGGGTCCCATCTCATGAAGCGCGGGTTCAGAGCTGTGTTGCTCAGAAGCCATCGCTGTCAGCTCGTCGAAATCTGCGTCCATAGTTTCTACAATCTTGCCAAGACGACGGTTATAGATTCGGTATGCTCTTTTGGACGGTGAGTAACCAATGAAAATACCTATGTCGGCTTTTGGTTGAAGCTTACCCAAGTTCTCACTATTGATGTTTGGATAACACAGAGCACCAAACACATGGAAAAATGAAACATCGGGTTTGCGGTCATGTAGAAGCTCATAAGGTGTTTTTCCATGGCGTTTCCGAATGATTGAACGGTTTTGGGTGAAACATGCAGTAGAAATAGCCTCTGCCCACAAGAACAATGGAGCGTTCGCATAAATAAGCATGGTCCTAGCAGCTTCCATAAGTGTACGATTTCGTCTTTCAACGACACCGTTTTGTTGTGGAGTGCGTGCAGCGGATGTTTCATGTGATATACCAACTCCTTCATAATAATCACGAAGAGTCTGGTTGACGAACTCTGTACCATTGTCTGTACGAATACGGCGGACAGTGGTATTCAAACGTACCTGAATGAACTTCAGAAAAGTGATGATAGCCTTCGGAGCTTCATCCTTTGTACGTAGAAATCTAACCCATGTAAACCTTGAGAAATCATCCACAATGACGAGAATGAATTTCTTACCGCTCACACTTTCAGTTCTCATCGGTCCACAAAGATCCATATGCAAAAGATGAAGTTTTTCTTGATTAGTGTCTTCAGCTTTGGGTTTGTAAGATTTCTTGGTGCTTTTCCCCCTTGAACACGCGGAACATAAATGATCCTTGTGAAATTTAAGCTTGGGAAGACCACGAACTAACTCGTTTTTAGCCAGATGATTAATAGCATCAAAATTAAGATGAGATAATCTGCGATGCCATAACCATGACTTGGTCTTAGAAGCTTTAGAGAGAAGACATACTGGAGAAGCGGCCATCATGTCTTGTAAGGACAAAGTGTAAAGATTTGCACCACGAGATCCCTTCAACAAATCTTTTCCTTCCAAGTTGCGGATGAAACAAGTGTGTTGTCGAAAAGCAACCTCAAGGTTGGAATCACAAAACTGTCCTACTGAGAATAAGTTATGACCAAGACCTTCAACATAGTATACCCTAGAAATCGTCACGTTTCCAATCTGATATTCACCATACCCCATAATCTTTGCTATATGATCATTCCCAAATTTCACCGTACCAAGAAACTTGCTGACGAAATTTCGGAGCATCGAGCGATTTCCGGTCATATGTTTTGAACAACCGGAGTCCAAATACCACAGGATGATTTGGACCACCTCAGATTTCTTATCTGGCCCTAAGCTGGAAAAAGTTGCCATGAAAGCAGCCTTTGCAGTTTGAAAGTCATCACAGTCGGAATCATACGCATCAAGATCATCGGCTTGGTAAGCTGCATTCTGCGTAGTGACAACGTCTTGTTCAGCAATCCCTGGGTCAGCAAGAAATGCAAGCTCCTCTTCATCAAGTTCCCTACCTTGCGCCTGAGCATTTACCAGATAGATCTTTTCTGCAAACCACTGTCCATCCCTTCTCCTCTTGGGTTTCTTACAATCCCTGGACATATGACCCTCTTCCTTGCAGTTGTAGCATGTGATCATTCTCAACTTGCCTGTATTAGCCCGTGGAGGATTGTTGACCATTGGAGCAGGAGCAGGATTGGCGGTGCGAACATTGGTTGAAGTGGAAGTTCTCCCCTGATATGGCTGAATTGGCTGAACCATTACCCTGCCATTCTCAATTGTAGCTTGTTGGCGAGAATTGGATGAATTCCTCAACTGATTGTTGGTAGGAGCTGATCCTCTGTATCCTCGTTTGCTTAAAGTTCTTGTGAGATAAGCAGACATAGTAGTTAGCACTTCAACTGGGTCAGCTCCTTGTTGGAAAACAGGAACGGGGACTTCCTCATCATCACAATATAGTGCTTGATCTGGATGAGCTGCATAATCTGTATAAGGAAGACTCATTTGATCAGGGTAGCTTGTTGGATATGCTGCATTCTCTTGATAAGAAGAATATGATGGCTGAGCATAAGGTGCAACATTTGCTGGATGAAGTTGTGAAGCATACTGTGGTGAGGGTGCATTGAACCGATATTGTTGCTGATGTGAGGTGGGTGGTTGTGGTAGAATCGAGTATTGGGGAAAGGCTGGTGTCAAGTAAGGTGATTGATGATAAGCTTGATGTCCCAAGATATAGGGTGTGTTGTTGTGGGACAAGCTTGGTTGATTCGCCATCAAAGCTAAGGAATCTGGGTGCATACCACGAGGAGAACGGTGCATAATCACATGCTTCTCATGTTGCTGAAGGAAGGCATAGATTTGATCTAAATTGCA
This sequence comes from Glebionis coronaria, assembly GCA_025667525.1. NCBI lineage: Eukaryota > Viridiplantae > Streptophyta > Magnoliopsida > Asterales > Asteraceae > Glebionis > Glebionis coronaria. The sequence continues at coordinate 3,265,634 of CM046879.1, read as the reverse complement.
TTTATGCAAATCCCGGGTTAACTTCACATCGGTAATATACTCACCCCATTCAGCTTGAGGTAGAGTATTCAAGAATTTGGTGTTAACCTGGAATGGTGCAATCACAAGATTGTATACATTCAGATCATTCATGAGTGTGGTGAATCTGAAGTAATAATCGTGGAGCGTTTCCCCTGGGTTGTAGGTGAATCTATCAAACAAATCATACAGCTGACACTCCCTTTCTTGTTTGGTGAGAGACGTGCCTTGTAGCAACACCTTTAACCGTTCCCATAGATCCTTTGCCACCGTATACTGACTCACCATCCTATAGATGTCATGGGGAAGAGCTTGGAGAATTGTTTGAAGAGCTTTTTCATCTGCATCTGCAACAAGTTGTTGAGCTGGAGTAAGTTCTTCAAATTCTCGTGGTCTAGTCACGTTATCAACCGTAATGGTACCATAGTCGAGTGGACCATTCAAAATTGATTTGACCATAAGTCTTCCGTATGTCGGTTTCCCCTTTAGATATTGCATCATTCGACCTTGCCATGCCTCAAACACCTCTTTAATAAGCATCGGTGGACGGCTATCAGTTCCCGTTATGATTGATATATCTGTAAGAGATGTCATCTGAGGCATTACTGAATTTGGATTCATTTTGTTTTTCTTCAAAGAAACAGAGATTATCGGTTGATCGAGCAGTGAAGTAAAGCTTGTGAATTGTGTTGTGTTTTTGTTGTAAGAAACCAAGATTAAATCCTCTAAAAAATCGTCGAAAAAACAAGCAAAATAACCCTTGATTCGGAACTTTTTGTTGATTCGGAAGTTTGATTCGGAAGATTACCTTGATTCGGAACTTTGTGTTGATTCGGAAGATTACCTTGATTCGGAACTTTTGGGTTGATCCGGAACTTCTTGGTTCGGAAGTTCTTGATCCGGAACTTTGGCTTGATCCGGAACTTCTTGACTCGGAAGTTCTTGGTTCGGAACTTTGGCTTGATCCGGAACTTCTTGACTCGGAAGTTCTTGGTTCGGAAGTTTCTTGATCCGGAACTTCTTGGTTCGGAAGTTTCTTGATTCGGAAGTTTCTTGATCCGGAACTTCTTGGTTCGGAAGTTTCTTGATTCGGAACTTCTTGACTCGGAACTCCTTGATCCGGAACTCCTTGATCCGGAACTTCTTGATCCGGAACTCCTTGACTCGGAACTTCTTGATCCGGAACTCCTTGACTCGGAACTTCTTGATCCGGAACTCCTTGATCCGGAACTTCTTGATCCGGAACTCCTTGACTCGGAACTTCTTGATCCGGAACTCCTTGACTCGGAACTTCTTGATCCGGAACTCCTTGATCCGGAACTTTTGCTGAATAAACAGTAAGTTGTTCTGATGAACAGTCGAACACCAAAAATGAAGATTAAGCCCAGATTTTGACCAAATAACCCAAAAAGTTTTGTGCTTTCGACTAAAATAAGTAACAACTAATACTTATCCACTAATCCCAATCACAAAAACACCAAAAAACACCAAGAATCAAGATGATTTTTCTTAAAGAACACTAATACAATCAAAAACTAAAAAACCACACAAATCACCACCTTAAATCACCCCATAGCTCTTGATACCAAATGTAGAATATTGATAATCAATGAATCTATGAAGGGGTTTGTTGATTTCTAGAGAGAGAAAGTTAGAGAGAGAAAATGAGAGAAACTATGTGAATTTTATTAATATGGAATTAAAGAAATGACAACAACCAACCCCTTTCCTTAGTGGAAAGGGGTATTTATAGTCCAAGCTAAACATTGGGCTTGGGCCGGTCCATGACAAGCCCATGGACCGGTTCTTACTTAAGTTAATAAGCAAATAATAACTAATTACTAACTACGAGCTATTACAACATAAATCATATTGTGGAGTGACCGATACTTCTAATATACGTAAAAACGTATTTCTAACACATGCAAGTGAGCTTCTTGCAGACTCATTGATAGCTGAAGAGAAAGATGCATATGATGAAGAAGAGAAATCAAAATTGATTGATGATCTGGTAAGGGAGCAACAAAGATTCTTTGCTGAAAAGAGAAGGAAATAAAAGATTAAGCCTCCAACTACTATGCAGATTAGAAATCAGATGATGAACTTTCTTAAGAATGTTAAAGGATTTACTCATATTCAGCTGGTCAAGAAGAATTTTGAAGAAATCAAGACTTTTTATGAGCAAAATAAGAGGACTGAATTGAATTTTGTTGAGATTGGATCTGAAGCAGATAAGAAAGTTGTTGAAGAATTCAAGAAACATCTGCAACAACAAAGACAATTTGGTAGTACTCCTAGAATTGAGCCAAGTACTACTGAACCTACGAATTCATCTCCACCTATCAAGACCACTTATGTGAGGAAGAATAGAAAGGAGAAAGTAAGTTCAAGGGAGGAAGAGACTGCTCAAAGAATGAATACAGGAGTTGAAACTCAAGGTATTGCTCATACCGAAAATGTACAAGCAGTACATACACAGTCAACAGTACATACAACAGTACATACTGAGGAGACGGTACATACAAACTTGGAAGAGGGTTCAACAGAACTTGAGGGAATTTCCAAAAGTGTTAAAAGGAAAAGGTCAACAAAGCTAAAGAAGAAAGCTAAGAAAGCTAAAACAACAGCAGAGGATAGTGATGATGATGAGAGCCTAAAGAAGTACTTGAAGATTGTGAAATTTGAAGATCAATGTATTGATATAGAGATTTTTGGAAAAAGAGCATCCATTGCTAAGTGGATTTACTCTATAGATCAAGGACTTGAAGCTCATGGAATTCAGAGAACTGATGGCACAACAAGAGTATTCAGACTTTTGGAGGATATTCTTCACATTCTTGACAGACAAGATATTCAAGATCTTTCAAGGTTAGTTCAAGAAGGAAGTGCAGGTAAAACTGAAGTATCACTATTATACTGGGAATTTCTCTTTATGTATGAGCCACACCTTTATGATCAAGAAATGTTGAAGGAATTAGAGAATCAGGTTACTAGTTACTAGAGATATTACAGGTCATGTAGATTGCATATTTTGGATGTAGATGATGTTACATACTATATGCTGCAAGAGAAAACTTACCCTTTCAAAAGAAGATTGTTGGAAGGGATGTTAGAACAACAATTAGAAGTTATAGAAGAATCTGCTGATGCTTTGGAGTTGATCAGAATGGTTAAACAACAAATCAAGGATTTGAAAGATGAGGAAGAAGCTGAGAAAGAATCTTAAGTGTTTGACTTTCAGTCACACTTCACAAATGGTTCTCAGTTCACCATGTCTAACACACAAAAGAACTGGCTAGTCCATATGCAAACGGTTTGTGGTAAATACTTATCAAATCCGTTGAAAGCTGATAGTTTGCTAAAAACTATATGGTTCTAACTCACCTTGTTTCGAGACAAAGAGTTGGCTAGTCCTAGATAAACGATACTAGGTAAAGACTTCATCAAATCCGTTGATGGTTGACAATTTACCAGAAATTGTAAGGTTTTCATTACACCTTATTCGTTGTGAATAAAGTATTGGCTATTCCAGAGTGTACGGCTAACTGGTAAAGAATTTATCAAATCCGTTGATAGCTGGTGATTTGCTAAAAATCATGAAGCCAATACAGATTAGAGTTTGTTGTTAACTGCTTTATTTCAGGTATGAAGTTTACAAGCAAAGAAGTATTTATAAATAATACTTAGAAGGTTTTGTTATCTTCAAATCAAGACATAGGTTTATGATCAAGAGTTCAAGGACTAAACTCAAGAAAACAATAACTGATGCTGCAAAGATGAATGAATGTTTAGAAGACACAAGAAGATCATAGTTTGAAGACAAAGATGATACTCAAAATGTTTGAAGATTGTCTTATCAGAAGAAGATATACATTTGAAGTGTTTGGCTACATTCAGTTGGATACAAATACAAATTACCAAGTTCAATCCAAGGATGAAGGAAAGACTGAAGACATGTATTTCTAATACATCTAGTACAAAAGAAACAAGAAGACAACAAGTTATCATTTCTTGTTTAGGGGAGGATTGTTGGGAATTATTTGTTAAGTGTCAAGTACCATTAGTATATTCCAAGTACTGTTAGTGTTATGTAAGTACCGTTAGTGTTAACTCGGTACATAGCAAGTACTGCTACTTATAAAGTAAGTACTGCTATGATGATTAAGACAAATATATCTTTGTATAAGATATGTCATAGTTATAGTTAGAGCATATCTTATGTGATATACCTAAATAGTTAGAATATTAATAATATATCGTCTGTGATATAGTTATCTTTATAGAATATTCTAAGGTTTCTAGGGTTCCTTACTCTATAAAAGGAACATAGGTACAATGTCTTTTATGTACCTCATTCAAGTCGATTAATAAGAGAATCGAATAGTTAAAAGTAATTCTGTTCTTCTATGCTTTATAAGTTAAATTCCGCATAACTTAATGTTAGTAAGAGTGCTCAAAGTGTTTTAGTTTAATTACAAACTATTATACTAATTCTTAACAGAATATAGATCCAACCAAATGGATAAATATATATATATATATATATATATATATATATATATATATATATATATATATATATATATATATATATATATATAGTGTAAGGTTATTTTCAGAACCAAAAAAATGTACAGAACTGCAAGAACCAATCTTAACCTTCTATTCTCTTGATCAACGGCTACAAATGATGATGGCAACTTTGTAATTAAAATGAAAACAAAACGTATTTAAATTAAATGAAAAAGGGTATTATAGGGTTTTATAATAAATAAGAGTTGGTGGTTTTAGATAATGGTGAGTCGGTTACGTATCATAAGTTCACAACCACTCTCATCACATCCACATATCTCTGTCTTCCTCAAAATTTGTCCACCATTTTCTTAACCTAAAACAACCATTGTCTCCTTTACGCCCTCTTTTTCTTATTATCTTTTTGATTGAAAATAAAGAAACATATCCGAACCATGTTTACCATAAAAAAAAACCCAACAACCATAGTTATTGGGACCGAAGGATCTTGTTAACGATATATGATATGTAAATCTCTTGTTCATGTTTGATCACCTAAAAAGGTAACATCTTAAATTAATTATAATTTGACTAGATAATTCATAAAAATAGATCTTTTGAGATAGTTGTTTAAAACAAAAAAAAAATCTCAATCTCTCGTGAGTTTGAGGAACTATCAAATTGGTATTATATATACTTTTTAGTTAATTTGACACTAAATGATTAAGTTGTTTATAGATTAATATTTTTATGATTTAATGCTAAAAAATGGATCTAGATGTTTAGAAATCGCATTCACATCCGCATTTGACCAAATTGCGTAATATATTTGTGATTTATTTTTGCCATGTATAAACGAGTGGGTTTTTTTTTTATCTTTTTCTTTTTCTTGTACTGTTACTATAGAATTTAGAGTCTTTAAGGTTAAAATGTGTTTATTAAATATATTCTTACGAACAAAGATGATGTATTTCAATCGTTCGTGTATATGTTTGCCCAGTTTCTGATCATGACAAATATTACGTGGATGAGTGGGTTTTTTAATCTTTTGTTTTTTCAACTGCTATAAGATTTTCATCATGCATATATTTTTTTATTAACATACGTACAAGTTTTGATTTTGTTGAGGCATATTGGGAAGAAAAAGTTCACAATTGTTTGTATGTGTATTAAAAGTTGCTTATTTTCATTGTTTTTATGTGTTCTAAAGGGTTTATATATATTTTTTCTTTTTTAGGTTTATATAAAATCAATAGAAGTATACATTTGTGTTTCAAATGTAGTGTATATGATTTCAAAGGTTGTGCATAAGTGTTTCAAAACTAACACTATTAAATTCTTGCTGTTGGTGCATATGTCTTTTGTGGCTTAGTATAAATAAATGAAAATGATGTGCATATGTATTTTATGGTTAATATAAAGTCAATGCTGTTCAAAAAAAATATAAAGTCAATAAAGAGGTTCTTACTCGTTATGATTAAATAATTATTTTATTAATTTGTGGTGGTACAGTTATAAGTACAATAAGCCAAGGAAGAGTGCATGTGTGTTTTGATGAAGAAATAAAGATGGAAGGTAGGGGCGCATGAAGTGGATACAAGTGCACATAAATTAATGATAATTCTAATGCACATATGCATGCAAAGAAGGCCGGAGTTTGTGACGAGAGAAAATACATGTGAAAATATTGTAAAATCAAATGTGGTTTTGTTAATGATGAGTAGGCACGTTGATACATCAATGAAACTTTCATTTATTGTTTACTTTTGAAATCTTTTAATTGAAATGTATATCACAAGATTTTAGATTTTGCGTATAGTGTTTTCGTTTAGAAATGTATATTGTGGCTATGTTTGGTAAACATAGCTGTAAGCTGTTAACTGTAAGCTGTTAACTGTGCTGTAACCTGTTTACTAAAAATCTCTATTTTTAATAGAAGTGTTTGGTATATTAGCTGTTAACTGTAAAAATTAAAATGTAAAATGACTTAAAAGGACATGTTTAAATAAATTATAATATAATTGGAGGGTATATCAGTAATCTACAGCTTTAACAGCTCTTGACAATTTAAAAAGCTGTATCAGATAGCTTTTTATTTAAGAGCTACTTGGTGAAAATAAAAAACTAACAGCTCTTAGAAATTGTTGTACCAAACAGAGCTATTAGATTATTTTTTTAACAAAAAAGCTAACAGCTGAGAAAAAGCTTTAAAAAAGCTCTTGCCAAACATAGCCAGTATATAAAATATCCATAGTTGCCATTTCATGCATTTACGTGAATATCTTTTTTTTTCTGAAAACACATTAGAAATATGGGTTTTGCTAACAACCACCCTTGGGGTGTTTTTTAAACATTCCATAATTAAAAAAATAACATTTAATTAAACTCAAATATACCATGTTTAACATACTTAATATTAATATATACTATATTAAAACTTACTTACCTTAATTATATGTGTTAGAATCATGCATTTATAGAAATAATTAGTTTACATTAGGAATTGTTTTTAATTTTGGAAGCTTAAAAAACACCCTAGGGTGTTTGTTAGCAAAACCCTAGAAATATAAGCAATTTAGCCTTTTAATATGAATCTAAATCCAGATTATACGGAGTCTAAAATATAAAACACATGTGCACCTTCCTTTTTACGCTAGGAAAAAAACTATATTACAAAAACAAATTCTTAAATTTAGGAATAAAAAGATATTTTTTATTAGTAAAAATTAAAAAGAAATTAGAAAAAGTAATTTTACTATTATACCCTCATGAATTAAATAGAAAAAATATATATACAAAAAAATTTGATTGATTAATGGTGGTTCTCGCAGTTCTGTACATTTTTTTAGTTCTGAAAATAACCTTACCCTATATATATATATATATATATATATATATATATATATATATATATATATATATATATATATATATATATATATATATATATATATATATATATATATATATATATATAGTGGAGCGCTATTTGCAGAACCCTGTTTTTGGTACAGAACCTACAGAACCCATTTTTTTACTCTTTTAGTTGCATGGTGTATATCACATTAATGCAAAATGGCATCTTTGTAATTATCTAATATTCATTTTAGAAAAAAGAAAAAGAAAAAGGGCAAATCAGGAATTTTACAAAATACCTATACACTCTTTTGCTCTCAACTGTCGTCTCTTACTTCTTTTCTAGATCTAAATTAAATTACACATATACACTTTCTTCCTCTCAACTCTCAAAAACATAACCACCACAATAAAAAATACCCGTCGGTAACCTTCCGGCCGCCAGTGTCCAGAAAACCTTCATCTCCCAACACTCTTATTTGGATTTGGATTTGGATTTTTTTTCTAATCTGCTCCTCGAAACGAAATAATCATGTAAGTTTTGTAGTACTAGATTTTGGTTCAAGATCTGTACAAAAAGAGTCGGATATATTTGTTTCTAAAAGATACGTTTGAAGATGTGTGATAATTGTTATGGATCTCACACTGTATGGTAACCTTATAAATGTTGTTTGTATTTATTTAATAGTATATTTATTTTAATAGATTCGGTGGATATCATATAGCTTGAAAACTCAAAACACCATAGTAGAACAGTATGTAAAGATTCTTGCACCAAACAGGGAAAAGAAATAGTCAACTGCTTTTATTTCGTTTGTTTTTCTCCTTGGAATTTTAATGACGTAAAAACTACATTTCATTTATTAATTCATGAATATGTTAATTTTGAATTTCAAATAGTTTATAATAGGATGAGATCGGGTTCAATCACGTCCCGATTTAGTGCTCCTGATTTTTTCTGATCTAAAAAAATATGTACCGACCTCGTATCGAACGAGATTCGGGTATCGGTACCGGGAAATCAAAATTTTCTTTTTTTTTTTGGAATTTCCCGATTTGTTACCGATCTCGTACCGAATTAGTGGTCCTGAATTTTTTTCACCTTATTTCGTAGTCCCGGTCACGTACAGAACAAGATTCGGGAATAGTGAATCGATACGGTTCGGGTTCGGATTCGAGATTCGGGTCAAAATGCTCATCCTAGTTTATGATGTTATGTCATAAACATGTTTTAACGTTGGAAATTGCAAAATGCCAAATGAGTACAAAATGTCACAAGGTTACTTTAACGTTAGAAATTGCTTTAACGTTTTGTTATGATATCCTACTGTGTTTTGATAGCTTCACTTTAGCTAGTTTAAGAATTTAATATATAGGTAGTTGTAAACTGGGAATTACTTATGCAAAATTAAATCGTATTCTGGTAATTTGTTCAAATTTGTAACGAAAGGCAATAATATACTTGTTTTCTTAGTAGTTTTTAGATTTTTCTACACTAATAATTTAAGTGTTCTTTAAAAAAATATTATAGTAGTAAGGTAGTGTACATGTGCAATGATGTCGGACCTTTGACTGATAAACTTGTATGTTTTTGTACTTTTATTGTTCGTTTAGTCTCATGATTTTACTTAATTGTAAATGTTATGTTAAATTTAATACATAGGCAGTAGTATATGTGATTTTGTTGTAACAATATGTTCTAAATATGCAGGAAAAAACAAGACTAGGTGCTTACAAAAATGTCAAACGTGCACGTATGTTTTTGAAAGACGTGCATGAATGTTTTAAAGAATTTGTCGAGAGAGCGCAACGTGCACATTTTTTCGAAAGAGTACTCGTATGGTCTAACGAAATTGATGATGTACTCATATGTTCTAACGAATTTGATGGGAAAGTGAAACATGCATCAGTGCATGTATGTTTTTGGAAAAGTACATGTATGTTTTTGTAAAAGTACATGTATGTTTTGTGAAAAGTACATGTATGTTTTTTGGAAGAGTAGATGTATGTTTGAAGAGTACACCCATGTTTTTAGTGACTTTCACTACATTTGTGTTCCAATTTATTTTATTGGATATCAATTTTTATATATGCTATTATGTTTTGGTTTGTTATAATTTAGAGTTCGGATGTTTATATTTATGGTTTTTTTTATAAATATCACTGATTTTGACCATGTACATTGGAAACATATACACAATTATCACATTATGCAAAATAGAGTTTGATTGGCTAAAAAACACAGATGTATTTAATTTTCCTAAAAACATGTATGTTGGTAAAAATATGATACATAAAAAAATATTTACAAAATTGGTTCCAAAAATTTAGGAAATTAAAAAACGTTTTTTAATTAAAAAAATTCAAAAAAAAAGTGAAAATGCATTTTACTATTATACCCTTTCTATTTAAATAAAATTATTTAAAAATACTAGATTTCTATTGGCTGAAAATGGTTCTGTAAGTTCTGTACCAAAAAAGTGGTTCTGTATATAGCGTGCCCCTATATATATATATATATATATATATATATATATATATATATATATATATATATATATATATATATATATATATATATATATATATATATAAGTTACTGAACTTTGTGATCTTATTCACTTAAGTTAGTAAACTTTGTGAATTTATACATTATAATGGGTAGGTCGAATTTATTAGACTCGTTTATCCTTTTGTTAAGCCATTCATTCGACCCATTGCTTTGTAACAAATGATTCATCTATCATTTTTTTTATTCTCTCATTATTTCCCTTTAGGAAGTCACTGGACTCGTGAGTTTAGAAAAGTTATAGGCCCGTCTTTTGATGACCGTTATGTTTTATAAAAAAACTCAAAATACCTCATTTTTTACCAAATTATTCATTTCGTCGCCATTTGTTAAACATTCCCCATAAATTAAAAAATAAAAATTTTATTAATAAATTAAAGATAATTATACCAAAAAAAATGTCAGTGGGACCTATGGGATCTCATCAATGAGTTCTTGCGTCGCTCAAGACAAGGGCTCACACAGTCACTTTTTCAGACATGTCATGCCACGTCAGCTACGACTGATGGTTGGTTTTCACATTTATTCTTTAACCATTGACTGTGGCTCATCTGTCTCACGACATTGTCTTCTTTCACGAATTGTGGAAGGAAATTTTCATATTAAAATAGTCTAGTGGTCACAACTACGGCCATAACTACTAGATTAGGGGATATGGTGACATATAGTCCTTATTTGGGCCATAAAGATCGACCCACATGTACTAACCGTATCCAATTCATTACTAGTGGGATCAGACACTGACATTAGCCCAAGATGCCCAATGAAGGTGGTCATACGTGGTCTTAAGTGAGTCGCATCATGACCGTACGCGGTTAGGGCAAAATGGAATCATAGTCTAATTATGATTATAATTCACCCGAGTTGAGAGGATATACACACTCTTTATTTAGAAGATAAGGATCTCATGTATATGGTAATTATCCTTTCTTTGGGCCGTAAGATTCAGGAAGCCCTGTTTGGGCTTCACCGGCTATAAAAGGAACCTCTAGGTTCCATTCAAGGTATGATTTACTGCAATCATTAAAGCCTAACCGATTATCACCTGAAACCGATTACTTAATCTCACGCTGGAGTTTAATCGTGAGAGACAATCCCACAGTAAGCCTAACGGTGCTTTCTTTTAGTGCGCAAGATCCGTCGAATACAAGATTCACTTGGTGTAAGAGCCGGAGCCTTAATACCGAATTACCTCTAATTTGGGTCATTCAAGTTCCAACAAACTTTTGTATCAATATGTGAGGTTATCTTAAACATGATGATGGGTTGTGAATCTTTTTTTTAGTAGTTATTATAATATAGTTGTCCTTTTCTTTAAAAAAGAAAATCTGTTTTTCTTAAAAAAATTAATTTTGAAGAAGAAATTATGTTATTATTCAGAAAAAAATTTGTTTTACTCAAATAACCCGAACCAAATAAATCGAACAACTCGAAAACCAAACCAATAGACACACAAAGTCATATCACATTATCAAATAGAAGACTTAAATAAAAATTTATTAATTTTAGCTTATTAATTTTGATTAAAAGTTTATTGTTGAAACTCTAATAAAAGAAGCCTATTAAGATAACTTTTATGTTACTTCATTCGTTTACCATAACTACACTATTAAATATTAATCAGTTACTCTACCATTTAATTCTTATAAAGATATATTTTTACCAAATTTTCAAATTGTATGTCTAAACATAACCAACTAATCAGTTGACTCTTTCGACCTCGCTCACGTTATTTCGATATGGCCAGGCTAAAACCAAAAACCGATATGTGGCTAGAAGATATGCTTGAAACTTTGAGGTATACAGTTCCGAACTTATTTTTTGTTACAAGTTTAAGGTTTTTAAGATTGAGATCCTATCATAGGTCGTTTATATCTTTGCAGTATTGAAATCATAAGATCGAATTAAAAACGAAACTTTATTTAATGTTTAAATGACTTATATGTCTAGTCATTCGTATTCAAACTTATTATTTATGAAGAAGGAAAAGTTTTAAAGTTTATATTATGAGAACGCAATTCATATCGGTTTAAAATGATAAGTGATTAAAAATAAAAATATTTTACTTTTAGAATACGCCGCCTACAGTTGACTTTGGTTGTCTTGTTATTTTACTTTGACCTAAATAATTTACTTATTGGTTTTTAGCTAGTTCTTAGGGAATTAATATTGGATTAGGACATCAACAATGGTAAAATATTATAAATCTAAATGAATTAAATTTTTTATGTCACATTCACAAATTTTGAACTTTTTGAATTAATAAGCCTCTTTTCACTATGGTATAAATTGTTTAAAGCTTTAAAATTGTTACACATAACATTTGCATTAAATTTTGAAGAAGTCTAAGATTAAGGACCTCTTCATGCCACATCATGATAAAATAAAGCTCTACTATGGCTAATATAAAATATAAACCTCTTCAAGTTTTTTGGACCAATGTTTGAACCTATCATAATGGATGCTCTTACATCAAGATTTTATTATTTTATGATAAGATCGAGAGTACTTAAGATTTTATGTCTTACAAAATCTTAAGGATGAGCGGCTTATTTTCGCTTGAAAAGTTTGCATAGTCGTAAGATATAAACTTTTCATCAACATAAACAAAGATTTTATGACATATATACTAGATGTATATTCGCGTGTAGCGACGAAAATTACTTACGACAAATAATTAATGATATGCTAATTAACCCGACGGTAGAACAGTAATCCAGTGACTCGTCTGGTTTAACCCGTTGGTCGAACCAGTGGCCCGATCTTCGAATACTTGACCCGATGACTTAACTGGATAGATCCGGTGGTCGAACCCGTGCCAGTGACTCGACCACATTGACCCGGTGGTTGAACCCGTAACCCCGTATTCAAAGCCGTGATCCGGTTAACTTAACCAGATAGATCTGATGATCAAACACGTAGGTAACTTGACCGGATTTACCCGATGATTGAACCCATGACCCGGTGACTAATACAATTATTTTCATAAGTATGGATACATTTTTTATATTATCTCACAATTTCCTTAAATAAAAACTTAAAATTTCACTTTTTAACTTTTCAACTTTGAAATAGCTCCATTATTCGTTCATTGTACAATACACCAATGATAAGCCAACATTTTCTCAAAACGTGATGTGCTTGTCAGCTTGTGTATTCTAAAATGCTAAGGCCCCGTTTGGTTCTGTAATTGAATATAATTGGATGTAATTGTAATTCAAATATATTACATAACATGTTTGGTTCACAAAATAAAAGGAATGTAATTCACTTTACATTACATGTGGTGTTTGGTATGCTTACATAATTGTAATTGACACATTACAATTACATCAAAGGGTGTAATTGAGATTACATAGTAAGTTGGATGGAATGATTTGAATTACGTCGTAATTCGTAACTTTATACTTTAAACTATTATTATTATTATTATTATTATTAATTATTAATAATCAGCTTTATTATTATTATTATTATTATTATTATTATTATTATTTTATTATTATTACCACTTTTATTAACAACAAAAAAGGGATTTACAACAAATTGGATGGGAGCCGAGATACTATCTGCGCTCCCACCCCTTTAGCAATAATATAAAATAATATAATAAAAATAAATTTTATTATTAATATTATATAATATAAAATTAAAAAATTAATAATAATAATTTTATTATTATTATTGATTACCTTTAATTATTACTATTTTTATATTATTATTTATAAATTTATTAATATTTAATTTATATATATATTTTTAAATTTTTTTATTTTATTTTATATAATATTTATTTTATTTTTTATTTATTTAATTTATTATTTATTTTATATTGTGTTTTTATAATTTTTTAATTTTATAATCTTGTTAGTTATTATTTTTTATATTTTTATTTTTTAAGTATTGTTATTATTATTTATTTTAATATTTTATTAATAATAATATTTCTTATTATTATACTTTTGAAATATTAAAATAATATAAACTATTATTATTTTATTTTAATAATAATAATAGTAATTTTTATTAAAATAAGAATTTTTATTAAAACAATAATTTTTATAAAATAATAATTTTTATTTAAAATAATAATTTTTATTAAAGTAATATTTTTTATTAAAAAAATAATTTTTGATAAAATAATAATTTTTAGTAAAATAATAATTTTTATTAAAATAATAATTTTATTTTATTTTAAATTATTTATATTTTATTATTTTGTTTTAATTATTTTATTTTATATTAACTATTATTTTATATTAATTTTTAAAATTTTATAAAAAAACTGAATTACATTACGTTGAGACTCAACCAAACATACCTCATATTTAATCCATTACAATTCCACAACATTACAATTCCAACACATTCCCATTTTTCAATTACAATTATATCAAATTACAATTCCTTCCAAAAATTACAATTCCCTAAAAATATTCTGCGAACCAAACGGGGCCTAAGGATTTTGCTTATAACGAAGATAGTAATATTTTTTTTAGAGTTAATAAGATCTAATAGAAAGAAACTTTCTCAAGTGTTCACTTATTATTTATAAACTCTATTAAATATCATAGTACCTATCAAACATTATTTGTTTTGAGTTAATACTAACAGAACTTATTTTTTACCTCCAAAATTCACGTCATCTAGTGTTACGTCATAAATTTGAACCATTTTGATCCACATCAGAGTGGGATCATGTATAGTAAGTGAACATTTGAAGATAAGTTATAGGTATTTTAAAATATTTGATAAAGTTTGATTTGTATTTTGAAACACCTATCTTTAAATAATTAACTTTTAAAAAAATCCGAGTTTAACAGAGGTAGCTGGTTACACATCGCGACACGTAAGCAAAAGACATTGACTTAAAATTTTAACTTTAATGGATATTGTAGTAATTTATATAGTTTATATCATACATGAACATTTGAAAAAGTTTCTTGTTATTAGATCATTACCCTTATTTAATAAGAGATATTAAGCTTTGAATGTATGATATCTCTTTAAAATATTTTTGTATCAATATATGTCCAAACTATGATTTACAACTTGCGCGTCGATGCTTACTACTCCAATAATACATGCCTATGTAATAAACCAGAATCTAGAGTTTATATGGTGAGCATTATATTTTAGAAGAAATAAATTAACAAAGTATGTAATATCTGAAATAGTTAGTATAATAACTTTTTTTTCTTTTATCGATCAAAAAAATTTATGACGTGTTTTTAACAATTAATCACACATTGCCTCTTTGATAACATACATGTTTTTGTTACCATCTTCATCAATGGCGACAATCATGATGTACCATGGTGTGAGGTTTTGTTGTTGGCCTGAATCGAGGGTCAGTATGTTGGGCTGAAGGTTGTTGGGCCACGGGTGTGAGGTTGAACTTCGGGTGCACAACCTATTTTTGGGACGAGTTTATTTAACGAGCATGGTATTTTAAATAATTTATTAACAAAGTTTGTAATTTTACAAATATCTTGTATAATATTTAATTATATTTATTTCTTTAATTTATCATAAAAGTTGAGGTTTTTTTAGTTACAATGGTATGTTGAAAATTTGTTTAAAAATATGTACACTTAAAAGTAATTAACATTTTATTTACTTATTTATTTTTTCGTTTATATAATATAGAAAAAAATACGTAAAAGAAATATTTATATAACACACGTGTTGATATATTTCACCTTCTTTGACAAATAGGCATAAAAAATTTGGGTTTATTGGTAATTAGTAAAAAACATAATGTCGTAAAAACTAAAGGAACATTAAAAATCAAAGTTATTTCAAAGTTTAGAATATGATATTTCCATGTTTGTATTGATTTTCTTAAAATAATTGAAAATACCTTGAAGGAAGACAATCGAACAAACATGAATGGTATAGTTTACCAAATCGAGATATCATAAGCCGTTTTGTTTTGTTCGTTCTTGGTTTCTTTGAGCTATGACGAATCATGTGGTACATCATCACTATCATTGATGACCGAGATGCTAATAAAAGTACTAAGAGAGGAGGACTTTAATGAAGATAAGAGCTATGACTAGAGTTTTTATTCTAATGACCAGTTTTGAAATTATTATTTGAAAAGATAAGTATGATGGACATGAAGTCAATGTGTGATTAGTTGCTAAAAAATTGACGTGTTATAAACTTTTTTTATCGATAAGAATGAGAATATTAGAAATTATATTAAATAATTTTGTGATTCTATATTTTGTTAAAAAAATTTAAAGTATCATGATCGCCAAATAAACTATTGATTATTGTTCATTACACTGGGTTGTACCATATTATTTAAGTTGCAGGCCTTGGCCCATATATTGTAACCCTAGTATGTTCATGCATTTATACAACGGTATTGTAATGAGACATCACACATTCAAAACCCAATATCTCTTATTATATATTTCATTTGCGTTCATTGACCTAAAATTTTGAACTTTGGTAGGTGTTGTAGTATTTTATAAAGTTTATATTATACGTGAACATTTGAGAAAGTTTCTTGTTATTAGATGTAATTAACCCTTATTTAATAAGAGATATTAGACTTTCGATGTATGATAACTCTTTAAAATATGATCGTATAAATACATATCCAAAGATATAAAACTTGTGCGTCTAGGCTTACAACTCCAATAATGCATTCTTATGCAATGATATCATAGAAGAATTTTTTATAACAAAGTATGTGACATGTTTTTAACAATTAATCACGACTTACCTCCTTGTCTACCATACTTATCTACTTGTTCTAATCAGATTTTGAAATTTGATTTGAGTGATGACATCGGAATCATAGCATACATTATTGCCATTAAAATGAAGTCGCTAATAATGCCCTCGAACAAGATGAAATAATTCAACATGCGTGCTACATAAATTTTTCTTTCACGTATCTTTTTCTTTATTTTATAAACAGAAAAAAAATAATTAAATATAATGTTAATTACTTTTAAGAATACACACTTTCTAAAGAAGATTTTTAAACATACCTTAATATAACCTAAAAAACCTCAACTTTTATGAAAAATTAAAGGAATACAATAATTAAATACTATACAAAATATTTTTGAAATTGCATACATTGTTAATAAATTATCTAGAATACTGTGCTGACTAAATAAACTCATCATAAAAATAGTTTATGCACCCGAAGTTCAACCTCACACCCGTGAGCCACCAACCTTCAGCCCAACCTACTACACCCTCGATAGTAACTAAGACGCTTAATAGATGAGCGTGTTAATGCATATTAGGACCATGACTAAAGTTTTTTATTTTGTTTACCAATTTCAGAATTTGATTAAAACAAGTAGATAAGTATGGTAGACAAGGAGGTAATGTGTGATTAATTTTAAAAAACATGTCATAAACTTTTACGATCGATAAAAGGAAAAGAAAGTTATTATACTAAATATTTTTAAGATCACATACTTTGTTATTTTTTTCTTCTGTGATACCGTGCTAAACAAATAAACATTAGATTATGGTTCATTACATAGTCATGTATTATTATTGGAGTTGTAAGCCTTAACGCACAAGTTGTAAATCCTAGTTTAGACATGTATTTACACGAGGCTATTTTAAAGAGAAATCATACATTCAAAGTCTAATATCTCTTATTAAATAGGGGTTAATGACATCTAATAGCAAGAAACTTTCTCAATGTTCACATATGATATAAACTTCATTAAAATACTAAAATACCCACCAAAGTTCAAAATTCTAGTCAGTGAGCCTAAATAAAATATGTGATGTCTTATTACAAAACCGTCGTATAAATGCGTGAACATATTAGGGTTATAACATATGGGTTGAGGCCTACAACTTAAATAATTGGTATGGGCCACTGTAATGAAAAATAATCAACAGTTTATTTAGCAATCATGATACTTTAAAAAAATTAACAAAATAGGCAATTACAATATTATTTAATATAATTTATAATATTCTCTTTCCTTTTATCGATAAAAATAGTTTATTACACATTGACTTCATGTCCACTATACTTATCTATTCAAATCATATTCTCTTTTAGTACCTTTATTACCATCTCGGTCATCAGTGATAGTGATGATGTACCATATGATTCGTCATAGCTCGAAGGAACCAATAACGAACAACAAAAAACTCCTTGTGATATCTCGTTTAGGTAAACTATATCATTCATGATTGTTCGATAGTCTTCCTTCGAGGCATTTTTAATTATTTTGAGGAAATCAATACGAACATGGAAATATCATATTCTAAACTTTGAAATAACTATGGTTTTTAATTTTAATGATTTTATTGTCCACAAATATGCATGAAATTTTTGGGTTGATTGGCAATTAGTGATAAACCTAATATCATAACAACTAAAGGAACATTAAAAACCAAAGTTCTTTCAAAGTTTGGAATATGATATTTCCATGTTTGTATTGATTTTCTCAAAATAATTGAAAAGGTATTGAAGGAAGACAATCGAACAAACATGAATGATATAGTTTACATAATCTAGATTTCATAACACGTTTTTTTTGTTCATTACTTGCACACCACCTTTTGGGAAAATCTTGGCAATAGCCACACAATAAATACCTTCATAAACACACACAAAAATTCTAACAATACACACAGCCACTTTCAAACTTATATATTCACTGAGTCGTATATTCATTTAAAAAAATAAAAAACAATTACGTTTCTTTCTATGGTAAAACAAACAAACAATAAAGGCTTATGATTTAGAAAAAACTTTGAGAAGACTAATGAAGGGTAAGACTCATACTAGTGGTCTCCGACACCCAAATAAGCCGTCCGCAATCGTTAATAGATTCATCAAGTTCAAGGGTACGGTATAATACTACATGATTTCTAGCTTATTATTAAATGCTCATGATTTACTTTTTTTGCATATTTACACTCTATTAATGTTTGCTACAAGATAAAATTAGAAAGATGATAACTTTAGGGTTAAAAATCTTTGTTTACAATGATACCTATTGTGTTTGGCATGTTTTTAATAACAAAATTTAAAATAGAAACTTCAACAGATATTTCTTTCAAGTTTTTTTTAACCGACACATGTTTATTTATAGCTTTACACTTTGTTTACTTATCTTAAAAATAACAATAAAAAAGATACCCATGGTTCTTTTAGATCTATCTTTTAAATAATGTTATTAGTGAATATTATGTTTATCTTTTTTATTTAGCTTGTTGTTGTTTGGTAAATAATAATCTAACTTATGTCTTAAGTCTTTGTTTATGTCGATAAAATATTGTCTAGTAGTTTCTGTTAATAAAAACTTAGGGTACGAGATCATGGTTGGTTTGCTTATAAAAATTTAAAAAACTGTTGTATATTAGTTGTTAGATTATGTAAATCTAAAAATATAGAGAGAGAAAGTAGAAAGAGATAGGGTTACAAACACACACTTAGAGAGAGAAACTAGAGAAAAAACACATTTATTACTTATGTGTAAACTGTGAACAACCAACCCTGTAACACCCCATTTTGGTAAATGGAATGTCACGCTGATTATGGCATGTCATCAAAGCATACAAGGTAAATGTCTTAAAAACATTAAATGACCATGAATGAAAGTACCAGAAACAAACATCGGTAGTCCAAGTATAAGCTCATCACACATAAACATAAACAATGTCCAAAGAAATAAGTAGCAAAATGTATGATGAAATGCATAAAGTAGAGAAGGCTAGATAGCTTCCAATCCATATGCACGTACGCTTAGAGTCTACGAGCGCCCTTGAGTACCTGCCGTTTAGGAACATGAAAGGAAAACGGCTGAGCATAACGCTCAATGAATGGATATACAAGTATAGCATGGAACAACACAAGCATAAAGACTAATAGCAGCGGAATGTATAAGTCCTAAATAACCTGGAGCATGTTCATAAAACTGGTTTTAAGTTTGAAAAGACTTATGTTTTTATGTAAAATCTGTATTAATTAGAAAATAGCCCATATAGGTCATGAGGTTCCACCGTGCATGAATACTTGGAGGGGAGACCTCGTCATTAAATTTGAGAGGTTGCCTCTAATTAATTAGTCTGGGTAGGAGGGATCAACTCCTAGTGAATGATGCAAGGCACACATCACATTCACTCTGGTAATACTGGTAAACATGTAACTAGGATGTACCCATACATTCCACCTGATAATATAATATAATGGCCAAAACTATAAAGGGACGCCACGAGCAATCACTCTGCCGTGGGGAAGTCATAACACTGGTGCCTCCAGTGTTATGGTTATGGTACCTCCATAACTAGGTGATACTGGTCATGCATGTATATGTCTTAGACTCTTGACTAACATAAGCAACCAAACATATAAAACAAATACTAGAAAAATAGTTGGCTACAAACGGGGAATCCTAATAAGGAAAGAATGCCCATACTGAAGGAACGGTAAATCCGTACCTTATGTCCAGTGAACGAAGAAGACGAAAGAATGAAAGTCCTACTCCGATCTCACTAATTCTACATAAATAGAGGACATGTATAAGTATTCTGTTTACTGAGTATGTAACTGATTATATCATGTCTTAGCTTGTTTTATATGTTCTTGTCTTGTTCAACTGTTTTAATATTATGTTGTGTTTATCATGTATTCTAAGTATTTTGGTTAAGTATTACTTGTATTCTTGTATTATTATACTTGTTGTGTAATAATAAGTAACTTTCTAAAAATATCAGGTTTCCTAAAATAGAATGTTTACATAAATAGAAAGTTTCCAAAAATAGATTAACTTCTAAAAACAGATCAGTTTCTAAAAATAGAAAGTTTCCAAAAATAGTAAGTTTCATGAATTAGAAAGTTTTCATATTTAGAAATAAGTTGAATTAATAAGATAATCATATAAGCATAAGTTTACTGTTTAAATATCATAAGTCATGTAATTATTGGTATAGTTTATTAATAATATCATGTTATCAAATAAACTATAGGTTATACAATTTAATTAAATATAAACATGATTTAATTAAATTAAGGTGTATAAAATACTGAGGTTAAACATGTATTAATATTATATTAATTATAACCTAAGTCGTGTTTATTAATTAATTATATTCCATGTCTAAATAATTAATTAATACTATAGTTTAAATTAAATAAATAAAATACGTAGGTTAAAACATGTATTATTTCATAAATAAAAATAACTTAAGTCCATGTTTAATTAAATTAATTATTAGTCATGTTTTAATTAATTTAATTTTCTTGTTAAATAATATTAACTTGTAAAAACTAATAACTTGTAAAAATTAGTCGTGAACCGGACCCGTGATTTTAATTAGACCCATCGTGAATCGAAATGAATTCCCCCTTGAACCAGACCAAACAAACACCCCCTTAACAGCGGCGAACCGGTTTAGCCGGTTGCCACTGTTTGTGCAAAACCGCCACCGGCTTAAGCTGGTGGTTTGCCCATGGTCTGCTCGGCTAGCCACTGCCTCAACAAAGTTCCCACCGACGGTTAGCCGGTGGTTCCCCCTACCGAGCCATGCGTTCCCCCTGCTTGACCAAAACAACCACCGGTAGTTAGCCGGTGGTGTTGTTTGCTGCTGCCGAGACCCACACAAACCAAACGGTACCCCGACTCACGTCGGGGTCCCTTGGTTCTTGCTGTCGAGACCACCACAGCCCACACCGAGACCATGGGGTCTTGGTTGGTGGTGATACGAAGCCCACCGAGAGCTTCGGCTCTCGGTTCCTTGCGTCGGCCGAACCAAAACCAACCCAAAACCATTCTTTTATTTTCCCCATGATTAATTAACATGTTTAATTACTAATTTATATTAATCCCCATGTTCACATGTTCTTGATTTAATTAATATAATAAAAGAAAAGGAATTAATGGTTTACCGAATGCGTGAATCAAACGATGAGAATAACACGAACAATTACCACTTGTTTTTAATCACCAAGATCAAACACCACTCCCTTGTGGTGTGTTATAGTCGGCGGCCAAAGGAAGAAAGAAAAACTCTGTATAATGAAAATATGTTTTCCCCTTTTGTTTATTTGGTAAAAATAACATGGGCTTGACCCTCCTTGTCTTGGTGTCCGCGGGTATGTGGGGCCCACAAGGGAAACCCGAATGTTTTTCATGCTTAATAATTCACGTGTACATACGTTAGAATTTTCGTGTTTGTTCGTAATTTATTATTCGTGTAATAACTAATACGTGTACGTAACGATATTTATCATTTTGTAACAAATAAGTACGTAATTACATGTTCGTGATTTAACGTTCATGATCTCATGTTCGTGATTATAATTATTATGTTTAATAATTATCGTGTAATATCACGTAGTTAATACTTATCGTGCAATAACACGTACGTAATTTCTGTAATTAATATTTGTGACACGTGTTCGTGCTATAAAAGGAAAGTTTTAATATGTACATACGTTTAATAAGTGTACTGTTCATGGTAAAAGCATGCGGGTTTTACAACTCTTTCCCCCTAAAAAGAAAAGTCCGTCCCCGAATTATAGATAAAGTAAACTGAAAGAGGAACATACCCGAATTCAAAACTTGAAATGAGGGTAAGAATGTGACAACCCAAAACCGAGGTCATTGCTTAATCTTATTTTACGATTATTTTTAAAATTTTTGGATGAGTTTGAATGATATTTATTTTTGGAGGTTTATGTTTAAACTGATGTTGGAAGGTTTATATTTTATATTTAACAAGTATAAGGAGTATTAGCAAGCGTGATGTCGATGGATGCCAAATATTTTACGTCTTTTTGTAGGTTGTTCGATTTTTGTCATTTTTGATGTTTTATTTTAAATGACGTGTTAGGTCGAGTCGGGAGTCGATATTATTATATTTGAGGTACGTTTTAAATTTTTAAATGTATCTTTATGCAACCCGAGCCCCGTAAATATTTTCAAAATTGACTAATAGTTATTTCCCACTTTTTAGCTAACTATTTTCATTTTGAGCCACAACTATTACAAAATTACAACAATGGTCCATCAAGCACCATATATAAACTAAAAATTACACACACATCACTTCATTTTTCACCAACTCAATTTTTTTTTCTTTCTCTCTCTCTTTTCTTTGTTTAGCCGTGACTTCCACCCAACCCCAAACCCATACAATTTTCAATTTTGCTCCATTTTGATCATGAATTGAGCTAAACTAAAATAAGTACCTATCTTAGAATTGATCAAGGGTCATTTCGGTGTAAGAAAATCATACATGCAAGGCTTTTTATTTTTTTCATGTTGGTAGGTGAAAGCGATGATCATGCATGGTGTTCTTGGCATGATCAATGATGATTCTTGCAAGAATTCTTGTTAAAAACTTGATTTTGATCTAAAGGTTTTTATTTTTATGATGATTTGGATGTTATGGTTCATATATGTTGATGTTAGGGTATAGGAATGATCATTTTCATGGTTGGTTTTGATCAAAAATGTGATTTTGTACAAATTTTTAATGGTCATTTTATAACAGTAAGTAAACTGTAAAATCCGAATTTTTATGTTTTGAAAATGGCTTAACTTATAGCCTAGGGTTGTAGATAACATGATTAGCTTCGATTTGATATAAAGTAGAGCTTCTAGCTCCAAACGAGCGCGAAGTTATGATGTTTTGATTATTCGTGTACCGAGAGACGAGTATCGACACTACATATAATTGTTGTCGATATTTGGATCGAATCTCGGGGACTATAAATTGAAGTTTTGAAATATGTAACCTACTGATAATGAGGTGTTAACCTTAGAGGGTGAGTTTACTTTAAAACCCGAGTGTCGATTTTGTAAGCGGAGTCGTTTAAAGAAGTTAAAACGATTGTATGAAAAATTAACGTAAATCTTTCCGGATTTTGTAGTTTGAAGATGAGTCGGGTAAAGGACTTTAATAGTAAATTTATTTGATAAACTTGTAGGAGGACTTTCTATATATAGTAAGTTAGTTTATTGAGTCGTTTCATAAACGTTTGACAAGTTTAAAAGGGGTAAATAAGCTAGTACATGTAGTATGTCGGCGGACTTTGTTAAAAGTGTAAAATGGTAGAGTAAATGTGTAGTAGAGTATAATGAAGATATTTATATCGTTTTCTCTCGAGTTTATTGTGACTTTATGAGTTTGAGTTTGATGTTGTTATGTATGATTTATTTCTCGAGTCATTATTAATGAACGCGCCTTATTTGATAGGTAGCGGTTCTCGTGTTTGAAAGGCACCCATTATCATCGACGATCATCTCGCTAGATCACTTATACTAAGGTGAGTCTGTAGCCTCGCTTTTTATGCTAGCTACTAAATGTTTTATACCCGCGAGGGGGATACATTCTATTTGAAAATAAATGAACATAAGTCATGAGTAATTGTTGGAACCGAATGTTGCCTAAGTTGATTACATTGTATTGAGTACCTTTTTACTAAAGACCCTAAATTCATGAGCCGTTAACTATTATCTTACTTGATGTTGTGAGTCGGGAATAACCGCTTATTCTAATGATAGTACTATTGGGTTGACCACCCTATCTGAGACCAGGGCATTACGTTGAGTAACCTCTGGGAAGGATAATTTACGGGAATAAGAATGTGGTATTCTAGCAACTGATACTCTAGAGGGGCAATGGTTTTATTCTAGTCATGTCGGCATTTGGCGTGGGTGACTATTTGGTTAAGGGGTCGGTGTCATGAGCTTAAATACAATGTTTATTATTGCCTTGAATATAGATTGTGTGTACGACAATTCTATAAATGATTATGATTGATTTTCTTCTTGTGTTTAAATGTGATTTGATAAACCTATAGACTCGTTCAACATTATTGTTGACTCGTTTTAGCATGTATTTCAGGTAATAGGAAGTGATGGAGCATGGAGCTTTGCTGTGGAGGTTGTGGCTTGGCTTTTGGAAGAATGTTGGTCTAAAAACTATTTCTATCATTTACTGTTGAATAATTTATTTTATGTTGATGTACTGTACTAAACTTGTTGGTTGTTGGTCGAGATCCATGGGGACTAAACGCTTTACTCTAGTGTCGTTTTAGTACAATCATGGGATGAAATTTATGTTTTAGACCTATTATGAAAATCTTGTTTATATTTTTGTGTAAACGTCTCTCTTTTGAGTCGTTCAATATACCTTGTGTGATGATTCTTGTGTCTAGCACCCAGTTGTGTATTTCCGCTGCGCAATGTAAATTGGGGGTGTTAGAGATTGGTAATCAGAGCTGCAAGTTATAGAGAACTGGGTCGATTTTGAAAATTTTCCTAAACTATAACTTTGGTGTCGAAAGTATTTATTCTTCAAAAGCACACAACTTCTCTACAACGCTCCGGTAAGATCTCTTTTAGTTTTTTTTGTATTATAGATGTATCCCTCATAACTAAAATAATTTCCCGAGTAGTTATTAAGTAAATACTACGATATTGTATTGGAATTACTGAAAGTACGCTGAGTGCTTGTCAGTATTATTATTTTTTTGCGAGCATTGCATAAACATCATTTGCATTGTGTTGCATAGCATGGATTATGTATAACATTGGCATAAGCATTGCATACTAATTATTATTTTATTAACAATGACCTTAAGTATCCTTGAACCCTTATAACTGTAGAAAATGGCTGGTTTACCTCGTGAGGATGGATGGATTGATATGACTAGTGTGTTGGATGGTGAGGAAGTGGATAACTTTGGTGCTAGTGACGATAAGGAGCCTTTTGAGTATTTAGATGATGGAATTCCACCTACTGCAGTTGGTCAGACAGAGCCTGAATTGATACAAGGTAGTTATGTGCCAATGGTTAATGTTGTGCCACAGACTGTTCTAGATTGTCAGCGGCCTGTTGTTCGTTCTTCGACGCCTACTTGTGATGCTTATATTAGCAGTTTGCCTGGGATTGCATTTACTAGGGGTGATGTTCCTGTTGAGTCGAGTAGTGCTGCTAGTGCTCGATCTATTCATGATGGCATATCTAAGGTTTATTGTCCAGGTCCTAGGTCTTATGATGATATTTTCTGGTTTCTTAAGAAGTTTGATAGGTCTTTGTTTGAAAGGTATTTGGTTGAAACCTGTGTGATTAGGAGCTTTGAGCAGAATGAGAAAAAGTTTGACAGGTTTGTTAATAGTGTGAGGAGATCAGAGTTTGTTAGGGCAAGAGAAATGGATGAAGTTGTTAGATTAAGATCTATGGTGTTGAATTTGAGTAGGCAAGTTGAAAGGTTACGTGAGGAGCAAGAATGGAATGCAAGGTTAGATGCATGGGGTTTGCCTATGAGATCTTTTCCTAGTCGAGGTATAGTGATTCGTGATGTGCCAAGTCAGGTTGAAGCTCAAGTGTTGGTGAAGCCAAGTGAAGGAGGTAGTCGAAAGGGGAAGGAAAAAGTTGAAGCAGATTATGAGGATGATGATAGCAGCAGTGATGATGAGCCGATGTACAAGAAGCTGCGGGGATCTGATGTTTAGTTCTTTTATGTTGTTTTTATTAGCCTTGTTGTAATTGAACTTATGTAGACTCGTACTGTAGTTTGTGATGAAACTTAATGACTTTAAGTTTGACGTGATGAAGGGTTGTAGTGACATTACTTGTCACAATTTTGTGGAAATTTTCCGACGCAATCCAAATTACCTTCATGACTTATGATTTGTCTTATTAGTTCTTTTGTGAATTGGTTAATGATTCATTGTGAACTGTGTTGTTGGTGCATGTAGTATCCATGTTACATCTTGATAGAGAAATCTTTCTTCTTATCTTGATATGAATACTTACTTGTTCTTTTTCTTTTATGGTTACACAGGAAGGAGTTGGGAGGCATTTTTCTGACTTTACTAAATTGTTGTTTGGTTAGTTTTCTAAAAACATGCCGCCTAAATTGACGGCTGTTACTATTAATACTATGATTGAGAAAGCTATAGATAGAGCTTTGGAAGCTGAACGTGCTGCGAGGAACCAAGAGGCTGAGAATAGGAATGCTGTTGGTCAGGTTGGAGGGAATGTTGAAAATCCAGTTGGAGGTAATGCTGATGAACAAGCGGGAGGAAATACTGCGGGACAAGTAGGATGTAATGCCGTTGTTCAGCAGGTTCAGAAGGAATGTTCTTATGCTAGTTTCATGAAATGTGGACCTACCCAATTTCGTGGTACTGGTGGTGCTTTGGAATTAAGGAGGTGGATTGAAAAGATTGAAAGTACTTTTGAAACCAGTGGACGTTCAGAAACTAGTAAAGTGAAATTTGCTGCAGCTACTTTTCAGGATGATGCATTAAGCTGGTGGAATAGTCAGGTAGCTACTGTAGGTTTGGTTTAAGCGAATGCTAGAACATGGACTGTGACCAAGGGACTGTTAACTAGTAAGTTTTGTCCCGAGGAAGAGTTAGGTCAGTTGGAAGATGAATTGAGGCATTTGGTGCTGAGAAACAATGATATTGTAGCTTATACAAGGAGATTTTCTGATTTATGTTTGTTATGTCCTGATGCTTTTGCTGATGACCGTAAGAAGATGAAGCAGTATATTAGAGGTTTATCTAGTAATATCAAGGGAGAGACTACTTCGTCAAAACCCAAGTCATTTGATGAAGCTGTTCAGATGGCTCATGCTTTAATGGATGTAAAGCTGCAGGATCGAAAGGATAGTATTGCTGAGGGGAATAAGAGAAAGTGGGAAGCTGCACACTCAAACCAAGGGCGGAATCGTGGTGGTTATCATAATAACAATAACCAAGGACCGAATAGGAATCAACAATATAATTTGAGAAGGAATGATGGTGTTCGTGCTGCCACTGGAAATCAAGGTAACAAGGTGAATCCGAAGTGTTGTCGATGTAATCTATATCACGTTAGGAATTGTCCACCTGCTTGAAACAAGTGTGGGAAGGCCGGACATAAGATGGTAGATTGTAGAAACAAGGGTGTGGCCACTGGAGCCAATGTTGTTAAGGTAGTTAACTGTTCTGGATGTGGAGGCCGTGGACATAAGCAAGGGAACTGTCCGAGGGTTGGCATACGACAGGGAGGCAATGTTGCTGTTGTTGCTGCTGGGATTGCTGCTCCAGCCTATGTCGTGGGAGATGCTGACAAACCTCAAGGGCCGAATGTGGTGACTGGTACATTCTTACTTGATGCTTGTTATGCTAGTGTGTTATTTGATTCTGGATCCGATAGAAGTTTCGTAGATGTAACACCCCATTTTGATAAATGGAATGTCATGCGTGATTATGGCGTGTCATCAAAGCATGCAAGGTAAAATGTACTAAAACGTACATGACCATAGGGAAAACCAGAATCAAACATCGGTTCCCAAACATAAGCCCAAAACATAAATAAAGTAAATGAACAAAAGGAAGACTTAAACAAGCATAAATATATGAAGGCATGAGGAGAAGAACTCTAAGGTAGCTCCCATCCTATGTGTGTCCTCCAAATGCTCCAGTCTAACTTTAGGTACCTGCCGTTTTGAGACATGGAAAGGAAAGTAGCGGCTGAGCATAATGCTCAGTGCACGGATGTACAATAAAGCATGAATAATATAAGCATATAAGCATATAACAGCGGAAAAAACTAAGTCCCGAATAACCCGGTTAAGTCTTAATAAAACTAGTTTTATAGTTTGAAAAGCCTTATGTTTGTCTTGTAAAAACTATTTAACATATTTTACCATTAGCCAATATAGGTCATGAAAATCCACCGTGCATGAATACTTGGAGGGGTGACCTCATCATGAAAATAAGAGGGGCTGCCTCTAATTTAATATACTGGTTTTGGGTAGGAGGGATCAGCTCCTTGTGAAGGATGCAAGGCACACACCACATTCACACTAAGTAATCTGCTGAAAAACATGAAACTAGGATGCACCCATACGCCCCACATGATACATATAATAATATGGCCAAATGCTGAAGGGACGTCACGAGCAATCACTCCGCCGTGGGGAAGTCATAACACTAGTGCCTCTAGTGTTATGGTTATGGTACCTCCATAACTAGGTGAAACTGGTCATGCATGTATATGGCTTCAGGTATAAACATAAGCAATCAAACATATAAACTTATACTCTAGGAAAACAGTTGGCTGCATACGGGGAATCCTAATAAGGAAAGAATGTCCATACTGAAAGGACGGGAATCCGTACCTTATGTCCAGTGAACGAAGGAGATGAACGGAAGAGAGTCCTACTTCGGTATCACTAATGCTAAATAAATACATACGTGTATAAGTATCTGATTACTGAATACGTAACTGGTTTTATATCATGTCTTAACTTGTTTTATATGTTCATGTCATGTTCTACTGTTTTAAGCTTTATACTGTGTCTATCTTATATTATGTGTATTCTGATTAAGTATTACTTGAATTTCATGTATTATTATACTTGATGTGTAATAATAAGTAACTTTCTAAAAATAGCAGGTTTCCTATAATAGAAAGTTTCCAAAAATATAAAGTTACCAAAAATATAAAGTTTCCAAAAATAGAAAGTTTCCACAATAGAATTACTACTTAAAATAGATAAGTTTTTATAAATAGAAATTTTCCATAAATAGATTAGCTGCCTTAATTAAATAAGTTTCTAAAAATAGAAAGTTTCCATAAATAGATATAAGCTGGTTAAATAAGCTAATTATATAAGCTTAAGTGTTTTCTGATTATTATTCTAAGTCATGTAGTTATAAAGTATAGTTTATTAATTATCACATGTAAATTAAATAAAATATAGGTTAAAAGTATTTAATTAAATATATCATGATTTTAATTAAACAAAGGTAAAATACTTAGGTTAAAACTTGTATTATTAACTATTAATAATATAACCTAAGTCATGTTAATTAATTAATAATAGTCATGGTTTTTAATAATTAATTAATTATAAAGTCTAATAACATATAAATACTTAGGTTAAAATTCATGAATTAATAATTAAATTAATAACCTAAGTCATGTAAATTAAATTAATCATGTTCATACTTTTAATTAATTTAATTTATATCTTGAAAAATAACATAACTTGTAAAAATCATAAACCTTGAAAAAAATGATTCATGAACCGGACCCGTGATTAAAACCCATGAACCGGACCCGTAACTAACACCATACCCGACCAAGGTCGGGTTTACCCTTGCCCCTTTCTGCTGCCGTGACACCATCACCACCATACCGAGACCATATGGTCTCGGTGGTGTTAAATAAGCCAAGCCGAGACCCCTTAAGGGCTCGGTTAGGCGTCGGCTACAACACAAACACCCCTAAAACCCTTTTTTGATTTACCCCTTGAGCATTAACATGTTTAGAATAATTGTTTTTAATTAGTTTAATTAAAAACACCATGATTTTATGTGATTCATTAAATCAAAACATAAAAGAAAGGAGTTAAAAGCTATACCGAATATGTAGATCAAATAAGGATGAACACACACGAATCCTTGCACAATTTCCAAGATCAAAATCAACCCGAACACCCCTTTTGTGTTATTAAAAGTGGCGGCCAAAAGGAGAGGAAGAAGGAGAATTAGGGTTTCTTATTTTTTCTAATTTTTGTTATAATGAAACAAGTTTTCTCCTTTTTCTTGTTTAGTAAAAATTGATGGGCTAGGCCCTTTTCTTGTCCCTAATTTCGTGGGTATGGGGCCCACATGAGGTAACCGGAACATTTTCCGTGTCTAATTAATAAGTGTGTTCTCGTGTTCGTGTTTTACATGTTTTAATTAGTTATCGATCGTGACTTAATATATTTATCTGTGTTCGTAATAAATATATATACATACGTAATATTAGCTCGTGATTAATTTACGTTCATGATTTCATGATCGCATGTTTGTGATTATAATTATTATTGGAATAATTATCGTGTGTTCATACCTAATAAATGCTTATCGTGTTCTAACACGTACATAATACTAATAATTCTTCTACGTGAAACGTAAACGTGCTATAAAAGGAAAGTTCTAATCATGTACGTACGATCTTAAGGGTACTATTCATGGTAAAAGCATGCGGGTTTTACAACTCTTCCCCCCTAAAAAGAATAATTTGTCCTCGAATTATAGATAACGTAAACTGAAAGAGAAACATACCCGAATCAAACTGAGAGGGTATGTAAGATAAATGAACGTTCAGGTGACATGGTAGAAGGAACGTGGAACGTGACATGTCTTAAAAGGACATGGAACGTGACGTGAATGAAAGGACATATCTAATTGATAAGAGAAAAACGGATAAGAAGTCCGGATGAACTTGTCCGTTTCCAAGTGGCTTCCCTCTTGGAACGATTCCTTCACAAGATCTTGACACAAATGATAAATCTTGGTCCTCCTGACCTTGAATTGAAATACGAAGAAGTTCTTGGTTATCAACGTAAGGTAGATCCCCTAAATTTGATCGAGGGAATAAGAATTAACGTGTAAGGGAAACTAAAACGTTATCGTGCAAAACACTCTAACTTAACTGATAATCAGCAACGATGCGCGAGACATAAAGAAACGTAGTATGTGAAAAATTTTGAACGTGATAAGTGAAAATTTTTGAACGTGATACGTGGAAAAATTTTGAACGTGATGCGTGGAAAATTTTGAACGTGATGCGTGGAAATATGGTGAGTGTAATTTGAGAAACCATATCGTGATCCATGATACGTGTAACATATCTTGATCATGATATGAGGAACGTGGAATGAACATGACATGTGAAACATATCGTGAACATGGAATATAATGGCTGTAACGCCAAACGCTACAAGGTGAGACGTGGAGTATGATGTGAAACGTCTATCTGAGGATAGAGAGTTATACTAAACTTGTGTCTGGTCTCTCAAGTTCTTGCAAAACTTCCCAGAATGAGAAAAAAATGAACGTAAAATCGTAAGTGAAGATACGATCTTGAACGTGAATAGTGTCATGAACGTGAGCGTGAAAGCAAGTCGTGAAATTAGAACAAGGACGTGGACGTAAATAAGGAGCACAAAATGCGAACCCTTGTCTGACCCGATAGCTGGCGGATTACCAAGTGATCGGGTGAGCCTTGGTTGAAACATGTCTGATCAATTTGTTGGTTCTAAAATCCTTGCGGATGTAAGGATTTTGCAGACTTAGTCAAACTGTTGACAATAACCTAGATAGCATCATGCTTCTTCTGAGTTTGCTGTAATCTGGTAACCAAAATCCATGGAGATCTTGTCCCATTTCTGATTACAATTTCTGATGGTGGATAAACATCCTAGTTTGTTGGTGTTGTATCTTAACCTGTTGGTATGTCAGGTACCTAGATATGAACGTAACTGTGACAATCCGTCAATTTATGGTCGATATTTTATTCTCAATAATTATTTGAAAACATTATTTTAATGTTATATTATGAAATCACTTATTTTTGGGAAGTAATTTGGATTTACGTCTTGAAGTAGCATCGACTACGTTTAAACCGGAGGATTCTACGTTACGTGCTTACGTTTACATACACCGTCTTTGGTGACAGTCCGACATTTCAGAAAATAAATTTATTCGTGAATATTATTTTGGAGTTTTAAATTTGTGTTAGTTCATAAACTCACAAATTTACGAGAAGAGATTAGGACTTACGATTTTAGTTTAACGTCCTTTACGACTAAACCGGAAACCCTAGGATTACGTATTTACGTTTTCGAACTCCGTTTTTGATGAGACAATTTTTATTGGATTCGTTTTATGACGTTGATTCATAATTTATAAAAACGTTTTTCGTGAAACGACCCGAGGGCACGCAAATCGAGAAAACTAGAATCGAGGGATACCCGTAAATTAGTGAGGTGGGACAAAATACATTATCCCACCCCACTAGCACCATGGGACGGCACAAACAAGACACCACATCAATATGTGGCATCTTGTTAACTTGTTAGCTACAAGTGTAAGACTAAGCTTACACTTTAAGCTACACACTTGCTAAAACCATCAAACCATCAACCACTTCTCATTACCATCTTTCTACACATGCAAACTACTTCAAATCCTCTCAAAAACCTTCACCATTGCCGTCCACTTGGAAGCACAAAACACCCCTTTTGATCTTTTCTAGCCATGAAATACATGTTAACTAGCTCTATCTTGGAGTTACCTTGAAGCCTTGATCATTTGGTGGCCATTTTAACAACAAAGGAGGTGATTTGCTTGTGTCCTAGGGCTGATTTCTCAACTATTGTTCTTGGTGTTTGATGATCTTGGAGTTACTTTTGGTGTTCATCAAATTCTTGTCTTCCAAAAACAAGAAATACACTTGGTTGGTAAAGAAGATCATCCTCTCCATTTTCTCTTGTTATTTTTGTAAAGAACAAATGTATTTTCTTTCTTATTGTATATGTATATGATGTATATATGATGATAAAAATGTTGTGTGGGGATCAAGTGCTGATAAATATGCTTAAAAATGTTAATAACCATGAGAAATAAGGCTAAAATCATGCTTATTTAGTTGGCTGTATAAAAACAGTATATAACTAAAACTTGAACTGATAAACTTGCATGGTATGATCTATTTACAGTAAGTACAAGATGTTATACACATGTTAGAGTTGGCCATGCAATGTAATCATTATAATGAGTGAGATATGATCAAAACAAGATGAGTATGCAAATCTGAATAAGCTGTTTTGTAGGGACTGTTAAGGCTAGATAAACTTAAAATGAGCAATAGCTATAACTAAGTTAAATGTAGCACATAATATGAAGATCATGCCACCCAAACATGAGCTTCCAATTCATTATACAACTCTAGATATGATAAAAATGGTGAACATGAAAATAAAAATCAGATTTTGAGAATTAATGTTTATTATTATTATATAAGCACTCAAATTTTATTGTATAAAATGTAAAAATAACAACCCAATAACTTATGAAACTTATTTATATACATATGTAAAAGGTTTAATAATTGTATAAATTATAAAAATGGTAGTGGAATAATACTTATAAGTAATAAAAACTATAAACTTGATTTTTACGACTTTTTCGGCTATTACCGTAAAATTAACGTTTTTCGCCAATTAAAACTTAGACGATCAAACCCGTCTAATGTAAAGTTTTTAAAAGTCATATACTGATATATAAGTAACTAATACAAGTAAAAACCGATAAAACCCGAACTATAGGACATACAGACATTAACGAGCTAACTAAGCATATTGGACTAATAATTGGACTAAATAAGATAAACAATTATAAAAAGTACTTATTGGGCTTAACCCATTTGGGCCCAACATGGAAAGTATAGATAATGATAATATAAGTATAAAATGGATTAAAACAAGTTAAAGAACTTATAATAAGTTTATTGAACCTAAAACACGTAAATAGGTAAAACTAGTAAACTAGTATGAAAGTTATCGACACATAACACTAAAATGAGTAAACGAGAATATGTAAACCCACTTGATCATCATATATATATAATCATCATATGTATACATAATTGTTATTTTTATAAAGTCATTGGACATGAGTCTAAGACAAGTATTATTTGTCTAGGTTTCCGTGATTGAAGCACGTGTCGTACGTCCGAATTACCGATAACCCGCCTTCCCACATCAACGTGAGTTCATAGCCTCGCACTCTTTTAAATGTTTTTATAAATGTTTTATAAACCCGCGAGGGAGATAACATGTTAGTTTTTATAAAATAGGACATCATTTGTCCCGATTGTTTGATTATTGATTTAGACCCGAATGATTGTATGACCCGATAAATGATTGTATGACCCGATAAATGATTAAAGGACCCATTAGCATGAATTGTGAACTACCAGGATTTGGTAGACGCTTGTGCATATAATAGTACTATTTTGGGACGATCACCCCAGTTCGCGCCTTGACGGTTGATCCCCGTCGTGCCACATTGATTGGTAAGCGAATTTATGTATGAGAAGATTTCCATAGCGTGACTTTTGTGATGACACGCTACTTTAGATGGGCAAATTGAGTATCGGGTTAGCTACCCGTTGTTGGTTTAGTAAGGTAACAATGTCATGCGGCTTATAATAATCCAAATTAACGAAATACTACTAGACGCGCCGAATTACGATGTATTACCTGACTAGCAATACAGGGTCATACTATTGATATTATGTTCGTGTTTTGGTTTTCATAACCATATTCATATAACGGTTTTTATTTAACTTTATACAAAGTCGTAAGACGTATTGTATGATGTTATTACGACATTGGCTCGTATAATGATTTTTAAGGCAAATGCCTATATTATGATTTTCGATAAGGATTTGTATAAAATGACTTTGGCTATTTTATGGCCTATTAAAATGATTTGTACAAAATGATTTTCGGTAATAATTTTATACCGATATTATATTGATGGTTTATTAAACTCTATGAATTCACTCGGTGTTATTGCTGACCTTTTCTTTTAACATGTTTTATCTCAGGTACTTGAAGGTAATTCTCGGGAAGACGACAAAGAATTCATGGCCCGCACTTAAATAACAATTTCCATTCAAATCTTTTGTAAAATTGTATGAAATGATTATGACTTGGGACCTATGTAACTTTGATATTTATGAATGGAAATGCTTTATTATTAAAACGACACGATTTTTAAGCGTTGTCTATGATGTGAGCAATGTGCTATCCCGTAACACCAACTAGTCTTCCGCTGTATTGAGTTGTATAAATTTGGGGGTGTTACAGTTTGGTACCAGAGCTCTCGTTATAGAGAACGAAAGATTTTTAAAACCATGGTTTTGAATAAAACATTTCAAAATCTTTTAACTATAAACATTTTTCTAAAAATGTCTAAAAAACTTTTGAGTATAACGGTGCCGAAGAATTCCCGAGTTACCGACAAGGCCAGACTGAGAAGTGTTATTTTAATATATGTATAACTTGGATTATATATATATATATGATGTAATTTTATTACATGATTGTTGATGATTATTTTTATATTTATACGAGGTATTTATACGACGTAGATTGTCACAAGGAACCCTAAATTCCCTAGTAAATTAATCGAAGCTATTCTCGTAGGAATTCAAGCTATCCTAGATCTAAAACAAGTTGTGGATATTTACGATCCCAACAAAATGGTTGATATTCATAGAAATCTAGATAGTAGTTGATTGTAATCTTGAAGAAGAATTGGCGAGATTAAATCTGATTATCGATGACATGACGATCTTTCTTTATAGAGTGGAGTTTGACAAAACGTTACCACCTAGAAAGATGTCATCTGATTCATTGTCACCCAATTCTTAAATTGAAATCGAAAGGGCGAATGTTGCACTTGAGGCTGTCATTGGAACCATTACCCAAAAGCCTCATGCCACTAATACCTTTCCGAGAAGTCTAATTGAATGTGTGAGTCATCTCATGCTAGTGACTCATTTGATAATTGTTGTTGTAAGAGCTAATAGGATTGGAAATTAAGTGTTGATCATATCGAGCTTTTATTGCCCTTTCAAGGTGTAAGAATAAGATTGAAAGTATTGGAGAATGATGTAGGATATCGAATTGAGTATAAAATTGGTTGAAACTTGAATAAAGTAAAATTTAACTTGTATGGAATAAGAAATTGTTAAGAGGAAATCGTTAAGTTTTGTGATTGAATTATAAGGTTTTAATTGATTGTTGATTCGTGTTAAGTGTTGTTCCTAAGCCATTGTCCACTAACAAGGATGCCTAGTGTCCAATAAATAAATCGAAGAAATCTTCTTCTGAATTGAGACCGATGGATCTTTCGGGACATGTGGAACACCTAATGACTCTTGTAGATTAGTATTCATTGTGGTGTCTTTTAAAAATAATCCCTAACTTAACTGTGACATCAGTTGGTAGGATGAGATTTTGGAATTGTATGACATAGTGACACATAATGTGTTACGGTACAATTTGACTTGTTTGTGATTAATGAAAAGACTACCTTTGATTGCTAAATTCTACATGTATCGATGTTATCTATCTCTTATTGCCTCTTTCTAATGTTCGCATTAGTGATGCAACCATTGAACAAGTACTCATCTTGATTTGAGTTACGTTGTGAATCATTCTTCGTGAGTGCCATCGAGGTCATGAACCTCATGATTAATTGGCTAAGCTCATTTCCTATTATATTGTAGTTAGTTCTTGGCGAACAACTTTTCATCACACTCTTGCAGATCACTCATTGTTTTTATAAGATAAAACCGTATCTATTGAGAAAAATTGAATTTTCATCACTATAAAGATTATTCAAAGTAAGATTTATAAGTGATTGTTATCGAAATGAGGTTGTTTATAAAGTACCTTGGAAAACTTGATTGTTTTCATAACAAAGAAAATCTTTGTAAATTTATTTTTGATTCTTATTTAAGAGTTAAGCATGAAAATGTTTTTATTATAAACATGATTATAAAGTTTTGACAAACTGAGTATTGCATCGTTAATCTTGAAATTGTATATAGTTGCGCGCCTACATACAATTTGGAATGGACCATGCAAGACGGATTAGTAGTCACCATAAAACTAATGAATAAGCACTAAATTTTCTTTGAAGATTGTGAAAGAATAAATTTTATGAGATCTGCAAGAAGTGAAAAATAGGGACATAGTGTTAGGGACACCTACACATGTGCCTGTAGCATCTATTCTTCTGAGTCGAATTTACTCATCTGTGGAACTTGTCTTATTTGAGAATTGATATTCCCTTCTTGTCCAATTCTCCCGTCGTGAGATTCTTAGGAAAAGTATCTGATTACCGAGTGTTGATACCAGACTGGATGTATCGACGTTCCTACCATTTCTTTTGATTTGATTTCATT
Source organism: Glebionis coronaria (assembly GCA_025667525.1). Classification (NCBI taxonomy): domain Eukaryota; kingdom Viridiplantae; phylum Streptophyta; class Magnoliopsida; order Asterales; family Asteraceae; genus Glebionis; species Glebionis coronaria. Next base: position 3,227,902 of record CM046879.1, on the reverse strand, counting down.
TGAATGACCTGGGTAACGATCCGAGGAGCTTTCGAATGCGTACTCAAATTATGGAAACATAGGATATATTCATATTCGTTAAATGTTTTCGTCTGTATATGAACTGAAATTCTCTCGCATAGATTATGCGTTGATCTTACTCTTTTAAGGTTAGTTGTGTCTCCATATATCCCTAAATTTGTGAAGGATTATGAGTTATCATTAGTCTTTTGATAAGTTCACATCTTATCGACGACAATAAAACTAAAAAGTTGGTAATGCCAGTAGAATGGATTGATTGATTATGACATGACGACATTGTCTTAATTGATGGGAACTCGAACATAATTCCCCTAAATAATAAGATGTTAATTATCAAAAGTGATCTAAAAAAAATTCTTGATGGATGTCCGTATCCTGCATATAGACTTGAAATTATACCGTGAATGGTTGTGAACTAGTCATAGATATTATAATCTAGAAAGAACCTAATATTAATTTATTAAAAGATGTTTCTGTTATTTGAAACTTTAGTAAGTATTTGTTGATGAATTACCTAGACTTTTGCCATTAAGGCAGATTGAAATTAGTACTGATTATATTTCCGGTGCTGCACCTGTGGCTTGTGCACTGTACAACACCATCTGAATTAAAGGAATTACCGTACAACTGAGAGAGTTGTCGGAGAAAGATTTTATTCTACCGAGCTCGTCATCATGAAGAGCTATGGTGTTATTATTCCTTATATTTATAAGATTATCGTGAACTGAGTAAATTGACAATCGAAAACGATATCCATAACTCGAAATGGAAGATTTGTTCGATCATTTACCAGGTTCTAGCAATTTGATCCATGGCATGGTTATCATCATCTTCGCATCTGCGAAAAAGATTATCTATTCCAATCACTACATCCGGTACATGTAATGAACATTATGAGTTTTCATGTGATGTCGTTTGGATTGATCGATGCACATGAAGCATTTATAATTTGGTGAATCACGTGTGTAGGCTGTAACTTGATAAATTCATGCTTGTGATCATTAAGAACCATTTGAAACTTTGGGTTTTACCAAAAAGAAAATGGAAATATGTTTCGACAAAGGTTTTAACAAAGGATTTTTAAGGGGTTATTTCCTTATACACAAACCATTTAACTAAACTTCTGTTTAGGGGTAAATGTTCGTGTATACTTCTGGACATCTTAAGAAGAATTGAGGAGACTATATAAACCATGACTTAAAATCTGAAACGATAATCTTTATTTTTCAAACTAAGAAAACTTTGACCAAAGTATAGACAAAGGTTTTTCGAACATTTACGAATCTTATTAAATATTTTTGATAAATCAACAAAAATCTTGTTAATTTAATTTCAAATTTATTTTGAACATTTTATATAATTGGTCGAACTAAGAAATTTAAATTTTTTACGTTTACGTTTCATAAAAATTAAATAATTATTGTTAATTTACATGTAAAAATTTTTGACGCTTTAGACGTCGGATTGAGTAAAACAAATAAAGATAATAGTAAAGACGAAACAAAAACATAGAAGATATGAAGAAAGAATTTTGAATAAATACGGTTATGATATTTATTTCATCAGGAAAGTGAACGTAATTACTGACACATTATGTATAAAGATAAAGAATCCATTAGGATATATTTCTTAATAATGAACGTGCAAAATAAAATTTGCCAAACGATTTAAATATGAACAATGTTTGTAAAAAGGATAATATAGATAATAAAAGTGGTTTGCGGCTAATGTGAACCATTAAAATTGAGAAGCCGATAGCGTTAAATATTTTAAAGACCACTTGTGATTGTCCAAATATGGAGATTGTGAGATATAGTATGTTGGAATTTGTAAGTATAAGTATTCTATTTATGGAATTTGTACTGATGGCAATTATGAAGGCAGACATCGCCTCATACATTGGTAAACGTCTAGCTATTGCAAAGGTCATCATCTGAATTTGATTCAATTTGGGTCATCGTCGACAGACTGACCATATCTGCTAATATCATTCCCATTAATGATAAATGCAAAAGAGTTATGTAAACATAGTGTGCCTGTATCAAACATCTTTATCAAGATCCTCGCTTCGCATCGAATTTCTAGAGATTTGCTCAGAAGTCGTTGGGAATGAACCTTGATGAGAGTACTGTTTACCACCCCAAATCGAAGGGACGAGGTAAAGTAACAATATAAAACACTAGAAGTCTTGTTTTATGTTTGAATGATTGACCTTTGGTAATAAACCGTATAATCGTTTTCCTTTAGAGAGATTATTATTGATAATTATTGCATTAGGATCGAGATCAAATCTTGTCATGATCTAATTATTAGAGCATCTGTAAGCAGGAGTTGAGATGAAGACACCCGACATACACCCATTGTGAGTTGGGCATGTCTTTTAGGTTTAAGGTTTCCTATGATGGTGAACCTAACCTTACAAAATATCCGAACCGCGAGACCTAAAATGATTGTTGAAATTAGGATTTGATTATTGACTGCCGATAGTGGACAGGAGGTTATGTGAATATGAAATGTAGATCTTGAAGTGCCAGATGGGTAGCGAAGTTATGCCAAAAATTTTAACCTTGGAGAAATGAATTAATGATCTGACAAATCATGGGATATAAGTCCCTGTTGTATGGGACCATAGAGATGATGTAAAAGTTGGGATTGAAAGGCATATAAGCTGGATCTACCCTAGGACTTCAAGAGCTGCGTGAATTATGTTTCGTATATCGAACTTGATGGAATATCTATCAAGTGAAAATATGATTGTTTCTTAGTAAATTTGGATCGGCGAAAAGTTGCATTCATCAGAAACCCGTGAACATCATGGATAGAGAAAGTAAGTCATCATTTAGCCTGATCTTATTCCCGTAGTTATGTTTGATGAAACTCGCGTATTGTAATGAATTGCACTTGTGAGAAACCGAATGTGGAGGAAATACCCACATGGCTTTAACTCTATAAGAAGCGAGTAGTAAGATGATCTTTGAGGACAAAGATCCTGTTTAGGGGTAAATGCTGTGACAATCCGTCAATTTATGGTCGATATTTTATTCTCAATAATTATTTGAAAACATTATTTTAATGTTATATTATGAACTCACTTATTTTTGGGAAGTAATTTGGATTTACGTCTTGAAATAGCATTGACTACGTTTAAACCGGAGGATTCTATGTTACGTGTTTACGTTTACATACACCGTCTTTGGTGACAGTCCGACATTTCAGAAAATAAATTTATTCGTGAATATTACTTTGGAGTTTTAAATTTGTGTTAGTTCATAAACTCACAAATTTACGAGAAGAGATTAGGACTTACGATTTTATTTTAACGTCCTTTACGACTAAACCAGAAACCCTAGGATTACGTATTTACGTTTTCGAACTCCGTTTTTGATGAGACAGTTTTTATTGGATTTGTTTTATGACGTTGATTCATAATTTATAAAAACGTTTTTCTTGAAACGACCCGAGGGCACGCAAATCGAGAAAACTAGAATCGAGGGATACCCGTAAATTAGTGAGGTGGGACAAAATACATTATCCCACCCCACTAGCACCATGGGACGGCACAAACAAGACACCACATCAATATGTGCCATCTTGTTAACTTGTTTGCTACAAGTGTAAGACTAAGCTTACACTTTAAGCTACACACTTGCTAAAACCATCAAACCTTCAACCACTTCTCATTACCATCTTTCTACACATGCAAACTACTTCAAATCCTCTCAAAAACCTTCACCATTGCCGTCCACTTTGAAGCACAAAACACCCCTTTTGATCTTTTCTAGCCATGAAATACATGTTAACTAGCTCTATCTTGGAGTTACCTTGAAGCCATGAACATTTGGTGGCCATTTTAACAACAAAGGAGGTGATTTGCTTGTGTCATAGGGCTGATTTCTCAACTATTGTTCTTGGTGTTTGATGATCTTGGAGTTACTTTTGGTGTTCATCAAATTCTTGTCTTCCAAAAACAAGAAATACACTTGGTTGGTAAAGAAGATCGTCCTCTATTTTCTCTTGCTATTTTTGTAAAGAACAAATGTATTTTCTTTCTTATTGTATATGTATATGATGAATATATGATGATAAAAATGTTGTGTGGGGATCAAGTGTTGATAAATATGCTTAAAAATGTTAATAACCATGAGAAATAAGGCTAAAATCATGCTTATTTAGTTGGCTGTATAAAAACAGTATATAACTAAAACTTGAACTGATAAACTTGCATGGTATGATCCATTTACATTAAGTACAAGATGTTATACACATGTGAGAGTTGGCCATACAATGGAATCATTAGAATGTGTGAGATATGATCAAAACAAGATGAGTATGCAAATCTGAATAAGCTGTTTTGTAGGGTCTGTTAAGGCTAGATAAACTTAAAATCAGCAGTAGCTATAACTAAGTTAAATGTAGAACATAATATGAAGATCATGCCACCCAAAAATGAGCTTCTAATTCATTATAGAACTCTATATATGATAAAAATGGTGAACATAAAAATAAAAATCAAATTTTGAGAATTAATGTTTATTATTATTATATAAGCACTCAAATTTTATTGTATAAAATGTAAAAATAACAACCCACTAACTTATGAAACTTATTTATATAAATATGTAAAAGGTTTAATAAGTGTATAAATTATAAAAATGGTAGTGGAATAATACTTATAAGTAATAAAAATTATAAACTTGATTTTTACGACTTTTTCGGCTATTACCGTAAAATTAACGTTTTTCGCCAATTAAAACTTAGACGATCAAACCCGTCTAATGTAAAGTTTTTAAAAGTCATATACTGATATATAAGTAACTAATACAAGTAAAAACCGATAAAACCCGAACTATAGGACATACGGACATTAACGAGCTAACTAAGCATATTGGACTAATAATTGGACTAAATAAGATACACTTATAAAAAGTACTTAGTGGGCTTAACCCATTTGGGCCCAACATGGAAAGTATAGATACTGATAATATAAGTATAAAATGGATTAAAACAAGTTAAAGAACTTATAATAAGTTTATTGAACCTAAAACACGTAAATAGGTAAAACTAGTAAACTAGTATGAAAGTTATCGACACATAACACTAAAATGAGTAAACGAGAATCTGTAAACCCACTTGATCATCATATATATATAATCATCATATGTATACATAATTGTTATTTTTATAAAGTCATTGGACATGAGTCTAAGACGAGTATTATTTTCTAGGTTTCCGTGATTGAAGCACGTGCCGTACGTCCGAATTGCCGATAACCCGCCTTCCCACATCAACGTGAGTTCATAGCCTCGCACTCTTTTAAATCTTTTTATAAATGTTTTATAAACCCGCGAGGGAGATAACATGTTAGTTTTTATAAAATAGGACACCATTTGTCCCGCTGGTTTGATTATTGATTTGGACCCGAATGATTGTATGACCCGATTGTATGACCCGATAAATGATTAAAGGACCCGATAGATGAAATAAAATGGATTATTAAAGTTAGGTTATGTCACTAAAAGTCCCATTAGCATGAATTGTGAACTACCGGGATTTGGTAGACGCTTGTGCATATAATAGTACTATTTGGGGACGATCACCCCAGTTCGCGCCTTGACGGTTGATCCCCGTCGTGCCACATTGATTGGTAAGCGAATTTATTTATGAGAAGATTTCCATAGCGTGACCTTTGTGACGACACGCTACTTTAGATGGGCAAATTGAGTATCGGGTTAGCTACCCGTTGTTGGTTTAGTAAGGTAACAATGTCATGCGGCTTATAATAATCCAAATTAACGAAATACTACTAGACGCGCCGAATTACGATGTATTGCCTGACTAGCAATACAGGGTCATACTATTGATATTATGTTCGTGTTTTGGTTTTCATAACCATATCTATATAACGGTTTTTATTTAACTTTATACAAAGTCGTAAGACGTATTGTATGATGTTTTTACGACATTGGCTCGTATAATGATTTTTAAGGCAAATGCCTATATTATGATTTTCGATAAGGATTTGAATAAAATGACTTTGGCTATTTTATGGCCTATTAAAATGATTTGTACAAAATGATTTTCGGTAATAATTTTATACCGATATTATATTGATGGTTTATTAAACTCTATGAATTCACTCGGTGTTATCGCTGACCTTTTCTTTTAACATGTTTTATCTCAGGTACTTGAAGGTAATTCTCGGGAAGACGACAAAGAATTCATGGCCCGCACTTAATAACAATTTCCATTCAAATCTTTTGTATAATTGTATGAAATGATTATGACTTGGGACCTTTGTAACTTTGATATTTATGAATGGAAATGCTTTATTATTAAAACGACGCGATTTTTAAGCGTTGTCTATGATGTGAGTAATGTGCTATCCCGTAACACCAACTAGTCTTCCGCTGTATTGAGTTGTATAAATTTGGGGGTGTTACAGTAACTGTATCTTGCTTCGTAGAAACTTGATACATAGAAGTTTGCAAAACTCTGAGTCTTCGAAATTAAACTTTTCTTAGCGTAGGATTTTCTTGGAACACCTAATGTAGTGTAGGGTTCTCACCTTTATGCATAAGCTGAGTCATGGTAATATTAACCGGGAGAATCCATGTGATTCAGCGTGTCACTGTAATCAACCAGAATTAGTATTGAAAATTTCAGGGTGAAATTTCTCCTATCGTAAAGTTTGCAACATAGTGCAAATATGCTCTCCCTGCTCTTCTCCAGAATTTAGAGAAGGTTAGGTTGTCATAGATGAAAACACTGATGAATTTGTTTATGAGTTCATGGAAACTCAAATTATTAAGCCCATAATGCTGCTAGAGCATTTATGAGACAAATACAAAATAATGAATCTAGCATGATCGAATCGTGTACGAATAGCAGTCATGGACATGTCCTGCTCTTTCACGTGTCACTGTTGGCAGCATGATCATGTATTCTATCTTGGAAGAGTGTTTTAACACCTTAAAGCTGATTAGACATGTTGTCAATACATGGAGAAGAATAACGGTTATAGATGGTGATTTATTTATGTCGACGGTAGTCGACACATAATCTCATGTTACCGTCCTCCTCCTCGAGGGTTCTGCTAAAATCTATAGGAAGATTCTGTTATAATCGGCTGATTATGCGAAAGAGAACTTCAGTGGTCGTGTCTTAACTGACAGCGAGAAAATGCTTGCAGTCATGTCTAACCACCCACGTGCTTGTAAAGTATAGATAATTTGTACAGATTTTCCCGATAGAAAACCATGTTGAATGTATTCAAGAGCCTGAATATTTCCGTACAAAGTCATGAATTGTAGCAGGGTGTGCTGTTCATAGTCCATAATTAGGATTAAAATCAACTCGTGTTTGTCCGAGTTAATGCGTTAGCAGCTTGGATCTCATCATTAAGCTGAAGGAAAACCTTCGTATACATGGGAATACGAATGGCGTCCTTCATGGTCATGAATCTATGAGATGTGGGTACAAGAAATGAAAGTGTCATCGGGAAACGTGACAGTTCTCACTGATGCGCCGGTAATGGTACTGAAATTCTTGTGGCCTGATTAATACATGGCACAACAAAATGAATATACCCTTGGAGGGTACCTTGAATTTCTTAGAAATGTTCCATAATTGGACGTGAGTCATGTGTCTTGACTCGTGTCTTGGAAATATAAGCATGACATATGTCATGACTGGTGTCTTGACATGTGTCTTCGGAAAGTATACATGAGACATATGTCTTGACTGATGTCTTGACATGTGTCTCGAGATGTGAAACAAATAGAACTACAATATTAGGTTATTATGCCAAAATTGGCGAATCGGTTACACTACTGTTCCTTTGTATTTCTGATCACGTCCGCGGCCATAGCTTCGGTTGCGATTGCTAGAATAGTTGTTGTCATAGTAGTGGTTACTATCGTCTTGTCTGTTAGTTCCATGACGGTCATTATCATGACTCTGATTCATGTGACTATTCAGCTGAGTGGTCGGCTGGTACCGGTCGCACTCATATGACTAAAACGACAAATGAATGACGTATGACATGTAACTAAGAAATAGGGACAATGATTGATGAAAATCGCCTGATGGCGAAGCATCTTCTCGTCCAATTGATTTGCTCTGACGCCTCTGTCTTCGTCTTGTAGGATCTCCAGGTTGTGAACAGCATCCGCATCTCCTAGCGTCTCCAAACATCAACAGCATCAACCTTTAGTAACATCTCCAAGTTATGAGCGGCATCGACAATCTTGTAGAATCTCAGCAAGTAAACATACGCCTGAGATGATTTAGAATCGACTAGCGAATATTCGTGAAGTATTGCAAGTGAAATACACATGGATTAAGGTACATGAAATACACATGGAATACGGTACATGGAGTACACTTGGAATGCACATGAAATGATTGGTATGGGGTCGATCATTTGTCATGATTTTAAAGGAACTATGATCGGTTAAATGGTTAGAAAAACCATCATGATAACCTGGAAATGCCAGTATATACCTCATTCTGGATGCATAGAGAAACGTTAAAGTGTGGTTACACAAAATTCAAGATGATTTGCCTGAAAGAATGATCAATGAAAACCAACCATGACTATCATGAAAGCAGGATTTACTGGAATCTTTCAATGTCTAGCATGAGGGCATGATCGACATGATGAGAACATAATCAACATAAGGAGACTTAAGACATACTTAACATGAAGATGAAATCAACATAAAAATCTTGTAATGAAATTAATCATGAAGGAATATAAACATAATCAGCATGAAAATGAAGTTAACCATGACAGTATAAAAACATACTTGACATAAAAACATAGTAACTTATGAGGGGACATGAAAAAAAAATTTATGCTTATAAATCATGAGAAAAATTTTATGCATGAAAACAGTGCATGAATACATGATGCAGTTTATAAAAACCTTTATATGTGCGAAGGGACGCCTATGGGTCGGTCCCAAAACAAAAGACATGGCGAGGGGACGCCTATGGGTCGGTCCCAAAGTTAACAATTTCGATAAAAGCACATGCGACCCAATAGGGCCAGTCCTGTACCAACCATTACTTAGTCATAATTCCTGCAACAATGATACATGAAACATAAATAAATGAAACTCATCTGTCAAAACTTTTTAGAAAAAAATTTATGTGACTAATTATGAACTACTGAGGTTCAGTCCACATAGTCACAGTTCACGAGGAACGTCGTGCATGAAACCATGACACATAGCTAAATATGAATGACGGTTGTCCATCCATATTAGTAAAACAATATCGATGAAAAACATCAAGGTTAAAATCTCAAAGTGCTGAAAACATCATGGTTAAAACAACAATGCGCTGAAAACATCAATACGTGGAATCACAACGTTGGCTTAGGAAGCTCCTGGTGACTACCCACTAGTCACAGGTCGAGTTTTAAAGCCTACAGGTCGAAGCCTTGGCTATGATACCATAATTGTAACATCCTATTTTGATAAATATAATGTCACGCGTGATTATGGCGTGTCATCAAAGCATGCAAGGTAAAATGTACTAAAACATACAAGACCATAGGGAAAACCGGAATCAAACATTGGTTCCCAAACATAAGCCCAAAACATAAATAAAGTAAATGAACAAAAGGAAGACTTAAACAAGCATAAATATATGAAGGCATGAGGAGAAGAAGTCTAAGGTAGCTCCCATCCTATGCGTGTCCTCCAAATGCTCCAGTCTAACTTTTGGTACCTGCCGTTTTCGGACATGGAAAGGAAAGTAACGGCTAAGCATAATGCTCAGTGCACGGATGTACAATAAAGCATGAATAATATAAGCATATAAGCATATAACTGCAGAAGAAACTAAGTCTCGAATAACCCGGTTAAGTCTTAATAAAACTGGTTTTATAGTTTGAAAAGCCTTATGTTTATCTTGTAAAAACTGTTTAACATATTTTACCATTAGCCAATATAGGTCATGAAAATCCACCGTGCATGAATACTTGGAGGGGTGACCTCATCATGCAAATTAGAGGGGCTACCTCTAATTTAATATACTGGTTTTGGGTAGGAGGGATCAGCTCCCTGTGAAGGATGCAAGGCATACACCACATTCACACTTAGTAATCTGCTGAAAAACATGTAACTAAGATGCACCCATACGCCCCACATGATAAATATAATAATATGGCCAAAAGCTGAAGGGACGCCACGAGCAATCACTCCGCCGTGGGGAAGTCATAACACTAGTGCCTCTAGTGTTATGGTTATGGTACCTCCATAAATAGGTGAAACTGGTCATGCATGTATATGGCTTCAGGTATAAACATAAGCAATCAAACATATAAACTTATACTATGGGAAAATAGTTGGCTGCATATGGGGAATCCTAATAAGGAAAGAATGTCCATACTGAAAGGACGGAAATCCGTACCTTATGTCCAGTGAACGAAGGAGACGAACGGAAGAGAGTCCTACTTCGGTATCACTAATGCTACATAAATACATACGTGTATAAGTATCTGATTACTAAATACGTAACTGGTTTTATATCATGTCTTAGCTTGTTTTATATGTTCATGTCATGTTCTACTGTTTTAAGCTTTATACTGTGTCTATCTTATATTCTGTCTATTCTGATTAAGTATTACTTGTATTTTATATATTATTATACTAGATGTGTAATAATAAGTAACTTTCTAAAAATAGCAGGTTTCCAAAAATAGAATGTTTCGAAAAAAAGAAAGTTACCAAAAATAGAAAGTTTCCAAAAATAGAAAGTTTCCAAAAATAGAATTACTGCTTAAAATAGATAAGTTTCTAAAAATAGAAAGTTTCAATAAATAGATTAGCTTCCTTAATTAAATAAGTTTCTCAAAATAGAAAGTTTCCATAAATAGATATAAGCTGGTTAAATAAGCTAATTATATAAGCTTAAGTGTTTTCTGATTATTATTCTAAGTCATGTAGTTATAAAGTATAGTTTATTAATTATCACATGCAAATTAAATAAACTATAGGTTAAAAGTATTTAATTAAATATATCATGAATTTAATTAAATAAAGGTAAAATACTTAGGTTAAAACATGTATTATTAACTATTAATAATATAACCTAAGTCATGTTAATTAATTCATTATAGTCATGGTTTTTAATAATTAATTAATTATAAAGTCTAATAAAATATAAATACTTAGGTTAAAATTCATGAATTAATAATTAAATTAATAACCTAAGTCATGTAAATTAAATTAATCATGTTCATACTTTTAATTAGTTTAATTTAAGTCTTGAAAAATAACATAACTCGTAAAAATCATAAACCTTGAAAAAAAATGATTCATGAACCGGACCAGTGATTAAAACCCTTGAACCGGATCCGTAACTAACACCATACCCGACCAAGGTCGGTTTTACCCTTGCCCCTTGCTGCTGCCGTGACACCATCACCACCATACAGAGACCATATGGTCTCGGTGGTGTTAAATAAGCCAAGCCGAGACCCCTTAAGGGCTCGGTTAGGCGTCGAACAAACACCCCTAAAACCCATGTTTGATTTACCCCATGATCATTAACATGTTTAGAATAATTGTTTTTAATTAGTTTAATTAAAAACACCATGATTTTATGTGATTCATTAAATCAAAACATAAAAGAAAGGAGTTAAAAGTTATACCGAATACGTGGATCAAATACGGATGAACACACATGAATCCTTGCACAATTTCCAAGATCAAAATCAACCCGAACACCCCTTTTGTGTTATTAAAAGTGGCGGCCAAAAGGAGAGGAAGAAGGAGAATTAGGGTTTCTTAGTTTTTCTAATTTTTGTTATAATGAAACAAGTTTTCTCCTTTTTTTTGTTTAGTAAAAATTGATGGGCTAGGCCTTTTTCTTGTCCCTAATTTTGTGGGTATGGGGCCCACATGGGGTAACCCGAACATTTTCCGTGTGTAACTAATATGTGTGTTCTCGTGTTCGTGTTTTACGTGTTTTACGTGTTTAAACATTTTGAGAAAGTTAGAAACCTGAATATCATCCTTGTTCTTCAACTTCTCATTCCTCAACCTTGAGGGATAAGGTATATTGGGCTGAGATGAAGGATTTGGAATGGAATTCTCACTGACATCCTTGGGTGGTTGAGGGTTTGAAGTAGAAGGTGGAAGAATAGGAGAAGGGGACTCGTTTTCCTTTGTCACAATCTCCGGTGTAGGTGTAGGAAGCTCGGGTTCCTTTAAACCTTTTCCACTGCGAGTGGTGATTGCTTTAATCTCCCCTATAGGATTAGCAACGGTGTTACTCGGAAGAGAACCCGAACCAGAGGCTTGATTACTTTGAAAGAAACTAGCCATCATATCCCTTAAGTCATTCGTTTGACTGCTCAAAGAGTTTCACATATCGGATCGAAGATCATTCCCTTGTTTCACCATATCTCCTTTCAAGTTGGCCATTTGCCGCTGAAGATTCTGCACTATCGCATCATTAGTCCTCATGTAAGTGTCAACCTCTTGATTAAATGCGGTGGGTTGGGTGGGAGGAAGAGCATGGTAGGCAGGTGGTTGATAAGCGGGTTGTTGGTGAACTTGATTGTTTCCTTGAGGTGGATATGGGTTTCTTTGGGTGTTATATTGATTTGGAGCTCGTGGTTGATTTTGATGGTTGCGATTGAGGTTGTTTGGGTTTTGAGGGGGAAAACCAGGTGGTGAAAGAAAGTTGTTTGAACGATAACTGAGCAAATTGCGGTCACCTTGAGGACGTGCTTGATAGCCTCACGTGGAATAGTTACCGTTGGCGGCATACACATTTTCTGGATTGTCATGAGTTGAAGGACAATCGGTGTATGAATGAGGACCCCCGCATATTTCACATGAATGACTCATAGCATTAACTTGTGCATTGATGGCTTTGGTATTGTTAACGGTTTGTAGAGCCATTGTTTCAACAAGCGAAGTAAGTTTATCAATTCTCTTGTCGCTCTCACTAGTACTAGCACTAGCCACATTAGTCCGAACACTCTTAGTTTGCACTCTAGACTTATTCTCAATAATATCCCATGCGGCATTAGAAGACTTAACCAAAATGTTACCCCCCGAGGCACTATTTAGTGAATATTGGTCATTCATGCTTAACCCATTGTAAAAAGTATTTATTTGATGTACTTTTGTGAAACCATGTTGTGGACACTTTCTTAAAAGTTCCTTAAAACGGTCCCAAGATTCACTAAATGTCTCACCGTACTTTTGTTCAAAGGTAATGATTTCATTCCGCAAAGCGGTAGTACGTGAGGGTGGGAAAAAGTAGTTGATGAATTTAGTCTCTAAATCCGTGCACGTAAGAATACATTGTGGCGGTTCCTTATCAAGCCAATGCCGGGCTTGTCCCTCTGAGGAGCAAGGAAAAAGTTGTAATCAAATCACCTCTTGGGAAACCCCATTATACTTAACTGTATTAGTAAGTTAAAGAAACCTTTTTATGTGGTCATGAGGATCATCAAGTGTACGCCCCGAGAATGGTTGAGCAGAGACCATTTGAATGAAGCCAGATTTGAGTTCAATGTTGTTAGCTCCAATCTCGGGTATGACAATAGCATCGGTGTTGCCCTCCACTTGCGATTGCAAAAGCTCGATCATTGGTTGATTGTCCATGGTGACAATAGGTGGAGTAATGAATTCGGCTTGAGCTACTTTCTTCTTACGAGCACGAGTACGCATACACACCTACAAAAGGAAGAGAAAAATAGACAAGAAATATTTTTGGTTTTTTTATGTTTTTCTATTTTTTTGAATTTTTGAAAATTTTATATTTTTTAGGATTTTTGAAAATTTGAAAGCAAGGAACATAACGTTCAAAAGTGAACGGATCCCAAAACCCAACGCGTCTCTCACAAACACCGTTAATCTTCACGAAAAGAGCCGGCAGCGGCGCCATTAATATCTAGATTTTACATAGTTATGAAAGTTCGTTAATACAGTATTTTCGAATTGATTACCAGTTGAAAGTGCGACTCAGCCGTTCTTGGTGGAAAATAAAAAGGTTTGATTATCTCTTTTAAGCTAAAAGTGAAAATGTCGTTGAGTAAATAAGTAAGAATGAAAGCATGAAAATATTTAAACTAAAATTAAAGACTTTAAAAATTGAAAAGTAAATGATTAAAACTTATAAAAATGTAAACTTTAAAGATTAAACTAAAACAAGACAAGTTAAAATAATTCTAAGTAAAAAGGCGGGAAAAAATTAAAGATTGAAAAATTAAACAGTAAACTAAAAATGAATCTAATCCGGAATAAGGATTATGACCTTATCCGGAATACCTGATCTGAATGAAACCCGGAATACTAAATCTTCAACAAGTTATCCGGAATCCGTATTGAATGACTATCCAGAATCTTTAAAACACACTATCCGGAATATGTTAATTCGATCCCTTATCCGGAATCAGGTTTCTACAGCTTATCCGGAAATGGGCTTTCGGTGCTTATCCGGAATTTGTCTTCGGGAGCTTCTCCGGGAAATGGTCTCCTTTTCTTTATCTGGAATGTGAAGTCTTGAAGATATCCGGAATGTATGACTGAGAAGCTTATCCGGAATGTTATCCGGAATTGGTGTTCCTATGCTTATCCGGAATCTACTATCTAACGCTAATCCGGAATAACCAATTTTCTTATCCGGAATTGGTGAAAGGTAGGTAATCCTGAATCCTTGTTTGTGTTACTATCCGGTATGAGTATTTGTTACCTATCCGGAATCCTTGTCACCTCTCATATGCGGAATGTTGAGTTAAACCAGTTATCTAGAATATTGAAATGGAGCAATATCCGGAAAAATTCCTTGATGATGCTTATCCAGAATAAATCTAAAGAACACTATTCGGAATAAATGAAACTTGAGGCTATTTGGAAAACAAGGGTTTAAGAAACCCGGATAACACAAAAATTAAGCAAATAAGCAAATCCAAAATAAGCACTTACCAAAGCTTGAACCAAAAAGATTTTAAGAAGAACTAAATAAGCCAAAATTTAAAAACTTTTAAAAACACAAAATAAATAGATATTAAAAATCAACTTTTTATGAAAATATTAAACTTATCAAAATCAACTTATTTTAAGAACTATTAATCATAACAATTAAGAAAATAAGCACTTTTATCTAAAACTTTTAAAATCACCAATTCAATAAGCATAATCAAATAAGCTACACAATCAAATCATCAACAAAATTAAAATAAACTACATGATTATCAAGATTAAAAAGATTAAGAAAGGTAGAATGTTAATTAAGAAATAAGCTTGATTTGATTAAAGATTAAGATCAAAATATTACAAGATTAATGTTTGATAAGCTTTAAAAACTAGAGAGAAGGAAATTAAAAATACACTTAAAAATAAAAACTAAAAAAATTGACTAAAAACTAACTAACAACTAACACCCTCCTAATGACATACTAGGAGGGTATTTATAGGAGGTGGGGAGGTTAAGTGGTTATGCTTCCTTCTTTCTTTCTTCTCGTCTCGACTTGATTTAATTTCTTTGTCTTTCTCGACGTCGTCTCGGGATTTGTCGACATAAATTGAACTCGTCTTATAAATTTCTTCTATAATTAGACTTGAGTTCTTCGACTTCATTAAACTTCCGTCTTTAGACTTTTTCTTCGATAAATCTTCAGAATAGGCCTTGCACTTCCGTTCTTTATGCACTCTCGATCTTTTGACTTCGTCTTTTGTCTTTTTCTTCAATAACAGTCCGTGATAGCCCGTGTTTTCTTCCTTTTTCATATTTTTATCCTGAAACACAATAAAAACACAAAGCACGAATAATTCCGACTTTTACGACATAAAATACACATTTTGGTCTTGTTATTATTGGAAATAAGTTGTAATAGGATAAGTGTTTTCACACTTATTAGAGATTATGGAAATCCAATTCCTATTTTTAATATTCGAACTAGAGGCAGTGGTAATACCCCCATTATCACCATGGATACTTTTGATAACACGAATCCAAAGGTCCGATTGATTATCTAAAAATCTCCAAATCCATTTAAAAAGAAGGCCGATGTTAAGGCCATAAATACTCCCAATTCCCAGGCCACCTTCTTTTTTACTTGCTAAGCATTGGTCCCGTTTAACCCAAGTCATTTAACCCAATTCAAAGATGCTTAATGAAATGTTGATATAAATTCGCATCTCCCTTATTCACATCCACCACATCTTAGGTAACATTAGGCTCATTGTGCATTATAGATGGTCCACTCATTTTAATGGTTTCCCATCATCGCCCAATAATACAAAATAACATTTGAATTTTAATATTATGAAATTTTGTAGCTAAGACTAGAAGGAGTGATGGTGAGCCCTTACCTCCTTGAGGTGCATCTCACCTGTGTACTCATTCCATCCAAACCAAGTCATGCAAAAGGGAAGGAGAAAAGGGGTGTGAATGGTGATCGACTAACCATCTATGGGTTTAAATATTTGTGGGCCACCTTCTATGTCTTGCGAGTAATATTTTTAATTTTGTTTGTGATTGTATACTTGAGGTGTTTGGTAAAGCATATTTTGTAGAAAGTGGGTGCATTTAATAAAAAGTGAGGTATGGTAAACAAAACACTTGAATGATGAAGTGTGCTAAGAGAATTGAGATGAGATAAAAAGATGAGATGTCGTTGAGGTGGATAGTGAGGCATGATGACCATGTGTCATAAAAACTTGGAAATGGATCCTAGCCTATACTATTACCACTAGACACACTTGTTTTGCCATCATTAAATCCCTTTTCTATTTAAATCCTCTCTCTCCCCCGGATTTAAGAAACCACTCCTCATTCAAATACATGCAACCAACCATAGTTCACTAGCAATCAATGAATCACTTTCGCAAAGTATAAACAAAATCACATTATAGTTCTTATAAAAATGATGTTTATTATTGTATTCTTAACTAGGGAAAAACACCTAAGAATATATTAAACTTACCACTTTTTATGGTTGTATGTAGTCAAGTTTTTTTCTGATTATACAATCGAACTTTTAAATTTCAACCTTTGTGTGTATCAAGTGATCCTACTAAACCTGTTAGTCCTACGTGGAATAGGTTACACTAACAATGGTCTATGTTTATTACAACAACAGTCCTCGGGACATTGGAGCGCGTGTTGCTGTTCATATTTTTAATAGGATCAGTTTTGCTATTGCTAAAGGAGTGGGAGCCTAGATAGTATCTCGGCTTCCCACTAATTTCTTGTAAATCCTATTATAGATGGTTTATAATAAAAAATAAAAAAAATAATAATAGTTATAATAATAAAGGAGTGGGAGCTCAGATAGTATCTCGGCTTCCCACTAACTTTTTGTTCTCTATGACTCAAGACATTGAAGAACGTGGTGCTGCTCATATTTTTAATAGAATTAGCTTTGTTATAGCTAAAGGAGTGGGAGCTCAAATAGTATCTAGGCTTTCCACCAACTTTTTCAAAAATCCTATTATTCTGATAAAGTGAAGTTATAAAAAAAATAATAACAATAATAAAATGATGGTTTAATAATAATTTAAATAAATAATAATAATAATAATAATATTAATAATAATAATAATAATAATAACCTAAACCATTTACTCTCTAACCCTTAATCTAAACCATCTTTTAGCCGCCGCCGGCTACACATCGAAGGTCCGGAGGGCTAACCAATAAACTTAAACCTCCTTTAGTTATCATGTTCAATTCCCAAAACAAATTAAATTCATTTCCCAGATCTAGTTTTCTTTTCCACAATGGTGGATATTCCTATAAAGTATCTCGTACATACATGGTCGTTTCCATCTCCATACCTATATCAATGGATCTATGTTACTGCCCCCAATCAATCACGACAATGACAAGCATATTTTCTTGGGGTTGAGAGTTTGGTTTTTGGAGGTTGTGTTTGTTTGGTTCTTTTGTAGGTATCACCGTTTTCATCTATGGATCTATGTTACTGCCCCCAATCAATCACGACAATGGAAAACATATTTTATTCGTTTGAGAAAGATTCAAGGTCTGCGGTGATGTTTTTGGTTTAGTTTTAATTTGGATATGTAATAGTTTGGATTGGGATACGCTTTGTTGATGTAATATCTTTTTAATGGAAATATAAGAATAATAATAATAATAAATAAATAATAATAATAATAGTAATAATAATAGTAATAATAATAATAATAATAATAATAATAATGGATACTGACATTTTAAGTAATCCTAGTGAGATCGTTGAATCTACTTTTTCCCTTTCTACACAGCAGATCACTCTATGGAAGTCTCAAATGGAGGACGATACTTATGACTGGCTTAGGGTGATTCCGATATCTAGGTTGGGACAGACTATGAACAGCAGGACTTATCGATGTGTGTTATGTTATTGGTTAGGTGTTCCATTATTTTTTGTTTCGAGGCCGTGCTCAGCTTGCTCGAGGGTCTTTATGGGGGACTTTTATGGGGATCATGTTGTATCGTGCATTGGTATTGTTGGGTCCACTAGATGTGGATCTTGCAGCCTGTCAGGAACGGTGAATGACTTCTGTAATCACAAGTCTATTCACAGAGAGACTCTATACACAATATAAGTGAGAAATACAAATACTATAAAGAAGAACAGAAAAACTATAATGAATTGATCCTTTTCTAAGGATTTCTAATATTAATGATCACTAGAATTACGTTTTATCAAGGTGTCTAACCCTTCTGCCTAAGGTTCCTTTTATACTACAAGGAAACCTAATAAGTGTGTAAACACTTATCCTTTATCATGTGTTTATTATCATAAATGTCGGAATTACGCGTGGTTTTGTGTTTTTGTGTTTAAATAGGTACAAATGATCAAAAGAAGAGAAAACACGGGATTTCACGGTCAAAACTTAAAGAAAAGTCCAAAAAGAGACGAAGACAAAGTCAAAAGACCAAAAGTGTGCCAAGATCACGAAAACCAGTAAAGTCGACACAGGTTTGAAAATAATTTCAAAGAAAGCCGAAGTCGAGCTTGTTTTAGTGGATTAAATATTTTTGAAGATATTCGAGCTTAGTGGGTCCCACGTTGGGTAAATGGGCCTAAAAACCCATTTGGGGAAATTTATCTTTTCAATTGGATCAAAAAGCCCATTATGCCTAATAATATAAATCTTGGGACGATTTGTAGCTGATTTTGGGCCACAAGCTTTTTTCCAATCAAGAACGGAAGGGATAAAATGGATTTTGGGCCAAAGCCCATTTAATGAATGAAATGGGACGGATTGAAAGAAGATATACATTTCACTTGGTTTTGTAACTTTTTTTTTGTGACACCCTAGAATCGAGGTCATTAACGTTACCCTAAATTACGCTAATTTTTGAAATTTTTAATAAATTTTAATTTCTATATTTATAAGTATTTTGGTTAAGGCCGATGTTCGAGGTTATAATTTTTACGTTTGACGTTTTAAGAAGGACGATGACGATTACGATCCCGAGGGATGCCCAATTTTATATAATTATTGACGATTTATCGATAATGTAATTTTTCGAGAATTTTATTTACGGTTCGTGTTAAGTTGAGTCGGGTGAGTTTTATAGCCTTCCGAGTACATTTAAAGTATCCCAAAAATATTTTGGAGTGTTCGGGATAATTTCCGACTCCCGTAAAATTTTCAAAATTGACTAATGAGTCGAACCCGCAAAGTTTTGAGGACGTTTTCAACTTAAGGCCAAAAGAAACCAAATATTGCAAATTGGTCCCTCCCAATGTACCAAAACTACACAAACACAAACACATAGATTCATTTTCACAAAACAAAATCCAACTCTCTCTCTTTGCCCTCTCTAGCCGACGGTTACCCCAAACCCACCAAGAAATCCATCAAAAAATTTTTTCACTTGATTTTCATAAAAACTAAGGTTAGACCACATCTAATTTGGTCATTCCCTACATTTCTATGTGCTCAAATCCCACATGCACTAACAAAAATTTTCCAAAAATTTTTATGACGATTCAAATTCGTTTTTGAGGCTAAATGTTGTAATGCATGTTAAATTTATGAGTAATGGGAGTATAAACACCAAGAAAACCCACCAAAATCAATTTGGTTGTGGTGATTGGGGCACCCAAACCCCACGGCACAAGGGGTGTTTGGGGAGCCATGGTGGTTGTTGAATTTTGAGCTTATCCTAGTGTTTGGTTATGTGTTTAAGGATGATTTAAGTAGGTTTAATGGGTTGCATGTTTAATTTCTTTGATTTTTGATTTTGAGATTGGTTGATCAATAGGGGTAGGACTGAATTTTTATGTTTGGATATGTTTAGGGAGGCTTAGGATGATGCCTAGTGGTGGTTAGAAGGTTTGAAATCGAGTCTAAGCATGATTTTGGAGTAGCAAAATTTAGGCAGAAACTTTTAGCTCATTTCATAAAAATTATTTTTTTTTTCAGGTCTTGAAAACTAAATGTAGTTGTAGAGGGTCTTCTTGTCTTTAATTTGGTATAAGGTAGAGCCCGTGACTCAAAACGAGCTAAAAGTTATGAGGTTTTAAAGATCGAGTACCGGGAGACGAGGACTTTCATAATCCGGATTTATGTAAAGTTTTAGTCAAATCCCGTGGGTCACAAGTATGAATTGGTAAATGGTCAAGGGTCAAAATTTGGTCCCAAACCTGTATAAATGAGTCTATAAGTTGACTTAGGAGTCAAAGAAGTCAAAGGTACATTTCATATAGGTCAAAGAAGTCAAAATTGGTCGAAGTGCAATTTCAGCCCGTAAAATGTAGTTTTGGAAAAGCGTCGAGTAACGGGTCGTAAAAGTAAAAACTTTTATGGGGCTTAAAAACATGTTATCTACAGGTCTAATAGGATTTTTGAGAATTTTGTCAAATTTTATAAGTGTGGTTAAGCATGGTAAAACAGCCCGTACTTTAGTCAAGTACCGGCGAGAATGAGTAAAAATGGACAACGTAAGTAATGAGAACGAATGGTATAAAATGAGTGATGCTTGTTGTTTTTGTTTTTGGCGTGAGTTATACTTGTCCTAAGTGACTAGTATTTATGTATTTTATACAGTACCGTAAGTATTTAAAATGAGATTACTCATTACGCGTTATTTGTGATAGGTGTTGAATTAACCGAGCATCCGTTTCGTCGTCAGTGATCATCCCTCGAACTACCGACTACTTAAGATATAAGGTGTGAATTTATAGCCTCGCTTATATTTATTTCAAATTGTTTTACCCGCGAGGGAAATGCATGCTAGTTTTTAAAAGGAACGTATATCATGAATGATTGTTAGACCCGAAAGTTGCCTTAGAAATTGTGTTGAGTACTAAAGTTGCAAAAGTCCCTAAAATCATGAACTATTAACTATTGTCCTGCCCTCGAGTAGGGGGAAATAGCCGCTTATGCAATTTGTAGTACTACGGGGCTAACGACCCAATGCTAGCCGAGAAGCTGTACTTTTAGTAAGTTCTGCGGTAGATTATTTTGTATGAGAAATAAGGTATAATTGCAACTGATGCCTTTAGAAGGGGCACTGGTTTCATCTGAATCACGCCGGTATTTATTTCGCGGGTGATTGAGTTAACGGATTAGTGTCATGAGCTTAAACATAATTGTCAGTATCCTGATTATAGATTTTTTAATCGACAAGTCTATAAATGATCACGAATGGTTTTTATTTTATATACGTTCAAATTGATTGAAAAACCTATGAATTCCACTCAACGTTTTCGTTGACCAAAATTTTGGCATGTGTTTCAGGTAACCGCTGAGGTGTAGGATGGAGCATGCATGGGATGGATGTTGTGTGTATGGCTTGGAGTCCGCTTGTTTTTCCCTCCTTTTCTACTTAAACAATTTTTAAGTTTAATGTCATGTTGTTGTAAAACTGAAATTCTTGGGTTGAGATTCATGGGGACCGAAAACGCTAAACTCTGTTGTACCAAATTGGGGTTGGAAAAACCGTGGACATATATCATCTAACAATTTTAATTTCAAGTTTTAAGTCGACGTCTTTTTAGAGTCGTTTGATGTATCTTGTGTGCGATGAATACTGTGTAGCACCCATTGTTGTAGTTCCGCTGCGCATAGCAATTGTGGGGGTGTTACAGATTGGTAATCAGAGCCACGAGTTATAGAGAACTAGGTCGTTTTTGAAAATCCTAAACTATAACTTTTGGTGTCGTAAGAAAGGGTCCAAGCGCACACAACTATCCTGCATGGCTCCGGTAAGATTTATTGTTGTATTTATGGCATTTGACGTATACTTTTGAGTGAAGTATATATGTGGGTAATTATTACATAAGTATGGAATTACTATATGTAGACGTTGAATTTTACGTGAAATATCCGACATCGTAATTTTTGTATTAATCATGCATGAGCATCATATTATTACATTTTGGGCATATGTACCACCTTTGCATTGCATTTGCATGCATATATTTATAATTATTGTATAATTACTTATGTACCCTCCGAAATTCGCTGTTATTGCAGGAATGGCCGAGGTACCGCCTAACGATAATGGAAACGATTACGTCGTAGGTCACGAAGGGGGAAGTGTTGGAACAGCAGCTGAAGGACAAGCTGAGACGGACGATATACAAGCCCAGGACCCCGACCCAAGGAGAACTACTTGCCCCAGGCCTATGCGTACTTCCCATCTGGTTGGTGTACCAGATATCCCCAGAAGAGCCGTAGGTGCAATGAGCGCAAATTCTCTTCATCAAGGCATCCCAAGAATTTGCTGTCCCGGACCAAGGATTTATCATGATGTACGACGGACCGTGAGAGGTTTGGACGAATCGATGTGCATGCGGTACGTAGTGGAATCAAGGGTGATCAGTAGTTTCGACGAGAATGAAAGGGAACACCAAAGACTGTTGGAAAGGACTGCAAGAGTTGAGTATAATGGGAATGTGAACAAAAGTGACATCAACAGTTTAAGATCAATGGTTGCAAATTTAAGTGCTAGTCTTGACCGTGTTAGGGAGGATCAAATGAGGTTGTCGAGGATGCAGAGTTGGGAGCATCGTGTGAGAGCATCATTGCCCCCGGATTGGAGATTCGTGGACGATTTGGAGATGGAGGCGAATGACTTCATGATTCAGCCGCCTACTGGAGGTGCTTGTATTACGGTGGGAAGTCAGGTAGTGATTGAGTGTGGATCCACATCAGGGACGAAAAAGGAAATGGAATGTGGGCCAGATGATAAAGGAAAGAGAAAAGTGGATGATGTGGATGAGGACGTTAGTGATGAGGAAACCGAGGAAGACGACGACGAGCCGCCATCCAAGAGGCCGTGTGGATCACCACATGCCTAGTTACTTGTTTTGTATTTTTCTTTGATCATTGTAATAGAACTGTTTTAGACCTTTGTATGATGGTATTATGACGAGAAACTCAAGTACTTGAAGTTTTATGGTGAACGATTGTAGTGGCAATACTTGTCACGATTTTGGTTAATTATCAATACAATCTATGTTACCTTTCATGATCTGTGATATGTCTTAAATTTGATCTTTTGTGGTGTGAATTGATGAATATTAGTAACTCCGTAGTGATGTGTCGTTGTATGTATATTATGTCTGGGAAACTTGATATGTATACTTACATTGTTTTCTATTTTTCCTGTCTTGCAGAAAGAGATATTCGATAACACCATGCCTCCAAAGTTGACCGCCGATCGTGTTAACACCATGATTCAGGAAGCTATAGCAAATGCGTTGGAAGCGGACCGAGCTGGGAGAAATCAGGACCAGGGAAGGAACGCGGGGAGACAGCAAGCCCCGAGGGTGTGTACCTATTCTAGTTTTATGAAGTGCGGTCCCACGCAGTTTCGTGGAACGGGTGGAGCTTTAGAACTTAGACGATGGTTGGAAAAGGTTGAAAGTACGTTTGAAATCAGCGGTTGTGCAGAAGCGGATAAAGTGAAGTTTGCAGCTGCTACGTTTCTTGATGATGCGTTAAGTTGGTGGAATACCCAGGTAGCTACGGTTGGATTGGCTGTAGCGAATGCAAGGACGTGGAATGCGACAAAAGCTCTGTTGACTAAGAAGTTTTGCCCGGAAGAGGAATTGGGGCAATTGGAGGATGAGTTGAGGCACTTGACCTTGAAGAACAACGATATAGCTGCCTACACCAGGAGATTCAATGAATTAAGCCTTTTGTGTCCAGATATTTTTGCCAATGATGCCAAGAAGATGAAGCAGTATATTAAGGGTTTATCTAGCAATATCAAAGGTGAAACAACTTCGTCAAAACCTGGAACGTTTGATGAAGCGGTTCAAATGGCTCACGCTTTGATGGACGTCAAGCTTCAGGACAAGCAGAACTACATTGCTGAAGGCAACAAAAGGAAATGGGAAGCGGCACAAAGCAACCAATCCCAAGGCCAGAACCGAGGTGGAAATCGAAACAACCATGGGCCGAACCGAAATCGGCAGTTTAATCAAAGAAGGAATGAAGGGATGAGGGCAGTGACGAACCCTAGAAGTGTGAAAGTGAACCCCCATTGTGGTAAGTGCAATTTGTATCATGTTGGAAATTGCCCGCCTGCATGCGGCAAGTGTGGGAAAGCAGGTCATAGGACATCTGGTTGTCGAACGGGAGGAGTAGCCACTGGGGCTAATGCTATCAGGATGAGGGGATGTTATAGTTGTGGAGAAAGGGGTCATGTGCAAGCGAATTGCCCGAAGGCAGGAAACAGGCGGGGAGGTAATAATGCGGCTGCTGTGTATCAAGTGGGAACGGCTGATAAACCACAGGGTCCCAATGTGGTTACCGGTACGTTTTTGCTAGACGCTTGTTATGCTAGTATTTTGTTTGATTCTGGCTCCGACAAGAGTTTTGTAGATGTTAAATTTAGTCGTCATATCGATAGAAAACCGGTGTTGTTAGCGACTAGTTATAACGTTGAGTTAGCCGATGGAAAAATTGTTAGTACGAATTCTATACTGAAAGGGTGTACCTTGAAGTTAGGAAATTACGCTTTTAAAATCGACTTGATGCCTATAGAGCTAGGATCGTTTGACGTGATTGTGGGAATGGATTGGCTAATGGCGCACAGTGCTATGATCGTCTGTGGTGAGAGATTGGTTCAGATTCCGTTGAGGAACAAGGTTTTGACGATAAAGGGAGACGAATGCACTTCTCGTTTGAAAGTGATTTCGTGTTTGAAAATGATGAAGTACGTAGAAAGCGGATGCGATGTGTTTTTGGCACAAGTTTCGAGTGATGGTGATTTAGAGGCGAGGATTGAAGAGGTACCAGTTATTTGCGAGTATCCGGATGTTTTTCCAGACGAGTTGCCAGGTTTACCGCCTACCCGTGAGGTCGAGTTTCGAATTGATTTAGTGCCAGGAGCTGCGCCGGTTGCACGAGCACCTTATCGCTTAGCACCATCTGAGTTAAAGGAGTTATCAGACCAACTGAAGGAGTTGATGGACAAAGGATTTATTAGGCCGAGCTCATCACCTTGGGGAGCGCCAGTGTTGTTCGTAAAGAAGAAAGATGGTTCGTTTCGGATGTGTATTGACTATAGGGAACTCAATAAGCTGACGGTTAAGAATCGGTACCCATTGCCGAGGATTGATGATTTGTTCGATCAATTGCAAGGTTCCAGTGTATACTCAAAGATCGATTTAAGATCAAGGTATCATCAACTGCGTGTAAGAGAGGAGGATATTCCTGTAACTGCCTTTCGTACGCGGTATGGACACTTTGAATTTCGAGTGATGCCGTTTGGGTTGACGAACGCGCCTGCTGTATTCATGGACCTTATGAATCGCGTGTGCAAGCCGTATCTAGATAAGTTTGTTATTGTTTTCATCGACGATATACTTATTTACTCTAAGAGTAAGGAGGAGCACGAGAAGCACCTGAGAAAGATTTTGGAATTGTTAAGGAAGGAGAAGCTGTATGCGAAGTTCTCGAAGTGTGAATTTTGGTTGGAATCAGTGCAGTTTCTAGGTCATGTGATTGATAGTGAGGGAGTTCGTGTGGATTCTGCCAAGATCGAAGCGATCAGGGAATGGTCAGCACCGACGACGCCGACTGAAGTTCGACAATTTCTGGGTTTAGCAGGGTATTATCGAAGGTTTATCGAAGGATTTTCGTTGATTGCAAAACCATTGACGAGGCTTACCGAAAAGAATAGGGTGTATGAATGGGGAATTGAGGAACAACTTGCTTTCGAAACGCTCAAGGATAAGTTATGTTCCGCACCGATTTTATCATTGCCTGAAGGAACCAAAGACTTCGTAGTGTATTGTGATGCGTCTCGTAAGGGTTATGGAGCGGTATTAATGCAACGTGAAAAGGTGATAGCTTACGCGTCGAGGCAACTAAGGAAGAATGAGGAGAACTACACGACACACGATTTGGAATTAGGAGCTGTAGTTTTTGCTTTGAAACTGTGGAGACACTATCTGTATGGGACAAAGTGTGTTGTATTCACTGACCGCAAGAGTTTGCAGCACATTTTAGATCAAAAGGAGTTGAATATGCGACAAAGACGATGGGTTGAACTACTGAGTGATTATGACTGCGAAATTCGCTACCACCCTGGCAAGGCGAATGTTGTAGCGGATGCACTGAGTAGGAAGGAACGGGAGAAACCTTTGAGGGTCAGAGCTTTAGTGATGAGTGAGAGCGTTGACTTAACCGAAACTATACTGAAGGCTCAGGAGAGAGGACTAATGAAAGGGAATGTTGAAGCCGAGAACTTGGGACGAATGTTGAAACCTCTTTTCGTGATTAGGTCTGACGGACTGAGATATTTTGAGAATCGGATTTGGTTACCATTGTGTTCATCTGAGGAAGGAAAGCCTGGAGTTCGAGAATTGGTTATGAATGAGTCGCATAAGTCGAAGTATTCGATACATCCTGGATCGGATAAAATGTACCACGACCTGAAGAAAGTTTATTGGTGGCCGAATATGAAGGCAGATATTGCTCGTTACGTTAGTAAGTGTTTGACTTGCGCAAAGGTTCAGGCAGAACATAAGAAACCATCTGGATTGTTGGTACAACCAGAGATCCCAGAATGGAAATGGGAGAAAATCGCTATGGATTTCGTGACGGGTTTACCTAGGACTCCTAGTGGATGTGATATGATATGGGTAATTGTGGATAGGTTGACGAAATCTGCTCATTTCTTACCTATGAAGAAGACGGACAGCATGGAAAAACTCGCCAGCGTGTACGTGAAAGAAATCGTCTGTAGACATGGAGTGCCGTTATCGATCATTTCGGATCGCGATAGTAGATTTACGTCGGAATTTTGGAAATCGCTTCAACGTGCGATGGGCACTGAATTGAGTTTAAGCACGGCTTATCACCCGGAAACTGACGGCCAGAGTGAACGAACTATTCAAACGATGGAGGACATGCTCCGAGCATGCGTGATTGATTTTGGAGGAAGTTGGGAACGCCACTTGCCTCTGGTGGAATTTTCGTACAATAATAGTTATCACGCGAGTATCAAGGCAGCACCGTTCGAAGCATTGTATGGAAGGAAGTGTAGATCGCCTGTGTGTTGGAGTGAAGTAGGGGAAAGTCAATTGACTGGACCCGAAATGGTTTTAGAAACGACAGAGAAGATTGTGCAAATCAAGAACCGACTACTTGCTGCGAGAAGCCGACAGAAGAGTTATGCCGATAACCGAAGGAAACCGTTGGAGTTCGAAGTTGGAGATATGGTTATGCTCAAGGTATCGCCGTGGAAGGGTGTAATTCGTTTTGGAAAGAAAGGAAAGTTGAGTCCGAGGTATATTGGACCGTTTAAGATCGTTGAACGAATTGGACCGGTAGCGTACAAGTTAGAATTGCCGACTGAACTTAGTGCTATTCACGACACGTTTCACGTATCGAACCTGAAGAAGAGTTTGGCGGATAAGGAATTGGTGATTCCTTTGGACGAGATTCGACTAGACGACAAAATGCACTTTGTGGAAGAACCTGTGGAAATTATGGACCGAGAGGTCAAGCGGTTGAAGCGTAGTAGGATTCCTATTGTGAAGGTCCGATGGAATTCTAAGCGTGGACCGGAATACACTTGGGAACGTGAGGACTTTTTCAAGGAAAGGTATCCTCATCTGTTCCAGTAGAACGAAATGTGAGTACAAGAAGAGGCGAGCGCCGGGACGTCGCTCTCTTTAAGGAGGGGTGGATGTGACACCCTAGAATCGAGGTCATTAACGTTACCCTAAATTACGCTAATTTTTGAAATTTTTAATAAATTTTAATTTCTATATTTATAAGTATTTTGGTTAAGGCCGATGTTCGAGGTTATAATTTTTACGTTTGACGTTTTAAGAAGGACGATGACGATTACGATCCCGAGGGATGCCCAAATTTATATAATTATTGACGATTTATCGATAATGTAATTTTTCGATAATTTTATTTACGGTTCGTGTTAAGTTGAGTCGGGTGAGTTTTATAGCCTTCCGAGTACATTTAAAGTATCCCAAAAATATTTTGGAGTGTTCGGGATGATTTCCGACTCCTGTAAAATTTTCAAAATTGACTAATGAGTCGAACCCGCAAAGTTTTGAGGACGTTTTCAACTTAAGGCCAAAAGAAACCAAATATTGCAAATTGGTCCCTCCCAATGTACCAAAACTACACAAACACAAACACATAGATTCATTTTCACAAAACAAAATCCAACTCTCTCTCTTTGCCCTCTCTAGCCGACGGTTACCCCAAACCCACCAAGAAATCCATCAAAAAAAATTTTCACTTGATTTTCATAAAAACTAAGGTTAGACCACATCTAATTTGGTCATTCCCTACATTTCTATGTTCTCAAATCCCACATGCACTAACAAAAAATTTTTTTATGACGATCCAAATTCGTTTTTGAGGCTAAATGTTGTAATGCATGTTAAATTTATGAGTAATGGGAGTATAAACACCAAGAAAACCCACCAAAATCAATTTGGTTGTGGTGATTGGGGCACCCAAACCCCACGGCACAAGGGGTGTTTGGGGAGCCATGGTGGTTGTTGAATTTTGAGCTTATCCTAGTGTTTGGTTATGTGTTTAAGGATGATTTAAGTAGGTTTAATGGGTTGCATGTTTAATTTCTTTGATTTTTGATTTTGAGATTGGTTGATCAATAGGGGTAGGACTGAATTTTTATGTTTGGATATGTTTAGGGAGGCTTAGGATGATGCCTAGTGGTGGTTAGAAGGTTTGAAATCGAGTCTAAGCATGATTTTGGAGTAGCAAAATTTAGGCAGAAACTTTTAGCTCATTTCATAAAAATTATTTTTTTTTCCAGGTCTTGAAAACTAAATGTAGTTGTAGAGGGTCTTCTTGTCTTTAATTTGGTATAAGGTAGAGCCCGTGACTCAAAACGAGCTAAAAGTTATGAGGTTTTAAAGATCGAGTACCGGGAGACGAGGACTTTCATAATCCGGATTTATGTAAAGTTTTAGTCAAATCCCGAGGGTCACAAGTATGAATTGGTAAATGGTCAAGGGTCAAAATTTGGTCCCAAACCTGTATAAATGAGTCTATAAGTTGACTTAGGAGTCAAAGAAGTCAAAGGTACATTTCATATAGGTCAAAGAAGTCAAAATTGGTCGAAGTGCAATTTCAGCCCGTAAAATGTAGTTTTGGAAAAGCGTCGAGTAACGGGTCGTAAAAGTAAAAACTTTTATGGGGCTTAAAAACATGTTATCTACAGGTCTAATAGGATTTTTGAGAATTTTGTCAAATTTTATAAGTGTGGTTAAGCATGGTAAAACAGCCCGTACTTTAGTCAAGTACCGGCGAGAATGAGTAAAAATGGACAACGTAAGTAATGAGAACGAATGGTATAAAATGAGTGATGCTTGTTGTTTTTGTTTTTGGCGTGAGTTATACTTGTCCTAAGTGACTAGTATTTATGTATTTTATACAGTACCGTAAGTATTTAAAATGAGATTCCTCATTACGCGTTATTTGTGATAGGTGTTGAATTAACCGGGCATCCGTTTCGTCGTCAGTGATCATCCCTCGAACTACCGACTACTTAAGATATAAGGTGTGAATTTATAGCCTCGCTTATATTTATTTCAAATTGTTTTACCCGCGAGGGAAATGCATGCTAGTTTTTAAAAGGAACGTATATCATGAATGATTGTTAGACCCGAAAGTTGCCTTAGAAATTGTGTTGAGTACCAAAGTTGCAAAAGTCCCTAAAATCATGAACTATTAACTATTGTCCTGCCCTCGAGTAGGGGGAAATAGCCGCTTATGCAATTTGTAGTACTACGGGGCTAACGACCCAATGCTAGCCGAGAAGCTGTACTTTTAGTAAGTTCTGCGGTAGATTATTTTGTATGAGAAATAAGGTATAAATGCAACTGATGCCTTTAGAAGGGGCACTGGTTTCATCTGAATCACGCCGGTATTTATTTCGCGGGTGATTGAGTTAACGGATTAGTGTCATGAGCTTAAACACAATTGTCAGTATCCTGATTATAGATTGTTTGATCGACAAGTCTATAAATGATCACGAATGGTTTTTATTTTATATACGTTCAAATTGATTGAAAAACCTATGAATTCCACTCAACGTTTTCGTTGACCAAAATTTTGGCATGTGTTTCAGGTAACCGCTGAGGTGTAGGATGGAGCATGCATGGGATGGATGTTGTGTGTATGGCTTGGAGTCCGCTTGTTTTTCCCTCCTTTTCTACTTAAACAATTTTTAAGTTTAATGTCATGTTGTTGTAAAACTGAAATTCTTGGGTTGAGATTCATGGGGACCGAAAACGCTAAACTCTGTTGTACCAAATTGGGGTTGGAAAAACCGTGGACATATATCATCTAACAATTTTAATTTCAAGTTTTAAGTCGACGTCTTTTTAGCGTCGTTTGATGTATCTTGTGTGCGATGAATAATGTGTAGCACCCATTGTTGTAGTTCCGCTGCGCATAGCAATTGTGGGGGTGTTACATTTTTTCAGTCAACACATTCCAATTTAAATCCCAGTCAACCCACAAATATCCTTTACCCAATCCCTCACTTCCCCACACGTGTCTCCCCTTTTTCCCAAATAAATAAAATGTTTTTTTTACCCACTCCCCTCATTCGATAATAACAAGAATACTCACTTTTCTCTCCCATCTCCTAAACAAACGCAGCATCCACTCCTTCCCCAAACCCTAATATTTTTTCACCATCACAATTTACCATAAGTTTTGGGGGTTTTTACATTATTGATTAATTCAATCAAAACAAATTAAATCCCCCAAAAATTCGGATGCAAACACCCACTTGTGGTCCTCATCTCCAACGTCGCAATCCATGGCAAGAATTAATCTCAGCCGAAGATTTAAAGAGAAGAGAGAGAAGAGAAGATTGAAGGGTTAGGATGATTTGCTTAAAGATGAAGCTAAGAAGAAGGCATTTGGGGTTGCCTATAAAACCCCTCACATCTTGTAATCCATTAAGCTTTTCATTACTTTTCAGTTTTTTTAGTTAATTTAGGAGTAGATTAAATTAGATTTAATTTTTGCAAAAATAGATTAGGATTATTGTATTTTTAAATTTCAGTTAATGTAATGATTTATTTTACTTAATGAAAAGTTTGATTTTTAATTTAATTCGTCTCTTTTTAATTCCTGTTAAAGATTAAATTTCATCTTTAATTTCTTCCTTTATTTACTGTTCTCGATCAAATAATTAAAAAAAAAACAAAAAAAAAAAAAAATATATATATATATATATATATATATATATATATATATATATATATATATATATATATATATATATATATATATATATATATATATATATATATATATATATATATATATATATATATATATATATATATATATATATATATATATATATATATATATATATAATAAGGAATCTGTTCGAGGAAGAGTTCTTGTTCGAAGGGATGATGATGATGATGGTTCGGTGATAAGACGGCTCAGCGCCTCTTCTTCGACCCAACGGATTTCGTCTCAAGGTTCTACTCCTCTTTTATTTATTTTTTTCTAGTTTATCTTTAATTTTTATTTTATGTAACCTGCTTATGTTTGTTTTTGATTTGATGTTATTCATCTGCTTAATCTGTTTATGTTTACGTTTATAACTGCTTATTGTGTTTTAGATGGTTATTTACATTTAAGTGAGTACTAATTAGTTTACTTGTTTATTGCTTTTTCGGTTTAGCCTATTTTTTAGCTTATTTGGTTTCTGCTTATTAGTTGTTCGCTTATTTTAATTTGGTAAGTTTGATTTCTGCTTATTTGATTTATACTGTTTTTCTTTTTTATTTAGAACTGCCAATTTGCTTATCATTGCCTATTGATTTTAGCTTAGGGTCGTTACTGCTTTTTAGTCTATTGTTTCAGTCTTTTTTTTGGTTTTCTTGTTTATTTAGTCATGCTTATTTGCCTTATTTTGATTTAGACTGTTTAAACTTATTTGGCTGAAGTGTATTGTTGCTGTTTTTTATTTGCTGTTTATTACTGTGCATACATATCTTTTTGATCTGTCTCAAATATAAAAAAAAAAAATATCTAGCATAAATTTTGGTCTTACTGGGAATCGAACCCATGACCCTTCGTTCACTAGTCGTACGCCCCAACCATCTACTCTACTGCATCTTTTGAGTTTATTATCCGCTTTTTAGTTAATATAGGAGATTTACACGGGCAGTTTTTAAAGTTAGTTTAATTTAATAGTTAAGTTTTAAGTTTAATTTTAATTAAAATGTTTTGAATTAGTTTTTTTTAATTCCGTTTTTATTTGCTTTTTAAAAATATAAAAAGATAAAAAAATAGTTTTAATTACTTTTATAAATTCCAAATTAGTTTTCATTTTACTTTTATTAAAAAAAATAGTTTTCTTTTATATATTTAAGTTTAGTTTAAAATTCCTTTAGATTTAAATTAAAAAGTTTTTAGTTTTAAATTAATTAGGTGTAAAGTTTTATTTTAAAATTGTTTTTATTTAAAAGTTTATTTTTAGTCTAAAATTAGTATTAAAATCAAATTAAATTTATTTCAAAATTGTTTTTATCAAATTAGCTTTAAATAGTTTCTAAAATTATATAGTTTAGTTTAAACTACCAAAAATTCGTTTACCAAAAACAAAGTTAAGTCGTAACGTTAATTGGAAATCAAATTCGAGTCGAATCGAGGAACGATAATAGAAATAAAAAAGGGTGAACAAAATCTCTTTTTCAAAATGGCGCCGCTGCCGCTTCGCTCGTACGATTGACGATTTTTCGTGAAGACGTTTGGATTTTGGGATCCGATCTCTTTGAACGTTACGTTTCTTGCAACAAAAAATGAAAAATCTATAAAAATCAAAAACTTAAAAATACAAAAAAATTAAAAAATCACAAAAGCAATTTCTTTCCTAAGAATTGCACCAAAAAAATTAAAAAAAGCAAAAAGTAATACTTTTTCCTAAAAGTATTACCCCAAAAATATTACGTATTAGTGCAATTTTTCGTTCGATTTCTTTCGATTTTTCTTGTATATATATATTTTTCTAAATAAATACAAAAGTATTCTTCTTTATCCTCTATTGTGTTTAATTCTTTTTCTCAACCCCTCTTATTTATAATTCTTCATGGATTTGTCTTGCGTTCAGTGTGGGAGACCATGGCTTGGTTTTCCAATATGTCCATGGTGTACTTGTGCGAAGTGTGGTTCCGATATCGACAATACACAATTTGGATTTTGTCCATTGTGCAATTCTAGAAATTCGTACTTCTCCTCTTACACAAATTTCTCCCCTCCTCCCGTCTATGACAATCCCTATCCTCAACATGCACTGGGTTTTTCTCAATACCCGTGTTGCAATCATTGTGGGGGCCCTCACGATACTTCTTATTGTCAACCGATGAATTATGAGCCACATCCGTGCTATAATTCCGGTTTTCAAAATTTTGAACCCCCACAAAACTCCGTCGTTCATCAACCTTCTTTTAAGGAACAAAGCATTAGTTTGGATGAAATTCTAGAAAGCTTAAAAGAACTCGAAATTAGCTTTCATGACGAAAGACAACAAGAGCAAGTATCTACTCTTAGTGTTTCTACTCCTCCTCTTGTGCGTTCTTACTATTATGATGATGATGACGATGAGAATACTATTTCTTGGAATGATCTTTGTGCTCAATGTCCTAGTGCAATTGTAACTCCTTCTCTCAATATCCGGAATGCATCTAAGGATTTTGATACATCGAGTGAGATTAGTGATTTTGGGCTCGACAAATTCTTTGATGAAGTTTATGATGTGCCGACTTTTGCTGAGCTTACGGACACGGTCCTTCCGCTGGTCCATGATCACATACTCACAAATCCAAATGCGAAAATTAATTCTTCCAATAAGAGTTCTATATGTGGTGAGTATGATGATTTCGTCTTCGAGCCCGAGATTAAGGAAATTATCGACCGAGAGCTAGCTCTTTTACCTCCACTTCCACCTACAAGTGAGGTCGATTTTTCCAATATCGTGGCCGAACTTGATGAGTTGGAACGTCTTATTTTTAATAATAATGACGAACCAACTCACATGACCACGCATCCAATTCTCGAGGAGTTACCTAATAAACACTCCTCTAATGAGAATTACGTTTACCACATTCGTGAGGATTTAACTTATCAACAAATCCCACAAATAAATGATGGTTTCGTACTTGATCGTGATCTCTTCGAGAGAATTTCTAAAATCCTCAATGAGAGGAACGACAAACCTTTGTTTGACGAGCCTATCTATGATGAGGAAATCGAAGAGATTCACGTTCATGAGGATGATTGATTTGACCCGGGAGGTGACATTGACCATTCTTTGATTGATACCTTTACGGTTTTGCCGAATAGTGACCATCCATTGTCTTTGGGGGATGACAATTTGTCTCCTTTACCCACCCCACCTCCCGTGGATCACGACCTCAAATACTTCTCGTATGTTGAGCAGACTTTTCTACCTTTCATGACTTATCCTCTTGCCTCTCATTTATTATGTTCCTCCAGGACCGAGGATAAGATTTTTGATCCCGGTATAACATTCGAGGCTTCCCCATGGACCATTTAATTCGGGGTCGAGTCAGGCTCGTGACTCGGTTAACAAAAACAAGCGCTTCTCGGGAGGCAACCCGATGATCTATTATTTTATCTATTTTATACAATAAGTGTAGGGGGGAGCCGTGTAGGTTGTTTGTTTTATGTGTTGTGATTGTGTAGGAACATGTGCTTTGATGATCCACTTTTGGTGCTTTTGACGAGACCCGTGTTCCCGTGTTACCCGTGTACCCGGTTCCTTTGATAAGTTTTTGCTATTGTGATTCAATCATGTATATAAATAAAACGAATAAATGTAATCACTTTAGTTGTCCCTTCCTTAGCTCAATTTTAAACAACGTACTCAATGTCCTAAGTGTAGGGGAATTTATTCTCCCACATGCTTAAACATTGAGGACAATGTTTATATTAAGTGTAGGGGGGATTTCTATCGAAATTTTAGTGGCCTTTTCCATGAATTTGACCCCATTTTACCGGAAAATTTAAAAATTTTTCAACGTTTTTCAAATTTTTGATCTATTTTGGCCTAATAGTATTTTTATTTATTTTCTTTCCTTTTATAATCGCATCGTATTTATATTTTTCATTTCAAGAATAAAGTCAAAAATGAAATAAATAAATAAAATGGTTTTAACAAGTTTAGTTGTCTTTGATATATTAGGCCCGTCGTGAATATTTTGACTCAACCCGAGTTTACTTATCCAAGTTTACTCTAGCTAGTATCCTTAACCATATGGACCTTAATTGGTTTATTAGGCTAAGCATCCACGAGTATCATTCCTTGAGATGTTAAATTGTGGAGAACGAGAGATGATGGAGTTAATTATAAGTTTGGTATTCTTTCATTAACTTATGTGAGTTAGTTATGAGCTTTTTTTCCCATCACTTGTTAATAAATATATTTGCAGTAAATAAGGTTGTACGATTTAAAAGGTTACTTAGCTTCTAGCACAAGATCGTTTAAAAGTTGCTCGGTATTAATTAGAGTTCATAGCCAAGGCATAACTTATTGAAGCGGGACGCGAAGATTGGCTTATCCAAAAAGGCATGTGGATACCCGAGTCCAAAAAGGCCCTCACAAGGCATGAGGATTCACTTTTTGCTAAAGATCCTAAGATGATGTGAAGATCATTAATCCAAATCAATATGATGGATCAAGACACACGACGAGAAGCAATTACTCCCCTAAAGATCATGGAGAAGTCTATCCAAAAAGACCCTAACAAGGTATGAGGATAAATAGATCCAAGTCCGAAAAGGAGGCGGATCGTTGTATATCAAAATCCTAAATAAAGAAGAGGATAAATGAAGAAGTCGTGGTCAACGTTTGAAGCATCTTTCCCTCCTAATAAAGATGTATACCAAAATGAAGAGAGACCATAATTTCAAGATCGTCTCTCAAGATTTGAAGTTTGAAGTACAAGCCAAATATCGGTCCGAGAAAGGTCTCAAATCGTGAAACGAGTTATGCCAAGATATGAACTTTATGAGGTTTCGAGAAGCCGTTTTAAAAGATTTTATCCTTTAGCTAACTATTGATTAAATCGTCCCACTTTATTTTCGGCCTAAATAAATTATCGAAATAAGTCAAAAATGCATCCTCGTGATCATTCAAGACAAAAATAAAATACAAGAGATACACCGTAGGAATAAGGGGGTCTAAGTGATTAACTAAACCACATGAGTTAGTGTTAGTTGTGCTAACTTGTAATAACAATGATCTCGTTTTTATGCTTGGTATGGGGAACTTCAAACTTGAGGGTGATTTATATTCATGACACCAAAGCCCTAATTCAAGTCTTAGATTTCTTTACGAGTTTCTTCCATCGAATAATTTCCAAGTTAATAAATTGTTATCACTTTTGTTTCCTTTTAAGATTTTATCTTTCCATCGTAGTAGTAATAGTATATCTTAATAAAGGCCAAGATGGGTTATTAATGAGAAAAATGTAATTTTACGCTTTAAAATTATGCATTGCATGGGGTCATTGCAATGGTCAAGTGTAGGGGATTTAATAAGTGTGTAAACACTTATCCTTTTGCCACTAAAATCAAGGAAAAACAAGAACGAATCATGTGTTTATTATCATAAATGTCGGAATTACGCGTGGTTTTGTGTTTTTGTGTTTAAATAGGTACAAATGATCAAAAGAAGAGAAAACACGGGATTTCACGGTCAAAAGTTGAAGAAAAGTCCAAAAAGAGACGAAGACAAAGTCAAAAGACCAAAAGTGTGCCAAGATCACGAAAACCGGTAAAGTCGACACGGGTTTGAAAATAATTTCAAAGGAAGCCGAAGTCGAGCTTGTTTTAGTGGATTAAATATTTTTGAAGATATTCGAGCTTAGTAGGTCCCACATTGGGTAAATGGGCCTAAAAACCCATTTGGGGAAATTTATCTTTTCAATTGGATCAAAAAGCCCATTATGCCTAATAATATAAATCTTGGGACGGTTTGTAGCTGATTTTGGGCCACAAGCTTTTTGCCAATCAAGAACGGAAGGGATAAAATGGATTTTGGGCCAACGCCCATTTAATGAATGAAATGGGACGGATTGAAAGAAGATATACATTTCACTTGGTTTTGTAACTTTTTTTTTCAGTCAACACATTCCAATTTAAATCATAGTCAACCCACAAATATCCTTTACCCAATCCCTCACTTCCCCACACGTGTCTCCCCTTTTTCCCAAATAAATAAAATATTTTTTTTACCCACTCCCCTCATTTGATAATAACAAGAATACTCACTTTTCTCTCCCATCTCCTAAACAAACGCAGCATCCACTCCTTCCCCAAACCCTAATATTTTTTCACCATCACAATTTACCATAAATTTTGGGGGGTTTTTACATTATTGATTAATTCAATCAAAACAAATTAAATCCGCCAAAAATTCGGATGCAAAAACCCACTGGTGGTCCTCATCTCCAACGTGGCAATCCATGGCAAGAATTAATCTCAGCCGAAGATTTAAAGAGAAGAGAGAGAAGAGAAGATTGAAGGGTTAGGATGATTTGCTTAAAGATGAAGCTAAGAAGAAGGCATTTGGGGTTGCCTATAAAACCCCTCACATCTTGTAATCCATTAAGCTTTTCATTATTTTTTATTTTTTTTAGTTAATTTAGGAGTAGATTAAATTAGATTTAATTTTTGAAAAAATAGATTAGGATTATTGTATTTTTAAATTTTAGTTAATGTAATGATTTATTTTACTTAATGAAAAGTTTGATTTTTAATTTAATTCGTCTCTTTTTAATTCCTGTTAAAGATTAAATTTCATCTTTAATTTCTTCCTTTATTTACTGTTCTCGATAAAATAATTAAAAAAAAGCAAAAAAATAAAAATAAATATATATATATATATAATAAGGAATCTGTTCGAGGAAGAGTTCTTGTTCGAAGGGATGATGATGATGATGTTTCGGTGATAAGACGGCTCAGCGCCTCGTCTTCGACCCAACGGATTTCGTCTCAAGGTTCTACTCCTCTTTTATTTTTTTTCTAGTTTATCTTTAATTTTTATTTTATGTAACCTGCTTATGTTTGTTTTTGATTTGATGTTATTCATCTGCTTAATCTGTTTATGTTTACGTTTATAACTGCTTATTGTGTTTTAGATGGTTATTTAGATTTAAGTGAGTACTAATTAGTTTACTTGTTTATTGCTTTTTCGGTTTAGCCTATTTTTTTTAGCTTATTTGGTTTCTGCTTATTAGTTGTTCGCTTATTTTAATTTGGTAAGTTTGATTTCTGCTTATTTGATTTATACTGTTTTTCTTTTTTATTTAGAACTGCCAATTTGCTTATCATTGCTTATTGATTTTAGCTTAGGGTCGTTACTGCTTTTTAGTCTATTGTTTCAGTCTTTTTTTTGGTTTTCTTTTTTATTTAGTCATGCTTATTTGCCTTATTTTGATTTAGAATGTTTAAACTTATTTGGTTGAAGTGTATTG
The DNA here is from genome assembly GCA_025667525.1 of Glebionis coronaria. Classification (NCBI taxonomy): domain Eukaryota; kingdom Viridiplantae; phylum Streptophyta; class Magnoliopsida; order Asterales; family Asteraceae; genus Glebionis; species Glebionis coronaria. The sequence continues at coordinate 3,188,895 of CM046879.1, read as the reverse complement.
TTGCTGTTTTTTATTTGCTATTTATTACTGTGCATACAGATCTTTTTGATCTGACTCAAATATAAAAAAAATATATAAAAATAAAAAAAAAATATCTAGCATAAATTTTGGTCTTACTGGGAATCGAACCCATGACCCTTCGTTCACTAGTCATACGCCCCAATCAACTGCTCTAGCTTTCTTTTTATGTTTATCTTTCCAGCTTTAAATTAATACAAGGATTTTAATCAGTGCCAGTTTTTTTTATTAAAGTAGTTTTAATACATTTTTTTGTTTTATTTAAAATTTAATAAGTTTTATTTAATTCAGTTCTTATAAAAAATTAAAAAGATAAAAAAAAATATTTTAATTTACTTTTTATAATTTTAAATTTGTTTTCATTTTGTTTTGTTTATTTTTAAAAATAGCTTTTTATTTACATTGTTTTAAAATTAGTTAAATTAATCTAGTTTTTTTTAAATTTACTTTTATTTAAAAATAGACTTTATTTAAAATGTTTTTAGTTTTAAAATTAATTAGATTAAAAGTTTTAATTATTAAATAGATTTCAATTAAAGTTTTTAGTTTAATTAGATTTAAATTTTAAATAGCTTTTAAATTAGTTTAAAAATTACAAAAAAATACTTTTCACCAAAAACATTTAATCTTACGTTAAACCGGAAATCAATTCGAGTCGAATCGAGGAAAACGAACTTAATTGCTTAAATTTGGATTAACAAAATCTCTTTATCAAAACCCTAATACATCATTCACTACTACAAAAAAGTCCATGGAGACTAGTCCAAAAAGGCAATAGAGACTGGTTTTGTAGGACGTCTCTATGTGGAGGATCTCCTTGCTCGAAACATAAAGAGACTGGTTTTGAAACCAGTCTCTATTAAAAGAATAGACACCGGTTATCTTCATAAAAACAAGTCTCTTTAGAGATTGGTCTCCATACTAATCTCCAGAAAGCAGTCTTTTTAAGAGCATCTAACCAGTCTTTTTATGGAGTAAAAAAATGTCTATTTTTCTAAAAACCAGTCTCTTTTTAATTAATTTTTAAAAAAAAAATTGGAACTTTTATTAAATTCTAAATTTTACAAATTTAACCCTCTACAATGAAATAATGTAAATACAAGAATTCTATATAAAAAACTAAATTAAAAGACTTAATTGTCATAAACAACAACAATAATATCGACAACAATAACCATCTATCGAACCTTCGATTATCAACAAAGATCAAATCTGAAACCACCTATATTCGAAACTTAAACTTTATTAAACCGAAACAAATATCACTAACCGAGTACAACTTCGAGTTACAAATCAACCGAACATCAAGCTTTATTAAAATCGAATCACAAACTATCAATGATTCACAGTTCATCAACTGATCTTTTGCTCGAAACATGCCCGAAACTAATAAACAGCAAACCCAAACGCCCCTTTATATCTCGTCTACAGTCCCAAACATCCCGTTATAAACTGATTGCAGACCCAAACGCACCCTTACACTTTCTGTCAGTTCCAAACGCACCCGTATAGTCCTGCAACAAATACGTTAATTTGGAATCTCTATAGGGGACGTGCCTTCTCTTTCCGGTTTGGGAGGCTTCAGCCAAAATGTTAATCAAGTTTCTGCCAACACAACTGTAAACACAAATAACTGATAAACGAAACCAAATCATATTTAAAAATACTTATAATCTGAGACCAAAGTCATCCAAACAAATTGGCATACCCTAGCTGTGTAAGCGACCGATTGATATTACGAGCTTCTTTCTGACGTTCTCTGGTTGCACCAGTTGCCTCTTGTCTTTCAGCCCCGGCAAGGTCAACAAGATTTATTCTACTTGTTTTAAAGCAGCTCAGACCAGCCATCTATACAGCCATACATATGCAAACACAGAATTTGTAGATCTTACTAAGTTAACAATCTGATATGAGAACCACAAGACATGCGAAATAGCTCAAAAGAGTAACCAGGTTCTTATTACCTTGGATCGTTGCTGCAGTCCTCCTGTTTGACATACCCTACAATTTTGTCGAGAATTATCATACTATAGTAAGCCTTTCAGGAACGAGTTAACAGTCAGATGCTGTGATCGATGAAACATAAAGCAATGAATCAAGGATAGAGATATCAAACCTTTTTGAGAATCAGTATAGTCTGCAAATAGCAAACCAAACGCCCTCCACGCTGCTAAACAAATGTACCTTGTCGTGGTGACGCCATAAACCAAACGCGGCCTGTTGTGACGTCTTTACCCCGAAACCAACGCATCCCTGCTGGTATTTCGTCATACAAGGAACACTCCTATGTGGGTCGGGATTGACGGCTACAACTGACCGGAAGAAACACCTCGTGTGTTTTGTTAATCTGTAGCAAGCAAACACCCCTTTTGGGCTGAATACAAACGAAACAACCACAACACCATAGTGGTGACCAAAATGATTGTGATGGCCTGCCATAGAACAAACCCGCATACCCCGACTGGTGGTGTGTCACACCCCCAAGTTCACTGCAGTTATTAGTCCCAAACGCTCCCGTACAACAGTAGTTCCAAACGACCCCTGCTGCGTTTTTATGTTAGCCAAACAAACACAGATTCGCTGTCATAAACTTGCAACAACCAACACACCCTCGCTGTACTTAACTCGGATGGAATGCCCTTATGAGGCTGAATATAAACTGGAACAAAAACACCCTTCACGGGCTGATTCATGGCAACAAAAGAACACCCCCTGACTGGACAAACCATCTGGTGATGGGGTTTTAGATCTGTTGGTGATGGATGGTGATACTCTGTCGTGGTGTGCTGAATAGATAGATGAGCCGATCTGAGAAACCCAATAAAATCGCTTGAAGGGGATGTTGAGAAAGCATCCTTTTCCCGAAGGATCAATCACTAGGGAACCTGGCAGCAGTTCCTCCATATGGATACGGATAAGTATATAATATATATGTGTAATATAGACACGAAAACAAAATAAAAGCACGTAGCAACTTGGAAGGAAAGGAGGTTTGTGCAAAAACGGATTACCTTTTAGGAAGAAGTTTGTTGATGTTGGTGATTTTGAGATCCTTAAAGGTGGTTTTGGTATGGCCTTGATTATACGGACATGTCGGCTGCTGATGCCCCTTTTCTTGACAACCAGAGCAGGTGACGTTGCTCCCAATTACATTGGAGGGGTAAGTGACCTTTTCTTTTCCTTTATTTACTAATTAACTCAAGAACACAACCAAATTAATTAAATTTTCAGTAGTGGTAGTTGGTGGCCGGAAAATATTCCGGTGACCGGAGTATAAAAAGGGAGGCGCTGGAGAAATGATAGTTCAGCTAGGGTTTTCTATGAGTTTTATGTAGGGTGTGTTTTTTTTTGAAAAAATGAAATGAAATGATAAGAATTTCATATTTATATTAATGTAAAATCTGAAAGTGAATATTGTTGAGGGTCGAAACTGTTAATATTTTCCTAACTTTTCTTTCGTCTTGTTCAAACATGGTTCGCGGCTCGATCGGGCTTGATAAAATTTGATTCGTTTTACAAAATTCACACCATTGATTAACTAACTTACAAGTCTAAACGAATGATATTAACAATCGAAAAAAATTGATGTACTATACAAACTATACAACGCTTCCTGAAATATTAAAAAAGGAAAACAGATCAATTAGTTATTACTTTTATAATAAAATATATGAGTATTATTAACTTAAATTTTTATACTTTAATCACATATATAAAGTCTAAAAACGTAATATATTATAAAAATAATTATGTACCATTTAGTCCTTATGATTTTAAGTTTAAAAAAAATTAACCACAATCTATTAAAATAAAACAAGACTGGTTTTTTAAAAACCAATCCCTCTTAAAATGTGTAAAAACACTGGTTTTTTTAATACAAAATGGTGTCCATAAAACAAACACATAGAGACATGTTTTTACGTAAAAACCAGTGTCTTTTCTTTTATAAAAAAGACTGGTTGCATCTTAAAAACCGGTTTCTTTAGAATTCATATTATGGAGACTGGTTTTTCTCAAGAAAACCAATTTCCATACATTCCCTTCCCACCATTTTTGGTCATAGAGACATGTTTTTTCATAACCAGTCTTTTTAAGGGGATCTCTTTAGCGTTTTGTGTAGTAGTGATTAAACAAAACGTGTAAAACTGATATGCATATCCTTTCCTAACATATCTCATGCATATCCTAACAGAATAATAACTAAATAATAAAGTTTGACTTTAACTAAGACCAGGAGCACGAATTGCTCCTACTACTACTATGACCAGGAGGAACTACATACCTCCTAGTCCACCTATTACAATTAACTATACCAATGGTCCTAACAATCCTCCCTTAAACTTGAATTTGACCTGTTGAGTTCAAGTTTTCTGGTAAAACGTGCAATAAAGCTCGAGGATTGGAACAGCAAAAGAAACAGCAGCATCAACAATATAAGGAACATAAGAACTGCTGCAACAATGAACACTAGAAGCTTCTCCAAAGCTTGAAACTAATCAGCATCGTGTTGAATCTTTACAGCAACATGAGCAGATTTGATGAGCCTTTACTAAGTAGCTGCTCGCTCTTGGGCTAGCTAGTCTTTATGGTGGAATAAGCATCACCCTAGGAGACTAGAACCCAACCCAACTCTTAGAACGTGAATCAATGGTGAGTGGGGGTACCCTGATAATTTTAGGCAAACCATCACAGCCGTCAACGGATTTGATATGTCTTTACCAGAAGCCGTACCCTTCTGGACTCGCCAATTCTTAGCAATGAAGCATCGGTGAGTTGAAAACCCTATAGCTTTGAGCAAGCTATTATATCTATCAACGGATTTGAGAAAAGCTTTACCAAGAGCCGTACCCCCTTGGATTAGCCACTTTTCAAGTGAAAACCATCCGGTTTTGGGTAACCTGGCAACCATCAACGGATTTGAGAATCACACAAGGAGCCGTACCCTCAAAGTGAATCAACTCTTTCTTGTCGGTGAGACATGGTGAGTTGAGGACCATTTGTTGTGTGGACCAAGTCCAACACCAGATGAAACATCCAACCAATTGTTTGAACCAGTATAAGCATATGGTATATAATTCATAAGTGTAAAATCCATGAGTTGTTTAAAGTATAAGCAGATATTATATAAAATGTATGTTTGTTGTTTTTTTTAACTATAGCAAATGATAGTCACCAATCACTTTGCATATTGGTGAAAAGAATTCCAATATTAACAGATGAACATAAAAACACAAAACATAAAAACTTACAAACCAACCACATCACATACCAGACGCAGCCACCTTCTCAGCTTGCAATCGAGCCTGTATCCCTTCCACCAGTGTAGTCGCCATAGAAGACTCATTCCCGGAAGGGGCATTGGAAATCTGCAAGTGACAAGCAAGCATGGACTCTAGAAGAAGGAATAGGTTGAGGACCAGTCACGGGTGGTGATGGTGGTCCCATAGCCGGAGTAGCTGTGGTGGTGGTAGCAGGACTTGGAGATGAAACAGGAGGAGCAACCGAAGGTGTAGGGGTGGTAACAACAGTAGAAACATCAACAACCGATGGAATAGCAACAGAACCAAGAGGAGCATCAGATGTAGAACCAGGAGCAACAGCGTGTTGAGAAGTAGGAACCACTCGTGGAGGAGGACGATAGATGAAACGCTCTGGAACAGGTGTGCTCTGACGCTTGATCATTCGTTCATATAGCGCCTTAAGCTCATCAAAAGACAATGCCCGAACCCGTTCCCATGTCCAACCAACAGTGAAATGAGCAACCGACTGATACTTGACATACCGCTTCATCAACTTTTTCTCCTCGGTTTTCGTCAAAGGCCTGTTCTTACGTTTTTCACGAAGTTGAGCAGAAAGCGCTAACTGTTGCTTACGCATTAACACCATAGACCGAGGAATACAATTATGCTCATCCACATCAGAACCCAAGAGATCAGTAAACTGTGAATAATCCGAGGTAAGAATAGTGAGCACCCGCATCCAATCGCTATCGTCCCAATGCATAGCATCATGCTGCAACTGTTCACATCTCTGCTTCTGAAGAGCTTCCTCCTCAAGCCGAGCAGCTTGGTCAAACTCCGCTTGCAATCTTTGGGCAGCCTCCTCACCCAACCTATCCTCCTCAAGTTGTCTGTGAGTACGCTTGCGAGGGGGTGAGGGAGCAGCAGTCATAGGGGCTTTCCCTTTTGGATCATGAGATGGTCCAGCAGTGGAACCAGCAGTAGTACCAACAACATCTTCCTTTGGTGTAGGGACAACAGCAGGAGAAGGGATGCTTGATGAAGTAGGAGGAATCGGCAGATCATCATATGACTTATCAGCAAAGGTAGCATTCGCCAACAAATCCAAGCCATCCTCCACAAGATCTTTAACTTCCTCATCAGAATGAGACTGAACCACATGCTTCGTTCTTCGCCTCTGCTGCTTCTCCAAAGCTTTAATCTGGGCAGCCAAGGGAAGAACAAATTCCCTGGTGAGTTTACGATGTTGATTCAAATCTGCCTCCCAAGAAAGAATCCTTTCATGGTACCTGTGCATTAGTTCAAGCAAAGAAGTAAGTGTAGCAAGCTCCTCCGCTTTCCCACCAAGAGGACTTGGGTCTGGGAAGGCTTCATTAGAACCAGAAGCAATAAAGGGCTTATCATCATGAGCACGAGAACCAGAAGGCTTATCCACAAATGGAGACGAATGGGGCATCGAAGAGGGGATAGCCTTGGAAGTGGATGGCCTTTCAACCACCACCTCCTCAACCGGCTCTTCCAAAACCACATTAGGTGCTCCACCAGCAGGATGCTCCTCCTCCATTGGGTCATTACCGAATGGAAGTTCCTCCTCGGCATGGACAACCGGAGGAACAACATCAGGAGGACCTTGGGCAAGGCCCAGCATTGCATCAATAAGGGGCCTCCACTCCCCTCTAAACCCATGAGCCATATTATAGTAAACTTTATCAGTAAGTTTAGGAGTCCCATACTCCACCCTATCACGAGTTAAACACACAAGTATCTGCTGTAAAAACCTAGGATACATTAAAAATTTCTTCCTAGAACCGGTACTAGAAAGATTGCTAACCATCCCATCAAACAAATAGCGAGAGAAATTAAACACCCTACCCTGTGCTTATGCAGATTAGAACAGTAGCTAAAGGAGTAGGAAAAGCATCCCAACTCCTAGACTTGGGGCTTAAACAATGAATCAAAAAGTGCACTAGAAGCTTCCACTGGGGGAAAACCTATTCTTTTGGAAGTTAAACTTCCCCCCATGGTTATACCCAATAGCAGCCATCCCCTCCAAAACCTCAGCATTAGGGATGGACACAACACACCCTTCATCTTGAAGATGAAGGGAACTCCGAATAGAAGCTTCAGTAACTACATAAGAACGTCTATCAATGGTAGCATGTAGTTCACGTGGACAGCCAACCACAGCCACAAGTGTTGCAGAATCCCAAAACTGACGAATCACACTATCATAAACAATAGGGCACACAGTAAAAGCATACCTGAGGTTAGAAGCCTCAATAAACTCCAAAATGTCTGTGAAGTCATCACGCTTAGGACCATCTCCTAGATAAGCGACCTTGTTGTGAGCGGGTTGGTAGACCAAAGCAGCCATTGATGTTGATCAGAAGGAATGGAAGATGATTTGTTAGGGTTTGAGAGAGTAGGAGCGTGTGTATGTGTGTTATGATTGTGATGAAGGAGTTTGACATTCATAAACATCTTTCATTGTAAGAAAGTTTGACATTCATAATCAAAGTGAAAGTTTTGTTTACATCTTGTGTTCTTGTTTAAGTGTTAAATTCCGCATAACACTTAGATTCACAAAGCATATAACAAAGGTTTCTCTACGTGTTATACTTGATCTAATATCGTATACACAAAGCTAATCGATCTAAGTTTGGTATCAACAAGTGGTATCAGAGCTTGTTGAGGAACTTTTGATCTTTGAAGAACACCAGAACGATACACGAACACCAAAACCCTAATTTTCTCAAAACCCTAAAAACATCATGTCTGAAGCAATAACCACCTCCTCTTCACCCTTACCAAACATCAGGATTCCCATGCTTGATGCAACCAACTTTGACTTATGGAAGTTCAACTTTGAACAATACCTGGGGATCTTTGATTACACACTCTGGGAGATTATTGAATATGGAAACTCATTCAATAAGGCTCAAAAGATTCAGGATGCCATTACTCAAAGATCAGCTGTTGAAGGATGCCCTGAAGAGGATAAGAAAGAAAAACCTGGAGATGGTAGAGCTGTAGGTGCTGAAGATATTGCAAAGAAAAGGGTTGACATGAAAGCCCTAAATATTCTGAAAGTCTCTTTGGGACAAGAAAACCAGCACAAATATAGAGGATATGAATCTGCTAAGGATCTTTGGGAAGCACTTGAAGTTGCATATGGTGGCAATGCAGACACTAAGGAAGAAAAGAAAAAGCAACTTCTGCATGACTATGCTGTCTTCAAAGCTCAACCCAATGAGAAACTGAGTAGTGTGAGAAGCAGATTGCTTGACATCACAAGCAAGTTGTCCTTCATGGGGACACAAGTTGGTGATGTTGACACCAATGCTACTTTTCTCAAAAGTCTTGGTGAGGCATGGAAGATTGAGGCAAGATCTATTCTTGCCAATAATACTTACAAGAGCTCTTCGTTTGATGACATCTACAATAAACTAAGACTATTGGAAGATGAAACTCTTTCAGCACATGGAAGCAAACCTAGCACCAGCAACATAGCCTTCTTCTCTCACAGTGAAGGTCAATTCAATCAAAAGGACTCTTTTATGCATCTAGTTACTGGATCATCATTTGTCAGCACTGAAACAAATCCTGTCAACGTCTCCTTTTCAGACGCTGACACATTCATGAATGACTCCCCAAGAGTTAAACCTGCTGGTTTAGATTTGGATACTATGTGTGCGTACATTGCTTCATTGCCCAATGGTTCAGTGATTACATATGAGGACCTTGAGCAGATAAGTGATGAGCACTTGGAAGAGATGGACATCAAGTGGAACATGGCTCTTGCTAGTATAAGAGCAAATAGGTGGAATAGAAGGTTCAAGAAGAAGATGACCTTCAATGCTAAAGACACAGCTGGATTTGATAAATCCAAAGTTGAATGCTACAACTGTCATCGTATGGGGCACTTCATGAGGGAATGCAGATCTGCTAGAAGATCTGATGCTGGTAAACCCTCAAGTCAGGTTGTTAAAGCTCAAGATTCCAAGGCCATGGTTGCAGTTCAAGGAATTGATGGTACTGGATGGGATTGGAGCTATCTGGCTAAGAATGCTGAAGAGGAAAAAGCTTTGATTGCTGATATTAAAGAAGAAGAGCATGTTGAATATGCTCTCTTGGCACACTCCTCCTCTTCATCTGATAATGAGGTATATGATGATGCTTTTTGTAGCAAAGGTTGTAGGTTAAACACTGATAGACTTAACAAAGAGGTGTTAAAACTAAAAGATGATATGAGCACTGAAAGGTGTAAATTATCCAATTACCAACTAGCTCTTACTGAAACTGAGAAAACCGTTTCTGAATACAAGAAAATGGAATTTGATTTAAAAGATAAGATAAATATCTTAAAACATGAGCTAGAGAGTAGTATGGATATTAGAAATATCATGACAAAGGTCAATAGAGACCTACAGGCTAAGTTAAATGAGGCCATTAAAAATAAAGATAATGTTGACCTCAAGATTCAAAGATTTGACAGAGCCACCCAAACCCTAGGAGATTGTGTAGCTAAACAAAGGGATCCTAAGGACATGACTGGGATTGGGATGAATGATTACTCTCTGGTTCCACCACCAGCTGGTGACTACTATGGTGTCCTTAGAAAGGATTTATCTTGGACTGGTATACCAGAATGCCAAGAAGAGGAATTCATTCCTCCACCAAGAGTTGTCACTCCAGTGGAAGAGTATCAACAAAAACTGACTGACCTAAATGAGTGGAAGAAAGCTAACCCTACTTTATTTGTTAAGGGAGGTTTGCTATGTGAAAGTCCCAATGAATCTCCACCCATTAAGGTTACTCACCCAGTTACTGGTAAATCTGTTGACCTAGGCTCAAACACTGTTAGAAGACCTACCATTAAATATGCAGAGATGTATAGGAATAATAGGTCACACAAGAGCCAAGTTAACAATTATGGAACAGGTTTTTACTCTACTAGACCTAAGAGTGTGTCTAAGAAAGCCTGTTACACTTGTGGTAGCTTTTCACATTTGGCATACAAGTGTGTCAACGCTCCCAAAGTCAGCGCTGATAGGAACAATTTCAGCGCTGATAGAAAGAAAGTCAACGTTGTTAGGAAGTCAAACGTTGTCAGACCCAAACCTTGTGTGCAGCAAAGTCCACAAGTGATTAGACCTGCCCCATTCTTTTCTAGAAGGTCTAACACTCATGGACAAAGACCTTTTCAAAAGACAAACACCTGGTCAAATAGGCAATGGGTTCCTGTAGCAAACCCTAGGTTCAACGCTGACAAAGGTAATTTCAGCGTTGACAGGACAAAATCCAACGCTGACAGAAACGTGACCAGACCTAAGTATTTGCAGCCACAAGGTAAGGGGTCTAAAGCTTCTTCAAGCTTAACATGGAGACCTAAGAAAGATCATAACCCTAATAATAATAGAATTTCAATGACTTGCAATAGATTTAATTACATTTCAAAGGTCATTACAAAACCAATTGGGGTTAACTGGGTATTTCATCCTAAAAGGGATGCGAATGGGGTTGTTGTGAGAACTAAGTATGTTCTTATTGAACAACCAGATGAATCCAAGTCTTCTGAGACTTGGGTTCCCAAAGAAAACTAATTCGTTTTCTTTATGTGCAGGGTATTCAAAAGCAGATCAATGATTATGGATATTGGGATAGTGGATGCTCAAGGCACATGACAGGAAAGGAAGACTATCTGACGAACTTCACTCCTATTCAAGATGGTGATAAGGTATACTTTGGAGGGGGCTACGGCACCATTACAGGCAAAGGAACCCTTCTCACCAATAATCTACGTTTTGAAAACGTCTTCCTGGTAAAAGAACTGGATTATAATATGTTTAGTGTATCACAAGTGTGTGATAACAAAAATAAGGTTCTTTTCACTGATACTGAGTGTTTGGTGTTAAGCAAGGATTTTAAGATCCCTGATGAGAAGTAAATTGAGTATAGAATACCTAGGCATAAGGACATATATAATGTGAATTTAAATGGGATTAAAGTGAATGCAAATATGTCTTGTTTTTATGCTAAGGCCTCAGTAGATGAAAGTAATTTGTGGCACAGGAGACTAGGGCACATAAATTTTAAAAATATAAATAGACTTGTGAGGCTTGGTTTAGTTGATGGTTTGCCTGAGAAGGCCTTCCACAATGACCACTCTTGTGTTGCATGTCTTAAAGGCAAGCAGCACAAGGTCTCATTCAAGTCCAAGCAGGTGCATACTAGTTCCAGACCTCTTCATATGCTTCACATGGACCTCTTTGGTCCAACTAATATAGAAAGTTTGAATGGCAAGTCATATTGTTTTGTTGTCACTGATGACTTTTCTAGGTTTACATGGACATTCTTTCTAGCTATGAAGAGTGACACAGCTGATGTTCTTATTGAATTTATCACTCAAATTGAGAAAAGGTCTGGCTATGAGGTTAAAATGCTTAGGAGTGATAATGGTGGAGAATTTAGGAACAAGAAGCTAGATGATTTTTGTGCCAGGAAAGGAATTACTAGGCAATTCAGTATTGCTAGAACCCCACAACAAAATGGGTTTGCTGAAAGGAAAAATAGAACCCTAATTGAAGCAGCCAGAACAATGTTGGCTGATGCTCACTTTCCTATAGCCTTTTGGGCTGAGGCTGTTAATACAGCATGCTATGTGCAAAATAGAGCATTGGTTAACAAAATTCAGAACAAAACACCTTATGAGTTACTTTGGGGAAGAAAACCTAATATTGGTTTTCTTAGACCTTTTGGTTGTCATGTAGTAGTATTAGATACTAGTGATGCCTTAGGTAAATTTAGTGCAAAAGGTGATGAAGGTTACTTCATGGGGTATTCAGTGCAGAGCAAGGGTTATAGGGTTTATCTTAAAGAGGACAAACATATTGTTGAAAGAGTACATGTTAGGTTCTTAGAGAGTAAACCTAGTGATCCTGAGAGTGGTCCTAATTGGCTGTTTGATTTGGAACCCTTATCTAGAACTTTAAATTATATGCCTGTCACTAATCCAGACATTGTGAAGGTAACTTCAAATGTTGTGGAGGAACAAATTATTGATGTTTCAGGTACACAGGTTAATGAGAGGGTTGGATCACAAGCAGAAAAGGCATCTCCTACGTTTGAATATGTCACAATTCCCATTTGGACAGATGCTTTTGCTGCTGCTGCTGCTGCTGGACAAGATAATGGTGGTCTCCAAATACCACCAGATACAAACATGCATGGTTCTTCAGGCGCTGACAAAGGCAAATCTAGCGCTGACAAGACAACTTCAGACGTTGATAGCTCAGGTGTTGACAACAACAGTTCAAGCGTTGTTAGCCCAAGCGCTGACAAACAAGGTTCAGACGTTGACAACACTTTTGCACATCTTTTCTCTTCCACTTTTGAACAAGGGGAACCTTCCAATTCATATGAAGAAGGTCATCCTTACGTTGACATAAGAGAGTCTGATGAAGAAGACATTGGCAACATGGAGCATGAGGTAGAGGACACCAGACTTTTTGAAGGAGGGGTTCTCACCTCCACAATGAAAAATCACCCCACATCTCAGATCATTGGTGATATTATGACTTCAGTTCAGACAAGAAGATCTCATCAAGGACTTGGTGGGTTTATTGCCAATATACACAAAAAGGTTGATACCCCTTTTGTGCAAGCATGTTTGTTTGCAAGTTTTCTGTCACAAGAAGAACCCAAGAAGATATTTGATGCTCTCAAAGAACCAAGTTGGGTGGAAGCAATGCAGGATGAGCTTCACCAATTTGCAATTCAGGATGTTTGGGAGCTGGTTGATTGTCCTAGATATGTCAAACCTATAGGGACAAGATGGGTTCTCAGGAACAAAAGAGATGAAAGAGGTATTGTGGTCAGAAACAAGGCAAGGTTAGTGGCTCAAGGTTATACACAAGAGGAAGGGATAGACTATGAGGAAGTCTTTGCACCAGTTGCTAGGATTGAAGCTATTAGGATTTTTCTAGCCTATGCATCTTGCATGGGCTTCACAGTCTATCAAATGGATGTCAAAAGTGCATTCTTGTATGGCACCATTGTTGAGGAAGTATATGTCATGCAACCTCCTGGTTTTGAGGATCCAGAACATCCAGATAAAGTGTATAGAGTCAAAAATGCTATGTATGGCCTTCATCAAGCCCCTAGAGCATGGTATGGTACTTTGTCTACATATTTGGTGGACAATGGATTCAAGAGGGGCACCATAGATCATACACTATTTACAAAGAAGAAAGGCAAAGATGTGTTGCTTGTGCAGGTCTATGTTGATGATATCATTTTTGGGTCTACTGATCCAAAGATGAGTGAGGATTTCTCCAAGCTTATGACAGACAAATTCAAGATGAGTGCTATGGGAGAGATGAACTTCTTTCTTGGTTTACAAGTTCAGCAGAAAGAAGATTCCCAGGACAAATATGTTGCTGAAATCTTGAAGAAGTTTGGCTTTTCTCCACATGAAAAGAGGGCTTCTACTCCTATGGATAGAGAACACCCTTGGGGAAGGATTGGAGATGGGAAAGATGTTGATGTCAGGCATTATAGATCCATGATTGGATCCTTGATGTATCTTACTGCTTCCAGACCTGATATCATGTTTGCTGTATGTGCTTGTGCACGTCATCAAGTGACTCCCAAAGAATGTCACCTTTATGCTGTGAAGAGGATCTTTAGGTACCTAAGATGTTTCCCTAGTCTTGGTTTGTGGTACCCAAAGTATTCACCATTGGAGCTGATTGCATATTCAGATAGTGATTATGGAGGTGACAAGTTTGATAGGAAATCCACAACTGGTGGATGTCAGTTTCTTGGGAGCAGATTAATATCTTGGCAATGCAAGAAAAAAACAGTGGTGGCTAACTCTACAACTGAAGCAGAGTATGTGGCTGCAGCAGCATGTTGTGGTCAAGTGTTGTGGATTCAGAACCAGCTGTTGGACTATGGGTATAATTTTATGCATACTAAGATATTTGTTGACAATAATAGTACTTTATGCATCATTAAGAATCCTGTACATCATTCTAAAACTAAACACATAGAAATTAGACACCATCTTATAAGAGATTGCTTTGAGAAAGGTTTAATACAACCAGATAGGGTTGACACTGAGGAAAATGTGTCAGATTTATTAACTAAACCTTTTGTTGCTGGGAGATTTCAATAATTGGTAACAAGTATTGGAATGGTCAATCTCACATAATATGTGTTTTGGATTCTTTCTGTAAAAGTATGTACAGGATGATGCATTACTATTGATTGGTCTTATTGATGTTTTTGATTTTCCACTATGTTTTCTAACACTGACAAAGGTTACTTGAACACTGATAAGTGTTTTTGCAACGTTGTCAGCAATATAATTGTCTAACGCTGACAAAGCTTCCCTCAACGCTGTCATGTGTTATCGGGGCGTTGTCAGCAACAATGTTAGTTTTGTGGTTTTTAATCTAAATGTGCAGATGGTGTTAGCAGTTTACCATTGGATACAGAGTTGCTTATGGATCAATGGAGAAGCATGTGGACATGGTTTTCTTTATGGATGATGGTTGGAATGTATCATTCCTATCTTGACATAAATTTTTATGTTCATGCATGATTTTAGCAATCTTTTTGTATCAACGTTTAAGGGGAGGTTTTAGGAACCTTTAGGACTTTTGGGTATCCCTATGATACTCTTATGACAATTCTAGATTGTGTCCTCAGGTGAGTATGGGTTAGTTTTACTAAACCATGAGGCACTGTAGCATGTATAGTATATCAACTTTGCATGCTGCCAAGACATTTTTGGCCTAGAATTGGTTGTGGTCTGTTGGGAGACTTGGGAATGATTTTTATATGGGATTTACATGGGAGTAACAAGGATTTTATAAGGTAACTTGGTTGTTAAGAATTTTGGTTAGCAAGGGACACTAGAGGACTGTTATGTCTTTCTTGCTTATGCAAGTGTGCATAACTGGACAGTGCTTGCCGCCCTATGATAATTATCAGCTTTTGGTTATCTTCTCTAGGATAAATTACTTGTTAAGGTCATTTTTCACTTTTAAAACAAATTTTTTTTTGGACGCTGACAAGAAATTTCCAAGCGTTGTTGTGACCAAATTTGACGCTGACATGGCTTTAGGCGAACGTTGACAAGATTATAGCCGTTGGGCGTTGATAGGTTATATTTGACCGTTGACACTCAATGGGACCTACCCAGTTGTTACTTTTTGACATATTTTCGAGCCGTAATTTTAGGAGTTGTTACTTTCATTAAATGCATGAGATAACTTATAACTTTTTCAATATTTTCATGATTAGTTTTTGAAAATCTTTGCCTATTTTTTGGCCAATCACATGCATTCTTTATCTCCTATAAATTTGGCTCCTATTTTTAAACAGGGTATCTATAATTCTTGTCTAACACTTTTCTCTTATCAACCTTCATCTTCTACACTTCAAATTAACAGCTTTCATCAATGGCACCAAGGTTTAACTCAGCAGAATTGGATTTGGGGTTCAAGTCTCAACACAACATGATTGCTTATCTTGTTGCTGATAATGATTTGTTTCCTCAATACACACAAATGGTGGCGTATTTGAACGCATCCCCCTTAAGGTATGCTCTTTCTCATGCACCACTCATTCCAGTCACACACATTAAGCAGTTTTGGAACACTGTTAGTTCCTCAACAGTTAATGGAGTGACCACATTAACTTCTGGTGTGCATTGCAACAGGGCAAAAATATAACTATTCTAAAATGATTTTTGAAGGGATGTGTAAAAACAAGGGGACAAAAATGACTTTAGCTTATCCCCGTTTTCTGCAAATGATTTTTGATGATCAAAGATATTGTTCAAGGGATCACAATGATTTTTATAAAATCCCTGAACAAAAGAAAGCTATTTTTACGAAGATGGATTCACCACCTCATAGAGACTTACCTTTAACCGCAGCCATGCTTGCTGTTATTGCAGCAGCACAACCCCACCCTGCCCCCAACCTCAAATTGACCCTCAACCAGAACTTGAACCAATTCCTGAACCTTTACCCTCACCTGAATAAATGCAAATAGACCAAGAACCCTTTGACGCTGACACATCAAATGTTGGCGTTGATGTGCCTATTTTCAACGCTGACACACAACCATCACAATTCCAAACACCCCTTAACCAACCCACATCTACTCATTCTTCCACACCATCTTCCACACCACCTGAATATAGGTTGATCAAACGCCAAAAGACTACTGGAGTGTTCTCCTCTGGTGGTCCTAGCCATGAAGCAGAGAGAACCACCACCACAAGTGTGGCTGGTGACCTGGATTAGGCTGGGACTATTGGTTCTGGCTTAGAAGCTGGCCAAGGCAGTCCCACCATAATTAAGTCCTCATCCATGCCCAATGAACCTGACTTGGGAGGTCAAATCCCCATTTCAGGAGAGGGCAGTCTGGAACCACTGACTATTTTGGAATTGACGGTAGTATGCATTAGCTTGCAAAAGCAAAATGCAGACTTAGTACAAATTGTCAGCTCGCAAGGCCTTGAACTCAAGGAATTGAGGGAGAGGATTGTTGTTTTGGAGAGTGATCATGCTAGGAAGGGTATGGAGGAGTCTTCCAAAGGGGAGGAAGATCAAAGAAATCTGAGTGATAAGAGCAGTCAAGATGGTCAATCAATAGATGTTGCTGAAGATCTTACTACTTTGAAGGAACAAACAGGTTTTGATACGTCCTTAGTCTCTCCAACCAATTTGAATTTATCATTTACAGCTATGTTGAGAGAGGTTACACAAGGCGCTAAGGGAAAATACTTGAGCGTTGACAAGGGAAGGTTGGACGCTGATAGAAGTATTTTGGGCGCTGATAGAACAAATTTGGGCGTTGACAGATCTACTCATGAAGGTGATGTATCCCAGTCATCATCTATCATCAAGGAAGTTTCTAGTCAGGTATTACCATCTACCTTACCAACTATTGCACCATTGGATAAGGGTAAGGGTATTTTGGTAGAAGAGATTGTTCCAAAGGATGCAGCCCAAGTTGAATTTGATAGAAGATTGGCTGAACAAATGATGGAACAAGGTGAAAAGGAAAATTCACCATTTGTTGTGACTTCTGAAGAAGAAAGTGATGATGCTAGCTCAGACTCAAGTGTAATGATAATTGAACCAGAAAGGCTTGAGTATGGGGATGAGTTGGCTAAAGAGAAGCTGAGAGATTTGAAATTGCAGGTTGATTTTGACATGCCAGAGGTGGTTCAGATGTACAATTCTTGGGAAGAAAGCTGTATGGATAATCCAGACTTGACCATTTCAGATCAAATATGGGGTTTGGAGCTTCTTCTTAGAGTTCAGAAGGATTGTAAGGTGATTTTGAAGCACAAGGCAAGTAATATTCTCTCAGAATTAAAAAGGGATAGAAGGGAGCTCTACTTTATGTTGCTCAGATGTCATGGAATTGGATGGACATATAAGAAGTTGAAGGCTTTGACATTTGATGAGTTGGAGCATAGAGCTTATCCCATTTGGGTGAGAGTGCAGGAAGCAAACACTCTCAGACTTCTTTCAGATGAAAGAAAGGAGCAACTTGCAGAAGAAATGGAAATCAAGAAAGCTATGATGGTTCCCAGGCCAGTGAAGAAGGGATTTAAATTTGAGTTTCCAAAAGATATGGACCCACTATATCCAAGTGAAGCAGTTATAAGAAAGAGCCTCAAGATCTCCCTATTAGAAGCTTCAGATATGGTGCAAGTGTTACCATTAGATTCTAGGAATCCAATTGTGAGTTATGATGAGGATGAATGTGGATTCTGGAGGATTGGCAGATTTGGCAAGGAGGTACACACATTTACCACTCTCATATCTTTATTTGCAAGTTGTGATAGAGAAGACTTGGTAGACCTTTGGAGGTTGCTAGAGACCAAGTATGAGGCTGAAGCACCAACTTCAGCCAATGGAATAAAACTTTGGACCACATTCAAAAGAATGTGTGGGACAAAAGAGGAAGATCCTGAAATATGGAAGGATCTTGAAGATGACCTCAGTGGTCTTCAATGGAGGTTGTATTCAGCTGCTGGTGTATACCATTTGAGTTCTACAAAGTTTGCTGAGTATCTACTTGTGGATGCTCAATATTTCATATCCAAGGCTGTTTTGGAAAAGATGAAGGACACTAAGCTGGAGATAGATTATTCAAGTGACGTGGCAAAGGATTTGATCAGATTTATTCATTACCAATATGAGAAGATTTGCCAGACTCCTCCAAGTTCTTAATGCTTATTCAGAAACTTGATCATAAGAGTGGGTATCAAGTTTAGGGGAGGATTGTTGGGAATAAATTGAGGCCAGATCACTTGAGCGCTGACAAGAACAATTCAAGCGTTGACAGGAACAAAGCAAGCGCTGACAGCTCAAGCGTTGACAAGTTAAAGTCAAGCGTGGACAGATTGAAGACAAGCACTGATGGAAGATATAAGCTACACGTTTATTATATTCTAGAATACTTCTAGTAAGGATAGAAACGACAATGTATTTTCTATGTTTATCTTTACCTAGAATAGTTGATACGTAGCTTATTGTATAAGGCTTCTTAGTCTATAAAAGAAGGCCTTTAGGTTAATGTTTAATATCAAGTTTTATATAAGTTTTTCATTCGTAAACATCTTTCATTGTAAGCAAGTTTGACATTCGTAATCAAAGTGAAAGTTTTGTTTACATCTTGTGTTCTTGTTTAAGTGTTAAATTCCGCATAACACTTAGATTCACAAAGCATATAACAAAGGTATCTCTACGTGTTATACTTGATCTAATCTCGTATACACAAAGCTAATCGATCTAAGTTTGGGATCAACATGGATTAGCTTATTTTCCGGGCTTATGAGCTTATTCAAAATCGGAAAAGCTTATAAGATCAGTTTTCTCGGCTTATGGTGTTGAGCTTACTTGAAAAGCTCAAGTCGATAAGTTCATAAGCTGAAAAATGAGCTTATGAGCTTTATTCAGTTTGAGATAAGCTCATAAGACCGAAAAGATGTTCTCATAAGTTTGTAATGTTTGACGGGTATGATACAACCTTCAAAATTGTTTTGGAAGGTTGTATCACTTTTGAAATGATATTTGACACATTGATAATTTACTAGGATCACGCCTAACTTGACTCTATTAGAATCTAGTGTTTTGAGCTATTAATCTTGTTTTGAACATTTATAAACAGAAGAATGTGGTTCATTTTAAGCTTGCTGGAAGTTGGGCAGAATTTGATTGGAGAAGATGAAATCTAACGTTACAACTAAAAATAAGTTGGATACACTAAATGGAGAAAAAAATGTAAGAACATTAAACTGAAATTAAGTATAAGTTCGGCACAATTTTGTGCATTTTGCCCATTAATATACCATTGTGTGTACTTCTATATTTTTGAATTATTTTAATAGACAAGTCATGGAGTACTCCAACACGCAATCCAATGGGATCTCCGGCCACAACATGGAAGCCCAACATAACCTGGAAGCCAAGTAGGAAATCAAGATTTTGGACCAATTTAATCGTCTTGATAATAGATTTAACAATTATCAGTGAGTTTCTCTTTCTTTGATTTTGGTTTATATAGATACTGTAAAAGGAAAATTATGAAGAACTGCTTATTTTTAACATGATAAAATGATGTTAATTAGGAAAAAGATGGGGAAGAACAGGCGTTCTAATGTGGTGGCAGAGGAGTATACAAAGCTGCATGAGATAGAAAAAAATGAAGTATGCATACGAGGCAGAAGTGGACAAGCATATGAAGTATCGTGTGTAATGTGTGATGTGAATCATATTGCTAAATTTGTGAATGAGATACCCAAACAGAATAAGAGTAAGTTGAGGGGCAATCCTTTTGTTCATTTATTGAACCTTGAGAACAAAAAAGTTAGTTGGATAAATTATGCCTCGTTTTATCACTCCCTCTTGACAATGAATTGAATTTGAGATTGTGCTCTAACGGGAAGGAGGAAGTCCTAAATGTTACGAAGGAATGCTTCTCAACTCTTATGAGAATATATGACATGGCCCTGTTTCGAACCAAGATGTAGATGATACTTCCATATCTTTGATAGATGCTTTAAAAGATAAATTTTGCTCCTGTAACGGAATGGGTAATAATCATGGTATTTGCCCGATGAAGATCAAAGTTAGTATTTGTCCGATGAAGAACAAAGGTGTGCTCAAGGATATATAGGAGGATGCAAATACTATTAATAGGGCATTTTCATTTCTTGTAATGAATTACATTCTCTTGCCCGTAAGGCGTAGTTTTCTTCCAGTGAAAATGCTTGAACATGTGAAGAAAGCAAAGGCTCTCAAGGAACATCCTTTGGAAACCTTGGCTATGTCTTCTCTAATAAGTGGCGGGTATGATGGGAGAGGAAAAACACATGTATAAGGTATTTAGGCGGATGTACCTTCTTTTTATAGGTTCGTTTGATTGATTTTATTTATTTATATGGTAACTTCAAATAGAGGCGGGAGTTTATAATTTGTTTTATTTTAGTGCAGTTGTTCTTGATGTGTAAGCAAGACCCGAAGCTGAACTTGTTTAAGATTGATGAGGATGAGACACACGCGTTTAAACAGAAACGATAGGTCAATGTACAATCACCTTCTTAAATAGACATTATGGCATGTTTTAGTTCAACTAGGCAGTTAGCTGTAAATATGTTTGCCTTTATATCCTAATATCAGTAGTAATAAAACCAAAAAAACGATTAATAAAAAGAAATGTAGGCATACCTAGACATCTAAATTGTCCAAATTGAGAATTTCCGTAGGGAGTTTAGCTGTATATATGTCTGCCTTTATTTCCTAATACAATATTAGGATATAAATGCAAACATATATACACCTAAACTCCCTACGGAAATTCTCAATTTGGACAATCTAGATGTCTAGGTATTCTTACATTTCTTTTTATTAATCCTTTTTTTTGTTTTAGTACTAATTATATTAGGATATAAAGTCAAACATATATACAACTAAACTGCATAGTTGAACTATAACAAGCCAAAATGTCTACATTAAAGAAGGTGATTTTACAGTAACATGCCATTCCAGTTTAAACGCGTGTGTCTCATCCTCATCAATCTTAAATAAGTTCAGCTTCGGATCTTACTTCCACATCACGAACAACTACATTAAAATAAAACATATTATAAACTCCCGCCTATATTTGAAGTCTACCATATAAATCAATAAAAGAAATCAAACTAACCTACAAAAAGAAGGTACATCCGCCTAAATACCTTAGACTTGTTTTTCCCTGTCCCATCACACCTGCCACTTATCAGAGAAGATATAGCCAAGGTTGGCCAATGTTGTTCCTTGAGAGCCTTTGCATTCTTCACATGTTCAACCATTTTCACTAGAAGAAAACTAAGCCTTACGGGCAAGAGAATGTAATTCATTACAAGAAATGCAAATGCCTTATTAATAGTATTTGCATCCTCTTGTACATCCTTGAGCACACCTTTGATCTTCATCGGGCAAATACTACCTTTGATCTTTGTCGGACAAATCCCATCATTATTAACCATTCCGTTACGGGAGCAAAATTTATCTTTGAAGCATCTATTTAAGTTATGGAAGTATCATCTACATCTTGGTTTAAAACAGGGTCCATGTCATATATTTTCATAAGAGTTAAGAAGCATTCCTTCGTAACATTTAGGACTTCCTCCTTCCCGTTAGACCATAATCTCAAATTCATGTCATTGTCAATAGAGAGTGATAAAACAAGGCATACTTTATCCAACTAAAACTTTTTGTTCTCAAGCTTTAATAAATGAACAATTGGATTGCCCCTCAACTTACTCTTATTTTGTTGGGGTATCTCCTTTTCAAATTTATCAAAATGATTCACATCACACATTACACAATACTTTGTATGCTTGTCCGCTTCTGCCTCGTCTGCATAATTCATTTTTTATGTCTCAGGCAGCTTTGTATACTCCTCCGCCACCACATCAGAACGCCTATTATTCCCCATCTTTTTCCTAAGTAACATCATTTTAGCTTGTTAAAAATAAGCAATTCTTCCTAATTTTCCTTTTACAGAAACTATATAATCCAAAATCAAAGAAACAGACACTCACTGATAATTGTTAAATTTATTATCACTACGATTAAATTGCTCCAAAATCTCGATTTCGTGTTGGGCTTCCATGTTGTGGCTAGAGGTCCCATCGGATTGCGTGCTGGAGTACTCCATGACTTGCCTATAAAATAACTAAAAAATAACATGATGGTATATTAATTATCAAAATGCACAAAGTTGTAGCAAACTTATAGTTAATTTCAATTTGTTTTTCTCAATTTAGTGTACCTGATAACGCCTCATTTATACATGTTTGTAATGATGCATTTGTCCTTGTTTTCTATATAAATAAATAAATTATGTGGTGAATTGTAACTAATAATGAGTATTGTTTTGATTGTAGTAAAGGAATGAAAATATGAAGAAAAGAAATGAAGAAATAAAAAAATGACTAAAAAATAAATTATGCTGAAAAAGAGCCAAAGTACGGCGCACAACTAAAAAGTGCAGCGCACATTCAATGTACTATGATTTTGGAGAACTATTCAAAGTGCGACACACAAAAGGAAAAGCGCAGAGCACATTTACAACTCAGAAGTGCGACTCACATTTGAGAAAGTGCGGCGCACATTTTGCTATAGTTACACATATTAAGTGCCATTATGCATGGAAATTATGGGGAGAACTCTTGGGTTGCTCCATGATGACGTATAGTCCCCAGCCGGGTCATGAACCCGACCCACGGGTACTACCCGTATCCGGCCCATCACGCATGGGTGGGAATAATGTTATTTGAGCTTATGGGCTTGGATGAACAGTAACCGCACACATGTGTACGGCCCATGGCCTTGCATGCCCGGTGCAGGGTTAGACAGAATCATACTCCTACTATGATTAGGATTTATCCCAAAGTAGAGGATATTCACTCACCATAATTAGAAGATAACAATCAATCTAAATCTGTTAGTTATCCTTTCCTTGGGGCCGAAGCATCAGTGACAGCCCATTAGGGTTTCACTACCTATATAAGGAACCCCCAAGGGTTCCACAAAGGTATTACATTCTACACACTCACATCTCATCCGATTCCTATAACCCTAATAGATTACTTACTCTCACGCTGGAGTCTAATCGTGGGAAACATTCCCACGGTAAGCCTAGCGTGTTGTTTTAGTGTGCAGGATCCCAACCAGATAATTCACTTGGTGCAGGAGCCGGAGTCCAGCCAACCCGAATTAAGCCTAATTCGGGTCTAGCAAGGATCACCCAACTTTTGTATCAACAAGTTGGCGCCATCCCTGGGACCATTACACTAAGCTAGAGCAAAATCTCATCTTTATTTCTCAATGACAAAGGGGCATCCGCAAGGAAACCCCAGGAACACAAATCCCGGGAATCAGAAGTCCTCAGGAGAAGGGATACTCATTCCCAATCGATCCCCTAGCAAACAAACTAGCGGACAGAACAACCGAAGTGGTCTTCAGTCCATGGGTATGACAAGCACGTTCTCTGCAACTCCACCACCTACTTCGACCTTGGATAACCCTGATCCAGGGAGTGCGCCCAACCCCCCTAACAAGGAGCCGCACAGACCCTCGACCGAGGAAGAAGCAGAGGTCGAACCACTCAGTGAGGAAGATCTCACTCGAGTTCTCACGCAGAACTTCGAGAGGATCGTCCCATGAATCGCATCAAGGCTGAACCTAGGGAGGGACCTCCAATCTAGGCTCAACTTTGGCAACGCTGGACCAGGCACCTCTTCTCAAACTCAAAAGAAGCAAAGGACACGACCTCAGGAGCAGAACCTCTTTGAGGAGACTCCCCAACCGAGGAATGTGTTTGAACGCATAGGGGATCGTATCATGCAGGAACTACTGCAATCCCATGAGGAGGGAGAGAGGTCTGACGATTCGCCCGAACGGCCAGATCTGGAGCTAACCAGAACTAATCGCCATACAAGCGTATGGGACAGGATGAATACCGGGAGGAAGGCTCCCAGCTCTTCTCACAAGAGTGAGCCTCAGCCAAAGAATGGGGCACCGCCCCGTTCTCCCGGTCCATCAGGAGAGGATTCGGATGACCATCCACTTAAGCGTCGTCGGCCCAAGCGTACTCCTCCACTGCCACCAAACAATGAAGAGTACTATGGCGCCCCTTATTATCGCGAGACGGAAGCATAGGATCTTTCCCGACCATGGTGCGATCCTAGTCTCACCCGCCCATGGGCTGATCCCAGGGAAGATCCTTTTACCCTCCGCATAAGGAATTATTCCGAGGATACAAAACGCCGTATGCCGGCGTGCGTCAAGATTTATGATGGGACTGGTGATCCGGATGATCACTTAAAGATATTTGACAACCAGGCGAAAATCGAGCGATGGCCCATGCCTATATGGTGCCAGATGTTCAATTCAACCTTGATCACAATGCTCGTGATTGGTTTGAGGGACTTCCACCCCGAAGCATCGATAGCTTCACTAAACTGCGTACCGCGTTCAAGAACAATGATACTCAGAGGAAGAAGTATAATAGGGACCCGGTCTCGTTGGCAATCGTCAAGCAACGGCCTGGGGAATCTACGGAAGCCTTTACCGAACACTTCAATGACGAGTGCACACGCACAAAGACAATGTCGGAGCTCTTAAAAATTTCTGATTATATGCACGCCTTAAATAACAGGGAATTAATTAGGCGCCTCAATGACAAGCGTCCGAAAAGGTATGATTACCTCATGGAAAGGGTCAGGAATTTTATAGAAACTAGAAACCGCGGTGGCCGCGGCCAATCCTACAAAGGGGAGCAGCTTTCGATCAAACGACCAGTCTAGAAGACAGTCGGGTGATCGAAACAACCAAAGCAGTGGAAGGAGCTCGGACTACAAGAGCCAAAACAAAGGAGGGAGGTCGAAGGACAAGTTTACCCCTCTAAAGATGTCCTACCGGAAGATCTTGCTGACAGAAGGGGCCAACTTCCCGAGACCTCCCCCGATGACGACTCCGCTGGACCGTCGTCAAGGAAATCGCTTTTGCGAATTCCACAACGACAAGGTCCACGGCACGGAGGAATGTATCTAGCTCAAGAAGCATATCGAGTCACTGATCAAGTCAGGAAAACTCAAGCATTTGGTCAAGGATTGGAAGGATGGAAAGGACAACAAGAAGTATGATAAGAAAGATCCCCAAAAAGACAAACCTTTGACCATATACATGATCCAATCCAGTCAGCGCCGCACAAGGCAAAATGTTAGCCAAAATTTTTCACGCGGCAGAGAAATCTCATTCCCTCCCATCACGGCAAGTGATGTGGCCGATGCACCTCTCACGATTGAGGTAAGTATTGGATCGCAAAATGTCCGCCGCATGTATGTGGATGGAGGGTCATCAGCAGAAGTACTATATGAACATTGCTTCATACAGTTACGACTAGAAATAAGAAGCCAATTAGTACCGGCCACGTCACCGCTCATCGGCTTTAGTGGAGACACCATCAGGCCAATAAGACAACTACGTCTGCTTGTGACCATTAGGAATGAAGAGCATTCCACCACGACGTGGATGAATTTCATGGTGATACGCTCACACTCTCCATACAATGGGATCATAGGCAGACCAAGTATCCTGGCCATACGAGCAGTACCCTCCACAATTCATGGAATGATCAAATTCCCTGTGGAAGGAGGAATTGTCACTATCTATAACATAATCATACCAGCATCTGAGTGACATGCCGTGGCAATGCCAGTACCACCTGTTCCCCCCAAGGATGGATCCCCACCTCTCAATTGGAAGGTAGCAATCCACCCTGATTATCCGGAACAAGAGGTGTCCATAGGGGGGACACTCTCGGATAGCGGCAAGAGGGCCATGTGCTCTCTCCTAAAAGCAAACTTAGATGTATTCGCATGGGAGCCCAAGCATATGACGGGCGTGCCGTGAGCGATAGTAGAGAATAAGCTACAAATCCGCCAGGGATATCCTCCAGTTAAGCAAAAGAAGCGCGATCAGGCACCTGAACGCAACCAAGTAATATTGGAGGAAGTATAGAAATTGGTGGATGCAGGTATTATGCGCGAAGTATACTACCACGAGTGGTTATCTAATCCGGTCATGGTTAAGAAGCATGATGGGAGCTGGCGCATGTGCGTGGACTTCACAGATCTGAACAAAGCCTGTCCGCAGGACTGCTATCCGTTACCGGAGATTGATTGGAAGGTGGAATCCCTATGTGGATATCCCTTTAAGTGCTTCTTAGATGCATATAAAGGATACCACAAGATCCAGATGGCGGAAGAGGACGTAGAGAAGACAACGTTACATACTAGTCAAGGCGTATACTATTATACAAAAATGCCATTCGGACTAAAGAACGCCGGGGCAACATATCAGTGGCTTGTTGACAAAGCCTTCGACTCACAGATAGGCCGCAACCTGGAGGTCTATGTTGATGATTTAGTCATCAAAAGTCATACGGAGGATGCACTTCTCCGAGACGTCCAAGAGACGTTTGACACATTGAGGAGGATTAATATGAAACTAAATCCAAAGAAATGCACATTTGGGGCAACCCAAGGAATGTTCCTTGGATATATGATTGATCCAATTGGCATCAAGCCTTGCCCGGACAAGAAGGACGCAGTAATACAGTTACCATCCCCTCAAACACGGAAAGAGGTGCAATCCTTAAATGGGAAGTTGGCCGGGCTAAACAGGTTCTTATCAAAGTCCGTGGAGAAGTCACTCC
This sequence comes from Glebionis coronaria, assembly GCA_025667525.1. Taxonomy (NCBI): domain Eukaryota; kingdom Viridiplantae; phylum Streptophyta; class Magnoliopsida; order Asterales; family Asteraceae; genus Glebionis; species Glebionis coronaria. The sequence goes on along the minus strand of CM046879.1, from coordinate 3,161,833 downwards.
CCCTATTCAAAACACTCAAGAAGTACATTAAGAAGGGAGACTTCCGGTGGACAAAGGAAGCTGAGGAAGCCTTTGGTCAACTCAAGCAACACCTTGCATCTCTCCCCATGCTAGTGGCTCCCCGGCCCAAGGAGGAGCTCATCATGTATCTGTCAGCCACACATGGAGCAATAAGTGCGGTACTCATGACGGATAGGGACACAGTCCAAACTCCGGTCTATTTTATAAGTAGAACACTACAAGGGCCGGAGTTGAATTATTCTTCCATGGAAAAATTGGTTTTGGCATTGGTGTTTGCTATGAAACGGGGGCGCCGATACTTTCAGGCGCACCCGATTATAGTTGTTACTGACCAACCAATAAAACAAGTCATCTCTAGACCAGATGTGGCCGGTAGGCTACAAAAGTGGAGCATTCTATTGGGAGAACATAACATATCTTATAGACCAAGGACGGCTGTTAATAAGTGTGTAAACACTTATCCTTTTGCCACTAAAATCAAGGAAAAACAAGACCTAATCATGTGTTTTATGTCATAAAAGTCGGAATTACGCGTGGTTTTGTGTTTTTGTGTTTAAATAGGTACAAATGATCAAAAGGAAAGAAAACACGGGATTTCAAGGACAAATGTTGAAGAAAAGTCCAAAAAGAGACGAAGACAAAGTCAAACGATCAAAAGTGTGCCGAAGATCACGAAAACCGACAAAGTCAACATAAATTTGAAGAAATGATCAAGGAAGCCGATTTCGAGCTCGTCTTTAGCATAATTAACCTTTTATGGATTTAACGGGCTTGAGGGTCCCACATTCGGTTCAATGGGCTCCAAAGCCTATTTGAAAGATTAAAACTGCTTGATAAAAAGGTTAAAGCCCATATGGCCCAAAAACAAATGAAGACGGATTGAATTGTTTAGTAACTTGGGCTAAAAGCCCATTAGCAAAAAATAAGGGACGGAAGAAAGAGGCCTTGGTAAAATTTGGCTAGTTACTTTACCCATTTCATGTGTTATTTACTCCACAACCATACACATTCAACCCTCCCACACGTTTGTTTTATAAAACGTATTCCCATTATTCCCAGTCAACCAAACAAATGCCTCAGTCAAACCTTGAAACGTGTAACCCCCTTACACCTACCCACCCCACGTGTCAATTTTCACCCACTAAATTAATGAAACGAAAATTTACCCACCTCCCATATTTTTTTCGATACACACAATGCAATATTTTTCACCCACATCCATCCCTCTCTCTCTCAAACAGACGCACCACCATAGTTTTACCCATCAAACCCTAATTACCAAGCTAAAATAATTAACCACAAATAAGGGGCTTTTACCCTTATTGTTTAATTCACACAAACACAAATAAATCCCCATGATTTTCGCAAGCATCCACCATGTGGTCCTCAATCCAACTCCAACGTGGCTCTTTTCTTGCGTGTGATTGGCTTAAACAAACACAACAAACACACCAATATCCAGCTTGGCAATCCGAGGCTCATGGATAAATTTCAGCCGCTAGATCGAGAGAGAGAAGAAAAGTGATGGATTATGCGGCCAAGATTGGATGCTTAAGGTTGAAGCTATGAAAAGGGTTTGAGGGTTTTCCCTATAAAAACCCCCATTTTCACATGTAATAGGCAGCACTTTTCTTTATTTTTATTTTCAGTAATTAGATTTAGATTTAATCTTGAATTTTAAAATTTCCAGTAATTGTAATCTTTATATTTATTAATGAAAAATTAGTTTTATCAATTTCATCTCCATTTTTTTATTTACTGTCGAAGTTCTATTTCATCTTTAATATCTTCTTTTTATATTACTGTTGGTTCATTAATCGGTTATAAAAAAAAATACAAAAAAAATAAAGAAAGTGAATATTAATTTCCCCACTGGGAGATTAAAAAAAAGTACTACTGTTTGGGAAAATTAATTCTGTCCGAGAGCTTTTCTGGGTTTGATTGATTGGGTTGGGATCGAGATGATGAAGTTGGTGTTGATGCGGTTTTGTTAAGACGGCTCAGCACCGCGTCTTCGTCACAACGGTTTCTCCACAAGGTGCTTATTCTCTCCTTTATTTTCTAAGTTTAGTTTAAGTTTGAGTTTATAATTTGCTTGTAAGTTTTAAGTTTAATCTGCTTTAGATTTATTTAAATTGTTTGCTTGTCCTGTTTTAGATCTGTTTTTTTAGTGCTTATTAGTTTCGTTTTAATTATCTGATTAAGGTTTGTTTAAAAAGTTTCTATTATTTTTGGTAATAGTTTTTAAAGTTTTCGGTATAAAAAGTCTTTTTGGTTTATTTTGTGTTTTAGATCTGCTTAATGTTCTGCTTTTGCTTAATTTGTTATTTGTTTGAATTGATTAATCAGTTTTAGTTTGGGTAAAGTTTGTTTGGATTATTGAATTTATCTGGTTTGGACGTCTGCTTAGATTTCGGTAGAATCTGCTTATTTTTTTTAGTCTGCCTATTTGGATTCTTATTTGCTTAGTGTAGGTTTTATGTGCTTATTCTAGTAGCTTATTTAGTTTTCTGCTTATTCAGTTATAGCATATTTGCTTAATTGGTGCTCAATTGGTATTTGGTTTGCACTTATTACTGTCAACTTACAGATCCCTTTGATCTGTGAGATTGTAATTTCAAAAAGAAAAATAATAACAAAACTTCCGTCCATCCAGGGTCTCGAACCCTGGACCTCTCGTCTACTAGCCACACACCCTTACCACTAGAACTAGGACCCTATTTGTGTATTGAATTGCTTCATTTATTTAATATAGGTTGTTTACTACTGTTAGTTTATGTTAAATAGTTTAAATACACATTAAGTTTATTTTAATTAAAAAGTTTTATTTAAAGTTTTACTTAATTCAGTTTTTTTATTAAATATAAAAAGGATAAAAAAAATATTTTAATTTTAGTTTATATAGATTTTAAAATTAGTTTCATTTAATATAGTTTTAAAATAGATTTTAATTAAAAGTTTTTCTCTAGTCTTATTAAAATTAGATTTAAATAGTTTTTATTTAAGTTTTAAATAGTTTTATAATTTTAATTAGTTTAAATTAATTTCAACTTAGATTTAAGTTTTATTTTAAAATTAGTTTTATTTAAATTGCTTTAATAGTCTTTAATATTAAATAGTTTTAATTTATTTTAAAAATACAAAAAGTTATATTGTTACCAAAAACAAAGTTAGTCGAAACGTTAATTGGAAATCAATTCGAGTCGAGTCGAGGAACGATAATAGATATAAAAAAAGGATTGCAAAACCCTAGTTTCAAATGATGCCGTTGCCGCTTCGCTCGTACGATTGACGATTTTTCGTGAAGACGTTTGGATTTTGGGATCCGTTCACTTTGAACGTTACGTTTCTTGCAACAAAATCAAAAATCCAAAAAAATCAAAAACTTAAAAATACAAAAAATAATTAAAAAATCATAAAAGCAATTTCTTTCCTAAGAATTGCACCAAAAAATTAAAAAAATACAAAAGTAATACTTTTTCCTAAAAGTATTACACCAAAAATATTACGTATTAGTGTTAATTTTTATTTTGATTTCTTTCGTTTTTCTTGTGAATATATATTTTTCTAAAAAATACAAAAAGATTTTTCTTGTACTATAGTATATTACGTAGCACAATAATTTACCTACTTATCAAATAAGCCTTAGTTGGGATTTCATCACCTAACTATTATAGTCGCATCCATAACGAAAAAAAAAGGCAAAAATAGATAAATACTAGTAAGACGTTTGAACTCGACATATACAAACTATAAGGTGGGTATAAGGCAACGCGCTATAAAAGACCGTCTAAGGAAAAAGGTTTTTAAGTGCTTTGTGCCACCTCGTTTCCCCGCTTGCTTGTGCGTATATTGAGAGGGACGACCGATTATTGGTTTGCCAACTCAAGTAGTCCTTAAGTATATATTTTTGTAGTTTTTCATATTGCTCCTCGAGAGGGAAAATCCTTTTCCTCTCAAAGGCGACCGAGGTCACCTACCTCATTCCAAAGTTTTAATTGTATGCGCACTCACGCGCATACATACATACCGATTGGTGTACCAAACTCTTCCAATTCTTCCAAAAAGAAGAAGTAGAAGAAAAACAAAAAGACCGTCATTCAAGCCGATCCCGAGAATCGAGCTTTCGACAATACGATGGCAACGGATAATCGAACAATGATTGAGATTCTTCAATCTCACGTTGAAGGAAACGATGACGCGATTGTGGTGCCGGATATTGGAGCTAATCATTTTGAACTTAAATCGGATTTTATTCAAATGGTTTCCGCTACACCATTTTTAGGCCGTACTAATGATGACCCACACGCTCATATCAAACGATTCATCCAATTAGCAAATACCGTCAAATATAATGGGGTGCCACAAGAGGCCGTTCGCCTTCAACTCTTTCCTTTTCCCTCGAGGGACAAGCCCGGATTTGGCTTGATAAGGAACCACCCCAAAGTATCACGACATGGATTGACTTAGAAACCAAGTTCATAAACTACTTTTTCCCACCATCACGGACCACCTCTTTAAGGAATGAAATAATCACCTTTGAGCAACAATATGGGGAGACGTTTAGTGAGTCTTGGGATCGATTTAAATAGCTTTTGATGCCCACAACACGGTTTCACCAAAATACATCAAATTAATACTTTTTACAATGGTTTAACTCTAAATGACCAAGACTCACTTAATAGTACCACGGGGGGCAATATTCTTGTGAAAACCATGAACGAGACTTTGTCCATAATTGAAAACAAGGCTAAAGTACAAACCAAAAGTGTTAGGGCCACTATGGCGAGTGCTAGTTCTAGTGAGAGTGACAAGAGAATCGATAAACTCACTTCGCTTATTGAAACACTTGCTCTAAAAACCGATGCCTTAAATGGTCAAGTTAATGCCTTGAAAGAAAATAGTGAAACGTGTGAGACTTGTGGTGGACCACATTCATATTTCAATTGTGACAATGTTTACAATAATCAACAACAACAAGTTTGTGCTTTTAATGCTAATGAAAGGGTTCCATTTAAACCTAATGTTGATGTTTACCATTTGTCTTACAAGAGCACTAATTATTTGGCTCCCGGGTTTTGTAGCACCACAAAGACCACCCCCACCAGCCCAAAATACCCAATACCAAAGTAGGAACCAAGGTTCTTAAATGGGTAATTTTCAAGGGAATGCTAACCAAGGGAATTTTAATGGTCAAAACCAAGGGTTTCAAAATAATAATCATGGTTTTTATAATAACAACGGTTTTCAATCTCAAAATCAAGGTTTTCCTAATCAAGGGTTTAATCAAATGAACATGCAAAATCCTCAAATGGACTTGGTTCTACAAAAATTAACCGAACATGAGAAAATCCTGAAAGCAATGCAAGAATCTACTAGACAAATGCAAGAGTACAACGATAAGAGATTTTTGACTATGTTGCAAACCCTTAGACCCCAAGGTGCCTTACCATCCAATACCGAGATTAACCCTCGTTCTAATGTGAGTGCTATCAATACTCGAAGTGGAGCCACTTTAGTGGGACCTTCCATCTCTTTGCCCATAAAAGAAGAGACAAGGACCGGAGGTCATAATGAGTAATCCTACTCCCCTTCCGGTGATTCCCCCCACTACCACTCCTAGTTCTAGTACTCCATTTCTGAAAGAGCCTATTCCAACGGTTGTTCAAGAAGCGAGTCCTTCTCCTTCTCAACCTTCTAAGTCTAAGCCTAATATTCCTTATCCATATAGGTTAGGCAAGGCTAAAGTGCTCACCAAAGATGACGTTCATGACTCTAACTTTTTGAAAATGATTTCCAATGTGAATGTTAACATAAGCCTTATTGAAGCTGTAAAACCCGCATGCTTTTACCATGAATAGTACCCTTAAGATCGTACGTCCTAGATTAAAACTTACCCTATTTAGTATTGATCACACTCATGTGCTAATAATCAAGCAAGTGCATACGTGTATGACATGATAAGTATCGATTACGTACAAACTCATGATAAACAGTTAATAGATACATAATTAAATCATGATCACCATTTTAAAACACGAACTAAAATAATTACGTAAGTACTTAATTACGAGTGTATATAATATGATAAACTACATGATAAAATAAACAGAAACACTTTAAACACGAACACTTTTAACCACGAACGAACACGAAACATCGGGACACGAGAAAAGGTACGGGTACCCCATGTAGGGCCCCATACTCACGGCACACATAACAAGGTGGGCCAAGCCCATGGACTTTTAACAAGAAAAGGGGGGGGGGGGGTTATGGTAAAAACTCTTTTCATTTCTCACATTTCAAGAAATAAGCAAATAACCTAAAAAGTTTTTCTCTCCTCTTCTTGCTCTCTCTTTGTGCCACCACCCTTAAGGACCACCATAGGTGGTTGTTGGTTGATTTTGATCTTAAAAATCATTGCTATAACCGTGTTTGTTCATCCTCTTCCAAGCTACGTATTGGTATATCATTCTAAACCTTTCTTTTTAATTCTTTTTAAATCTTTGATTATTTTCATGAACATGTTATTGTTATTCTTATTAAAACATGATAATTAAACATAGATCTAACATGTTTTGGGGTAAATTAAAATCAAAGGTTGTTATATAAGAGTGTTTGTTTTTGGCCGCCTAGCATAACCAACCCGAGGGGGGGTTCGGTTTGCTTTTAGCCGCCACCACCAAGACCATTTTTGGTCTTGGTTAGTGCATGTGGGACCCACGGCAGCAAGGGGGCATAAGTACCCCGAGTTTGGCTCGGGGTACGGTGTCGAGTTCATGCCCGATTCATGGTTCGTTGGTTAAATCATGATTTATGCTACATGTTAATTTTATGAATTATGAACTTAGGATATAAAGTAATTAATAACATGAGATATTAATTAAACCATGACTTAGGTTATTTTAATTATTAATTTAGCATGATATTAATTTTAACCTAAGTATTTTATGTTATAAGTTATAATTAATTAATTATTTAAAACATGCTTATAATTAATTAATTTAGACACGACTTAGGATATGTTATTAATACATAATAATACACATTTTAACCTAAGTATTTTATTCCATTTTAATTAAAACATGTTATACTTTAATTAAAATGCTTAACCTATAGTTTAATTAAAATACATGAAATAATAATTAAACTATACACTATGTCATATGACTTAAGAAAATAAGCTTATAAACACTTAGACTTATATGTTAGCTTATGTAACCAACTTAATTCTAATTATGGAAACTTCTATTTATAGAAACTTAATTAAATAAGGCAACTAATCTATTAATGGAAACCTTCTATATATGGAAATCTATCTATTTCAGGCAGCTAATCTAATCATGGAAACCTTCTATATATGGAAACTTATTTAATTAAGGCAGCTGATCTATTTTTGGAAACTTTCTATTTTTAGAAACTAATCTATTTTAAGCAGTAAATTCTATTTTAGGAAACTTTCTATTTTTGGAAACTTTCTATTTTTGGAAACTTTCTTATTTTTGGAAACTTTCTATTTTTGGAAACTTTCTATTTTTGGTAACTTCTTCATATTGGTAACTTTCTATTTTTGGAAACTTTATATTTTTGGAAACTTTCTATTTTTGGAAACTTTCTATTTTTGGAAACCTGCTATTTTTGGAAAGTTACTTATTATTACACAGTAAGTATAATAATACATGAAATACCAGTAATACTTAATCAGATTAATCAGAATACAAGATAAACACAGTTTAAGGCTTTAAATAGTAAACCATGACTTAAAACATATAAAGTAAGCTAAGATAAGACACAAAACCCAGTACGTAATCAGTGATTCGATACTTATACACGTGTGTATTCATGTAGCGTTAGTGATCCAGAAGTAGGAGTCTTTCTTCCGTTCATTCACTGGACTTGAGGTACGGATTCCCGTCCTTTCAGTATGGACATTCTTTCCTTATTAGGATTTCCCCGTATGCAGCCAACTGTTTTCCCCAGTATTTGTTTTATTGTTTTGAACTGCTTATGTTTAATTAGCATAATCTATAGCCATATACAAGCATGACCAGTTTCACCTAGTTATGGAGGTACCATAACCATAACATTGGAGGCACCAATGTTATGACTTCCCCACGGCGGAGTGATTGCTCGTGGCGTCCCTTTCAGTTTTAGCCATATTATTATATCATGTGGGGCGTATGGGTGCATCCTAGTTACATGTTTTATTAAGTATTTCATGGTGAATGTGATGTGTGCCTTGCATCCTTCACAAGGAGTTGATCCCTCCTACCCAAACCAGTATATTAATTAGAGGCATCCCCTCTAATAAGCATGATGAGGTCACCCCTCCAAGTATTCATGCACGTGACCTTTTCATGACCTATATGGGCTATGGTATATATATGTTAAAACAGTTTTCATAAGATAAACATAAGGCTTTTCAAACTATAAAACCAGTTTTCTCAATACTTAACCAGTCTACTCAGAACTTAGTCTTCCGCTGTTATATGTTACATGCTTATCCTATTTCATGCTATGTTGTATATCCGTGCACTGAGCGTTTTGCTCAGCCGTTACTTTCCTTTCCATGTCCCAAAACGGCAGGTACCAAAGACTCGAGCATTTGGAGGACATGCATAGAATGGAAGCTGCCATAGACTTCTTCTCCTATTTCCTTCATATATTTATGCTTGTTTAGTCTTTCATTCAGTTCATTTACTTTCTTATGTTTTGGGCTTATGTTTGGGAACCGATGTTTGATTCCAGTTTTCCCTATGGTCATGTATGTTTTACTACATATTACCTTGCATGCTTTGATGACACGCCATAATTACGCGTGACATTCCATTTATCAAAATGGGGTGTTACAATTATGGTATCAGAGCCAAGGCTTCGACCTGTAGGCTCTAAAACTTGACCTGTGACTAGTGGGTAGTCACCAGGAGCTTCCTAAGTCAACGCTTGTTATTCCACGTATTGACGTTTTCAGCACCTTTTTGTTTTAACCATTACGTTTTCAGCACCTTGTTGTTTTAACCATGATGTTTTCACCAGTATCGTTTTACCAATATGGAATGAACAACCGTCATCCATATTTAGTTATGTGTCAGTGTCTATGCATGATGTTCCTAGTGAACTGTGATTATGTGAACTGAACCCCAGTAGTTCATAATTTTCACATAAAATTTTTTTCTGTTAAGTTTTGACAATGACTTTTAATTATTTATGTTTCATGCATTCATGAATTTATATCATATGTCATCTATTGCAGGAATTTTGACTAAGTAATGGTTGGTACAGGACTGGCCCTATTTAGTCGCATGTGCTTTTATCGAAACTTTTAACTTTGGGACCGACCCATAGGCGTCCCCTCGCCATGTCTTTTGTTTTGGAACCGACCCATAGGCGTTCCCTCGCACATATAAAGGTTTTATAAACTGCATTACGCATTCATGCACTGTTTTTCTTGCATAAAATTTTTCTCATGATTTAAATTGGCATAAATTTTTTTTCATGCCCCATCATAAGTTATTATGTTTTTATGTCAAGTATGACTTCATACCGTCATGGTTAACTTCAGTTTCATGCCGATTATGTTATACACTTCTTGTAATAGATGGTTTCATGTTTCCTCATGATAATTCCGTCTTCATGTTGATTATGTTTCATGCCTCTTTCGTTATTTACGTTGTCCTGCAAGACATTGTTAGATTTCTTGAATCATGCTTTCATGATAGTCATGGTTGGTTCCCATTGATCATGCTGTCAGGCAAATCATCGTTGAATTTTGTGTAACCACACTTTAGCATTTCTCTATGCAACCAGAATGATGTCTATGCTAATACTGCCAGGTTATCATGATGGTTTTCCTAACCGTTTAGCCGGTTTACTTTCCTTAAATCATGACAAATGATCGAGCCCATACCGATCATTTCATGTGCATTCCATGTGTACTCCACGTACCGTATTTCATGTGTATTACGTGTACCTTAATCCATCTGTATTCCACTTGCAATACTTCACGAGTATTCGCTAGTCGATTCTAAATCATCTCAGGCGTATGTTCACTTGCTATAAACCGTGTTTGTTCATCCTCTTTCTCAAAGATCCTGACCAACGGATTATTCTAAAATTGTTCCTTACACTCCAGAAGAACCTTCAAGGAGAAGGATGGTACCATGAGATTATGTGTCGACTACCGTCGACTTAAACAAATCACCATTCATGACCGTTATTCTCCTCCACATATTGACAACATGTCCAATAAACCGTATGGTGTTAATCACTTTTCCAAGATCGAACTCACGATCATGCTGCTAACAGTGATGAGTGAAAAAGCAGGACATGTCCATGACTGCTATTCGTACACGACTCGGTCATGCTAGATTTATGATTTTGAATTAGTCTCATCAAAGCTCCAACCGCATTATGGACTTAATAAATTGAGTTTCCATGAACTCCTAAACAAATTCATCAGCATTTTCATTGAGGATAACCTGATTTCATATAAAGCCTAGAGAAGAACAGGAAGACCATATCTACACTATGTTGCAAATTCTTGACAAGAGAAATTTTACCCTAGAAAATTTTCCAATATCAATTCTGTTTCATTACAGTGACACGCTGAATCACATGGGTTTCTATGGTTAATCTTACCATGACTCAGCTTATGCGTAAAGGAGAGAACCCTACTCTACATTAGGTGTTCTAGAAAATTATACGCTAGGAGAAGTCTAGATTCAGAGACTCAGAGTTTCGCAAACTCCTAGGTATCAAGTTCGACGAAGCAAGATACAGTTACGTTCATATCTAGGTACCTGACATACCAACAGGTTAAGATAGGACACCAACAAACTGGGATGTTTTCATCATATGAAATTGTGAATCGAAAATGCGACAAGATCTCCATGGATTTTAGTTACCAGATTTCAGCAAACTCAGAAGAAGCATGATGCTATCTGGGTTATTTTCAACGGTTTGATCAAGTCTGCAGAATCCTTACATCCGTACGGATTTCAGAACCAACAGATTGAACGAACATGTTCCAGCCAAGGCTCATCCGATCACTTGGCAATCCCTCAGCTATCGGGTCAGACAAAGATTCGTAATTGTACTCCTAACTTACTTCACGTCTTCATTCTAATTCCACGACTTGCTTTCGCGCTCACGTTCATGACACTATTCACGTTCATGATCGTATTTTGGCTTACGATTTTACGTTCATTTCTTTCCTCATTCTGGGAAGTTTGCAAGAACTTGTGAGACCAGACCCAAGTTTAGTATAACTCTCCATCATCAGATAGACGTTTCATGTCATATTCCACGTCTCACCTTGTAGCGTTTGGCGTTACCGCCATTATATTCTATGATCACGATATGTCTCGCATGTCATGTTCATTCCACGTTCCTCATATCATGATCAAAATAGGTTACACATATCATGGATCATGATATGTTTACTCATACTACACTCGCCATATCTCCACGTAGCACGTTCTAAATTTTTCACGTATCACGTTCAAAATTTTTCACGTACTACGTTTCTTTATGTCTCGCGCATCGTTTCTAATTATCAGTTAAGTCAGATTGTCTTGCATCGTAACGTTTCAGTTACCCTTGCACGTTAACTCTTATTTTCCACGATCGAATTTAGGGGATCTACCTTCCGTTGATAACCAAGAATTTCTTCTTATTCCAATTCAAGGTCAGGAGGACCAAGATTTATCATTAGTGTCAGGATCTTCTGAAGGAACCGTTCCAAGAGGGAGGGCACTTGGAAACGGACAAGTTCATCCGGACTTCTTATCCATTTTTTCTCTTATCGATTTGATACGTCCTTTCAGTCACGTCACGTTCCTTGTCTTTTCAAGACATGTCACGTTCCACGTTCCCTTCTACCATGTCACCTTCTTTTCCGTTATTTTGCATACCTTTCCAGTTTGATTCGGGTATGTTTCGCTTCCAGTTACTTTATCTATAATTCGGGGACGAATTATTCTTTTTAGGGGGGAAGAATTGTAAAACCCGCATGCTTTTACCATGAATAGTACCCTTAAGATCGTACGTCCTAGATTAAAACTTACCCTATTTAGTATTGATCACACTCATGTGCTAATAATCAAGCAAGTGCATACGTGTATGACATGATAAGTATCGATTACGTACAAACTCATGATAAACAGTTAATAGATACTTCACGTGAACATAATTAAATCATGATCACCATTTTAAAACACGAACTAAAATAATTACGTAAGTACTTAATTACGAGTGTATATAATATGATAAACTACATGATAAAATAAACAGAAACACTTTAAACACGAACACGTTTAACCACGAACGAACATGAAACATCGGGACACGAGAAAAGGTACGGGTACCCCATGTGGGGCCCCATACTCACGACACACATAACAAGGTGGGCCAAGCCCATGGACTTTTAACAAGAAAAGGGGGGGGGGGGGGGGGGGGGGGTTATGGTAAAAACTCTTTTCATTTCTCACATTTCAAGAAATAAGCAAATAACCTAAAAAGTTTTTCTCTCCTCTTCTTGCTCTCTCTTTGTGCCGCCACCCTTAAGGACCACCATAGGTGGTTGTTGGTTGATTTTGATCTTAAAAATCATTGCTATAACCGTGTTTGTTCATCCTCTTCCAAGCTACGTATTGGTATATCATTCTAAACCTTTCTTTTTAATTCTTTTTAAATCTTTGATTATTTTCATGAACATGTTATTGTTATTCTTATTAAAACATGATAATTAAACATAGATCTAACATGTTTTGGGGTAAATTAAAATCAAAGGTTGTTATATAAGGGTGTTTGTTTTTGGCCGCCTAGCATAACCAACCCGAGGGGGGGTTCGGTTTGCTTTTAGCCGCCACCACCAAGACCATTTTTGGTCTTGGTTGGTGCATGTGGGACCCACGGCAGCAAGGGGGCACAAGTACCCCGAGTTTGGCTCGGGGTACGGTGTCGAGTTCATGCCCGATTCATGGTTCGTTGGTTGAATCATGATTTATGCTACATGTTAATTTTATGAATTATGAACTTAGGATATAAAGTAATTAATAACATGAGATATTAATTAAACCATGACTTAGGTTATTTTAATTATTAATTTAGCATGATATTAATTTTAACCTAAGTATTTTATGTTATAAGTTATAATTAATTAATTATTTAAAACATGCTTATAATTAATTAATTTAGACACGACTTAGGTTATGTTATTAATACATAATAATACACATTTTAACCTAAGTATTTTATTCCATTTTAATTAAAACATGTTATACTTTAATTAAAATGCTTAACCTATAGTTTAATTAAAATACATGAAATAATAATTAAACTATACACTATGTCATATGACTTAAGAAAATAAGCTTATAAACACTTAGACTTATATGTTAGCTTATGTAACCAACTTAATTCTAATTATGGAAACTTCTATTTATAGAAACTTAATTAAATAAGGCAACTAATCTATTAATGGAAACCTTCTATATATGGAAATCTATCTATTTCAGGCAGCTAATTTAATCATGGAAACCTTCTATATATGGAAACTTATTTAATTAAGGCAGCTGATCTATTTTTGGAAACTTTCTATTTTTAGAAACTAATCTATTTTAAGCAGTAAATTCTATTTTAGGAAACATTCTATTTTTGGAAACTTTCTATTTTTTGGAAACTTTCTATTTTTGGAAACTTTCTATTTTTGGTAACTTCCTATTTTTGGTAACTTTCTATTTTTGAAAACTTTCTATTTTTGGAAACTTTCTATTTTTGGAAACCTGCTATTTTTGGAAAGTTACTTATTATTACACAGTAAGTATAATAATACATGAAATACCAGTAATACTTAATCAGATTAATCAGAATACAAGATAAACACAGTTTAAGGCTTTAAACAGTAAACCATGACTTAAAACATATAAAGTAAGCTAAGATAAGACACAAAACCCAGTACGTAATCAGTGATTCGATACTTATACACGTGTGTATTCATGTAGCGTTAGTGATCCAGAAGTAGGAGTCTTTCTTCCGTTCATTCACTGGACTTGAGGTACGGATTCCCGTCCTTTCAGTATGGACATTCTTTCCTTATTAGGATTTCCCCGTATACAGCCAACTGTTTTCCCCAGTATTTGTTTTATTGTTTTGAACTGCTTATGTTTAATTAGCATAATCTATAGCCATATACAAGCATGACCAGTTTCACCTAGTTATGGAGGTACCATAACCATCACATTGGAGGCACCAATGTTATGACTTCCCCACGGCGGAGTGATTGCTCGTGGCGTCCCTTTCAGTTTTGGCCATATTATTATATCATGTGAGGCGTATGGGTGCATCCTAGTTACATGTTTTATTCAGTATTTCATGGTGAATGTGGTGTGTGCCTTGCATCCTTCACAAGGAGTTGATCCCTCCTACCCAAACCAGTATATTAATTAGAGGCATCCCCTCTAATCAGCATGATGAGGTCACCCCTCCAAGTATTCATGCACGTGACCTTTTCATGACCTATATGGGCTATTGTATATATATGTTAAAACAGTTTTCATAAGATAAACATAAGGCTTTTCAAACTATAAAACCAGTTTTCTCAATACTTAACCAGTCTACTCAGAACTTAGTCTTCCGCTGTTATATGTTACATGCTTATCCTATTTCATGCTATGTTGTATATCCGTGCACTAAGCGTTTTGCTCAGCCGTTACTTTCCTTTTCATGTCCCAAAACGGCAGGTACCCAAGACTCGAGCATTTGGAGGACATGCATAGGATGGAAGCTGCCATAGACTTCTTCTCCTGTTTCCTTCATATATTTATGCTTGTTTAGTCTTTCATTCAGTTCATTTACTTTCTTATGTTTTGGGCTTATGTTTGGGAACCGATGTTTGATTCCGGTTTTCCCTATGGTCATGTATCTTTTACTACATATTACCCTGCATGCTTTGATGACACGCCATAATTACGTGTGACATTCCATTGGGGTGTTACAGAAGCACTTGCTCAAATGCCAAAATTTGTCAAAATGTTTAAATTATTTGCTTAATAAGAAAGAAAAAATGGTTGAGCTCGTGAACACTCTTTTAAATGAGAATTGTTCCGCGGTTCTTCTCAAATAGCTTCCCGAAAAGCTAGGAGATCCCGGACGATTCGTGTTACCTTACTCGTTTCCTCAAATCAATGATTGTATGGCTTTAGCGGATCTCGGCGCTAGCATCAATCTTATGCCACTTTTGGTTTGGAAACAATTGTCCTTACCCGACCTTGTACCGACTCGTATGACTTTAGAGTTAGCTAATCGAACTCTCCCATACCCCGTTGGTATTGCCGAAGACGTTTTTGTTCGAGTTGGTACATTCACTTTTCCCGTGGACTTTGTCGTCGTCGACTATGAGATGGATCCTCGTATTCCGTTAATACTTAGTAGACCATTCTTACGATCCGGAAGAGCCTTAGTTGATGTGGCCGAAGGGGAGTTAATTCTTAGGGTTCGGGATGAACAACAAGTTTTTAAAATGGGAATAATCACAACAAAATCAAATGGAAAAGAGTCGGTCAATATGATTGATGTTCTTAATTACGATAATGAAGAGATTTTTATTAATCCCTTTGGAATTGAAAAGTCTACTCAAAATGATTTTGTGATAAACTCAACCCTTCCCTTAGAGCCTTAATTTCTTGAAACTCCTATTTATGACACCGATAGTGATGATACTTCTTCAAGTGATCACACTATCTTCGGCTTAGATAACTCGACTTTTGACCCACCCACTTTTGACCCACCCATTTATGATCAACCAATCTTTGATACCTACGATGATGACACTTCTTTAAGTGATCTCATCAACTTTGATGACCCACTCCATGATCTTAATGCACCTCATATCTCGATGAGTGATTCTTCCATGGAGACTCCTTTTGACTTCTATACTCCATTTTTAGAAGTCATGAATTATGAGGAGGATCCTCAACTCTTAGAGATCTTAGCTATTCTAGAGGTTATTCCATTTACGGAGGATTTAGATATCTTTCTAAATACCTATTTTCCTTATGAGGAAGATTTTTCCTATGACTCCGACGATACTTATGTTTTCACATCAAGTTTGGAAGAGGATGACCTTCCCACTTTGGATTTTGATGATATTTTGAGCTTAAATGTCACTACCTCTTGCTATTTTCCCATTAAGGAATCGGTGTTTGATCCCGGAATAGAGACTTTTGTGCTTTCATTGCCATACCACCTTATCTTTCATTGTAAGAGACTTTTGCCTAAGGATAACCCACTTTTCTATGACTTGCGTACCACCTCGGGGTTTATTTCCTTTTGTGATGGAAATTATGTGTTTGACCCGGGTGGATTTTCATGGGGTATGCCTTATATGACTTTGTTTCACCTTTATCATGGAGAGATTTTCCTCTCTTGGAAATCTCGGTTGTTCCATGATTTTCCCATTTGAATGATGACATTCGGGAATTCGAGTCGAGCTAGCGACTCGTGATGAAAAATCAAGCATCGTTTAACTAGGTTAGATTTTTACCCTTTTCCACCCTTTTTACCTTTCACCCATTTTTACCAATAAGTGTAGGGGGGAGCCATGTAGGTTGTTTGTGTTGTGATGTTGTGTGCAGGGACATGTGCTTAATGATCCACTTTTGGTACTTTTGATGAGACCCGTGTTCCTGTGTTTCCCGTGTACCCGGTTCCTTCGATAAGTTTTTGCTATTGTGATTCAATATTGTATATAAATAAAACGAATAAATGTAATCACTTTAGTTGTCCTTTCCTTAGCTCGATTTTAAACAACGTACTCAATGTCCTAAGTGTAGGGGAATTTATTCTCCCACATGCTTAAACATTGAGGCCAATGTTTATATTAAGTGTAGGGGGGATTTCTATCGAAAGTTTAGTGGACTTTTCCATTAATTCGACCCCATTTAACCGGAAAATTTTTAAAATTTTCAACGTTTTTCAAATTTTTGATCTATTTTGGCTCAGTAGTATTTTTATTTATTTTCTTTCCTTTTATCATCGCATCTTATATTTTTCATTTCAAGAATAAAGTCAAAAAATAAATAAATAAATAAAATGGTTTTAACAAATTTAGATATCTTTGATATATTAGGCCCGTCGTGAATATTTTGACTCAACCCGAGTTTACTTATCCAAGTTTACTCTACCTAGTATCCTTAACCATATGGACCTTAATTGGTTTCTTAGGCTAAGCATCCACGAGTCTCATTCCTTGAGATTTTAAATTGTGGAGAACGAGAGATGATAGAGTTAATTATAAGTTTGGTATTCTTTCGTTAACTTATGTGAGTTAGTTATGATGTTTTTCTCCCATCGCTTGTTAATAAATATATTTGCAATAAATAAGGTTGTACGATTTGAAAAGTTAATTAGCTTCTAGCACAAGATCGTTTAAAAGTTGCTCGGTATTAATTAGAGTTCATAGCCAAGGCATAACTTATTGAAGCGGGACGCGAATATTGGCTTATCCAAAAAGGCCCTAACAAGGCATGAGGATACCCGAGTCCAAAAAGGCCCTCACAAGGCATGAGGATTCACTTTTTGCTAAAGATCCTAAGAGATTGTGAAGATCATTAATCCAAATCAATATGATGGATCAAGACACACGACGAGAAGCAATTACTCCCCTAAAGATCATGGAGAAGTCTATCCAAAAAGACCCTAACAAGGTATGAGGATAAATAGATCCAAGTCCGAAAAGGAGGCGGATCGTTGTATATCAAAATCCTAAATAAAGAAGAGGATAAATGAAGAAGTCGTGGTCAACGTTTGAAGCATCTTTCACTCCTAATGAAGATGTCTACCAAAATGAAGAGAAGACCATAATTTCAAGATCGTCTCTCAAGATTTGAAGTTTGAAGTACAAGCCAAATATCGGTCCGAGAAAGGTCTCAAATCGTGAAACGAGTTATGCCAAGATATGAACTATATGAGGTTTCGAGAAGCAGTTTTAAAAGATTTTGTCCTTTAGCTAACTATTGATTAAATCGTGCTACTTTATTTTCAGCCTTAATAAATTATCGAAATAAGTAAAAAATGCATCCTTGTGATCATTCAAGACAAAAATAAAATACAAGAGATACACCGTAGGAATAAGGGGATCTAAGTGATTAATTGAACCACATGAGTAAGTGTTAGTTGTGCTAACTTGTAGTTTCAATGATCTCGTTTTTAAGCTTGGTATGGGGAACGTGAAACTTGAGGATGATTAATATTCATGACACCAAAGCCCTAATCTAAGTCTTAGATTTCTTTACGAGTTTCTTCCATCAATAATTTTCAAGTTAATAAAATTGTTATAACTTTTGTTTCCTTTAAAGTGTTTATCTTTTTATCGTAGTAATAATAGGATATAGTAATAAAGGCTGAGATGGATTAATAATGAGAGAAATGTAACTTTATGCTTTAAAATAATGCATTGCATGGGGTCATTGCAATGGTCAAGTGTAGGGGATTTAATAAGTGTGTAAACACTTATCCTTTTGCCACTAAAATCAAGGAAAAACAAGACCTAATCATGTGTTTTATGTCGTAAAAGTCGGAATTACGCGTGGTTTTGTCTTTTTGTGTTTAAAAAGGTACAAATGATCAAAAGGAAAGAAAACACGGGATTTCACAGTCAAATGTTGAAGAAAAGTCCAAAAAGAGACGAAGACAAAGTGAAACGATCAAAAGTGTGCCGAAGATCACGAAAACCGACAAAGTCAACTTAAATTTGAAGAAATGATCAAGGAAGCCGATTTCGAGCTCATCTTTAGCAGAATTAACCTTTTATAGATTTAACGGGCTTGAGGGTCCCACATTCGGGTCAATGGGCTCCAAAGCCCATTTGAAAGCTTAAAACTGCTTGATAAAAAGGTTAAAGCCCATATGGCCCAAAAACAAATGAAGACGGATTGAATTTTTTAGTAACTTGGGCTAAAAGCCCATTAGCAAAAAAAAGGGACGGAAGAAAGAGGCCTTGGTAAAATTTGGCTAGTTACTTTACCCACTTCATGTGTTATTTACTCCACAACCATACACATTCAACCCTCCCACACGTTTGTTTTATAAAACGTATTCCCATTGATCCCAGTCAACCAAACAAATGCCTCAGTCAAACCTTGAAACGTGTAACCCCCTTACACCTACCTACCCCACGTGTCTATTTTCACACACTAAATTAATGAAACGAAAATTTACCCACCTCCCATTTTTTTTCGATACACACAATGCAATATTTTTCACCCACATCCATCCCTCTCTCTCTCAAACAGACGCACCACCATAGTTTTACCCATCAAACCCTAATTACCAAGCTAAAATAATTAACCACAAATAAGGGGCTTTTACCCTTATTGTTTAATTCACACAAACACAAATAAATCCCCATGATTTTCGCAAGCATCCACCATGTGGTCCTCAATCCAACTCCAACGTGGCTCTTTTCTTGCGTGTGATTGGCTTAAACAAACACAACAAACATACCAATATCCAGCTTGGCAATCCGAGGCTCATGGATAAATTTCAGCCGCTAGATCAAGAGAGAGAAGAAAAGCGATGGATTATGCGGCCAAGATTGGATGCTTAAGGTTGAAGCTATGAAGAGGGTTTGAGGGTTTTCCCTATAAAAACCCCCATTTTCACATGTAATAGGCAGCACTTTTCTTTATTTTTATTTTCAGTAATTAGATTTAGATTTAATCTTGTATTTTTAAAATTTCCAGTAATTGTAATCTTTATATTTATTAATGAAAAATTAGTTTTATCAGATTCATCTCCATTTTTTATTTACTGTCGAAATTCTATTTCATCTTTAGTATCTTCTTTTTATATTACTGTTGGTTCATTAATCGGTTATATAAAAAAAATATAAAGATAGTGAATATTAATTTCCCTACTGGGAGATTAAAAAACAGTACTACTGTTTGGGAAAATTAATTCTGTCCTTAGAGCATTTCTGGGTTTGATTGATTGGGTTGGGATCGAGATGATGAAGGTGGTGTTGATGCGGTTTTGTTAAGACGGCTCAGCGCCGCGTCTTCGTCACAACGGTTTCTCCACAAGGTGCTTATTCTCTTCTTTATTTTCTAAGTTTAGTTTAAGTTTGAGTTTATAATTTGCTTGTAAGTTTTAAGTTTAATCTGCTTTAGATTTATTTAAATTGTTTGCTTGTCCTGTTTTAGATCTGTTTTTTTAGTGCTTATTAGTTTCGTTTTTATTATCTGATTAAGGTTTGTTTGAAAAGTTTCTATTATTTTTGGTAATAGTTTTTAAAGTTTTCGGTATAAAAAGTCTTTTTGGTTTATTTTGTGTTTTAGATCTGCTTAATGTTCTGCTTTTGCTTAATTTGTTATTTGTTTGAATTGATTAATCAGTTTTAGTTTGGGTAAAGTTTGTTTGGATTATTGAATTTATCTGGTTTGGACGTCTGCTTAGATTTCGGTAGAATCTGCTTATTTTTTTTAGTCTTCCTATTTGGATTCTTATTTGCTTAGTGTAGGTTTTATGTGCTTATTCTAGTAGCTTATTTAGTTTTCTGCTTATTCAGTTATAGCATATTTGCTTAATTGGTGCTTAATTGGTATTTGGTTTGCACTTATTACTATCAACTTACAGATCCCTTTGATCTGTGAGATTGTAATTTCAAAAAGAAAAATAATAACAAAACTTCCGTCCATCTAGGGTCTCGAACCCTGGACCTCTCGTCTACTAGCCACGCACCCTTACCACTAGAACTAGGACCCTATTTGTATATTTAATTGCTTCATTTATTTAATATAGGTTGTTTACTACTGTCAGTTTATGTTAAATAGTTTAAATACACATTAAGTTTATTTTAATTAAAAAGTTTTATTTAAAGTTTTACTTAATTCAGTTTTTTTGTTAAATATAAAAAGGATAAAAAAATATTTTAATTTTAGTTTATATAGATTTTAAAATTAGTTTCATTTAATATAGTTTTAAAATAGATTTTAATTAAAAGTTTTTCTTTAGTCTTATTAAAATTAGATTTAAATAGTTTTTATTTAAGTTTTAATAGTTTTATATTTTTAATTAGTTTAAATTAATTTCAACATATATTTAAGTTTTATTTTAAAATTAGTTTTATTTAAATTGCTTTAATAGTCTTTAATATTAAATAGTTTTAATTTAGTTTAAAAATACAAAACGTTATATTGTTACCAAAAACAAAGTTAGTCGAAACGTTAATTGGAAATTAATTCGAGTCGAGTCGAGGAACGATAATAGATATAAAAAAAGGATTGCAAAACCCTAGTTTCAGCTGTTAAAGGCCAAATCTTGGCAGATTTCTTGATAGAGAAGCCAGATGAGGAGGGACCAATCGTACAACGAGAGGAAACTCCATCAGAACCATGGGTATTATTTACAGACGGATCTTCGTGCACGGATGGATCAGGAGCTGGTCTTATCCTTACAAACCCGGAAGGAACGGAGTTCACATACGCCTTGCGCTTTGAGTTCACAGCCACCAATAATGAGGCAGAATATGAGGTGTTGATTGCGGGTTTAAAAATCGCCGCTAGAATGGGAGTCCGCAACCTTGAGGCCTACGTGGACTCACAGCTTGTCGTGAATCACATTCTAGGGGGTTACGTAGCTAAGGCGGATAACATGGTTAAATACTTGGAGAAAGTCAAGTCACTCATCGCGGCTTTCAGCAAGTTTTCCATCAAGAAGGTACCAAGAGGTGAAAACAAGAAAGCAGACGCCCTTAGCAAGATCGCGTCTACAAGTTTCGCCCACTTATCCAAGCAGGTCTTGGTGGAAATACTAAAGGAAAAATCTATAACGGAAGGGGAAGTCGCAACCATAGTTGAGGAAGATGGACCTACATGGATGACCCCGATCATCAACTATTTGACTGATGAAACCCTTCCAGACGAGGAAAAGGCGTCACGGCGTATCAGAAGGAAGTCACAGCACTTTGAACTTCGAGAAGGTAATCTTTACAAGCGCTCTTTCCTACAGCCGTGGTTGCGGTGTGTTGGGCCACGCCAAGCTACTTATGTGATCAGTGAGATACATGAAGGGTTATACGGCATGCACGCGGGCCCCCGATCTGTAGTAGCTCAAGCTCTACGCACAGGATATTATTCGCCTATTATGCACAGGGATGCATGTGACATGATGCGTAAATGCAGCGATTGCCAAGTGCACCGACCAGTACCACGACATCCGCAGCAAGAGCTTACACCCATTACATCACATGGCCTTTCTATAAATGGGGGATTGATATTGCAGGACCTTTTCCCGTAGCTGCGGGGGGGAGTTAAGTTCTTGATTGTCGCAATGGACTACTTTACGCGCTGGATAGAGGCCAAGGCAGTCAAATCCATCACAGGCAAACAAGTTGAAAAGTTTGTTTGGGAGAACATCGTGTGCCGTTTTGGCTTACCAGGAGAGATCATCTAGGACAATGGGAAGCATTTCGTGGACAACCCATTCAAGGACTAGTGCGCAACATTGAATATCAAATGGCGTTTCGCATCTGTTAAGCACCCACAGACAAATGGTCTTGTAGAATGAGCAAATAGAAGCTTGGGTGAAGGCATCAAGGCACGCCTGGAGGAACGAAGTGCCAAATGGGTGGACGAACTGCCACATGTTTTATGGGCGCATAGGACTATGATCAAAACAGCTAACAGGGACACCCCATTCGCATTGGCCTACGGCATTGAAGCTGTCATACCAGCAGAAATAGGAATGCCACCATTCGCACAGCGGAGGTTAGTGTCGTCAAAAACGATGAACAGCTCCGGATCAATCTGGATTTGTTGGAGGAAAAAAGGGAGATAGCGGCTATCAATGAGGCCAAGTCCAAGGCACGGATGAAGGCTTATTATGACGCCAAGGTTAAAGGTGTTTCTTTTCGACCGGGAGACTATGTCTATCGTGCTAACGAGGCAAGTCGAGTGGAGAATACAGGAAAGCTGGGCCCTAAGTGGGAAGGACCGTATGAGGTCACGAAAGCCTTAGGACGGGGCTCGTACAAGTTACGTGACATGGATGGCCGCGACTTGGAACACACATGGAATATCTTCAATCTTAAAAGGTGCTATCTTTGAAAGCTACGGCTTCCGCATGGACACTTCGCTATATTTGGCTTCAATGAAGATCCATGTGTTCTCTTTGTTTGTTTTTTATGCTTTCTAGGTTCTTTTTTGTTTTTTAGGATTTCCCATTCTTGTTAAAACAAAAAACGTAAACGTTCTAATAAAATGTCGTGGTGCCTAGCTAGCTCCACGACTCATTTTTGTGCAAATTGTTTTTATTCTTTAGATTCTATTATTGTCGTATGGATTTAGTTGTTATTACTACAATGTGCTATATCTTATTCATATGCATTCATTCAATACCGTACATGTACAATGCGCCTCCAGGCGGGGTAAGAGGATTAAGTGAACCTAATAATTCAAATTGTTGCATAAGAGGGATGCAACCCCAGTGAAACGGATCATGTATCCTTACTAGACACCTTACTCACAAGACGTTGTGATAAGTTTCCATATGCCGCACTCACACAGTGCTTTGCATGGTAAAGACGCACGCCGCACATCTAGTAAAATATAGACTTAATTGTATTTTTTTGAGTAAGACGTGACATGTCATGCAATACAAGTATATGATATCTAAAAAAATACACAAGTTTCAAATTCATAACACCAAAATAGCCGTGGTCATCACGGACTTGCTTGCGTATGACAAGTTCTTACATCAGTTTTAGCCGTATACATACACGGACGAATAAAATGATACAAATATTTACAACATAAATTACAATGGAGGTAGGAACTCCCCTATCTCCTTCTTCCCTTATTCAATCAAGGTGCGGAGGGCCTCCCTACGAGCATTCTTCCCATCTTGTGTCCTGGTCATATTCGCATCCAACGCCTCGGCCAGCAACTTTTCACCCTTCATCACTTTCGACACAAAGTCGTAGGTGGGAAAAGTCAGTTGGATGGGATCAGCAGTAAGCTTGGACATTATTACCTCATTGGGAGCGTCTTTTAGTGCTTCTAGCTCGTCTAGGAGGGGGTGTTGGATTTCAGCAAGAGCATTTATTGACACAGTCATCTTGTTTGCGACTAAGGGGTTGTGGTAGGCATGCTGGGTAATATCTTCCTTCTTGCCTATCAGCTCTACAGATTTGACCAGCCCCTCGTGCCTACCACGGTCAATACCATCCGAGACAACGTCAGCAAATGCATGTAGCAGGTAAGGAGCTCCCGTCACCTTGCTCACGGCAAGCCGCATTCCTTGGCCAACCATCCATCTGTGCCCAGCTATGGCTGTGAGCAAAGGAGGACACATCATTTCAGCACAAACCGTGGCCATCTTGCTTAGCTCTCCCTCAGCTGCTGCAGCTTGCTCATCTAAAGTAATCCACGCCTGGGTTAGCTCATCCTTCAGCGCGTCGCGCTCTTGAGCAATGTTTAATGCTTGTACGGTTACGGCTTTGGTGGAGGCTTCGGCTGCGGATACCTATATATATGACACTTAGAGTTATTACATGGACAATGTGGTTTTTTGTGTTTGCACAAATAAGCATTCATATTGAGAGCATACCTTCTCGTTGGATGCGGCTAAAAGGGCCTCCAGCTCGGCAATACGTTTTTCACGAGTGTTGGCATGATGGTCTTGCTCCTTAACGGTTGCCTCTGCTACGACCAACGCCGACTACAAGGATATGATAGTCTTCTCGCGCTTCTTAACTAGTGCTTCACGGCGGGATATCTTTTTATCAGCATGCTTCACATTAGCCAAGGCCTTGATCAGACGGCGTCTTAGGGCCGCACCAACTGTCACTTGGTGTGCGAATGACACATCAAACTACTCCAACAATGTTTCATGCTCTAATTCGTCCAAGTCTTGCACCAGAGCTGGAGGAGTAATGTGTTTGATAAATTCCGTGCACTCGGATTCCGCCTCCAACCTTGTTAAGCTAGATAAATTCCATGATAGGCGCAGGCTGGTGTCCGGTCCCTCAGGACGTGGCTCCTCGGCATGTGTCATAGGAGGGGATGGAGGTCTCATTGATGTCGTGGGTGAAGGTTCCCTTTCCACCTCCTACTCTCGGGCTGCGGTCGATGGATCCGCCTTGTTATTTACACACATTAATTTTGTTTATGAATCTATATCCTTTGAAAAAAGAAGAGAGAAAGAAAAAGGAGGTACTTACCTAGTACCGGTCATGGGTTCTGTGATGGTAGGAGCTACGGCATTCACAGGGGTGGCCATCCAGACTTGTTCATCCACGTGCAGTGAGGGGTCGACCCGAGCCGTAGCAATGCTGCTTCCTTCCAGGTACTGCGGATGGTCTTTCCTTAGTTTATTCGGGGGAGCATTAGATTCCCCCGCCCCGTCCCCTAGAGTTTTTGCTACCCTCCTGGTAGTCTTTCTTTTCCTAGATTTGGGCTTGGAGGACCCAAAAGCTTGGGTAGTTTCTTCGTCCTCACCAGTACGGTTGTCAGCAGGGTTGGTGAGATCTTCTTCTTCTTCTTCTTCTTCATCTTGGTGCGGCACGACGCCCTCCAGCAGTAATTCTCCACCATCTTCATTGTGGAAGTCAAGCGGGGACTTCTCAATCATGGGTTATCCCTCATCTGATCTTTGCTCAGTGGTTTCTTCCAGAAGGATGGTTCTGTCTGCGGTTGCATCAAGAAGGGGGAGTTCATTCTCTTTCAGCGGACGGAATCCTTCAGGCACTTTCATTGGGTCGCCTTGGCGTAGTAATCCATGTAGGTTCATCTCTCCGGACATATGCAATTGTACGGATTAGTAAGTTCACAAAATACAAATGTGGCATTTACTACGTCTACGAATATAAGTGCACCTACCCTGCCTACGTTCAGTCAGAAAGCACAGATACATATCCTCCCTCCCATAGTAGTAGCGTCTTATCCCTACTAAGCACAGAAAGTGCTCCAGCAAACCCCTATGAAATTATGTGCGGTGAGTATCTAGAATTTTCAAATCCTTAATACTATAGTCATTGGATTTGGGCGGAAAATTTTTGGGTACTCTGGTTTTGAGGACGAATGGGGTAGGGAATACATTCTCATCAACGAAAAAGTAATGATCGTACCAGCTCTTCAGGGAGTCTAAGGGCTTCTTATACGTCATGGGGGCATTCCCGGATCGTTTCTTGAACGACAGCCACCCATTCACTAGTTGGGGGGAGTAAAAGACCCTAAATAGATTTACGTTCGGGGTTACTCTGCATGTATGGCAGGTAATCTTAAATTGATTGATATTACACGCCTCTATGCAGTGCAACTGGGTTATGTGGAAGTCATAATATAGGAGCAGATCTACCAAAAACTTGGACAAGGGGATGCGGTAGTTAGCTGAATCGTATAGGCGCGTGTACATGCCTATCTTTCCTGTCGGTGCATCCGTAATCGCTTCTCCTTCACCTGGATAGGTTGGGTGTATGCTTTCGGGAATATAATACTTAGAAAAAAAGTCTATGTATTTCTCCGCAGGCATCACGTTCAGGATATCCGTAATAAGGGATTGTCCTTTACCATGTTTTATAAAAAGGGTTAGAAAGGCATGATAATCTAACCTGTGGCGGTGGAAATCCGTGGAATAAGAGGAAAAATATTGAAGGAAGGAGCTTGGGAATAACAATGGCGGAATGAATATGAACTTTGTGTGTAATAGTAGCACACGACAACTCTTATATAGGTTGCTTCGATTTTCGAGTTAACGTAGATGTTTGCCACGTGTAAACCACTACGCCCATCCAACGGGTGGGATTTCTAACACTTCTGAAAACATCAGAAGGGGCCCATGGGTCACTTCTTAACAATTTTTCGTGGCTCCATGGTGGGCATTAATGGTGCACTTTTACAGGTGTGTGACTGACTAGTTGACTACCATTAATGCATTCATTCTTGTTTCAGGATATGCGGTCATACGTAAGACCATATTCAATGCTACATTTAATTTGTCCCGGTCGTCACATGCGGCTGAGGTATCATTGGCATGACATTTCTAACTCAGGTTTCATGTACGGCCGTAACAGATTTTTGGATACTTTATCATTCCCTAAGGATCTTTCTTGGTACGTCCGGGGAGCATCTTGATAGTCTAGAGGTTACGCCTGCGGCTCTAACAACTAGACTAGGGGGACATGATGACGTATAGTCCCCAGCCGGGTCATGAACCCGGTCCCCGGGTACTACCCGTATCCGGCCCATCACGTATGGGTGGGAA
Source organism: Glebionis coronaria (assembly GCA_025667525.1). Lineage (NCBI taxonomy): Eukaryota > Viridiplantae > Streptophyta > Magnoliopsida > Asterales > Asteraceae > Glebionis > Glebionis coronaria. The sequence goes on along the minus strand of CM046879.1, from coordinate 3,134,551 downwards.
TAATGTTATTTGAGCTTATGGGCTTGGATGAACAGTAACCGCACACATGTGTGTGGCCCACGGCCCAGCATGCCTTGTGTAGGGTTAGAAAGAATCATACTCCTACTATGATTAGGATTTATCCCAAAGGAGAGGATATTCACTCACCATAATTAGAAGATAACAATCAATCTAAATCTGGTAATTATCCTTTCCTTGGGGCCGAAGCATCAGTGACATCCCATTAGGGTTTCACTGCCTATATAAGGAACCCCCAAGGGTTCCACAAAGGTATTAAATTCTACACACTCACATCTCATCCGATTCCTATAACCCTAACCGATTACTTACTCTCACGCCAGAGTCTAATCATGGGAAACATTCCCACGGTAAGCCTAACGCGTGTTGTTTTAGTGTGCAGGATCCCAACCAGATAATTCACTTGGTGCAGGAGCCGGAGTCCAGCCAACCCGAATTAACCCGAATTAAGCCTAATTCGGGTCTAGCAAGGATCACCCAACTTTTGTATCAACACTCCAGGACCTGTTAGTTACGAAATAAGGGTTCTATATTGGACCAAAAGGCAGGCAAAAACATACAACTCCATAACATTCCATTCTCCATTGTCCATTGTTCTAAGGGTTTGATATAATCAAGGATTCTTTCAATCCTTGATCATAGTTACTAGTACAAGGTGAACCTTAGTTGGTTCATATCGTTGTTGCTGTAGCAAAGGATTAAAGACTTCGCTGTTGATTGTAATAAGTTAGAATAAGGCTTATAACTCTTTTGATCAAATATTGATTTAATACTTTTGTTGGTATAATTCTCATATCCATTATGTTATTCATTTCCTTTGATTTACATATTGTTGAAATGATCATTATTACTGTTATTATGGAGTAGTTTATTGTGACAATCTAACATTTTCAGGTAAAGAATTATTTTCTCGTATAATATTTTGAAACTTATTTTTGTGTTGGTTGATGAACTCACAATTTACGGATTTAAATTTGGGCTTACGTGCATAATTTAGCGTCCTTTACGACTAAACCGGAAACCTTAGGATTACGTATTTACGTTTTTGAACTCTGTTTTTGATGAGACAATTTTTATTGGATTCGTTTTGTGTCGTTGATTCATAATTTATAAAAACGTTTTTCGTGAAACGACCCGAGGGCACGCAAATCAAGAAAACTAGAATCGAGAAATACCCGTAAATTAGTGAGGTGGGACAAAATACATTATCCCACCCCACTAACACACATGGGACGGCACACATGACACCACATCAAGGATGTGGCATCATGTTAGCTTACAACTTACAAGTGTAAGTTAAGCTTACACTTTAAGCTTCCACTAACTCAAAACCATCAAACATAAACACATACCATCATTCCACTCATGCAAAATCTCAAAATCCTCTCAAAACACCACCATTTCCGTCCACTTTTGAAGAACAAACACCCCTTCTTGATCTTTTCTAGCCATGAAATACTTGTTATCTAGCTCTATCATGGAGTTACCTTGAAGCCTTGATTATTTGGTGGCCATTTTAACAACAAAGGAGGTGATTTGCTTGTGTCCTAGGGCTGATTTCCCAACTTATATTCTTGGTGTTTGATGATCTTGGAGTTACTTTTGGTGTTCATCAAGTTCTTGTCTTCCAAAAACAAGATATACTCTTGGTTGGTAAAGAAGATCATCCTCTCCATTTTCTCTTGTTATTTTTGTAAAGATAAAATGTATTTTCTTTCTTGTTGTATATGTATATGATGAATATATGATGATAAAAATGTTGTGTGGGGATCAAGTGTTGATAAATATCCTTAGAAAGGTTAATAACCATAAGAAACAAGGCTAAAATCATGATTAATTTGTTGGCTGTATAAAAACAGTATGTAACTAAAACTTGAACTGATAAACATGAATGGTAGAATCCATTTACAGTAAGTAAAAGATGTTATACACATGTGGGAGTTGGCCATGCAATGGAATCATTATAATGAGTGAGATATGATCAAAACAAGATGAGTGTGCTAATCTGAATAAGCTGTTTTGGTAGGGACTGTTAAGCATAGATAAACTCTAAATGAGTAGTAGCTATAACTAAGTTAAATGTAGCACATAATATGAAGATCATCCCATCCAAAAATGAGCTTCTAATTCATTTTAGAACTCTAGATATGATAAAAATGGTGAAGATGAAAATAAAAAATCAGATTTTGAGAATTAATGTTTATTACTATTATATAAGCACTCAAAATTATATTGTATAAAATGTAAAATTAAAACCCACTAACTTATGAATTCTATTTATATAAATATGTAAAAGGTTAAATAAATGGATAAATTATAAAAATGGTAGTGGAATAATACTTATAAGTAATAAAAACTATAAACTTGATTTTTACGACTTTTTCGGCTATTACCGTAAAATTAACGTTTTTCGCCAATTAAAACTTAGACGATCAAACCCGTCTAATGTAAAGTTTTTAAAAGTCATATACTGATATATAAGTATCTAATACAAGTAAAAACCGATAAAACCCGAACTATAGGACATACGGACATTAACGAGCTAAGTAAGCATATTGGACTAATACTTGGACTAAATAAGTTAAACACATATAAAAAGAACTTATTGGGCTTAACCCATTTGGGCACAACATTTATAGTATATATACTGATAATATAAGTATAAAATGGATAAAAACAAGTCAAAGAACTTATAATGAGCTTATTGGACTTAAAATAGGTAAGTAGGTAAAACTAGTAAACTAGTAAAAAGTTACTAATACGAAAACACTAAAATGAGTAAACAAGGATATATAAACCCACTTGATCATCATCATATGTACAAAATCATCATATGTATATTGTTATTTTGATAAAAGTCATTGGACAAGAGTCTAAGACCGATTATTATTTATATAGGTTTCCGTGACCGAAGCACGCCCGTAGCCGATAATCCGCCTTTCATTATCAACGTGAGTTCATAGCCTCGCACTCTTTTAAATGTTTTATAAAATGATTTGTAAATCCGCGAGGGAGATAACATGCTAGATTTTGATAAAAATAGAACACAAGTATTCCCGATGGTATGCTTAATGATATAGACCCGAATGATGCTATGACCCTATAAACGAGACAAAAAGGATTATTAGTAGTTAGGTTATGTCACTTAAAGTCCCATTAACATGAATTGTGAACTACCAGGATTTGGTAGACGCATATGCATTTGATAGTACTATTTGGGAACGATCATCCCAGTTCGCGCCTTGACGGTTGATCCCCGTCGTACCACATTGATTGGTAAGCGAATTTATGTATGACAAGATTTCCTAGCGTGATTTTTGTGATGACACGCTAACTTAGATGGGCAAATTGTTGTTGGGTTCACGGCCCGCTGTTTTCATAGTAAGGTAACAATGTCATGCGGCTAATAATAATCCTAAAATGTATCCTATACATAATGTAATCCAATAACGACGCTAATAACGATGAATATATTACCTATCATGGTAATATTGAGGCTACGGTCGCATGGACGGTTTAAGATGTATGCTTGATTTATATATTGCCTGACTAGCAATACGAGGACTTACTTCTGATATTATACTTGTGTTCTGATTTTAACGATTGTTTTATATAACGGTTTTTATTAAACTCTATGAATTCACTCGGCATTCGCTGATATGATTTTTGCATGTTTTTATCTCAGGTGCTTGAAGGTAATCCGGATGGAGATCGACTCTGATGGCCCACATAATATTAAAAATGTTCATTCGATCTATGTTTTGTAAACTCAATGACCTGTATAATTTGGGACCTGTTGTACACTTTAAAACTTTTTATCGAATGAATGTATGTTGAACCTTGTACAACCATTTTTATGTGTTGTCTATGATTAGAATTATTGTGTTATCCCGTAACACTCTAAAAGACCCTTTCGCTGTACCGATACGAAAAATGAGAGTGTTACAGTTTGGTACCAGAGCTCTTGTTATAGAGAACAAAAGATTTTAAAAACCAAGGTTTTGAACAAAACTTTTCAAAATCTTTTAACTATGAACATTTGAGAAAATATTTGAAAAATCTTTTGACTATAACGATGCCAGAGATCTCCGACGTTACCAACAAGCCCTATTGATAAGATATATATTTTGATATATATAATATAATTTATATATATGTGTATATCGTGGTTTCATTATGTAATTGTTTAACTAGCATGTTATCCTAATACGACATATATATATAAATGTAGATTGTCATGGCTGACCCTAATATTCCTGTAGAAAACCATGCTATTCCCGAACCTAATGTAGATGATGATCCTTATTTAGACTTAGTAGATTATGATATGGATGATGAGGAGGAACCATTTGAGGATCCCGAGCCCGAGATAGGACTAGGAGATCAGATTGCCCCTCAGGTTGACTTGGTAGAGAATGAGATTGAGAATGTTGATATAGAGAATGATGAGGAGATTGGGTTAGATAATTTAGATGATGAGATTGACGACGAGGATGTCGAGGAGGATGTAGGTATAGACGTTGAGGTCGATGATGATGAGGAAGCCGAGCTTATTTATCCTTATGATGTTCTAGAGGGCGAGCCTTTACCCCCACCAGTTTATTTGTCTGATTCTGAGGTTGAGCTACCTAGGGATGAAATGTCTGAATCGTCTGAATCGGATTCTGAATCAGAGGAGGATGAGGATGACAATGCACCTGACGGTACTGATGGTATTGCTACTCGTAGACGTGTGATAGGAGAGTCGTCTAGTACTCGAGAGGCTACTTATATTGATGGTCTTGCACCATGGGCCTTGAGACGTGATCTAGATGCTTCCCGTGCTCAGAGTAGTATGACAGAGATTGGAATAGGTGTTGTTCAGACTCATGTTGCTTATTTGGAGTCGAAGACTAAGGTTGGCGAGAAAGAGCGAGAATTGCTTAGTTTGGATTTAACTGATGTAGAGCGTGGTTTGAATGAGGATTTTAGGAGGTTATTGGTGTTGGAAAGTGGTGAATTTGTTGAAATGAAGAAAAAGGTGAATTCTATGGAGATTCAGTTGAGTGTAGCTCGTGCGATGCGTGAGAGAGCTGAAAAGGAGTTGAATATATCTGTGGGATGGAATAGTAGATTTTATGCTGACATGGTTGAAAGAGGAGTGATCCGTAAGCGCCCAGCTGAAGATGTGTCTAGTGATCGTCCGAGAAAGATACAAAAGACGATGGATGATAGACCATCTAGCAGTTCTCAGTAGACCAGTCTGTATTTAGTAGTGACCTTTGTATTTTGTACTTTCGTAGCTTTGACTGAACCTACTTGTTAGTAGTAGACGTGGCACGAATTTTGAGTATATATAGTGCTAGAACTTTGATATGGGATGTAACTAAGACAATACTTTTGTTTCAAATCGAATGAAATATGTATCTTGTCTTGAATTCCATATTGTGCCTTATTTGTATCTTGATTATGAATTCAATCCATATTATATGAATCCCTTGTTGGGTGAATGCTTAATATTTTGAAATTGTGAAATTATAGAACTATGCCGCCCAAGAAGGCTGTGGCCGAGGATGATGTACGTAGGATTATTACGGAGCAAGTTACCGCATCTATGACTGAATTTATGGCAAATGCTAGAAATGAAGCTGGCGGTAGTGGAGCTGACGGTAGTGGAGCTGGCGGTACTAGAGCTGACGGTAGTGGAATTGGCGGTACTAATGTGAATGTGAATGCTAATAATGTGAATGCTAATGCTGGAGGAAATATAGGAAGACTTGGAACAAATGCACCTGAAGTTGGTGGTTGTACTTATGTGACGTTCATGAAGTGTGAACCTCTACCTTTTAATGAAACTGAAGGTGCTGTAGGATTAAGCCAGTGGATTGAGAAGATTGAGTCGGTGTTTCGGATTAGTAAGTGTAAGGAGGAAAATAAGGTGACTTTTGATATGGCTACTCTTAAAGGTCGTGCGTTGACTTGGTGGAACGGGATAATTGCTTTCATGGGTCTTGATGCTGCTAATGCTACTCCTTGGGCTGAAATTAAGAAGTGGATGACTTTGGAGTTTTGTCCTCGTAGTGTGATTATTAGGTTAGAACAAGAGTTGATTCATTTGAGAATGAAAGGTGTGGACATTGATAGTTACACAAACCGATTCCATGAGTTGGCCTTGCTATGTCCTCGATTGGTGGAACCCGAAGAGATCCGAATTGAGCAATATATTAAAGGGTTGACCAGGAATATCCGGGGGGACGTGACATCATCGAAACCACTGACCATTGATGATGCTATTCGAATGGCTTACCAACTCATTGGACAGATAATTCAGGATAGGGAAGAAGAAGCCCGTGTTGGTGAGAAAAGAAAGGGAGACGGTGATCGTGTAGATAGAAGTGATAATAGGAAGAATTTCAATCGCCGTCAGAACCAGAGAAAGGGGAATGCAAATGCTCTTACCAACAATACACCGCGAAACGATGATAGATGTCCTAAGTGTGGCAACAAGAGGCATGCTGGCGACTGCTGGAAGTGCCGAAATTGCGGAAAGCTTGGACACAAGGTTGAAAGGTGTAAGAAGGGAACCATTTGCTTCAACTGTAATGAAGAAGGTCATAGGAAATCGGAATGCCCCAAGTTGAAAGCGATTGTACCTGGAAGAAACCCCCAGGGTGGTATTTATCAATTTGGAACAATTGAGGTGAAGAAAGAGGATCCGAATGTCGTTACCGGTACGTTTTTACTCAACAATCATTATGTTGTTGCTTTATTTGATTCGGGTGCTGATAGGAACTTTGTATCCACTAAATTTAGTGCCCTTATTTGACATTGAACCTGTTGAGATAAATACCAGTTACGAGGTGGAATTGGCAAATGGTAAATTAGTAAAAACTAATAAGCTATTAGAAGGATGCTCTCTAAATCTCTTGAACCATTCCTTTCCGATTGATTTGATGTTGATAGAATTAGGTAGTTTTGATATTATTATTGGTATGGATTGGTTGTCGTTGAATAATGCTACTATTTTATGTGGAGAGAAGAAGGTTAAGATTCCTCTAAGGAATAGAACGTTAGTAATTGATGGTAATCGAGGTGAATCCCGTTTGAAAATCGTTTCATGTATTGAAATCCAAAAGTACATCTGGAACGGTTGTGAGTTATTCTTAGCTCAAGTGACCGGGAATGAGTCTAGGGAGAAACGATTGGAAGATGTACCTATTATTTGTGAATTTCCTGAGGTTGTGACAATCCGTCAACTTCAGGTCGTTATTTTAATCTCGACTATTAAGTATTATATATTTTTTTAATGAGAATTTTAAATTATCGATTAACCGAGAAGGTTATGGCTTGAAACTTAACGTAAGAATGTCGTTTCGATGAAGACCGACAAGAAAAACATTAAGTATCGATAATATATTCTCAAATTTATCATATGAATGATTTTATTATATTTAATTTCATTTCTCGTATTTTGCTTTTAACGAATGACGAGAACTACGAATGATCGCGATACCGACGGATGCCCAAAAATTTACGTTTTATTATCGATTGTCTCGATATTTAATATTTTCGACGTTTTCGATTTAATTACGTTTTAAGTCGCGTCGAAGTTATATTAATTTATTTTTGAACCGTTTTAACTTTTAAAAAGTATTTTTACGAAACCCGAGTCCCGTAAATATTTTTAAAATGTAATATTTACATTTTCTACCCTTACAACTATTTAAATGCATTTTGGACCAAAACTATGCAAAATTGGCAAAAACTACCCTCACCCCACTATATATAATTTTTCCACTACCAACTTTTAGTATAAAATTCATTTCAAGAAAAAATTCATCTCTCTTCCTCCTCCTTCTTGCTATTTCCGCCACCCTCACCCACATAAACCCATTTGATTTTCAATTTTTACTTTGAATCATGAAAAACTAAAACATATCCCATCTAGGAAATTTGATGGTGATCATTTTGGTGTAAAAATTTGCAACAGGCAACAACTTTCAAATTTTGATGATGATCCATGGAGGTTTGATCTAATTTCTTATTATATAATTGTTGTTAGTGGTGTTATATATATATTTTAAGTATTGCATGTTTGAATTTTTGAGTGGGAAAATTTTAAATAATTATTCAAGGGTGTTATAGGTTAGATGATTTGTTTAGGATGATATTAGGAGTGTAGGATGATGAGGAAAATGGTTGGAATTGATCAAAAATATGATTTGGTGGGAGATTTTAGAAGGTGTTTTAGACCAGTGGGTAAAACGTAATTTTTGAAAATCTTACTTTTCGTAAATGAATAAACTAATAGGATAGGCTTGTAGATAATTCTTTTAGCTTCGATTTGCCGCTTGAATGAGCTTCTAACTCATTTCGAGCGAAAAGTTATGCTAGTTTTAGTATTTGTGTACCGGGAGACGAGTATCGGCACAATCCGAAAATTGTTGTCGATATTTGGATCGAATTTCGGGGACTATAGAATGAGTTTTAAAAATGTTCAAGGACTGATGTTGGAGTCTAAACCTCAGGTCATGAGTCTATTTTCAAACCCGAGTGTCGGTTTTGTAAACGGAATTGTTTAAATACGTCAAAATAGTTTCACACGTAAAAGGCGTAAATCTGTCCGGTTTTTATAACACGAAGATGTGTCGGGCAGAAGGTCTTAGGAGTAATATTTTTGAATGAAATTTGAACTGAGTCTTATTCATATTATAAGTGAGTTTGTGACCAAGTTTCTTCGAAATCGGACAAGTGTAGATAGGGTAGATTGGTGTGTACATTTGGAGTGTACATGCTGATTGGTATTTTGGACACGTAGTTCAATAATTATGTGGCGTGAGTTGAGTATTCACCATTGGACATGGTGATTTACTCAAGTGTTAAGTCATTATATAAATGACTTAGTTACTGGTCCGAGGGAAGTAAAATGATAAGTTGACTTGCGTTGACTTGGCGTCTTAAGACGAGTCAATATCGAGAGTGCAATTGTTTAAAAGAATAGTGTTGAATAAAAGGGTTTTGTAATAACACTTGTATTATTAAATTTTTCGGGATTGTTTCGGTTTTGTAATTTTGATTTTTATATTATTTAAGTATGATTTATACTTAAGTCGATTTTTAACGAACGCGCCTTATTCGGTAGGTTGCGATTTCGTGTTTAAACGGGCATCACTAATCGTCGGCGATCGTCTCATTACCACTATTGGCTAAGGTGAGTCTATAGCCTCGCTTTTAACATGTTTACTTGTTTTATAAACCCGCGAGGGGGATAACATGCTTGTTTTATTAAAATAAAAGGGTACAACGATAAGTTGTGGAAACTCTACTTATTGGAAAAGTATGGGTGCAACGAGAAGTTGTGAAAACCCTTATTATTGAAAAAGTAATTATTATAAATGAAGGGTACAACGAGAAGTTGTGGTAAACCCTCTTTGTTTTAAAATTGACCACAAGGAACATGATTGTATGCTTAGATGAAATTTATTGCATAAGTTTGTTTAGCCTTAAAAGACCCATGAATCGTGAATTGTTAATCGAAGTAACGCTAATGCTATGGATAGATCTATCGGGGTGACGCCCAGTCCGGTCGCGATTAGCTCTCGCGTGGTGTTGTGATGCACTAGTAATGAAACATCGGATGCATTGTATAAGAGAAATATACGCACTTGGCTAGGTGTGTTGGGCTGACATAATATATGTTAACGTTCAATGTCACGAGGCTTATGTAATGAAACCGATAATTATGTCCGTACAATATAATGGTATTTCGGTAAATTATTAACCATGGAAGGTTATTTTGAATACTTGTGTTCTCTTTATTTAAATTTAAACTCTATAGATTCACTCGGCAAATTTTGCTGACTTTTTAAGCATGTTTTATCTCAGGTCCATATAGAAGGCACTCGAGGAAGGCAGTTTCGTGAAGCTTGCATATTTGAAATGTTTTGGCCTACTTTTCTAAAACATATCCATTCAAATAACTTTTATCATTTATAATAGTTTGTAAACTTTGGAATCATCTGGGACCGTGTATGAAATTATACTTTTATTGAACGTAAATGAATGGATGTTTATTAAAACGACTTGTTTTGAGCCGTTTTCTATGATTATGAGATTGAACCATGCTAGTAACACCCAATGACCCTTCCGCTGTTATGATCGAAATTTGGGGGTGTTACAGATTGGCATCAGAGCTCAAGTTATAGAGAACGAAAAGATTTTCCAAAAATGAATTTTTGAAATCTTTTAACTATAACTGTTGCAAGCGAAACCTCCGAGTTGCCAATGGACGAGAATGATAGTATTTATATATATATATGGGATTATATATATGTTGTAATCTTTATCGATTATTTGAACTTATGAATTACAAGGTATGTTTTCATTTATTTAATTATAAATGATGATTTTATATTTATACGAGATATTTATATGACGTCGATTGTCACGAAGCCACCCTAGTCATTTTTTATGTTAGCGCTGAAGCTATTCCTAAAATGAATCCTGTTATTCTCGAGATTAACTATGTTGTGGATAGACATGATCCAAACGAAATGGTTAATATTCTTGCTGGTATTCTCCTGATTACGAGGATTTTGATTTCCTTGGTTCTTATTTTTATTTATCGATCCGTTCATTTCGTTTAGCAAATTTAATTTGCCTTTTCATTAATCTTAGACATTCTATTGTTTTGATAAAAACAAGTTTGTCCGAGATGGTACTATTGATTGTTAGGAATTGAGATTGATTTGTATGGTATTCACATGCCAACCAGGATTCCATAGCATATCACTGATCATTTTCTGTTAAATCAGTTTCTCATTTGTTTCGATCTTGATCTTTTGCGTTGAGCTGGCGATGCTTGAATAAAGTGATTTATAATCGTTGAAATAAATTGGCCATTTATTTGAACAAGGAAATTATAAATTGTTGAACTACAAATTTCTGAATCTTATTTGGAAGGACTTGATCAATCCATGGAATAATGATTCATAAAGGTGTGGGCTTAAGCATATAGCATCTGCGTGATTAAACTCTTATTAAATTGTAATTCGTTTGCTCGATTCATCCTTTGATTTTGTTCCTTAATTCCTTGATCGTGAAATGGTTGTATTGAGATTGTTCCAAAAGAACCAATTGAGGAGGATATCAAGCGTCTCTAAAAGACATTGAAGAAATCTTCTTCTTGTGGGACCGAGGAGCTTTCTTAGCCATGTGAATTACCTAGTAACTCTTAGTAGATTAGTTTATCAATTGTAGTATCTTCTCATTAATCCCTAACTAAATTGTGACAACAGTTAGTAGGACTAGTCTTTTTAGTTGTATGGCATTAGACGATGATTATCTATAATGTTTGACAATATGACTTGTACTAGTTTGTGATCAATGGAATGACTATCTTTTGATTCCTAGTTCTACATCGTTCTATTATTTTCTTTCTTTGCCTTTCTTATTTAAATTCCTGTGGTATAACGCAATCATTAAATGAATACTCATTATGATTTGATCTGTGATGCACAAGACTCATGCAGTCAAGGAAAGCTATGACTGAGGCACGAATGCGCCAAGTTATTAGTGAATAAGTGTTGTATCTTTAGTTGAATTCATGGCCAACATGAATGATGGATCTGGATCCGGAGCTGAAGCTACAACTGGTGGGACCGGAACCAGTGGAGCTGAAGCTGGAGCCGATAATGTTCGTGGTACGGATGGAACAAATGTGCCCGAAATTAGAGGCTATAACTACACTTCATTCGTTAATTGCAACCGTAGACTCTTTAGGGGATCAAATATGATGGAGGATTGTGTCAGTTGTTGAAAAGCTGGCGTCAGTCGTTCGAATCAGTGACCCTAATCAGGAGGATAAGGTGCAGTTTAAAATCGCTACTCTCCAAGGTCGTGCATTAATTTGGTGGAATGGCAGACTTGCTTCCATATGTATCGTTACTTATGGGACACCATGGACTAAGGTGAGGGAACGGTTAACTGAGGAGTTTGTCCTCGAAGTATCTCCAAAGTATGGAGCAAGTGTTGTGCAATCTGAAACTGAAGGGAACTAACATTGGTAGATATATCAAGTGTTTCCATAAGCTGACTCTTTTATGTCTAAGAATTTTGGAACCCGAACCGTCAAGGTCAAGCAGTATATTTACGGCTGACCAGGAATATATGCGGTGATGTGACTTCTTCTAAGCCAATTACTATTTGTGAAGTGGTCTGCATGGCTGATTAGCTCATGGGACACATAATTCAAGGCAAGGCTGATGTTACTGAAGGGAAATATAATTCCATATTGAAAATTCTTTTCGTGCACTAGAGCTCGTAAGTATATCGAAAAAGGTTGTGGATTATTCATGGCTTAGGAATCGTAGAAGGAATCGTAAGAGAAGTAAGTAGAATTACTCTAGTCATTTGTGACTATTCTGAAATGTTTCTGGAAGATTTTCCAAGGCTTCCGCCTCAAAGACAAATAGAATTCCCAATTGATCTAATTTTTGGTGCTGCAACTGTGGCACATGAGCCATATTTATTAGCACCCTCCGAGTTGAAGTAATTATTTGTGCAGTTTTAAGAACTATCTTATTGATGTGTTATTCGACCGAGCTCGTTAGTTTGTAGAACCCCTATTCTATTCGCTAAGAAGAAAGATGATTCATTTCGTATGTGTATCGATTACCGAGAGCTGCATACGCTCACGATCAAGAATCGTTGCCCGCTTCTAAGAATTGATGATCTATTTGATCAACTTCAAAACTCTCGTGTTTTCTCCTAGATTCTGGTGTTTTCTCTGAGATTGATCTTGGTTTTACTTATCATTAACTTCGTATACGCGAGGAAGATATTCCTATTACGGCGTTTAGAACTTGTGATGATCATTATGAGTTTAGGGTTATGCCTTCTGGTTTGACCAATACATCTGTTGTATTCATTGACTTAATGAATTGTATGTGTAAGCCGTGACTTGATAAATTCGTAATCGTTTTCATTGATGATATTCTAATCTGCTCTAAGAGCGAGAAAGAACATGCCGAACACTTAAGTATTATCTTGACCTTGTTAAAGAACGAAAAGATGTACCCACAAATTTTAAAGTGTGATTTTTGGCTCTGTTCTGTGCAACTTCTCTGTCATGTGATTGACAAAAGTGGCATACATGTTGATTCTACGAAAATCGAAGCCGTCGAAGACTTGAATGTTCCAACTATTCCAACTGAAGTACGACAAATTCTAGGTTTGGCTGGTTATTATTAAAGGTTTATCGAAGGATTCTCTTTGATATCAAAACCATTAACTAAGCTAACTACAAAGAATGAACCGTTTGTGTGTGGCGGTGATGAAGAGAAAGCTTTTCAGACTATGAAAAGAAAACTCTGCGACGCGCCGATCTTATCGTTACTCGAAGGAAGTGAAGATTTTGTTGTTGATCGTGATACATCTCCTTTATGATTTGGGGTTGTTTTGATTTGTATACGCTCGTAGGAAGCCTAAGAAGAATGAGGAAACTGCACAACCCATGACTTGTAATTGGGTGCGGTGATTTTACTCTTCGTCTATTGAGACATTAATTGTATGGCACTAAGGTACGGTATCCACCGATAGTAAAAGCCTACAATGTATTCTGGATTAAAAGAGGTAAATAAGTCTTTAAGTGATTACGATTATGCTATTCGTTACCATTTGAGAGGTAGGAGCAAATTACAATGGATTCATTGTTAAGCTCTCGAAAACTCAGTCTGTATATGACTTGATTTGTGTCAATGTTGATTGATTGACTCTGCTCATTTTATTTGATAAATAAATCGATCGTGCTAATTAAGGATCGTTTGTTAACTACTCGTAGTAGACATAGAAGTTATGATAATGTGAAGCGAAAACCTTTGAAATTCGAGGTAGGTGGAAAAGTTATGCCAAGTTATCACCATGGAAAAAGGTGTTATATATTCTGGAAAACGTGGGAAGTTAAGTTCCCGTTAGTTTTGGACCATTCGAGATGATATCGATGGAAGGTCCGATGGCATGAAAACTTAAATTACCTCGAGAGCCGCAAGGAATTCACGATACTTTTCATATGTCGAACCTAAATAAATTTCTTCCCGACGAAGATCTTATTATCTCTCTTGATGAAGTATGAATCGACAGTAAGTTGCATTGCATCAAAGTACTTGTTGATATTATCGATAAGGAAGTTAGGCAACAGAAACGAAGTCGAATTTCTATTGTTATGTGTGATGGAACTCAAGACGAGGACCAAAATACATTTAACTCTTTGATTTCAACGAGCGATCGAGGAAGAACGCAAGTTGATCTTCGGGACGAAGATCCCAATTTGGTGGGGATAATGTGACAATCCGTCAACTTCAGGTCGTTATTTTAATCTCGACTATTAAGTATTCTATATTTTTTTAATGAGAATTTTAAATTATCGATTAACCGAGAAGGTTATGGCTTGAAACTTAACGTAAGAATGTCGTTTCGATGAAGACCGACAAGAAAAACATTAAGTATCGATAATATATTCTCAAATTTATCATATGAATGATTTTATTATATTTAATTTCATTTCTCGTATTTTGCGTTTAACGAATGACGAGAACTACGAATGATCGCGATACCGACGGATGCCCAAAAATTTACGTTTTATTATCGATTGTCTCGATATTTAATATTTTCGACGTTTTCGATTTAATTACGTTTTAAGTCGCGTCGAAGTTATATTAATTTATTTTTGAAGCGTTTTAACTTTTAAAAAGTATTTTTACGAAACCCGAGTCCCGTAAATATTTTTAAAATGTAATATTTACATTTTCTACCCTTACAACTAACCAAAACTATGCAAAATTGGCAAAAACTACCCTCACCCCACTATATATAATTTTTCCACTACCAACTTTTAATATAAAATTCATTTCAAGAAAAATTTCATCTCTCTTCCTCCTCCTTCTTGCTATTTCCGCCACCCTCACCCACATAAACCCATTTGATTTTCAATTTTTACTTTGAATCATGAAAAACTAAAACATATCCCATCTAGGAAATTTGATGGTGATCATTTTGGTGTAAAAATTTTCAACATGCAACAACTTTCAAATTTTGATGATGATCCATGGAGGTTTGATCTAATTTCTTATTATATAATTGTTGTTAGTGGTGTTATATATATATTTTAAGTATTGCATGTTTGAATTTTTGAGTGGGAAAATTTTAAATAATTATTCAAGGGTGTTATAGGTTAGATGATTTGTTTAGGATGATATTAGGAGTGTAGGATGATGAGGAAAATGGTTGGAATTGATCAAAAATATGATTTGGTGGGAGATTTTAGAAGGTGTTTTAGACCAGTGGGTAAAACGTAATTTTTGAAAATCTTACTTTTTGTAAATGAATAAACTAATAGGATAGGCTTGTAGATAATTATTTTAGCTTCGATTTGCCGCTTGAATGAGCTTCTAACTCATTTCGAGCGAAAAGTTATGCTAGTTTTAGTATTTGTGTACCGGGAGACGAGTATCGGCACAATCCGAAAATTGTTGTCGATATTTGGATCGAATCTCGGGGACTATAGAATGAGTTTTAAAAATGTTCGAGGACTGATGTTGGAGTCTAAACCTCAGGTCATGAGTCTATTTTCAAACCCGAGTGTCGGTTTTGTAAACGGAATTGTTTAAATACGTCAAAATAGTTTCACACGTAAAAGGCGTAAATCTGTCCGGTTTTTATAACACGAAGATGTGTCGGGCAGAATGTCTTAGGAGTAATATTTTTGAATGAAATTTGAAATGAGTCTTATTCATATTATAAGTGAGTTTGTGACCAAGTTTCGTCGAAATCGGACAAGTGTAGATAGGGTAGATTGGTGTGTACATTTGGAGTGTACATGCTGATTGGTATTTTGGACACGTAGTTCAATAATTATGTGGCGTGAGTTGAGTATTCGCCATTGGACATGGTGATTTACTCAAGTGTTAAGTCATTATATAAATGACTTAGTTACTGGTCCGAGGGAAGTAAAATGATAAGTTGACTTGCGTTGACTTGGCGTCTTAAGACGAGTCAATATCGAGAGTGCAATTGTTTAAAAGAATAGTGTTGAATAAAAGGGTTTTGTAATAACACTTGTATTATTAAATTTTTCGGGATTGTTTCGGTTTTGTAATTTTGATTTTTATATTATTTAAGTATGATTTATACTTAAGTCGATTTTTAACGAACGCGCCTTATTTGGTAGGTTGCGATTTCGTGTTTAAACGGGCATCACTAATCGTCGGCGATCATCTCATTACCACTATTGGCTAAGGTGAGTCTATAGCCTCGCTTTTAACATGTTTACTTGTTTTATAAACCCGCGAGGGGGATAACATGCTTGTTTTATTAAAATAAAAGGGTACAACGATAAGTTGTGGAAACTCTACTTATTGGAAAAGTATGGGTGCAACGAGAAGTTGTGAAAACCCTTATTATTGAAAAAGTAATTATTATAAATGAAGGGTACAACGAAAAGTTGTGGTAAACCCTCTTTGTTTTAAAATTGAACACAAGGAACATGATTGTATGCTTAGATGAAATTTATTGCATAAGTTTGTTTAGCCTTAAAAGACCCATGAATCGTGAATTGTTAATCGAAGTAACGCTAATGCTATGGATAGATCTATCGGGGTGACGCCCAGTCCGGTCGCGATTAGCTCTCGCGTGGTGTTGTGATGCACTAGTAATGAAACATCGGATGCATTGTATAAGAGAAATATACGCACTTGGCTAGGTGTGTTGGGCTGACATAATATATGTTAACGTTCAATGTCGCGAGGCTTATGTAATGAAACCGATAATTATGTCCGTACAACATAATGGTATTTCGGTAAATTATTAACCATGGAAGGTTATTTTGAATACTTGTGTTCTCTTTATTTAAATTTAAACTCTATAGATTCACTCGGCAAATTTTGCTGACTTTTTAAGCATGTTTTATCTCAGGTCCATATAGAAGGCACTCGAGGAAGGCGGTTTCGTGAAGCTTGCATATTTGAAATGTTTTGGCCCACTTTTCTAAAACATATCCATTCAAATAACTTTTATCATTTATAATAGTTTGTAAACTTTGGAATCATCTGGGACCGTGTATGAAATTATACTTTTATTGAACGTAAATGAATGGATGTTTATTAAAACGACTTGTTTTGAGCCGTTTTCTATGGTTATGAGATTGAACCATGCTAGTAACACCCAATGACCCTTCCGCTGTTAAGATCGAAATTTGGGGGTGTTACAGAGGTATTTCCTAATGATTTACCCGGACTTCCACTGTTAAGGTAAGTAGATTTTCGAATCGATTTAATTCCTGGTGCTGCACCGGTGGCACGTGCGCCTTACCAATTAGCCCCTTCTGAATTAAAGGAGTTATCTGAGCAACTTAAGGAGTTGTCTGATAAAGGTTTTATTCGACCGAGCTCGTCGCCTTGGGGAGCTCCAGTCTTGTTCGTTAAGAAGAAGGATGGATCTTTCCGTATGTGCATTGGTTATAGGGAACTGAATAAGTTGACAATTAAAAGTTGATATCCTTTACCTAGGATTGATGATTTGTTTGATCAACTACAAGGATCTAGTGTGTATTCTAAGATAGATTTGCGGTTAGGATATCACCAACTTCGCGTCCGTGAAGAAGATATTCCTATAACTGCATTTAGAACTCGTTATGGACACTATGAATTTCAAGTAATGCCATTTGGGTTAACTAACGCACCTGCGGTTTTCATGGATTTAATGAATCGAGTGTGCAAGCCCTACTTGGATAAAGTTTTAATTGTGTTTATTGACGATATTCTAATCTATCCTAAGAATGAAGATGAACATAGGGAACATTTAAGGATTGTTTTGTGTTGTTCCACGAAACTTGTGCAAACATCGAATCAATAAGAAACTATGAAGAACATTTGCACAATTAAACCAATTGACTAACTAATAACAAAGCTTGTACTTTTCATCGTATGTATATCTTATTAATAATGAATCAACAAATATACATGACTTGCCCGGTTGTTTGCGGAACAACAACCAGGCGATGAATGACAAACTAAACTCCCATGTTCATAGCTAGCTAAGCTTATGCAACAATGGGAGGATGAAACCCTAAACCACTAAAGTATTACATGTATGTTTCTGTGGGTGGGAATCATTGACTATTCTATTACAAAGACCACATATATATAGTGGGAGTGTGAAGCTTCCTTGAGAAGCTTTACTAAAGTATAAGTAACCACCTTGTACTTTGTTGTCTTCATCTTTTGCACCTTTGACAAAGTAAGCCTTCCTCTTGAACCTTTGTCTTCATTGCTAATAAGACATGTGCCCACTAATACATAAGACACTTCGTCAGGGCTTCTTAACATCTTCAGGTCTTGTAATCAGTAATAGTATTGAGGAGTTAGTAAGCTATTATGTCATCACTTACTAACTCCATCATCCTTGATTCTTTGCACACTTACTGAGATCCGCCTCAGCTAATGACGAGTCTATATCGTAGACTCTAAAGAACTCTAAAGAATGACACACTGAACTTATAACATAAGTAAGTTCAGTGACTAACACTACTTACGATAATTTACATCTAAATCCTGTGCAAGGGACAAATCAGGCACTGAATTGACCCAACATTTTGAATTTGTTGAAGGATGAAAGGTTGTATGCTAAGTTTTCGAAATGTGATTTCTGGTTAGATTCTGTGCAATTTCTTGGTCATGTGATTAACAAAGATGGAATTCATGTTGATCCTGCAAAGGTTGAAGCCATTAAGAATTGGTCTGCACCGACAACGCCAACGGAAGTGCGACAGTTCTTTGGATTGGCTGGCTATTATAGGCGATTCATTAAAGAATTTTCTTTGATAGCTAAACCCTTGACTAAGCTTACCCAGAGGAATAAACCTTTCGTTTGGGGAAGTGATGAAGATGGAGCATTTCAGACATTAAAGCAAAAATTATGTAGTGCGCCAATCTTATCATTACCCGTCGGGAGTGAGGATTCTGTAGTGTATTGTGATGCATCTCTTAGAGGCTATGGAGCTGTTTTGATGCAGCGAGAGAAAGTGATAGCTTATGCTTCTAGGCAATTAAGGAAGAGTGAGGAGAATTATACTACTCATGATCTTGAGTTAGGAGCTGTAGTCTTTGCTCTTAGGTTGTGGAGACATTATTTGTATGGCACCAAGTGTACGGTATTCACCGATCACAAAAGCCTACAGTATATTCTCGACCAGAAGGAATTGAACATGAGGCAACGAAGATGGATAGAGTTGTTAAGTGACTATGATTGTGACATAAAATATCACACAGGAAAAGCCAATGTGGTTGCCGATGCGTTAAGTAGGAAAAATAGAGAGCCTATCAGGGTACGTTCTCTAGTCTTGACCGTGCACAATAATTTGCCTGAGCAAATTAGAAATGCGCAAATAGAAGCTTGTAAGAAGGAAAATTTTGTTAATGAAGGGTTCCGAGGAGAAGGAGATCCTTTAGAGGTTAGAGCTGATGGAGTGAAATGCTTAAGAGGTCGTATGTGGATACCTAAGTTTGGAGGCTTAAGAGACTTGATTATGTTAGAATCCCATAAATCTAAGTATTCCATTCATCCGGGATCTGATAAGATGTACTGGTGGACGAATATGAAAGCTGACATAGCTATGTATTTTCTTTAATGCTTGACTTGTGCTAGAGTTAAAGCCGAACATCAAAAGCCATCAGGACTACTTCAACAACCAAAGATTCCTGAATGGAAGTGGGAGCGAATTACGATGGACTTTATCAGCAAGCTTCCTAGAACATCATCTGGAAACAACTCGATTTGGGTTATTGTCGACAGACTGACCAAATCAGCACACTTCATTCCGGTTAAAGAGCAGTTCTCACTGGAGTAGCTGACTCGTATATACCTTGAGAATGTTGTATGCAAGCATGGAGTGCCTATATCGATCATTTCAGATCGAGATACTAGATTCGCATAGAATTTTTGGAAATCTCTCCAAAGATCTTTGGGAACGAATCTCGACATGAGCACTGCTTATCACCCCCAGACTGATGGGCAGAGTGAAAGGACGATACAAACACTGGAAGATATGTTGAGAGCTTGTGTGTTAGACTTTGGTAAGAATTGGGATAAACATTTGCCGTTAGCAGAGTTTTCGTATAACAATAGTTACCATTCTAGTATTAAGGCTGCATCGTTTGAAGCTTTGTATGGTAGGAAGTGTAGATCTCCTGTATGTTGGAGTGAAGTTGGGGATACCCAGCTCACGGGACCGGAATTTATCCGGGAGACTACGGAGATGATAGTTCAGAATAAGAATAGGTTGTTGACTGCCCGTAGTAGACAGAAAAGTTACGCGGATGTGCGGCGGAAGTCGATGGAGTTTAAAGTGGGTGACCAAGTAATGTTGAAAGTATCGCCATGGAAAGGCGTTATAAGATTTGGAAAGCAAGGGAAATTGAATCCCCGTTATATTGGAACCTTTAAGATTTTATCTAGAGTAGGTCCGGTGGCTTACAAACTAGAGTTACCCCCAGAACTTCATGGTGTTCACAACACATTCCATGTATCTAATCTGAAAAAATGTCTAGCAGTGAGTGATGAGAAAATTTCATTAGATAAGGTTCGAATAGATGGGAAGTTGCATTTTATCGAAGAGCCCGTAGAGGTTATGGATCGTGAGGTAAAGCAACTGAAACAAAGTCGGATACCTATTGTCAAGATCCGATGGAATTCAAAGCATGGATCGGAGTATACTTGGGAACGAGAGGATGAAATGTGGAAGAAATATCCGCACCTCTTCGATTTCAATAAGAAACGGACATCCAAATGAAATGGAACACGAGGACGTTGATCCCTTTTAGGAGGAAAAGCTGTGACAATCTAACATTTTTAGGTAGAGAATTATTTTCTCGTATAATATTTTGAAACTTATTTTTGTGTTGGTTGATGAACTCACAATTTACGAATTTAAATTTGGGCTTACGTGCATAATTTAGCGTCCTTTATGACTAAACCGTAAACCTTAGGATTACGTATTTATGTTTTTGAACTCCGTTTTTGATGAGACAATTTTTATTGGATTCGTTTTGTGTCGTTGATTCATAATTTATAAAAACGTTTTTCGTGAAATGACCCGAGGGCACGCAAATCGAGAAAACTAGAATCGAGGAATACCCGTAAATAAGTGAGGTGGAACAAAATACATTATCCCACCCCACTAACACACATGGGACGGCACACATGACACCACATCAAGGATGTGGCATCATGTTAGCTTACAACTTACAAGTGTAAGTTAAGCTTACACTTTAAGCTTCCACTAACTCAAAACCATCAAACCTAAACACATACCATCATTCCACTCATGCAAACAATCTCAAAATCCTCTCAAAACACCACCATTGCCGTCCACTTTTGAAGAACAAACACCCCTTCTTGATCTTTTCTAGCCATGAAATACATGTTATCTAGCTCTATCATGGAGTTACCTTGAAGCCTTGATTATTTGGTGGCCATTTTAACAACAAAAGAGGTGATTTGCTTGTGTCCTAGGGCTGATTTCCCAACTTATATTCTTGGTGTTTGATGATCTTGGAGTTACTTTTGGTGTTCATCAAGTTCTTGTCTTCCAAAAACAAGATATACTCTTGGTTGGTAAAGAAGACCATCCTCTCCATTTTCTCTTGTTATTTTTGTAAAGATCAAATGTATTTTCTTTCTTGTTTTATATGTATATGATAAATATATGATGATAAAAATGTTGTGTGGGGATCAAGTGTTTATAAATATGCTTAGAAAGGTTAATAACCATAAGAAACAAGGCTAAAATCATGATTAATTTGATGGCTGTATAAAAACAGTATGTAACTAAAACTTGAACTGATAAACTTGAATGGTAGAATCCATTTACAGTAAGTTCAAGATGTTATACACATGTGAGAGTTGGTCATGCAATGGAATCATTATAATGAGTGAGATATGATCAAAACAAGATGAGTGTGCTAATCTGAATAAGCTGTTTTGTAGGGACTGTTAAGCATAGATAAACTCAAAATGAGCAGTAGCTATAACTAAGTTAAATGTAGCACATAATATGAAGATCATGCCACCCAAAAATGATCTTCTAATTCATTGTAGAACTCTAGATATGATAAAAATGGTGAAGATGAAAATAAAAATTAGATTTTGAGAATTAATGTTTATTACTATTATATAAGCACTCAAAATTATATTGTATAAAATGTAAAATTAAAATCCACTAACTTATGAATTTTATTTATATAAATATGTAAAAGGTTAACTAAATGGATAAATTATAAAAATGGTAGTGGAATAATACTTGTAAGTAATAAAAACTATAAACTTGATTTTTACGACTTTTTCGGCTATTACCGTAAAATTAACGTTTTTCGTCAATTAAAACTTAGACGATCAAACCCGTCTAATGTAAAGTATTTAAAAGTCATATACTGATATATAAGTATCTAATACAAGTAAAAACCGATAAAACCCGAACTATAGGACATACGGACATTAACGAGCTAAGTAAGCATATTGGACTAATAATTGGACTAAATAAGTTAAACACATATAAAAAGAACTTATTGGGCTTAACCCATTTGGGCCCTACATGTAAAGTATATATACTGATAATATAAGTATAAAATAGATTAAAACAAGTCAAAGAACTTATAATGAGCTTATTGGACTTAAAATAGGTAAGTAGGTAAAACTAGTAAACTAGTAAAAAGTTACTAATACGAAAACACTAAAATGAGTAAACAAGGATATATAAACCCACTTGATCATCATCATATGTATAAAATCATCATATGTATATTGTTATTTTGATAAAAGTCATTGGACAAGAGTCTAAGACCGATTATTATTTATATCGGTTTCCGTGACCGAAGCACGCCCGTAGCCGATAATCCGCCTTTCATTATCAACGTGAGTTCATAGCCTCGCACTCTTTTAAATGTTTTATAAAATGATTTGTAAACCCGCGAGGGAGATAACATGCTAGATTTTGATAAAAATAGAACACAAGTAGTCCCGATGGTATGCTTAATGATATGGACCCGAATGATGCTATGACCCTATAAACGGGACAAAAAGGATTATTAGTAGTTAGGTTATTTCACTTAAAGTCCCATTAGCATGAATTGTGAACTACCGGGATTTGGTAGACGCTTATGCATTTGATAGTACTATTTGGGGACGATCATCCCAGTTCGCGCCTTGACGGTTGATCCCCGTCGTACCACATTGATTGGTAAGCGAATTTATGTATGAGAAGATTTCCCTAGCGTGATTTTTGTGACGACAAGCTAACCTAGATGGGCAAATTGTTGTCGGGTTCGCGGCCCGCTGTTTTCATAGTAAGGTAACAATGTCATGCGGCTAATAATAATCCTAAAATGTATCCTTTACATAATGTAATCCAATAACGACGCTAATAACGATGAATATATTACCTATCCTGGTAATATTGAGGCTACGGTCTCATGGACGGTTTAAGATGTATGCTTGATTTATATATTGCCTGACTAGCAATACGAGGACTTACTTCCGATATTATACTTGTGTTCTGATTTTAACGATTGTTTTATATAACGGTTTTTATTAAACTCTATGAATTCACTCGGCATTCGCTGATATGATTTTTGCATGTTTTATCTCAGGTGCTTGAAGGTAATCCGGATGGAGATCGACTCTGATGGCCCACATAATATTAAAAATGTTCATTCGATCTATGTTTTGTAAACTCAATGACCTGTATAATTTGGGACATGTTGTACACTTTAAAACTTTTTATCGAATGAATGTATGTTGAACCTTGTACAACCATTTTTATGTGTTGTCTATGATTGGAGTTATTGTGCTATCCCGTAACACTCTAAAAGACCCTTCCGCTGTACCGATATGAAAAATGAGAGTGTTACATTTATTGTGTAAATGGTTAAGGCTTAATAACCTTATGATTAGATAGATTTATGTTGCTTTGCAAGGGCAAAGTGCGGCGCATAATTAGTTTTGTGCGATGCACTTTCCTCCTTGGTTCGTGACTATGAGTATGATTTAGATGCTTTATGTATTATATGCTATTATGTAAGACCATTGTTATATTTTGGATTTATTCATGATCATGATTAGTACTCATGTGAATGGATGAATTTCATGTCATCTAATATATGAATCTTGTTATTCACTTTTGTCACGATTAGTGGAATAAAACATATAACAACTCTTACATAATCCCATCTACTACTTTAGTTATCGAAATCAAGCATAAACCATTCTTAATGCTTTTGATATGACATGATCTTTAGTCGGATTTTTGTTATATTAATTAGATGTTGCGTGTACTACTAGTAATCGACAGGTTGTCTTACATCGTATATGTGCTCATATTCATCATTGCTACCTATATGGTTGTGACCTTAACCAAACACACCCTTAAAACCATTTGATAAGTATATCTTTAGAACTTGTGATACTCTAGAGGTAATTGTTTTATATTTTATTACACCAATCCCGTGGAACGAACTGGACTTACCTTAACACTATGCTATACATGATAGGGTATACTTGCCCGTGTTTGTGTTTCCAGTCAATTGTATGCTAATATCTTGTAATAAAAATTTTGATACTTGCGAAATGAACATCAAGTTTTTGGCGCCGTTGCCGGAGATTTATTTGTTATTGGTTTAAAACATTCTGAAATACTTGGTAAACAAAAATTTCTAAACACGCCGTACAGATTTCTGGCAATCTGAAAAAGTTTTTAACAAAACCATGCAAAAGTGCACCGCACATTTCAAAAGTGCGCTGCACATTTGTGTCGAATTTGAAAAAATGTTGGTAGAAAGAATTCCAAAACACCACCAAAACCTTTTACTCTCAACACTTACTGCTGAAAACATGCGAATTGCTTTGTGTGTACTTATGCTTTTTGAGATTTTGTGTATGTTAATATTACATTTAACGAAAAACAAAAAATATTTGCTTTCAAAATTGTATTTTCTATTTTATTTGCTCTTTGGTAGAATAATTTGCTTTGGTATGACTTATTTGGTATTTATCATGATTTGTGGTAATTTTTCTGAAATTTTAGCTATGATAAAAATACAAAAAATGAGAAAACAAACAAAAATGAAAAAATGGCTTATTTCTACATAATACGAATAGACATATTGCTAAACTTGGTCATAATTTCTTATTTTGACTATTTGTTAAGAAATGGCTATGGAAAATGTCTTATAACTTGGTTTGATTGGCTTACAAATTATAAAGTTGTGAACAAATTTTTTCACAGAATGTGCGCCGCACATCCCATATGTGCGTCGGCTTTTCTGTGTCGCGCAAAAGTGCGCCACACAATTAGAGAAACAGGAAGCAAAAATTGCTTATAACGCGCTCAGATGGAAATATTCATTAAAACTAATGAGTTGCCTAAAAACTTTAGGGTATGAAATATCATTTGGAATTTATGGCACTAAAATACTAATGTTTCTTTTGATGTGTTATTGTTTTAAGATTGAGATGGATCCAAATACTAGCTTGGGTAGACTATGCTTAGGAGTGGATGAGCATATTAGTCTCAATGACAAAATTGAATCGGAAGGAGAATGGACATGATCTGAATGTAAGGACTCAACCGACAGTGGGGTTCAAACGGTCTTGATGCCTTGCCATGTGGAAGGAAAATTTCCATATGATGGGCAAGTAGATTTTAAATTGGAAAGAAGATTGATTAGTAACGAATTTGTAGTTGAGCTTGGCTTAACCTACAACACTCATCGTAATGGAGACAATGAGATAGATAAAAAAACTCATTGTCATGATTAAAGACGAATTATTTTTCATTGAATTTTTTTGTCAATCCGGAGGAGGACGATTGTGAACCGTGTGTAATCTTTGGGAGACCTAAAGCAAGCTAATGCATAACTTGACATCACTTGTGACATACTTACTTTATGGCCAAAAGTGCATGAAAGCGTAGACTTTGGGGAGATTGATGAAATACTTGATAACCTTAATTTTGATGATTTGGCACCTATTGAAACCAAGGAGATTGATGCTCTAGATTTTTTTATAGCATGGGGAAAAATAAAAGAAACAAAGGCAAGAAACCCGCCCACGCTTACAAGTTGAACTATAATGGTGAAGGACCTTCACTCACTATTAACAAACCTTTGACTATAAAAGAACTATCAATGGATGAATTACAAGAAGATATTGAAGAAAGAGTCATGTTGTTGAACATGAATCAACCTATCATTGAAACATTAAAATATAGCGATAAATACAAAATGATTGTTGATAGGAGTTTTGCTCGACAAGTTGAAAGTTGAAGATGGATTAACACCGGAGTATGAAGATGTGGCTATACAAATGCTTCGTGAGAAAAAAGTAATGCTTGAGAAAGAAGATTCGGGGTACTTTATCCTACCAATAAGGTTGGAGGGTAAGACTACTTATAATGCTTTGGTTGATACCGGTTCAAATGTTAATGTTATGCCATATGGAATCTTCAAGATGTTAGATGTTGGTAGAGTCAAACCAAGGTTTGATCATATCAAAATGCTTGATCACTCCTACACGGAGGGATTTGGATGTTTTCTTGGAGTTCTTTGCCAAGTGGGAACAACAAAACTACTAGCCGATTTCATGCTTCTTGACGTTCGTATTGATCGAGATATTCAACTTGTGGTTGGAAGAAAATCTTTTCACACCATTGGTGGAAACATAGATGTTGGAAAAGCTATTATGACTAGCTTTGATGGGTTTGTCCATCAAAACTATAATGTACTAAAATCAAAGAAACATGATGATAGTGATGATGAAGATGATAAGCACTGTACCGTGAAGAGAGATGAGAACGGTATGCCAATTTATGGTCCACATTTGCAACCATGGACGAAACTGGAAGAACTTTTGGATGCATCACTATGTGAAAGGAGCTACCATAACCCTTTCTTTGAAATATGTGTATACAAGAATATTGTGGGAATGCTTGGAGCACTTCCCGTCTCATTGAAATACAAAGATTGGCAAGTGGGGAACAAGCGAGAATTTGAAAACATTGCTAAAGATGAAGATAGTGAATGGCATGTTTCCATGGTCATTATTGATCCATGTGGAAAGAGGTACGAAAAGGTATACGAGACAAAAGACACCAATAGAGAGGTCTCGGGACGTTACACGGAGAGTGATATCATGTCACCTCTAAACTTTTGCTATAACTAAAGATATGGAGGAAATGAGGAGTGCATCATTGGCTCCTAGTTACTTTGAGCATTTTTATCTTTTTTGTATGTAGATAACCAATAAAAGGAAGTAAAATCAAAGAGTCCTAGAAGTTTTAGGATAGTCTTAGAAGAAGGGAATGTTTTCCCTAGTGGTCTTGTTATTTTTCTTTTATGAAATCGAATGAATTAGAGGTTTTCTTTGAAATCTTGTGTCTAGTGTACTTAAGAAACAGAAATATGGTATGTGAGCACAGAATGTGCGTTGCACTTCCCAAATGTGTGCCGCACTTCTGGACAGATTTTTTGTATATACTTTATTTTTCTCATCTGAAACTAAAAAAACAAAAACACACCTGACGATTTCTTGAATCATCACCAAAAATATTTTTCAATTCCTACTCCAATTCACACTCGAGATCATGTCTAGAGTAAGTTTTTATCTTTAATTCATATATAATTTATTTTATTAGTTTTAAATTTTTGATAAATTATTCAATTAGGGTTCTTAGTAGTTGATTATCGGATTAAATTCGATTTGTAATTAGAAATAGGGATATTGATTAGAATAGAGTTAGATTATTAGATAATATTGAAAAACATAAAAATAAAAATGAGGGTTTTGAAATTAAACCTTAAGATTGAGCAATGTCGCAGATTAAAATGAATTGGGAATGGGTTAATGTTCGAATCTAGCCATTGTTGTTGATTTGTAACCATTAGTTTGCGGATTTAGTTAAGATTATTAGTTACCCCGACGTATGCTGAGATACACAAAATGTGCGCCGCACTTCCCATATGTGCGCCTCACTTTAGCGAGTTTTTCCTAGAAAGTACGCCGCACTTCTCAAATGTGTGCCGCAATTTTTGTCTGAAAACTAAACAGAATGTTCAGAACACCAACATAGGGATGCCATTGATCCCTAATGTTTATCTAATGCTGATATATGTTTGTTTGTGTGATAAATTTTGTAGAATACAGGTTCTGGAAACTATGAGACTGGCTCATCTAGCCGAGGGAAGAGGCGAAAGCCTATTGAGTCGGCGAGTGCCGCACTAATGGGAGTTCCTGATCATCCATTTTTGAATTGGCATGGGTGTACGAATGATGCTAAAACCATTTACAACAATGCTCTTAGTCTTCTACTACTGAAACAAATTTTCACACCTAGAATTGTGGATTTTGGAATTTTGAATGAGCTTGGTTGTGAACCTCAAATTAGGGATATGTTATCAATAGTTGTGATAGAGGCTGGAGGAAATGAAGTCTTGTTTCGATCCGGTGCTTGGTTCCGTGCTTTTACTTGTAGGGAGACGATCTATTCGGAGCTTTTTCTTGAGTTTTTCTCAACGTTTCATTTTGATGAAGATGTTAATGGTGATGAGCTATTAACAAAGGAAATTTTGAGTTTTAGACTTTGTGGGAAAGGACATTATTTGACTTTGAAGGAATTTGCTAAGTACTTGGAGTTGTATACTAGAGAGGAGCGAGATGAGGAAGGATTTGAAGTGTATTTTCAAGGAGGAGAGCATGAGTATTGTAATTTCAATGCGAATGAGTTTTAGGCATTAATTTGTCCGGATGAGGATCCTTTGAGCTTGTCTAGGAGCTCAACCACTAGGATTTCTAGTCCACTTTTAAGAGTGCTCCAAAATATGATTGCTTACGCGATTTGTCAACAAACCACGGGATATGACAAGGTTCAAAAGAATGATTTGTGGTTATTGAGCATGTTTAGGGACAAGAATCGTGAGCAATACGCTAATATGGCTTGGGTGATTGCAAAGTGGATGAAAAGGAAAGGTCATGGTAGTCAAGCAAGTAACATGATTGTGTGTGGATAATTTGTGACTAGGTTAGCCAGAAGAATGATATTTTTAACTGAAGAAGTTGTGGGTAGTCTTAGTCCACCGATCATATGTAATACCATTGACAAAATTACTATGAGAGTTTTGATTGGAGCGGATGGAAGGTTGATTCGAGAAGACGCACCGACGAGAGCACCACATGTGAACATGTCGCGAGCTCCTCGTGCATCACTCCAAGATGTTTTTGACAGGATGGGAAGGATGGAGGTTAGGCAAGACCAACTTGGGTTTATGATGGAGCGACAATGTTATAGCGTGGATAAATACGCTCCGGTTTTTAAGCGAAAGGCGAAACAATTTAGCGTTTCAATGAGTGGACCTTATGGACCACCCGGATATCACCATGAGCCATTCTACTATACCTAACAACCACCACCTTATCCACCGCATTTCTATCCATCTAATGCTCAAAGGAATGATGAAACTGAAGAGGATATGTGATGCCTCGTGTGATTGTGACTTTTGTGTTAGTCACATTTTAAAACAATTTCAAACAATTTATTACATTTGGTTATGTAATTTGCTTTTGTTGGCATGTAGGACAAATTAGTACTTTGTGTGTGGATTTTTATTTAATTTGGTATGTGAAAAATGCTGTGTATATATTGTTTGTGTTATAATGCAGAAAATAACGAGTCAATGCATAATAAGGAGAAGATTGAATATTTCGGCTTCATTCGCGACTTGGAATAAAAGTGGAGTATTATTCTTATTTTCCTCTATTTTTATTTTTTCCTTATGTTTAGAATTTGGGACAATGCTCATAATAAGTATGGGGGTGATAAGTAGAAAATAAGAGCGTTTTAAGTTGAAATTTTTTTGAACTTTATGTGACCAAAAGTACGCCGCACTTTTGAATTTGTCTGCCGCACTTTCTGGCGGATTCTTGAAAACTTTGTGGTTATGTAAATTAAAAAAAAAAATTGTTAAAAGATTGATAATTCCTGGAATTGTAAAGCTATTTTAACTCGGAATTGATAACGTTACTTACAAAATATCTTATTCACAATTGTGAGGATTTTTAGGCTATAATTCGTAAGCATTCTTACACTTTAAATCTATTTTGTGAGTATGCCGATGATTAGTTTAATTCTGGAACTTGTGCTTGGTAATCTTTATGAGACCGTAGTGGGATAATACTTGTATGATAAAAAGTATTTCAAAAGATAAAGAGGCAAAATAAAAGAGAAAAGATTGAAAGTTTTTGCCAATATTTTAAGACAATAATATATTGTTGAAAACCATGTTGCGAGATGATAGTAGATCGTAAGTATGGGGGAAGACATATTACCCCAAATGTTTGGTATATAAAAAAAGAGAGGAATAAAAGGAAAAAAGGAGCCTATAAGTGTGAAGTGCAAAGTATAGAAACAATAAACTTAGTAGAAAATGATATGTTGTTTACTCTTTTAAACATGTGGTGATAATATAAGTTTTGAAAAAGACCTCCTATGATATTTTACTTGGTGCTTACGCCAAATTGGTTTAGTTTAGTTCCTTGTACAAGCTTATGGTAATTTACTTTTCATGACCGTGCTTTTGAGCGATAAATTACCCATTTATAGGAGAGTGTGTGAATTCAAAATATCTACTTCGTGAGGTGTTTGGTGGCGTTATCTTTGGTTTCGATTATTGGTCTTATCTATTCTTTCGACACTTATTAAAAATACATTTTTACCTTACTTGAGGACAAGCAAGATGTTAAGTATGGGGGAATTTGATAATGCCTCATTTATACATGTTTGTAATAATGCATTTGTCCTTGTTTGCTATGTTATTAAATAATTTATGTGTTGAATTGTTACTAATAATGAGTATTGTTTCGATTGTAGTAAAGGAATGAAACTATGAAGAAAAGAAGTTAAGAAATAAAAAGAAAAGGACTAAAAAATAAATTATGCTGAAAAAGAGCCAGAGTACGGCGCACAATTCAAAAGTGCGGCGCATATTCAAAGTACTACGATTTTGGAGAACTATTCTGTTAGCCTCAAAATATTGAGTCAAACAAGAATTCTCGGTCATTGTTTATTATTGTAACATTTAATAGAACGTTGTAATAGGTAGTATAATAGTCGTAACATTACAGTCTTGATGGCTAGCTTAAAAGGCCTCTTTCAAGGTAGTAAGCATTTGTTCAAGCCCGACCCAATCAAACATATAGCCCATTATGCCACATGTAAGCAAGGCTATATATACCCTTCCTAGCATGTTAGGAAGGGTGTTGGTTGTTCATTTTCTAATCTAATATTCCTATAGTTTCACACACATCTCTCTCCTTTCTCTCTCTACTTTCTCTCTCTATAATTCATCTACTTCATCTATCTTTCTTCTTTATTGCTTGTTTGATCATCACAAATTAGGGACAACAATTGGTATCAATCGCCATGGGGTAGATTTGTGATTGGTTGTTGTGTTTTTATTGGATTTAAATGATTTGATCCATATTTCATCTCTCAAATTCAAGTTTTTTTTGTTTTCCATGCTCTAAATCTTGATCTACATCTCCTCCATACTTGTGGTAGGGATTTGGTTTCTTTCGGTTGGTTAAATTCACGGATTTCTTGTAAAAAATCTCACTTTTTTACCTAAAGTTTCGGAACAGTACAAGTATTCCGACCGAATTCCATCAGAAAAGGGTTTTAATATTCCGACAGTTATTCCGATAGGATATTCTGTTTGAGTATTCCGATAGGATATTCTGATTGAGTATTCCGATAGGATATTCGGATTGATTATTCCGATAGGATATTCCGATTGTGTATTCCGATAGGTTATTCCGATCGAACATTCCGACAACATTCCGATAGAACATTCCGACAGCATTCCGATAGTACATTCCGACAGCATTCCGATAGTACATTCTGACAGCATTCTGATCTAACATTCCGACAACATTCCGATACTACATTCCGATAGCATTCCGATAGACATAATTTGATACATTGTGATAGGTTTGGAAAATGCGACAATTGGAGGATTTCTTGAAAAATTCCAAAAATACACTTAAAAAAATTTCGTGTGTTTTTTGGTTATTGGAGATTTTTTTGTTTTTTTCGAGAACATTTTTTAAGGGATTTCAACACTTTTTCAAGTCAACAACAATCACTATAACATCTACTTAAGATCCATATTCACTTCTAAATTCAAAACTTATAACGATGGATTCTACAACAGAATATCGTGTGACGAACAACAACATTATGGTGGCAGGCAACAAAGAGAGACCACCAATGCTTGTGTCAGGCCGATATGCACAATGGCAATCACGTTTTATTTGATATCTTGATACGAAACCAAATGGTGATCTTCTCCGATGTTGCATCAAAGAAGGACCCTATTCTCCCACTACAATAACCATTCCTGCAATTCCAGCAACCGACTTGACGCCCGGTTCCGATGAGCAAACAATTGTGGAAACATATGAGAACACTTCGAAAGAGAAACCTGCTTGGATTGACGCATAGAAGGAAGAAATCTATTTGATTCTAAGCGGGATTGGGGATGATATTTACTTAACGGTTGATGTGTGCTCTACTGCAAAAGAAATGTGGTTTGCTATTGAACGATTGCAATAAGGAGAATCACTTAACAAGCAAGATGTCAAAACTAACTTGTTCCAGAAATTTTGCAAGTTTACTTCATTGGATGAGGAATCAATTGATTCATATTAGTCAAGATTTTACAAGATGATGAATGACATGACAAGAAACAATTTGCAAGTCTCCACCATGCAAGTTAATGTGCAATTTCTACAGCAACTTCAACTAGAGTGGACACGGTTTGTAACTTTGGTGAAACAACAGAGTAAGTTAGACGAGGTCAAATATCACACGCTCTTTGAGATTTTTAAACAATTTCAGAATGAGGCGAATGAATTTCGAGCTGAAAGGATAGCAAAGACTGCTAATCCACTTGTTTTGGTGTCTACCACTCAACACGTCTAAGATCATCACTCTCTTATTCCAAAGTCATACTCTACTCAATCATCCTCACCAAGATATTCCACTTCATCTAAGTCTTCAGCTCCCACAAGATCATGAGGTAAAGAACCAAGAGCACCATCACCATCATCTGAGCCATCATCTGAAGAGGACAGTGATGAAGAACAAGCTCAGAAGGATAGGGAAATGAAACAACAAATTGCTTTCATAATGAAGTCTTACAAGAAGATATATAAACCCACCAACAACAATCTTCGAACATCATCTAACACAAGGAACCGATATGTTGAGAGTCCTCCAAGGTATGACACACGTCGACGTGATGAAAGTCCTCCTAGGTATGATCGACGTCATCCAACACATGTTGAGGGTTCTGCACGGTATGATTGACAAACTGCTAAGTATGATACTCAGAGGACTGTTACTGTTGTTGGGAATAGGGAAACTGTTGGAACTCAAGTGGTTCAACAATGTGGGATTCAGTGCTTTAATTGTCAAGTTTATGGACATATGACAAATGAATGTAGGAAGCTGAAACGGGTTAGAGACTATGGATATCATAAGGAAAAGATGCTGATATGCAAGAAGATGGAAGCTGGGGTTAAATTGTCGGCTGAGGAAGGAGAAATGCTTGATGACACTAATGATGAAGCCTCCAACCATGAACTTGAAGCACATTACTCATACATGGCAAAGATTGAAGGAGATCTCAAAGTCACTGAAGATGACAATGGTCCTATCTTTGATATCGAGCTAATCGATAAGGTACATACTGACGAAGAATATAATGTGTTTGGTAATAGTGAGCTTCCAACAACCATTACTGACACATGTATGATGGAAAAGGTTGATAGCAATACCACACCCGATTCATCAGCCATGTACAATAATGAGTCTGAGGATGATCAACATGCAAACGAGTATGATGCTGACGAGGAGCGTATTGCGCTTGCTAACTTAATTGCTTCTTTACAAAAAGATGTCAAAGAAACTAAAAAGAGTCAAAAGAAATTAAGAAGGTAAACGCTACACTCACTCAAAATTTTGAAGAAAGTAAAGATGCAGCTATAAAATCTAGTGAGCTTCTTGCAAGCTGCAGAGCTGAGCTTCTTCAATGAGAAAAATAACTTACGAGGTACAAAGGGGGTGTCATTACTACTGCTAAGGATGTGTTTGAAACTAAATACAACAAAACTCTTAAGCTTTTAGAACAAGAGAAACGTAATTATAACACCTCTTTAAGTACTGAACGACACAAAACGTATCTTGCTACCACTAAAGTGAATGAGTTAACTCAAAAGATTGATTTTATTCTAGAGGATAAAACTAAATTAGTCACTGCAAAGACGGAAGAGGTTACTAACTTGCAAAAATCTTTCAAAATTAAACAAGCAAAAGACATCGACAAAGTCGTGGAACTTGAAGTTCAAATTAATTTTTATAAGAAAATTGTTTATAAAACAAATCAATCTATTCAAACCATGCGAATGTTGGCACCTCGTTCGATTTTCAAGGGTAAAGCTAGTTTTGCTGGTCCTAAGTACCTCGAGCAAGCTCAATCTGAGAACCCGAGACTCTATCTTGAGGAGTCCCAATGTACCGACCGTGATTGTCTTCTTGTTAGGCCCGATAGTGATAAGTCACTAAGTTTTGAAGAGGAGAGTAGATCACCAGTGAATAAAGACTTTGTGAAACCATATGATTATGTGCACAAATATTTTATGAATGTGCACAAATAAGAATTAAATGGAGACAAGTTTTTGCCACTAAGAAAACTAATGGTTAAAAATATATTGGGTACTTGCCGCATCAAGCTTCTATAAGCAAGATTAAGCAAGCACTTAGTAATCTTAAGAGTAACATTGAAACTTTCAAAAAGGTTGTTGATCATGACTAGAAAAAACGTGAACTTTTGAAAGGTGATAAAGAAATTCCTCATGATATAACTATTCTTGTGAAAGCTATTTTTATTCCTCTTACGGAAAGAGCAAAGAAACATGCTTTGGAATTTGAAAAGTTAATAGAGCAAGAAATGTTGATGATTTGAAATAAGTGGAATCTCTTGAAAAATAAATTGACGATCATCAACCTGAAAGAGACGATTTTTCTATAGCATATGATCTACTCTTGCAAGAATGTCTCTCAAAAGATATTATGCGTGTCTATGTTACATCTTGTGCTGATATAGATGAATATTCTGATGTTTCATGCAAATATCTTGATCAAATCAAAGAGTGTGAGCGTCTTGAAACTGAGCTTTCGAATAAAGTTGACCAAAAATATTTTTCGTTACTTCAACATAGATTGATTTTCTTCAAAAACATTGTCATTCACTTGAACTAGCTTTACAAAACAAAGTTGGCAGTTTCTCAAATGATACACCTTTGGAAGT
The DNA here is from genome assembly GCA_025667525.1 of Glebionis coronaria. Classification (NCBI taxonomy): domain Eukaryota; kingdom Viridiplantae; phylum Streptophyta; class Magnoliopsida; order Asterales; family Asteraceae; genus Glebionis; species Glebionis coronaria. Next base: position 3,099,089 of record CM046879.1, on the reverse strand, counting down.
AAAACTATCTGAGGCATGTCGATTACTAAACGAAAAAAGTCTTGATATTAAGGATTTGAAAGCTCAGTTACAAGAAAAAGACATAGCAATAGAAGAGTTAAAGAAACTCGTTGCTAAGATGGGTGGTAAAGTTATGGAACCAAGCATTAAGAAATCTATTGTTAGACAACCCAATGCCTATAAAGTGAATAGATCCTCTATCTTGGGAAAACCATCCGCTTTCTCAAATTCCTCGTTTGCTAAACGTGTGTTTGCCCCCAAGATGGATGGAAAAGAAAGGTTACCACAGAATCAACCCATAAGGAATACACTAGCACCAAGCGTTAAGCACAATAATGTGATTAAACCAGGGATGTATAGAATGACCACTAAACCTACAAACAAAGTTAGTCAATCGCCTCAGACTTCTAGAAAACTAATACTCGTGTGTCTTCTACTACAAGAGTATTCTCTACTGCTAGTGTTAGCCGGACTCAGCTTAAGAGCACTCAAGTGAATCATAAGGTTTGGAAACACAAGATTCAAGGGAAGATGAAGGAAGTAGAAGAACACCCTAGGAATTTGCATGTTTCCTAGAATAAAACGTCTGTAATCACATGTAATGATGATGTGAATGATTCGACTGCTTTGAATGCTTTAAATGTTAAGTTTGTTTGTGTAAAATATTGAAAATATGCTAATACTGATCATTCTATGTGTGCTATGAATAATGTGAAAGGGGTAGATACTAGAACTAAGAAGCGAGTTGTGATGCCTATTAGTGCTAGTAAACCCAAACAGCAAAGTGAACCATTCTGGTGCAACCCCCATTAAGAATACTATTGCATCAGACTCCACCACTAAGAACCCTAGAAGCAGAGTTAGGGAATTATATGAGTCTGCTAGCAAGTCTTGGAAATGGTGGTTTGCTAATCAGTGTCCTCCAGGATATAAATGGATGCCTAAGGTTAGGAACTAAAATGTTACAACGAGCGTTAGTGTTTCTTTAAGTGACGAAACTATAGAAACTAATGATTCGGATATCACAACTAACATGGAATCAAATTTAGCAAATGCTCCATCGTGCTCTAATTCTTCTACAGGTGATCGAACTAATTCTCTTCATACTGGACTCCGGATGCATGAAGCACATGACGGGGAATCTCAAGCTTCTAATTAACTTCATGGAGAAGTTCCTGGGTACGGTCCGATTCGGAAATGATTAATTTGCACCGATCCTAGGATATGGAGATTTGGTTCAGTGGAATATCACGATCAAAAGGGCATATCGATTAAGCTTTGTGTATACGAGATTAGATCAAGTAATACACGTAGAGAAACCTTTGCTTATGAATAAAGTAACTAAGTGTTATGCGGAATTAACACTTAATCTAAAACACAAAGATGTTAAACAAACTTTCACTTGTATTAGAATGATCGTACTTGATTACAATGAAAGAGGTTTAACTTGCGAATACTTTATGAAAACTGATATATAACTTTAACCTAAAAGATCTTCTTTTATAGACTAAGAAGTCTTGTACAATAAGCTACGAATCAACTATTCTAGGTAAAGATAATAATGGAAAATACAATGTCGAGCTTATCTTTACCATACAAAAATAAAGAAACAAATAAACAAAAAGATTCGTATGAAGATATATTCCATCAGTGCTAATCTTCAAGGCTGTCAGCGTTGACTTCTTCAATGTCAACGCTTGGCTGTCAGCGTCCAAGGTCATCCTATCAGCGTTGACATTCTTCTTATCAGCGTCTAGTGAACTGACCCATAATTTATTCCCAACAATCCTCCCCTAAACTTGATATCTATTCCAATGATCAAGTTTCTGAATAAAAACTTAAGGCTTAGGAGGAATCTTGCAAAAACTTCTTATGTTGGTGATAAACATATCTAATCAAGTCCTTGGCCACGTCACTAGTATAATCAATCTCCAAGGGTGTCTTTAGCATCTGCTCCAAAACTTCTTTGGACAAGAAATAGTCAGCATCCACAAGTAGATATTCTGAAAACTTTGTAGAGCTCAAATGAAATACACCACAAGTAGAATAAAGCCTCCAATGAAGATTACTGAGATCATCTTCAAGATCCTTCCATATGGCAGGATCTGCTTCTCTTGGACCACACAAAGTCAAAAATGTGTTCCAAAGTCTTATTCCATTTGCTGAAGTAGGAGCTTCAGCTGTATACTTGGCCTCTATCAATCTCCATAGATGTACCAAGTCTTCTCTGTCTATGCTTGCAAATATAGAAATAACTGAAGTGAAAGTATGTACCTCCTTTCCAAACCTGCCAATCTTCCAAAATCCACACTCATCTTCATCAAAACTGATGATTGGATTTCTGTCATCTAGAGGTACTACATTAACCAAATCTGAAGCTTCCAATGGAGAAAGCTTGAGATGCTTCCTTATGACACCTTCAGTTGGAAAATACACATCCATATCTTTGGGAAATTGAAAAGGATCTCCTTTCTTTACTGGTCTTTGAGCAATCCTCATTTCCTTTTGAATCTGCATTTCCTCAGCAAGCTCTTGTTTCCTTTCTTCTGAAAGAAACTGATAGACATTATTTTCTTGCACATTCCTCCAAATAGGATGTGCCCTATACTCTAACTCCTCAAAGGATAAAGCCAGCAGCTTCTTGTATGTCCATCTAGGTTGATGGCATCTAAGCAACTTGTAGTACAACTGCCTTCTATCTCTTTTGAGCCAAGTCTTGACCTCTTGTGCATTAAACCTCAAAATCACCTTTATATCATCTTGTACCCTGAGAAGAACTTCCAACCCCCAAATTTGATCTGATAAACTCATCCCTGGGTTGTCCATAACCTTGTCTTCCCAAGCATGGTACATTCTGGTAATTTCAGGAAGATCCCAATCAATCTGATTCTTCAAATCACTCAATCTTTCCTTTGCTAGCTCATCCCCATATTCAAGCCTTTCTGGATCTTCAATAATTTGAATACTTGAATCTGAGCTATCTCCTTCTTTATCATCACCACTCTCTTCCTCACTCTCAGAAGTAGCAACAAATGGTGATCTACCACTCCTCTTCAAATCTCTTTCCAAAAGTTGTGCAGCCAACTGTTCATCAAATGCAATTTGTGCTGCATCTTTCTTTGGAACATCTTCTTTAACCAATTTTCCTTTACCTTTGTCTTTTGGATCAATAATAGGTAAATTAGAAGAAGAAACCTGTGTGGACACATCTTTGATGATTGTTGATGACTGGAATACATCAACACCACCTGCAACTTTATCAGCGTTCAAGTTACCTCTATCAGCGCCACGATTACCTTTGTCAGTGCTGGATGTGTCAGCGTTCAAACCTGTATCAGCGCCCATTGTTTCTTTGAAAGATCCTTCCAAGTTTAATGGTGTCACCTTGGATGTATCAATAACTGGGTGCTTCTTCAAGTTTGTGAGTGCTTCAGCAACCTGTAAAGATTCACTAAATTGTGAACTCTTCTCTGAACTCTTCTCACTAGCTGTATGAATCAGCTCATCCTCTTCATCCTCTTCATCCTCCCCTTTGGAAGATTCCTCCATTAGACTCCTGCTACTTGGATTCTCCAAAACAGTTACCCGCTCCCTCAAGACTTGGAGTTCACGGCCCTGGTTGTTGACAATTTGTACAAGACTGACATTTTGCTTTTGCAAGCTAATGACAGCAGCCGTCAATTCAGTCAAAGTCATAGGTTCCAATCTGCCCTCAGCTAGAATGGGGATTTGACCTCCCAAAATAGAATCATAGGGCGTGGATGAGGTCTTAATGATGTTGGGACTGTCTTGACCAGCATCTAAGCTTGTGTCAATAGCCCCAGCCTCATCCATGGCACCAGCCACACTTGTGGAGGTGGTTCTCTCTGCTACAAGGCTAGGACCACTAGAGGAGAACACTCCAGTAGTCCTTTGGCGTTTATTCAACCTAGATTGTAATGGGGTGGAAGATGAAGTAGATTGTGTGGGTGTGGGTTGGTTAAGGGGTGTTTGGGATTGTTCAGGAATGTTATCAGTGTTGGGATTGGCTGTGTCAGCGCCCACATTTTGAGTGTCAGCGCTGGGTTGGTCAAGGTCACTGTGGTCTGGTGAAGGTAAAGGTTCATGGATAGGCTCAAGTTGGGGTGCAGGGTCTGGTTGTGGTAGAGCAGCCTGAATTACTTCAAGCATGGCTTGTGTGAGAGGGATGGATCTGTTTGTGGAGCTCATTTTAGCAAAAATGGTTTTTTGTTGTCTAGGGATCTCATAAAAAGTGTCATGATCCCTAGTACAATATTCTTGTAAATCAAAGACCATTTGCAAAAATCTTGGGTAAGCCAAAGTCATTTTACTTCCCTTATTTTTACACATCCCTTCAAAAATCATTTTTGAAAAATTATACTTAAGCCCACGTGTTATACAAACCAAAGCACTTGCAATTGACCTGTTTATTTCATTAAAAGAAGTACATTTTGGACTTAAGCATTGGAGAAGGACATGTATCAAATATTTCCAGTCAGAGGGAAATTCCTGCTTATGATATTTATTTAAAGTGACATCAGCAGGAATAGGATAACCCAATTCCCTAAGACCTTGTTCTATTGTTGCAATGGCAAGGGTAGTCACACCATCAGCGTCATCAAGACGCAAAGCTTGGCAAACCAAGGCTTCAGTGACCACCCATGTTCTTCCATGAACAGTAGATGTTAATGTGGTCACTCCATTAGCTGTTGTGGAACTAGCATTGTTCCAAAACTGTCTAATGTGTGCGACAGGGACTAATGGTGTATGAGAAAGCGCATACCTTAATGAGGATGCATTTAAAAATGTCACCATTTGTGAATACTGAGGGAACAAATCATTATCAGCAGTCAAGTAAGCTACCATATTATGTTGTCTCTTGAACTCCAATGTTAAATTCTTTGAGTTGAACTTGGGTGCCATGTTTGAAAGCTGTTTAGGTTATGTGATATGGGAAAAATCTAGGAGAAAAATGTTAGACAAGAAAAAATGAATACCCAGAATAAAAAGATTAGCCAAATTTATAGGAGAGATGCATGATTTTGATTGGTCAAAAATGAGGCAGTTATATTCAAAGAGCAATGATGAAAATATTGAATCAAATATAACTTATCTCATGCATTAATTAAAAGTAACAACTCCCCAAAATTACGGCCAAAGATTAGTCAAAAATAACAACTGGGTAGGGCCCACTAGGTGTCAACGGTCAAAAATAGCCCATCAGCGCCCAACGGCTATATTTTCTTGTCAGCGTTTGCCTAAAGCCTTGTCAGCGTCACGATTGGACGTAACAGCGTTTGGAGAAAAACTTGTCAGCGTCTAAAAATAAAAATATTTAAAAAGAAAAAAAAAACCTTAACAAACTAATTTATCCTAAGGGAAATATCTTACAAGTTGATAATAATTACTGGGCGGCAAGCACTGTCCACTTATGCACACTTGCTTAAGCAAGATAGACACAAATGTCCTCTAGTGTCCCTTGCTAACCAAAATACTTACCAACAAAGTTATTTCACAAAATTCTTTGTAACTCCCAGGTAAACCCATAACAAAACTATTCCCAAGTCTCCCATCAGACCACAACCAATTCTAGGCCAAAAATGTCTTGGCAACATGCATAGTTTGTCAACTTTGCATGCTACAGTGCCTCATGGTTTAGTAAAACTAACCCATACTCACCTGTGGACACAATCTAGAATTGTGATGAGAGTATTGTAAGAATACCCAAGAGTCCTAAAGGTTCCTTAAACCTCCCCTTAAACTATGATACATGAGTTTCTCAAAATATATATGAACATTAAAAATTTATGTCAAGATAGGAATATAAATATTCCAACCATCATTCATAAACAAAAACATGTCCAAATAGCTCTTCAAAGATCCATAAGCAACTCTGTATCCAATGGCATAAAGCTACCATCACCTACACATTTAGATGAAAACCACAAAACTAACATTTGTTGCTGACAGCGTCCCGACAATACTTGTCAGCGTTGAAGGAACTCTTGTCAGCGTTAGACAATAATATCTCTAACAACGGCAAAATAACACTTGACAGCGTTACATTTACCTTTGTCAGTGTTAGAAAAATAAAGTGGAAAAATCTAAATCATCACAAAGACCAATAACAATGCATTATCCTGTACATACTTTTACAAAAAGGTTCCAAAACACATATTAAGTGAGATTAACCATTCCAATATTTGTTACCAAATATTGAAATCTTCCAGCATCAAAATGTTTAGTTAATAAATCAGCCACATTATCTTCTGTGGCTACCCTATCTGGTTGTATTAAACCTTTCTCAAAGCAATCTCTTATAAAATGATGTCTAATTTCTATGTGTTTGGTTTTAGAATGATGTACAGGAATAATGCATAAAGTACTGTTATTGTCTACAAAAATCTTGGTATGCATAAAATTATACCCATAATCCAACAGCTGGTTCTGAATCCATAAGACTTGTCCACAACAAGCAGCTGCAGCAACATATTCTGCTTCAGTTGTAGAGTTTGCCACCACTGTTTGTTTCTTGCATTGCCAAGATATCAATCTACTCCCAAGAAATTGGCATCCACCAGTTGTGGATTTTCTATAAAACTTGTCACCACCATAGTCACTGTCTGAATATGCAATAAGCTCCAATGGAGAATCTTTTGGGTACCACAAGCCAAGATCTGGATAGCATCTTAGGTACCTAAAAATTCTTTTCACAGCAAAAAGGTGACATTCTTTGGGAGTCACTTGATGGCGTGCACATGCACACACAGCAAACATGATGTCAGGTCTTGAGGCTGTAAGATACATCAGTGACCCAATCATTGATCTATAGTGCCTAACATCCACATCCTTTCCAGCTCCAATCTTTCCCCAAGGGTGTTCCCTATCCATAGGAGTGGAAGCATCCTTTTCATGTGGAGAAAAACCATATTTCTTCAAGATTTCAGCTACATACTTGTCTTGGGAGATGAAGATACCATCTTCTTTCTGCTGAACTTGCAATCCTAGAAAGAAGTTCATCTCACCCATTGCACTCATCTTGAATTTATCTGTCATGAGCTTGGAAAAGTCCTCACTCATTTTTGGATCAGTAGACCCAAAAATGATGTCATCAACATAGACCTGCACAAGTAATACATGTTTTCCTTTCTTCTTTGTAAATAGTGTCTGATCTATGGTGCCCCTCTTGAATCCATTGTCCACCAAATATGTAGACAAGGTACCATACCATGCTCTAGGGGCTTGATGAAGTCCATACATAGCTTTCTTCACTCTATAAACCTTGTCTGGATTCTCAGGATCTTCAAAACCAGGAGGTTGCATGACATATACCTCCTCAACAATTGTTCCATAGAGGAAAGCACTCTTCACATCCATTTGATAAACAGTGAAATTCATACAAGAGGCATAAGCTAAGAAAATTCTTATAGCTTCAATTCTTGCAACTGGTGCAAAAACTTCTTCATAATCTATTCCTTCCTCTTGTGTATATCCCTGAGCTACCAAACGTGCCTTGTTTCTGACCACAATACCCCTTTCATCTTTCTTGTTCCTTAGAACCCATCTTGTCCCAATTGGTCTCACATATCTAGGACAATCAACCAGCTCCCAAACATCCTGTATAGCAAATTGGTGAAGCTCATCCTGCATTGCTTCCACCCAACTAGGTTCTTTGAGAGCATCAAAAATCTTCTTGGGGTTCTTCTTGTGACAGAAAACATGCAAACAAACATGCTTGTACAAGAGGGGTATCAACCTTCTTGTGTATATTGGCAATAAATCCACCAAGACTTTGATGGGATCTTCTTGTCTGAACTGGAGCCATAACATCACCAATGATCTGTGATGAGGGGTGATCCTTGGCTGTGGAAGTGAGAACTCCTCCTTCAAAAAGTCTGGTGTCCTCAACTTCACGCTCCATGTTGCCAATATCTTCTTCATCAGACTCTCTTTGATCAACAGAAATCTCTTCATGGACATTGGAAGGTCCACCTTGTTCAAAATGGGAAGAGAAAAGATGTGCAAAGGTGTTGTCAAAGTCTGATCCTTGTTTGTCAGCGCTTGGGCTAACAACACTTGAACTGTTGGTGTCAGCGTCTGATCCATCAGCGTCTGAATTGCTCTTGTCAGCGCTTGATTTTCCTTTGTCAGCGCCTGAAGAACCATGCATGTTTGTATTTGGTGATACTTGGAGACCACCATTATCTTTTCTAGCAGCAGCATCAGCAGCATAATACTCATCTGTCCATATAGGAAGTGTAACATATTCTTGTGTGGGAGATGATTCAACTGCTGGTGGTCCATCCTCCTTAGCAACCTGTATACCTGAAACATTACCAATTCTCTTTTCCAAAACACTTGAAGTTACCTTCACAATGTCTGGATCAGTAACAGGCATATAATTTAAAGCTCTAGATAAAGGTTCTAAGTCAAACAACCAATTTGGACCACTTTCAGGATCACTAGGTTTACTCTCTAAAAACCTAACATGTACTTTTTCAAGTATACGTTTTTCCTTTTTAATGTAAACCCTATATCCTTTGCTCTGCACTGAATAACCCATGAAGTAGCCTTCATCACCTTTAGAATAAAATTTACCTAGGGCTTCACTAGTTTCTAAAACAACTACATGACAACCAAAAGGCTTGAGAAAGCCAATATTTGGCTTCCTTCCCAAAAGTAACTCATAAGATGTCTTATTATGTATTTTGTTGACCAATGCCCTATTTTGAACATAACAAGCTGTGTTAACAGCTTCAGCCCAAAAGGCTATAGGAAAGTGGGCATCAGCCAACATGGTTCTGGCTGCTTCAATAAGGGTTCTATTCTTCCTTTCAGCAACCCCATTTTGCTGTGGGGTTCTAGCTATGCTGAACTGCCTAGTAATCCCTTTCTTGGCACAAAAATCATCTAACAACTGATTTCTAAACTCACCCCCATTGTCACTTCTAATAATTTTGACCTCATTACCATTCTTCTTTTCAATCTGGGTAATGAAATTAATCAGACTTTGGGCAGTTTCACTTTTCTTGGCTAAAAAGAAAGTCCATGTAAACCTGGAAAAATCATCAGTGATGACAAAACAATATGATTTACCCTTTAAACTTTCTATATTAGTTGGACCAAAGAGGTCCATATGCAATAAGTGAAGTGGTTTAGAACTAGAGTGCACTTGTTTAGACCTGAATGAGACCTTGTGCTGCTTGCCCTTAAGACATGCAACACAAGAGTGGTCATTGTGGAAAGCCTTTTCAGGCAAACCATCAACTAAACCAAGCCTCACAAGTCTATTGATATTCTTAAAGTTTATGTGCCCTAATCTCTTGTGCCAAAGATTACTTTCATCTACTGAGGCTTTAGCATAAAAACATGACATCATTTTATTATTTATCTTAATTCCATTAAGATTCACATTATATATGTCTTTATGCCTTGGTGTTCTAAATTCTATGTATTTCTCCTCAGGGAGCTTGTAATCTTTGCTTAACACCAAGCACTCAGTATCTGTGAAAAGAACCTTATTTTTGTTATCACACACTTGTGATACACTAAACAAATTATAATCTAGTTCTTTTACCAGGAAGACATTATCAAAACGTAGATTATTGGTGACAAGGGTTCCTTTTCCTGTAATGGTGCCATAGCCCCCTCCAAAGTATACCTTATCACCATCTTGAATAGGAGTAAAGTTTGTCAGATAGTCTTCCTTTCCTGTCATGTGCCTTGAGCATCCACTATCCCAATATCCATAATCATTGATCTTCTTCTGAATGCCCTGCACATAAAGAAAACACATTAGTTTTCTTTGGGAACCCAAGCCTTGGAAGACTTGGATTCATCTGGTTGTTCAACAAGAACAGACTTGGTTCTCATAACAACCCCATTTTCATTCCTTTTTGAATGAAATTCCCAGTTAACCCCAATTGGTGTTGACATTGCCTTTGAAATATAATGAAACCTGTTGCATGTCATAGAAACACCAGTAGAATTAGAGTTTTGGTCTTGTTTTGGTCTCCATGTTAAGCTAGTAGAAGCTTTAGACCTATTTCCCTGTGGTTGCAAATACCTAGGTTTGGCAGTGTGTCTGTCAGCGCTGAAATTGCTCTTGTCAGCGCCCCGATTGCCTTTATCAGCGTTGAACCTAGGGTTTGCTACAGGAACCCATTGCCTATTAGAACAAGTGTTTGACTTTTGAAAAGGTCTTAGGCCTTGAGTGTTAGACCCTCTAGAAAAGAATGGGGCTAGTCTAACAACTTGTGAACTTTTGTTCACAAAGGTATTGGGTCTGACAGTGTTTGACCTATGTTGACTTTTGCCAGCGCTGAAATGGTTCCTATCAGCGTTGACATTGGAAGCGTTGACACATTTGTATGCCAAATGTGAGAATCTACCACATGTGTAACAAGCTTTTCTAGACATAGTCTTAGGTCTAGAAGCAAAGAAGCCTGTTCCATGGTTACTAACTTGGCTTTTTGGTGACCTAGTATTCCTATACATCTCTGCATACTTAACACTAGGTTTTCTAACAGTTTGTGGGCCAAGGTCAACAGCTTTGCCAGTGGTAGGGTGTGTGATTTTAATAGGTGTAGGATCATTGGACTCCACAATATTATGGCTCATGATTGGTGTGGGCTCATTTGGACTTTCACACAACAACCCTCCCTTAACAAACAAAGTGTGGTTAGCTTTCTTCCATTCATCTAGGTCAGTCAGTTTCTGTTTGTATTCTTCAACTGGGGAAGTCACTCTAGGTGGAGGAATGAATTCCTTCTCTTGGAGTTCTGGCAAGCCAGTCCAAGATAAGTCCTTTGATTGGACACCATAGAAATCCCCAGCTGGTGGTGGAACACCAGTATAATCTTTCATCCCAATTCCACTCATGTCCTTAGAGTCTCTTTGTTTGCTAACACACTCTCCTAGGGATTGTGTGGCCTTATCAAATCTCTGGATTTTAAGACTCACATTATCTTTATTTTTGTTAGCCTCCTCTAACTGAGCTATCAAATCAAGATTAACCCTATTTACTATATCTTGACAATCTTTACTTTGATGTAACTCATGTTTTAAGATATTTATTTGATCCTTTAAATCAAACTCCATTTTCTTATACTCAGCTACTGTCTTTTCTGTTTGGGTAAGAGCAATTTGATAATTAGATACTTTGCATCTTTCAGTACTTGCCTCATCTAATAATTTTACTATCTCTTGATTTAGTTTTTCAGTATTTAAACGACAACCCTTAGAACAGAAAGCATCATCATATACCTCATTATCTGATGAAGAGGAGGAGTGTGCCATGAGAGCATATTCAACATGCTCTTCTTTTACTTCAGCAACCAAAGCTCTGTCCTCTTCCTCATCCTTAGCCATAAAGTTCCAGCTCCAGTCCCATCCTCCAACACCATCAATTTGTTGAACAGCAACCATGGCCTTGGGATCTTGGCTCTTAACCATTTGGCTTGAAGGCTTACCAGCATCAGATCTTCTTGGAGATCTACATTCCCTCATAAAGTGCCCCATCCTATGACAATTGTAGCACTCAACCTTTGATTTGTCAAATCCAGCAACATCCTTAGCATTAAAGGTCATCTTCTTCTTGAACCTTTTATTAAACCTGTTTGCTCTTAAACTTACAAGAGCCATAGTCCACTTGATATCCATCTCTTCCAATTGTTCATCACTTATTTGCTCAAGATCTTCATATGTAATCCTTGAATCACTGGGCAAAGAAGCAATGAATGCACACACAGTATCTAGATCTAAACCAGCAGGTTTAATTCTATCAGCGCCAAAGTTGTGTGTGTCAGCGCTTGAGTATAAAGCGTTGATAGGATATGATCCAGCGCTGACAGACTGAGATCCAGCGTTGATACATTGAGATCCAGTGGCTGGATGTCCATAGAAGTTCATGGAATCAAATTGGCCTTCACTTTGTGAGAAGAAGGCCATGTTACTACTGGAAGTTTTATTATCACTATCCAAAAGCCATTCATTCTCCAACAGTCTTAGTTTGTTGAAGATGTCATCTAACCTGGAGGTCTTGTGGGTGTTATTGACAAGAATGGATCTTGTCTCAATCTTCCATACATCACCAAGGCTTTTGAGAAAAGTAGCATTCAAGTCAGGGTCATCAATCTGTGTTCCCATGAAGGAAAGTTGACTTGTGATGTCAAGTAATCTACTTCTCACACTGCTGAGATTCTCATTTGGTTGAGCCTTAAAGACAGCATACTCATGCATGAGTTGCTTCTTCTTTTCATCTTTTGTGTCAGCATTGCCACCATGTGCTACTTCAAGAGCTTCCCAAAGCTCTTTTGCAGACTCAAAGCGTTTGTACTTGTGCTGATTCTCATGACCTAGGGCGTGTTTCATGATGTTCAAGATTTTCATGTCTACCCTTTTCTTGGCTATATCTTCAACAGATACAGCTCTTCCATCTTCAGGCTTTTCCTTCTTATCAGCTTCAGGACAATTAGGAAGAGCTACCCTTGCGGCAATAGCAGCAGCAATCTTTTGAGCTTTGTTGAATGTGTTCCCATATTCAACAATCTCCCAAAGAGTGTAGTCATGGATGGCTATATATTGCTCAAAATTAGACTTCCAAAGCTCGAAGTTCCTGGCATCAAACATGGGAATTTTGATACTAGGGTTTGTGGAGTTGTTTTGTAGCAAAGCAGAAGGCTGATTTGTGCCAGACATGATGTTTTTAGGGTTTTGAGAGATTTAGGGTTTCTAGGGTTTGGTGTTTTAGGGTTCTTGCGTTACTTAAAGATCAAAAGTTTCTCAACCTGGCTCTGATACCACTTGTTGATCCCAAACTTAGATCGATTAAGCTTTGTGTATACGAGATTAGATCAAGTAATACACGTAGAGAAACCTTTGCTTATGAATAAAGTAACTAAGTGTTATGCGGAATTAACACTTAATCTAAAACACAAAGATGTTAAACAAACTTTCACTTGTATTAGAATGATCGTACTTGATTACAATGAAAGAGGTTTAACTTGCGAATACTTTATGAAAACTGATATATAACTTTAACCTAAAAGATCTTCTTTTATAGACTAAGAAGTCTTGTACAATAAGCTACGAATCAACTATTCTAGGTAAAGATAATAATGGAAAATACAATGTCGAGCTTATCTTTACCATACACAAATAAAGAAACAAATAAACAAAAAGATTCGTATGAAGATATATCCCATCAGTGTTAATCTTCAAGGCTGTCAGCGTTGACTTCTTCAATGTCAACGCTTGGCTGTCAGCGTCCAAGGTCATCCTATCAGCGTTGACATTCTTCTTATCAGCGTCTAGTGAACTGACCCATAATTTATTCCCAACATCACAAACTTTCCTCGGTTGGTCAATTCTATGATGCAGATTTGGAGGTTGCTTTCAGAAAGAAGAAATGTTTTGTTCGTGATTATGATGGGAATGACTTACTTACCGGTTCACGGGGTACTGATCTCTACACTATTTCACTTCAAGACACAACTTCTACAACTCCAATTTGCTTCATGGCTAAAGCTTCAACGACTCAGGCATGGTTATGGAATCATCGTCTATCTCATCTTAATTTTGGTACCATCAACTTGCTTTCCATGAAAGATATTGTGAGAGACCTTCCTAGCTTGAAATTCATCAAGGATCATCTGTGTTCTTCTTGTGAGCTTTGTAAAGCTAAACGGAGAAGTTTCAAGACAAAGAATACCCCAATCTCTAAAGTACGGTTAGATCTTCTTCATATCGATCTGTGTAGACCCGTGCGTGTTCAAAGCATCAATGGGAAGAAATATGTTATGGTAATTGTCGATGACTACTCAAGGTACACGTGGACTCACTTCTTGAGGTCTAAGGATGAAACACCTGAGGTTCTCATTAACTTCCTTAAGCTGATACAACATGGTCTTCAAGCTTAAGTAAAGTGGTACGTACGGACAGAGGCACATAATTCTTGAATTCATCTCTGAAGAATTATTTTGAAGCCGAAGGGATTTAACATGAAACATCTATTGCTATAACACCTGAACAAAACGGCATTGTTGAAAGACGAAACCGTACTTTGTTTGAGGCTGCTCGAACATTATTATCCGCTTCAAAACTACCACTATTCTTTTGGGCCGAAACCGTGTCAACCGCATGCTACACACAAAACCGATCCTTAATTATCCCAAGACATGAAAAGACACCATATCACATAATTCATGATCGAAAAACTTCACTCAAACACCTTCATGTTTTTGGATGTACGTGTTACATTATTCGCGATGGTGAAAATCTGGACAAGATGAAAGAGAAAGGTGATGCATGCATTCTTGTGGGATATGTAACTCAGTCTAAGGGATATAGAGTTTACAACAAGAGAACAAAATTGATAGTCGAGATTATTCATATCAGATTTGATGAATTACAAGATATGGAAATTGAACAAAACAATTTAAGTCCCAATCAACAACGACAAGAGACTTTTGTACACAACCACACGGAACTCGGAACTCAAGACCACAACAATGAATTGTCAAGTTCAAAGCTGGTTCCTGAACATGTTCCAAGAGAAGATATGACAGTGGACACGACACTTGAAGAGTTAGAAATGTTATATGGACCAATGTTTGATGAATATTTCACGGGGAGAAACATGTTGTATCAAAGTCTTCCGCTGTCACTCATGATAAGAATAATGATACTGATCATTGTCAACAAAAGGATACAACTTCATCTACTTCAACACGTGTTGCTACATATTTACCCCCTTAAAATATCACTTCAACAATCGATCCTACAACATCCACAACTACTGTCATTGCTCCAGAGAACACAAATCAAGCAGACAATGCATTATTTGACGATGGCGATTTTCACAACCCATTCGGTACATCGGTAGATGAAAACGAAGAGTATTCTACTCGACATGTTGATCCGTCAAATATGCACACGTTCTATCAACGACATCCGTCAACACATCATTGGACCCGATATCATCCTTTGGTTCAAGTAATTGGAAACCCTTCACAGCCCATTCGTACAAGACGACAGCTTAAAACCGATGGCGATGTTTGTATGTTCAAACTCGCTGTGAGTACAACTGAACCGAAAAACATCAAAGAAGCCATGGCTGATCATGCTTGGATTGAATCGATGCAAGATGAACTTCTTCAATTTGAATGACTTAAAGTCTGGGAACTTATTGACAGACCATATGATGTAATTCCATAAAAGCTTCGATGGGTCTGGAAAAACAAGATGGATGAATAAAACACAATCATCAAGAACAAAGCTAGGCTAGTGGCTAAGGGTATGGCCAGAAAGAGGGTATTGATTTTGAAGAATCATTTGCACCAGTAGCTCGAATGGAAGCGGTTAGGGTTTTCCTTGCATATGTTGCATATAAGGGATTCCTTATCTATCAAATGGACGTAAAGACGGCATTTTTTAACAGTCCTTTGAAAGAAGAAGTCTATGTCACGCGGTCGGAAGTATTCATCAATCCTCATTATCCTGACAAGGTGTATCGTCTCCACAAAGCACTATATGGACTCAAGCAAGCTCCAAGGGCGTGGTACGATGAGCTCTCGAAATTTCTGGTTTCCAAAGGTTTCTCAAAAGGTTCCATTGATCTAACTTTGTTCACTTATAAATATGGGGATGAAATTTTGTTGGTGTAGATTTATGTTGATGACATTATTTTCGGATCTACAAACCCAAAACTTTCAAAATGGTTTGAAAAAGTAATGCACAACAAATTTGAAATGTCTATTATGGGCGAACTAAAATTATTTCTAGGAATTCAAGTTCACCAATCCCCAAGTGGTATCTTTATTAACCACGCTAAGTATTGTCAAGACATAATAAAAAAATCATGGTATGACCTCATGTGACCCCGTTGGGACACCATTATCAACCACATCCCTAGATGCTGATTTGGAGGGAGATGCCATAGATCAAACGACATATCATTCCATGATCGGCTCCCTCATGTACTTAACAGCAAGCCGACAAGATATATCACTTGCTACGCGTTATTGTGCACGATATCAAGCACGACCTACTGAAAAAGTACCTCAAGAAGGTTAAACGGTTTTATCGGTACCTCAAGAAGACCATTCATCTGGGACTCTGGTATCTGAGGGAAACCGGTTTCTTTCTAACGGCCTTTTCAGATTCTGATCATGCAGGGTGTCTTGATACACGAAAAGGTACTTATGGTGTTGCACAATTTCTAGGTCAAGATAAGCTCGTGGGATGGTCTTCTAAGAAGCAGGATTGCATGTCACTGTCATCGGCCGAAGAGGAGTATGTGTCTCAATCTGCATGTTGTGCTCAAGTTCTTTGGATGAGAACACAACTCAAGAATTATGGCTTCCACTTTGAAAAAGTACCTATGTACTGTGACTCAAAGTCCGCCATATCCATCTCCTGCAAGCCGGTACATCATTCCCGCACGAAGCACATTGATGTCAAATATCACTTCATTAAGGAACAAGTTGAAAGGGGTATTGTTGAACTATACTTTGTTGGAACTGATTACCAATTAGCTGACTTGTTTACAAAAGCTCTTTCGAAATAGAGGTTTGCGTACCTAGTTAGGCAAATTGGTATGAGATGTTTGACTCCAGCAGAACTGGAGATTCTAGCAAAGAAGCCTGCTTGATTCATCTATCAAACATCTACATGAAAAGATTAATGAAAAAGAAAACTAAAAAATTAAAAAAATCTTTGATAATCCAAAAATATTTTTCTCGACATGTCTCTCAGTATCGATAATATGGACGTGCCTAGAAATGTCGCTCAATAACGACACGGGTGTGTACATAAAGCTCGAATGAAAGTTGTAAATATTTTTCAAAACATGTCATTTCGACTTTTAATAAAGGAAAATGTATATTTTGGACAATTTTTCCAACAACGGGTAGAGTAATCTATGTTGGGTTGAGCTTGTCACAAAACATTCAACATTTTGAGCTAAACATGTCATTTCGACTTTTAATAAAGGAAAATGTCTATTTTGGACAATTTTTCCAACAACGGGTAGAGCAATCTATCTTGGGTTGAGCTTGTCACAAAACATTCAACGTTTTGAGCTCAATACAATGGCTTGTAAATCACTTTCAGATTGCAACCCGGATTTATATTCACGGGGGAGTGTACGATTTAGTGCGCTTACCCTCAGCAAAAGATGTTAAATCTTCTTACACTTGATTGGATTTGTCAAGACATTCAAAGTTTATGAACTCAAGTTTATGCTTTAGAAAAACGTTTTCGCCAAAAAGAAATGGAGTTTTTCAAAAAGCGTTGAACATAATTTTTTTCAAGAGTTTTTCAGTGATTATTCAAAATCTTTCAAAAATTGTGTGTTCAACAACTCCCATCCTCAAAAAGCAAAATGTGGATCACATCCTCACAATGACAATTTAATTGGATTACTTTTTAAGGGGGAGCTTTCCAAATGCATACTAAGTAAGACACATTTTCCTCCCGAAGATTTTCAAGACTAATTTTGCAATATATTTTAATCAAATTTGGTATCTCTAATATTAAACGATTTTATATATTAGAGATAGGGGAGAAAATTTGATTAAAATGTTATCTAAAGACTCAATCACTTATGGTTACGATCTCGTACCCACAACAGCTTTAATTCACAACGTTATTGGTGTCAAAAGGGTGGTTAGGTTTAAGTCCTATCATCCAACCAGAACCGGAGGGATCTTCCCAGGGACAATCCAATATGTTGGTCCTAGATTGGAGGTTCCTCCCTAGGTTTAACCTAGACGCGATTCCCGGGACGATCCTCTCAAAGTTCTACGTGAGAACTCGAGAGAGGTCTTCCTCACTAAGTGGTTTAATTTCCACTTCTTCTTCAGTCGATGGCCTGCGCGGCTCCTTGTTACGGGGCTTAGGCACATGCCCTGGATCAGGGTTGTCCAAGGTCGAGGTTGGTGGTGGGGTGATAAGTATCCCGACCCCTGTGGACTTCCGATTCGCAGGATTCGTGTTCCTGGATTTCCTTGCGGATGTCCTTTCGTCATTGAGAGAGATCCAGATGAGATTTGCTCTAACTTAGTGTATTGGTCCCACGGATGGCGCTAACTTGTTGATACAAAAGTTGGATGATCCTTGCTAGACCCGAATTAGGCTTAATTCGGGTTGGCTGGGTTCCGGCTCCTGTACCAAGTGAAATATCTTGTTAGGATCCTGCACACTAAAGCAACACGCGTTAGGCTTACCGTAGGAATGTATCCCACGATTAGAATCCGGCGTGAGAGTAAGTAATCGGTTAGGGTTTCAGAATCGGATGGGAGTTGAGAGTGTATCGAATGTCATACCTTTGTGGAACCCTTGGGGGTTCCTTATATAGGTGGCGAAACCCTAATGGGCTGTCACCGATGCTTCGACCCCAAGCAAAGGATAAGTGCCATAATTAGCTTGATTGTTATATTCTAATTATGGTGAGTGTATATCCTCTACATTGGGGTAAATCCTAATCATAATAAGATTATGATTATGTCTAACCCAGTACCGGCCGTAACGGGCCGTGGGCCGCTCACATGTATGCGGCTACTGTTTATTCGAAACCCATAAGCCTTAAATGATATTAGTCCAACCCACTAGTAACAGGCCGGATGCGGATAGTACCTATGTACCGGGTTTATGACCCGGCTGGGGACTATACGTCATCACAATAGATTATTAGAAATCCTTAGGAAAGATGGAGTAGAATGTGAATGTAGCTGAATGCAGACTAAGTGTTGAAGCTAGCACTGGAACAATCACAACAAGGTGTTAGTAATGATGTTTTGGTAAGCATTGAAGGGGTTGAAGAATGAAAAAGAAATGTAAGGATAAAGGGTGTAAAGAAATTAGCCCTTTATACAACTTAGGCAGAAACCGGGTCAACACATCATGAAGACAACGCATCATAGACCCAGTGATGTAATCCACAACCCCTCCCCGGTTGACTCAGGATTATTTCAAAAGAAGTTTGTTTTATTGTCACGGAGATCAACACGACATCTATTGACTTTCTCACTCCGAGATAGTTGTTATTGAATAGGTGATATCTGCTCCAGCCTCCGACCACTAAAAGTGCACAAATCGAGTCTAGAACCAAGAAATCAATCAAATCTCATTAGGTGACGATCAAGAGAG
The DNA here is from genome assembly GCA_025667525.1 of Glebionis coronaria. Taxonomy (NCBI): domain Eukaryota; kingdom Viridiplantae; phylum Streptophyta; class Magnoliopsida; order Asterales; family Asteraceae; genus Glebionis; species Glebionis coronaria. Next base: position 3,079,940 of record CM046879.1, on the reverse strand, counting down.
CCCTATGCTATATCCTTGTGATGTTGCTAGAACACTCAGAGTGATACTACTTAGTATTCACAATGATGAGTGGAAATCCTTCTAGTGTTAACATCAAACAGCACTGTGGTAGGTCATGTGTAAGATTCTTTTAGAATTGAACATGTGTAAACTGAAAAGAAACAGTGGTTTGATTCTGAATTGATTCAAACTCGTTTCAGGTTTCTACGCAATATCTTTATGGTCTTGCCAAAACAATCAGAGTGATATTCATTAATATTCACAATGACAAATGGAAATCCTTCTAGCGTCAACATCAAACAGCGCTACGGTAGGTAACTTGCGAGATTCTTTATGAATCAAACTTGTGTCAACTGGAAAACAACAATGGTAAGATTATTTAAGAATGAAACTTGTTCCAGGAATTTGAATTGACGACTTTAATCATGCGGATGTTTATTCAATTGATTCACTCTTTATGTTCGTAGTCTTGCTTTGAGAGGGTCGAGTAAAGAGAACGACTAGTATAGCCGTGAAATCCTGTCAAGGAGATTCTTAATTGAATCTACCTAATCACAGGTACGGTATTTAATATCGTGTAATGGTCTTCACCGACCGAAGGTAAAATGCTACCGATTTAGGACGAATGTCAAAGCCATTCAGTCTGTGTCTATGTTTTGTCTCAAGAAGGTGGCGTTACGGTGTACTCAGCAAAGTCAAAGATTCAAAACCACATACTCATGCCCAAATACAATCAACAATCAAGAAAGCTAAAGACTTCCGAAACTCTGATGATCAAAATCTTCCGTATCAATTAATGTAGAGGAATGACCTCTCTTCAAAGGAGATTGTTAGCAAGCTTTCAAGATTGTGCAAAGTATGAGCATGTGGATAAAGACACAAGATCAAAAGATGGCAAAGACAAGTAAAAAATGATTTGAAGATCTCAAGTTTAAAGACAAAGTCGAAAGACAACGACAAAGGCTCAAAGATCATAGCATGAAGGAACAAGACTACTATTACACGTTCAAGACTCATTTATGACGAGATTCGTAATCCGCATTGAATTCCAAATATCAAAGAGGAATGACCTCACATTAGGGGAGATTGTTAGCTTCAAAAATTGAGTCAAACAAGAATGCTCGGTCATAGTTTATTATTGTAACATATAATAGAATGTTGTAATAGGTAGTATAATAGTCGTAACATTGCGGGCTTGATGGCTAGCTTAAAAGGCCTCTTTCAAGGTACTAAGCATTTATTCAAGCCCGGTCCAATCAAACATATAGCCCATTATGCCACAGGTAAGCAAGGCTATATATACCCTTCCTAGCATGTTAGGAAGGGTTTTGGTTGTTCATTTTCTAATCTAATATTCCTAAAGTTTCACACACATCTCTCTCCTTTCTCTCTCTACTTTCTCTCTCTAGAATTCATCTAATTCATCTATCTTTCTTCTTTATTTCTTGTTTGATCATCACAAATTAGGGACAACATATACAAAGTGTGGCGCACAAAAGGAAAAGTGTGGCGCACATTTACAACTCAGAAGTTCGGCGCACATTTAAGAAAGTGCGGCGCACATTTTGCTGTAGTTACACATATTAAGTGCCATTATGCATGGCAATTATAGGGGGAACTCTTGGCTTGCTCCAGGACCTTTTAGCTATGAAATAAGGGTTATATATTGGACCAAAAGGGAGGCAAAAACATACAACTCCATATCATTCCATTCTCCATTGTCCATTGTTATAAGGATTTGATATAATCAAGGATTCTTTCAATCCTTGATCATAGTTACTAGTACAAGGTGAACCTTAGTTTGTTCTTACCATTGTTGTTGTAGGAAAGGTTTAAACAACTTTGCTGTTGATTGTAATAAGTTGGAATAAGGCTTATAACTCTTTGGAGCAAGTATTGATTTAATAATTTTGTTGGTATAATTCTCATTTCCATTATGTTATTCATTTCCTTTGATTTATATATTGTTGAAATGATCAGTTTTACTGTTATTATGGAGTAGTTTATTATGCAAATGGTTAAGGCTTAATAACCTTATGATTAGATAGATTTATGTTGCTTTGCAAGGGCAAAGTGCGGCACACAATTAGTTTTGTACGGTACACTTTCCTCCTTGGTTCGTGACTATGAGTATGATTTAGATGCTTTTTGTACTATGTGCTATTATGTAAGACCATTGTTATATGTTGGATTTATTTATGATCATGACTAGTACTCATGTGAATGGATGAATTTCATGTCATCTAGTAAATGAATATTGTTATCCACTTTTGTCGCGATTAGTGGAATAAAACATATAACAACTCTTACATAATCTCATCTACTACTTTAGGTATCGAAATCAAGCATAAACCATTCTTAATGCTTTTGATATGACATGATCTTTAGTCGGATTTTTGTTATATTAATTAGATGTTGCGTGTACGACTAGTAATTGACATGTTGTCTTACATTGTTTATGTACTCATGTTCATCATTGCTACCTATCTTTCATATGGTTATAACCTTAACCAAACACACCCTTAAAACCATTTGATAAGTATATCTTTAGAACATGTGACACTCTATATGTAATTGTTTTATATTCTATAACACCAATCCCGTGGAACGAACTGGACTTACCTTAACACTATGCTATACATGATAGGGTATACTTGCCCGTGTTTGTGTTTCTAGTCAATTGTGTGGTAATATCTTGTAATAAAAATTTATGACTTACGAAACGAACATCAGTACCCAACTTTATTTTAATTTCAACGTTAGATCATTTATAGGTTACCAGATCACCATCATAAAGTAACCACCATAACACTTCATCTTCTCCAATCATATTCCGCCGTACTTTCTGCTAGCTTAACATCGTGGGTTTTTGCATTCACCAACAACGTCACTATTAAAAACGGACTCGGTGATATGTAAACAAAGTCCACATCTCTTATGTTTAGAAAATATAACTACTTTAGCGGGTATTATCATAGTATCAACTTAATATAAATCGAGAAAGTAAGACTTGTAAATAGATCATTTTTATAAAACTCGAAGTGGTAGGACCCTTTTATCAGGAAAATATAGACCCGTTCACATTCTGAAAAAATAGGACCTGAGACCCGACCACTGTGGAATATTAAGCTTCATCATTTTGAAGTGATATACAAAACCGAAAACTGTAATTACTAATTTATGACTTATTGGGCCTACTAATAGACTTGTAGCAAATGATTATTTTTGAACACTAAATGGGCCTACAACGGCCATGTAAAATGACAGTCTCAAAATTTTTATTACAAGAAGTATGACTTATAAAAACTGAACCAACTTGAAATAGAACAGAACATATAATTCGGGTTTTGGGTCATATCCTAACTGAACCAAACTATTAATTCGGTTTTCGTATTGAATATGAGTTTGGCAATTGGACCCAAAAACCAAACCGAACACCAAAATTATATATATATATATATATATATATATATATATATATATATATATATATATATATATATATATATATATATATATATATATATATATATATATATATATATATATATATATATATATATATATATATATATATATATATATATATATATATATATATATATATATATATATATATATATATATATATATATATATATATATATATATATATATATATATATATATATATATATATATATATATATATATATATATATATATATATATATATATAGGGGTGAGTTATATGCAGAACTCATTTAAGGTGCAGACCTATGTAGAACTTTTCTAAACCAATCAAAATTAAATATTATTATTATTATTATTTATTTAATTCAAAAGGGTATAATAGTCAAAACATATTTTCATTTTCATTTTTTATTTTTTATTTTAAAAACGTTTTCTTTATTTCCTTAATTTTTTTTGGTGTATATGTAGTTAGAAAAATACAGGTGCAAATGTGTTTTTTAATATTGTATTTTTACATAAATGTTATACATGTGATTTATAGATTTTTAAAAACATAAATGTTTTGATGTGTAATAAAACAAATAACATGAATGTTATATATTTTTATATAAATTTTCATGATTATAATAAAATAAAAAACATAAATGTTATACATATAAATTAAAATCTTACAACAAACCAAGATCAAAAATATTTTACACTAACAAAAACATTCACGCACTGACAAAAACATTCACGCACGGCTTCAAGAACATTTATGCACAAACCAAGAACAAAAATATCTTTGCATGACAAAAACATTCATGCACTGACAAAAACATTCACGCACGGCTCCAAGAACATTTATGCACAGCTTCGAGAAAATTTATGCACAGCTTCGAGAACATTATGCACGGCTTCAAAAACGGCTTAAAAAACACTTATGCATGCCATCTAAAAGCACTCATAGTATTTCTTCTTCGAAAGCCGTAAAATATCTTCTTTTATGCTTATGTGCATTCTTGTCTCGTTGACAATATCGTAGCTTCAAAAACGCAACCTGAACATAAATGCATGCCACTTTAATAAAATATGAATGAAAAATAGTGAATAAACACACACATTTAAGTTTATACCCCCATTTGGCTCGATCCTTAACGGCGGAAGTAGAAACAAATGCAAACATCACTTGATTTTCCTGTGGTTGAACGAATCTACTTATTTTGATTCTATTCTTTATTATGTATTAATCAAATGAAAACCAATTAGTAAAAGTAAAACTTGACCATTGGCTATCGTAATTTTCTCTTTAACTTAATTAAATACGTTTTGGCCTTTTAGCCATTAATGGCCACTTACATTTGGATCTCTCGTGCTTTCTTGTTTAATACTTTACGCATGACTTAAAAGTAAAAGTAGTAATATTGTAATAATTATTTTCTTATTAAAACTTATTATACATTCGAAAAAACCGATTTACGCATGACCGTATAATAATATTATATTAACTCATAGATAAATAGTACGAGTACCTTTATCCTTTGAAGATGGCGGCAATTATGGCCCAATGAAAACAAAATCAAATTTAAGCCACTTACTCATTTTTAGCTTTGTAGATCTTGGATTAATATGACATCAATCCAAAGAGTGATGTTTATGTATTCTTCATGATATTGGTGATTTTTTTAGTAGCAGAAACAGATCTATAGATAGAGAGGCACTATGGGTGGCGGTTTTTTTTTTGTCGAGGACTAGGGTAAGTGATATAATCTTGCAGTTGTTTAGGGTTGGACATGAAATACATGAATTGGCCAAGTCGAAGTGTCGAACCGCAATAACAAAGAAGTGATCGGATCAAACCATAGATGGCGATGGTAAGGTTTTGGTGGTGTTCGAACAGGTTAATTGATACAGGGTTGTTTAATTGCAGTGGTGTCGATTAGATCAGCTTGAGTTTTTCGGATTCACGATATAATTGTGGTGGTGACATGGTGGTGCGGCTAGGGTTTGGTTGGGGAAGAACCTAATATTAAACTTTTCAGATTTGTGACAATTTAAAGGAGAGATGAAAATGAATTTAAGAAAAAAAAACAAATCGTTTAATACTAGTTATAGCCTTCCAGTTATTTTTTTATTTAAAAATAAGACCTTTATCTTTTGTGTAATTGCATTTCTTTCACTTTTAATATTAACCTTTGATCAAACTCATCCAATGATCTAGATTTATTTAAATAGTTCTGCATGGTTCTACACTTAAAATAGGTTCTGCATATAACTCTTACCTATATATATATATATATATATATATATATATATATATATATATATATATATATATATATATATATATATATATATATATATATATATATATATATATATATATATATATATATATATATATATATATATATAGGGTGAGGTTATTTTCAGAACCAAATAAATGTACAGAACTGCGAGAACCACCTTTTTACTCTTAAAATGCACATGTATATTCATCGGGTTAGTTCATTAGATAGAAATACATGAATTTTCATTGTCGTAGGCCACTACGAACATGTATCCTAGGACCATGCACATGTATTTGTTTTGTTTGTATTGTAACTATCTTTTCGTTGGATAATATGAAAACACATGTGCACTCTTCATATCACTCATTATACTCGGATCTATAACCAATAAAACAATTATTAAATGCTAATTTAAACATAGTAATGAAAATACATATGCATTTTTAAGAGTATCAAGGTATTTCTCGCAGTTCTGTACATTTATTTGGTTCTGAAAATAACCTTACACTATATATATATATATATATATATATATATATATATATATATATATATATATATATATATATATATAGGGGCGAGTTATATGCAGAACTCATTTAAGGTGTAGAACTATGTAGAACTATGTAGAACTATTCTAAACCAATCAAAAGTTTTGTAGTATTATAAGATTTTATTTAATTAGAAGGGTATAATAGTAAAAATACATTTTCACTTTCTTTATATATTTTTAATACAAAACTTTATTTTAAAATCCTTAATTTTCGAAATTAAAAAAATATATTTTTCTAGATTCTTTTTATTTTTTTCTTCGACAAACAAGCTTTCAAAAAGAATTGGTACATACGTGTTTTATTACAAATGTAAAGTTTTATGAATTCATTGTATATATTTTTTAACGATTGAATCCTTTTTTACCATAGTAATCTCGCATATCTCTTTAACATCTTCATCTTCAAAATGCGTAAACCAACATTATACATAAGACATGTAAATTTATAGCAAATCAAGAACATAAATGTCATTTATAAAATTTGATATCAATTAAAATACACTCAAATAACAAATTTGTTATCAAATTCCCAATATCATATATGCACAACTTGGAAGACATAATGCATAGCTTCGAAAACATAGATGCACAGCTTTGAAAACATAGATGCACGGCTTCGAACATAGATGCACGGCTTCGGACATAGATGCACGGCTTCGGACATAGATGTACGGCTTGAAAATATAAATGCACGACTTCAAAAACATAGATGCACCGAGGCGAACATAGATGCACCGAGGCGAACATAGATGTACGGCTTCGAAAACACAGATGTACGTCTTCACACTGCTAGAGAATAATTTGCAAAGCCATCAAAAAGCAAAAGGTGCATCCATTTATCTTCCATACGCCATCGTTCCTTCAATTGACCAATCACCCTAAACTCTCGATCAATGTTAAAAACCCCAAATGAATCATTGTTCATATGTTACAGTAATAATATATTAACCTGAACTCTCACATCTGAAATCATATATTCAAAAGAACCATTGTCAAGCCCAAATGTCTTGAGATAAAATTCATACCACCTGAAGGCAAAAGGGCTTTTGCATTCAAGTTGACATACACCATAAAATTCAAATTCTAAATTGTTTTTACACATAATAAAACCAAATACAGTACCTATTATTTAAATAATATTGAGTGCTATAATTTACCTAACTTTGTGTAGATAATGTTTGACTAAATTTATTCCTCTTTGACTGTTTAAGTGATACTGACCACAAATACAATTTAAAGATATAATCATATAACCAAAAAATGAGTTAAGAATCACACGTACATTTGATTTAATAAAAGATGTATGAACTAACCATGTCTTTTTGTTGTGATCAAGGTGAGCCGCAAATAATTTTGGATCTGAATTGAGTCAGATGTGAACGAGATACCCGGATTTGAACCGAATACAGATTTGAACGATAGATCCGGTCACTTTATTTTTTCTTCAAATCTGGTACAACGTTTTCTTGGTTCGTTTATAATAGGCGGTTATCAATAATGAAACATCTGGGTTGCATATTTTGAACAACATATGGAGGATGTGGAGAACAATGGCGGCGTTGAGAGTAGTTTTTGATGCAGCGGTCGCCGGAAAATAAGAGAAACAACGACGACCAGGTTTTTTATATGGGATGCGAGATTGAGGCACACCAGGTTTTAGGTTTAGGAAAAATGGATGTTAAGATTGAGGCGACCAGATTTTTAATATTCGGGAGAAAGAAATAGACGGGTATAATATAAAAAGGAAAAAAATTGTGCTAGTCAGATTTTTAAAAAAAAATTGTGCTAGTCAGATTTTTTTAAAATGGCTACAATACCCTTTTAGCATTTCATTTAATTATAAAAAAGACCTTTATCTTTTGTTTAATTTCAAATTTAGCATATTTAATTTTAACCATTGATCATACTCATCTAAAGGCTCAAATTAATTTAAATAGTTCTGCATAGTTCTACACTAAAAATGAGTTCTGCATATAACTCTTACCTATATATATATATATATATATATATATATATATATATATATATATATATATATATATATATATATATATATATATACGTGTGTGTGTGTGTTTTTATATTCATATATATAGTATGATTATTAAATTTAATCCTAATATAAAAAATAATTTTTATATTTAAATTAATTTATTTTCTAAATATTTATATAATTATATATTTTTTTAAAGATAGTATAATTCGGTTTATTCGAGTCAACCCGAAAATCAAACCGAATTCAAATTCAATTTTCAGTTCAATTTAACTAATTAATCTAATATTGTTTTTCCAAAAAACCTAAATCGAATAAACCGAGAAACTCGAATACCTAATCGGTAGAACAAATTAAATAGAAAACTTAGATTAAAAATTATTAATTTTAGCATGTTGATTTTAATTTTAAAGGTGGCAAATCTTGCTCATTTTGTTAGTTACGAGCATATTTTGACTCTTTTTTTAAATATGAACATTTTTTGCTTATTTATTATTATTGATAGGTTTAATGGAAACATGTAAGATATTACTCCCTCAGTCCCTAAATAAATGTATACTTTGACTTTTTGCGGTTTTCTTGTACAACTTTGACTTTAAATATTATTTTTGTATTATATAATACTTGATGAAAATTATATCAATGAAAAATTTATTTAAGGTCAAAACTAAAAAAGAAAAACCATAAAAAGTTAAAGTACACATTTATTTAGGAACAGAGAGAGTGTATGTGCTCTAATAGGCGTATGCAAAATACTAAATTAGTAACTTACATTTTTATATTTAAAGTCTTTTTTCTGACTCTTAAACAAATATATTTTTTTTAATTTTTACATTTCTATATATTCTTTTTGTCCATTTTAGCCAACGTCTGTTTGACCCGCAACCGTTTTGCCCATCGTCCCTGCCCGTTCGAATCACCTGTTTTTCAACCTTTACTTTTAATCAAAATTTTATATTTGAAACACTAATAAAAAAATCCTCCTAAGGTAACTTTTATGTTACTTCATTCGTTTTATTACTACCATAACTATATTAATTAAAGTTAGACAGTTATTCATATAGGTGTTAATGTCAAACATAACTTTACATTACTTTGAAAACCTTCTAACATTTATTCTACCATTTAATTCTTACAAAGATACATTTTTTTTACCAAATTTTCATATTGTACGTAAAAAATAATCACAAAAATCAAGTGACTGTCTTTCGACCTAGCTCACGTTATTTCGACACGGTGCAAGGCAGGGCTAGAAGATATGCTTGAAACCTGGAGGTATACAGTTCCGAACTTATTATTACGATTTTACGGTTTTATGCCTTATAGTAAAAGATCTTAAACGTTTCATCAACACAAACACAGATTTTAATAAATAAGTTATATTGCTATTAATATATTATTATATCTTTCTTATTTTTTAATGAAAACTTTTATTTAATAAAACAAAATGATAAGTGAGGATTTTTATATAAAAAAACGTTTCTATAATAGAAATAATCTTTAATTAATTTATTTTTATTTTTTCTTAAATAAGAACATATATTTTTTCTTATTTAGCAAAAAATTTAAAAAAGATTGACAGAGAGTTTAAAAACATGAGTTAATTAATAAAAATTTATAGGATAAATTTTAAATATGTTAGGTGGTGTTCAGTGAAACTTATAATTTTTCATATTTTTCAATAACATTAAAAAATAAACAAATATCCTTTAAATTTTATTCTTTTTAAGTTTTAATATGATAATAACTATATATAATTTACTTTACCAAAAAAACTATATATAATTTATCTAAAGACTAACATATATAAAAATATTTATATAGAAACGTCTCGTACTAGTATTACAACTACAAATTAATAAGCATAAGAAGTTAATCATATATCCACATATTAAACCAAAACATTAAAATAAATTTGATTTATTTGTAAGTCTCATGTATGTAACTAGTAATAACTAAAACGTTATATTAGCAAACAATATCTTTTCAAAGGCACAACTAAGAATACCGTAGGTATATTTCAATTCTTAATTTTAGAACAAGTAAACACCATTTATAAGCTAAACTTAAACGTGTACAAAAAGACTTAAAAAAATGTTGGATGAAGTTTTTGCTTGTTAATAAAAAAACTACGACCAAACACACTCGGTTATCATCATAAACAAAGATTTAACACTAAAGTTATCGTCTTTCATAATTTACCTTTAGCAAATTTTATCTAGGTTAAAATTTACAGCAAAGCAAATCATGTACATTGACAGTAAGCTAGCATATCATGTTTTTACAGTTTTTGTTAAAAACAATCTGAACACACTTTTTGCTAAATTAGAACCTTTTCTTTTTTGTTTGTTTTTATAGAAAGAAAAATAGTGTAGTTTTCTTTCTTTTGTAAAACAAAAAGCAGAGTGGGTGAATATTTGGTTATGCAAGAAGTCCAAGATATTTCAGTCATGGTATTTTACAAGAAAAAAATTAACATGATTGGACAACTACACTAGTCAAGGCATCATGTTGATATTTTTCATAAACTCTTTATGGTTGTAACATTCCTCGTTTTGGAGATATTGTGTGTAAAATATTTTCTCAGAAGATGGCGTGGAGGTGTATTCTAAAATGCTAAAGGTTTTGCTAATAACCTACAAAGTAATATTTAATAGGGTTAATGACATTTGATAGCAAGATGTTTTTTCACGTGTTCAATTATTTCATAAAATCTAAAAAATATCATAATACATATCAAACTATATTTATTTTAGGTTAATATCAACAGAACTTATTTTTTACCTCTAAAATCCACGTCATCTACAAATATACATGTTACATCATAAATTTGAACCATTATGATCCACATCAAAGTCGGATCATGTATAGTAAGTGAACTTTTGAAAATAAGTTATAGGTATTTTAAAATATTTGACAAAGTTTGATTGGCATTTTGAAACACCTAACTTCAACTAATTAACATTAAAAAAACAAAAAAACAAATCTAAGAGTTTAACAGATGTAGTTGGTTATTGACCTAAAATTTAAAATTTGATAGGTATTGTAGTAATTTATAAAGTTTATATCTCACTTGAACATTTGGGAAATTTCTTGCTATTAGATGTCATTATCCTTATTTAATAAGAGATATTAGACTTTGAATGTATGATATCTTTTTAAATTATTTCCTTATACATACTATGATTTACATCTTACGTATGGAGACTTACAATTCCAATAATACATGCCTATGTAATTAACCAGAGTCTAGAGTTTATATGGTGAGCATTGTATTTTAGAAGAAAAAAATTTAACAAAGTATGTAATATCTAAAATAGTTAGTATAATAATTTTTTTTCCTTTTATCGATCATAAAACATTATGACGTGTTTTTAACAATGAAACACACATTTCCTCCTTGTCTAACATACATGTTTTTGTTACCATCTTCGTCAATGTCGACAATGATGATGTACCATGATGTGAGGTTTTGTTGTTGGCCTGAATCGAGAGTGGGTATGTTGGACCGAAGGTTGGTGGGCCACGAGTGTGAGGTTGAACTTCGGGTGCATGACCTATTTTTGTGACGAGTTTATTTAACAAGCATGATATTTTAAATAATTTATTAACAAAGTTTGTAATTTTGCAAATATCTTGTATAATATTTAATTATTTTAATTTCTTTAATTTTATCATAAAAGTTGAGGTTTTTTAGTTAATATGGTATGTTTGAAAACTTGTTTAGAAAATGTGTATTCTTAAAAGTAATTAACATTGTATTTACTTATTTATTTTCATTAATATAATATAGAAAAAAAGACGTAAAAGAAAAATTTATATATCACACGTGTTGATATATTTCACCTTGTTTGACAAATAGGCAAAGAAAATTTAGGTTGATTGGCAATTAGTAAAAAACCAAATATCATAATAACTATAGGAACATTAAAAACCAAAGTTATTTCAAAGTTTAGAATATGATATTTCTATGTTTGTATTGATTTTCTCAAAAATAATTAAGAAGGCCTTGAAGAAAGACAATCGAACAAACATGAATGATGTAGTTTACCCAATCGAGATATCACAAGGCGTCTTCTTTTGTTCGTTATTGGTTCCTTTAAGCTATGATGAATCATGTGGTACATCATCACTATCACTGATGACCGAGATGGTAATAAAAGTACTAAGAGAGGACGTTAATGAAGATAAGGACTATGACTAGAGTTTTTATTCTAATGACCAATTTTGAAATTATGATTCAAAAAGATAAGTATGGTAGAAATGAAGTCAATGTGTAACTAGTTGCTACGAAATTGACGTGTCATAAACTTTTTAGATCGATAAAAAGAGAGTATTAGAAATTATATTAAATAATTTTGTGATTTCATATTTTGTTAAAAAAATTTGAAGTATCATGATTACTAAATAAACTGTTGATTATTGTTCATTACACTGGCATGTACCATATAATTTAAGTTGTAGGCCTCGACCCATATATTATAACCCTAGTATGTTCATGCATTTATACAACGATATTGTAATGAGACATCACACATTCAAAACCTAATATCTCTTATTACATATTTCATTTACGTTCAGTGACCTAAAAATTTGAACTTTAGTGGGTATTGTAGTATTTTATAAAGTTTATATCATACATGAACATTTGAGAAAGTTTCTTGTTGTTAGATGTAATTAACCCCTATTTAATAAGAGATATTAGGCTTTGGATGTATGATAACTCTTTAAAATATCATCGTATAAATACATGTTCAAACTAGGATTTATAACTTGTGCGTCGATGCTTACAACTCCAATAATAATACATCATTATGTAATGAACCATAATCTAGAGTGATTTGGTGAGCATGATGTCAAAGAAGAAAAAAATTAACAAACTATGTGATCTCTAAAATATTTAGTATAATATATATATTTTTTCCTTTTATCGATCATAAAGTTTATGACATGTTTTTAAAATTTAATCACGCTTTACCTCCTTGTCTACAATACTTATCTTCTTGTTTAAATCAAATTTTGAAATTTGATTTGAGTGGTGACATCGGAATCATAGCATACGTTATTGCCATTAATATGAAGTCGACAATAATTCCCTCGAAGAAGATGAAATAATTCAACATGTGTGCTACATAAATTTTTCATTCACGTCTTTTTTTCTTTACTTTATAAACGGAAAAATAAAATAATTAAATATAATGTTAATTACTTTTAAAGTACACACCTTTCTAAAAAGTTTTTTAAACATACCTTGATATAACCTAAAAAACCTCAACTTTTATGATGAATTAAAGTAATAAAAATAATTAAATATTATACAAATTATTTTTGAAATTACATACATGGTTAATCAATTATCTTGAAATACCATGTTCGCCAAATAAACTTATCACAAAATTGGGCTATGCACCCGAAGTTCAAGCTCACACCCATGAGCCACCAACCTTCAACCCAACTTACTGCACCCTCGATTCAGCCCAACAACAAAACGTCACACCCGTGGTACATCATCGTTGTCACCATTGACGAAGATAGTAACTAAGACGCCTAATAGATGAGCGTGTAAATGCATATTAGGACCATGGATAAAGTTTTTATTTTGTTTACCAATTTCAGAATTTGATTAAAACAAGTAGACAAGGAGGTAATGTGTGATTAATTGTTAAAAACATGTCATAAACTTTTACGATCGATAAAAGAAAAAAAGATATAATACCAAATATTTTAGAGATCACATACTTTGTTATTTTTCTTCTTCTATGATACCTTGCTAACCAAATAAATATTAGATTATCGTTCATTACATAGGCATGTATTATTATTGGAGTTGTAAGCCTTGACGCACAAGTTGTAAATCCTAGTTTGGACATATATTTACACGAGGCTATTTTAAAGAGATATCATGCATTCAAAGCCTAATTTCTCTTTTTAAATAGGGGTTAATGACATCTAATAGCAAGAAACTTTCTCAAATGTTCACGTACGTATGATATAAACTTCATTAAAATACTACAATACCCACCAAAGTTCAAAATTTTTGGCCAGTGAGCTTAAATGAAACATGTAATAAGAGATATTAGGTTTTGGATGTATGATGTCTCATTACAATACCGTCATATAAATGCATGAACATACTAAAAATACAACATATGGATCGTGGCCTACAACTTAAATAATTGGAATGGGCTAGTGTAATGAAAAATAATCAACAGTTTATTTATCAATCATGATACTTTAAAAAAATTAACAAAATATGCAATCACAAAATTATTTAATATAATTTTTAATATTCTCTTTCCATTTATCGATCAAAAAAGTTTATAACACGTCAAATTTTTAGCAACTAATTACACCTTGACCTCATGTACATCATACTTATCTATTCAAATCATAATTTCAAAATTGATCATTAGAATAAAAACTAGTAGTAGTCCTTCTCTTCATTAACATCCTCTCCTTTTAGTACTTTTATTACCATCTCGGTCATCAGTGATAGTGATGATGTACCACATGATTCGTCATAGCTCGTAGGAACCAATAACGAAGTAAAGAAAACGCCTTGTGAAATCTCAATTAGGTAAACTATATCATTCATGTTTGTTCGATTGTCTTCCTTCGATGCCATTTCAATAATTTTTAGGAAATCAATACAAACATGAAAATATCATATTCTGAACATTAAAGTAACTTTGGTTTTTAATTTTAATAATTTCGTTGTCCACAAATATGCATAAAAATTTTGGCTTGATTGGCACTTAGTAAAATATCTAATATCGTAACAACTAAAGGAACATTAAAAACCAAAGTTATTTCAAAGTTCGGAATATGATATTTTCATGTTTGTATTGACTTTCTCAAAATAGTTGAAAAGGCATTGATGGAAGACAATTGAACAAACATGAATGATATAGTTTACTTAATCAAAATTTCATAATGCGGTTTTTTTGTTCGTTACTTGCACACCACCTTTTGGGAAAACTTTAGCAATAGCAACACAATAAATACCTTCATAAATAAACACAACAATTCTAACAATACACACAACCTCGTTCATACAAAAATATTCACTAAGTCGTATATTCATTTAAAAAACAAACAATAAACAATTATGTTTCTCTCTATGGTAAAATAAACAAACAATGAAGGCTTATAATTTAGGAAAGACTGTGAGAAGACTTATGAAGGGCAAGACTAATACTGATGGTCACGGACACTCAAATAATCCGACAACAATCGCTAATAGTTTCATGAAGTGCAAAGGTACGACATAATAATCCATGATTTTTTGCTTATTATTAAATGCTCATGATTTACTTTTTGCATAATTAGACTCTGTTAATGTTTGCTACAAGATAAAATTAGAAAGATGATAGTATTAGATCTTTGTTTACAGTTGTACCTATTGTGTTTGGTAGGTTTTTAATAACAAAATTAACAATAGAAACTTCAGTAGATATTTTGGTCAATTTTTTTAACCGATACATGTTTATTTTTATCTTTACACTTCGTTTACTTATTTTAAAAATAAAAATAAAAAAGATACCCATGGTGATTTTAGATATATCTTTAAAATAATTTTATTAGTGAATATTATGTTTATATTTTTATTTAGCTTGTTGTTGTTTGGTAAACAATAATCTAACTTATGTCTTAAAGCCTTTGTTATGTCGATAAAATATTGTTTAGTAGCTTTTATGAATAAAAAATCGGCACGAGAACATGGTTTATTTGCTTATAAAAATATATGAAACTGTAGTATATTAATTGTTAGAATGTAAATCTATAAATCTAAAGAGAGAAAGTAGAGAGAGATAGTGTTACACACACACTTTGAGATAGAAACTAGAGAGAAAACACCTTTATTACTATGTGTAAAATGTTAACAACCAACCCTCTCCAACTAAGGAGAGAGTTCATATACCCACGCCACAAGACGGGTTTGGGCTTACAAATGGGTACCGACCATATAAATGAATATGCGTCGGGCTTACTTGTTTTCTTAACTAAATATTATCTAGACTACAAGCTACTATTGATATATTGTTGGAGTGACCGATCCTTCCTAAATACGTAAAAACGTATTTCCAACAATCTCCCCCTAAGGAAGGTCACTCCAAAGTATAAGGGGGTTACCCAAGTTATAATACTAAAATAATCTTAGCATACTATGCTTGTCTTGAGCTTGTAGTCTTATTCTTTCTTTTCTTTTTTTGGTTAATATGCCGATGTGATCTTTAACTTTGGTCTTGAACATCTATCTTTGCCTTGAACTTGTGACTTCATCACTTGTGATATTTTCCTCCTCGTGACTTCATGTCCCACACATTTATACCTTTTATAAATTCTTAAAGGCTTTAGAGTTTGATACAGCAGAAGACTTGATGTTGAACATTCTAGAATTTGTTGAGGTCTTAAGTGCAGAGAGTATAAGCATGTGGGACGACTTCTTCTAGGACACCACAACGCCACCGTCTTCAAATGTAGCAACATAAGTAGACACGAACGAAATGGAATTGAACATTTCATTCTAATTCCATATAATTTTACTTCTTGTCGGTGAAGACCGTTGGACGAAATTAAATATCGTACTTGTGGCAGATAGTTTCAATTAAGAACCTCATTTACAAGATTTCTTGGGTAAACCCGTTCTCTTTACTCGACCATCTCAAAGCTGATTGCGAACATAAAGAGTGAATCATTTGGATGAAATTATCCGCATGATTGAAGCCTTCAATTTAGATTCCTCTAGAATCTTGCAAGTTACCTACCAAATGTTGTTTGATGTTAACACTAGAAGGATTTCCATCCGTCCTTGTGAAACTTGAAGAGTGTCCCTCTTAATGTTCTGGCAAGATCATAAAGATATTGCGTAGAGGCCTAAAACGAGTTTGAATTCAGTTAAGAATTAAACCACTGTTTCTTTCCAGTTATCACAAGTTTGGTTCATAAAGAATCGCATAAGTCACCTACCATGAGTGTTTTTATGTTCACCCAAGAAGGATTTCCATCTTCATTGTAAATACTTGCATATTTTTTTTGAACGGGAATTGTGGCTACATGGCTCCTAGCCTAGAAAGCGTGGCGAGCCCACACAACCAGGTTGGGTCCAGCCTAGAAGGCAATGACACCCTTTCTTTTACACACGTAGAAGGAAACCCCTATCATCCTAGACAAGACTCGAACTTGAGACCTTGCCTAAGAGGGTAAAACCTGCATACCGCTAGACAAGAAGGCCTTTGGTATAAATACTTGGGTATTACTCGGATAATCAAGCAAGATCATGAAGATTTTGCGTAGGACTCTTAATATCTTTCTTACTTTTCACAGAGTGTGAAGAAGCAAGGAAATACGGAAATTGTTGATCCCAAACTTGGATCGATTTAGCTTTTGTAAACGAGATTAAATCAAGTTAAACACGTACAGAAACTTTGTTGTATATGTAACAATTCAAGTATTATGCGGAATTAATACTTAAATAAGAACACACAAACAATGTAAACCAATCTTTCACTTTGATTGATAAATCGAACTTTCGTACAATGAAAGTGTTAAACGTATATATATAACTGAAACCTAAAGGCCTCCTTTTATAGAATAAGGAGCCTTGTACAAGAGTCTATGTATCAGCTATTTTAGGTAAAGATAAACATATGAAATACATTGTAGAACATATCTTTACTAGAAACATAATATGTGTTGACTAAGTCTTCTATCAGTGCTTGACTTCTTCTTATCAATGCTTGACTTCTTCCTGTCAACGCTTGTCCTGTCAACGCTTGATTTCTTCTTATAAAAACTAATAACTAGGAGGATTCTTACAAATATTATCAAATTGGAAATAAACATATCTAATCAAATCTTTGGCCACGTCACTTGAGTAGTCAATTTCCAGCTGTGTTGTCTTCATCTTTTCTAAACTTCTTTGGACATAGGATACTCAGCATCCACAAGAAGATACTCAGGAAACTTTGTAGAACTCAAATGATATACACCAGCTGCTTAATATAAACGCCATTGAAGTCCACTGATATCATCCTCAAGATCCTTCCAAACTAGATCTTCTTCTTCTAGTGCACACATTCTCTTGAATGTTGACCAAAGCTTTATTCCATTGACTGAAGTAGGTGCTTCAGTCTCATACTTGGCCTGCAGTAACCTCTAAAGGTCTGCCAAGTCTTCCCTATCCAAACTTGCAAACAAAGACATAAGAGTGGTAAAAGTATGTACCTCTTACCCATATTTGCCAATCATCCAAAACCCACTTGCATCTTCTTCATAACTAATGATAGGGTTTCTGGAATCATGAGGTAATACTTTTACCATATGTGAAGCTTCCATGGGTGAGAGCTTAATACTCTTTCTAATAACAGCTTCACGGGGATTCACTCTATTCAAATTTGAAGGAAACTCAAGTGGAACTCCCTTCTTCAATGGTCTTGGAACAATCATAGCCCTTTGAATCTCCATCTCCTCTGCAAGTTCTTATTTCCTTTCATCTGAAAGAAGTCTGATAGTGTTCATCTCTTTCACTCTTGCCCAAATAGGATAAGCCTTATATTCCAATTCATCAAAGGATAATTCCTGCAACTTCTGAAAAGTCTAACCTCCTTGATGACATCTAAGCAACATATAATAAAGCTCCATTCTTTCTCTCTTAGACTGTGAGAAAACTTTGCTGGTCTTATACTTTAGGATTACCTGACAATCCTTCTGAATCCTGAGAGGAATCTCCAATCCCAAAATCTGATCTGATAAAGACATATCTGGATGCTCCATGATCTTTTTCTCCCAAGCAAAGTACATCTGGGCAACTTCTGGCATATCATAATCCACCTTCATTTTTAACTCTGCAAGTTTCTCTCTTGCCAACACATCACCATATTCAAGTCTTTCTGGTTCTTCAATAACCATGACACTTGAATCTGTGCTCTCATCATTACTTCCATCTTGTTCCTCAGAAGTAACCACAAATGGTGACTCAACAACCTTCTTCTTTTCTTGTTCCATAAGTTGTGCAGCCAACATTGAATCAAATTTTACTTGTGTTGCATCCTTGGGAACCTCTGTTTCTTCCATAATTCCTTTACCCCTATCTAATATATCAATGATGGGTAAAGATGATGATGGTACCTGTGAAGACACTTCCTTGATGATAGCTGATGACTGGAATACATCAACCATATCTGCAGGTCTATCAACGTTCAAAACCTGTGTGTCAACGCCCAACTTACTCTTATCAGCACTTGGCTTGTCAACGTCAAAAATCTGCTTGTCAATGCTCACCTTACACTTGTCAGCGCTTCTTGTGAACTGCTCCATCATTTCTGTAAAGTACAAATTCAAATTTGTAGAAGTAACCAAAGAGACATCAAAACCTGGTTGCTTCATCAAATCTTTAAGAGCTTCAACCACACCCAAAGATTCT
This sequence comes from Glebionis coronaria, assembly GCA_025667525.1. Lineage (NCBI taxonomy): Eukaryota > Viridiplantae > Streptophyta > Magnoliopsida > Asterales > Asteraceae > Glebionis > Glebionis coronaria. Next base: position 3,060,246 of record CM046879.1, on the reverse strand, counting down.
CCATCATGTGAGCCTTTTTCACTCACATGTATCTGTGCATCCTCCCCTTTGGAAGAATCCTCCATACCACGCCTATTGTTAGCACCTTCTAAAAGAACAATCCTCTCCCTCAATTGCTTGAGTTCAAGGGCTTATGTAGTGACAGTATGTACCAGGTCTGCATTTTGCTTTTGCAAGCTAATGCAGACAGCCGTCAATTCCAACATTGTATATGGTTCCAATCTGCCCTCCTCTAGAATGGGTATTTGACCTCCCAAAGTAGATTCATGGGGCATGGATGGGGTCTTAATGATGTTAGGACTGGGTTGGCCTGCATCTAAGCTATTACCAATAGTTCTAGCCCCACCCATATCACCAACCACACTTGTGGTGGTGGTTCTCTCTACAACATGGCTAGGACCACCAGAAGAGAACACTCCAATGGTCCTTTGGCGTTTCTCCATCCTAAAGTCTGGGGGTGAAGAAGATGATGTGGATTGGGTAGTAGTTTGAAGGTTAAGGCGTGTTTGGGTCTGTTGTATAAAGGTGTCAACGTTTGGATTTGAAGTGTCAACGTTTGGATTTGAAGTATCAACACCAACATTTAATGTGTCAGCGTTGAAGGGATCTTGGTCAAGTTCCATATGTTGAGGTAAAGGTGATGGTTCAAGTAATGGAGCAAGTTGTGGTTGTGGGTCAGGTTGAGGTTGTGTTGCTGCAATAACAGCAAGCATGGCTTGGGTAAGAGGTAAGTCTCTGTGAGGGGGTGAATTCATCTTACTAAAAATAGCTTTCTTTTGCACAGGGATCGCATAAAAATCATCATGACCCTGGTGCAGTACCTTTGTTCATGAAAAATCATTTGTAAAAATCTTGGGTAAGCCAGAGTCATCTTGCTACCCTTATTTTTACACATGCCACCAAAAATCAGTTTAGAAAAATTATACTTTTGCCCATTTACAACACACACAATGACACTACCAACAGACTTGTTATTTCATTATGTGCAGTACATTTTGGACTTAAACATTGAAGGATGACATGTATTAAGTACTTCCAAGCTGGGGGTAAATTCCTGTTTATTATATTTATTTAAAGTACCCTCTTCAGGGAAAGGATACCCCAAAGCTTGAAGTCCCTGTTCTATCTCACCAATGGGTAGAGTGGTTATACCATCTGCATCATTAAGAGACAAAGCTGGCGAACCAATGCTTCAGTAACCACCCATGGACGCCCATGGACAGTAGCAGTTAATGTAGTCACATTATTAAGCGTTGAGGAACTAACAGTGTTCCAAAACTGTTTAATATGAGTGACAGAGATAAGAGGAGCATGAGAAAGTGTATACCGTAATTGGGATGCATTCAAATACACCACCATCTGAGTATATTGAGGAAACAGAGCATCATCAGCCTCAAAATAGGCAACCACGTTATGCTGACTTCTGAATCCCAATACTAAGTCACTCGGTTTAAACTTAGGCGTCATTGATGTAGAAAGCTGTGTAAAAGGTTATGAAAGATGAATGATAGGAGAAAAATTAGTTAGACAAGAATATGAAATAACCCTATTTAAAAAGAAGGAGCCAAATATATAGGAGAGGTAGGCACATGTGATTCGTAAAAAATGAGGCAGTTATTTTCAAAATATAATGATGAAAATCCTGAAATGAAAATAACTTATCTTGTTCATTAATTAAAAGTTACCAACTCCTAAACTTACGGACCCAATTTTCGTCAAAAATAACAACTGGGTAGGACCCAGTGAGTGTCAACGGTAAAACATAACCCATCAACGCCCAACGGCTATATTCTTCTCAACGTTAGAAAAAGCCATGTCAACGTCTAAATTGGTCATAACAACGTTTGGAAATAAATCTGTCAACGTCCAAAAATAAAAATAATAAAAATGAAAAAGGACCTTAACAAAGTGATTTATCCTAGTGAAGATAACCTATAAACTGAAAATTACTATAGGGTGGCAAGCACTGTCCAATCATGCACACTTGAATATGCAAGATAGACATAACAGTCCTCTAGTGTCCCTTGCTAACCAAAGTTCTTAACAGTGAAGTTATCTCATAAAATCCTTTGTAACTTCCCAGGTAAGCCCAATATAAATCATACCAAGTCTCCCAACAGACCACACCTAATTCTTGGCCAAAAAGTCTTGGCAGCGTGCATAGTATATCAACTTTGCATGCTATAGTGCCTCATGAGTTAGTAAAGTAATTCATACTCACCAGTGGACACAATATAGAATTGTGATAAGAGTATTATAAGAATACCCAAAAAGTCCTAAAAGGTTCCTAAACCTCCCCTTAAACTATGATACATAAGTTGCCAAATAATATGCATGTAATAAAAACTTATGTCAAGATATGAACATAAATATTCCAACCATCATCCATAAATTGAAACATGCTCCGATAATGCTCCAAGAATCCATAAGCAACTCTGTATCCAATGGTACAATGCTAACAACGCCTGCATAATTAGATCAAAAACCTCAAAACTAACATGTTGTTGACAACGTCAAGTTAACACTTATCAGCGTTAAAATAACCTTTGTCAGCGTTAGACAAATAAAGTGGAAAATCTAATTTTGTATAAAGACCAATAACAAATGCATATCCTGTACATACTTTTACAATAAGATCCTAAAACACATATTAAGTGAGATTAATCATCCCAATACTTGTTACCAAGTATTGAAATCTTCCAGTATCAAAAGGTTTAGTTAATAAATCAGACACATTTTCTTCTATGTGAACCCTATCTGGTTGTATTAAACCTTTTTCAAAACAATCTCTTATAAAATGATGTCTAATTTCTATATGTTTTGTTTTTGAGTGATGTACAGGATTTTTAATAATGCATAAAGTACTGTTATTGTCTACAAAAATCTTGGTATGCATGAAATTATACCCATAATCCAACAGCTGGTTCTGAATCCATAAGACTTGTCCACAACAAGCAGCTGTAGCAACATACTCTGCTTCAGTTGTAGAATTGGCCACCACTGTTTGTTTCTTGCATTGCCAAGATGTCAATCTACTCCCAAGAAACTGGCATCCACCAGTTGTGTATTTTCTATCAAAATTGTCACCACCATAATCACTGTCAGAAAATGCAATAAGCTCCAATGGGGAATCTTTTTGATACCATATTCCTAAGTCTGGATAACACCTAAAGTATCTAAAAATCCTCTTGATAGCATGAAGATGACACTCTTTGGGAGTCACTTAATGGTGTGCACATGCACACACAGCAAACATAATGTCAGGTCTTGAAGCTGTGAGATAGATCAATGAACTAATCATTGACCTATAATGCCTGACATCCACCTCTTTTCCATCTCCAACTTTTCCCCAAGGGTGTTCCCTATCCATAGGTGTGCTAGCCCGTTTCTCATGTGGAGAAAAGCCAAACTTCTTCAAGATTTCTGCCACATATTTGACTTGAGAGATGAAGATACCATCTTCTTTCTGTTGTACTTGTAACCATAGAAAGAAGTTCATCTCCCCCATTGCACTCATCTTGAACTTGTCTGTCATGAGTTTGGAAAAGTCTTCACTCATCTTTGGACTAGAAGAGCCAAAGATGATATCATCCACATAGACCTGTACAAGTAAGAAATCCTTACCAGTCTTCTTTGAAAACAAGGTCTGGTCTATGGTGCCCCTTTTGAATCCATTTTCCACCAGATAGGTGGACAATGTGCCATACCATGCTCTTGGGGCTTGATGAAGTCCATACATAGCTTTCTTCACTCTATACACCTTGTCTGGATGTTCTGAATCTTCAAAACCAGGAGGATGCATTACATAAACCTCCTCTACAATTGTGCCATAAAAAAAGCACTCTTCACATCCATTTGATAGACTGTAAATCCCATGCAGGAATCATAGGCTAGAAAAATCCTTATAGCCTCAATCCTTGCAACAGGTGCAAAGACCTCCTCGTAGTCTATTCCTTCGTCTTGTGTATATCCTTGTGCCACTAAACGTGCCTTGTTTCTGAGCACAATACCTCTCTCATCCTTTTTGTTCCTAAGAACCCATCTTGTCCTAATAGGTTTGACATGTCTGGGACAATCAACCAACTCCCAAACATCCTGAATAGCAAATTGGTGAAGCTCATCCAGCATTGCTTCCACCCAACTTGGTTCTTTGAGAGCATAAAAAATCTTCTTGGGTTCCTGTTGTGACAGAAAACAGGCAAACAAACATGCTTGTACAAGAGGGGCATCAACCTTCTTGTGAATATTGGAAATAAATCCTCCATGATTCTGATGAGACCTTCTAGTTTGCACAGGAGTCATCACATCACCAATAATTAGAGAAGGAGGATGATTTTTTATTGTAGAAGTAAGCACTCCTCCTTCAATAATTGTGTTGTCCTCAATCTCATCTTCCAAGTTACCAAGATCCTCTTCAGACTCTCTTCCATCATCATCTGAATGAACCCCTCCGTGGCTATTTGAAGGTTCACTTTGTTCAAAATTATTGGAAGAGAAAAGATGGTCAAAAGATCTATCAACGCTTGAACTAAAGCGGTCAAAGTTTGAGCCATCAACGCCTGAATTTGTCTTGTCAGCGCCAGAATTTCCTTTGTCAACGCCTGAAGGATCATGCATGTTTTCAACTGGTGATACTTGGGGACCACCTTTTTCCTTTCCAGCAGCAGCAACAGCATCAAATTCATCTGTCTATATGGGAATGGTAACATAATCAAGTATGGGTGCTAATTTGTCTGCTTGTGATCCAACCTCTTTATCAGCTTGTTTACCTGAAATATCAACAACTGGTTCTTCCACAACATTTGAAGTCACCTTCACAATGTTTGGATTAGTAACAGGCATATAATTCAATGTCCTAGATAGAGGTTCCAAGTCAAATAACCAATTTGGACCACTTTCAGGATCACTAGGTTTACTCTCTAAAAACCTAACATGTACTTTTTCAAGTATACGTTTTTCTTTCTTAAGGTAAACTCTATATCCTATACTCTACACAGAATAAACCATGAAGTAGCCTTCATCACCTTTAGCACTAAACTTACCTAAGTCATCGCTAGTATCCAACACAACTACATGACATCCAAAAGGTTTAAGAAAACCAATATTAGGTTTCCTGCCCCATAGTAACTCATAAGGTGTTTTGTTATGAATCTTGTTGACTAATGCCCTATTCTGAACATAACATGCTGTTTTCACAGCCTCAACCCAAAAATCAATGGGAAAGTGAGCATCAGCCAACATAGTCCTTTCTGTTTCTATGAGGGTTCTGTTCTTCCTCTCAGCTACCCCATTTTGTTGTAGGGTTCTAGCTACACTAAACTGTCTAGTAATCCTTTTCTTGCCACAAAAGTCATCTAATAACTTATTTCTAAACTCACCACCATTGTCACTTCTAAGCATCTTAACCTCATTACCAGACTTCTTTTCAATTTGGGTAATAAAGTTAATCAAAGTATCAGCAGTGTCACTTTTCAAAGCTAAAAAGAAAGTCCAAGTAAATCTAGAAAAATCATTAGTGATGACAAAACAGTAGGATTTATCATTTAAGCTTTCTATATTAGTTGGACCAAACAAGTCCATATGCATTAAGTGAAGAGGTTTAGAACTAGAATGCACATGTTTAGACTCAAATGAGACCTTGTGTTGTTTGCCTTTGAGTCATGCAACACAAGAATGGCATTGTAGAAAGCCTTTCAGGCAAACCATCAACTAAACCATGTCTCACAAGTCTATTTATATTCTTAAAATAAATGTGCCCTAATCTTCTGTGCCAAAGATTACTCTCATCAACTGAAGCCTTAACATATAGACATGACAAATTATTATTCATCCTAATTCCATTCAGATTCAAATTATAAATGTCCTTATGCCTAGGTGTTCTATAATCAATGAATTTCTCATCTGGTATTTTAAAATCTTTGCTCAACACCAAGCATTCAGTATCAGTGAAAAGAACCTTATTTTTGTTATCACATACTTATGATACACTAAACAGATTATAGTCAAGTTCTTTTACCAGAAACACATTTTCAAAACTCAAATTGTTGGTGAGAAGAGAGCCTTTTCCAGTGATAGTCCCATATCCACCTCCAAAGTACACTTTGTCACCATCTTTATTGGGGATAAAATTTGTCAGATAATCTTCCTTCCCCGTCATGTGCCTAGAGCATCCACTATCCCAATAGCCATAATCATTAACCTACTTTTAAATGCCCTGCACATAAAGAAAACAAATAAGTTTTCTTTGGGAACCCAAGCCTGAGCAGACTTGGATTCATTTGGTTGTTCAACAAGAACTGACTTAGTCCTTCTAACAACCACTTGTTCATCCCTTTTTGGATTAAACACCTAGTCTACCCCAATTGGTTTTGTTATGACCTTTGAAATATAATGAAATCTGTTACAAGTCATAGAAATCCCATCTGAATTAGGGTTTTGGTCTTGCTTAGGTCTCCATGTCAAGCTAGAAGAAGCTTTAGACCCCTTTCCCTGTGGTTGCAAATATTTTCCATTACTTGGTCTGGCAACGTTTCTGTCAGCGTTTAATTTGTTCTTGTCAACGCTGAAATTACCCTTATCAACGTTGAATCTAGGGTTTGCTACAGGAACCCATTGTTTGTTAGACCACGTATTGGTCTTCTGAAAAGCTCTTTGTCCATAAGTATTAGACCCTTTTGGAAAGAATGGGGCTGTTCTAACAACTTGTGGACTTTGCTGGATAAAAGGTTTGGGTTTGACAATGTTTGACTTTCTATCAGCGTTTACCTTTGAAGCATTGACACATTTATAAGCTAAATGTGAAAAACTCCCACAAGTATAACAGGCTTTTCTAGACATAGCTCTAGGTCTACCAGAAAAGAAACCTGTCCCATTATCACTAATTTAGCTTTTTTGTGACCTAGGTTTTCTATACATTTCTGCATATTTAATACTAGGTTTTCTATCAATGTTTAAGCCAAGGTCAACAGTCTTGCCAGTAGTAGGATTGGTTACTTTTATGGGTGTAGACTCATTTGGGCTGTCACTAAGCATGCCACCCTTAACAAACAAGTTAGGGTTGACTTTCTTCCATTGGTCCAAATCAGTCAACTTCTGCTTGTATTCCTCTACTGGGGTATGAACTCTTGGTGGAGGAAAAAATTCCTCTTCTTGGAGTTCTGGTATACCAGTCCAAGACAAGTCCTTTCTAAGGACACCATAGAAGTTCCCAGCAGGTGGTGGAACACCATCATACTCTTTCGTCCCAATCCCAGACATATCCCTAGAATCCCTTTGTTCATTTACACATATTTCTAGGGTTTGTGAAGCTTTATCAAATCTATGAATTTTAAGATCTACATTATCTTTATTTTTTATTGCCTCGTCTAACTTAGCCTGCAAAGCACCATTGGCTCTCTCCATGATGTTTCTAACCTCAAAACTAGCATTTAAATCATGAGTTAAATTATTGATTTGATCTTTTAGGTCAAACTCCATTTTCTTATATTCAGCTACAGTGTTTTCATATTGAGTAAGAGCAAGTTGAAAATTAGATAACTTGCATCTTTCATTAACCACATCTGTTGTCAATTTTAAAACTTCTTTGTTAAGTTTTTCAGTGTTTAGACGACAACCCTTGCTACAAAATGCATCATCATATACCTCATTGTCTGATGAAGATGCAGAGTGTGCCATGAGAGCATAGTGAACATGCTCCTTTTCTTCCTTTTCTGCAACCAAAGCTTTGTTTTCTTCCTCATCCTTGGCCAAATAGCTCCAATCCCAGCCAACACCATCAATGTTTTGCATAGGAACCATAGCTTTGGAATCCTGAGCCTTGATGATTTGGCTTGAGTGTTTTCCAGCATAAGATCATCTTGGAGAACTGCATTCTCTCATAAAGTATCCCATTCGATGACAATTATAACACTCAACCTTGGATTTATCAAATCCAACAGTTTCCTTAGCATTAAAAGTCGTCATCTTCTTAAATCTTCGATTCCATCTATTTGCTCTTATACTCGCAAGAGCCATATTCCACTTTATGTCCATCTCCTCCAATGCTCATCACTAATTTGCTCAAGGTCCTCATATGTAATCACTGAACCATTGGGCAATGAAGCAATGTATGCACACACAGTATCTAGATCAATACCAGTAGGCTTAACTCTTAGTGAGTCAAGATTGTATGTGTCAGCGTTTGAATGAGAGGCGCTGACAAAGCTTGATCCAGTGTTGAAACAAGACGATCTAGTAACGGGGTGTATGTATGACTCCCTTTGATCAAATTGACCTTCACTGTGTGAGAAGAAGGCCATGTTTCCATTGGTAGACTTGCTTCCTTGATCCAAAAGAATTTTATTCTCTACAAGCCTCAGTTTATTGTAAATATCATCAAAAGTGGAGTTTTTATGACTATTATTAGCAATCATAGACCTTGTTTCAATCTTCCATGCATCACCAAGACTTTTAAGAAAAGTGGTGATGATATCAACATCACCAAGCATTGTTCCCATAAAGGACAGCTTGCTTGTAATGTCAAGAAGTCTACTTCTCACTCCACTTAGCTTTTCATTGGGTTGAGCTTTAAAGACAGCATACTCATGCAAGAGTTGCTTCTTTTTCTCTTGTACAGTATCAGATTACCACCATAAGCAACTTCAAGGGCTGCCTATAAATCTTTTGCAGAATCATAGCCTCTATACTTGTGCTGATTGGCTTGTCCCAAAGAATGTTTGAGGATGCTTAGAGTTTTCATGTCATTCCTTCTTTTTCTAACGTCCTCAACTGAGACAACTCTTCCATCTTCAGGCTATTCTTTTCGATCCTCTTCTGTAGAGCCTGGAGTTGATCTTACGAAGATTGCAGCTGCAATCTTGGCAGCCTTATTGAATGTGTTTCCATATTCAATAATTTCCTATAGGGTGTGGTCATGAATTTGAAGATATTGTTCAAAGTTAAACTTCTATAGCTCAAAGTTGTCTAGGTCTATCATGGGAATCTTGATGTTAGGGGTTGAGGAGGAGGATGAGGTTAACTCTAGAGTAGACATGTTGTTTGAGTTTTAGGGTTTCTTGAAAATTATGGTTTTTGCCGATTTAGGGTTTTTGTGTTCTTTAGATCAAAGTTTCTCAACAAGCTCTGATACCACTTGTTGATCCCAAACTTAGATCGATTTAGCTTGTGTAAACGAGATTAAATAAAGTTAAACACGTAGAGAAACTTTGTTGTATATGTAACAATTCAAGTATTATGCGGAATTAATACCTAAATAAGAACACACAAACAATGTAAACCAAACTTTCACTTTGATTGATAAATCGAACTTTCGTACAATGAAAGTGTTAAACGTATATATATAACTAAAACCTAAAGGTCTCCTTTTATAGAATAAGGAGCCTTGTACAAGAGTCTACGTATCAGCTATTTTAGGTAAAGATAAACATAAGAAGTACATTGTCGAAAATATCTTTACTAGAAACATAATACGTGTTGACTAAGTCTTCTATCAGTGCTTGACTTCTTCTTATCAATACTTGACTTCATCCTGTCAACGCTTGTCCTATCAACGCTTGATATCTTCTTATCAACGTCCAGATTGCTCTAGTCAGCATCCAAGTGTATTGGCTACATTTTATTCCCCACAAAAATGTGTCCTAATGAGATTATTGATGATCTCAAATGGCTCTAGACTCGATCGTGCATTTTGGATTTTAGTGATCGGAGGATGGAGATGAGTGCCACCTATTCAATATCTACTTATTCGAAGTGAATAAATTGATAGATAGCATGTTAATCTCTGTGTGATTAAAACAAATACCTTTAAATAGATATCTGAGTTAGTTGGGATGGGTTGTGCATTGCATCATTGGGTCCATGATGTCTAATCTTTAATACCAAGCATCATTAAAAAGATCCCGATAGAATATGTATTGAATCGGTTTCTGCCTATGTTTTAAAGAGAGACACTTTCTTTACACCCTTTTTCTTTACAATTCTTTTTCTTTCTTCAACCCCTTCAATGCTTACCAATACACCATAACTAGCACCTTGTTGTGATTGTTCCAATGCTAACTTATGTACTTGGTCGGCATTCAACTACATTCACAATCTTTCTCCATCTTTCCTAAGGACTACTGTTTCTAGCTATGGAATATCCTTGGGAAGATTCCTCCAGTTCTGGAAGAATCATTTGACTTAGCCTATCCTACCATCCTTATATCACCATAATCGTCATCGTTGTGAAATAACTGGATTGAGGATAAGTATATGTCACCATGAAATCCATTTTGATATCCAAATCCATTTTGCTCCCCCTTAACATATGTCTCGATATTAAATCACATTTTCTCCGACATATTAAAAACATTAACCCAATCAATATTTTTGTTATCAATTGATTTAATGAAGTTTTAACAAATATTTTGGGAAGAAAAATGCAACTCCATTTTATCTTCATGATACCAAATGTATGCTCATTTGAGATACCAAATGTATTATGCTATATGTATATGATCATGTATGAATGCATATTAACCATGTGAAAATACCTGACAAGGTTAGATATGAGTGATGAGAACATCATATGATAGAATCATGTGGTTCTAGTCAGCAAATGTTGGTCTCCCTCGTCACATCTAAAGTTATCTCCTTGTTCTGAAAAACTGTAATCTTTTCTTGACACCCAATGTAAAATCAGTAACTTTGTCTTGAGACTAAATGTATCAGTGATTATGTCTTGACACCAATTATATATTGAACCGACATAAAATAATCTGAATGCTTGACAATTGCTCCCCCTCAATTGTTGACCCATTTTCTATTAAAATAGTAGTAGTTGCCGTTTGAGTAGCTGCATCATCGAGTGTGTAGATACCAATTTTTAGTGTGATAACTACGTAAAAACCAGATTTCTCACGTTTTAATAAATAAATGCACTAGAGCGTACATATATTCGTGTTAGATTGTGTTATAACGTAAACACAACCCCTTACATAGTTATAAAGTAAACCATGCCCGAGAAAATTTATTCCCGTTGATGAGCCAAAGTTTTTATCAGAAATACTTGACTTGAATATGAAAAGCGGGTTACTCTATGAAGTAATAGTAGGAGTTAGTAAGGCATGCTCGAGGTCTCACGTATATAACTTGGTAGATGTTGTTTAACTTAACCCCTATTATCTATGCCAACTCCTATAAGCGTTAGGGGTACCATTTACATTCCTTGAAGTTAACATATTCAAAGAGTAAGGGCCATCACCGTATGTTCGAGGATTCCTAGTGCACACATGAACCCCAATTAGATGTTGAGATATAACTTTTCGTTTCCCAATTTTTTTAATTATGTCATCACTAACAGGAATGAAATACGATGTGATTAGATGATATATTAATCATTCACTTAGCTGTAGAAACGGAGTGTTGCGTTCATTAGCTAAAATACATGATTCTTGACTTTTGTAGATTACAAAAATATGAAAAGATCAGCATTATCAACCATAATCTCTACGAATACAGCTATAAGAGTAAACCCACCATATCTAAGCCCTATTAATCGTCTAACTAGATATATACATCAAAAACCAATACAAAGAAAATGTTTCACAATCTGAACCTAAACCCATATTCTTTAATTAACACACGGACGGGCTAGCATGACTACAATAATCAATCATTTGTGCCTTGAATAAGCAAAGAGGCTTCATTGCGAACCTGCATTGTTGTGCAACAATTAAAATCTCATTATAAACACAGATGAAAGATACCAATGAAGCAAAGGTGAAAATTCCGTTCCATTAATAGGTCAACCGTAAACGGGTCGACTGGATTTCTACAGGTTAAGTGGTTTAACAACCACACAAACATTACTCAAAACGCACAAAACTTCCAATACATCATTTAAATTCAAATATTAAGATCATTATTATCATGATACTAGTTTTTTTTTCTGGAAAACCCGTATTTAAATCCTCGAATATTAAATACACGTAATCTCAGATTTATTTAAAAATTAAAAATTAATTATTCAGAAACTAATTAATTATTGTCAGAAACATTACGTAAATATTATACGTAAGTATTTATCCAGAAGATATAGATTACGAAATCTCGATCACGAACACCAGCACGAACATTTAAATTATTAAACGAAGAAAAATGAAAACTATATGTTATAAAGGGGTGGCGGTTTTAATAGAAACAAGGAAAAGAAAGTGGGCTTTTTGCCCAGCCCGGTTTACAATCATATACACAGGAAACAAAACAAGGGCTTTCCATTTCATTTTTACAAACAAAAAAAGAAACTAGGGTTCTGTCCTTTTGTGGCAGCCGGCTAGAAACACAAAACAAGGGAAAACGATTTTGGGAGTTTGCTTTTGATTGGAGTAGGTGTTCTTGATCAATCATTAATATTGTAATGGTAACACTTTTCTTCCTTTAATTCCATTTTTTTCACGAATTAGTATATGTTATGATCTAAACAAATGAAATTTATAAATGGTAAACATGAATTAATAATCAAAGGGTGTCGGGTTTTGTTTGATACACGAAAATCGAGAGTGTTAGGTCTCAGTGTGGTTAGTGTTGGCCAGCCGTAACCCATACAGGGGTGGAATTGGCTGGGATGATTAAGACGCAACCAAGAAAGTGATTACCAGGGGGTGTTTGGTTATGAAAACAGTGGGGAATAAGAACAAACAGTGGGAACTAAATAGCTAACAGTGGGTACATATTAAAACAGGAATTGGTGAGATTAAAATCCAGGATTATTGATAGTTTAGCGACAGAAATTCTTTCGCAGTTTATATAGACAGTTTTTATAAAAGTTTTGGTCACAGTGAGCGACGGGTTAGCGACAGAAAATTATGTTGCTAATCCGGCTGTGAATTTCTTTTGTATGGTTGATTTGTTTTCGTGCGACCGAGACTTTAGAAGTCTCGATAAGGTTTTGTTTGAATTGGGTTTTCGGGGTCACAGAGAATAATGAATACGGGGTTCATTTTAATTATGATTAAATCATAATTATAAATTGGTTTTAATAGATAAATTAATCAAGTGGTTTTGTTTTAATAATTTAACTAGTAAAATTGAACTGATTTTATTTATCTTTTTAACCACTTAAAACATGTGATTATTATGATTTAATTTTCAAGAAAAACTAATTTGGAAACCTTTCTAATTTTAGCAACTTTCTATTTATAGCAGATTACTATTTATAGTGATATTATTATATCAGAATACATATTATACGGTAATCAATAGTACAAGAATACATTAATCAGAAATATTATACAACAATCAGATTTATCAGTTTATACACAAACAATAATACAAGATTAAATACATAAAACCAAGAACAGTTAAGATCAGTAAAATAAACGGATATCAGTTAACTCATTCGCGTCCGTTATTCATGTAGCTTTTGTGAAGTCAGAGTAGGAGTTCGTTCAGTTTTCCTTGCATTCAGTTACTGGACAAAAGGTACGGATTTTCCGTCCTTTAGTAAGGACTTCCTTTCCTATGCATGATTAGGATTTCTTGTCTGCATCCAAAGGTTTTCCCCAATATACGTTATAAATTACAGTAATTATCTTAATAACTAAGTTAAATTGCCTAAGCTTTATATACATGTATGAACAATATATACTAGTTACGGAGGTACCGTAACTATGACACTTGAGGCACCGGTGTCATGACTCCTCTACGAGGGAGTGATTTCTCGCAGCGTCCCAATTATTTCAGCTTGGTCATTTTATCATTATTATCAGCGAGGCGTATGGATGCATCCTAGGTTATCAGTTTAAAGTTTATCAGGTGAATGTGGTGTATGTTCTACATCCTTCACATTGGAGTTGATCCCTCCACCCAGCACATTATTTAGAGGTCACCCCTCTACAGCATGACGAGGTCACCCCTCTATGTATTCATGTAGACGTTGTTACAGCACACGACCTATATAAGCTCTTGGCATTTAAAATACAGTAATTGCATGTTTTCAGATATAACGGATAATAATTCAGCTTTACTATTTTAAACCAGACTTTTCATAAACATACATAGTTTTCAGCTGCACTTTACACACGGACTTATAGTTCAGTATTTGTTATCTGTTTCATTTCAATTCATTCTTATCATGCTTTATATCCGTTTACTGGGCGTTATGCTCAGCCGTAGTTTCCTTTCATGTTCTAAACGGTAGGTACATCAGGACGCTCTTAGGAGTTCTGAGAGAGTATGTGCATTGGATGGAAGTTATCCAGACTTCTTTACTTTATGCACTTTAGGCTTTACTTCACTTGTTTGGACATTGTTTAGTCCTTTCTTTCAGCACTTAATCTTTTATATTTGAGATTATGTTTGGACTACCGATGTTTGATTCCGGTATTTCCGTTATGGTCAATTAATTAATTAAGACATTTGCCTTGCATGCTTTGATGACACGCCATAAGTACACGTAACGATCCACTTATCCAAGTGGGGTGTTACAATTATGGTATCAGAACGTAAGGTTCGACTTGTAGGCTATGAAACTTGACTTGTAACTAATGGGTAGTCACCTGAAACTTCCTATGCTTTGGCGTTGTTATCTTTCATGTTTCTCATGCATTTCATCAGTCTGTTTTCTTAATTTTGACTAAGTAAAGGTTGGTACAAGACTGGCAATATTTAGTCGCATGTGCTTTTCAACGAATTTTTGTTTTGGTGAACCGACCCATATGTGTTCACCCTTGCCTGTTTAGATTATGTATTGGTGAACCGACCCATAGGCATTCATCCTTACTCATGTCAGATTCATGTTTTCATTCAAATGTCATTTTGTAAACTGACCATAGGCGTTCACCAGTATCCATGTCATATTTCGTTGGCTATGCCTTCATGAACTACCTCATGCATATTTCAGATTTCTTATTCCATGTTTATAACAAGTTAAACATGTTATCCTCTTTAAACTTTCAGATACCACCTAGACGCAATAATGAGAATGATGCTACATCCGCTGCAATTGCTGCAGCTGTTCAAGCAGTTGTGCAAGCCATGCTACACCAGATTCAGGATAAATTAGGACTGAGTACCAAAACAGACCTCAGCACAATAACAACCATCCTCCTCTACCACCTGCCACTTTTGCTATCTGGTTAGAGAGGTTTAATAAACAGAAACCCCGATCCTTTGAACAGACAGTTATCTCAACGGACGTAGAGAACTGGACCTCTCATATAGAGAAAATATTTGAGGCCATGGATTGTGGGGATTCTTTCAAGGTCAGGCTAGCTATATACAAATTGGAGGGACCCGCCCTGCATTGGTGGAAGGCTTACAAGCTGACCAATGGGGGAGATGATTAGGTACTCACATTGACTTGGACACAGTCCAAGGCAATATTCTGTGACCAGTTTTTCCCTCATGCTGAGCAGGCAAAACTAAAGAGGGACTTCCACTCCATCCGTCAGAAGGTTAGTCAGAACAGTATGGAATTCATGCATCGATATCTCCGGTTGGATGGATTCTTGGGAGCGGCTGTAGGTACTGCGAAGGAGCAAGCGAAACACTTTCGCTGGGCCCTTTACTCTTGGACTGCGGATAGACTTATTAGTGACACGTTCACTAACGTGTCATATGTACCTAATGCCACTCGTGATGTAGAGATGCTTCTTGAGAGGGATGAGCTCGAGAATGTAGAGCGTCCCAATAAGAGGTATATTACATTCAGCAGACTTAATCAATTTAACCCTTGTACTTACTTGACAATATATATAATGCAATATACAATTATAATCTTACAGACACAGAGGAGGAGACCGATCCCAAACGGCTACTCCACACCAGAGCTATAGAAATCACAGTCAATCTTATGACCGTAACCGACCAGATAAGAGAGGCGGTGGTGACAACTACCGTGGCAGCTCAAACTCATCTGGCAACCACATGTGATTCTTTAAGCTTCACAAAACCAAACCATTGTGTAAAACGGCTTCTAGCTTTCAGTATGTCAACAGAGATGCTGGACATGGGCGTGACCAAATTTACAGAGGTCAGCAGTCTGCCCGACCAGCAAATTCTGGTAAATAATTATTTTTCAGTTAAACAGCCATATTCCAGTTATGTCACCATGATTGTGACACTCGTACATTTCTTGAATCAGGTTTACAGCAAACCAGATCAACTTCTACTGGGTATACTAATCCCACTTGTATCACATATGGGAAGAAACACCCTGGACCGTGTCGTCGTGGTTCTAGTGGTTGTTTCAAGTGTGGACAACCGGGGCACATGATGAGAGATTGTAAGAAAGGAGATGTTGCCGGTACCTCAGGCCATACTCCTCAGATTTTACCACCACCACCACCACTACCACCAACCACTGTTCGCGTTTATACCACTACTCGAGAGCAAGTAAATAATACCAGATGTACCATCACTGGCATTTTGTTTATAAACGGACAGGCTGCCTGCATTCTTTTCGATACAAGCGCTACATATTCAGTTATATCTACTTTATTTGCTGATAGAATAAACATGACCCCTACACCACTAGATAGTGTGCTAAGTATATCTACACCCATGCGAGACTCTGTACGTATTACTCAGGTGTACAGGGATCTTCCTCTTGAGTTTGACGATAAAATCCGTCCAGTCAGTGCCCTCCCTCTAGGCATGTGCGAGTTTGATATTATTCTTTTTATAGATTGGTTGTTAGCTCATCGTGCCACCATAGATTGTCATGCTTACCGAGTCATCTTTGGTGATGTCCAGACACCAGAGTTTATTCACCGTGGTTTTCTGCCAGGAAAACATGTTCAGAACATCTCTGCTTTACAGGCCCCATATTCTATTATACCATGGCTGTGAGGGTTTTCTAGCTACCGTTCATGACACTGCTTTTGAGACACCTTCACTCCATGATCAACCAATTGTGTCACATTTTCTGGATATCTTCCTAGAAGAGCTTCCAGGCATACCTCCCATTCGAGAGGTAGAGTTTGGTATCGATCTTATTCCAGGTGCAGAACCTGTATCCAAAGCTCCTTACCGTATGGCTCCCGTTGAGCTTAAGGAACTGAAGGATCAGCCTTAGGAACTTCTAGAAAGAGGTTTCATTCGTCCAAGCGTGTCACCATGGTCGCACCAGTTTTGTTTGTCAAGAAGAACGATGGTAGTATGCGGCTGTGTATTAACTACCGTGAGCTGAATAAGCTCACCATTCATAACCATTATCCACTTCCTCGTATCGATGATTTGTTCGATCAGCATTAGGGTGCCAAGCACTTCTCCAAGATCGACTTATGATCGGGTTACCACCAACTGTGTGTAAAAGAGCAGGACATATCCAAGACTGATTTTCACACGAGGTATGGCCATTACGAGTTTGTTATCATGCCATTCAGTCTCACGAATGCGCCAGTAGTATTCATGGACTTTATGAATCGAGTCTTCCACGAGTTCTTAGACAAGTTTGTGATTGTATTCATCGAAAATATCCTTATTTTCTCTAAGTCTAAAGAAGAGCACGAGGATCATCTTCGTACAGTTTTGTAGATTCTCCGACGAGAGAAGCTTTATTCTAAATTTTCTAAATGTGAATTCTGGCTAAATAAGATGGCGTTTCTAGGCCATATCGTTTCTGCAAAGGAGATCACCATGGATCCTCTAAAGGTGGAGGCTATCACTAAATGGCCGAGACCGACATCTGCCACAGAATTCCACAGTTTTCTTAGTTTAGTAGGATATTATCGCAGGTTTGTAGAGAACTTCTCACGTTTGGCATTACCATTGAACAAACTTATACGCAAAGGAGAGAAGTTTATATGGACTGAGGAGAGAAAAAGGAGTTTTGAGGAACTCAAACGGTGTTTAATTTCTGTACTGATCCTTACTCTCCCATCTGGCACAGGTGGATATCAGATATACAACGACGCTTCAGGGAAAAGTTTAGGCTGTGTACTTATGCATCATGGGAAAGTCATTGCCTATGCTGTAGAAACTAGAAGGGGGGGGGGGGGGGGGGGTTGAATAGTTTCTCTTCGATTGGTGACCAAATTAAAATTACTTTCAATTTGGTTTGTATCAAACTATCTTTTGTTTGAAGCTAAGTTGCATAATGATTAGGTTCAATTCAAATGCACTAGCAAAGATAATAGGTAAGTGTAATGATAATGAAATAAGTAAAGAGTAAGGAAGGAGACAACCTAGTGGGAAGACACCAAGATTTATAATGGTTCGACAACGAGGCTCTATCCTCGTTTCTACTCCACTCCTCGAGTACACCTACTCAAGATTTCCACTATATCCACAAGCTCCCTTCTCGGCGGAGAAAACCTTACATCGCTGCTTACATTATTTTCCGACACTAAGCTAAATGTCGAGACCTAATCTTTAGCTAGGACCAATCTACACAACGTTGCCTACTTCACAATTTAACGACACAAGGCTAGATGTCGAGTTCTAATCTTAAGGTAGAACCAATCTTCACGACGTTGCCTACTTCACCATTTTACGACACAAGGCTAGATGTCGAGTTCTAATCCAAAGCTAGAACCAATCTTCACGACTCTTCACTTTGAAGATAAGTGAGAACTTCACACAACACAACTACTAATAACTTTCAAGTTTAGTGAGAACTCACAAGACACAACCACATCACTTTATAGTTTAGTGAGAACTACTAATCAAATCTATTACAACTCAACTAGACTTATCCAAGTACACACATGTAGCTTGGATTTACACAACATAAATCCAAGCAAACACATATGCAATGGATGTACACAACAAATCCAAGTATCCACAAATAACTTGGATGAACACAACTAGTCCAAGCATTCATAAATACAATGGATTGACCTAAAACAAAAAAGGGTATAATGATGAATATGACTAGCTCATAGATTCATCTTTATCACAACACTAGTGAGTGAGTGATCTTCTCATTGGACAAGGTAAAGGAGGGGATCAAGAGGATAATCATATGTAAACATCCTTAACACTTTAAGTGATCATTTACTAATGATTATGCTATAGAAAAGAGAAAGGGGCTGAGAAAAACGTTCAAGAGGCTTAATGGAAAATGAGATTTGACCCACTATTTAAAGGAGACAAAGTATAACGGATATATAACGGCTAGCTGTGCGCGGTACCTTATCTTGCCCGGCCGTTCCATATCGCTAAGGAACCGCGTAGCTACTTAAGGTACCGCCACTAGAGTACGCTCCGTTTTTTGTCTTTTAGTGGGGTAGGAATATCTGAGGTATTTTAAGCCTTCAAAGGATATTCTAACAACATTTGGAATATGCTATTTTCAAATTTTCATTTTCCATTTTAATAAAACATTTTGTAAAAAAGAAAGTTTATTAAAAAGTCTTTTGTCATATTAACAAAAGTGAGTTTTAAGGATAATCATTTTGATGATCACTAAGTATGATTAAGAAAGGTTAGTGATATGATTATTACCTTGATGATAGTGTTAGTTAAATAATTCGTTTTGTGTTTTACACTAAATGTGTTGTATAGTTTGTTGTGATCAAAACTAAGAAAGATTAGTTAACACTAATAATGTTTTTAGGCATCACTTGCATTAACAATCTCCCCCTTTTTGATTACGAAAAACTATAAACTCATTTACGTAGAAACAAAAAATATCGAATTATTAACTAGTTTATCACTATCATTTCTCCCCCTTTGTCGTAGCAAAAAGGTTAGTATAAGTCTTCGAAGAACATCGAACTTTGCTAGTAGCTCCCCCTTGGTGGTTGCTCCCCCTTGCTTGGGGCACCAAGTATATGAGCTAAGGTGACATGCTACACAAAGGTTAGTAGAAAGGAAAGAAACACCAATGTATATGTAATACCCGTGAATGTGCCATATGATGCTAAGCTATTGTATCAAGAGTTGTTCAGTATGAGCATCTCTCTTAAGTTGTGGCTCACTTGTGGATGTGATATCTCGAGCCCAACGTCATTTATTTAATCCTATTTTACGAATATTTTGAAATTTTTAAGAAATTTCGTTTGCTATATATTCGACGGTTTAAGTTGAAACCAACGTTTACGGTCGTAATTTAACGTTTGAAGATTTTAGAAGAACCTATAACGACTACGATACCGATGGATGCCCGAAACTTACATTTTATTATCGATTGATTGAAATTTGAGTTTTTCGAGATTTTTATTTTTATTACGTGTCAAGTCGAGTCGGAACCATATGTATATACGTTTTGTGTGCGTTTGAACCATTTAAAAGTATTTTGAGGTAGCCGGGACTAAACCCGACTCCTGTAAATTTTCAAAACCGACTACTAGTTACAATCCCGGTCCTTAAGAATGGATTTGCCACTAAGGCCAAAAGAATGACAAAATTTGCATCAAGGTCCCTCCAAATTTCACAAAAAGGGGTTAGATGAAAAACACTAAAACACACACACAAACACACACTCAAAAATCAAAACCTCCCCCCCCCCCTCTCTCTTTTAAACCCACGGCCAAACACAAGATCACCACCATCACCAATTTTTTTGGTTTTTGCTAAAATTTAATCAAAGACCACCTCCTATTTCTTCATTGTAAGTCTTTTAATCTATTAAAACCAAATGTGCAATGACTTGATTTTTCCAAAAATTTAATCTTATGAACAAATGGGTTTTGATTAATTTTTCTTGAATAAATGTTTTTAAGGTGTTTATAAACATGGGGAAATAATTAAATTAGCTAGAAACAAAGTTTTTATTTGGTGTTTTTGTTCATGAAACCCACGGCCCAAATGGGTGTGTTTGGTTTCATTGATTTTGATCTTATTTTGTTATGGGTTTATGTTGGTAATCATGTTATGGATGTTTTTGATTGGTTTAATCACATTGCATGTGTGATTTATCAAATGGGTTTTTGTGAGAAATGTTCATACAAGTGATTAAGGGTAGTTAGTTTGTGTTAGATTGATTGAATGATGTTGGTATAGGTTTAGGAAGTGATGAGAAGTGTTGGAATGATGATTGTTAAGGTTTTGAAAGGGGTGTTTTTAGGACAGCAGGTCTAGAGGGTGTTTTCGTGGTTATATACTTTTGTACAGGTCCTAAGATTAGGATGTAGTTGTAGTGTTCGTCTCAAGCTTTCTTTCGTTATAAAGAAGAGCTTCTAAGTCCAAACGAGTAAAAAGTTATGCTATTTTGAAAGTTCGTGTACCGGGAGATGAGAATCAACATAATCCGAAATTATGTTTGGTTTTGGGTCAAATCCCGGGGACCATAGGTAGAGTTTTATAAATGATTGAAAGTTTTTCATTGGTTTCAAACCTGCATTTTAGAGTTTATTTTTATACTTAATGGTCAAATTAGCTAATGGTGTCTTTTAAATGCGTCAAACAAGTCTTACGTTGTACAAGTGCAAAATCAGTCCGAAAAGGGTACGTCTAGTGATGTAATGAGTAATGGGTCATAAAAGTGGAAACTTTTTATGGTATTTAAAATGGGTTTTCTACAGGTCATAAGGGATTTTTACAAATTTTCTTGTAATTTATAGAAATGCTTAAGTCATAGAAAATAACCCATACTTTTGGTAAGTACCGGCAAAGTTATAACATTTGAAATATTTCTAATTACATAGATAGGTAGTACGAGTCTAGTAATAATCACTTGTATGGAATTTTGGCGTGAGTTTATACAAACTTTGAGTGACTTTAAATATATACATACAGTACTTGAAAGTACTTAAAGGAGTTTATTCATTAAGTGTTTATTCGTTAAGTGTTGTATTTGATTTCCCGGGGGCATCCACATCGTCGGTGATATTTTCGTTACGTCTTCGCTAGAACCACTACTACTACGCAAGGTGAGTCTATAGCCTAGCTCTTTACTTATTTCAAATGTTTTTACCCGTGAGAGGGATACATGCTATTTAAATGAAAATGAACATAAGTCATGAATGATTGTTGGACCCGAATGTTGCCTTGAATTGTGTTGAGTACCTAGTTGCAAAAGTCCCTGAATTCGTGAACTATTAACTATTTTCTTGCCCTTGTGTGGGTTGGAGATAGCCGCTTATACAATTGATAGTACTATGGGGTTGACGACCCTATCCGAGACGAGAGCTAGTACGTTGAGTACCCTTTACGGAAGGATAACTTGTGATAAGAAATAAGGTATAATTGCAACTAATGCCTTTAGAAGGGGCACTGGTTTCATCTTAATCATGTCGGTAAATGTACGCGGGTGATTGAGTAAACGGATTAGTGTCACGAGCTTAAACACAATTATTTGCTATTGCTAAAGATAATATCCTTGAATAATAGATTGTGAGTACGACAATGCTATTGAATGGTCATGATTGGTTTTAATACTTATGTTCAACTTATGATTTGATAAACCTATAGATTCGCTCAACCTTTGTGTTTACGGTTTTAAGCATGTGTTTCAGGTAATCGATGATGTGTAGCAAGGAGCATGCAAAGGATGGGAGTTGTGTGGCTTGGCGGTCTACTTGTTTTTCCACCCTTATTTAACTTAAAACTCTTTTATTTTTCTATCATGTGAACAAAATGTATACTTTGGGTTGAGATTCAGTGGGGACCTAACGCAAACTCTGTTTAGTATTATCTTGGGATTTGGAAAACTGTAGACTTGTATGATTTTAATAATGTTAAATTTATGTTTAAATTTTACGTCTCTTTGAGTCGTTTAATATAGCTTATGTGTGATGATAACTACGTAGCACCAAAATGTTGTAGTTCCGCTGCGCATAGAATTTGTTGGGGGTGTTATAGATTGGTATCAGAGCCATGAGTTATAGAGAACTAGGTCATTTTGAAAAATCCTAAACTATAACTTTTGGTGTGTAAGAAATTGTCCAAGCACACAACTATCCTGCATGGCTCCGGTAAGAATTCTTTAGCATTGCTTTATATTTTAGATGTATCCCGCAAACTTATATGAATTCCCTAGTATTTAATAAGTAAATACTATGATATATATTGAGATATATTGTTGTGTATGTGAGTACGTATCATCGTAATTTGCAAATTCTTGTAAGATTATCTTATATGTTGCATGTAATTGGCATACGGGCTACATTGCGTTACATGGCAACACTGCGTTGTAATCCTACGTGCATGTTGGAATGATTGCATGGATAAGTATGTATATACTATGGTATTTAAAGGAATTGCACGTGAAGCAATGGTCCTTGCCTGATTATCGTACATGTTATAGTTCGGTTTTGTTGAGAATTCGGCCTCACCGCTAAATATCAATCTTGATAATTAATTTATTATTTGGATAACCGGGTATGAACCTCGTTTGATACTCTAGATACGTAAATAATGCTTCGTAACATATTGTATATTGACTACATTGATCTCGATTGTCGTTATAGCACCGTGATGTGTCATTTTGGACATTTTCTTTTGAAACGTAATTTACTTACGTATTACTTTATTTCCTTTATTCCTAATGGGGTTGATATGTTAGTTAGCGTAACTAGAATATAGACGAAGTATAATCAACGATGCGTACATCGTAGCGACGAATCACATGTGTATGTTATAAAACATGGTTGAGGCGTGTTGGCATTTAATTGTTGTTTACTATTCTACTTGAATTTAAAGATGTGTTTTAAAATAGACTAGCATTGTGATCAATCGCGATAACTTGGAATTTGGTTGGTTTTTGTGTTAATTTTGTGGAGTACGATTTCGAGACTCATCCGAGGCCGATAACAACACTTAGTTGACATACGTATTCTCGCTTCGTTTATTTCATTTTGTTTTTGTTGTTTCATTATTTTGAATTCGAATACATGACGAGGTCCTGCATTTGTGCGAGTTAAATGAGCATTAAATTTTGTTGATTGAATGATTTTAACATAAAGTGTTTTACATATAAATAAATGGTGAATGAAACTTTTGGATAAAAATCGACCTATGATGTTTCTTGTAACCAGTAAAATATGTGTAGAGAATAAATGAATAAAGTGAAATTATTTTCCTTTAACCTTGGTTGGTAGATCATAATAAGTAATTTATATTAATCGTAAAACCCTGGTTTTCATATATTAATAATTAATACTAGAAGCTTGTGATGGATTTGTCAAGAATTTGTTTAATATAATTTGAAAAAGGAGTTTATAATAAAATTTACGATATGACTGTTGAGTATATGTAACTTTGGATTTAGTATGAATTAATTTTCGGGTCAATGTAGCAAACTTTTGGCGTATCTTGTAATATAAAACATGAGTAGAAGAATTGGTCATGTGTTTTGGAGCTAGAGACTTTGAAAAATTGGTTTTATTTTAAACATAAGGTCAAGTTATATTTATGAATGCATTGGTATAAACTAGAACTCGTCACTCGTTGTAGTAAATAAATTGGGATAAAATCGGAATGTACACTTTAAAGTGAGAAAATTATAATGCTTGAAATAAATTATTAAATATTGATGGAACGTTATTTTATTCCGCTGCGAGATGTGTTAATTTTAAAATCGTTTGATAACGGGCTAAGGATTTAAAATTGAATTTTATATATTTTAGAATTAATTGAAATAAGCATCTTAATTATTTATTATTATTATTATTATCATCGAGATTCAAGTGTCGACTAAAATCAGTAATTTATCTGAAATAATACTATGTGAAACCTCCTTAGCATCTGGGTCGAATTACGCGAATACGATTTAACAAAATCAGTTTTAAGGAAAAAATGTGTATACAAAAAGTCAAAGGTTAATTTTAAGAGTCAATTCGACTAGTTTGAGTCGTGTTGGATACGTGTATATATGTGGTAAGGTAGGTCGTAATAATAATAACGTAAAACTTTGAAAATTCTTACTATGTACGTTTTTGGTACTTAAGATATGAACAATAATGACATTTTGACACAAGTAGCGAGACTTTCAAACTTAATGATTTTGTCGATTATGATAACCGAGTCACCGCATCTACTAATGTTAATAATTTCCGAGAGATTGAAATTTTGCTAGAAATAAAAACTTTGTTCAGATTGAAAAATGAAAGGTATAAATTCTTTAATGGTGTAACACAAATTGAAAATGTGCAAATATTCGGTTTTACAATGTACAAGGTAACACTAATTAGAAAACGCAAATGGATTACCCAACAAACGCATATTTGTATTATTTTCTTAAGACGTAGTATTTTGAGTCACGATGGTTCGATCGTACAACATCACTTCTTTGATTTTTCTAGTCTATATCTAAACATGAGTAGTCATGTGATTGTTTATTTTAATATTTTCTACGGTATGAAACCATTATTATTATATCTATTTTTGGATTGCTACTTCGCTAGTACTTGATAATGAGAGTATGTCACCCGGTGTATTTTTGTCCTCTTCATGGACGTTGTGACTTTTCTTCTTTCGGTTAATGGAACCTAAAATTTTGTATTTACTTGAATGATGCTATAAATCTTCATTAAATTTGTTATTTATTTATATTGAACAAAAGGGAGGAGGCGAAGCCGCTTTACCAAATTGTAGAGGTGAAATAACTCGACCTTCCTGGTGAAATTGTTTCTATTCGACCAGTGATTATTCTCCTCTCCCCGTATACCCTTGGTGGAATGTGTGTGCAACTTGAGACGATGGTAATTATGATCGTTGTTGTAGAAACTAGAAGGGGGGGGGGGGGGGGGGGGTTGAATAGTTTCTCTTCGATTGGTGACCAAATTAAAATTACTTTCAATTTGGTTTGTATCAAAACTATCTTTTACTTGAGACTAAGTTGCATAATGATTAGGTTCAATTCAAATGCACTAGCAAAGATAATAGGCAAGTATAATGATAATGAAATAAGTAAAGAGTAAGGAAAGAGACAACCTAGTGGGAAGACACCAAGATTTATAGTGGTTCGACAACGAGGCTCTATCCTCTTCTACTCCACTCCTCGAGTACACCTACTCGAGATTTCCACTATATCCACAAGCTCCCTTCTCGGCGGAGAAAACCTTACATCGTTGCTTACATTATTTTCCGACACTAAGCTAAATGTCGAGACCTAATCTTTAGCTAGGACCAATCTACACGACGTTGCCTACTTCACAATTTTACGACACAAGGATAGATGTCGAGTTCTAATCGAAAGCTAGAACCAATCTTCACGACTCTTCACTTTGAAGCTATGTGAGAACTTCACACAACACAACTACTAATCACTTTTAAGTTTAGTGAGAACTTACAAGACACAACCACATAACTTTATAGTTTAGTGAGAACTTCTAATCAAATCTGTAATACTCTCAATTTTCGTATCGGTACAGCGGAAGGGTCTTTTAGAGTGATACGGGATAGCACAATAACTCCAATCATAGACAACACATAAAAATGGTTGTACAAGGTTCAACATACATTCATTCGATAAAAAGTTTCAAATGTGGAAACCATAATTCACGGATCGATTAAGCTTACTAGGATAATCAACATTCATATGATAAACATAGCGGAACTAGAACATTGATTATAACAAGGTGTTGTGGACAAGATGAAATTCTCCCAAAGATTACTTGTATTAAAGATTAAAACAAATAATCACTAGGCGTGTATACATTGAATCCCACGCCTAGTACACACGAATTGCTTATAGGTTACATTGTGAATATGAGTTATATAAAAACCTACGTCTGTTATTTTCATTATATACTAGAAAATACAGACTTTATAAAGGAAACAAGATATTGACTAAATCTTCTATTTTCTTGCAAATATATCTTCTACAAGTTTGTCCACCGTCTTGTAGAATCTTCTCTTGTCCGAATTAGTCCTTGTCTTTTAGTTTTGACACATCAACTCATAATACTTTATATTTTCGACCCAACAATCTTCTCCTAGTTGATGATGTCAAAACCCTTTGTATACGGCACATGATCATCAAACTGCTTCCCCTTAAGTATAGCACATATTCTTCCCCTTTTTGACACATCAATAGGGAATATGTGAAAGTATGCAATCTTGAAGATTCTCCAAATGTAGATCTAAGTAATGATCTTGAAGAAAAATAAGTACAATAATTTTGATGTAGAAGCAGAATAACCCAAACTTTGTATTTCTTTCACCCAATTGCTCACTAGTTGATAAACTCTTCCCCTAGTTGTCGAAACGACTAGAGAAAAATGCAACTCTTTCACTGCAAAAGGGGGCTCAGTTTATTGGTAAGAACGGGAACTGAAACCAACAAAAACCGCACAACTATAAGCCAGTTGTTAGCTATAACAATATATTTAGATCCAATGATAAAGGTGTATTGCTCACCCATCAGTTTTTATTACATGGGTACTGGTAACCTTCACGACTATGAGCCAATCGTATGCTATAACAATATATTTAGTCCAATGACAAGGTGTATTGCTCACCACAGTTTTTGTTACATGGGAACTGGTAACCTTTACGACTATGAGCCAGTCGTACGCTGTAACAATATATTTAGTACAGAGACAAGGTGTATTGCTCACCTAAATAAGAAAAACAAATTTGTGAAAACTAACTTCAACATCAAACTTACCATAAGAACTCTTCCCCTTAATCATATACGACTTTATAAAAAATATCCGAGCCATGAATATCAATTTGATATTCTGTATAGAAACGGAGATCCCATGTACCTTCGTGTGTAAATACCTCGTTTTGTGTGCAAAAACGTAACCAAAATACCAAACAGCAGCGAATCCTTTGTCGTCCAATATTCTTCACTGTCCAAGATCTTATCAGTGTGTGTTGTCCAATATCCGACAACACTTGTCAGCGTTTGAAAAACCATATCTCGGACAACACATGAGTTTCTGTCAGCGCCTACATATAACTTGTCAGCGCCATCTTTAAACCTGTCAGCGCCTGGCCATCAGCGTCTCATCCATGCCTTGTCAGCGTCAACGACATCCACTGACACTAACATCTATCAGCGTCAAAATAACACACATCAGCGCCTAATCGATCTAGGGTTTTATAAACCCTAAATCATTATTTCATGTGAAAATTCATAAACTGCAGTGAACTTCGACAGCGAATAACTTCTTCATAAATGCTCAGATCGAAGATCCCTTCGGTGAGATCCTAGACATAAGTGTCAAGAACCTACGGATCAAATTTCACGACGATCCAACGGTTAACGAAGGAGAAATCGCGTTTTTACTATTACTGTTCACAGAAAACAGCATATGATAACTGCTGACTTCGACGGTTAATAACTTTTTGCTGGGGATAGATCTCGACAATCCCTCCGGTGGATATCTAGATATATGAGTGTAGACCACTCACAAAAAATTTCGTGGCGATCCAACGGTTCAATAAAAAGTTATGCCCTTCGTACTACTGCTGCGCACACAAACTACATAAAAACCCTATACGGGATTTTCTTCTTTTTCACTAAGAACGAACACCTCGTTGATCCTAGCATCGAGAGCCACCCGCTCTGATACCAATTGTGGAAACCATAATTCACGGATCGATTAAGCTTACTAGGATAATCAAAATTCATATGATAAACATAGCGGAACTAGAACATTGATTATAGCAAGGTGTTGTGGACAAGATGAAATTCTCCCAAAGATTACTTGTATTAAAGATTAAAACAAATAATCACTAGGCGTGTATACATTGAATCCCACGCCTAGTACACACGAATTGCTTGTAGGTTACATTGTGAATATGAGTTATATAAAAACCTACGTCTGTTATTTTCTTTATATACTAGAAAATACAGACTTTATAAAGGAAACAAGATATTGACTAAATCTTCTATTTTCTTGCAAATATATCTTCTACAAGTTTGTCCACCGGCTTGTAGAATCTTCTCTTGTCAGAATTAGTCCTTGTCTTTTAGTTTTGACACATCAACTCATAATACTTTATATTTTCGATCCAACATCAAAGTGTACAACAGGTCCCAAATTATACAGGTCATTAAGTTTACAAAACATAGATCGAATGAACATTTTTAATATTATGTGGGCCATCAGAGTCGATCTCCATCCGGATTACCTTCAAGCACCTGAGATAAAAACATGCAAAAATCATATCAGCGAATGCCGAGTGAATTCATAGAGTTTAATAAAAACCGTTATATAAAACAATCGTTAAAATCAGAACACAAGTATAATATCGGAAGTAAGTCCACGTATTGCTAGTCAGGCAATATATAAATCAAGCATACATCTTAAACCGTCCATGAGACCGTAGTCTCTATATTACCATGATAGGTAATATATTCATCGTTAATAGCGTCGTTATTATGTATAGGATACATTTTTACTTGGATTAGGATTATTACTAGCCGCATGACATTGTTACCTTACTATGAAAACAGCAGGCCGCGACCCCGACAAACAATTTGCCCATCTAAGTTAGCGTGTCGTCACAAAAATTACGCTATGGAATCTTCTCATATATAAATTCGCTTACCAATCAATGTGGTACGACGGGGATCAACCGTCAAGGCGCGAACTGGGGTGATCGTCCCCAAATAGTACTATCAAATGCATAAGCGTCTACCAAATCCCGGTAGTTCACAATTCATGCTAATGGGACTTTAAGTGACATAACCTAACTACTAATAATCCTTTTAGTCTCGTTTATAGGGTCATAGCATCATTCGGGTCCATATCATTAAGCATACCATCGGGACTACTTGTGTTCTATTTTTATCAAAATCTAGCATGTTATCTCCCTCGCGGGTTTACAAATCATTTTATAAAACATTTAAAAGAGTACGAGGCTATGAACTCACGTTGATAATGAAAGGCGGATTATCGGCTACGGGCGTGCTTCGGTCACGGAAACCTATATAAATAATAATCGGTCTTAGACTTTGTCTAATGACTTTTATCAAAATAACAATATACGTATGATGCTTTTGTACATATGATGATGATCAAGTGGGTTTATACATCCTTGTTTACTCGTTTTAGTGTTTACGTTTTGGTAACTTTTTACTACTTTACTAGTTTTACCTATTTACCTATTTTAAGTCCAATAAGCTTATTATAAGTTCTTTAACTTGTTTTAATCCATTTTATATCTATATTATCAGTATCTATACTTTCCATGTTGGGCCCAAATGGGTTAATCCCAATAAGTTCTTTTTATAAGTGTTTAACTTATTTAGTCCAATTGTTAGTCCAATATGCTTAGTTAGCTCTTAATGTCCGTATGTCCTATAGTTCGGGTTTTATCGGTTTTTACTTGTATTAGTTACTTATATATCAGTATATGACTTTAATAAACTTTACATTAGACGGGTTTGATCGTCTAAGTTTTATTTGGCGAAAAACGTTAATTTTACGGTAATAGCCGAAAAAGTCGTAAAAATCAAGTTTATAGTTTTTATTACTTATAAGTATTATTCAATACCATTTATATAACTTATCCATTCAATTAACCTTTTACATATTTATATAAATATGTTTCATAAGTTAGTGGGTTTTTATTTTACATTTTATACAATAAAATTTGAGTGCTTATATAATAATAATAAACATTAATTCTCAAAATCTGATTTTTATTTTCATGTTCACCATTTTTATCATATCTAGAGTTCTATAATGAACTAGAAGCTCATTTTTGGATGGCATGATCTTCATATTATGTGCTACATTTAACTTAGTTATAGCTACTGCTCATTTTAAGTTTATCTTGCCTTAACAGTCCCTACAATACAGCTTATTCAGATTAGCACTCTCATCTTGTTTTGATCATATCTCACTCATTATAATGATTCCATTGCATGGCCAACTCTCACATGTGTATAACATCTTGTACTTACTGTAAATGGATCATACCATGCAAGTTTATCAGTTCAAGTTTTAGTTATATACTGTTTTTATACAGCCAACTAAATAAGCATGATTTTAGCCTCATTTCTTATAGTTATTAATCTTTTTAAGCATATCTATCAACACTTGATCCCCACACAATAT
Source organism: Glebionis coronaria (assembly GCA_025667525.1). Classification (NCBI taxonomy): domain Eukaryota; kingdom Viridiplantae; phylum Streptophyta; class Magnoliopsida; order Asterales; family Asteraceae; genus Glebionis; species Glebionis coronaria. The sequence continues at coordinate 3,029,362 of CM046879.1, read as the reverse complement.
TTTTATCATCATATATACATCATATACATATACAATAATAAAGAAAATACATTTGTTCTTTACAAAAATAACAAGAGAAAATGGAGAGGATGATCTTCTTTACCAACCAAGTGTATTTCTTGTTTTTGGAAGACAAGAACTTGATGAACACCACAAGTAACTCCAAGATCATCAAACACCAAGAACAATAGTTGAGAAATCAGCCCTAGGACACAAGCAAATCACCTCCAATGTTGTTAATATGGCCACCAAATGATCAAGGCTTCAAGATAACTCCATGATAGAGCTAGATAACATGTGTTTTATGGCTAGAAAAGATCAAAAGGGGTGTTTGTATCTTCAAAGTGGACGGCAAGGTGAAGGTTTTTGAGAGAGTTTGAGGTTGTTTGCATGTAAGTAAATGGTATGTGCGAAAAGTGGTTAATGGTTTTGTGTTGGTGGAAAGATGTAAGCTTAAAGAGTAAGCTTAGTTACACTTGTAACTATCTAGCTAACATGATGCCACATATGGTTGTGGTGTCATGTTGTGCCGTCCCATTTAAGCTAGTGGGGTGGGACAATGTATTTTGTCCCATCTCACTAGTTTACGGGTATTCCTGGATTCCAGTTTTCTCGATTTGCGTGCCCTCGGGTCGTTTCACGAAAAACGTTTTTATAAATTATGAATCAACGTCACAAAACGAATCCAATAAAAATTGTCTCATCAAAAACGGAGTTCAAAAACGTAAATACGTAATCCTAAGGTTTCCGGTTTAGTCGTAAAAGACGCTAAATTATGCACGTAATGTAACACCCCCAAATTTATACAACTCAGTACAGCGGAAGACTAGTTGGTGTTACGGGATAGCACATTACTCACATCATAGACAACGCATATAAATCGCGTCGTTTAATAATAAATCATTTCCATTCATAAAGATCAAAGTTACATCGGTCCCAAGTCATTACATTTCATACAAAAGTTTTACAAAGTGTTTGAATGGAAAAATATTGTTTAAGTGCGGGCCATGAATTCTTGTCGTCTTCCCGAGAATTACCTTCAAGTACCTGAGATAAAACATGTTAAAAGAAAAGGTCAGCGATAACGCTGAGTGAATTCATAGAGTTTAATAAAATCCATCAATATAATATCAGTATAAAATTATTACTGAAAATCATTTTGTACAAATCATTTTATTAGGCCATAAAATAGCCAAAGTCATTTTAATACAAATCCTTATCGAAAATCATAATATAGGCATTTGCCTTAAAAATCATTATACGAGCCAATGTCGTAAAAACGTCATACAATACGTCTTACGACGTTGTATAAAGTTAAATAAAAACCGTTATATGAATATGGTTATGAAAACCAAAATACAAACATAATATCAATAGTATGTGTTGATCCCAAACTTAAATCGATTAGCTTTGTGTATACGAGATTAGATCAAGTAATACAGGTAGAGAAACCTTTGTATATGTTTTATGAATCTAAGTGTTATGCGGAATTTAACACTTAATCAAGAACACACAAGATGTAAACAAACTTTCACTTTGATTATGAATGTCGAACTGGCTTACAATGAAAGATGTTTACAAACGAAAACTTATATAAAACTTATATGAAACATTAACCTAAAGGCCTTCTTTTATAGATACAAGAAGCCTTGTACAATAAGCTACGTATCAGCTATTCTAGGTAAAGATAAACATAGAAAATACATTGTCGTTTCTATCCTTACTAGAAGTATTCTAGAATATAATAAACGTGTAGATTATATCTTCCATCAGTGCTTGTCTTCAATGTGTCAACGCTTGACTTTAACTTGTCAACGCTTGAGCTGTCAGCGCTTGCTTTGCTCTTGTCAACGCTTGAATTGTTCTTGTCAGCGCTCAAGTGATCTGGCCTTAATTTATTCCCAACAATCCTCCCCTAAACTTGATATCCACTCTTATGATCAAGTTTCTGAATAAGCATTAAGGACTAGGAGGAGTCTGACAAATCTTCTCATATTGGTAATGAATAAATCTGATCAAATCCTTTGCCATGTCACTTGAATAATCTATCTCCAGCTGAGTATCCTTCATCTTTTCCAAAACAGCCTTGGATATGAAATACTGAGCATCCACAAGTAGATACTCAACAAACTTTGTAGAACTCAAATGGTATACACCAGCTGTAAAACCCACAAAAAAAGGTCATTATTTAATTCTTACTTTTCGAATATTTTTGAAGTATTTTATAATCTTAAATATTATTATGTTTAACGGTTTAAGTTGAAATCGATATTAAATATTTTATTTTAATATTTTGACGAGCAACGAGGACCACTAGTGATCGCGATACCGACGGATGCCCACAATTTTATATTTCATTATCGATCGTTTCGATGTTTAATATTTTCGACGATATCGTTTTAATTACGTGTCGAGTCGTTATATTTTTATTTTTCGTGTGCGTTTAAACTTTTAAGTATTTTTACGAAACCCGAGCCCCGTAAATATTTTCAAAATTGACTAGTGACAATTTCCCACCTTTTTAACTAGCTAATTTCATTTTTAACCAAACTTTAGCCAATTTGCACTTTAGTCCTTCCCCACTAACAAAAATTTAATAAATTAAAAATACACACACACACCTTTTATTTTTCACTTCCAAAAATTTATTTCTCTCTCTCTTTTTCTTCCATTTTGCCGAAACCACAAAACCCACACCAAATCCACACATTTTTCCAATTATCTCAAGATTTAGGTTGAATCTAGCTAAACCAAGCATATACCCATCTCTATTTTTGATCAAGGATCACAAAGGTATAAAAATTTTACACATGCAAGCACTTTTTATTTTTATGATGTTGGTAGGTGGAAGCCATGGTTATGCATGGTGTTTTTAGCATGATCCATGGTGGTTCTTGCTAGAAATCTTGTTAAAAACTATATTTTGATCCAAAGATTTTTATTTTTGTTATGATTTTGATGTTATGGTGGATGTATGATGATGTTAGAGTATAGGAATGACCATTTCTATGGTTGGTTGTGGTCAAAAAGTTGATTTTGTACAAGATTTTGGTACCCATTTTATAGCAGAAAGTAAACTGAAAAATCCGAATTTTTATGTTTTGAAAATGACTTACCTTATAGCCTAGGGATGTAGATAATTTCCTTAGCTTCGATTTGGTATAAGGTAGAGCTTCTAACTCAAAACGAGCGCGAAGTTATGATGTTTTGAATAATCGTGTACCGGGAGACGAGTATCGACACTACATATAGTTGTTGCCGATATTTGGATCGAATCCCGGGGACTCTAAATGGATGTTTTAAAATGTGTAACCTACTGATAATAAGGTATTTATTTATTAGGTTGAGTTTATTTTAAAATCCGAGAGTCGGTTTTGTTAACGGAGTCGTTTAAATAAGTTAAAACGGTCGTATGAAAAATTAACGCAAATCTGTCCGGATTTTGTGGTTTGAAAATGAGTCGAGTAAAGGACTTTAAAAGTAATTTCATTTGATAAACTTGTAGGAGTACTTTCTATATATAGTAAGTTAGTTTATCGAGTCGTTTCATAAACGGTTGACAAGTTTAAAAGGGGTAAATAAGCTAGTACATGTAGTATGTACCGGCGGATTTTGTTAAAAGTATAAAATGGTTAAGTAAATGAGTAGTAAAGTATAATGAAGTTATTTATATCATTTACTCTCGAGTGTATTGTGGTTTTATGAGTTCGAGTTTGATTTTATTAAGTATAATATATTTCTCGAGTCTATTATTAAAGTACGCACCTTATTTGCTAGGTTGCGGTTATCGTGATTATCGGGCATCTACTATCGTCGGCGATTGTCTTCAACTACTATAAGTACTAAGGTGAGTCTATAGCCTCGTTTGAGCTCATTCAAATATTTTTAAAACCCGCGAGGGGGAATACATGTTTTGTAAACTTAGAACACAAGATTTTTATGGTATGCTTGTCCCTTTATGAATGGACCCGTGGTTGCCTTTAAATTGCATTAAGTGATTGCCTTTATTAAAACCTCAATTATGGACCGTTAATTAACCTATGATGGGTTAACCGCTAGTACAATTAATAGATCTATGGGGGAAGCCGCCCCGGTTCAGTTTTTTTGGACTTGTCATAGAAGCTTAGGCCCGACCTCCACACTGTTTGAACATATTGTATTGAGAAGTCAGGTATACGGCAATGTACCAATAATCTGGGGGTAACTGACAATTAATAAATCTCTTGTCTTATCAGACCTCTAAAGGGAGTGTCTAAGGGCTCGGTTCCATGAGCTTATTGCAATTTATGCTATATACAATTATTATTGTTGAAGCAAATTATTATTAGAAGCATGTTGCCTTCAAGTATGCCACAAACTTATAATCTTGCTTGTGTTCAAAATGATTATATAAACCTATAGATTCACTCGGCATTTTGCTGATGATTTTCTCACATGTATTTCAGGTAATCAGGAAGGCTGAAGCTTGGAAGCCACGGGAATGAATGTTGTGCACTACTTTGTATACAAACTCTTTGAATGTTTATCGTTCCTTTTGTTCAAAACAATTTAAATCTTTTGTTTTGGTTGTACTTCGGTTACGATGTCTTGGGACTACGCTACTCTAACAAATATTTTGGGAACGATAAATTTAAAACGTCTCTTTTCGAGTCGTTCTTTATAAGTTATGTGTTATTGTATCATTGTTTAGCACCCAAAGATGTATTCCGTTGCGTGTAAATTTGGGGTGTTAAACCAGCAGCTGAATATAACCTCTATTGAAGATCAATGAGGTCATCTTCAAGATCCTTCCATATTTCAGGATCTTCCTCTTTTGTCCCACACATTCTTTTGAATGTGGTCCAAAGTTTTATTCCATTAGCTGAAGTTGGTGCTTCAGCCTCATACTTGGTCTTTAGTAACCTCCAAAGGTCCACCAAGTCTTCTCTATCACAACTTGCAAATAAAGATATGAGAGTGGTAAAAATGTGTACCTCCTTGCCAAATCTGCCAATCTTCCAGAATCCACATTCATCCTCATCATAACTCACAATTGGATACCTAGAATCTAATGGTAATACTTGCACCATATCTGAGGCTTCTAATGGGGAGAGCTTGAGACTCTTTCTTATAACTGCTTCACTTGGATATAGTGGATCCATATCTTTTGGAAACTCAAATTTAAATCCCTTCTTCACTGGCCTGGGAATCATCATAGCTTTCTTGATTTCCATTTCTTCTGCAAGTTGCTCCTTTCTTTCATCTGAAAGAAGTCTGAGAGTGTTTGGTTCCTGCACTCTCACCCAAATGGGATAAGCCCTATATTCCAACTCATCAAATGTCAAAGCCTCAACTTCTGATGTGTCCATCCAACTCCATGACATCTAAGCAACATAAAGTAGAGCTCTCTTCTATCCCTTTTCAGCTCTGAGAGAATATTGCTTGCCTTATGTTTCAAAATTACCTTACAATCCTTCTGAACTCTAAGAAGAAGCTCAAAACCCCATATTTGATCTGAAATGGTCAAGTCTGGATTATCCATGCAGCTTTCTTCCCACGAATTGTACATTTGAACCACCTCTGGCATGTCAAAGTCAACCTGCAACTTCAACTCTCTCAGCTTCTCTTTGGCCAACTCATCTCCATACTCAAGCCTTTCAGGTTCTATAATCATTACACTTGAATCTGAGCTAGCTTCATCACTTTCTTCTTCTGAAGACACAACAAATGGTGATTTTTCTTTTTCACCTTGTTCCATCATTTGTTCAGCCAATCTTCTATCAAATTCAACTTGGGCTGCATCCTTTGGAACAATTTCTTCTACCAATTTACCCTTACCCTTATCTGATGGTGCAATGGTTGGTAAGGTAGATGGTAATACCTGAGTAGAAACTTCCTTGATGATAGATGATGACTGGGATACATCACCTTCATGTGCAGGTCTGTCAACACCCAAATTTATCCTATCAGCGCCCAAAATACTTCTATCAGCGTCCAAACTTCCCTTGTCAATGCTCAAATATTTTCCCTCAGCGCCTTGTGTAACCTCTCTCAACATAGCTGTAAATGATAAATTTAGATTGGTTGGAGGGATTAAGGACGTATCAAAACCTGTTTGTTTCTTCAAAGATGTAAGGGCTTCAGCAACATCCATTGATTGACCATCTTGGCTGCCCTTATCACTCAGATTTCTTTGATCTTCCTCCCCTTTGGAAGACTCCTCCATACCCCTCCTAGCATGATCACTTTCCAAAACAACAATCCTCTCCCTCAATTGCTTGAGTTCAAGGCCTTGTGAGCTGACAATTTGTACTAAGTCTGCATTTTGCTTTTGCAAGCTAATGCAGACTGCCGTTAATTCCAAAAGAGTCATTGGTTCTAGTCTGCCCTCTTCTAAAATGAGGATTTCACCTCCCAGGTCAGATTCATTGGGCAAGGATGAGGACTTAATGATGGTGGGACTGCCTTGGCCAGCATCTAAGCCAGAACCAATAGTCCCAGCCTCATCTAGGTCACCAGCCACACTTGTGGTGGTGGTTCTCTCTACTTCATGGCTAGGACCAGCAGAGGAGAACACTCCAGTGATCCTTGTGCGTTTCATCAACCTATATTCAGGAGGTGTAGAAGATGGTGTGGAAGAATGGGTAGATGTGGGTTGGTTAAGGGGTGTTTGGGATTGTGAAGGTTGTGTGTCAGCGTTGGAAATAGGCACATCAACGCCAACATTTGATGTGTCAGCGTCAAAGGGTTCTTGGTCAATTTGCATTTGGTCAGGTGAGGGTAAAGGTTTAGAAATTGGTTCAAGTTGTGGTTGAGGGTCAATTTGAGGTTGGGGGTCTGGTTGGGGTTGTGCTGCTGCAATAAAAGCAAGCATGGCTTGGGTTAAAGTTAAGTCTCTATGAGGTGGTGAGTTCATCTTCATAAAAATAGCTTTCTTTTGCTCAGGGATCTTATAAAAATCATTGTGATCTACTTGAACAGTATCCTTGATCATCAAAAATCATTTGTAGAAAACGGGGATAAGCTAAAGTCATTTTTGTCCCCTTGTTTTTACACATCCCTTCAAAAATCATTTTAGAATAGTTATATTTTTGCCCTGTTGCAATGCACACAATAGCACTGGCAATGGATCTATTGATCTCATTGTGTGCAGTACATTTGGGACTCAAACATTAAAGGATGACGTGTATGAGGTACTTCCAGGCTGGGGGAAATTCCTGCTTATGATACTTGTTGAGAGTACCTTCATCAGGAAAAGGATATCCCAAAGCCCTAAGCCCTTGTTCTATTTCATTTATGGGAAGGGTGGCTAGACCATCAACGTCATCAAGATGCAAGGCTTGGCGTACCAAAGCCTCAGTAACCACCCAAGATCTCCCATGAACAATAGAAGTTAATGTGGTCACTCCATTAACTGTTGAGGAACTGACAGTGTTCCAAAACTGCTTAATGTGTGTGACAGGAATGAGTGGTGCATGAGAAAGAGCATACCTTAGTGGGGATGCGTTCAAATACGCCACCATTTGTGTGTATTGAGGAAACAGATCATTATCAGCGTCAAGATAAGCAATCATGTTGTGTTGTGATCTGAACCCGAATGCCAATTCTGCTGAGTTAAACTTTGGTGCCATTGATGAAAGCTGTTAATTTTAAGTGTAGAAGATGAAGTTGATAAGAGAAAAGTGTTAGACAAGAATTATAGATACCCTGTTTAAAATAGGAGCCAAATTTATAGGAGAGAAAGAATGCATGTGATTGGCCCAAAAATAGGCAAAGATTTTCAAAAACTAATCATGAAAATATTGAAAAAGTTATAAGTTATCTCATGCATTAAATGAAAGTAACAACTCCTAAAATTACGGTTTGAAAATATGTCAAAAAGTAACAACTGGGTAGGTCCCATTGAGTGTCAACGGTCAAAAATAACCCATCAATGCCCAACGGCTATAATCTTGTCAACGTTTGCCTAAAGCCATGTCAGCGTCCAATTTGGTCACAACAACGCTTGGAAAATTCTTGTCAGCGTCCAAAAATAAAAATATTTAAAAAGTGAAAAATGACCTTAACAAGTAATTTATCCTAGAGAAGATAACCAAAAGCTGATAATTATCATAGGGCGGCAAGTAATTTAAGAATTAGATGACAACGAATCAGATGACATCTTTCCAGGTAATAACGTTTTGTCAAACTCCACTCTATAAGGAAAGATCGTCATGACATCGATATCAGTTTTAATCTCGCCAATTCTTTTTTCAATATCACGATCAACTAATATCTACATTTCTACGAATATCAACCATTTGTTGGGATCATAAATATCCACAACTTGGTTCAGACCTAGGATAGCTAGAATTCCTACGAGAATAGCTTCGATTAATTTACTAGGGGATTTAGGGTTACTTGTGACAATCTACGTCGTATAAATACCTCGTGTAAAAATCAAATTAATCATCAAACAATCATGTAATAAAATTACATCATATATATATAATCCAAGTTATATATATATATATTAAAATAACACTTCTCAGTCTTGGCCTTGTCGGTAACTCGGGAATTCTTCGACACCGTTATAGTCAAAAGATTTTTAGACATTTTTAGAAAAATGTTTATAGTTAAAAGATTTTGAAATGTTATATTCAAAACCTTGGTTTTAAAAATCTTTCGTTCTCTATAACGAGAGCTCTGGTACAGCGGAAGACTAGTTGGTGTTACGGGATAGCACATTACTCACATCATAGACAACGCATATAAATTGCGTCGTTTAATAATAAATCATTTCCATTCATAAAGATCAAAGTTACATCGGTCCCAAGTCATTACATTTCATACAAAAGTTTTACAAAGTGTTTGAATGGAAAAATATTGTTTAAGTGCGGGCCATGAATTCTTGTCGTCTTCCCGAGAATTACCTTCAAGTACCTGAGATAAAACATGTTAAAAGAAAAGGTCAGCGATAACGCCGAGTGAATTCATAGAGTTTAATAAAATTCATCAATATAATATCAGTATAAAATTATTACTGAAAATCATTTTGTACAAATCATTTTATTAGGCCATAAAATAGCCAAAGTCATTTTAATACAATTCCTTATCGAAAATCATAATATAGGCATTTGCCTTAAAAATCATTATACGAGCCAATGTCGTAAAAACGTCATACAATACGTCTTACGACGTTGTATAAAGTTAAATAAAAACCGTTATATGAATATGGTTATGAAAACAAAAATACAAACATAATATCAATAGTATGACCATGTATTGCTAGTCAGGCAATACATCGAAATTCGGAGCGTCTATTAGTATTTTGTAAATTTTGGATTATTATAAGCCGCATGACATTGTTACCTTACTAAACCAACAACGGATAGCTAACCCGATACCAATTTTGCCCATCTAAAGTAGTGTGTCGTCACAAAGGTCACGCTATGGAAATCTTCTCATACATAAATTCGCTTACCAATCAATGTGGCACGACGGGGATCAACCGTCAAGGCGCGAACTGGGGTGATCGTCCCCAAATAGTACTATTAAATGCATAAGCGTCTACCAAATCCCGGTAGTTCACAATTCATGCTAATGGGACTTTTAGTGACATAACCTACCTTTAATAATCCATTTAAGTTCATCTATCGGGTCCTTTAATCATTTATCGGGTCATACAATCAGGTCATTCAGTCATTCGGGTCCAAAATCAATAAACAAACAATCGGGACAAATGGTGTCCTATTTAATAAAAACTAACATGTTATCTCCCTCGCGGATTTATAAAACATTTATAAAAACATTTAAAAGAGTGCGAGGCTATGAACTCACGTTGATGTGGGAAGGCGGGTTATCGGCAATTCGGACGTACGGTACGTGCTTCAATCACGGAAACCTAGACAAATAATACTCGTCTTAGACTCATGTCCAATGACTTTATAAAAATAACAATTATGTATACATATGATGATTATTTATATATGATGATCAAGTGGGTTTACATATTCTCGTTTACTCATTCTAGTGTTATATGTCGATAACTTTTATACTAGTTTACTAGTTTTACCTATTTACACGTTTTAAGTCCAATAAACTTATTATAAGTTATTTAACTTGTATTAATCCATGTTATACTTATATTATCAGTAGTTAAATTTTACAAGTTGGGCCCAAATGGGTTAAGCCCAATAAGTTCTTTTTATGAATGTTTATCTTATTTAGTCCAATTATTAGTCCAAGTATTAGTCCATTATGTTTACTTAGCTCGTTAATGTCCGTATGCCCTATAGTTCGGGTTTTATCGGTTTTTACTTGTTATACATGTCTATATATCAATATATATGTTTTATAAAGTTTTCATTAGACGGCTCCAACCATCTAAGTTTTATTTAACAAAAACGTAATTTTACGGCAATAGCCGAAAAAGTCGTAAAAATCATGTTTATGGTTTTATAACTTATAAAACTTAGCAAGTTACCATTTTTATAAAATGTCCACTTATTTAACCTTTTACATACTTATATAAATAAAATCCATAAGTTAGTGGGTTTTTATTTTACATTTTATACTATTAAATTTTGAGTGCTTATATAATAGTATTATTCTTTAATTTCCAAAAATCTGATTTTTATCTACACTTTCACCAAAACTGCCATATCTTGAGTTCTATATGGAGATAGAAGCTCAAATTTTTATCAAATAAACTAAATGATATGTGCTACATTTAACTCTTCTATAGCTACTGTTGAATCATCTTTTAAGTATTTTCTAAAAATCATTCAAAACAGTGAACTCAGATTTGTACCTTAAACTTGTTTTGATCATATCTCACTCATTACAATGATTCCATTGCATGGCCAACTCTCACATGTGTACAAGACATATAGCTTACTGTAAATGGATTCTACTTCATCATTTTATCAGTCCATGACCTGTTTCTTTACTGTTTTATACAACCATGTAAATTAATCAAGATTTTAACCTTGTTTCTTATAGTTTTTCACCTTTTTAATCATATTTATCAACACCAAATCCCCACATAACATTTTTATCATCATATAATCATCATATACATATACAATAGGAAATAAAATACATGTTTACATAATCAAAATAACAAGAAGATGAGGAGAACAATCTTTATACCACCATGATGATGTAGGTTGATCAAAACATGGATTTTTGATGGAGAAACTTGTGCATAGCCAAGACCATCTTCATGACCACCAATCTTCATAAATACCTTGTGGAAAATCAGCCTCAAGACACCAAGGAAACTCCTCCATGGATGTTATAATCACCACCATTCAAGAGAGCTTCAAAAGGGCTTCAACATGTATGTAAATAACAAGAGATTTCATGGTAAATTTTGATCAATGATGGTGTTTTTGTGGAGCAAATGGGACGGCACATTTGAGAGTGTGAGAGAGAGGATGAGTTGTTTGCATGGTGAGAAATGAGAAGAGTGGTATTTGGTAGCTTGTTTTGAGGTGGTAAAGCTTAACTTGTAAGCTTTGCTTACAAGTGTAAGTTTTAGCTAACATTTTGACACCTCAATGGTGTGTTGGTAAGTTTTTGGCCGGTTTTGATCGGGGTGGGACAAGTGTCCCACTTGTCTCATCCCCATTTATTTACGGGTACTCCTCGATTCTAGTTTCCTCGACTTGCGTGCCCTCGGGTCGTTTTACGAAAAATGTTTTTATAAATTATGAATCAACGTCACAAAACGAATCCAATAAAAATTGTCTCATCAAAAACGGAGTTCGAAAACGTAAATACGTAATCCTAGGGTTTCCGGTTTAGTCGTAAGAGACGTTAAAATAAAATCGTAAGTCCTAATCTCTTCTCGTAAATTTGTGAGTTTATGAACTAACACAAATTTAAAACTCCAAATAATATTCACGGTGTATGTAAACGTAAGCACGTAACGTTGAATCCTCCGGTTTAGACGTAGTCGATGCTACTCCTAGACGTAAGTCCAAATTTCTTCCCAAAAATATGTGAGTTCATATTGTAACATTAAAATAATATTTTCAAATAAATATTGAGAATAAAATATCAATCATAAATTGACGGATTGTCACACGTAAGCCCAAATTTAAATCCGTAAATTGTGAGTTCGTGAACCAACACAAAAATAAGTTTCAAAATATTATACGAGAAAATATTTCACTACCTGAAAATGTTAGATTGTCACAGCTTTTCCTCCTAAAAGGGATCAACGTCCTCGTGATCCATTTCATTTGGATGTCCGATTCTTATTGAAATCGAAGAGGTGTGGATATTTCTTCCACATTTCATCCTCTCGTTCCCAAGTATACTCCGGTCCATGCTTTGAATTCCATCGGATCTTGACAATAGGTATCCGACTTTGTTTCTATTGCTTTACCTCACGATCCATAACCTCTACGGGCTCTTCGATAAAATGCAACTTCCCATCTATTCGAACCGTACCTAACGGAATTTTCTCATCACTCACTGCTAGACATTTCTTCAGATTAGATACATGGAATGTGTTGTGAACACCATGAAGTTCTGCGGGTAACTCTAGTTTGTAAGCCACCGGACCTACTCTAGATAAAATCTTAAAGGGTCCAATATAACGGGGATTCAATTTCCCTCGTTTCCCAAATCTTATAACGCCTTTCCATGGCGACACTTTCAACATTACTTGGTCACCCACTTTAAACTCCATTGGCTTCCGCCGCACATCCGCGTAACTTTTCTGTCTACTACAGGCAGTCAACAACCTATTCTTAATCTGAACTATCATCTCCGTAGTCTCCCGGATCAATTCCGGTCCCGTGAGCTGGGTGTCCCCAACTTCACTCCAACATACAGGAGATCTATACTTCCTACCATACAAAGCTTCAAACGGTGCAGCCTTAATACTAGAATGGTAACTATTGTTATACGAAAACTCTGCAAACGGCAAATGTTTATCCCAATTCTTACCAAAGTCTAACACACAAGCTCTCAACATATCTTCCAGTGTTTGTATCGTCCTTTCACTCTGCCCATCAGTCTGGGGTGATAAGCAGTGCTCATGTCGAGATTCGTTCCCAAAGATCCTTGGATAGATTTCCAAAAATTCGATGCGAATCTAGGATCTCGATCCGAAATGATCGATACAGGCACTCCATGCTTGCATACAACATTATCAAGGTATATACGAGTCAGCTTCTCCAGTGAGAACTGCTCTTTAACCGGAATGAAGTGTGCTGATTTGGTAAGTCTGTCGACAATAACCCAAATCGAGTTGTTTCCAGATGATGTTCTAGGAAGCTTGGTGATAAAGTCCATCGTAATTCTCTCCCACTTCCATTATGGAATCTTTGGTTGTTGAAGTAGTCCTGATGGCTTTTGATGTTCAGCTTTGACTCTAGCACAAGTCAAGCATTGAAGAACATACATAGCTATATCAGCTTTCATATTCGGCCACCAGTACAACTTCTTCAAATCATGGTACATCTTATCAGATCCCGGATGAATGGAATACTTAGATTTATGGGATTCTAACATAATCAAGTCTCTTAAGCCTCCAAACTTAGGTATCCACATACGACCTCTTAAGCATTTCACTCCATCAGCTCTAACCTCTAAAGGATCTCCTTCTCCTCGGAACCCTTCATTAACAAAATTTTCCTTCTTACAAGCTTCTATTTGCGCATTTCTAATTTGCTCAGGCAAATTATTGTACACGGTCAAGACTAGAGAATGTACCCTGATTGGCTCTCTATCTTTCCTGCTTAACGCATCGGCAACAACATTGGCTTTTCCTGGGTGATATTTTATATCACAATCATAATCACTTAACAACTCTATCCATCTTCGTTGCCTCATGTTCAATTCATTCTGGTCGAGAATATACTGTAGGCTTTTGTGATCGGTGAATACCGTACACTTGGTGCCATACAGATAATGTGTCCACAACCTAAGAGCAAAGACTACAGCTCCTAACTCAAGATCATGAGTAGTATAATTATCCTCATTCTTCTTTAATCGCCTAGAAGCATAAGCTATCACTTTCTCTTGCTGCATCAAAACAGCTCCATAGCCTCTAAGAGATGCATCACAATACACTACAAAATCTTCACTCCCGTCGGGTAATGATAAAATTGGCGCACTACATAATTTTCGCTTCAATGTCTGAAATGCTCCATCTTCATCACTTCCCCAAACGAAAGGTTTATTCTTCTGGGTAAGCTTAGTCAAGGGTTTAGCTATCAATGAAAATTCTTTAATGAATCGCCTATAATAGCCAGCCAATCCTAAGAACTGTCGCACTTCCGTTGGTGTTGTCGGTGCAGACCAATTCTTAATGGCTTCAACCTTTGCAGGATCAACATGAATTCCATCTTTGTTAATCACATGACCAAGAAATTACACAGAATCTAACCAGAAATCACATTTCGAAAATTTAGCATACAAATTTTCATCCTTCAACAAATTCAAAACAATCCTCAAATGTTCTCTATGTTCATCTTCATTTTTAGAATAGATTAGAATATCGTCAATAAACACAATCACAAATTTAACCAAATAGGGCTTGCACACTCGATTCATTAAATCCATGAAAACCGCAGGTGCGTTAGTTAACCCAAATGGCATTACTTGAAATTCATAGTGTCCATAACGAGTTCTAAATGAAGTTATTGGAATATCTTCTTCATGGACGCGAAGTTGGTGATATCCTGACCGCAAATCTATCTTAGAATACACACTAGATCCTTGCAGTTGATCAAACAAATCATCAATCCTTGGTAAAGGATATCGATTTTTAATTGTCAACTTATTCAGTTCCCTATAATCAATGCACATACAAAAAGATCCATCCGTCTTCTTAACGAACAAGACTGGAGCTCCCCAAGGCGACGAGCTCGGTCGAATAAAACCTTTATCAGACAACTCCTTATGTTGCTCAGATAACTCCTTTAATTCAGAAGGGGCTAATCGGTACGGCGCACGTGCCACCGGTGCAGCACCAGGAATTAAATCGATTCGAAACTCTACTTGCCTTATCGGTGGAAGTCCGGGTAAATCTTTAGGAAATACCTCAAGAAATTCACAAATAATAGGTACATCTTCCAATCGTTTCTCCCTAGACTCATTCCCGGTCACTTGAGCTATGAATAACTCACAACCGTTCCTGATGTACTTTTGGACTTTAATACATGAAACAATTTTCAAACGGGATTCACCTCGATTACCATCAATTACTAGCGTCCTATTCCTAAGAGGAATCTTAACCTTCTTCTCTCCACATAAAATAGTAGCATTATTCAACGACAACCAATCCATACCAATAATAATATCAAAACTACCTAATTCTATCAACATCAAATCAATCGGAAAGGAATAGTTTAAGAGATTTAGAGAGCATCCTTCTAATAGCTTATTAGTTTTCACTAATTTACCATCAGCCAATTCCACCTCGTAACTGGATTTATCTCAATAGGTTCAATGTCAATAAGGGCACTAAATTTAGTGGATACAAAGCTCCTATCAGCACCCGAATTGAATAAAGCAACAGCATAATGATTGTTGAGTAAAAACGTACCGGTAACGACATTCGGATCCTCTTTCTTCACCTCAATTGTTCCAAGTTGATAGATACCATCCTGGGGGTTTCTTCCAGGTACAATCGCTTTTAACTTGGGGCATTCCGATTTCCTATGACCTTCTTCATTACAGTTGAAGCAAATGGTTCCCTTTTTACACCTTTCAACCTTGTGTCCAAGCTTTCCGTAATTTTGGCACTTCCAGCAGTCGCCAGCATGCCTCTTGTTGCCACACTTAGGACATCTATCATCGTTGCACGGTGTGTTGTAGGTAAGAGCATTTGCATTCCCCTTTCTCTGGTTCTGAGGTGATTGAATTTCTTCCTATTATCACCTCTATCTACACGATCACCGTCTCCCTTTCTTTTCTCACCAACACGGGCTTCATCTTCCCTATCCTGAATTATCTGTCCAATGAGTTGGTAAGCCATTCGAACAACATCATCAATGGTCAGTGGTTTAGATGATGTCACGTCACCCCGGATATTCCTGGTCAACCCTTTAATATATTGCTCAATTCGGATCTCTTCGGGTTCAACCAATCGAGGACATAGCAAGGCCAACTCATAGAATTGGTTTGTGTAACTATCAATGTCCACACCTTTCATTCTCAGATGAATCAACTCTTGTTCTAACCTAATAATCACACTACGAGGAGAAAACTCCAAAGTCATCCACTTCTTAATTTCAGCCCAAGGAGTAGCATTAGCAGCATCAAGACCCATGAAAGCAATTCTCCCGTTCCACCAAGTCAACGCACGACCTTTAAGAGTAGCCATAGCAAAAGTCACCTTATCTTCCTCCTTACACTTACTAATCCGAAACACTGACTCAATCTTCTCGATCCACTAGCTTAGTCCTACAGCACCTTCAGTTCCATTAAAAGGTAGAAGTTCACACTTCATGAACGTCACATAAGTACAGCCACCAACTTCAGGTGCATTAGTTCCAAGTCCTCCTACATTTCCTCCAGCATTAGCATTTACATTATTAGCATTCACATTCACATTAATACCGCCAATTCCACTACCGCCAGCTCCACTACCGCCAGCTCTACTACCGCCAGCTCCACTACCGCCAGCTTCATTTCTAGCATTTGCAATAAATTTAGTCATAGATGCGGTAACTTGCTCCGTAATAATCCTACGTACATCATCCTCAGTCACAGCCTTCTTGGGCGGCATAGTTCTATAATTTCACAATTTCAAAATATTAAGCATTCACCCAAAAAGGGATTCATATAATATGGATTGAATTCATAATGAAGATACAAATAAGGCACAATATGGAATTCAAGACAAGATACATATTTCATTCGATTTGAAACAAAAGTATTGTCTTAGTTACATCCCATATCAAAGTTCTAGCACTATATACACTCAAAATTCGTGCCAAGTCTACTACTAACAAGTCGGTTCAGTCAAAGCTACAAAAGTACAAAAGATACAAAGGTCACTACTAAATACAGACTGGTCTACTGAGAACCGCCAGATGGTCCATCATCCATCATCTTCTGAATCTTCGTCGGACGATCACTAGACACATCTTCAGCTGGGCGCTTACGGATCACTCCTCTTTCAACCATGTCGGCATAAAATCTACTATTCCATCCCACGTATATATTCAACACCTTTTCAGCTTTCTCACGCATTGCACGAGCTACACTCAACTGAATCTCCATAGAATTCACCATTTTCTTCATTTCAGCAACTCACCACTTTCCAACACCGATAACCTCCTAAAAGCCTCATTCAAACCACGCTCTACATCAGTCAAATCCAAACTAAGCAATTCTCGCTCTTTCTCGCCAAATTTAGTCTTCGACTCCAAATAAGCAACCTGAGTCTGAACAACACCTAATCCAATCTCTGTCATACTACTCTTAACACGGGAAGCATCTAGATCATGTCTCAAGGCCCATGGTGCAAGACCATCAATATGAGTAGTCTCTCGAGTACTAGACGACTCTCCTATCTCACGTCTACGAGTAGCAATACCATCAGTACCGTCAGGAGCATCATCATCCTCATCCTCCTCTGATTCAGAATCAGATTCAGACATTTCATCCCTAGGTAACTCATCCTCAGAATCAGACAAACAAACTGGTGGGGGCAAAGGCTCGCCCTCTGGAACATCATAAGGATAAATAAGCTCGGCTTCCTCATCATCATCGACCTCAACATCTATCCCTACATCCTCCTCGACATCCTCGTCGTCAATCTCATCATCTAAATTATCTAACCCAATCTCCTCATCATTCTCTATATCCACATTCTCAATCTCATTCTCTACCAAGTCAACCTGAGGGGCAATCTGATCTCCTAGTCCTAACTCGGGCTCGGGATCCTCAAATGGTTCCTCCTCATCATCCATATTATAATCTACTAAGTCTAAATAAGGATCATCATCTACATTAGGTTCGGGAATAGCATGGTTTTCGATAGGAATATTAGGGTCAGCCATGACAATCTGCATTTATATATATATATATCTCGTATTAGGATAACATACTAGTTAAACAATTACATACTGAAATCACGATATATACATATATATAAATTAAGTTATATATATATCAAAATATATATCTTCTCAATAGGGCTTGTTGGTAACGTCGAAGATCTCTGGCACCGTTATAGTCAAAAGATTTTTCACATATTTTCTCAAATGTTCATTGTCAAAAGATTTTGAAAAGTTTTGTTCAAAACCTTGGTTTCTAAAATATTTTGTTCTCTATAACGAGAGCTCTGGTACCAAACTGTAACACTCTCAATTTTCGTATCGGTACAGCGGAAGGGTCTTTTAGAGTGTTACGGGATAGCACAATAACTCCAATCATAGACAACACATAAAAATGGTTGTACAAGGTTCAACATACATTCATTCGATAAAGAGTTTCAAAGTGTACAACAGGTCCCAAATTATACAGGTCATTAAGTTTACAAAACATAGATCGAATGAACATTTTTAATATTATGTGGGCCATCAGAGTCGATCTCCATCCGGATTACCTTCAAGCACCTGAGATAAAAACATGCAAAAATCATATCAGCGAATGCTGAGTGAATTCATAGAGTTTAATAAAAACCAATATATAAAACAATCGTTAAAATCAGAACACAAGTATAATATCAGAAGTAAGTCCACGTATTGCTAGTCAGGCAATATATAAATCAAGCATACATCTTAAACCGTCCATGAGACCGTAGTGTCTATATTACCATGATAGGTAATATATTCATCGTTAATAGCGTCGTTATTATGTATAGGATACATTTTTATTTGGATTAGGATTATTACTAGCTGCATGACACTGTTACCTTACTATGAAAACAGCGGGCCGCGAACCCGACAAACAATTTGCCCATCTAAGTTAGCGTGTCGTCACAAAAATCACGCTATGGAATCTTCTCATACATAAATTCGCTTACCAATCAATGTGGTACGACGGGGATCAACCGTCAAGGCGCGAACTGGGGTGATCGTCCCCAAATAGTACTATCAAATGCATAAGCGTCTACCAAATCCCGGTAGTTCACAATTCATGCTAATGGGACTTTAAGTGACATAACCTAATTACTAATAATCCTTTTAGTCTCGTTTATAGGGTCATAGCATCATTCGGGTCCATATCATTAAGCATACCATCGGGACTACTTGTGTTCTATTTTTATCAAAATCTGGCATGTTATCTCCCTCGCGGGTTTACAAATCATTTTATAAAACATTTAAAAGAGTGCGAGGCTATGAACTCACGTTGATAATGAAAGGCGGATTATCGGCCACGTGCGTGCTTCGGTCACGAAAACCTATATAAATAATAATCGGTCTTAGACTTTGTCCAATGACTTTTATCAAAATAACAATATACATATGATGATTTTGTACATATGATGATGATCAAGTGGGTTTATACATCCTTGTTTACTCGTTTTAGTGTTTACGTTTTGGTAACTTTTTACTAGTTTACTAGTTTTACCTATTTACCTATTTTAAGTCCAATAAGCTTATTATAAGTTCTTTAACTTGTTTTAATCTATTTTATACCTATATTATCAGTATCTATACTTTCCATGTTAAGTTCTTTTTATAAGTGTTTAACTTATTTAGTCCAATTGTTAGTCCAATATGCTTAGTTAGCTCGTTAATGTCCGTATGTCCTATAGTTCGGGTTTTATCGGTTTTTACTTGTATTAGTTACTTATATATCAGTATATGAATTTTATAAACTTTACATTAGGCGGGTTTGATCGTCTATGTTTTATTTGGCGAAAAACGTTAATTTTACGGTAATAGCCGAAAAAGTCGTAAAAATCAAGTTTATAGTTTTTATTACTTATAAGTATTATTCCACTACCATTTATATAATTTATCCATTTAATTAACCTTTTACATATTTATATAAATAAGTTTCATAAGTTAGTGGGTTTTTATTTTACATTTTATACAATAAAATTTGAGTGCTTATATAATAATAATAAACATTAATTCTCAAAATCTGATTTTTATTTTCATGTTCACCATTTTTATCATAGCTAGAGTTATATAATGAATTAGAAGCTCATTTTTGAATGTCATGATCTTCATATTATGTGCTACATTTAAATTAGTTATAGCTACTGCTCATTTTAAGTTTATCTTGTCTTAACAGTCCCTACAAAACAGCTTATTCAGATTAGCACTCTCATCTTGTTTTGATCATATCTCACTCATTATAATGATTCCATTGCATGGCCAACTCTCACATGTGTATAACATCTTGTACTTACTGTAAATGGATCGTACCATGCAAGTTTATCAGTTCAAGTTTTAGTTATATACTGTTTTTATACAGCCAACTAAATAAGCATGATTTTAGCCTCATTTCTTATAGTTATTAACCTTTTTAAGCATATCTATCAACACTTGATCCCCACACAACATTTTTATCATCATATATACATCATATAGATAGACAATAATAAAGAAAATACATTTGTTCTTTACAAAAATAACAAGAAAAAATGGAGAGGATGATCTTCTTTACCAACCAAGTGTATTTCTTGTTTTTGGAAGACAAGAACTTGATGAACACCACAAGTAACTCCAAGATCATCAAACACCAAGAACAATAGTTGAGAAATCAGCCCTAGGACACAAGAAAATCACTTCCAATGTCGTTAATATGGCCACCAAATGATCAAGGCTTCAAGATAACTCCATGATAGAGCTAGATAACATGTATTTTATGGCTAGAAAAGATCAAAAGGGGTGTTTGTAGCTTCAAAGTGGACGGCAAGGTGAAGGTTTTTGAGAGAGTTTGAGGTTGTTTGCATGTAAGTAAATGGTATGTGTGAAAAGTGGTTAATGGTTTTGTGTTGGTGGAAAGATGTAAGCTTAAAGAGTAAGCTTAGTTACACTTGTAACTATCTAGCTAACATGATGCCACATATGGTTGTGGTGTCATGTTGTGCCGTCCCATTTAAGCTAGTGGGGTGGGACAATGTATTTTGTCCCATCTCACTAGTTTACGGGTTCAAAAACGTCACAAAACGAATCCAATAAAAATTGTCTCATCAAAAACGGAGTTCAAAAACGTCAATACGTAATCCTAAGGTTTCCGGTTTAGTCGTAAAAGACGCTAAATTATGCACGTAAGCCCAAATTTAAATCCGTAAATTGTGAGTTCGTCAACCAACACAAAAATAAGTTTCAAAATATTATACGAGAAAATATTTCACTACCTGAAAATGTTAGATTGTCACAAAATCTATTACAACTCAACTAGACTTATCCAAGTACACACATGTAGCTTGGATTTACACAACACAAATCCAAGCAAACACATATGCAATGGATGTACACAACAAATCCAAGTATCCACAAATAACTTGGATGAACACAACTAGTCCAAGAATCCATAAATACATTGGATTGACCTAAAACAAAAAGGGTATCATGATGAATATGACTAGCTCATAGATTCATCTTTATCACAACACTAGTGAGTAAGTGATCTTCTCATTGGACAAGGTAAAGGAGGGGATCAAGAGGATAATCATATGTAAACATCCTTAACAATTTAAGTGATCATTTACTAATGATTATGCTATAGAAAATAGAAAGAGGGCTGAGAAAAACGTCCAAGAGGCTTGCTGGAAAATAAGATTTGACCCACTATTTAAAGGAGACAAAGTATAAGGGATCTATAATGGCTACTGTGCGCGGTACCTTATCTCACCCCGCGGTACCATATCGCTAAGGTACCGCGTAGGTACTTAAGGTACCGCCACTAGACTCCGCTTCGTTTTTTGTCTTTTAGTGGGGTGGGAATATTTGAGGTATTTGAAACCTTCAAAGGATATTCTAACAGCATTTGGAATATGCTATTTAAAAATTTTCATTTTCCATTTTAATAAAACATTTTCTAAAAAAGAAAGTTTATTAAAAAGTCTTTTGTCATATTAAAAAAAGTGAGTTTTAAGGATAATAATTTGGTTGATCACTAAGTATGATTAAGAAAGGTTAGTGATATGATTATTACCTTGATGATAGTGTTAGTTAAATAATTCATTTTGTGTTTTACACTAAATGTGTTGTATGGTTTGTTGTGATCAAAACAAAGAAAGATTAGTTAACACTAATAATGTTTTTAGGCATCACTTGCATTAACAATCTACCCCTTTTTGATTACGACAAACGATAAACTCATTTACGTAGAAACACAAAATATGGAATTATTAACTAGTTTATCACTATCATTTCTCCCCCTTTGTCGTAGCGAAAAGGTTAGCACAAGTCTTTGAAGAACATCGAACTTTGCTAGTAGCTCCCCCTTGGTGGTTGCTCCCCCTTGCTTGGGGCACCAAGTTTGTGAGCTAAGGTGACATGCTACACAAAGGTTAGTAGAAAGGAAAGAAACACCAATGTATAAATGATCACTACCTACTAAGTAACTTGAGAGGGAGAAAGAGAAGAAATCTCAAATTAGAAGTAAGTATTTTGCTAAGTATGTCCAAGGAGGTAATTGACAAAATCAAACTTCAATCCAATGAAGATGATAAGCTTGTCAATGGGTTAAATCTTAGAATTGATGGAATCACCCATAAGCAATTGTAAAAATTAACCAAGATCAACTCAAAATAGAACTAATGAAATAGCACACAAATAACACAAAAGGTTACATAAAGGAAAAAGACACAACAAAGAAGATAGTCATACACACAATATGAGTATCTAAAAGCAATAAATATGGAAAATAAACCACTAAGCATACGCTAGTCTAATAGTGATATTTTCCAAGATTGCTAAAAATAAAAGAAAACTAAAAAGATGATGATGCATCATTTGAAGTTTTGTCCACCGGAACGAAAACTTGAATAGGAGGTCGAGTGAGGAGGAATTCAAGAAAATTTAACTTCTCATACACATGACCAAGTTCAATTTGTTGAAATCGGCAACAACCACACGAGGATCCATGATGCAACATAAAATCGTTTTATGGGGTTTTGGCATCAAACTTAGGGTTTGGTGGTGGTGGGGTTATGGGTTTGGGAATGTTTTCACAATGCCTTATGAGGTTTGGGAAGGTTGAAAGGTCATTGAGTTGAGGGGTAATGAAGGATTGTGGTGGTGGTGGAACATTTTCTTTAGCTTCGGTGATGGGGTTTATGGTATAAGTCTCATTCCAATACTTGATTGGAGAGAAGGTAGGGTTTTTGGGTGGTTTGGATGAAGATGGTTCATTCTTCTTAACCCAAATAGGTCGAACTGAGATTTTCGGTCTCTTTGAAAGCTTGGATGAGGAAGCTTTGGGTGAGTGGGGTTGTGACAAAGAAATGTCAAGGTTAGGAATGTAGGAGTTAGGCATTGTGAGAGTGTGAGAATGATATCTCAAGGTTATGTGAGAATGAATTCTCAAGGTTGGGAAGGTGTGAGAATGAAATATCAAGGTTGGGGTATAAGTAAAATGTAATCAAGTTAAGAATTTGAAAATAAAATGTGTAGTGTCAAGGAATGTTTAGTTAATTTGAGTAAACAAGGAATCTAGACAGGGTATAGGGTTTTAAAACTTTTGACCAAAAATTCGTCAAAAGCCACTTACTGTCCGAGGTACCTTATAGGGACCGGCGGTTCCATATCGCTAAGGAACCGCGGGACTTTAATGAACCGCGTCCAGTGGACTTTAAACCATGTTTTTCCTGGGTTTTGGGAAAAACTAAGACTTTTTCAAAAAGTTGCAAATCTTGGAATTTTACCTCTATTAGCACCAAAATATGCTAGGGTTGCATAAAGCAACACATTCACAAAGAATGTCTTGACAAAGGGTGACAAAATAATTTAGATATCATTTTGAACCAATTTTAGTCAAGTTTAGGGGTTGTGATAGATTTAGGTTCAATTTTAATTTCAAGTTAAAGTTGATTAGTGTACACAAAAGGATAGAAACACACAAAGCTAAATCCATAAGTCAACAACAAGAAACATTCATTAATGAGGCAAGTACAAAGACAAATAAAAACTAACTAATACATAGCTAGCTTAACATTAAATCTAGATAAGTAGTTTTCTTTGGCTTGGTTTTGTTGAAAACTCTTATTAAGAAAACTCCATCATTCATCTCCTAGGAGGAGGCATGGAGAACAAGGCAAGCAAGCACTCTTGCAACCTCCTATGTAGTCCATACATATCTATCCTTAGGTTATGGATGATGCAGTGGATGTAGAGACAACATGGACAACTAGGACCATGAGTTTGTTGAAACCCATAGTAAGGATCACCCAAAAGGAGGGAAAGTGGAACACCCAAAATTGGGATGTTTGAGTTGGGTGGAGGTGGAGGAGGCAAGTTCTCCAAGGGTGATATGGGTGAAAGTGGAGGCATGTTTCCTAAAAGGGAAATGGGTGAGTGTGGAGGTAAATTCTCCAAGGTTGGTGAAATGGGTGTGTTGAGAGGGGTAAATGGTGAAGTCACCAAAGTGTCATCAAAGTCATTCACAAAAGGAATGCTTTGGATTGGTTGGGGTTGTGTAGTCACTTCCAAGGGTGCACTTGGAGTGAAGGGTGACGAGAGCTCATTCATTCTTGAGTTGAATGAAGAGGAGGTAGAACCAATGGAGTGGTTAGTACCATGTGTGGATGATGTCTTGCATGGTGCAAGAGGTGGGGAAGGTGATGAAGAAATAATAATAGGAGCCATCTCATTCTTAGGTGTGTGGAAAGGTGAGGAGTTAGGATTAGCTACCTTAACCCTTATTTTGAGTGTTTTCCTTGGGGTGGAGGTTTTAGAAGTGTTTGAGGTTTTGGTACACACCATGGTTGATTAGGGTGGTTTAAGGTTTAGGGAAGAATGTTTGATGTGTGAAGAACATGGAAAACAAGGTGGCTTTAAATGGGTGAGGGGATGATCCAAACTAGTAATGGGTTAAAATAATTTTAGGTGAATAATGAATTTAGGCAACCTAGTTTAGGAAATGTGTAGTTTATTACTGAAAATCATGCAAGGTTTACACAAATTTAAGAAAACAGTGTAAAGCAAAGATGCTGTCATGCACAGTGACCGGCGGTTCCTTATCTAGGACTGGCGGTACCTTATCGATAAGGAACCGCGAGTCGATATGGAATCGCGACCAGTGAGTTTACAAAATTTCCCATCCCAGATTTTGATAAACCCAGATTTTTCCCAAAAGTTTCACAAGCCAAAGTCAACTACAGATCATAATCTAATAAGCTAACTATCATAAGGCATGCACAAAGCTATGTAAAACACAAACATTATTGCATAAGCAACATTAAGGATCAAAATAAATAGTAATCCAAACATGCAACATAAGTTAATAAACAACTAAACCAAAGTGTTAATAACCAAATGTTTAACCATCAAATCCAAACTTTGACACAACTTCAAAGTCTTCACCTCCTTTTCTTTCCTAAACCCTTGATCATCTTTCCCAAATACTTGAATCCTTTTCTTGACTCCACTCGGTGTTCATGTAATTCTCCCTGAGTTCTAAGATTCTCACGATAAAGATGCTCCATATTGAGATCTTCAGGAACATCACTAGAAGGGTGAGGAGGAGGAGCTAAGTCTTCAAAATCATCCTTGAATTGATTTGAGGATGGATGGGAGTTACTCGAAGAGTCAAAATGAGAACTAGGACCGATGCCATCACCATCACTTGGTGGCATATCGGTATCCTCCTCATCCGGCTCTTGATGGTCGAATTTTCTCGAACCACGGTCACTTCTTGGCTTTCGTTCATACGCCTCTTGAATAGGCATCATAACCCGTTGAACCGGGTGAAAGCGAGAAAGATCTAGTTAAGGAAAATCTTGACCAACCCTTCTAAAGAGGCGAGTAAGAAGCATAGCATAAGGGAGGTTTGTTTTGGGTTTGGAAAGAGCATAATTTATACGTCGAGCGATGTAATATGCAAGATTGTACTTGGTGGAAGTAAACAGGCAAAACAACATATGCCCCATATAAGTCGAGATATGATCTCGGTTCCCACCAAGACAAAACACATTTTCCCTAAGGATGTTTGCCCATTGGAGCATGTAATCATTAAGGTCTGTTGTTCCCATTCAATCCATAACACAAGATTTAGAAGAGATATTTAGAGAGAGAAAGAGAAGAAAAGTAGAGAGAGAAACTAGAGAGATTTGGAAGGTTTATGTTTACTAGAGAGAGAAAGTAAAATGAACCAACACCCTCTTCCACACATGGAAGAGGGTATATATACCCTTGGATTTTGGGCCGTGGGTTTAAGAGACATGGGCCGGGCTTGGCTTTGTTTTGGGCTTACGCCCCTAACTTATACAATATTAGCTTAAAGTCCAAGCCCGGTTTTCCCGACTAACCTATTACAATACAAGACCTTTTAACGACTAAGATGACCTATTACATTCTTGTTCTACTATATAAAATATAGGGCTAACAATCTCCCCCAATGTATCGGTCATCTTAAAAAGCTTAACAATCATAAGATGATTGAGTAAATACATTCTTGTAGAGGAGATCTTCCTGCTTTAGTCTTGTATCTTGGTCTTGATCTTGTTTGTAACAACTTTGTTCCTTCATGCTTTCGTGATCTTTATCTTGAGCCTTTGTCATTTGACTTTGAGTGCTTGAGATCTTCATCTGTACTCCTTGTGACTAAGATGACCTATTACATTCTTACATTCTTAGGTATCTTGATTATCGCCATCTTGTGCTCTTGTGACTTCTGAATCGACATCGGTTACACAACTACGCCACCTTCTTGATATGCAGCAACATATATAGACACGGATGAAATGGCTTTGAACATTTCACCCTAACTCGGTAGCGTTTTACCTCCGGTCGGTGAAGACCGTTAAACAGTATTTAAATACCGTACCTGTGATAAGGTAGATTCGATTAAGAACCTCCTTGACAGGGTTTCCCGGCGGTAGTAGCCAGTTCTCTTTACTCGACCGTCTCAAAGCAGACTGCGAACGTAAAGAGTGAATCATAAGGATAAATTATCCGTCTGATTAGAGTCGTCAATTCAGATTTCCTGGAACAAGTTTGATTCTAAAAGAATCGAACCATTGTTGCTTTCCAGTTTGTCACAAGCTTGATTCATAGAGAATCTTGCGAGTTACCTACCGCAGTGCTGTTTGATGTTGACACTGGAAGGATTTCCATTCGTCACTGTGAACACTAATGAGTGTCACTCTGAATGTTCTGGCAAGATCACATGGATTTTGCGAAGAAACCTGGAATCAAGTTTGAATCAATTATGAATCGAAACTTAGTTGCTTTCCAGTTCTCACAAGTTTGATTCGTGTAGAATCGCACAAGTTACCTACCATGAGCTTGTTTAATGTTGGCTCAAGCAGGATTTCCATCTTCATTGTGAATCGTATCACTCAGATGTTCTGGCAATATCACAAGGATAATGCGTAGGACTCGATTGTGTCCTAATGAGATGATAGATAGATCTCGTTTGGCTCTAGACTCAATAAGTGCATTTTGGTAATCGGAGGCTGGAGCAGACTGCCACCTTTTCAATATTAACTGACTCGGAGTGAGAAAGTCAATAGATACGTGTTGATCTCCGTGACAATGAGACTAGTTTCTTTTGAGAGAAACTCGAATGGCTGGGAAGGGTTGTGCATTACATCACTGGGTCCATGATGACTTGTCTTCAATAGATGTATTGACCCGGTTTTTGCCTAAGTTGCATAGAATATTCAACTCCTTCAATGCTTACCAATACGCCATCATTAGCACCTTGTTGTGATTGTTCTAGTGCTAACTTAAGTAATTGGTCCGCATTCAGCTTCATTCAACTCCATCTTTCCTAAGGATAACTATTTCTAGCTATGGAATGTCCTTGGGTAGATCCCTCCGGTTCTGGTTGGATCATAGGACTTAGTTTCCTCTCCTAAACCACCTTTTGACTCCATCGTTCCGTCGTGGATAATAGGTTGTTTTGGGTATAGATCGTAACCATAAACCATTGAAAACCATTCAAAGTGCTTGATAAAAATCAAAACTTTTAACACTTTGAAAGTTTTATCTTTTCGAAAAGCTCCCCCTACACACATGCATCGATATACGAAATAGTTTGGCATGTGAAGGAAAGAGTTGCACTTGAGTCTTTAAGATCACATGTTGCGATATATTACATTTTAATCACATTTTCTCCCCTATCTCTAATATAAAAACATCATATTAGACATACTAATTGATTAAAATATGACAATTTCTGAAAACCGATTGGGAGAGAAACATGTGTGCACGTATGAAGCATGGAACATTTTCAGTCGGGTCGCTCCCCCTCAACAATATATGTGTGTCTTGAGACAAAATTTGACAAAATTTTAGAAAAACGACACCACAAAATATGTTGAGGTACGGAGTTGAGATGCCTTTTCCGATATAATATATTACATTTGACAATTTCATATCATTTTCGGAATGTGTTGGATACATAGAATATGACAATTTTAGAGATGTACCCAACAACATTAAAAGGCTTGATTTTAAAACGCTCCCCCTCAAAAATTGATCAAAATAACATATGACAATTTTGAGATATAAAAACCACTTATGAGGAAGGGAGTGTTGAACACACAATTTTGAAAGATTTAGAAAAACCTTTTGAGAAATTCTTGAAAAATTGTGTTCAACGGTTTTAAAATAATCAGGATAGAAGACTTCTCTTCTGTTGCTTAGGGAAAGCGCACTGAAACGTACACTCCCCTTTCGGGTCCGTTTTTCATGAGCTCAAAACTTTGATTGTTTTGTGACTAGCTCATGACCGAGAAAAATAAATTTCCCGTTGTGAAGGATAAGTTATCATCCGTGATAAACTTTCCTTAAGTTGAAGTTCGAGTTCTAAGCTGACATTTACTTATAAATCGTTTTTCATGAACTTAAAAACTTTGAATGTTTTTATGAGAAGCTCATGACCGAGAAATGTGATTTTCTCGTTAAGAAGGATAAGTTATCGTCCGAGATAAACTTTCCTTAGTTGAGGTCCGAGTCCTAAGCTGTGATGCGCTTAGAAGTCATTTACACGAGCTTAAAACTTTCGAATAGTTTTAATGTAAGCTCGTGTCCGAGAAAAATCGAATTTCTTGTTTTGAGGATTAGTCATACTCGGGATGAACTTTCCTATTTTTGAAGTACGAGTTACAGTCTGACATGTGACTGTAAGTTTGTGTACATGAGCTTAAAAACGTTGAATGTTTTTATAGATAGCTCATGTCCGAGAAAACTTAATTTCTCGTTCTGAGGATAAGTCATCATCGGGATGAACTTTCCTGTCTTGTGAGCCCGGGTTACAGTCTGTAATTTGACTATAAGCCATGTACACGAGCTAAAAACTTTTGAATAGTTTTAAGAGTAGCTCGTGTCCGAGAAATATTAATTTCTCGTTTTGAGGGTAACTTATCGTTGAAGAGATAAAGTTCCCTTTCTTTGACGTTCGAGTTATAGCCTGATATGTGACTGTAAGTCTTTGTTGAAGCTTAATTGTGAAACCCCTGAGACGCTTGCTTCTCTGATATCTGCTTCTTCAGCAACCAAACTCTGAGAGTGTCTTTTGTTGAACGGTATGTATATGGAAAACCGTTGTGTTCTTGTTGAAACTTTACTTTATTACCTGCACTTACATCAGTAGTTTGTATGCTTGCATGTGGGTTAGCGATATCTTGATGAGAACCATGTGGGGGTTCACTATGAACCTTTGTCGAGCTAGAGGGAAATATATTTCCAGTAGGAATCCACCTAAGACCAACTGTTTTAAAGGTTCTACTCGTTGGTATCCACCTAAGACAAGGTCTAGGAGACATAGGTTTCTCATGCACAGCGGAAGACTTAGTTGGAGAAAACCTATTTCCGTTAGGGTTCCGTCTTTGAGGTGCTCTAGTTTTTTGGTTCACCTTGTTCAGGACTTTAGTGATACAATCATCATGAATGGCATTAAACACGCATTTGTTACATTTCGTGCAAACAAAGTGCTTAGCATCTGAGAAGGCTCTTGATTTCCTAGGGTTGGCAGAGTTGTGCACATCATAGAAGGGTCTAGAATTCCTAGATGTGTGAATAACTCTCCTAGGTTGTGGTTTGGTCCGATCTCTCGCTTGTGTATTTTTCTGAGCATCCTCTAGATAGCTTTTATGACCCGTGTTATTTGATCTACGCTTATGCATGTTCTTGTAGCTAGATCTAGAGTTGCTTGAAGCATTCATGTGATCGGGTTTTGCAGATGCAGTCTGGCTTAAGGAGTGTCTAGTTTGTGGAGTGACTGGTTTAGGCAACTTGCTATGCAAGTCAACTTGGGATGCAAACCTCGGATTCGACGTTTTGGGTCGTTCAGATTTAAACGCATTCGGTTGTCTAGCAACTGAGCGATTTCTGAATGATTGAGAAGGAGGTTTCCCCAAGACTGATTGTTTTGGTAACTTAGTATCCACACTATTTCCTTTTATCTTCCTTAATTCGTTTTTCACCGCTGTCAATGCAAAAACCTTTTCCTGAATCTGAGCCTTTAATTGCTCATTTTGTAGAAGTAATTGAGCAACACGTTGTTCTAACTTAATGTTCATATTATCAAATATGGCATTATCAGCATTCGCATCATTACTTTCTACAGTGTCGATAGGTTGCACAGCTAATTCAGTTAATGAAGCAGTCGGAGGACTTGGATTTTGAGAAGCCAACTTTGATTCTAACAAATTTATCTGGTTCACAAAATGTTCTTTTTGCGCGTTGAAATCTTGAATCTTACGATCCAATTTTTGTTCAAGAACAACATTTGCTTTTTCAAGTTTTTCAAAATAAGCTTCAAATTTGTCATTTTTCTTTGAAAATTCGAGTTTGGCATCCTCAAAATCTTTTGTCTTCTGAGCTAACAGACTTTCAAGTTCGTGCATCTTAGAATTAACATCCTGAGAAGTCTCTCCACCATTAGTACTCATATCTGATGAATCAGGTGTGGTGTTGCTATCAACCTTTTCCACTAGATACGTGTCAAGAATGGGTTCAGATTGCTCAGTATGTTGAGGAATATTGTATTCAGCATTTAAATGTACCATAGCCATTGGCTGATCATCATAAATGGGTCTGATATCCGCATCATTGGTTGTTTGATCATTCCCTGAGCTGGTACTGATATGCTGCGTTTCTGATTCTGTCCCGCTGCTCTCTGTATCAACCGAAGAAGCATCCAATGCTTGATCTATAACGACAGTGCTCTCTTTCGTCTGCATCAGTCTTTGATTCACCCTTCTTTGAAAGTGCCTTTGATGGCGTGTTCTTTCAGCAATTGACTTCTTTATATTGTTCATATGTTGAAGAAGTGTCTCTTTGAACGCTTGAAGATCTACGAGAGTATATTTGGTAAAGTATGTGCTTGTGAACTCTCAATCGTTTTTGGATAAGCCACTTGAGTCAATGAATTGCTGGAACTGATTTTTGAGAGCTAAAAGGACCTCCATGGATATATTCTCGTGAAAATCGTCTCTATCAAGTTCTTGTTGAAGATGGTCCACATTAAGTAGCATCGTTTTGATGAATGTCTCAACATCTTGACCAGATAGTAAAAAGAATACCCGTTTGAATCCAATTTCAAGACGAATGCCTTTTAGGTCTTCTCTTGAAAGAACCTGAAGGTGTGACTGAAGCAACTTTATGTGTTCCATGCATCTTTCTTTTGCTTTCGACATCTTGTATTTGATTGCATGAAAGGTTTTTGTGGAAGAATCCTTGTTAGAAGGTTTACTGACATGAGTCTCAGTATTTGTCTTAACCTCTGGATTCCGCATCTTCTCTTTATTCATCTCAGTCATGGACGTTGTTGGTGTTGAATCCACGAAGATGTCCGTAGAACGGATGTCTCGAAGAGGATATGATGTATATGGATTACGGATCTTAGTGAATGTGTTGTGATTTGATTGTCGTTGAAATTTCGAAAAATCTGATTTTTTTTTTTTTAGTCCGACAATAAATTCCTCAGTCCGACAAAACGGTAAGCCGAAAAAATTTTGAATCACCAAATTTTGAAATCGAGTTAGAAATAGCCAAAAACTAGTAGGGAAAAAATTTGAAAAATGAAAAATTTTGACAAAAAATAAAACCTAAAATGGCCCTAAAAATTTGAATTTTGGTCCGAAAATTCGAATTTTTGGTCGAAAAATTTTTCGCATCGCCAAAATTTGAAATTGAATCTTAAATGGCCTTAAAATGGTCTAGGAAAAAATAAATTTTTCTATGGTTTTCCCGCCAAAAAACTCCTCTAGATAGTGGCTAAGTCTAGAAATTACTCAAACAAAATATCCATCGGAATGTCCATCGGAATAACCTTGTCGGAATAAACCTAATCGGAATGTCCAATCGGAATGTCCAATCGGAATGACCAAATCGGAATGACCAAATCAGAATGTCCAATCGGAATGACCAAATCGGAATGTCCACTCGGAATGACCAATCGGAATGTCCAATCGGAATGACCAAATCGGAATGTCCAATCGGAATGACCAAATCGGAATGACCAATCGGAATGTCCAATCGGAATGACCAAATCGGAATGTCTAAACCCTATTCCGATTACACTGATTGGAATAACTGTAAACCCTTTTCTGATGACCTGATCGGAATAAATCCCACTTTTCTCGGACAAAACTCAACCAATTCGTGATTTTAAGCCAAAAAATGATCAAAACACCCAAAATTTTTGTGTTTTTAGCCAAAGTAACTATACCAAATCTCTACCACAACTATGTAGAAGATTTGTATAAAAAAAAACCATAAAAAACACAAGAAAAATTTTTGGGACGTGATATATAGATCAAAATGACCACGAAAAATCAAGAACACACCACACGAATCTTCAATCACCTATCCACTATAGGCTCTTGATACCAAATGTTATTC
Source organism: Glebionis coronaria (assembly GCA_025667525.1). Taxonomy (NCBI): domain Eukaryota; kingdom Viridiplantae; phylum Streptophyta; class Magnoliopsida; order Asterales; family Asteraceae; genus Glebionis; species Glebionis coronaria. The sequence goes on along the minus strand of CM046879.1, from coordinate 2,996,450 downwards.
CCATTCAATCCATAACACAAGATTTAGAAGAGATATTTAGAGAGAGAAAGAGAAGAAAAGTAGAGAGAGAAACTAGAGAGATTTGGAAGGTTTATGTTTACTAGAGAGAGAAAGTAAAATGAACCAACACCCTCTTCCACACATGGAAGAGGGTATATATACCCTTGGCTTTTGGGCCGTGGGTTTAAGAGACATGGGCCGGGCTTGGCTTTGTTTTGGGCTTACGCCCCTAACTTATACAATATTAGCTTTAATTCCAAGCCCGGTTTTCCCGACTAACCTATTACAATACAAGACCTTTTAACGACTAAGATGACCTATTACATTCTTGTTCTACTAATATAAAATATAGGGCTAACAAGGTCGCTTGAGAGCACTTCATACCTATTCACATTTCGCACATTTGTATGAAGGCTTCTCACAACGTTTCCACTACGCTCTTTCGTGATGATTTAAAGGATGAAATTTAGATCAACTTCGGTGGTGTCATTTGGAGGTTTATCGTTAGACTCCAAGAGAGCATCTAGTCTCCACTTATCCGTGAAACGACAAGTGCCTTCAAATGGCACACCAAGAATATCACCAAAGTCATCGAGGGAATATTGAATTATTTGACCATTCAACAAGAAATGAATAAAGATTTGGTCGTTGATTTCAAGCATGGAGTAAGTACTAAAGAACTCAAGAAGAAACAAGGAATAAATTACCTCGTCTATGTAAAGCAAACAATCAAACCCAATAAGCTCGAACATAGAGTTGATATAATTATCTCCCGCTATTCTTGAATCTACAATCCTACCCTCATGGAAACAACGAGAGGAAAGGGATGGAAAAGCGTTTTGGAGTTAGGGGAAACAAAGGTTTGAGAGATGTTGGGCATATAATCTCTAGTGAATTGATGATCTTTTTGATATTGAGAAGGCATGATTAAGTACCTAAATACAAACACAAGACAATATTTCTCCAATCACTCATATGAAAAAAAAATAAAGATCAAAAATATAAGAACGTGTTATATCAATTTCTTGACAAACATAGGATTGAATCCATGTCATTCTCATGTTCACAATGTGTCTATTCCATCATTAACCAAGAACACATGATCTATGCTAGATCAACAATGGATTAGAACATTGGTTTTTCAAGACTAGGTTTTTAGGTAAGCATTAACAATGCCATTACCTACTTGTTCATGGGTTCATCTCAAATCCATCATTCAACCAAAATCATTTAGCCTAAATTCGGATTTGTTCTACAAGTGGGTTTTAGTGAAATCTTAATGAATATCAACCTAAGGAATCATAGTAAAATAACCATGTCAACCCACATTCCTATTAAGTTTTTAATTCAATTTCAATTTTAAAAATCCCCAATTATGAAAGGATGAACCCTAGAACAAAATAGATGAAATTGAAAGAAAATACTTACAATTAATTGATGTTAGATGAAGGATGAGTGAAACCCACAACTTGGAATCAATTAATTTGAGTAATTGAAGGTTTTGGAAGCTTCAAGAATGGTGGAAAAGGTAAAACCCGTCGGCTGTGTGTTTTTGGGAGAGAGATAGTTTGGTTTGAAAAAGAACAAAAAACTCAAATTGGCGCTCTAACAAAAGTTACTGCCCGCGGTACCTTATCGATAAGGAACCGCGGGTTTGAGCCGCAGAGATAAGGAACCGCCTACAGAGGCCGGTTTTTATCTATGAAAAACGCCAAATTTTGAAAACCAAGTTTTTCTATAATACTTAAAATTAAATCATGAGCCTTTTAGAATATCATTGGATCATCATAACACTAAGCAATATGCCTTAATGAAGGATTACGAGTTAAATCAAGATCGAAAAGAACCGAAACGGACAAACGACTACTCGTAGCAAAACGACTAAGTGGAGAGAAGTCAAGGGAAGTGAATCAAGACTAGGATCAATGCTCAAGGGATTAATTACAATCTTTAAATAGTTGTAGCGAAGAGCTTGTGTCATATATAGTGGTTTAAGACGTGCCTTTCCGGCGAAACGTTAAACGGCTTTGGTAATGAATAAGCACAAAGCAATTATTCAAGTATAGACTAAGATCACTTTCAATAATAGTCTTAGTCTAAACCAAAATATGAGCGAGGTATTAATTCACTTTCTCTCCCACAAGGGGCCTACTAACCGTATGGGTGCAAACCATGGAAATCATGCTTGATACTTTAAGCTTCTACTAACTCACTCTACATCACCATAGTGAGTCAAGTATCCAAGCAATGAAGGTTTGAGAGGGTAAAGGAAAAGAAGCACCAACCACAAATAGATGTCAAGGCAAGGATGCCGAGAACAAGTACATAGTCAAGTAGTGATCAAAAGAATGATCAAAGGGCGTATGGAAGAACGAAAGCGTACCTTGGCCACAAAGAGAAATCCATGAAGGAATAAGTGCTATGCCCAATCAATGAATATGATGAGTACTAAGTCATCAAGGACTAGTATCATTCCCAATCATCTTGGTATCATCATTCAAAGATGTTAAAAACCAATGAAGATGATTCTTCTACAAGTGCAAGTAACTCAATCTACAACCAATTAAGTGATTGATCTTCATGAGTACCTACACAAAGCAAGATGCACACTAGTAGAAACATTTCAAGAGTATATCTAAAATGCATAAAGGCTACTAATCTTAAGTGGGATGCAATATTATCAATTAAAAGACCTATTTTCAAAGAAAACATAGTTTTGACCAAAGAGAAACTTTAGTACAACTAGACCTTCTAATTTGAGGAGACAATGGATCGATCCATGTTTCAAAGTACAATATACATCAAAGATCTTGAGTGACCATCGCTCTGATACCAATTGTAGAAACTAGAAGGGGGGGGGGGGGGGTTGAATAGTTTCTCTTCGATTGGTGACCAAATTAAAATTACTTTAAATTTGATTTGTATCAAAACTATCTTTTACTTGAGACTAAGTTGCATAATGATTAGGTTCAATTCAAATGCACTAGCAAAGATAATATGCAAGTTTAATGATAATGAAATAAGTAAAGAGTAAGGAAAGAGACAACCTAGTGGGAAGACACCAAGATTTATAGTGTTTCGACAACGAGGCTCTATCCTCGTTTCTACTCCACTCCTCGAGTACACCTACTCGAGATTTCCACTATATCCACAAGCTCCCTTCTCGGCGGAGAAAACCTTACATCGTTGCTTACATTATTTTCCGACACTAAGCTAAATGTCGAGACCTAATCTTTAGCTAGGACCAATCTACACGACGTTGCCTACTTCATAATTTTATCACACAAGGCTAGATGTCGAGTTCTAATCAAAAGCTAGAACCAATCTTCACGACTCTTCACTTTGAAGCTAAGTGAGAACTTCACACAACACAACTACTAATCACTTTTAAGTTTAGTGAGAACTTACAAGACACAACCACATCACTTTATAGTTTAGTGAGAACTCCTAATCAAATCTATTACAACTCAAATAGACTTATCCAAGTACACACATGTAGCTTGGATTTACACAACACAAATCCAAGCAAACACATATGCAATGGATGTACACAACAAATCCAAGTATCCACAAATAACTTGGATGAACACAACTAGTCCAAGTATCCATAAATACATTGGATTGACCTAAAACAAAAAGGGTATCATGATGAATATGACTAGCTCATAGATTCATCTTTATCACAACACTAGTGAGTGAGTGATCTTCTCATTGGACAAGGTAAAGGAGGGGATCAAGAGGATAATCATATGTAAACATCCTTAACAATTTAAGTGATCATTTACTAATGATTATGCTATAGAAAATAGAAAGAGGGCTGAGAAAAACATCCAAGAGGCTTGCTGGAAAATGAGATTTGACCCACTATTTAAAGGAGACAAAGTATAACGGATCTATAACGGCTACTGTACGCGGTACCTTATCTCACCCCGCGGTACCATATCGCTAAGGTACCGCGTAGGTACTTAAGGTACCGCCACTAGACTCCGCTACGTTTTTTGTCTTTTAGTGGGGTGGGAATATATGAGGTATTTGAAACCTTCAAAGGATATTCTAACAGCATTCGGAATATGCTATTTTCAAATTTTCATTTTCCATTTTAGTAAAACATTTTCTAAAAAAGAAAGTTTATTAAAAAGTCTTTTGTCATATTAACAAAAGTGAGTTTTAAGGATAATCATTTTGATGATCACTAAGTATGATTAAGAAAGGTTATTGATATGATTATTACCTTGATGATAGTGTTAGTTAAATAATTCATTTTGTGTTTTACACTAAATGTGTTGTATGGTTTATTGTGATCAAAACTAAGAAAAATTAGTTAACACTAAGAATGTTTTTAGGCATCACTTGCATTAACAGTTGTTTTATTTTTGACGCTTGTGTTGATATTCAATTTTTACTCTATGTATTCGTAGATTGCCGTTGATTATTCTGAAACTCTTGTCATATCTTCAAAGTATCTTCATTTCTAATATAGTTAATTTCAGTTGGCAATTATATTGCTTGTTTACCTAGTTCGATCTCATTGATTTTTGATTTTATTACTTTTTGTGCTTGCAATGATCTTTAATCCTGAACCACCTTACCATTGATTGGTGAGTAATCTATTTTGAAAATATGTATGAGTGTGAAATGTTTCGTTTAACCAAATGTAAATGGTGTGGATTTATTTATTTAATTATCTATTTATTTTCCTCATAAAAAGGCAAAGTAATGGTATGTTTTCAAAATGGAAGAAAAAAAATGTTTGATGTATTTTCTTGAAACGATGGTAACAATATTTTCTCATAGCAAATGATTTGATTATTTTGAAGACTAGGTCGAAAACTTTCATAGTCGTGTTTGGTGTGTAATAGTAATGTTTGTGTCGTCACTCGATCCTCAATTATACATAGCTTAGCTAACTATGCATAATTAGGGAAGAGTCCTATTTTGTTGGTTGTCGTTGCTTGGTCCTTAAGTATGCATGATCTAGCTAATTATGCATAGTTTAGGAAGAGCAATGTAGTTTCAAATCAATTGGTCATCTTTAAAACCGGTAGTGTTTTTGATAAATGTTTGGATGAGAACGTTTTAAAAATGGTGGATCCTTATACAAGTAATCGTATTCTCTTTAATTCCTAAAGAAAATTTTGAATTTTCTTGTATTCCTTGAAATCTCTTCTTTCGTTTGGCGTTGACTTGGCAAGTCACCTTGACCGAGTAATATTGGAAAAATGTTTTTATGTGTTGTATGTAGCGTGCGAATTCCATCAAAGTCACTAGGATGTTGATAAAATACCCAAGAAGATCGTACCGACACTAAGAAGAAATTCTAACAAAATGGAAGACTGCCGAAGTAGAGAAAATCTGATTTAGAGTAACTCTGAGGGAAATGACGAAGGCTTCTCCTACATCAAATGTATCGTACTTTATTTAATATTTTTCTTGTTATTTTGATATGTCAAACGACATGCGATAAACTGTTGAAGTTTACCAACTATGCATCGGTAGTTGGAAGACAACTCCATTGCCGTCTTCGTTTATTTAAGTGAGGAATCCTCTTTGCTTGACTCAACCATCCTTGATTATCGATGGTTAAACAATGGATAGCCATTGTTGATGTTTTGTGGTAAACCCTTGCCTTTTATGTATTTATGCGGTAAGTGATCTGGTCGGGTGATCGTAAGTTGTGAGAACTTGAGACGACATTGTCCAATGAAGTCCGATCATGGAGAACATATGCCATGTAATATATTTTTTTTAAACTGTGAACAGAGATGCTTATTGAGATTTTGACCATGTTTGGGACGAAAGTAAGATGGTGTTCTTGTATTATATATATATATATATATATATATATATATATATATATATATATATATATATATATATATATATATATATATATATATATATATATATATATATATATATATATATATATATATATATATATATATATATATATATATATTTATTTATATATATATATATATTGGGTATGGATCCGTGTGTGAGCACCCTGCGATGACATATGTATGTAATTTTCTTTCTTTTTGGATATGCATCCATAGCTAGCAAGCTCGTGAACCTTGTTAAACTTGCAATTTTCTTTTGACTGGACTCATCCGAGAATCATCTCAAATATCCTTATTTTATCCTTGCTTGGTTGATTAGCAAGCATGAGTTAACTTGATTGAACTGATTGTTTTGGCATGGTTTGGCTATATTGCAAACATGTCATAATGTGATTGAATGTGTTTCATAATGGCTTTTGTGTTTGATTGGATTGTGATGTCTTCGAGAGAGTTATGTATACGTCGAATGATTACCGTATCGATGAATTCGTTTTTGACGAAATAGGTTTGTATGTACATAATATTGCGATTAAGGTGATTTTGTATGACTAGTATTAATTACTTCGTCTTGTATATTCTGAACGTTTTCGATGGGGTTATGTGTGACCCGCGCGATTTTATTTTATGAGTAATTGTTTTTATGAGATGATGGACTAAGTGAAAGGACGATTAGAAAGTTGGAAAACATGCTCCGAGCGTGTGTGATTGATTTTGATAGTTGTTGAGATCGACACTTGCAGTTGGTAGTATCTTTGTACAACGACATTTACCATGTTAGCATTAAAGCTACAACATTTGAAGAAATATGTTGATAAAAAGGTAGATCGCCAGTTGGATGAAATGAAGTAGGAAAAAGTCAGTTGAATGGACTTGAGATGATTCGAGAGACTACGGAAGAGATGGTGCAGATTAAGAATCACTTGTTGACCACGAGAAGCTGTGTGGAGGGATGTGTTGATAACCGAAGGAAGAAATTGGGAAATTGAAGTGGAGACCATGGATCGAGATGTTAAGAGATTGAAGCTAGGTATAATACTCATCGTAAAGGTGTGATGGAATCCGAGACGTGAACCGGAGTCCACATCGGAATGTGAAGACCTCTTTAGGAAGTAGTACCCTCATCTTTCTAGTAGTACGGAATACGAGCATAAGAACTGGAGAGCGTCGGGACGTCGCTCCCCTAAGGAGGGGAGGATGTAATACCCGTGAAAGTGCCATATGATGCTAAGCTATTGTCTCAAGAGTTGTTCAGTATGAGCATCTCTCTTAAGTTGTGGCTCACTTGGGTATGTGATATCCCGAGCCCAACGTTATTTATTTAATCCTATTTTACGAATATTTTTGAATTTTTTAAGAAATTTCGTTTGCTATATATTCGACGGTTTTGTAACACCCCCAAATTTATACAACTCAATACAGCGGAAGACTAGTTGGTGTTATGGGATAGCACATTACTCACATCATAGACAACGCTTAAAAATCGCGTCGTTTAATAGTAAAGCAATTCAATTCATAAATATCAAAGTTACATAGGTCCCAAATCATATTATTTCATACAAAGTTTTACAAAGCATTTGAATGGAAATTATTGTTTAAGTGCGGGCCATGAATTCTTGTCGTCTTCCCGAGAATTACCTTCAAGTACCTGAGATAAAACATGTAAAAAGAAAAAGTCAGCGATAACGCCGAGTGAATTCATAGAGTTTAATAAATTCCATCAATATAACATCGGTATAAAATTATTACCGAAAATCATTTTGTATAAATCTTTGTAATAGGCCATAAAATAGGACAAAAACATTTTATACAAATCCTTGTCAAATCATAATATAGGCTTTCGCCTTCAAAACCATTATACGAACCAATGTCGTAAAAATATCATACAATACGTTTTATAACGTCGTGTAGAGTTAAATAAAGACTTTTATATGAATATGGTTATATAAAACCAAAATTTCAACATAAATCAATAATAAGACCACGTATTGCTAGTCAGGCAATATATCGTATTCAATGCATAAAGCAGTATTTTCGTTATTGGATTATTATAAGCCGCATGACATTGTTACCTTACTAAACCAAACAACGGGTAGCTAGCCCGAAACTCAATTTGCCCATCTAAATTAGCGTGTCGTCACAATAATCACGCTTGTGTAAATCTTCTCATACATAAATTCGCTTACCAATCAATGTGGCACGACGGGGATCAACCGTCAAGGCGCGAACTGGGGTGATCGTCCGCAAATAGTACTATTATATGCATAAGCATTTACCAAATCCCGGTAGTTCACAATTCATGCAAATGGGACTTTTAGTGACATAACCTAACTTCAATAATCCATTTTATTTCATCTGTCGGGTCATTTAATCATTCATAGGGTCATACAATCATCCGGGTACAAATCAATAAACAAACAATAGGGACAAATGGTGTCCTATTTTAGTAAAACTAACATGTTATCTCCCTCGCGGGTTTATAAAATATTTCATAAAAACATTTAAAAGAGTGCGAGGCTATGAACTCACGTTGATGTGGGAAAGCGGGTTATCGGCAATTCAGATGTACGGTACGTGCTTCAATCACGGAAACCTAGACAAATAATACTCGTCTTAGACTCATGTCCAATGACTTTATAAAAATAACAATTATGTATACATACGATGATTTTATATATATGATGATCAAGTGGGTTTATATATTCTCATTCACTCATTTTTGTGTTATGTGTCGATAACTTTTATACTAGTTTACTAGTTTTACCTATTTACATATTTTAAGTCCAATAAACTTATTATAAGTTCTTTAACTTGTATTAATCCATTTCATACTTGTAGTATCAGTATTTATACTTTACAAGTTGGGCCCAAATGGGTTAAGCCCAATAAGTACTTTTTATAAGTGTTTTAGCCCATTCTGTTGTATTATTAGTCCAATATGCTAACTTAGCTCGTTAATGTCTGTATGTCCTATAGTTCGGGTTTTATCGGTTTTTACTTGTATTAGATACTTATATATCAGTATATGACTTTAAAAAACTTTACATTAGACGGGTTTGATCGTCTAAGTTTTAATTGGCGAAAAACGTTAATTTTACGGTAATAGCCGAAAAAGTCGTAAAAATCATGTTTATAGTTTTATAACTTATAAAACTTATCAAATTACCATTTTTTAAAAAATGTATCATTTATTTATCATTGTACATACTTATATAAATTTAACATATAAGTTAGTGGGTTTTAATTCACATTTTATACTATATTTATTTGAGTGCTTATATAATACTATTAAACTTTAATTTCTCAAAATCTGATTTTTACTTTCACTTTCACGATTTTTACCATATCTTGAGTTCTACAAGGAGATAGAAGCTCATTTTTGGACACCATAAACTATATGATATGTTATACAATTAACTTAGTTTTAGCTACTGCTCAATCCAACTCTAAATATCCTTAACAGTCCGTCCAAAACTAACTATTCAGATTGTTACTCTAAACTTGTTTTAGTCATATCTCACTCATTATAATGATTCCATTGCATGGCCAACTCTCACATGTGTACAAGACCTAACACTTACTGTATATTGATTCCAATTTGCCATTTTATCAGTTCATGACATGGTTATTTACTGTTTTTATACAGCCATCATTTTAAGCATGATTTTAACCTTTTTACATATAATTTTTCATCTTTTTACCCATGATTATCAACACAAAATCCCCACACAATATTTTTATCATCATATAATCATCATATACATATACAATAGGAAAGAAAATACATGATTACATAATCAAAATAACAAGAGGATGAGGAGAACAATCTTTATACCACCATGATGATGTAGGTTGTGATCAAGACATGGATTTTGATGGAGAAACTTGTGATAAATCAGCCCTTGGACATCATTCTTCAAGAACTCCTTTCTTCAAGAAATCCTTGTGGAAAATCAGCCCTTGGACATCACTAAATCACCTCCTTGGTTGTTAGAATCACCTCCAATCTTCAAGTCTTCTATAGGTTTCCATCTTATGCAAGTTAAACATAAGATTTATGGTAGAAAATTTGATGAACATGGTGGTGGTGGTGGTAGTATGGACGGCACAAATGGAGTGTGAGAGAGAAATATGTGGTTTGCATGTTGTGAAAATGAGTTAGTGGTTTGTGGAAGTGGTTTTATTTCTTGGTAGCTTTCTTATTAAGCTTCTAGTTACATGTGTTGCAACTAGTAACCTCAAGATGACACCTCAAGGGTGTGTTGGCTTAATATTGCCGTCCCTTTTGAGTGGGGTGGGGCAAGATTTATCTTGTCTCATCCCACTAATTTACGGGTACTCCTCGATTCTAGTTTCCTCGATTTGCGTGCCCTCGGGTCGTTTTACGAAAAACGTTTTTATAAATTATGAATCAACGGAACAAAACGAATGTAATAAAAATTGTCTCATCAAAAACAGAGTTCGAAAATGTAAATACGTAATCCTAAGGTTTCCGGTTTAGTCGTAAGGGACGTTAAATTAAAATCGTAAGTCCTGATCTCTTCTCGTAAATTTGTGAGTTTATGAACCAACACAAATTTAAAATCTCAAAATAATATTCACGGAAAAATTTATTTTCTGAAATGTCGGACTGTCACCAAAACGGTGTATGTAAACGTAAGCACGTAGCGTAGAATCCTCCGGTTTAGACGTAGTCGATGCTACTTCAAGACGTAAATCCAAATTTCTTCCAAAAAATAAGTGAGTTCATAATATAACACTAAAAATAATGTTTTTAAATAATACTTGAGAATAAAATATCAACCATAAATTGACGAATTGTCACAGGTTTAAGTTGAAACCAACGTTTACGGTCGTAATTTAACGTTTGACGATTTAAGAAGAAACGATAACGACTACGATACCGACGGATGCCCAAAACTTACATTTTATTATCGATTGATCGATATTTGAGTTTTTTGAGATTTTTATTTTTATTACGTGTCAAGTCGAGTCGGAACCATATGTATATTCGTTTTGTGTGCGTTTGAACCATTTAAAAGTATTTTGAGGTAGCCGGGACTAAATCCGACTCCTGTAAATTTTCAAAACCGACTACTAGTCACAATCCCTCTCCTTAAGAATGGATTTGCCACTAAGGCCAAAAGAATGACAAAATTTGCATCAAGGTCCCTCCAAATTTCACAAAAAAAGGGGTTAGATGAAAAACACTAAAACACACACACAAACACACACTCAAAAATCAAAACCTCCCCCCCCCCCTCTCTCTTTGAAACCCACGGCCAAACATAAGATCACCACCATCACCATTTTTTTTGTTTTTGCTAAAATCTAATCAAAGACCACCTCCTATTTCTTCATTGTAAGTCTTTTAATCCATTAAAACCAAACATGCAATGACTTGATTTTTCCAAAAATTTAATCTTATGAACAAATGGGTTTTGATTAATTTTTCTTGAATAAATGTTTGATTAAGGTGTTTATAAACATGGGGAAAATATTAAATTAGCTAGAATCAAAGTTTTTATTTGGTGTTTTTGTTCATGAAACCCACGGCCCAAATGGGTGTGTTTGGTTTCATTGATTTTGATCTTATTTTGTTATGGGTTTATGTTGGTAATCATGTTATGGATGTTTTTGATTGGTTCAATCATATTGCATGTGTGATTTATCAAATGGGTTTTTGTGAGAAATGTTCATACAAGTGATCAAGGGTAGTTAGGTTGTGTTAGGTTGATTGAATGATGTTGGTATAGGTTTAGGAAGTGATGAGAAGTGTTGGAATGATGATTGTTAAGGTTTTGAAAGGGGTGTTTTTAGGACAGCAGGTCTAGAGGGTGTTTTCGTGGTTTTATACTTTTGTACAGGTACTAAGATTAGGATGTAGTTGTAGGGTTCGTCTCAAGCTTTCTTTCGGTATAAAGAAGAGCTTCTAAGTCCAAACGAGTAAAAAGTTATGCTATTTTGAAAGTTCGTGTACCGGGAGATGAGAATCAACATAATCCGAAATTATGTTTGGTTTTGGGTCAAATCCCGGGGACCATAGATAGAGTTTTATAGATGATTGAAAGTTGTTCATTGGTTTCAAACCTGCATTTTAGAGTCTATTTTTATACTTAATGGTCAAATTAGCTAATGGTGTCTTTTAAATGCGTCAAACAAGTCTTACGTTGTACAAGTGCAAAATCAGTCCGAAAAGGGTACGTCTAGTGATGTAATGAGTAATGGGTCATAAAAGTGGAAAATTTTTATGGGATTTAAAATGGGTTTTCTACAGGTCACAAGGGATTTTTACAAATTTTCTTGTAATTTATAGAAATGCTTAAGTCATAGAAAACAGCCCATACTTTTGGTAAGTACCGGCAAAGTTATAAAATTTGAAATATTTCTAATTACATAGATAGGTAGTACGAGTCTAGTAATAATCACTTGTATGGAATTTTGGCGTGAGTTTATACAAACTTTGAGTGACTTTAAATATATACATACAGTACTTGAAAGTACTTGAAGTAGTTTATTCATTAAGTGTTTATTCGTTAGGTGTTGTATTTGATTTCCCGGGGGCATCCACATCGTCGGTGATATTTTCGTTACGTCTTCGCAAGAACCACTACTACGCAAGGTGAGTCTATAGCCTCGCTCTTTACTTATTTCAAATGTTTTTACCCGCGAGGGGGATACATGCTATTTAAATGAAAATGAACATAAGTCATGAATGATTGTTAGACCCGAATGTTGCCTTGAATTGTGTTGAGTACCTAGTTGCAAAAGTTCCTGAATTCGTGAACTATTAACTATTGTCTTGCCCTTGTGTGGGTTGGAGATAGCAGCTTATACAATTGATAGTACTATGGGGTTGACGACCCTATCCAAGACGAGAGCTAGTACGTTGAGTACCCTCTGCGGACGGATAACTTGTTATAAGAAATAAGGTATAATTGCAACTAATGCCTTTAGAAGGGGGACTGGTTTCATCTTAATCATGCCGGTAAATGTACGCGGGTGATTGAGTTAACGGATTAGTGTCACGAGCATAAACACAATTATTAGCTATTGCTAAAGATAATATCCTTGAATAATAGATTGTGAGTTCGACAATGCTATTGAATGGTCATGATTGGTTTTAATACTTATGTTCAACTTATGATTTGATAAACCTATAGATTCGCTCAACCTTTGTGTTGACGGTTTTAAGCATGTGTTTCAGGTAATCGATGATGTGTAGCAAGGAGCATGCAAAGGATGGGAGTTGTGTGGCTTGGCGGTCTACTTGTTTTTCCACCCTTATTTAACTTAAAACTCTTTTATTTTTCTATCATCTGAACAAAATGTATCCTTTGGGTTGAGATTCAGTGGGGACCTAACGCAAACTCTATTTAGTATTATTTTGGGATTTGGAAAACTGTAGACTTGTATGATTTTAATAATGTTGAATTTATGTTTAAACTTTTACGTCTCTTTGAGTCGTTTAATATAGCTTATGTGTGATGATAACTATGTAGCACCCAAATGTTGTAGTTCCGTTGCGCATAGCATTTGTTGGGGGTGTTATAGTATATATGATCACTACCTACTAAGTAACTTGAGAGGGAGAGATAGAAGAAATCTCAAATTAGAAACAAGTATTTTGCTAAGTTTGTCCAAAAAGGTAATTGACAAAATCAAACTTCAATCCAATAAAGATGATAAGCTTGTCAATAGGTTAAAGTTTAGAACTGATTGAATCACCCATAAGCAATTGTAAAAATTAACCATGATCAACTCAAAATAGAACTAAAGGGATAACACACAAAGGTTACATAATAGAAAAGACACAACAAAGTAGATAGTCATACACACAATATGAGTATCTAAAGCAAGAGATATGGAAAATAAACCACTAAGCATAAGCTATTCTAATAGTGATAATTTTCCAAGATTGCTAAAAAAATTAAAAGACTCTAAGAAGACGACGATGCATCATTCGAAGTTTTGTCCACCGGAACGAAAACTTGGATTGGAGGTCGAGTGAGGAGGAATTCAAGAAAATTTAACTTCTCATACACATGAGCAAGTTCAATTTGTTGAAATCGACAACAAGCACACGAGGATCCATGATGCAACACAAAATCGTTTGATGGGGGTATGGCATCAAACCTAGGGTTTGGTGGTGGAGGGGTAATGGGTTTGAGAATGTTTCCACAATGCCTTGTGAGGTTTGGGAAGGTTGAAAGGTTATTGAGTTGAGGGGTATTGAAGATTGTGGTGGTGGGGGAACATTTTCTTTAGCTCCGGTGATGGGGTTAATGGTATAAGTCTCATTCCAATACTTGATTGGATAGAAGGTAGGGTTTTTGGGTGGTTTGGAGGAAGATGGTTCATTCTTCTTAACCCAAATAGGTCGAACCGAGATTTTCAGTTTCTTTGAAAGATTGGATGAGGAAGCTTTGGGTGAGTGGGGTTGTGACAAAGAAATGTCAAGGTTAGGAATGTAGGAGTTAGGCATTGTGAGAGTGTGAGAATGAAATCTCAAGGTTGGGAAGGTGTGAGAATGAAATCTCAAGGTTGGGGTATAAGTAAAATGTAATCAAGGTAAGAATTTGAATACAAAATGTGAAGTGTCAAGGAATGTTTAGTCAATTTGAGTAAACAAGGAATCTTGACTGGGTATAGGGTTTTAAAAGTTTTAACCAAAAAATCGTCAGAAACCATTTACTGTCTGCGGTACCTTAAAGGGACCGGCGGTTCCTTACCACTTAAGGAACCACGGGACTTTAAGGATCCGCGTCCAGTGAACTTGAAACCATGTTCTTCACGGGTTTTGCGAAAAACTAAGACTTTTTCAAAAAGTTGCAAATCTTGGAATTTTACCTCTTATAGCACCAAATTATGCTAGGGTTGCATAAAGCAACACATTTACAAAGAATGTCTTGACAAAGGGTGACAAAATAATTTAGATATCATTTTGAACCAATTTTAGTCAAGTTTTTAGAGGTTGTGATAGATTTAGGTTCAATTTTAATTTCAAATTAAAGTTGATTAATGTGCACATAAGAGTAGAAACACATAAAGCTAAATCCATAGAACAACTTCATGAAACACTCATGAAGGAAGAAAGTACAATAAAAAGAAAACTAACTAATACATAGCTAGCTTAACATTAAATCTAGATGAGTAGTCTTCTTTGGCTTGGTTTTGTTGAAAACATTTATTAAGAAAACTCATCATTCATCTCCTAGGAGGAGGCATGGAGAACAAGGCAAGGAAGAACTCTTGCAACCTCCTATGTTGTCTAAACATATCCATCCTAAGGTTATGGATGATGTAGTGGTTGTAAAGACAACATGGACAACTAGGACCATGTGTTTGTTGAAACCCATAGTATGGATCACCCAAAAGGAGGGAAAGTGGAACACCCAAAATTGGAATGTTTGAGTTGGGTGGAGGTGGAGGAGGCATGTTCTCCAAGGATGATGTGGGTGAGAGTGGAGGCATGTTCCCTAAAGGGGAAATGGGTGAGTGTGGAGGTATGTTCTCCAAGGTTGGTGAAATGGGTGAGTTAGGAGGGGTAAATGGTGAAGTCACCAAAGTGTCATCAAAGTCATTCACAAAAGGAATGCTTTAGATTGGTTGGGGTTGTGTGGTCACATCCATGGGTACACGTGGAGTGAAGGGTGAAGAGAGCTCATTCATTCTTGAGTTGAATGAAGAGGAGGTAGAACCAATGGAGTGGTTAGTACCATGGGTGGATGTTGTCTTGCATGGTGCAAGGGATGGTGAAGGTGATGAAGAAATGAGGATAGGAACCATCTCATTTTTAGGTGTGTAGAAGGATGAGGAGTTAGGCTTGGGTACCTTAATCCTAATCTTAAGTGTTTTCCTTGGGGTGTTTGAGGTTTTTGTAGAAACCATGGTTGACAAGGATGGTTTAAGGGTTAGTGAAGGATGTTTTGATGTGTGAAGAACATGACTAACAAGGTGGGTTTAAATGGGTGAGGGGATGATCCAATCTAGTAATGGGTTAAAATCATTTTAGGTGAATAATGAATTTAGGTAAGCTAGTTTAGGAAATATGCAGGTTTTTGCAAAAAATCATGCAAAGTTTACACAGATTTAAGAAAATAGTGTAAAGCAAAAGATGCTGTCGGGCACAGTGGCCGGCGGTTCTTTATCTAGGACCAGCAGTTCCTTATCGATAAGGAGCCGCGGGTTGATATGGAACCGCGACCAGAGGTCTTTCAAAAATTTCCCATCCCAAATTTTGGTTAACCCAGATTTTTACCAAAGGATTCACAAGCCAAAGTTAACTACAGATCATAATCTAATAAGCTAACTATCATAAGTCATGCACAAAGCTATGTAAATCACAAACATCAAGGCATAAACAACATTTAGGATCAAAGAAAAATAACAATCCAAACATGTAGCATAAGTTAATACACATCCAAGATAATAAAATAAATTGTTCAAAACATGTATTCTTTGAAAAACTTCAAAGCTTTCACCTTCTCTTTATGCCCAATCCCTTGATCATATTCCCCAAGAACTTGAAACCCTTTCTTGATTCAACCCGGTGTTTGTGCAATTCCCCTCGAGTTCTAAGATTTTCACGGTAAAGATGCTCCATATTGAGATCTTCCAGTACTTCACTAGAATGATGAGGCGGAGGAGCTAAGTCATCAAATTCATCCTCGAATGGGCTTGAGGATGGATGGGAATTACTCGAAGAGTTGAAATGAGAGCTAGTACCGACACCATCACCATCACTTGTTGGCATTCGGGTGTCCTCGTCATCCATCTCTTGATGATCAGATTTTCGGGAACCTCGATCACTTCTTGTCTTTCTTGCATATGCCTCTTGAATAGGCAACATAACCCGATGAACCGGGTAGAAGCGAGAAAGATCGAGGTGGGGAAAATCATGAGCAACCCTTTTGAAAAGGCGAGTAAGAAGCATAGTGTGACAATCTAACATTTTCAGGTAGTGAAATACTTTCTCGTATAATATTTTGAAACTTATTTTTGTGTTGGTTGACGAACTCACAATTTACGGATTTAAATTTGGGCTTACGTGCATAATTTAGCGCTTTTTACTATTAAACTGGAAACCTTAGGATTACGTATTTACGTTTTTGAACTGCGTTTTTGATGAGACAATTTTTATTGGATTCGTTTTGTGACTTTGATTCATAATTTATATAAACGTTTTTCGTGAAACGACCCGAGGGCACACAAATCGAGAAAACTAGAATCGAGGAATACCCGTAAATTAGTGAGGTGGGACAAAATACATTATCCCACCCCACTAGCACCGTGGGACGGCACAACAATACACCACATCAATATGTGGCATCTTGTTAACTTGTTATTTAACAAGTGTAAGCTAAGCTTACACTTTAAGCTTTCCATTCACTCAAAACCACTAGCTACTACACACACCACAATTTCATACATGCAAACTACCTCAAACTCTCTCAAAACCCCCACCTTTGCCGTCCACTTCAAAGCACCAAAGACCCCTTTTTATATTTTCTAGCCATGAAATACATGTTATCTATCTCTATCATGGAGTTATCTTGAAGCCTTGATCATTTGGTGGCCATTTTAACAACAAAGGAGGTGATTTGCTTGTGTCCTAGGGCTGATTTCTCAACTATTGTTCTTGGTGTTTGATGATCTTGGAGTTACTTTTGGTGTTCATCAAGTTCTTGTCTTCCAAAAACAAGAAATACACTTGGTTGGTAAAGAAGATCATCCTCTCCATTTTCTCTTGTTATTTTTGTAAAGAACAAATGTATTTTCTTTCTTATTGTATATGTATATGATGAATATATAATGATAAAAATGTTGTGTGGGGATCAAGTGTTGATAAATATGCTTAAAAAGGTTAATAACTATAAGAAACAAGGCTAAAATCATGATTATTTAGTTGGCTGTATAAAAAAAGTATATAACTAAAACTTTAACTGATAAACTTGCATGGTAGAATCCATTTACAGTAAGTACAAGATGTTATACACATGTGAGAGTTGGCCATGCAATGGAATCATTATAATGAGTGAGATATGTTCAAAACAAAATAAGTGTGCTAATATGAATAAGCTGTTTTGTAGGGACTGTTAAGCATAGATAAACTTAAAATGAGCAGTATCTATAACTAAGTTAAATGTAGCACATAATATGAAGATCATTCCACCCAAAAATTAGCTTCTAATTCATTGTAGAACTCTAGATATGATAAAACTGGTGAATATGAAAATAAAAATCAGATTTTGAGAATTAATGTTTATTATTATTCAAATTTTATTGTATAAAATGTAAAATAAAAACCCACTAACTTATTAATTTTATTTATACAAATATGTAAAAGGTTAAATAAATGGATAAATTATAAAAATGGTAGTGGAATAATACTTATAAGTAATAAAAACTATATACTTGATTTTTACGACTTTTTGGGCTATTACCATAAAATTAACGTTTTTCGCCAATTAAAACTTAGACGATCAAACCCGTCTAATGTAAAGTTTTTAAAAGTCATATACTGATATATAAGTATCTAATACAAGTAAAAACCGATAAAACCCGAACTATAGGACATACGGACATTAACGAGTTAAGTAAACATATTGGACTAATAATTGGACTAAATAAGTTAAACACTTATAAAAAGTACTTATTGGGCTTAACCCATTTGGGCCCAACATGGAAAGTATAGATACTGATAATATAAGTATAAAATGGATCAAAACAAGTTAAAGAACTTATAATAAGCTTATGGAACTTAAAACGTGTAAATAGGTAAAACTAGTAAACTAGTAAAAAGTTGCCAAAACGTAAACACTAAAATGAGTAAACAAGGATATATAAACCCACTTGATCATCATCATATGTACAAAATCATCATATGTATATTGTTATTTTGATAAAATTCGTTGGACAAGAGTCTAAGACCGATTATTATTTATATAGGTTTCCGTGACCGAAGCACGCCCGTAGCTGATAATCCGCCTTTCATTTTCAACGTGAGTTCATAGCCTCGCACTCTTTTAAATGTTTTATAAAATGATTTGTAAACCCGCGAGGGAGATAACATGCTAGATTTTGATAAAAATAGAACACAAGTAGTCCCGATGGTATGCTTAATGATATGGACCCGAATGATGCTATGACCCTATAAACGAGACTAAAAGGATTATTAGTAGTTAGGTTATGTCACTTAAAGTCCCATTAGCATGAATTGTGAACTACCGGAATTTGGTAGACGCTTATGCATTTGATAGTACTATTTGGGGACGATCACCCCAGTTCGCGCCTTGACGGTTGATCCCCGTCGTACCACATTGATTGGTAAGGGAATTTATGTATGAGAAGATTCCATAGCGTGATTTTTGTGACGACACGCTAACTTAGATGGGCAAATTGTTTGTCGGGTTCGCGGCCCGCTGTTTTCATAGTAAGGTAACAATGTCATGCGGCTAATAATAATCCTATATAATCTAAATATCCGATATGATACGACGCTAATAACGATAATAATATTACCTATAATGGTAATATTGAGGCTACGGTCTCATGGACGGTTTAAGATTTATGCTTGATTTATATATTGCCTGACTAGCAATACTTGGACTTACTTCCGATATTATACTTGTGTTCTGATTTTAACGATTGTTTTATACAACGGTTTTTATTAAAATCTATGAATTCACTCGGCATTCGCTGATATGATTTTTGCATGTTTTTATCTCAGGTGCTTGAAGGTAATCCGGATGGAGATCGACTCTGATGGCCACATAATATTAAAAATGTTTATTCGATCTATGTTTTGTAAACTTAATGACCTGTATAATTTGGGACCTGTTGTACACTTTAAAACTTTTATCGAATGAATGTATGTTAAACCTTGTACAACCATTTTTATGTGTTGTCTATGATTGGAGTTATTGTGCTATCCCGTAACACTCTAAAAGACCCTTCCGCTGTACCGATACAAAAAATGAGAGTGTTACAGTTTGGTACCAGAGCTCTCGTTATAGAGAACAAAAGATTTTAAAGTTCCAAGGTTTTGAACAAAATTTTTCAAAATCTTTTAACTATGAACATTTGAGAAAATATTTGAAAAATCTTTTGACTATAACGGTGCCAGAGATCTCCGAAGTTACCAACAAGCCCTATTGAGAAGATATATATTTTGATATATATAATTTAATTTATATATATGTATATATCGTGATTTCATTATGTAATTGTTTAACTAGTATGTTATCCTAATACGAGATATATATATAAATGCAGATTGTCATGGCTGACCCTAATATTCCTGTAGAATACCATGCTATTCCCGAACCTAATGTAGATGATGATCCTTATTTAGACTTAGTAGATTATGATATGGATGATGAGGAGGAACCATTTGAGGATCCCGAGCCCGAGTTAGGACTAGGAGATCAGATTGCCCCTCAGGTTGACTTGGTAGAGAATGAGATTGAGAATGTTGATATTGAGAATGATGATGAGATTGGGTTAGATAATTTAGATGATGAGATTGACGACGAGGATGTCGAGGAGGATGTAGGTATAGACGTTGAGGTCGATGATGATGAGGAAGCTGAGCTTATTTATCCTTATGATGTTCCAGCGGGCGAGCTTTTGCCCCCACCAGTTTATTTGTCTGATTCTGAGGTTGAGTTACCTAGGGATGAAATGTCTGAATCGTCTGAATCTGATTCTGAATCAGAGGAGGATGAGGATGATAGTGCACCTGATGGTACTAATGGTATTGCTACTCTTAGATGTGAGATAGGAGAGTCGTCTAGTGCTCGAGAGGCTACTCATATTGATGGGCTTGCACCATGGGCCTTGAGCCGTGATCTAGATGCTTCCCGTGTTAAGAGTAGTATGACAGAGATTGGATTAGGTGTTGTTCAGACTCAAGTTGCTTATTTGGAGTCAAAGACTAAGGTTGGTGAGAAAGAGAGGGAATTGCTTAGTTTGGATTTGACTGATGTAGAACGTGGTTTGAATGAGCTTTTAGGAGGTTATCGGTGTTGGAAAGTGGTGAGTTTGCTGCTATGAAGAGAAAGGTGAATTCTATGGAGATTCAGTTGAATGTAGCTCGTGCGATGCATGAGAAAGCTGAGAAGGAGCTGAATATATCCGTGGGTTGGAATAGTAGATTTTATGCTGACATGGTTGTAAGAGGAGTGATTCGTAAGCGCCCAGCTGAAGATGAGTCTAGTGATCGTCCGACGAAGATTCAGAAGACGATGGATGATAGACCATCTGGCGATTCTCAGTAGACCAGTCTGTATTTAGTAGTGACCTTTGTATCTTTTGTACTTTTGTAGCTTTGACTGAACCGACTTGTTAGTAGTAGAATTGGCACGAATTTTGAGTGTATATAGTGCTAGAACTTTGATATGGGATGTAACTAAGACAATGCTTTTGTTTCAAATCGAATGAAATATGTATCATGTCTTGAATTCCATATTGTTCCTTATTTGTATCTTGATTATGAATTCAATCCATATTATATGAATCCTTGTTGGGTGAATGCTTAATACTTTGAAATTATGAAATTATAGACCTATGCCGCCCAAGAAGGCTGTGACTGAAGATGATGTGCGTAGGATTATTACGGAGCAAGTTACCGCATCTATGACTGAATTTTATGGCAATTGCTAGAAATGGAGCTGGCGGTAGTGGAGCTGGCGGTAGTGGAGCTAGCGGTAGTGGAGCTGGCGGTAGTGGAGCTGGCGGTAGTGGAATTGGCGGTACTAATGTGAATATGAATTCTAATAATGTAAATGCTAATGCTTGAGGAAATGTAGGAGGACTTGGAGCTAATGCACCTGAAGTTGGTGGCTGTACTTATGTGACGTTCATGAAGTGTGAACCTCTACCTTTTAATGGAACTGAAGGTGCTGTAGGATTAAGCCAGTGGATTGAGAAGATTGAGTAGGTGTTTCGAATTAGTAAGTGTAAGGAGGAAGATAAAGTAACTTTTGCTATGGCTACTCTTAATGGTCGTGCGTTGACTTGGTGGAACGGAAGAATTGCTTTCATGGGTCTTGATGCTGCTAATGCTACTCCTTGGGCTGAAATTAAGAAGTGGATGACTTTGGAGTTTTGTCCTCGTAGTGTGATCATTAGGTTGGAACAAGAGTTGATTCATTTGAGAATGAAAGGTGTGGACATTGATAGTTACACAAACCGATTCCATGAGTTGGCCTTGCTATGTCCTCGATTAGTTGAACCCGAAGAGATTCGAATTGAACAATATATTAAAGGGTTGACCAGGAATATCCGGGGGGACGTGACATCATCGAAACCACTGACCATTGATGATGTTGTTCGAATGGCTTACCAACTCATTGGACAGATAATTCAGGATAGGGAAGATGAAGCCCGTGTTGGTGAGAAAAGAAAGGGGGACGGTGATCGTGTAGAGAGAGGTGATAATAGGAAGAATTTCAATCGCCGTCAGAACCAGAGAAAGGGGAATGCAAATGCTCTTACCAACAACACACCGCGCAACGATGATAGATGTCCTAAGTGTGGCAACAAGAGGCATGCTGGCGACTGCTGGAAGTGCCGAAATTGCGGAAAGCTTGGACACAAGGTTGAAAGGTGTAAGAAGGGAACCATTTGCTTCAACTGTAATGAAGAAGGTCATAGGAAATTGGAATGCCCCAAGTTGAAAGCGATTGTACCTGGAAGAAACCCACAGGGTGGTATCTATCAACTTGGAACAATTGAGGTGAAGAAAGAGGATCCAAATGTCGTTACCGCTACGTTTTTACTCAGCAATCATTATGCTGTTGCTTTATTTGATTCGGGTGCTGATAGGAGCTTTGTATCCACTAAATTTAGTGCCCTTATTGACATTTAACCTGTTGAGATAAATACCAGTTACGAGGTGGAATTAGCTGATGGTAAATTAGTAAAAACTAATAAGCTATTAGAAGGATGCTCTCTAAATCTCTTAAACCATTCCTTTCCGATTGATTTGATGTTGATAGAATTAGGTAGTTTTGATATTATTATTGGTATGGATTGGTTGTCGTTGAATAATGCTACTATTTTATGTGGAGAGAAGAAAGTTAAGATTCCTCTTAGGAATAGGACGTTAGTAATTGATGGTAGTCGAGGTGAATCCCGTTTAAAAATGGTTTCATGTATTAAAGTCCAAAAGTACATCAGGAACGGTTGTGGGTTATTCTTAGCTCAAGTGACCGGGAATGAGTCTAGGGAGAAACGATTGGAAGATGTACCTATTATTTGTGAATTTCCTGAGGTATTTCCTAAAGATTTACCCGGACTTCCACCAATAAGGAAAGTAGAGTTTCGAATCGATTTAATTCCTGGTGTTGCACCGGTGGTACGTGCGCCTTACCGATTAGCCCCTTCTGAATTAAAGGAGTTATCTGAGCAACTTAAGGAGTTGTCTGATAAAGGTTTTATTCGACCGAGCTCGTCGCCTTGGGGAGCTCCAGTCTTGTTCGTTAAGAAGAAGGATGGATCTTTCCGTATGTGCATTGACTATAGGGAAATGAATAAGTTGACAATTAAAAATCGATATCCTTTACCTAGGATTGATGATTTGTTTGATCAACTACAAGGATCTAGTGTGTATTCTAAGATAGATTTGCGGTCAGGATATCACCAACTTCGCGTTCGTGAAGAAGATATTCCTATAACTGCATTTAGAACTCGTTATGGACACTATGAATTTCAAGTAATGCCATTTGGGTTAACTAACGCACCTGTGGTTTTCATGGATTTAATGAATCGAGTGTGCAAGCCCTACTTGGATAAATTTGTGATTGTGTTTATTGACGATATTCTAATCTATTCTAAGAAGGAAGATGAACATAGAGAACATTTAAGGATTGTTTTGAATTTGTTGAAGGATGAAAAGTTGTATGCTAAGTTTTCAAAATGTGAATTCTGGTTAGATTCTGTGCAATTTCTTGGTCACGTAATTAACAAAGATGGAATTCATGTTGATCCTGCAAAGGTTGAAGCTATTGAGAATTGGTCTGCACCGACAACGCCAACGGATGTGCGACAGTTCTTAGGATTGGCTGGCTATTATAGGCGATTCATTAAAGCAAAAATTATGTAGTGCGCCAATCTTATCATTACTCGATGGGAGTGAAGATTTTGTAGTGTACTGTGATGCATCTCTTAGAGGCTATGGAGCTGTTCTGATGCAGAGAGAGAAAGTGATAGCTTATGCTTCTAGGCAATTAAGGAAGAATGAGGAGAATTATACTACTCATGATCTTGAGTTAGGAGCTGTAGTCTTTGCTCTTAGGTTGTGGAGACATTATCTGTATGGCAGCAAGTGTGCGGTATTCACCTATCACAAAAGCCTACAGTATATTCTTGACCAGAAGGAATTGAACATGAGGAAACGAAGATGGATAGAGTTGTTAAGTGATTATGATTGTGATATAAAATATCACCCAGGAAAAGCCAATGTTGTTGCCGATGCGTTAAGTAGGAAAGATAGAGAGCCTATCAGGGTACGTTCTCTAGTCTTGACCATGCACAATAATTTGCCTGAGCAAATTAGAAATGCGCAAATAGAAGCTTGTAAGAAAGAAAATTTTGTTAATGAAGGGTTCCGAGGAGAAGGAGATCCTTTAGAGGTTAGAGCTGATGGAGTGAAATGCTTAAGAGGTCGTATGTGGATACCTAAGTTTGGAGGCTTAAGAGACTTGATTATGTTAGAATCCCATAAATCTAAGTATTCCATTCATCCGGGATCTGATAAGATGTACCATGATTTGAAGAAGTTGTACTGGTGGCCGAATATGAAAGCTGACATAGCTATGTATGTTCTTCAATGCTTGAATTGTGCTAGACTCAAAGCTGAACATCAAAAGCCATCAGGACTACTTCAACAGCCTAAGATTCCTGAATGGAAGTGGGAGCGAATTACGATGGACTTTATCACCAAGCTTCCTAGAACATCATCTGGAAACAACTCGATTTGGGTTATTGTCGACAGACTGACCAAATCAGCACACTTCATTCCGGTTAAAGAGCAGTTCTCACTGGAGAAGCTGACTCGTATATACCTTGAGAATGTTGTACGCAAGCATGAAGTGCCTGTATCGATCATTTTAGATCGAGATCCTAGATTCGCATTTTGGAAATCTCTCCAAAGATCTTTGGGAACGAATCTCGACATGAGCACTTCTTATCACCCCCAGACTGACGGGCAGAGTGAAAGGACGATACAAACACTAGAAGATATGTTAAGAGCTTGTGTGTTAGATTTTGGTAAGAATTGGGATAAACATTTGCCGTTAGCAGAGTTTTCGTATAACAATAGTTACCATTCTAGTATTAAGGCTGCACCGTTTGAAGCTTTGTATGATAGGAAGTGTAGATCTCCTGTATGTTGGAGTGAAGTTGGGGATACCCAGCTCACGGGACCGGAATTGATCCGGGAGACTACGGAGATGATAGTTCAGATTAAGAATAGGTTGTTGACTGCCCGTAGTAGACAGAAAAGTTACGTGGATGTGCGGCGGAAGCCAATGGAGTTTAAAGTGGGTGACCAAGTAATGTTGAAGGTATCGCCATGGAAAGGCGTTATAAGATTTGGAAAGCGAGGAAAATTGAATCCCCGTTATATTGGACCCGTTAAGATTTTATCTAGAGTAGGTCCGGTGGATTACAAACTAGAGTTACCCCCAGAACTTCATGGTGTTCACAACACATTCCATGTATCTAATCTAAAGAAATGTCTAGCAGTGAGTGATGAGAAAATTCCGTTAGGTAAGGTTCGAATAGATGGGAAGTTGCATTTTATCGAAGAACCCGTAGAGGTTATGGATCGTGAGGTAAAGCAACTAAAACAAAGTCGGATACTTATTGTCAAGATCCGATGGAATTCAAAGCATGGACCGGAATATACTTGGGAACGAGAGGATGAAATGTGGAAGAAATATCCGCACCTCTTCGATTTCAATAAGAAACGGACATCCAAATGAAATGGATCACGAGGACGTTGATCCCTTTTAGGAGGAAAAGTTGTGACAATCTAACATTTTCAGGTAGTGAAATATTTTCTCGTATAATATTTTGAAACTTATTTTTGTGTTGGTTGACGAACTCACAATTTACGGAATTAAATTTGGGCTTACGTGCATAATTTAGCGCCTTTTACGATTAAACCGGAAACCTTAGGATTACGTATTTACGTTTTTTAACTCAGTTTTTGATGAGACAATTTTTATTGGATTCGTTTTGTGACGTTGATTCATAATTTATAAAAACGTTTTTCTTGAAACGACCCGAGGGCACGCAAATCGAGAAAACTAGAATCGAGGAATACCCGTAAATTAGTGAGGTGGGACAAAATACATTATCCCACCCCACTAGCACCATGGGACGGCACAACAAGACACCACATCAATATGTGGCATCTTGTTAACTTGTAATTTAACAAGTGTAAGCTAAGCTTACACTTTAAGCTTTCCATTCACTCAAAACCACTAGCTACTACACACACCACCATTTCATACATGCAAACTACCTCAAACTCTCTCAAAACCCCCACCTTTGTCGTCCACTTCAAAGCACCAAACACCCCTTTTGATCTTTTCTAGCCATGAAATACATGT
This sequence comes from Glebionis coronaria, assembly GCA_025667525.1. Classification (NCBI taxonomy): domain Eukaryota; kingdom Viridiplantae; phylum Streptophyta; class Magnoliopsida; order Asterales; family Asteraceae; genus Glebionis; species Glebionis coronaria. The sequence goes on along the minus strand of CM046879.1, from coordinate 2,969,986 downwards.
TATATATCTCTATCATGGAGTTATCTTGAAGCCTTGATCATTTGGTGGCCATTTTAACAACAAAGGAGGTGATTTGTTTGTGCCCTAGCGCTGATTTCTCAACTATTGTTCTTTGTGTTTGATGATCTTGGAGTTACTTTTGGTGTTCATCAACTTCTTGTCTTCCAAAAACAAGAAATACACTTGGTTGGTAAAGAAGATCATACTCTCCATTTTCTCTTGTTATTTTTGTAAAGAACAAATGTATTTTCTTTCTTATTATATATGTATATGATGAATATATGATGATAAAAATGTTGTGTGGGGATCAAGTGTTGATAAATATGCTTAAAAAGGTTAATAACTATAAGAAACAAGGCTAAAATCATGATTATTTAGTTGGCTGTATAAAACAGTATATAACTAAAACTTGAACTGATAAACATGCATGGTAGAATCCATTTACAGTAAGTACAAGATGTTATACACATGTGAGAGTTGGCCATGCAATGGAATCATTATAATGAGTGAGATATGATCAAAACAAAATAAGTGTGCTAATCTGAATAAGCTGTTTTGTAGGGACTGTTAAGCATAGATAAACTTAAAATGAGAAGTAGCTATAGCTAAGTTAAATGTATCACATAATATGAAGATCATGCCACCCAAAAATGAGCTTCTAATTCATTGTAGAACTCTAGATATGATAAAAATGGTGAAGATGAAAATAAAAATCAGATTTTGAGAATTAATGTTTATTATTATTATATAAGCACTCAAATTTTATTGTATAAAATGTAAAATAAAAACCCACTAACTTATGAATTTTATTTATACAAATATGTAAAAGGTTAAATAAATGGATAAATTATAAAAATCGTAGTGGAATAATACTTATAATTAATAAAAACTATAAACTTGATTTTTACGACTTTTTCGGCTAATACCGTAAAATTAACGTTTTTCGTCAATTAAAACTTAGACGATCAAACCCGTCTAATGTAAAGTTTTTAAAAGTCATATACTGATATATAAGTATCTAATACAAGTAAAAACCGATAAAACCCGAACTATAGGACATACAGACATTAACGAGCTAAGTAAACATATTGGACTAATAATTGGACTAAATAAGTTAAACACTTATAAAAAGTACTTGTTGTGCTTAACCCATTTGGGCCCAACATGGAAAGTATAGATACTGATAATATAAGTATAAAATGGATCAAAACAAGTTAAAGAACTTATAATAAGCTTATGGGACTTAAAACGTGTAAATAGGTAAAACTAGTAAACTAGTAAAAAGTTACCAAAACGTAAACACTAAAATGAGTAAACAAGGATATATAAACCCACTTGATCATCATCGTATGTACAAAATCATCATATGTATATTGTTATTTTGATAAAAGTCGTTGGACAAGAGTCTAAGACCGATTATTATTTATATAGGTTTCCGTGACCGAAGCACGCCCGTAGCCGATAATCCGCCTTTCATTATCAACGTGAGTTCATAGCCTCGCACTCTTTTAAATGTTTTATAAAATGATTTGTAAACCCGCGAGGGAGATAACATGCTAGATTTTGAGAAAAATAGAACACAAGTAGTCCCGATGGTATGCTTAATGATATGGACCCGAATGATGCTATGACCCTATAAACGAGACTAAAAGGATTATTAGTAGTTAGGTTATGTCACTTAAAGTCCCATTAGCATGAATTGTGAACTACCGGGATTTGGTAGACGCTTATGCATTTTATAGTACTATTTGGGGACGATCACCCCAGTTCGCGCCTTGACGGTTGATCCCCGTCGTACCACATTGATTGGTAAGCGAATTTATGTATGAGAAGATTCCATAGCGTGATTTTTGTGACGACACGCTAACTTAGATGGGCAAATTGTTTGTCGGGTTCGCGGCCTGTTGTTTTCATAGTAAGGTAACAATGTCATGCGGCTAATAATAATCCTATATAATCTAAATATCCGATATGATACGACGCTAATAACGATAATAATATTACCTATAATGGTAATATTGAGGCTACGGTCTCATGGACGGTTTAAGATGTATGCTTGATTTATATATTGCCTGACTAGCAATACGTGGACTTACTTCCGATATTATACTTGTGTTCTGATTTTAACGATTGTTTCATACAACGGTTTTTATTAAACTCTATGAATTCACTCGGCATTCGCTGATATGATTTTTGCATGTTTTTATCTCAGGTGCTTGAAGGTAATCCGGATGGAGATCGACTCTGATGGCCCACATAATATTAAAAATGTTCATTCGATCTATTTTTTGTAAACTTAATGACCTGTATAATTTGGGACCTGTTGTACACTTTAAAACTTTTATCGAATGAATGTATGTTAAACCTTGTACAACCATTTTTATGTGTTGTCTATGACTGGAGTTATTGTGCTATACCGTAACACTCTAAAAGACCCTTCTGTTGTACCGATACGAAAAATGAGAGTGTTACACATAGCATAGGGAAGGTTTGTTTTGGGCTTTTAAAGGGCATAATTGATTCGCCGAGCGATATAGAATGCCAAGTTGTACTTGTTGGATCTAAAGATGCAACTCAACATATGCACCATACAAGCCGGGATATGATCTCGGTTTCCACCAAGGCAAAAGACATTATCCCTAAGGATATTTGCCCATTGGACCATAAAATCCTTAAGGTCGCTAGAGAGCACTTCATATCGATTCACATTTCGTACATTTGAATAAAGGCTTCTCACAACGTTTCCATCACGCTCTTTCGAAATGATGTCAAGGATGAACTCTAGATCAATTTCGGTGAGGTCATTTGGAGGTTTATCGTAGGATTCCAAGAGAGCATTAAGTCTCTATTTATCCGTAAAACGACAAGTGCCTTCATATGGCACACCGATAATTTCACCAAACTTTTCGAGGGAGTATTGAATCAATTGATTATTCAACACGAAATGAATGAAAATTTCTCCATTGTATTCAAGCATGGAGTAGGTGCTAAAGAATTCAAGAAGGAATAAGGGGTAAATATCTTCTTCTATGTTTAGGAAGCAATCAAACCCCGAAAGCTCAAACATATATTGGATATAGTCATAACCCGTTATTTCCTTGTCAACGACTCTACCCTCATGGAAACAACGAGTAGAAAGGGATGGAAAAGTGATTTGAAGTTGGGGGGAAGCATAGGTTTGGGAAAGGTTTGGCATATAGTTTCTAGTGAATTGATGATCTTTTTTATATTGAGAAGGCATGATTAGTACCTAAATACAAACAAGAAAAACATATTTCCAATCACTCATATGGAAATTTAAAATCAAAAATCGAAAAAATGAGAATGTGTTATATCAATTTCTCGACAAACAAAAGATTGAATCCATATCATTCTCATATTCACAATGCATCTATTCCGTCATTAACCAAGAACACATGATCTATGTTAGATCAACAATGGATTAGAACTGTAAAACCCGCAAAATAAGGTCATTATTTAATTCTTAATTTTCAAATATTTTTGAAGTATTTTATAATCTTAAATATTTTTACGTTTAACGGTTTAAGTTGAAATCGATATTAAATATTTTAATTTTATATTTTGACGAGCAACGAGGACTACTAGTGATCGCGATACCGACGGATGCCCATAATTCTATATTTCATTATCGATCGTTTCGATATTTAATATTTTCGACGATATCGTCTTAATTACGTATCGAGTCATTATATTTTTATTTTTCGTGTGCGTTTAAACTTTTTAGTATTTTTACGAAACCCGAGTCCCGTAAATATTTTCAAATATTGACTAGTGACAATTTCCCACCTTTTTAAGCTAGGTATTTACAACTCTTAACCAAACTTTTGCCAAATTGCCATTTGGTCCTCACCCCACTAACAAAAACTTAATAAAATAAACATACACTTACACACACATTTTCTTTTCACTTTCAAAATTTCTTTCTCTCTCCTTTTTCTTCCATTTTGCCGAAACCCCAAAACCCACACCAAATCCACACATTTTTCCAATTATCTCAAGATTGAGGTTGAATCTAGCTAAACCAAGCATAGACCCATCTCTATTTTTTATCAAGGATCACATAGGTATAAAAAATTTACACATGCAAGCACTTTTTATTTTTATGATGTTGGTAGGTGGAAGCCATGGTCATGCATGGTGTTTTTAGCATGATCCATGGTGGTTCTTGCTAGAAATCTTGTTAAAAATTATATTTAGATCCAAAGATTTTTATTTTTGTTATGATTTTGATGTTATGGTGGATGTATGATGATGTTAGAGTATAGGAATGACCATTTCTATGGTTGGTTGTGGTCAAAAAGTTGATTTTGTACAAGATTTTGGTACCCATTTTATAGCAGAAAGTAAACTGAAAAATCCGAATTTTTATGTTTTGAAAATGACTTAACTTATAGCCTAGGGTTGTAGATAATTTCCTTAGCTTCGATTTGATATAAGGTAGAGCTTCTAACTCAAAACGAGCGCGAAGTTATGATGTTTTGAATAATCGTGTACCGGGAGACGAGTATCGACACTACATATAGTTGTTGTCGATATTTGGATCGAATCTCGGGGACTTTAAATTGATGTTTTAAAATGTGTAACCTACTGATAATAAGGTATTTATTTATTAGGTTGAGTTTACTTTAAAACCCGAGTGTCGGTTTTGTAAACGGAGTCGTTTAAATAAGTTAAAACGGTCGTATGAAAAATTAGCGCAAATCTGTCCGGATTTTGTGGTTTGAAAATGAGTCGAGTAAAGGACTTTAAAAGTAATTTCATTTGATAAACTTGTATGTGGACTTTCTATATATAGTAAGTTAGTTTATCGAGTCGTTTCATAAACGGTCGACAAGTTTAAAAGGGGTAAATAAGCTAGTACATGTAGTATGTACCGGCGGATTTTGTTAAAAAGCATAAAATGGTAAACTAAATGGGTAGTAAAGTATAATGAAGTTATTTATATCGTTTACTCTCGAGTGTATTGTGGTTTTATGAGTTCGAGTTTGATTTTATTAAGTATCATTTATTTCTCGAGTTTATTATTAATATACGCACCTAAATTGCTAGGTTGCGGTTATCGTGATTAACGGGCATCTACTATCGTCGGCGATTGTCTTCAACTACTATAAGTACTAAGGTGAGTCTATAGCCTCGTTTGAGCTCATTCAAATATTTTAAAACCCGCGAGGGGGAATACATGTTTTGTAAACTTAGAACACAAGATTTTTATGGTATGCTTGTCCCTTTATGAATGGACCCGTGGTTGCCTTTAAATTGCATTAAGTGATTGCCTTTATTAAAACCTCAATTATGGACCGTTAATTAACCTATAATGGGTTAACCGCTAGTACAATTAATAGATCTATGGGGGAAGCCGCCCCGGTTCAGTTTTTGTGGACTTGTCATAGAAGCTTAGGCCCGACCTCCACACTGTTTGAACATTTTGTATTGAGAAGTCAGGTATACGGCAATGTACCAGTAATCTGGAGTTAACTGACAATTAATAAATCTCTCGTCTTATTAGACTGATATGGGAGTGTCTAAGGGCTCGGTTCCATGAGCTTATTGCAATTTATGCTAAACACAATTATTATTGTTGATGCAAATTATTAGATGCTTGTTGCCTTTAAGCATGCCACAAACTTATAATCTTGCTTGTGTTCAAAAATGATTATATAAACCTATAGATTCACTCGGCATTTTTGCTGATGATTTTCTCACATGTATTTCAGGTAATCAAGAAGGCTGAAGCTTGGAAGTCACGGGAATGAATGTTGTGCACTACTTTGTATATAAAATCTTTGAATATTTGTCGTTCCTTCTGTTCAAAACAATTTAAATTTGTTGTTTTGGTTGTACTTTGGTTACGATGTCTTGGGACTACGCTACTCTGACAAATGTTTTGGGAACGATAAATTTAAAACGTCTCTTTTTGAGTCGTTCTTTATAAATTATGTGTTTTGTATCATTGTTTAGCACCCAAAGATGTATTCCGCTGCGTGTAAATTTGGGGGGTGTTAAAGATTGGTACGAGAGCCATGAGTTATAGAGAACTAGGTCTTTTTCTAAAAACCTAAACTATAACTGTCAGTCTTTATTTTTCAAAGAGTCGGTGCACATGATTTCGCGTGACTTCAGGTTCAAGCTACTTCTGGGATTACAACTTTAGTATACATTATTATGTATGCCTTATTGCTAAGTATTTCTAAATAAATACTATAATCCTTTATCGATATATATATTGATATCGTTAAACTTTTCGATAAAAGTTATCATTTATTAATGATTTATTTAAATAAATTTCTGGAATTTTCCTGTATTTATTTTGAAGGATTCTCTACATTTATTTAAATTTTTGGAAATTATCCTATTTCATTTTATTATGACCTTATACCCATTTTGTGAAATTTACCACCGTCAAATTACGTCTTCGATGAGGAGGAAGCAGGTTTCACTACTGCAAGCGAGACACAGTCAACTAAGCCATGTGGATCCCCACGTGACTAGTGTCTATTATTTTGTGTCATTGTGCTCTATTTGTCTTTAAGATCATTCCTTGTTGATCAATGATAATAGTTTCCTTTGATCCTTATAATGATTGTGAATCCTTGTATTGATAATGTGTATGCATTTGATGATTGATGTTGTACATGATATGACAATACCATGAATACAATTAACTCATTCATTTTATCGTTTCTCTTTGTGATGTGACAGAATCATGCCACCTAGGAGAATGACAAATGATGCCATTGCAAGGCTAGTTGCTGAAGAGGTTGCGAAAGCATTAGCTGCGGATAGAGCTGCGCGTGTTAACACTGAAGGAGCAGGTGGCTCTGGAGGTGCGGGTGCTGAAGGTGAAGGTGAACCTGCTGGAGGTGCAGCTGCTGGGGGAGCAGGTGCAGCTGAGAATCCTGCGGATGAGGCTGCTCAGGCTGCTGCTGCGGTTAAAGAATGTACTTTTGCTGGATACATGAAGTGTGGACCTACTGTATTTCAAGGAACTGGTGGAGCACTGGAATTATTCAGGTTGATTGAGAAAACGGAAACAACATTTGAGATTAGTGATTGCTCAGAAAGGAACAAGGTTAAGTTCGCAGTTGCTACTTTTAAGGATCGAGCTTTAAGCTCGTGGAAGACTCAAGTTGCTACAGTTGGTTTAGAAGCTGCAAACAGGAAACCTTGGGATGAATTAAAAGGTTGTTGAAAGAAGAGTTCTGTCCAGAAGAAGAGTTATCTGCTTTGGAGGATGAGTTGAGGCACCTGAAGCTGAAAGATAACAATATTGCTGCATATACTAGCCGATTCAATGAGTTGGTTTTGCTGTGTCCAGATGCTTTTGCTACTGAGAAGAAAAAGATGGATCAATACATCAAAGGTTTGCCTGGGTACATTAAAGGTGAGACAACTTCATCTCGACCCAAGAACTTTGTTGAAACTGTAAGAATGGCTCATACACTCATGGGGCAGAAAGTTCAAGATCGAGCTGAGAGAGCTGCTGAAGGTAGTAAAAGGAAATGGGAAAATTTGCAGAGTGGTAATCAAGGTAGTAGCCGCCATAGGCAGTACAATCAGAAGTGAAATGATGGAGCTAGAGCTGCGACTAACAAGAATGATAATGCTGACTATGGGGGACCAGCCCAGAAATGTAAGAGCTGTGGTGTTTGTCACTTTGGTAATTGTCCACCAAGGTGCACTAAGTGTGGAAAGGTTGGTCATGCTGCGGAGAAGTGCAAGCCATGGATTCCTGCTACTGGAGCGAATGCTATTCCGATCAGGACTTGCTTTGAATGTGGAGAACGTGATCATGTTCGTCCCAAATGCCCGAAGTTGAAGAACAAGAAGACAGGTGAAGCTGCTGGGGCAGTTTATGTTGTTAAGGATGCGGATCAGGCACAAGGTCCAAATGTGGTGACGGGTACGTTCTTACTCAACCATCGTTATGCTAGTGTGTTGTTTGACTCAGGGTCTGATAGGAGCTTTATAAGCACTTCCTTTAGTCGTTTAATTGATATTGAGCCAACAAGCCTAAATGCTAGTTATGAGGTCGAGTTAGCTGATGGACAATTAGTTAGTACTACCACTATATTTAAGAAGTGTCCTTTGAAATTAGCAAACCATTTGTTTGAAATTGATTTGATGCCGATAGAGTTGGGTTCGTTTGATGTGATTGTTGGTATGGATTGGTTGGTTGCTCATGATGCGGTAATTGTATGTGGGGAGAAAGTTGTTCACATACCGGTTAAGGGTAAGGTGTTTGTAGTTAAAGGTGATGTCGGTAGATCTCGTCTGACGGTGATATCTTGTATCAAGGCGAAGAAATATGTAGAAAGAGGTTGTCACCTGTTCTTGGCTCAAGTAGTGGAGAAGGAACCACCGGTTAGGCGTGTGGAAGATGTTCCGGTTATTCGTGATTTTCCTGAAGTATTTCCTGATGACTTGCCAGGGCTTCCGCCTCAGCGAGAAGTCGAATTCAAGATTGATCTAGTGCCGGGAGCTGCACCGGTGGCGCGTGCACCTTATCGTTTGGCACCGTCTGAGTTGAAGGAGTTGGCAGATCAGTTAAAGGAGTTAATGGAGAAGGGTTTCATTAGACCAAGTTCGTCACCTTGGGGAGCTCCAGTGTTGTTCGTGAAGAAGAAGGACGGATCATTCAGAATGTGCATAGACTACCGAGAGTTGAACAAGTTAACTATCAAAAATCGTTATCCACTTCCTAGGATCGATGATTTGTTCGATCAACTTCAAGGTTCGTGTGTGTACTCGAAGATCGACTTGAGGTCGGGTTATCATCAACTTCGTGTTAAAGAGGAGGACATACCTATTACAGCTTTTCGGACGCGTTATGGACACTTTGAATTTCAAGTAATGCCGTTTGGGTTGACTAACGTACCTGCGGTATTCATGGACTTAATGAATCGTGTGTGTAAACCATACCTCGACAAGTTTGTGATTGTATTTATCGACGATATCCTGATTTATTCCAAAAGTCGGGAGGAGCATGAAGGTCATTTGAAGATTATTTTGGAGTTGTTAAAGAAGGAGAAGTTGTATGCGAAATTCTCCAAGTGTGATTTTTGGTTGGATTCAGTCCAATTCCTTGGGCACGTGATCGACAGTAGCGGTGTTCATGTTGATCCTTCCAAAATTGAAGCTATTAGAGATTGGGATAGGCCTACGACCCCGACTGAAGTTAGACAATTCCTGGGATTAGCTGGATACTACCGGCGATTTATAGAAGGATTTTCTTTAATTTCTAAACCTCTTACTAGACTTACCGAGAAAAACAAGAAGTATGAATGGGGTTCAGAAGAAGAAGAAGCATTCCAAACTTTGAAGCGAAAGCTGTGTTCTGCAATAATATTGGCTTTGCCCGACGGAGCTGAAGACTTTGTGGTATATTGTGACGCATCGCGTAAGGGTTTTGGTGCTGTGTTGATGCAAAGGGAGAAAGTGATCGCGTATGCATCTCGTCAATTGAGGAAGCATGAGGAGAATTATACTACACATGACTTGGAATTAGGAGCTGTTGTCTTTGCTCTTAGACTTTGGAGACACTATCTCTACGGTACAAAGAGTGTGGTATATACCGATCATAAAAGCCTGCAACATATTCTAGATCAGAAGGAGCTCAATATGAGGCAGAGAAGATGGGTAGAATTGTTGAGTGATTACGACATTCAAATTTGCTATCATCCCGGCAAGGCGAATGTAGTTGTCGATGCACTTAGTAGGAAGGACTGAGAGATAACCAAAAGGGTTAGAGCTTTAGCTATGAAAACTTATTCTGATTTATCTAATCGAATACTTAAAGCTCAAACTACGGCGATGGAGGAAGAGAATGTGAGAAATGAAGACTTGGGTAGAAGTATGACACCTATATTCGAAATTCGTGATGATGGAATTCGGTATTTCGAGAATCGTGTGTGGTTACCGGTGTATGGAGGACTGAGAGATCTAGTTATGCACGAATCTCATAAGTCTAAATATTCGATTCACCCAGGATCGGATAAAATGTACCAAGACTTGAAGAAATGTTACTGGTGGCAGAATATGAAGGCTAACATTGCTACTTATGTTAGTAAATGCTTGACGTGTGCTAAGGTGAAGTTTGAGCACAAGAGACCTTCGGGTTTACTGCAACAACCTGAAATTCCAGAATGGAAATGGGAGAAGATCACTATGGACTTTGTTTCGGGACTTCCGAGGACTTCTAGTGGTTATGATATGATTTGGGTGATTGTTGATCGGTTGACTAAGTCGGCTCATTTCTTGCCGATAAAGAAAACTGATGACTTAGACAAACTTACTCGGTTGTATTTGAAGGAAGTTGTTTGTAGACATGGAGTTCCTTTGTCAATTATTTCTGATCGAGATAGTCGGTTCACATCTGAGTTTTGGAAATCGCTTCAGCGAGCTTTGGGGACTCAGTTGGATATGAGCACTGCGTATCATCCAAAAACGGACGGATAAAGTGAGAGGACTATTCAGACCTTGGAGGATATGTTACGAGCGTGTGTAATGGATTTTGGAGGTAGTTGGGATCGACATTTACCTTTGGTGGAGTTCTCATACAACAACAGTTATCATGCAAGTATTAAGGCTGCGCCTTTTGAAGCACTTTACGGGCGAAAGTGTAGATCACCAGTTGGTTGGTGTGAAGTTGGAGAAAGTCAGTTGACGGGTCCTGAATTGATTAGAGAAACGACTGAGAAGATCGTGCAAATCAAGAATCGTTTATTGACAGCTCGTAGTAGGCAGAAGAGTTATGCGGATAAGAGGAGAAAACCATTGGAGTTTGATATTGGCGACATGGTTATGCTGAAAGTATCACCTTGGAAAGGAGTAATTCGATTTGGCAAGCGAGGAAAGCTTAGTCCACGTTATATTGGTCCATTCAAGATTATTGATCGAGTTGGTCCTATGGCATATAAGTTGGAATTGCCAGAGAAGTTAAGTGCTATTCACAATACTTTTCACGTTTCTAATCTTAAGAGGTGTTTGGCGGACGAGAATTTGATAATTCCACTTGAGGAGATTCAACTGGACGACAAGCTACATTTTATTGAAGAACCGGTGGAGATTATGGATCGAGAGGTGAAACGGCTTAAGCAAAGTCGGATCCCGATAGTGAAAGTACGATGGAATTCCCGACGTGGACCCGAATACACTTGGGAGCGAGACGACTACTTCAAGAGAAAGTATCCGCATTTATTCGTAGACGAGCCTAAGGAGAAGTAAGCCCCGGGACGGTGCTCTCCTAAGGTGGTGAGGATGTAAAACCCGTAAAATAAGGTCATTATTTAATTCTTAATTTTCAAATATTTTTGAAGTATTTTATAATCTTAAATATTTTTACGTTTAACGGTTTAAGTTGAAATCGATATTAAATATTTTAATTTTATATTTTGACGAGCAACGAGGACTACTAGTGATCGCGATACCGATGGATGCCCATAATTCTATATTTCATTATCGATCGTTTCGATATTTAATATTTTCGACGATATCGTCTTAATTACGTATCGAGTCATTATATTTTTATTTTTCGTGTGCATTTAAACTTTTTAGTATTTTTACGAAACCCGAGTCCCGTAAATATTTTCAAATATTGACTAGTGACAATTTCCCACCTTTTTAAGCTAGCTATTTACAAATCTTAACCAAACTTTTGCCAAATTGCCATTTTGTCCACACCCCACTAACAAAAACTTAATAAAATAAACATACACTTACACACACATTTTCTTTTCACTTTCAAAATTTCTTTCTCTCTCCTTTTTCTTCCATTTTGCCGAAACCCCAAGACCCACACCAAATCCACACATTTTTCCAATTATCTCAAGATTGAGGTTGAATCTAGCTAAACCAAGCATAGACCCATCTCTATTTTTGATCAAGGATCACATAGGTATAAAAATTTTACACATGCAAGAACTTTTTATTTTTATGATGTTGGTAGGTGGAAGCCATGGTCATGCATGGTGTTTTTAGCATGATCCATGGTGGTTCTTGCTAGAAATCTTGTTAAAAATTATATTTTGATCCAAAGATTTTTATTTTTGTTATGATTTTGATGTTATGGTGGATGTATGATGATGTTAGAGTATAGGAATGACCATTTCTATGGTTGGTTGTGGTCAAAAAGTTGATTTTGTACAAGATTTTGGTACCCATTTTATAGCAGAAAGTAAACTGAAAAATCCGAATTTTTATGTTTTGAAAATGACTTAACTTATAGCCTAGGGTTGTAGATAATTTCCTTAGCTTCGATTTGATATAAGGTAGAGCTTCTAACTCAAAACGAGCGCGAAGTTATGATGTTTTGAATAATCGTGTACCGGGAGACGAGTATCGACACTACATATAGTTGTTGTCGATATTTGGATCGAATCTCGGGGACTTTAAATTGATGTTTTAAAATGTGTAACCTACTGATAATAAGGTATTTATTTATTAGGTTGAGTTTACTTTAAAACCCGAGTGTCGGTTTTGTAAACGGAGTCGTTTAAATAAGTTAAAACGGTCGTATGAAAAATTAGCGCAAATCTGTCCGGATTTTGTGGTTTGAAAATGAGTCGAGTAAAGGACTTTAAAAGTAATTTCATTTGATAAACTTGTATGTGGACTTTCTATATATAGTAAGTTAGTTTATCGAGTCGTTTCATAAACGGTCGACAAGTTTAAAAGGGGTAAATAAGCTAGTACATGTAGTATGTACCGGCGGATTTTGTTAAAAAGCATAAAATGGTAAACTAAATGGGTAGTAAAGTATAATGAAGTTATTTATATCGTTTACTCTCGAGTGTATTGTGGTTTTATGAGTTCGAGTTTGATTTTATTAAGTATCATTTATTTCTCGAGTTTATTATTAATATACGCACCTAAATTGCTAGGTTGCGGTTATCGTGATTAACGGGCATCTACTATCGTCGGCGATTGTCTTCAACTACTATAAGTACTAAGGTGAGTCTATAGCCTCGTTTGAGCTCATTCAAATATTTTAAAACCCGCGAGGGGGAATACATGTTTTGTAAACTTAGAACACAAGATTTTTATGGTATGCTTGTCCCTTTATGAATGGACCCGTGGTTGCCTTTAAATTGCATTAAGTGATTGCCTTTATTAAAACCTCAATTATGGACCGTTAATTAACCTATAATGGGTTAACCGCTAGTACAATTAATAGATCTATGGGGGAAGCTGCCCCGGTTCAGTTTTTGTGGACTTGTCATAGAAGCTTAGGCCCGACCTCCACACTGTTTGAACATTTTGTATTGAGAAGTCAGGTATACGGCAATGTACCAGTAATCTGGAGTTAACTGACAATTAATAAATCTCTCGTCTTATTAGACTGATATGGGAGTGTCTAAGGGCTCGGTTCCATGAGCTTATTGAAATTTATGCTAAACACAATTATTATTGTTGATGCAAATTATTAGATGCTTGTTGCCTTTAAGCATGCCACAAACTTATAATCTTGCTTGTGTTCAAAAATGATTATATAAACCTATAGATTCACTCGGCATTTTTGCTGATGATTTTCTCACATGTATTTCAGGTAATCAAGAAGGCTGAAGCTTGGAAGTCACGGGAATGAATGTTGTGCACTACTTTGTATATAAAATCTTTGAATATTTGTCGTTCCTTCTGTTCAAAACAATTTAAATCTGTTGTTTTGGTTGTACTTTGGTTACGATGTCTTGGGACTACGCTACTCTGACAAATGTTTTGGGAACGATAAATTTAAAACGTCTCTTTTTGAGTCGTTCTTTATAAATTATGTGTTTTGTATCATTGTTTAGCACCCAAAGATGTATTCCGCTGCGTGTAAATTTGGGGGGTGTTAAAGATTGGTACGAGAGCCATGAGTTATAGAGAACTAGGTCTTTTTCTAAAAACCTAAACTATAACTGTCAGTCTTTATTTTTCAAAGAGTCGGTGCACATGATTTCGCGTGACTCAGGTTCAAGCTACTTCTGGGATTACAACTTTAGTATACATTATTATGTATGCCTTATTGCTAAGTATTTCTAAATAAATACTATAATCCTTTATCGATATATATATTGATATCGTTAAACTTTTCGATAAAAGTTATCATTTATTAATGATTTATTTAAATAAATTTCTGGAATTTTCCTGTATTTATTTTGAAGGATTCTCTACATTTATTTAAATTTTTGGAAATTATCCTATTTCATTTTATTATGACCTTATACCCATTTTGTGAAATTTACCACCGTCAAATTACGTCTTCGATGAGGAGGAAGCAGGTTTCACTACTGCAAGCGAGACACAGTCAACTAAGCCATGTGGATCCCCACGTGACTAGTGTCTATTATTTTGTGTCATTGTGCTCTATTTGTCTTTAAGATCATTCCTTGTTGATCAATGATAATAGTTTCCTTTGATCCTTATAATGATTGTGAATCCTTGTATTGATAATGTGTATGCATTTGATGATTGATGTTGTACATGATATGACAATACCATGAATACAATTAACTCATTCATTTTATCGTTTCTCTTTGTGATGTGACAGAATCATGCCACCTAGGAGAATGACAAATGATGCCATTGCAAGGCTAGTTGCTGAAGAGGTTGCGAAAGCATTAGCTGCGGATAGAGCTGCGCGTGTTAACACTGAAGGAGCAGGTGGCTCTGGAGGTGCGGGTGCTGAAGGTGAAGGTGAACCTGCTGGAGGTGCAGCTGCTGGGGGAGCAGGTGCAGCTGAGAATCCTGCGGATGAGGCTGCTCAGGCTGCTGCTGCGGTTAAAGAATGTACTTTTGCTGGATACATGAAGTGTGGACCTACTGTATTTCAAGGAACTGGTGGAGCACTGGAATTATTCAGGTGGATTGAGAAAACGGAAACAACATTTGAGATTAGTGATTGCTCAGAAAGGAACAAGGTTAAGTTCGCAGTTGCTACTTTTAAGGATCGAGCTTTAAGCTCGTGGAAGACTCAAGTTGCTACAGTTGGTTTAGAAGCTGCAAACAGGAAACCTTGGGATGAAATTAAAAGGTTGTTGAAAGAAGAGTTCTGTCCAGAAGAAGAGTTATCTGCTTTGGAGGATGAGTTGAGGCACCTGAAGCTGAAAGATAACAATATTGCTGCATATACTAGCCGATTCAATGAGTTGGTTTTGCTGTGTCCAGATGCTTTTGCTACTGAGAAGAAAAAGATGGATCAATACATCAAAGGTTTGCCTGGGTACATTAAAGGTGAGACAACTTCATCTCGACCCAAGAACTTTGTTGAAACTGTAAGAATGGCTCATACACTCATGGGGCAGAAAGTTCAAGATCGAGCTGAGAGAGCTGCTGAAGGTAGTAAAAGGAAATGGGAAAATTCGCAGAGTGGTAATCAAGGTAGTAGCCGCCATAGGCAGTACAATCAGAAGTGAAATGATGGAGCTAGAGCTGCGACTAACAAGAATGATAATGCTGACTATGGGGGACCAGCCCAGAAATGTAAGAGCTGTGGTGTTTGTCACTTTGGTAATTGTCCACCAAGGTGCACTAAGTGTGGAAAGGTTGGTCATGCTGCGGAGAAGTGCAAGCCATGGACTCCTGCTACTGGAGCGAATGCTATTCCGATCAGGACTTGCTTTGAATGTGGAGAACGTGATCATGTTCGTCCCAAATGCCCGAAGTTGAAGAACAAGAAGACAGGTGAAGCTGCTGGGGTAGTTTATGTTGTTAAGGATGCGGATCAGGCACAAGGTCCAAATGTGGTGACGGGTACGTTCTTACTCAACCATCGTTATGCTAGTGTGTTGTTTGACTCAGGGTCTGATAGGAGCTTTATAAGCACTTCCTTTAGTCGTTTAATTGATATTGAGCCAACAAGCCTAAATGCTAGTTATGAGGTCGAGTTAGCTGATGGACAATTAGTTAGTACTACCACTATATTTAAGAAGTGTCCTTTGAAATTAGCAAACCATTTGTTTGAAATTGATTTGATGCCGATAGAGTTGGGTTCGTTTGATGTGATTGTTGGTATGGATTGGTTGGTTGCTCATGATGCGGTAATTGTATGTGGGGAGAAAGTTGTTCACATACCGGTTAAGGGTAAGGTGTTTGTAGTTAAAGGTGATGTCGGTAGATCTCGTCTGACGGTGATATCTTGTATCAAGGCGAAGAAATATGTAGAAAGAGGTTGTCACCTGTTCTTGGCTCAAGTAGTGGAGAAGGAACCACCGGTTAGGCGTGTGGAAGATGTTCCGGTTATTCGTGATTTTCCTGAAGTATTTCCTGATGACTTGCCAGGGCTTCCGCCTCAGCGAGAAGTCGAATTCAAGATTGATCTAGTGCCGGGAGCTGCACCGGTGGCGCGTGCACCTTATCGTTTGGCACCGTCTGAGTTGAAGGAGTTGGCAGATCAGTTAAAGGAGTTAATGGAGAAGGGTTTCATTAGACCAAGTTCGTCACCTTGGGGAGCTCCAGTGTTGTTCGTGAAGAAGAAGGACGGATCATTCAGAATGTGCATAGACTACCGAGAGTTGAACAAGTTAACTATCAAAAATCGTTATCCACTTCCTAGGATCGATGATTTGTTCGATCAACTTCAAGGTTCGTGTGTGTACTCGAAGATCGACTTGAGGTCGGGTTATCATCAACTTCGTGTTAAAGAGGAGGACATACCTATTACAGCTTTTCGGACGCGTTATGGACACTTTGAATTTCAAGTAATGCCGTTTGGGTTGACTAACGTACCTGCGGTATTCATGGACTTAATGAATCGTGTGTGTAAACCATACCTCGACAAGTTTGTGATTGTATTTATCGACGATATCCTGATTTATTCCAAAAGTCAGGAGGAGCATGAAGGTCATTTGAAGATTATTTTGGAGTTGTTAAAGAAGGAGAAGTTGTATGCGAAATTCTCCAAGTGTGATTTTTGGTTGGATTCAGTCCAATTCCTTGGGCACGTGATCGACAGTAGCGGTGTTCATGTTGATCCTTCCAAAATTGAAGCTATTAGAGATTGGGATAGGCCTACGACCCCGACTGAAGTTAGACAATTCCTGGGATTAGCTGGATACTACCGGCGATTTATAGAAGGATTTTCTTTAATTTCTAAACCTCTTACTAGACTTACCGAGAAAAACAAGAAGTATGAATGGGGTTCAGAAGAAGAAGAAGCATTCCAAACTTTGAAGCGAAAGCTGTGTTCTGCACCAATATTGGCTTTGCCCGACGGAGCTGAAGACTTTGTGGTATATTGTGACGCATCGCGTAAGGGTTTTGGTGCTGTGTTGATGCAAAGGGAGAAAGTGATCGCGTATGCATCTCGTCAATTGAGGAAGCATGAGGAGAATTATACTACACATGACTTGGAATTAGGAGCTGTTGTCTTTGCTCTTAGACTTTGGAGACACTATCTCTACGGTACAAAGAGTGTGGTATATACCGATCATAAAAGCCTGCAACATATTCTAGATCAGAAGGAGCTCAATATGAGGCAGAGAAGATGGGTAGAATTGTTGAGTGATTACGACATTCAAATTTGCTATCATCCCGGCAAGGCGAATGTAGTTGTCGATGCACTTAGTAGGAAGGACTGAGAGATAACCAAAAGGGTTAGAGCTTTAGCTATGAAAACTTATTCTGATTTATCTAATCGAATACTTAAAGCTCAAACTACGGCGATGGAGGAAGAGAATGTGAGAAATGAAGACTTGGGTAGAAGTATGACACCTATATTCGAAATTCGTGATGATGGAATTCGGTATTTCGAGAATCGTGTGTGGTTACCGGTGTATGGAGGACTGAGAGATCTAGTTATGCACGAATCTCATAAGTCTAAATATTCGATTCACCCAGGATCGGATAAAATGTACCAAGACTTGAAGAAATGTTACTGGTGGCAGAATATGAAGGCTAACATTGCTACTTATGTTAGTAAATGCTTGACGTGTGCTAAGGTGAAGTTTGAGCACAAGAGACCTTCGGGTTTACTGCAACAACCTGAAATTCCAGAATGGAAATGGGAGAAGATCACTATGGACTTTGTTTCGGGACTTCCGAGGACTTCTAGTGGTTATGATATGATTTGGGTGATTGTTGATCGGTTGACTAAGTCGGCTCATTTCTTGCCGATAAAGAAAACTGATGACTTAGACAAACTTACTCGGTTGTATTTGAAGGAAGTTGTTTGTAGACATGGAGTTCCTTTGTCAATTATTTCTGATCGAGATAGTCGGTTCACATCTGAGTTTTGGAAATCGCTTCAGCGAGCTTTGGGGACTCAGTTGGATATGAGCACTGCGTATCATCCAAAAACGGACGGATAAAGTGAGAGGACTATTCAGACCTTGGAGGATATGTTACGAGCGTGTGTAATGGATTTTGGAGGTAGTTGGGATCGACATTTACCTTTGGTGGAGTTCTCATACAACAACAGTTATCATGCAAGTATTAAGGCTGCGCCTTTTGAAGCACTTTACGGGCGAAAGTGTAGATCACCAGTTGGTTGGTGTGAAGTTGGAGAAAGTCAGTTGACGGGTCCTGAATTGATTAGAGAAACGACTGAGAAGATCGTGCAAATCAAGAATCGTTTATTGACAGCTCGTAGTAGGCAGAAGAGTTATGCGGATAAGAGGAGAAAACCATTGGAGTTTGATATTGGCGACATGGTTATGCTGAAAGTATCACCTTGGAAAGGAGTAATTCGATTTGGCAAGCGAGGAAAGCTTAGTCCACGTTATATTGGTCCATTCAAGATTATTGATCGAGTTGGTCCTATGGCATATAAGTTGGAATTGCCAGAGAAGTTAAGTGCTATTCACAATACTTTTCACGTTTCTAATCTTAAGAGGTGTTTGGCGGACGAGAAGTTGATAATTCCACTTGAGGAGATTCAACTGGACGACAAGCTACATTTTATTGAAGAACCGGTGGAGATTATGGATCGAGAGGTGAAACGGCTTAAGCAAAGTCGGATCCCGATAGTGAAAGTACGATGGAATTCCCGACGTGGACCCGAATACACTTGGGAGCGAGACGACTACTTCAAGAGAAAGTATCCGCATTTATTCGTAGACGAGCCTAAGGAGAAGTAAGCCCCGGGACGGTGCTCTCCTAAGGTGGTGAGGATGTAAAACCCGTAAAATAAGGTCATTATTTAATTCTTAATTTTCAAATATTTTTGAAGTATTTTATAATCTTAAATATTTTTACGTTTAACGGTTTAAGTTGAAATCGATATTAAATATTTTAATTTTATATTTTGACGAGCAACGAGGACTACTAGTGATCGCGATACCGACGGATGCCCATAATTCTATATTTCATTATCGATCGTTTCGATATTTAATATTTTCGACGATATCGTCTTAATTACGTATCGAGTCATTATATTTTTATTTTTCGTGTGCATTTAAACTTTTTAGTATTTTTACGAAACCCGAGTCCCGTAAATATTTTCAAATATTGACTAGTGACAATTTCCCACCTTTTTAAGCTAGCTATTTACAAATCTTAACCAAACTTTTGCCAAATTGCCATTTTGTCCACACCCCACTAACAAAAACTTAATAAAATAAACATACACTTACACACACATTTTCTTTTCACTTTCAAAATTTCTTTCTCTCTCCTTTTTCTTCCATTTTGCCGAAACCCCAAGACCCACACCAAATCCACACATTTTTCCAATTATCTCAAGATTGAGGTTGAATCTAGCTAAACCAAGCATAGACCCATCTCTATTTTTGATCAAGGATCACATAGGTATAAAAATTTTACACATGCAAGCACTTTTTATTTTTATGATGTTGGTAGGTGGAAGCCATGGTCATGCATGGTGTTTTTAGCATGATCCATGGTGGTTCTTGCTAGAAATCTTGTTAAAAATTATATTTTGATCCAAAGATTTTTATTTTTGTTATGATTTTGATGTTATTGTGGATGTATGATGATGTTAGAGTATAGGAATGACCATTTCTATGGTTGGTTGTGGTCAAAAAGTTGATTTTGTACAAGATTTTGGTACCCATTTTATAGCAGAAAGTAAACTGAAAAATCCGAATTTTTATGTTTTGAAAATGACTTAACTTATAGCCTAGGGTTGTAGATAATTTCCTTAGCTTCGATTTGATATAAGGTAGAGCTTCTAACTCAAAACGAGCGCGAAGTTATGATGTTTTGAATAATCGTGTACCGGGAGACAAGTATCGACACTACATATAGTTGTTGTCGATATTTGGATCGAATCTCGGGGACTTTAAATTGATGTTTTAAAATGTGTAACCTACTGATAATAAGGTATTTATTTATTAGGTTGAGTTTACTTTAAAACCCGAGTGTCGGTTTTGTAAACGAAGTCGTTTAAATAAGTTAAAACGGTCGTATGAAAAATTAGCGCAAATCTGTCCGGATTTTGTGGTTTGAAAATGAGTCGAGTAAAGGACTTTAAAAGTAATTTCATTTGATAAACTTGTATGTGGACTTTCTATATATAGTAAGTTAGTTTATCGAGTCGTTTCATAAACGGTCGACAAGTTTAAAAGGGGTAAATAAGCTAGTACATGTAGTATGTACCGGCGGATTTTGTTAAAAAGCATAAAATGGTAAACTAAATGGGTAGTAAAGTATAATGAAGTTATTTATATCGTTTACTCTCGAGTGTATTGTGGTTTTATGAGTTCGAGTTTGATTTTATTAAGTATCATTTATTTCTCGAGTTTATTATTAATATACGCACCTAAATTGCTAGGTTGCGGTTATCGTGATTAACGGGCATCTACTATCGTCGGCGATTGTCTTCAACTACTATAAGTACTAAGTTGAGTCTATAGCCTCGTTTGAGCTCATTCAAATATTTTAAAACCCGCGAGGGGGAATACATGTTTTGTAAACTTAGAACACAAGATTTTTATGGTATGCTTGTCCCTTTATGAATGGACCCGTGGTTGCCTTTAAATTGCATTAAGTGATTGCCTTTATTAAAACCTCAATTATGGACCGTTAATTAACCTATGATGGGTTAACCGCTAGTACAATTAATAGATCTATGGGGGAAGCCGCCCCGGTTCAGTTTTTGTGGACTTGTCATAAAAGCTTAGGCCCGACCTCCACACTGTTTGAACATTTTGTATTGAGAAGTCAGGTATACGGCAATGTACCAGTAATCTGGAGGTAACTGACAATTATTAAATCTCTCGTCTTATTAGACTGATATGGGAGTGTCTATGGGCTCGGTTCCATGAGCTTATTGCAATTTATGCTAAACACAATCATTATTGTTGATGCAAATTATTAGATGCTTGTTGCCTTTAAGCATGCCACAAACTTATAATCTTGCTTGTGTTCAAAAATGATTATATAAACCTATAGATTCACTCGGCATTTTTGCTGATGATTTCCTCACATGTATTTCAGGTAATCAAGAAGGCTGAAGCTTGGAAGTCACGGGAATGAATGTTGTGCACTACTTTGTATATAAACTCTTTGAATATTTGTCGTTCCTTCTGTTCAAAACAATTTAAATATGTTGTTTTGGTTGTACTTTGGTTACGATGTCTTGGGACTACGCTACTCTGACAAATGTTTTGGGAACGATAAATTTAAAACGTCTCTTTTTGAGTCGTTCTTTATAAATTATGTGTTTTGTATCATTGTTTAGCACCCAAAGATGTATTCCGCTGCGTGTAAATTTGGGGGGTGTTAAAAGAACATTGGTTTTTCAAAACAAGGTTTTTAGCTAAGCATTAACAATGTCATTACCTACTTGTTCCTGGGTTCATCTCAAATCCATCTTTTAGCCAAAATCATTTAGCCTAAATTCGGATTTGTTCTACAAGTGGGTTTTAGTGAAATCTTAATGAATATGAACCTAAGGAATCATAGTAAAATAACCATGTCAACCCACATTCCTATTAAGGTTTTAATTCAATTTCAATTTTTAAAATCCCCAATTATGAAAGGATGAACCCTAGAACAAAATAGATGAAATTAAAAGAAAATACTTACAATTAATTGATGTTAGATGAAGGATGAGTGAAACCCACAACTTGGAATCAATTAATTTGAGTGATTGAAGGTTTTGGAAGCTTCAACAATGGTGGAAAAATGAAAAACGTCGGCTGTGTATTTTTGGGAGAGAGAGATAGTGCTTTGAAAAAGAATAAAGTAATCAAACTGGCGCTCTAAAAAACTTTACTGCCCGTGGTACCTTATCGATATGGAACCGCGAGTTTGAGCCGCCTAGATAAAGAACCGCCTACAGAGGCAGGTTTTTATCAATGAAAAACGCCAAATTTTAAAAACTAAGTTTTTCTAAAACACTTAAAAATATATCATGAACCTTTTAGAATATCATTGGATCATCAAGGCACTAGG
The DNA here is from genome assembly GCA_025667525.1 of Glebionis coronaria. Taxonomy (NCBI): domain Eukaryota; kingdom Viridiplantae; phylum Streptophyta; class Magnoliopsida; order Asterales; family Asteraceae; genus Glebionis; species Glebionis coronaria. Next base: position 2,947,633 of record CM046879.1, on the reverse strand, counting down.
CAATATGTTTTAATGAAGGATTACGAGTTGAATCAAGGTCGAAAAGAATCGAAACGGACAAACGATTACTCGTAGCAAAACAACAAAGTGGAGAGAAGTCAAGGGAAGTGAATCAAGACTAGGACCAATGCTCAAGGGATTAATGAAAATCTTCAAATAGTGGTAACGAAGAGCTTGTGTCATATATAGTAGTTTTAAGACGTGCCTTTCCGGCGAAACGTTAAACGGCTTTGGTAATGAATAAACACAAAGCAATTATTCAAGTATAGACTAAGATCACTTTTAATAATAGTCTTAGTCTAAACCAAAATGTGAGCAAGGTATTAATTCACTTTCTCTCCCACAAAGGGCCTACTAACCGTATGGGTGCAAATCATGGAAATCATGCTTGATACTTTAAGCTACTACTAACTCACTCTACATCACCATAGTGAGTCAAGTATCCAAGCAATGAAGGTTTGAGAGGATAAAAGGAAAGAATCACAAACCACAAACAAATGTCAAGGAAAGGATGCCAAGAACAAGTACATAGTCAAGTAATGATCAAAAGAATGATCAAAGGGCGTGTGGAAGAACGAAAGCGTACCTTGGCCACACAGAGCAATCCATGAAGGAATAAATGCTTTGCCCAACAATGAATATGATGAGTACTAAGTCTTCAAGGACTAGTATCATTCCCAATCATCTTGGTATCATCATTCAAAGATGTTAAAGATCAATGAAGATGAGTCTTCTACAAGTGCAAGTAACTCAATCCACAACCAATTAAGTGATTGATCTTCATGAGTACCTACACAAAGAAAGATGCAAACTAGTAGATACATTTCAAGAGTATATCTAAAATGCATAAAGGCTACTAATCTTAAGTGTGATGCAATATTATCAATTAAAAGACCTATTTTTCAAAAACAAAATAGTTTTGACCAAAGAGAAACTTTAGTACAACTTGACCTTCTAATTTGAGGAGACAATAGATCGATCCAAGTTTCAAAGTACAATATACTTCAAAGATCTTGAGTGAACATCGCTCTGATACCAATTGTAGAAACTAGAAGGGGGGGGGGGGGGGGTTGAATAGTTTCTCTTCGATTGGTGACCAAATTAAAATTACTTTCAATTTGGTTTGTGTCAAAATATCTTTTGTTTGAAGCTAAGTTTCATTATGATTAGGTTCAATTCAAATGCACTAGCAAAGATAATAGGTAAGTGTAATGATAATGAAATAAGTAAAGAGTAAGGAAGGAGACAACCTAGTGGGAAGACACCAAGATTTATAGTGGTTCGACAACGAGCTCTATCCTCGTTTCTACTCCACCCCTCGAGTACACCTACTCGAGATTTCCACTATATCCACAAGCTCCCTTCTCGGCGGAGAAAACCTTACATCGTTGCTTACATTATTTTCCGACACTAAGCTAAATGTCGAGACCTAATCTTTAGCTAGAACCAATCTACACAACGTTGCCTACTTCACAATTAAACGACACAAGGCTAGATGTCGAGTTCTAATCTTAAGGTAGAACCAATCTTCACGACGTTGCCTACTTCACCATTTTACGACACAAGGCTAGATGTCGAGTTCTAATCCAAAGCTAGAACCAATCTTCACGACTCTTCACTTTGAAGCTAAGTGAGAACTTCACACAACACAACTACTAATCACTTTCAAGTTTAGTGAGAACTCACAAGACACAACCACATCACTTTATAGTTTAGTGAGAACTACTAATCAAATCTATTACAACTCAACTAGACTTATCCAAGTACACACATGTAGCTTAGATTTACATAACACAAATCCAAGCAAACACATATGCAATGGATGTACACAACAAATCCAAGTATCCACAAATAACTTGGATGAACACAACTAGTCCAGGTATTCATAAATACAATGGATTGACCTAAAACAAAAAAGGGTATCATGATGAATATGACTAGCTCATAGGTTCATCTTTATCACAACACTAGTGAGTGAGTGATCTTCTCATTGGACAAGGTAAAGGAGGAGATCAAAAGGATAATCATATGTAAACATCCTTAACACTTTAAGTGATCATTTACTAATGATTATGCTATAGAAAATAGAAAGGGGCTGAGAAAAACGTCCAAGAGGCTTAATGGAAAATAAGATTTGACCCACTATTTAAAGGAGACAAAGTATAACAGATATATAACGGCTAGCTGTGCGTGGTACCTTATCTAGCCCGGCGGTTCCATATCACTAAGGAACCGCGTAGCTTCTTAAGGTACCGCCACTAGAGTACACTCAGTTTTTTGTCTTTTAGTGGGGTAGGAATATCTGAGGTATTTTAAGCCTTCAAAGGATATTCTAACAGCATTTGGAATATGCTATTTTCAAATTTTCATTTTCCATTTTAATAAAACATTTTCTAAAAAAGAAAGTTTATTAAAAAGTCTTTTGTCATATTAAAAAAAGTGAGTTTTAAGGATAATAATTTTGATGATCACTAAGTATGATTAAGAAAGGTTAGTGATATGATTATTACCTTGATGATAGTGTTAGTTAAATAATTCGTTTTGTGTTTTACACTAAATGTGTTGTATAGTTTGTTGTGATCAAAACTAAGAAAGATTAGTTAACACTAATAATGTTTTTAGGCATCACTTGCATTAACATATGCTTCACGACAGCTAAATCCGTATGAGAAGAATTATCCCACACATGATCTGGATCTTGCAGCTGTCGTCTTTGCTCTCAAAATCTGGAGACATTATCTGTATGGTGAGTCGTATGATATCTTCACCGATCACAAAAGTCTCAAGTATATATTTACACAGCGGGATCTGAACATGAGACAACGGCGATGGTTGGAACTCATGAAAGACAATGACTCTAACATTCAGTATCACCCAAGTAAAGCGAATGTAGTGGCAGATGCTCTTAGTAGAAAGTCAAGAATGATAAATGGCATCAAGGTTCAGGAGGAGATCATAAGGGACTTAGAGCGGTATGATATTGAGCTCTTAGTACGCGGACAGACAGGTTACTGGGCTAGTCTGAGAGTGGAACCATTTTTACTCTCTCGGATTAAAGCTGCACATAAGGACGATGGTGAAGTTTGTACGATTGTCCAGAATATTGACCAGCAGAACGAATTTCGTATCGATGATGATGGTATTGTATGGCAGGGTGCCAAACTCTGCGTTCTGGAAGACCCTACTCTCAGTGTAGCCTTATTGACTGAGGCTCACAACTCTCCGTTTTCTATCCATCCAGGTTCCACTAAGATGTATCACGATCTTAAGCAGCATTTCTGGTGGAGCGGCATGAAGCAAGATGTCGCCACTTTTGTTTCCAAATTCTAACCTGCCAGCAGGTTAAGATAGCGCATCATCGTACTAGTGGCCTACTTTAGTCATTAGATATTCCAATGTGGAAATGGGACAAGGTCTCTATGTATTTTTTCACCGGGTTACGGCAAACTCAGAGGAAGCATGATACAATCTGGGTTATTATCGATCGCTTGACCAAGTCAGCACACTTCATCCCTATCCGTAAAGATTTCACAGTCAGTAAACTAGCAGACCTATTTACGAAGGAGATCGTGAGATTACATGGTACACCTTCAGATATTATATCAGACAGGAATTTACGATTCACTTCTCATTTCTGGGGAGGTCTGCATAAAGCTTGGGGAACCAAGCTCAAGCTCAGCACAGCCTTTCATTTGTAGACGGACGGCCAGTCAGAGCGTACCATCTAGACCTTGGAGGACATGTTACGCACATGTGCATTAGAATGCACAGGTAATTGGGATGACTATATCTGCTTGGTTGAGTTTGCCTACAACAATAGTTGGTATGCCATCATCAAGTGTGCTCCCTTTGAGATGTTATACAAGAAATGTTGTGCTCTGATCTGTTGGGATCAGGTTGGAGAACGTTTGATTGAGGGACCATAATTAATAGAGCTGACCAATGAAAAGGTCGCCATTGCCAGGGAAAAGCTGCAAGAGGCGCGTACTAGCCAGAAGAGTTATGCCGCCAAGCATCACAGAGATCTAGCATTTTAGACTGTGGATCGTGTGTTCCTTAAAGTATCTCCAGAACGCGGGGTTAGACGTTTTGTCCTTAAGGGCAAGCTCAGCCCTCGCTACATCGGACCGGTAAAAATCCTCGACCGTGTCGGAGAAGTATCATATCGATTGGGGTTATCGCCTCACCTTTCACACGTTCATAACATGTTCCATGTATCACTACTCGGATGGTACAACTATCATGACCTTCACAAAGTTAATTATCCACTCGATCAGATTAGGAAGGAGCTATCTTATATTGAAGAACCTAAAGCAGTCTTAGATCGCCAGGATCGATTTATGAGAAGGAAGACTATTGCTTTCGTTAAGATTCGGTGGAGGAACCATTCCGAGAGGAGGCCACTTGGGAAACAGAGGGGTCTATACGGACATCTTATCCTCACTTCCGGTTATGATTTGGGTATGTCTTTCAGCTTATATGTCATTTCAGCTTTCATGTCCTTGTAGCTAATCAGTCCTTTCAGCTATTATAAACTTCACCAGCTTAATTTACCTTTAATTCAAGGACGAATTTTCCTTTTAGAGTGGGAGAATTGTAAAACCGCAGCATAATCACATCCTTAATTCGAGGAAGAATTATTCTTTTTAGAGGGGAAGAATTGTAAAACCCGTATTTAAATATTACAAATTAATTATTCATAAAATAATTAATTAATGTCAAAAGATTACGTAAATATTATACGTAAGTATTTATCCAGAAAGTATAGATTACGAAATCTGGATCACGAACACGAGCACGAACATTTAAATTATTAAACGAAGCAAAATGAAAACTATATGTTATAAAGGGGTGGCGGTTTTAATAGAAACAAGGAAAAGAAAGTGGGATTTTTGCCCAGCCCGGTTAACAAACATATACACAGGAAACAAAACAAGGGCTTTCCATTTCATTTTTAGAAACAAAAAAAACTAGGGTTCTGTCCTTTTGTGGCCACCGGCTAGAAACACAAAACAAGGGAAAACGAGTTTGGGAGTTTGATTTTGATTGGAGTATGCTTTCTTGATCAATCATTAATATTTAACGGTAACACTTTTCTTCCTTTAATTCCATTTTTATCACGAATTAGTGTACGTTATGATCTAAACAAATGAATTTTATAAATGGTAAACATGAATTAATAATTAAAGGGTGTTGGGTTTTGTTTGTGTTGGGAATTAATTTGATGAGACAAATCAACAATAATGAAACAAGAAGGACTTATATGCAATTATCAAGATTTACAAGAATATGGAGCCCTTTCATACAACAAGGAGGACTTATTAGCAAAAGATGGAGGGACTTCTAGTGTAATTAGATTTCTTGTAAAGAGGGTTATGTGTAGTATATAAACACACACCCTGCATAGGTTTATTCATCCCATCATTCACAATGTAGTCTTAAAGTTGAGTCGTGTGTTCTAGACGTGTGTAACCTTCTAAACACGTCTAGGTTTGTTACTTGTAATCGTTTGAAGTTTAATACAAGTAAACGTTGGAAAAGAAACATCTTGTTCGTAATCAATGTTCTAATTCCGCTATGTTTATCATATGAATGTTGATTACGCCTAGCAGCTTAAAGATCCGTGAATCTTAGGATTCCACAATTGGTATCAGAGAGGGTGGCTCTCGATGCTAGGATCAACAAGGTGTTCGAGTCGAAGAATGGTGAAAAAGATGAAAAACCCGTCTAGGGTTTTATGGACGAATCTCACTGTGCAGTCGTTTTTAAACGACGATATCTCCTTCGTTAACCGTTGGATCGTCGCGAAATTTTAGCTAGAGGTTCTCCGTATACGTGTCTTCGATCTCACCGGAGCGATCGTCGAGTTCAGGCCTCAAGAAAACGTTATAGCTCGTCGAAGTTGGCTGCTGGTGAAGGTATAAATTTTCTGTTTTTGTCTTTTTATTAAATAAGATTTAGGGTTTTATCCCCTAAACCCTAGATCGAATTTAAAGCAGAAAAGTATGGGTTTTGAAGGCTGTTATGATGCATGATAATACAAGATTCGAACTAAGGTTGATTTACAAACCCTAAGTTAGGGTTACAATGCATAAGTTTATAAACCCTAGATCTACGATTGTGATTAGTGGCTGTGGTAAAAACAAAAGTGGTCCTTCATATAACAGATATTGTTGATGTTTCTGCCCTGGGTTGTAGAGACAGAATATGATACAAAGATCACGTGTAAGAAAGTGATGTTTGTCTTTTTGTGATAAAGAACAGAAGTTGTATTGGTTACATTAAAGCAAAAGAAAGGCAGATGTTGGTTTGTACAACAGGTAGTTGTGGGTTTGATGGTCTTCACGTGATCACAAGGATTTGGGCTTCTAAGAATAGAGCTAGGGTCCCGATGAAGAAACAGACGTGATGTATTATAGCAACATAAAGATATGCGGACACAAGAAAGGATGCGTGGAATCGAGAACTATGGTATGTGTTCCTATTGCTGTATGAGATCACGTATGGAAGAAGTTGTAATGTTATAATCGGTGAATGTGAAATTCCTAGTTTTTAGGGATTGCTTTTAATCTCATAACTATTCTAGACGTAACTTTGAAGAATATTATGGTAAGATATCATATTGCTATCTAAAATATATGGAACGGTTGTGAAGTGAAGGATATGATTATCCTGATTTTTAGGATGGTTAAGATCGTGCTTTTATGGTGTGAATTATGGCTGCATAAATCGAAGGAGTGAGATACGATGGTCAAAGGCGTGTGAATATTGAGTTGCTGATATTTAGGACATACATAATATCATCCTTTTGTATGGGCTAAACGTTTGAATATTTGATCTACATAAAAAGATACCACAAGATATAGAGGTAACGGATGTTTTTATTTGTTGCTTGTTGAAGAATATATGTTGCTATGATAAAAAGAAGTGACAAGGCAGATCAAGTTCACGTGAAGTCTTTGATTGCTATGGTTCACCTTTTATGATTATGTAAGGAAAAGATTTGATCGTTTTTTATGGCTGTTGGATAAAGAAGAAAAGAAGATAGAGGCCAAGTATACAGCTGAAGCACCTACTTCAGCAAATGGAATAAGACTATGGCACACATTTTTGACTTTGTGTGGTCCAAGGGAAGCAGATCCTGCCATATGGAAGGATCTTGAAGATGACCTTAGTAATCTTCATTGGAGGCTTTATTCTACTTGTGTGTATTTCATTTGAGCTCTACAAAGTTTTCAGAGTATCTACTTGTGGATGCTGACTATTTCTTGTCCAAAGAAGTATTGGAGAAGATGAAGGAGACACCCTTGGAGATTGATTATACTAGTGACGTGGCCAAGGAATTGATTAGATATGTTTATCACCAACATAAGAAGTTTTTGCAAGATTCCTCCTAAGCCTTAAGTTTTTATTCAGAAACTTGATCATTGGAATAGATATCAAGTTTAGGGGAGGATTGTTGGGAATAAATTATGGGTCAGTTCACTAGACGCTGATAAGAAGAAGTCAAGCGCTGATAGGATGACATTGGACGCTGACAGCCAAGCGTTGACATTTGAAGAAGTCAACGCTGACAGCCTTGAAGATTAGCACTGATGGAATATATCTTCATACGAATCATTTTGTTTATTTGTTTCTTTATTTGTGTATGGTAAAGATAAGCTCGACATTGTATTTTCTATTATTATCTTTACCTAGAATAGTTGATTCGTAGCTTATTGTACAAGACTTCTTAATCTATAAAAGAAGATCTTTTAGGTTAAAGTTAATCATCAGTTTTCATAATTTTTCACAAGTTAAACCTCTTTCATTGTAATCAAGTTCGATCATTCTAATACAAGTGAAAGTTTGTTTAACATCTTTGTGTTTTAGATTAAGTGTTAATTCCACATAACACTTAGTTACTTTATTCATAAGCAAAGGTTTCTCTACGTGTATTACTTGATCTAATCTCGTATACACAAAGCTTAATCGATCTAAGTTTGGGATCAACAAGTGGTATCAGAGCTTGTTGAGAAACTTTTGATCTTTAAGTAACGCAAGAACCCTAAAACACCAAACCCTAAAAACCCTAAATCTCTCAAAACCCTAAAAACATCATGTCTGGCACAAATCAGCCTTCTGCTTTGCTACAAAACAACTCCACAAACCCTAGTATCAAAATTCCCATGTTTGATGCCAGGAACTTCGAGCTTTGGAAGTCTAATTTTGAGCAATATATAGCTATTCATGACTACACTCTTTGGGAGATTGTTGAATATGGAAACACATTCAACAAAGCTCAAAAGATTGCTAATGCTATTGCCACTAGGATAGCTCTTCCTAATTGTCCTGAAGCTGATAAGAAGGAAAAGCCTGAAGATGGAAGAGCTGTATCTGCTGAAGATGTAGCCAAGAAAAGGGTGGACATGAAAATCTTGAACATCATGAAACACGCCCTAGGTCATGAGAATCAGCACAAGTACAAACGCTTTGAGTCTGCAAAAGAGCTTTGGGAAGCTCTTGAAGTAGCACATGGTGGCAATGCTGACACAAAAGAAGAAAAGAAGAAGCAACTCATGCATGAGTATGCTGTCTTTAAGGCTCAACCCAAAGAGAATCTCAGCAGTGTGAGAAGTAGACTGCTTGACATCACAAGTCAACTTTCCTTCATGGGAACACAGATTGATGACCCTGACTTGAATGCTACTTTTCTCAAAAGCCTTGGTGATGTATGGAAGATTGAGACAAGATCCATTCTTGTCAATAACACCCACAAGACCTCCAGGTTTGATGACATCTTCAACAAACTAAGACTGTTGGAGAATGAATGGCTTTTGGAGAGTGATAATAAATCTTCCAGTAGCAATGTGGCATTCTTCTCACAAAGTGAAGGCCAATTTGATTCCATGAACTACTATGGACAAACAGTCACTGGATCTCAATGTGTCAACGCTGGATCACAGTCTGTCAGCGCTGGATCATATCCTGTCAACGCTTTATACTCAAGCGCTGACACACACAACTTTGGCGCTGATAGAATTAAACCTGCTGGTTTAGATCTAGATACTGTGTGTGCATTCATAGCCTCTTTGCCCAGTGATTCAAGGATTACATATGAAGATCTTGAACAGATAAGTGATGAGCAATTGGAAGAGATGGACATCAAGTGGACTATGGCTCTTGTAAGTTTAAGAGCAAACAGGTTTAATAAAAGGTTCAAGAAGAAGATGACCTTTGATGCTAAGGATGTTGCTGGATTTGACAAATCCAAAGTGGAGTGCTACAATTGTCATAGGATGGGGCACTTTATGAGGGAATGTAGATCTCCAAGAAGATCTGATGCTGGTAAGCCTTCAAGCCAAATGGTTAAGAGCCAAGACCCCAAGGCCATGGTTGCTGTTCAACAAATTGATGGCGTTGGAGGATGGGACTGGAGCTGGAACTTTATGGCTAAGGATGAGGAAGAGGACAGAGCTTTGGTTGCTGAAGTTAAAGAAGAGCATGTTGAATATGCTCTCATGGCACACTCCTCCTCTTCATCAGATAATGAGGTATATGATGATGCTTTCTGTTCTAAGGGTTGTCGTTTAAATACTGAAAAACTAAATCAAGAGATAGTAAAATTATTAGATGAGGCAAGTACTGAAAGATGCAAAGTATCAAATTATCAAATTGCTCTTACCCAAACAGAAAAGACAGTAGCTGAGTATAAGAAAATGGAGTTTGATTTAAAGGATCAAATAAATATCTTAAAACATGAGCTACATCAAAGTAAAGATATTCAAGATATCACAAACAGGGTTAATATTGATTTGATAGCTCAGTTAGATGAGGCTAACAAAAATAAAGATAATGTGAGTCTTAAAATCCAGAGATTTGATAAGGCCACACAATCCCTAGGAGAGTGTGTTAGTAAACAAAGAGACTCTAAGGATATGAGTGGGATTGGGATGAAAGATTATACTGGTGTTCCACCACCAGCTGGGGATTTCTATGGTGTCCAATCAAAGGACTTATCTTGGACTGGCTTGCCAGAACTCCAAGAGAAGGAATTCATTCCTCCACCTAGAGTGACTTCCCCAGTTGAAGAATACAAACAAAAACTGACTGACCTAGATGAGTGGAAGAAAGCTAACCACACTTTGTTTGTTAAGGGAGGGTTATTGTGTGAAAGTCCAAATGAGCCCACACCAATCAAGAGCCATGATCCTACACCTATTAAAATCACACACCCAACCACTGGCAAAGCTGTTGACCTTGGCCCACAAACTGTTAGAAAACCTAGTGTTAAGTATGCAGAGATGTATAGAAATACTAGGTCACCAAAAAGCCAAGTTAGTAACCATGGAACAGGCTTCTTTGCTTCTAGACCTAAGACTATGTCTAGAAAAGCTTGTTACTCATGTGGTAGCTTTTCACATTTGGCATACAAATGTGTCAACGCTTCCAATGTCAACGCTGATAGGAACCATTTCAGCGCTGACAAAAGTCAACATAGGTCAAACACTGTCAGACCCAATACCTTTGTGAACAAAAGTTCACAAGTTGTTAGACCAGTCCCATTCTTTTCTAGAGGGTCTAACACACAAGGCCTAAGACCTTTCCAAAAGTCAAACACTTGGTCCAATAGGCAATGGGTTCCTGTAGCAAACCCTAGGTTCAACGCTGATAAAGGCAATCGGGGCGCTGACAAGAACAATTTCAGCGTTGAAAGACACACTGCCAAACCTAGGTATTTGCAACCACAGGGAAATAGGTCTAAAGCCTCTACTAGCTTAACATGGAGACCAAAACAAGACCAAAACCCTAATTTTACTGGTCTTTCTATGACATGCAACAGGTTTCATTATATTTCAAAGGCCATGTCAACACCAATTGGGGTTAACTGGGAATTTCATTCAAAAAGGGATGAAAATGGGGTTGTTATGAGAACCAAGTCTGTTCTTGTTGAACAACCAGATGAATCCAAGTCTTCTAAGACTTGGGTTCCCAAAGAAAACTAATGTGTTTTCTTTATGTGCAGGGCATTCAGAAGAAGATCAATGATTATGGATATTGGGATAGTGGATGCTCAAGGCACATGACAGGAAAGGAAGACTATCTGACAAACTTCACTCCAATTCAAGATGGTGATAAGGTATACTTTGGAGGGGGCTATGGCACCATCACAGGAAAAGGAACCCTTACTACCAATAATCTACGTTTTGAGAATGTCTTCCTGGTAAAAGAACTGGATTATAATTTGTTTAGTGTATCACAAGTGTGTGATAACAAAAATAAGGTTCTTTTCACAGATACTGAGTGCTTGGTGTTAAGCAAAGATTACAAGCTCCCTGAGGAAAAATACATAGAATTTAGAACACCAAGGCATAAAGACATATATAATGTGAATCTTAATGGAATTAAGATGAATAATAAAATGATGTCATGTTTTTATGCTAAAGCCTCAGTTGATGAAAGTAATCTTTGGCACAGGAGATTAGGGCACATAAACTTTAAAAATATCAATAGACTTGTGAGGCTTGGTTTAGTTGATGGTTTGCCTGAAAAGGCTTTCCACAATGACCACTCTTGTGTTGCATGTCTTAAGGGCAAGCAGCACAAGGTCTCATTCAAATCTAAACAGGTGCACTCTAGTTCTAAACCACTTCACTTATTGCATATGGACCTCTTTGGTCCAACTAATATAGAAAGTTTGAAGGGTAAATCATATTGTTTTGTCATCACTGATGATTTTTCCAGGTTTACATGGACTTTCTTTTTAGCCAAGAAAAGTGAAACTGCCCAAGGTCTGATTAATTTCATTACCCAGATTGAGAAGAAGAATGGTAATGAGGTCAAAATTATTAGAAGTGACAATGGGGGTGAGTTTAGAAATCAGTTGTTAAATGATTTTTGTGCCAAGAAAGGGATTACTAGGCAGTTTAGCATAGCTAGAACCCCACAGCAAAATGGGGTTGCTGAAAGGAAGAATAGAACCCTTATTGAAGCAGCCAGAACCATGTTGGCCGATGCCCACTTTCCTATAGCCTTTTGGGCTGAAGCTGTTAACACAGCTTGTTATGTTCAAAATAGGGCATTGGTCAACAAAATACATAATAAGACACCTTATGAGTTACTTTGGGGAAGGAAGCCAAATATTGGCTTTCTCAAGCCTTTTGGATGTCATGTAGTTGTTTTAGAAACTAGTGAGGCCCTAGGTAAATTTGATTCAAAAGGTGATGAAGGCTACTTCATGGGTTATTCAGTGCAGAGCAGAGGATATAGGGTTTACATTAAAAAGGAAAAACGTATACTTGAAAAAGTACATGTTAGGTTTTTAGAGAGTAAACCTAGTGATCCTGAAAGTGGTCCAAATTGGTTGTTTGACTTGGAACCTTTATCTAGAGCTTTAAATTATATGCCTGTTACTGATCCAGACATTGTGAAGGTAACTTCAAGTGTTTTGGAAAAGAGAATTGGTAATGTTTCAGGTATACAGGTTGCTAAGGAGGATGGACCACCAGCAGTTGAGTCATCTCCCACACAAGAATATGTCACACTTCCTATATGGACAGATGAGTATTATGCTGCTGCTGCTGCTGCTAGGAAAGATAATGGTGGTTTCCAAATACCACCAAATACAAACATGCATGGTTCTTCAGGCGCTGACAAAGGCAAATCAAACGCTGACAAGAGCAATTCAGACGCTGATGGATCAGACGCTGACAACAACAGTTCAAGCGTTGTTAGCCCAAGCGCTGACAAACAAGGTTCAGACTTTGATGACACCTTTGCACATCTTTTCTCTTCCCATTTTGAACAAGGTGGACCTTCCAATGTCCATGAAGAGATTCCTGTTGATCAAAGAGAGTCTGATGAAGAAGATATTGGCAACATGGAGCGTGAAGTTGAGGACACCAGACTTTTTGAAGGAGGAGTTCTCACTTCCACAGCAAAGGATCACCCCTCATCTCAGATCATTGGTGATGTTATGGCTCCAGTTCAGACAAGAAGATCCCATCAAAATTTTGGTGGATTTATTGCCAATATACACAAGAAGGTTGATACCCCTCTTGTACAAGCATGTTTGTTTGCATGTTTTCTGTCACAAGAAGAACCCAAGAAGATTTTTGATGCTCTCAAAGAACCTAGTTGGGTGGAAGCAATGCAGGATGAGCTTCACCAATTTGCTATACAGGATGTTTGGGAGCTGGTTGATTGTCCTAGATATGTGAGACCAATTGGGACAAGATGGGTTCTAAGGAACAAGAAAGATGAAAGGGGCATTGTGGTCAGAAACAAGGCACGTTTGGTAGCTCAGGGATATACACAAGAGGAAGGTATAGATTATGAAGAAGTTTTTGCACCAGTTGCAAGAATTGAAGCTATAAGAATTTTTCTAGCTTATGCCTCTTGTATGAACTTCACTGTTTATCAAATGGATGTGAAGAGTGCTTTCCTCTATGGAACAATTGTTGAGGAGGTATATGTCATGCAACCTCCTGGTTTTGAAGATCCTGAGAATCCAGACAAGGTTTATAGAGTGAAGAAAGCTATGTATGGACTTCATCAGGCCCCAAGAGCATGGTATGGTACATTGTCCACCTACTTGGTGGAAAATGGTTTTAAAAGGGGCACCATAGATCAGACATTGTTCACAAAGAAGAAAGGTAAGGATGTCTTACTTGTTCAGGTCTATGTTGATGATATCATTTTTGGATCCTCTAATCCAAAGATGAGTGAAGACTTTTCCAAGCTTATGACAGATAAATTCAAGATGAGTGCAATGGGTGAGATGAACTTCTTTCTAGGTTTACAAGTTCAGCAGAAAGAAGATGGTATCTTCATCTCCCAAGACAAATATGTAGCTGAAATCTTGAAGAAATATGGTTTTTCTCCACATGAAAAGGATGCTTCCACTTCTATGGATAGGGAACACCCTTGGGGAAAAATTGGAGCTGGAAAGGATGTGGATGTTAGGCACTATAGATCAATGATTGGTTCATTGATGTATCTTACAGCCTCAAGACCTGACATCATGTTTGCTGTGTGTGCTTGTGCACGCCATCAAGTGACTCCCAAATAATGTCACCTTTTTGTTGTGAAAAGGATTTTTAGGTACCTAAGATGTTATCCAGATCTTGGCTTGTGGTACCCAAAAGATTCTCCATTGGAGCTTATTGCATATTCAGACAGTGACTATGGTGGTGACAAGTTTGATAGGAAATCCACAACTGGTGGATGTCAATTTCTTGGGAGTAGATTAATATCTTGGCAATGCAAGAAACAAACAGTGGTGGCAAACTCTACAACTGAAGCAGAATATGTTGCAGCAGCTGCTTGTTGTGGACAAGTCTTATGGATTCAGAACCAGCTGTTGGATTATGGGTATAATTTCATGCATACCAAGATTTTTGTAGATAATAACAGTACTTTATGCATTATTAAAAATCCTGTACATCATTCTAAAACCAAACACATAGAAATTAGACATCATTTTATAAGAGATTGCTTTGAGAAAGGTTTAATACAACCAGATAGGGTAGCCACAGAAGATAATGTGGCTGATTTATTAACTAAACCTTTTGATACTGGAAGATTTCAATATTTGGTAACAAATATTGGAATGGTTAATCTCACTTAATATGTGTTTTGGAACCTTTTTGTAAAAGTATGTACAGGATAATGCATTGTTATTGGTCTTTGTGATGATTTAGATTTTTCCACTTTTTTTTTTCTAACACTGACAAAGGTAAATTTAACGCTGTCAAGTGTTATTTTGCCGTTGTTAGAGATATTATTGTCTAACGCTGACAAGAGTTCCTTCAACGCTGATACGTGTTGTCGGGACGCTGTCAGCAACAAATGTTAGTTTTGTGGTTTTCAATCTAAATGTGTAGGTGGTGGTAGCTTTATGCCATTGGATACAGAGTTGCTTATGGATCTTTGAAGAGCTATTTGGACATGTTTTTGTTTATGGATGATGGTTGGAATATTTATATTCCTATCTTGACATAAATTTTTAATGTTCATATATATTTTGAGAAACTCATGTATCATAGTTTAAGGGGAGGTTTAAGGAACCTTTAAGACTTTTGGGTATTCTTATAATACTCTCATCACAATTCTAGATTGTGTCCACAGGTGAGTATGGGTTAGTTTTACTAAACCATGAGGCACTGTAGCATGCAAAGTTGACACACTATGCATGCTGCCAAGACATTTTTGGCCTAGAATTGGTTATGGTCTGATGGGAGACTTGGGAATAGTTTTGTTATGGGTTTACCTGGGAGTTACAAAGAATTTTATGAAATAACTTTGTTGGTAAGTATTTTGGTTAGCAAGGGACACTAGAGGACTTTTGTGTCTATCTTGCTTAAGCAAGTGTGCATAAATGGACAGTGCTTGCCGCCCAGTAATTATTATCAACTTGTAAGATATTTCCCTTAGGATAAATTACTTTGTTAAGGTCTTTTTCTTTTTAAATATTTTTTATTTTTTAGACGCTGACAAGTTTTTCTCCAAACGCTGTTACGTCCAATCGTGACGCTCACAAGGCTTTAGGCAAACGCTGACAAGAAAATATAGCCGTTAGGCGTTGATGGGTTATTTTTGACCGTTGACACCTAGTGGGCCCTACCCAGTTGTTATTTTTGACTAATCTTTGGCCGTAATTTTGGGGAGTTGTTACTTTTAATTAATGCATGAGATAAGTTATATTTGGTTCAATATTTTCATCATTGCTCTTTGAATATAACTGCCTCATTTTTTACCAATCCAAATCATGCATCTCTCCTATAAATTTGGCTAAACTTTTTGTTCTGGGTATTCATATTATCTTGTCTAACATTTTTATCCTAGATTTTTCCCATATCACATAACCTCAACAGATTTAAACATGGCACCAAAGTTCAACTCAACCAATCTGACATTGGAGTTCAAGAGCCAACATACTATGGTCGCTTACTTGGCTGCTGATAATGATTTGTTTCCTCAGTATTCACAAATGGTGGCATTTTTAAATGCATCCTCTATAAGGTATGCGCTTTCTCATGAACCATTAGTCCCTGTCGCACACATTAGACAGTTTTGGAATAATGTCAGTTCCACAACAGCTAATGGAGTGACCACATTAACATCTACTGTTCATGGAAGAACATGGGTGGTCACTGAAGCCTTGGTTCGCCAAGCTTTGCGTCTTGATGACGCTGATGGTGTGACTACCCTTGCCGTTGCAACAATAGAACAAGGTCTTAGGGAATTGGGTTATCCTATTCCTGCTGGTAAATCTTTAAATAAATATCATAAGCAGGAATTTCCCTCTGACTGGAAATATTTGATACATGTCCTTCTTCAATGCTTAAGTCCAAAATGTACTGCTTTTAATGAAATAAACAGGTCAATTGCAAGTGCTTTGGTTTGTATGTCACGTGGGCTTAAGTATAATTTTTCAAAAATGATTTTTGAAGGGATGTGTAAAAATAAGGGAAGTAAAATGACTTTGGCTTACCCAAGATTTTTGCAAATGGTCTTTGATTTACAAGAATATTGTACTAGGGATCATGACACTTTTTATGAGATCCCTAAGCAAAAGAAAACCATTTTTGACAAGATGAGCTCCACAAACAGATCTATCCCTCTCACCCAAGCCATGCTTGAAGTAATTCAGGCTGCTCAACCACAACCAGACCCTGCACCTCAACTTGCGCCTATCCTTGAACCATTACCTTCACCTGATCACATGGACGTTGACCAACCCATTGTCAACGCTGACACTCAAAATGTTGGCGCTGACACAGCCAATCCCAACGTTGATAACCTTCCTGAACAATCCCAAACACCCTTTAACCAACCAACACCCACACAATCTACTTCATCTTCCACCCCATTACAATCTAGGTTGAATAAACGCCAAAGGAATATTGGAGTGTTCTCCTCTAGTGGTCCTAGCCTTGTTGCAGAGAGAACCACCTCCACAAGTGTGGCTGGTGCCATGGATGAGGCTGGGGCTATTGACACAAGCTTAGATGCTGGTCAAGCCAGTCCCAACATCATTAAGACCTCATCCATGCCCTATGATTCTATTTTGGGAGGTCAAATCCCCATTCTAGCTGAGGGCAGATTGGAACCTATGACATTGATTGAATTGACGGTTGCTGTCATTAGCTTGCAAAAGCAAAATGTCAGCCTTGTACAAATTGTCAATAATCAGGGCCGTGAACTCCAAGTATTGAGGGAGCGGGTAACTGTTTTGGAGAATCCAAGTAGCAGGAGTCTAATGGAGGAATCTTCCAAAGGGGAGGATGAAGAGGATGAGCTGATTCATACAGCCAGTGAGAAGAGTTCAGAGAAGAGTTCACAATTTAGTGAATCTTTACATGTTGCTGAAGCACTCACCAACTTGAAGAAGCACCCAATTATTGATACATCCAAGGTAACTCCATTTAACTTGGAAGGATCTTTCACAGCAACAATGGGCGCTGATACAGGTTTGAACGCTGACACATCCAGCGCTGACAAAGGTAATCGGGGCGCTGATAGAGGTAACTTGAACGCTGACAAAGTTGCAGGTGGTGTTGATGTATTCCAGTCATCAACAATCATCAAAGATGTGTCCACACAGGTTTCTTCTTCTACCTTACCTATTATTGATCCAAAAGACAAGGGTAAAGGAATTTTGGTTGAAGAAGATGTTCCAAAGAAAGATGCAGCACAAATTGCATTTGATGAACAGTTGGCTGCAAAACTTTTGGAAAGAGATTTGAAGAGGAGTGGTAGATCACCATTTGTTGCTACTTCTGAGAGTGAGGAAGAGAGTGGTGATGAAAAAGAAGGAGATAGCTCAGATTCAAGTGTTCAAATTATTGAAGATCCAGAAAGACTTGAATATGGGGATGAGTTAGCAAGAGAAAGATTGAGTGATTTGAAGAATCAGATTGATTGGGACCTTCCAGAAATCACCAGAATGTACCATGCTTGGGAAGACAAGGTAATGGACAACCCAGGGATGAGCTTATCAGATCAAATTTGGGGGTTGGAAGTTCTTCTCAGGGTACAAGATGATATAAAGGTGATTTTGAGCTTTAATGCACAAGAGGTCAAGACTTGGCTCAAAAGAGATAGAAGGCAGTTGTATTACAAGTTGCTTAGATGCCATCAACCTAGATGGACATACAAGAAGTTGCTGGCTTTATCTTTTGAGGAGTTAGAGTATAGGGCACATCCTATTTGGAGGAATGTGCAAGAAAATAATGTCTACCAGTTTCTTTCAGAAGAAAGGAAACAAGAGCTTGCTGAGGAAATGCAGATTCAAAAGGAGATGAGGATTGCTCAAAGACCAGTAAAGAAAGGAGATCCTCTCCAATTTCCTAAAGATATGGATGTGTATTATCCAACTGAAACTGTTATAAGGAAGCATCTCAAGCTTTCTCCATTGGAAGCTTCAGATTTGGTTAATGTGGTACCTCTAGATGACAGAAATCCAATCATAAGTTTTGATGAAGATGAATGTGGATTTTGGAAGATTGGCGGGTTTGGAAAGGAGGTACACACTTTTACTTCAATTATTTCTATCTTTGCAAGCATAGACAGAGAAGACTTGGTGCATCTATGGAGATTAATAGAGGCCAAGTATACAGCTGAAGCACCTACTTCAGCAAATGGAATAAGACTATGGCACACATTTTTGACTTTGTGTGGTCCAAGGGAAGCAGATCCTGCCATATGGAAGGATCTTGAAGATGACCTTAGTAATCTTCATTGGAGGCTTTATTCTACATGTGGTGTATTTCATTTGAGCTCTACAAAGTTTTCAGAGTATCTACTTGTGGATGCTGACTATTTCTTGTCCAAAGAAGTATTGGAGAAGATGAAGGAGACACCCTTGGAGATTGATTATACTAGTGACGTGGCCAAGGAATTGATTAGATATGTTTATCACCAACATAAGAAGTTTTTGCAAGATTCCTCCTAAGCCTTAAGTTTTTATTCAGAAACTTGATCATTGGAATAGATATCAAGTTTAGGGGAGGATTGTTGGGAATAAATTATGGGTCAGTTCACTAGACGCTGATAAGAAGAAGTCAAGCGCTGATAGGATGACATTGGACGCTGACAGCCAAGCGTTGACATTTGAAGAAGTCAACGCTGACAGCCTTGAAGATTAGCACTGATGGAATATATCTTCATACGAATCATTTTGTTTATTTGTTTCTTTATTTGTGTATGGTAAAGATAAGCTCGACATTGTATTTTCTATTATTATCTTTACCTAGAATAGTTGATTCGTAGCTTATTGTACAAGACTTCTTAATCTATAAAAGAAGATCTTTTAGGTTAAAGTTAATCATCAGTTTTCATAAGTTTTCACAAGTTAAACCTCTTTCATTGTAATCAAGTTCGATCATTCTAATACAAGTGAAAGTTTGTTTAACATCTTTGTGTTTTAGATTAAGTGTTAATTCCGCATAACACTTAGTTACTTTATTCATAAGCAAAGGTTTCTCTACGTGTATTACTTGATCTAATCTCGTATACACAAAGCTTAATCGATCTAAGTTTGGGATCAACAAAGAGATCGAGGTTATGAACCATTATATCTAGGTTGATCATCATTCATATGATAACATAGCGGAATAGAATAATGATCATGAACAAGGTGTTTAGGCACAAGACACATAAAATACTCAACGATTGCTAATTATATTAATAATCAACAACCACTAGACGTGTATACATTGAATCCCACGTCTAGTGCGACACACACTTTAGGTTTACATTGTGAATGAATAATATGAATAAAACCTAAGACTCTTGTTCCTTTTATAGTGGAAGGAACAGAATCTACAAGAGATCAAATCAAATAAACATCTAAATATTCTATTTAGATAAACTATATATTGTGTATATCATAAATAATATACTCAATATATTCCCTAAATAGAATTCTCCATCAAATCTTCAATATCCATCAGCGTTTGACTTTTTGACTGCGTTTGACTTTTGTTGACTTTCTGTCAACGCCTGAATTGCTCTTGTCAACGCCCAGATTGCTCTTGACAACGCTTGAACATATTACTTGATATTTTCTTCGATTTTGAGTTTCTGCCACATCAACTTTTTGACCCAACAATCTTCCCCTAGTTGATGTCGGCAAAACTCTATGTTTATCTCTTGTAAGTTGTACATGATCTTCAAATTGCTTCCCCTCAAGTGTAGCACGTATTTCTTCCCCTTTTTGTCACATCAACAAGGAAGTAAACAATGTTGCAATGTTGAAGATTCTCCAAAAGTAGGCTCTGTGTAATGATCCTGAAGAACAATTAATAAAGTATTCTTGATGTATAAGTAGAATAACCCAACCTTGTGTTCCATGTCTTGTAGAATGTAATGAAGTGTGTTGCAGATACAAAAATACTCATCCTTTGTGAGACACTGAGCACGATAATGTAACTCCTTCAAGTGATAGAAAATATGTGCATAGAGAACCATAAGAAAAATCACATATTCCTAGATCTTGTATCACTTCATCAGTAACAATGTAAGCACAAACAAGTTACCTTTAAAGTCTATGACTGGAAGTGCACGACTTTAAGATATGATATAACACAAACTTGCGAAAATTTTCTTCAATCATCAAACTTATCATAAGAATTCTTCCCCTTAAGCTAACACCTCTTCATGACGATTTTAATGGAATAACATCTTCATACCATATGTAAAAGTCTTGTGATGGATAACTCTTTCATAAGGCTATCCCGATTACATAGTTTAAATATCCATCAAATTCCCACGAATAATTGCTAACTCACTTTAAAATCATTAATCCATTTAAAAATATCCGAGCCATAAATATCAACTTGATATTCTAAATAAAAACGGAGATTCCATGTACCTTCGTGTGTAAAATCCTCCTTTTTGTGTGCTTAAAACGTACCAATTTTCTCAAACAGCAGCAAACAGTGTGTTGTCCAATATCCAATTCTGTCCAATATCTTCATCAGATGCATTGTCCGATATCGGACGACACTTATCAGCGTTGAAATAGCATATATCGGACAACACTGTCAACTCCATCAGTGTTGACTTATTCCGTCAGCGTCAAACTATTTCCTGTCAGCGTCTACGTAAGCTTTGTCAGCGTCTCCTTTTGCTGACGTCATCAGCAGCTCATATCAGCTTAGAAAAATAAAAAGAACTTTTAACTTTTCTTTGACAACAAGCTACACATATATATCATCAAATACTAATCCAGCTATTTCCATTTGACTATTCTTTTGACCCTCGTCCAAAAATAGAAAATATCTTAATTGATATTCATGTATTTTTGATCGTGTGAATACACTTTTGTTCCACCAATTAGCAACAAGCATCATATGATGCTTTCGTGTGAACACAATATGAATAACCAATCAGAATCGCATGATTTGTAGCATGACTTATCCTCACGTGAACAAACATAGACCAGCATGTAGAGGATCAAAATCAGTAATGCGTCTGTATTCTTTGGCCGTGTGAATGCTAGTATACCATAACCATGTGAACAGAATACTTTCTTGGCACAAAGATTTTCACCAATCAATAACCTAGCTTCGTGTGAACACAAAACTTATTCCTTAAATCGTTTGAATGCAGCGAGAATGGTATAATCTTGTACCAATTAGATTAGAGAAACCGTGTGAACACATCCATCAAGTAACAAAACGTATGTAACAGTAACTCACACTCATACCATCAACGAATCATAAACTGAATGAACATATCTGTATCTTGATCAGCAAGTGCACTGCGAGAACCCTAGCAGCCTTCATCTGGGTAGTAATTTATATTCCTGGCCACGAACAGAAACTTCTTTGCACCTTGCTGTTACACCATGTCACCAACAGTAGCAAAAACATCGATCTAGGGTTTAGAATTTTGTTTATCGAAACCCTAATTAGGGTTTGTGAATAACCTAAGATCGTGTATCTTCACACGTTTTAACAGCCACGAACATCATAACAGTCTGCTTTCTAGGTAGATCTAGGGTTTGAGAAAACCCTAGGTCATGATTTCATGTGAAAAAGCAAGAACATCATTACCTTAATCAGTGAACTTCGACCTTGAATAACTTCTTCCTTAGGGCTCAGATCGAAGATCTCTCCGGTGAGATTCAAGACACAAGTGCCAAGAATCTACAGTTCAAAAATCACGAAGATCCAACGGTTAACGAAGGAGAGATCGTGTTTTGAACATGGCTGTCCACAGAAAACTGCATATACCCTGCTGCTGACTTTGACGCTTAATAACTTTTGCCTGGGGATAAAACTCGACAATCCCTCCGGTGGATCTTTAGATCTATGTATGTAGAACACACATAAAAAATTTCGTGATGATCCAACGGTTCAATCCAAAGTTATGACCTTCTGAATACTGCTGCGCACACAAAAACGTCCAGAAAAACTCATACGAATTTTTCTTTTCTTCACCATACACGAACACCTGGTCGGACCTAGATATCAAGAGCCTTAGGCTCTGATACCAATTGTGGAGTCCATTGATCGTTAGACTCAATGGTTATGAACCATTATATCTAGGTTGATCATCATTCATATGATAACATAGCGGAATAGAATAATGATCATGAACAAGGTGTTTAGGCACAAGACACATAAAATACTCAACGATTGCTAATTATATTAATTATCAACAACCACTAGACGTGTATACATTGAATCCCACGTCTAGTGCGACACACACTTTAGGTTTACATTGTGAATGAATAATATGAATAAAACCTAAGACTCTTGTTCCTTTTATAGTGGAAGAAACAGAATCTACAAGAGATCAAATCAAATAAACATCTAAATATTCTATTTAGATAAACTATATATTGTGTATATCATAAATAATATACTCAATATATTCCCTAAATAGAATTCTCCATCAAATCTTCAATATCCATCAGCGTTTGACTTTTTGACTGCGTTTGACTTTTGTTGACTTTCTGTCAACGTCTGAATTGCTCTTGTCAACGCCCAGATTGCTCTTGTCAACGCTTGAACATATTACTTGATATTTTCTTCGATTTTGAGTTTCTGCCACATAAACTTTTTGACCCAACAGTTTGATACACCAGGACCGAGACCATAAGGTCTCAGTGTGGTTGTTGTTGGCTAGCCAAGACCCATATAGTGGCGGCAGTGGCTGGGATGATTAAGCCGCAGCCAACAAACACTAAACAGGGGTAGCGAACATAAGGGGGTGTTTGTTTTTATGAACAGTAGGTAGAAAGTGTTACCAGGGAGTGTTTGGTTAACAAAACAGTGGGGAATAAGAACAAACAGTGGAAACTAAATAGCTAACAATGGGTACATATTAAAACAGGAATTGGTGAGATTAAAATCTAGGATTAGCGATAGTTTAGCGACAGAAATTATGTCACGGTTTATATAGACAATTTTTATAATAGTATTGGTCACAGTTAGCGACGGTTTAGCGACATAAAATTATGTCGCTAATCCGGCTGTGAATTTATTTAGTATGGTTGATTTGTTTACGTGCGACCAGGAATTTAGAAGTCTCGGTAGGCTTTTGTTTGACTCGGGTTTTCGGGGGCACGGAGAATAATAAATACAGGGTTCATTTTAATTATGATTAAATCATATTTATAAATTGGTTTTAATAGATAAATTAATCAAGTTGTTTTGTTTTAATAATTTAACTAGTAAAATTTAATTGATTTTATTTATCCTTTTAACCACATAAAAACATGTGATCTATTATGAATTATGTTTCAAAAAAAACTAATTTGGAAACCTTTCTAGTTTTAGCAACTTTCGATTACTATTTATAGTGATATTATTATATCAGAATACATATTATACAATAATCAGTAGTACATGAATACTTTAATCAGAATTATTATTGAACAATCAGATTTATTAGTTTATACACAAACATTAATACAAGAATAAATAAATAAAACCAAGAATAGTTAAGATCAGTAAAATAAACGGATATCAGTTAACTCATTAGCGTCCGTTATTCATGTAGCTTTTGTGAAGTCAGAGTAGGAGTTCATTCAGTTTTCCTTGCAGTCAGTTACTGGACAAAAGGTACGGAGTTTCCGTCCTTCAGTATGGACTTCCTTTCCTATGAATGATTAGGATATCCTGTCTACAGCCAAATGTTTTCCCTAGTATATGTAATAAATTACAGTAATTATCTTAATAACTAAGTTAAATTGCCTGAGCTTTATATACATGCATGACTAGTATATAATAGTTACAGAGGTACCGTAACCATGACACTTGAGGCACCGGTGTCATGACTCCTCTACGAGGGAGTGATTTCTCGCAGCGTCCAATTTATTTTAGCTTGCCCATTTTATCAGTATTATCAGCGGGGCGTATGGATGCATCATAGGTTATCAGTTTACAGTTTATCAAGTGAATGTGGCGTGTGCTCGACATCCTTCACATTGGAGTTGATCGCTCCACCCATCACATTATTTAGAGGTCACCCCTCTGCAGCATGACAAGGTCACCCCTCCATGTATTCATGCAAACGTTGTTACAACACATGATCTATATAAGCTCTTGGCATTTAAAATATAGTAATTGCATGCTTTTAGATATAATAGATAATAATTCAGCTTTTCTATTTTAAACTAGATTTTTCAGAAACATACACAGTTTTCCGCTGCACTTTACATTCGGACTTATAGCTTCAGTATTTATTATATGTTTCATTTTAGTACATTCTTATCATGCTTTATATCCGTTCACTGTGCGTTATGCTCAGCCGTAGTTTCCTTTCATGTTCCAAACGGCAGGTACATCAGGACGCTCTTAGGATTTCTGAGAGAGTATGTGCATTGGATGGAAGTTATCCTGATATCTTTACTTTATGCACTTTAGGCTTTACTTTGCTTGTTTGGACATTGTTTATTCCTTCCATTCAGCACTTAATCTTTTATATTTGAGCTTATGTTTGGACTACATTTCCGTTATGGGCAATTAACGTTTTAAGACATTTGCCTTGCATGCTTTGATGACTCGGCATAAGTACACGTAATGGTCCACGTATCCAGGTGGGGTGTTACATTTTCTCTAATCGTGTTAAATGTTATTTAATTATAACATTCAAGATGCACAGAAAAATATATATTTTTTCCTGAACCCCGTTTGACACTGTTACTAAACATGACATTTTGCCACCTATATAAAAAAATGAGAATTATGTGCAAATCTTCGAAGCGTAAGACCTTGTGTATGTAATGTTAATTTGGCAAGAGAAATTAAGAAGATAGAGACTCCACATTTCGTTCAGTAGACTTTTCTCTTTCGTTAAAGATAACAACTTTTGGTCAACACCATGTAAATGTATAGAAACCACTTTTTGGTCAACACCATGTAAATGTATAATTTAGAAAGATAACAACTTTTGTCTTTCAAGTCTATCATGGTTAGTTTCCTTATGTCTTCTTTTTCATCCTCGACCTAAATGATCAAAATTATCAAATATTAAACATTTGTTTTATTATATGGATGACTAAATAATAAATTAATCAAAATGACATTTTGTGAAGAAAAAAACTCAAAGTAGAGATGATTTCTAAAACGGAAGCAAAAGCCTCCAAAGCATTGTTGAAATATAAAACTTTAACTACACTGTTTGTAAAACCCGCATTCTTTTACGATGAATAGTACTTTTATGATCGTACATACATGATTAGAACTTTCCTTATTTAGCACGTTTACGTTTCACGATAGGAAATTACAAGTATTACGTAGTGTTATTACACGATAAGTATTTAATACGTATTAACGCACGATAATTATTTCAACAATAATTCTAATCACGAACGTACGAACATAAAATCATGAACGTAAATAATCACGAGCTTAATACTATGTATTTACGTATATTTATTACGGTTACGAATAAATATATTACGACACGAACGATAACTAAATAAAACACGTAAAACACGACACGAGAAAACGTATAAAAATTAGACACGGAAAACAATGGGTTACCCCTTGTGGGCCCCACTTACCCGCGGCTAGAACACAAGAAAGGGCCAAGCCCATTTGATTTTTGATAAATAAGAAAATAAAGGGAAACATATTTTTCATATCAGAGGAAATTAGAAAAATATTAAAAACCCCAATCTCTCTTTTGCTCTCTCTTGGCCGCCGGGTAGAACACACACAAAGGGTGTTTGTTGATTTTTGGTGATTGATTTCTTGCAAGATTGTTCGTGTTATCAATCCTTAATTATTCCATGTATTGGTAATCTTTTAAACCCTTTCTTTTAATTCCTTTAATTATATTATGAAATCAAGAACACATGGAATCATAAGTTTATTAAAAACAAGTATTGGAAACATGTAATTAATCATGGGGGGTAAAATAATCATGGTTTTAGGGGTGTTTGTTTTGCCCGACGCAAGGAACCGAGACAAAAAGGTCTCAGCTTGCTTTTGTTTCGCACCAACCGAGACCTCAAGGTCTCGGTGTGGAGTTGTGTGTCTCGGCTGCAAGAGCAAAGGGAACCCCGACTTAAGTCGGGGTGTGTTTTGGTGTTGTTGGGTCTCAACAGAAACAAGAACCACTACCGGCTAAAGCCGGTGGCTAAATAAGGAAAGCATGGGGGAACCACAGCCGCGGCAGCAGGGGGAACCTTGCCCAGCCGTCGGCTGCAGCAGAGAAAACAGGGGGAACCACCAGTGTGCGCCGGTGGCTGTTTTACACAAGCAGTGGTAACCGGCTAAGCCGGTTAGCCACTGTTAAGGGTGCGTTTGTTGACCGATTCACGGGTTCACGGGCACGGTTCACGACTTAATAAATTTTACGAGTTTAGTTATTTTACAAGATTATTTATTTACAAGAATAATTAAATTAATTTAACATATTACTTAATTGATTTAATTACATCATGACTTAGGTTATTATTATTATTAATAATACATGGACTTTTAACCTAAGTATTTATTATTTAAATTAGGCTATATAATTAATTAATTATTAAACATTCCTTATAACTAATTACTTTACATGACTTAGGTTATTTAATAATAAATATTAATACACGTCTTAACTAAGTATTATTACCTTTTATTTAATTAAATCTTGTTATATTTAATTAAATACTTTAACCTATAGTTTATTTAGTTTACATGAAATAATTAATAAACTATACTATTTAATCACATGAGTTAGAATATAAATCAGTAAACACTTAAGCTTCTATTATTAGCTTAATAATCCAGCTTATTTCTATTTATGGAAACTTTCTATTTTTAGAAATTTATTTAATTAAGGCAGCTAATCTATTTATAGAAACTTTTTATTTTTAGAAACTTATCTATTTTAAGCAGTAAATCTATTTTTGGAAACTTTCTATTTTTGAAAACTTTCTATTTTAGGAAACCTGCTGTTTTTAGAAAGTTATTTATTATTACACAACAAGTATAATAATACAAGAAATACAAGTAATACTTAATCAGAATAGAAAGAATACATGATAAACACAACATAACGTTAAAATCAGTAAAACAAGACATGAACATATAAAACGAGCTAAGACATGATATAAAATCAGTTATGTAGTCAGTAATCAGGATACTTATACACGTATATTATTTATGTAGCGTTAGTGATGTCGAAGTAGGACTCTCTTCCTTTCGTCTTCTTCGTTCATTGGACACAAGGTACGGATTCTCCGATCTTTCAGTATGGACATCCTTTCTTATTAGGATTCCCCGTATGCAGCCAACTGTTTTTCCCCAGTATATGTTTTAAATGTTTTTGAATTGCTTATGTTTAATTAGATACCTAAAGCCATATACATGCATGACCATTTTCACCTAGTTATGGAGGTACCATAAACATAACACTAGAGGCACCAGTGTTATGACTCCACCACGACGGAGTGATAGCTCGTGGCGTCCCTTCAGCTTTTGGCTATATTATTATTATTATCATGTGGGGCGTATGGGTGCATCCTAGGTTACATGTTTCAGCAGATTATTCAGGTGAATGTGGTGTGTGCCTTGCATCCTTCACAAGGAGCTGATCCCTCCTAGCCAAAACATATAAATAAATTAGAGGTAGCCCCTCTAATTTGCATGACGAGGTCACCCCTCCAAGTATTCATGCACGTGGATATTTAATGACCTATATTGGCTAAATGGTAAACATGTCAAACAGTTTTTATAAGATAAACATAAGGCTTTTCAAACTATAAAACCAGTTTTATTAAGATATACCAGGTTATCTAGGACTTAGTCTTTTCCGCTGCTTTATGCTTATATGCTTATATTATTCATGCTATACTTGTATATATGTGCACTGAGCGTTATGCTCAGCCGTTTTTCCTTTTATGTTCTTAAAACGGCAGGTACTCAAGGACGCTCGTAGACTCTAAGCGTACGTGCATATGGATTGGAAGCTTCCTAGCCTTCATTACTTTATGCATTTCTTATTACTTTTGTTACTAATCTCCATGGACATTGTTTAGTCCTTTTCATTTACAGTACTTATGTTTGTGTGTGATTAGTTCTACTTTTGGAGTACTGATGTTTGTTTCCGGTATTTCCTTTATGGTCATGTGATGTTTTATACATTTATCCTTGTATGCTTTGATGACACGCCATAATCATGCGTGACATTCCATTTACCAAAATGAGGTGTTACAATTATGGTATCAGAGAAAAGGCTTCGACCTGTAGGCTCTCAAAACACGACCTGTGAGTAGTGGGTAGTCACTATGGTCTTCCTAGAACTAATAGTAGGTTTTCATGCATTCATCATTTTCATGCATACATATATATGTCATTTGTAACACCCCAAAATGTGATATGCGGAAGCGTTGAAGCTCGGGGGCTGTTACGTCATTGTATCATAGTTCAAGGTACAAGAGAACGACTCTAAATGAGACGTTTATAAAAATACCTCGTTGAATTTAAATAAAAAGCATCACAGTACAAAAGGTCTCAGTTTCAAAAGATAGTGCAGCGGAATGTAAAAGTTTTAAACATCAACGAGATAATAGTTCAAAAGCATAAGTAAATAAATGTCCGAAGATATCCAAGAAATGCATGCGGACTCCAAGTACTTCACACAGCAGATACAACTCATCATCAATTACCTGAGATAAATGCTAAATTGGGTCAACATAAAGTTGGTGACAATATAGGTTTCAAGTAAAAATTCATAGTAAATCAATTTTAGATTTCATTTCATGTACACATGAAACTATAGGAGGTATAGTGCCAAGTGTAGGATAAATTGGGTGTTCACAATATTTATGATAGCTAAGCTCGTGACATCGAAACTAGCGATCCAGTGCATACAATCGATTGCGTACATAAATTTTGCCCCAATGGAGTACCTAGCCAAGATGACTCCATTCATAGAAATGGCACACACTCGTCCGACGTCAGAATGCCCGAGTGGAGGTTGTCAACCATCAATAGATCTATCCGTAACATAAGAGCTTACTCCAGCAGATTAACTAACGATTCACGATAGTGGGGACTATGGCTAAAGCAACTTAAGCTATCTCATAAATAGTGTTCACAAAGCGTTCACAGAAATCAAGTTTTACTTGCGTCCACAAGCAAGTCATCAAAGCATTTATCACATCCCAAAACATTAAACATACAAAAATAGTTTAATAGGGATCTATAAACTCAACTCAAGCAACGATTCAAACCGCACAAGTAACATCAAATAGTAGCGAGCAACCCTAGCAACAACCCAAATATAATACTATAGTTTAGGCGCTAGCAAATAAGTCACAATAGTTCATCACGTACGTTACTCATCGATCAAATATATATTTTGTTGTTAAAATCGTGACTTGTAAATGTTACATCGTTATAACATCTTAGTATATATATATATATATACTTAGGCAAAAATATTTATTTTTGACTCGACGAAATTTCGACAGCCTTTCGGCGTAAATTTTAATTTACCAAAATTTATCTCAACAAATTTTCCTACGTGAATTCTAACGAAAATTCGGCAGCCTTTCGGCGTCAAATAAAAATTTACCATTTTTAGTAAGTACTCAAATCTTGTCCTAAAACCCCTATTTTCAACACTTTCTCAATCGCCAATATTTCAACAAGTCATTTTCCGCAATAGTGTCAATTTCCACTTCCAACGTTCAAACTTTTAACGGTACACCAAGTATTCACATTTCGCGCTAATACCCTTTTACAAAACAAGTCCAACATTTATACACAACTTTAAGTAACCATTTCGACACTTAAAACAACTCCGTTTGTCTCGAAAACGTCATTTCGACCACTTTAAAAATCTAGACAGCAAACACCTTATGGTGTTTTTCACAAAAATTAAGTTTTCCGACAACGAAATTTAAACGACCATATCTTACTCGTTTTAGCTCCGTTTTTAGCGCATAATATATCGAAACGAAGGTATTAACTTATATTTTCAAAATATCGTAGTAAACTAGTGTTAAAACAATTTTTACAACCTTCTACGCCTCTTATAAAAATCGGACAGATTGTATGTTTTTCGTACAAACTCGTTTTCGACCATTTTCAAGCGTAACTACTAGTAGTAACACTACTAGTTCCTTCCAATTATTCATAAACACCATTAAAATCAAAGATTTAACTTCAAGTTCACAAATCTAAAAATATACATTTTTATATTTTTACAAGTCTTTCAATTAAACCATTTTTATGCATGGATCTAATAGATCCACACATAATTTTCATAGATCTAAAATATTTCATGACCAAAAATAGTTTTTATCATCTTATTTCAAGAAAATAGTTGATGAGTAACATGCATGCATAGATCTATATAGATTATGCATGAAAAATGAAAAGATGAAAAAGGTTTAAGAAGTAACCTTTTGTCACGACTCTACGTAATCACAACAACCCGATCTACGCTCTAACCCACTCATAATCAACAAGAACTCTACTTCTATAACTTCAAACCAAAAACTACTCAAATCAACAAACCAAGAAAAAACATTCTTCTTTATGCTTGTACAAACTCTAGGATGTATTTATTTTGTGTTAATTCTTCTTAAAATGGAGCTTTAAGAAAATCAACAATGGTGGAAAATGGTTTTGTGTGTGTACCGTGTGTTTTGAGAGAGAAAGAGAGTGTGTGTTTTTTTTAGTGAAGTGAAAGAGTGAATAAGTGTGAGGTGATATTAAGGTTAATGAGGTAATAAGTTAAAAGATGTAAGGGTTTGTAAGTTAAGCTTAAAAGGGTAAGGAGTAAAAACTTGGTGCATCTTGCATGTGTGTGGTGTTTTGGCCGGTTATGGGGGGTCCCACATGGGGTAAATTATTCAAAAAATTTACTATGGTAACTAGTTAAAAGGTTTAAGGTAAAAAGGTTAGTTAGTTTTAGGTAAATATCAAAAAAGTATATAGTTAAGTTTAAAATTACGTAAAACTTAAAAATCTGACGAGATATATTAAATTTACGATTTTTCGACGAAAACTGACATTTTATGATTGGTAAAGTATTTTATGCATGTTAACGACGGTTAAACGTAAAAACGACGTAAAATACGAAAACGCGATACGTTAATTAAATATTCACAGTAAATACGATTTATTACTATAAATAGCAAAATACTAAAATACAGGCATATATAAACATATACAGAAATACTTAAATACGCTGCTCATGAAAATACGATCACGCTATTAAAAACTAAACAGTTAAGCACTTAATTCACAGATAACGAATAATCTCATGGATTATCGTCAATTTATTGACCGTTTCAGCACTTTGGTCAGGTTCACAGAAAATGTTTAGAATAATGAATGAGCACAGAGTCAGTTCATTACTCGTCAGCAAACAGTTTTTCAGATAACGCGGGATAACCTCCCGGTTCCATCACAGTTAAATCACATAGTTGACTAAATAAAAAGTCAAAGGGTAAAATAGTCATTTTACAAAGTAGGGAAAATTACCAGGTGTTACATCATCCCCTTGATAGAGAAGCTTTGTCCTCAAAGCTTAGGAGTGTCACGGTTTCTAGAGTTGTCAAAGAGTTGCGGATATTTCTTGCGAAATTGATCCTCACGCTCCCAAGTGAATTCAGGTCCACGTTTAGAATTCCACCTCACCTTGATGATCGGAATACGACTTTGTTTCAATCGTTTGACCTCACGGTCCATGATTTCAACAGGTTCCTCGACAAATTCCATCTTGTCGTCGATTCGGAGTTCCTCCAACGGTATAACGAGTGTCTCATCAGAAAGGCACTTCTTCAAGTTCGATACATGAAAAGTGTTGTGCACACGGCTCAACGCTTGCGGTAATTAGAGACGATAGGCTACGGTTCCAACCTTTGCCAGAATTTTGAAAGGTCCAATATAACGGGGGTTCAGCTTTCCTCGCTTGCCAAAACGTACCACACCTTTCCAAGGCGATACTTTTAGCATCACTTTGTCTCCCACTTGAAATTTGAGAGGCTTACGTCGAACGTCAGCGTAACTCTTTTGACGATCACGGGCTGCTTGAATTCGGCTCTTGATTTAAACAATCTTCTCAGTCGTTTCACGGATGAGTTCAGGGCCATTGAGTTGACTATCCCCAACCTCACTCCAACACACAGACGAGCGACATTTACGACCATACAACGCTTCAAAAGGTGCAGCCTTAATACTGGTATGATAACTATTGTTGTAAGAGAATTCCACTAGAGGCAAATGTCTGTCCCATTGCTTCCCAAAGTCAAGCACACAAGCACGCAACATGTCCTCCAGCGTTTGAATAGTTCTCTCACTTTGTCCGTCAGTCTGCGGGTGATAAGCAGTACTCATGTCCAATTGTGTACCCAACGCTTTCTGAAGTGATTTCCAAAATTCCGAAGTAAATCTACCATCTCTATCTGAAATTATCGAGATCG
Organism: Glebionis coronaria; assembly: GCA_025667525.1. NCBI lineage: Eukaryota > Viridiplantae > Streptophyta > Magnoliopsida > Asterales > Asteraceae > Glebionis > Glebionis coronaria. The sequence continues at coordinate 2,914,761 of CM046879.1, read as the reverse complement.
GTATTCCATGTTTTGTGACTATTTCCTTCAGATAAAGTCTCGTAAGCTTATCCATCGAATCATCTTCCTTCATAGCCAAAAAGTGTGCAGATTTCGTAAGTCGATCCATAATTACCCAAATTGTGTCGTATCGGTTTGTCGTTTTAGGTAGCTTAGTTATGAAATCCATGGTTATGATTTCCCATTTCCACATAGGAATTATAGGTTGAACCAACAATCCAGATGGTTTTTGGTGTTCCGTTTTCACTCTAGCACAAGTCAGACACTTCCCTACATAAGTAGCAATTTCAGCTTTCATATTTGGCCACCAATATAGCTTCTTCATATCCTGATACATTTTTTCAGATCCTGGGTGAATCGAATACTTAGATTTATGGGAATCGTGCATAATCACGTCCCTTAGTCCTCCAAACCGTGGTAACCAACTTCTACCATTCAGACATAGCGTTCCATTAGTGCTAGTCTCCAATTTCTTAGTGACCATTCCTTCTAATTTCTCAGCTTCAACATGTTCAGGCTTAAGGGCTTTGGTTTGTGCTTCACGAATTTGCACAGGTAAGTTCGGATTGACAACCATAGCTAACGATCTAACTCTACGTGTCATCAATTGTTCCTTTCTACTTAGCGCATCCGACACTACATTAGCCTTCCCAGGGTGGTAGCGGATTTCACAGTCATAATTGCTAAGCAACTCGATCCATCGACGTTGTCTCATGTTCAGTTCCTTCTGGTCAAGAATATGTTGTAAACTCTTGTAATCGGTATAGACGACACACTTGGTTCCATACAAGTAGTGTCTCCACAATTTCAAGGCAAATACTACCGCTCCTAGCTCCAAGTCGTGCGTAGTGTAGTTTTTCTCATGCGTTTTCAATTGACGAGACGCGTAGGCGATAAATTTCTTCCTCTGCATCAACACAGCTCCCAATTCTTTTGCTGATGCATCACAGTAGACCATAAAGTCTTCCGATCCTTCTGGTAACGATAGAATAGGCGCACTACACTTTGTTTCAACTTTTGGAATGCTAATTCCTCCTTGTCTCCCCATTCGTATTTCACCTTCTTTTGAGTCAACTTCGTCAGTGGTTTCGCGATCTTCGAGAATCCATCGATTAATCTTCGGTAGTATCTGGCGAGTCCTAAGAATTGGCGAATTTCAGTCGGTGTCGTAGGAGCAGTCCACTCCCTAATTGATTCAATCTTAGCAGGATCAACATGAATCCCCTTGCTATCTATAACGTGTCCTAGAAATTGTACTCTTGGCAACAAAAAATCACACTTCGAGAACTTAGCGTACAATTCCTTCTTCTTAAGCAATTCCAGTATTATCTTAAGATGTTCCTCATGTTCCTTCTCATTCCTTGAGTAAATCAGTATGTCATCGATGAACACAATGACAAACTTGTCCAAATACGGTTTACACACCCGGTTCATGAGGTCCATAAACACAGCAGGTGCGTTTGTCAAACTGAACGGCATCACTTGGAACTCATAGTGTCCATACCTAGTCCTAAAAGCAGTCTTTGCAACATGTTCCTCACGGACTCTCAATTGGTGATAACCAGACCTAAGGTCAATCTTCGAGTAAACGCTCGATCCTTGCAACTGATCAAACAGATCATTGATCCTAGGTAACGGGTAATGGTTCTTGATGGTAAGTTTGTTCAACTCACGATAGTCGATACACATCTCAAAACTCCCATCCTTCTTCTTTACAAATAAGACTGGAGCTCCCCAAGGTGAAGAACTCGGTCTTATGAATCCTTTATCAGTCAACTATTTTAGTTGCGTCGCTAGTTCTTGCAATTCCGACGGTGCTAAATGATAAGGCGCTCGAGCAACAGGTGCAGCTCCCGGTATTAAATCGATCTGGAATTCAACTTGTCTAGCTGGCGGTAATCCAGGCAAATCTTCAGGAAAGACTTCCGGAAAATCCCCTACGATAGGTACATCTTCCAACCGTTTTTCTTCCGTCTGCTTTTCAGTAACACAGGCTAAAAATACGTGGCAACCTTCCGATAACAACTTCTGAGCCTTGAAACGCGAGATAATGTTCAATCGTGACTTCCCTTTTCCGTCACTTGTATCCCCTTGTACCTCCAGAACTTCATCACCAAATGTTAAACGAACGATCTTCTCGTCACATACAATCGTAGCACGATATCTCGACAACCAATCCATTTTGACAATCACATCAAAACTTCCTAACTCAACAGGCATAAGGTCTATTACGAAAGGATGACCTAGAAGATTTAAAGTGCATCCACGAAGTATAGTGTCGGCTTCTATCAACTTCCCATTAGCTAATTCAATAGTGTACTTAGTGTCTAAGGGCGAAGGGGTCACATCAAGTAAAACACTAAAAGCAGTCGACACAAAACTCCTATCGGCTCCAGTATCAAATAAAATAGAAGCATAACGACCATTGAAAAGAAACGTACCCGTCACGACGTCGGGGTTTTGTTGCGCTTCTCCTCCTCTTATCACATAGACCCTTCCACGAGCTTCCCCAGCTTTAGGAATCTTTCCTTGGTCCTTATTCTTCTTCTTTGGGCACTCATTGATGTGGTGTCCCTTTTGTTGACATTCAAAGCAAGTGACGTTGGCTTTCATGTTGGGTGGTGACTTACAATCTCTAGCAATGTGTCCAGTTTTCTTGCAGTTGTGACACTGTACATTGCATTGTCCATTATGGTGACGCTTGCATCGATTGCACAAAGGTAACGTCCCATTGTATACTCCTTTTTCCCCAGTACCAGCAGTGTACGCTTTCACGGTGTCTTGCCTCTTATTAGGATAGTTCCCATGGTTGTTCCTTTGGTTATTCCCCCATTTTCTCTTGTTGTCCGCGGAATTCCCAACATTTGCTCGAACTACTTGGTCCATCAGACTGTGAGCCATCCTTATAGCATCACTAACTTTTGTCGGTCCAGACGATGTCACATTCCCTTGAACTCTACCAGGTAAACCCCAAATATAGCGCTCAACCTTCTTTTCTTCATCTGGAACCATTCCAGGACATAGCAAACACAACTCTTGGAACCTCCTAGTATACGTACCAATGTCATTGTTCTTCATAGTCAGGTTCCACAGTTCAATTTCCATTTTCTGAATCTCATTACGAGGACAGTACTCCTTAGTCAACAACTTCTTAAGTTCCTCCCAACTCATGGGTGTTCCACCATGTCAACGCTCCAGCAGCTAAAGTACAAGTAGAATAAGTCACTTGATTTTCAACAGCACATCCACTGACACGGAACACAACTTCCATCTTTTCAACCCAACGAGCTAATCCGACAGCTCCTTCAATACCATTAAAATTCAAAGGGTCACGGCTCCTAAAGTCCTTGTAAGTACACGTCTTAGGCAGTCGATTATCAACATTGTTCGGTGGTGCTTCGTTCACGTTGTTGTTAGCTTGAACGTTTGCCAGTGCAGCAGTCCCTCGTTGCGTAATTAGTGCTTCCAATTGTGCGTCAGTCATTCCGTTACGTGTGTTCACCATTGTTTCTCTGCGTTAAGACAACAATGCAAATAACGTTCAAGCACGAATATACACGTTATATATTTCTTATGCTAAAATAGAATGCAGAATTTAACAGTACAACAACATAAAAAGGATAGTCACTGGTCAAAGTCATAAAGTTAAATTCCCATTCATAATCAAAATATCGAGTACATAGTCATAAAATAAGAGTTGCGATTAAATACCAAAGATCAAAACAAAACCAAAAATAACACCGAAAATGGTGATTGGATTAGAATAAGACTATAGATGTAATCGAAATGATACGTGATAGTATGCGAGACATATCCTACAACAACCATTCACGCGTTAGAGCAGTTGTAGGGTATGCATGAAATAATCATGTACTGAAATTAAGGTATGCAAATCAGCGAAATGCATATGTATATAATACATATTACGTATTACATAATATATATTACATATTACTTATAGTGTTATCTTACGTAATACATTACGTAGTACACATATATATACAGAGTAACAAGTAGCCACATCGGTTATAGTCTAGGCCTAAGATGCAAACCTAGTTCTCTATAACCAAGGCTCTGATTACCAAATCTGTAACACCCCAAAATGTGATATGCGGAAGCGGTGAAGCTCGGGGGCTGTTACGTCATTGTATCATAGTTCAAGGTACAAGAGAACGACTCTAAATGAGACGTTTATAAAAATACCTCGTTGAATTTAAATAAAAAGCATCACAGTACAAAAGGTCTCAGTTTCAAAAGATAGTGCAGCGGAATATAAAAGTTTTAAACATCAACGAGATAATAGTTCAAAAGCATAAGTAAATAAATGTCCGAAGAAAGCCAAGAAATGCATGCGGACTCCATGTACTTCACACAGCAGATACAACTCATCATCAATTACCTGAGATAAATGCTAAATTGGGTCAACATAAAGTTGGTGAGAATATAGGTTTCAAGTAAAAATTCATAGTAAATCGATTTCAGATTTCATTTCATGTACACATGAAACTATAGGAGGTATAGTGCCAAGTGTAGGATAAATTGGGTGTTTACAATATTTATGATAGCTAAGCTCGTGACATCGAAACTAGCGATCCAGTGCATACAATAGATTGCATACATAAATTTTGCCCCAATGGAGTACCTAGCCAAGATGACTCCGTTCATTCAAATGGTACACACTCGTCCGGCGTCAGAATGCCCGAGTGGAGGTTGTCAACCCTCAATAGATCTATCCGTAACATAAGAGCTTACTCCAGCAGAGTAACTAACGATTCACGATAGTTGGGACTATGGCTAAAGCAACTTAAGCTATCTCATAAATAGTGTTCACAAAGCGTTCACAGAAATCAAGTTTTACTTGCGTCCAGAAGCAAGTCATCAAAGCATTTATCACATCCCAAAATATTAAACATACAAAAATAGTTTAATAGGGATCTATAAACTCACCTCAAGCAACGATTCAAACCGCACAAGTAAGATCAAATAGTAGCGAGCAACCCTAGCAACAACCTAAATATAATACTATAGTTTAGGCGCTAGCAAATAAGTCACAATAGTTCATCACGTACGTTACTCATCGATCAAGTATATATTTTGTTGTTAAAATCGTGACTTGTAAATGTTACATCGTTATAACATTATAGTATATATATATACTTAGGCAAAAATATTTATTTTTGACTCGACGAAATTTCGACAGCCTTTCGGCGTAAATTTTAATTTACCAAAATTTATCTCAACAAATTTTCCTACGTGAATTCTAACGAAATTGGCAGCCTTTCGGCGTCACATAAAAATTTACCATTTTTAGTAAGTACTCAAATCTTGTCCTAAAACCCCTATTTTCAACACTTTCTCAATCGCCAATATTTCAACAAGTCATTTTCCGCAATAGTGTCAATTTCTACTTCCAACGTTCAAACATTTAACGGTACACCAAGTATTCACATTTCGCGCTAATACCCTTTTACAAAACAAGTCCAACATTTGTACACAACTTTTAGTAACCATTTCGACACTTAAAACAACCCCGTTTGTCTCGAAAACGTCGTTTCGACCACTTTAAAAATCTAGACAGCAAACACCTTATAGTGTTTTTCCCAAAATTAAGTTTTCCGACAACGAAATTTAAACGACCATATCTTACTCATTTTAGCTCCGTTTTTAGCGCATAATATATCGAAACGAAGGTATTAACTTATATTTTCATAATATCGTAATAAACTAGTGTCAAAACAATTTTTACAACCCTCTCGCCTCTTATAAAAATCGGACAGATTGTATATTTTTCGTAAAAACTCATTTTCGACCATTTTCAAGCGTAACTACTAGTAGTAACACTACTAGTTCCTTCCAATTATTCATAAACACCATCAAAATCAAAGAATTAACTTTAAGTTCACAAATCTAAAAATATACATTTTTATATTTTTACAAGTCTTTCAATTAAACCATTTTTATGCATGGATCTAATAGATCCACACATAATTTTCATAGATTTAAAATATTTCATGACCAAAAATAGTTTTTATCATTTTATTTCAAGAAAATAGTTGATGAGTAACATGCATGCATAGATCTACATAGATTATGCATGAAAAATGAAAAGATGAAAAAGGTTTAAGAAGTAACCTTGAGTCACGACTCTACGTAATCACAACAACCCTCTACGCTCTAACCCACTGATAATCAACAAGAACTCTACTTCTATAACTTCAAACCAAAAACTACTCAAATCAACAAACCAAGAAAAAACATTCTTCTTTATGCTTGTACAAACTCTAGGATGTATTTATTTTGTGTTAATTCTTCTTAAAATGGAGCTTTAAAAAATCAACAATGGTGGAAAATGGTTTTGTGTGTGTGTCGTGTGTTTTGAGAGAGAAAGAGAGTGTGTTTTTTTTAGTGAAGTGAAAGAGTGAATAAGTGTGAGGTGATATTAAGGTTAATGAGGTAATAAGTTAAAAGATGTAAGGGTTTGTAAGTTAAGCTTAAAAGGGTAAGGAGTAAAAACTTGGTGCATCTTGCATGTGTGTGGTGTTTTGGCCGATTATGGGGGGTCTCACATGGGGTAAATTATTCAAAAATTTTACTATGGTAACTAGTTAAAAGGTTTAAGGTAAAAAGGTTAGTTAGTTTTAGGTAAATATCAAAAAGTATATAGTTAAGTTTAAAATTACGTAAAACTTAAAAATCTGACGAGATATATTAAATTTACGATTTTTCGACGAAAACTGACATTTTATGATTGGTAAAGTATTTTATGCATGTTAACGACGGTTAAACGTAAAAACGACGTAAAATACGAAAACGCGATACGTTAATTAAATATTCACAGTAAATACGATTTATTACTATAAATAGCAAAATCTAAAATACAGGTATATATAAACATATACAGAAATACTTAAATACGTTTCTCATGAAAATACGATCACGCTGTTAAAAACTAAACAGTTAAGCACTTAATTCACAGATAACGAATAATCTCATGGATTATCGTCAATTCATTGACCGTTTCAGCACTTTGGCCAGGTTCACAGAAAATGTTCAGAATAATGACTGAGCACAGAGTCAGTTCATTACTCGTCAGCAAACAGTTTTTCAGAAAACGCGGGATAACCTCCCGGTTCCATCACAGTTAAATCACATAGTTGACTAAATAAAAAGTCAAAGGGTAAAATAGTCATTTTACAAAGTAGGGAAAATTACCAGGTGTTACATCATTGTCGTAGGTTTATGACTAAGTAATGGTTGGTACAGGACTTGCCCTATTTAGTCGCATGTGTTTTATCGAAACTTTTAACTTTGGGACCGACCCATTGGCATCCCCTCGCCATGTCTTTTGTTTTGAGTGAACTGGCCATGGGCGTTGACTCTCGTGCATATAAAAGTTTTCATAAAACTGCATCATGCATTCATGCATAAATTTTCTTGCTTAAAATGTTTATCATGATTTATTTGTATAAATTTTTTTCATGCATATATAGTTTATGTTTTGATCAGTTTAATCATGTATTTTATGTTATATTGTCAGATGGTTCTCACACGCGATCAGGAACAACTCAATGCAGCAATCCAAGCTGCAATGCAAGCTATGCTTCCTCAGTTGATGAACGAAATCAGGGCTGAAGTGCAGGCTTCCAACAACCAGCACAAGCAGCCTAATCCTCCTCCTCCTCCTCCTCCAGCAACATTGGGCGCATGGCTAGAGAGATTAAATAAGCTACGCCCTCGAGCTTTCGAGAGAACAGATAGCCCCAGTGAAGTTGAAAGCTGGTTGGCTCACATTAAGAAGATCTTCGATGCTATGGGCTGTGACCCCGTCTTCAAGTCGAGGTTAGCCTGCTACCGGTTCGAAGGTGATGTGCTATCATGGTGGACATCACTGAAGCAGTCTGAGGAGGTGATAAATTGGTGGCTGGTTTGACTTGGGCTCAGTTCAGGGATTTGGTGATGGGACAGTTCTTTCCCAAGGATGAGCAAGACAAGCTGAAGAGAGAGTACCATGGAATCCGACAGAGAGCTGGGGAGAATAGCAACGAGTTCATGCAGTGCTTTCTTCGCTAGGCTGGTTTTCTTGGTGAAACAACAGGTACTCCCGAAGAGCAAGCACACCACTTCCGGTGGGCTCTTTGTACATCGGTCGCAAATAACCTGGTATGTGCTACGTTCAACACGGTGGCACAGGTGGCCGATGCAGCACGTAAGTTGGAGATGCTGCAAGAAAGAGAAGTGTTCGGGGAAGAAGAGAGACCCGAGAAGAGGTAAACATTTTTATTCAGCGGTGACTAAACCATATTCTTTTCAGCACATGTCAATATTTACATCTCGTTTAAACTGTATCTTCCAGGCAGAAGACTGGGGACCGGTCTCAGTCGGCTACTCAGCAACAGCCTACTCAGCCCAAGGAAAGTGGTCAGACTCACGACCGTACGGATAGGCGTGAAAGTAATGATAATTACCGTAACAACGCTAGACACTCCAACAACAGCATGTGCTTATACTTACTCATTTTCTTTTGATTACATACTAAAATTCTTAAATCTAACACATTAGAGAATATTTTACCAGGAATCATGGTAACGGGAGGGACCAGAACCAGAGAGGTTCATAGCATAACCGTCCAGCTATCACTGGTATTCCATCTTACGATTTATCTGCATTGTCCTTTGTACCTATTATCATGTCTCGTGATTGTTGTTCTTATCAGGCTCACAACCAGTCAGGACACCTGTTGGAGGATATACTCATCCTCTTTGCACTACCTGTAATCGTAGGCACCCAGGGCCATGTCTCCGTAACAGCGACGCATGCTTCAAGTGTGGTCTTCCTGGCCATCGCATGAAGAACTACCGCAAGGGCGAGACGGAGGGCACATCGGGACATGCTGATACCAAGCCGCCTCCTACTAGTGGACGCGTTTACACGACATCTCGCGATCAGGCCAACAAGTCTACAGGTACTATCACTGGAATCTTGTATATGTATGGTCAAGTTGCATGTGTTCTGTTTGAGACGGGTGCTATTCACTCGGTCATTTCTACTGCTTATGCCAAGAATGTTAGGATACTCCCCATGCCACTAGAGAATATACTAAAGATTTCCCCGCCTTTACGAGACTGTACGCATAACCCATGTGTACAAGAGCCTCCCCTAGAGTTTGATGACAAGATTCGTCCTGTTGGCGCACTTCCGCTGGACATAAATTATTTTGACATGATTTTGGGCATGAATTGGCTATCCAAGAATCATGCTACCATAGAATGCCATTCATATCGAGTCATCTTCGGAGATGTTAATGAACCAAAGTACATTCACAACGGGTTCGTACCCGGAAGGTCTGTACAAAACATTTCAACCCTGCAAGCACGTGCATTAATTTAACATGGTTGTGAGGGCTATATAGCTACTGTTCATGACATGGATGCTGAATCCCCGTCAATTCATAATCAACCGATAGTGTCAGTATTTCCAGATGTATTTCCAGAAGAACTTCCGGGCATACCACCTGCACGTGAAGTAGAATTTAATATCGAGCTCATCCTAGGAGCTGAGCCGATTTCCAAGGCTCCTTATCGCATGGCTCCCATAGAGTTGAAGGAGCTGAAAGATCATTGCAAGAACTTCTTGAATGAGGCTTTATTTGACCGAGCGCATCTCCATGGGGCGCACCGGTCTTATTCGTTAAGAAGAAGGACGCCAGTATGCGTCTTTGCATAGACTATCGCGAGCTCAACAAGATTACCATCAGGAATAGGTATCCACTACCACATATAGACGATCTGTTTGACCAACTCCAAGGGGCCAAACATTTCTCGAAGATTGATATAAGGTCAGGCTATCATCAACTACATGTTAAGGAGAAGGACATCGCCAAGACTGCTTTCCGTACACGCTATGGCCACTACGAATTTGTAGTCATGCCATTTAGCCTTACCAATGCTACAGCAGTGTTCATGGATTTGATGAACAAAATCTTCCATGAATTTCTGAACAAGTTCGTTATTGTCTTCATTGACGACATCCTAATATTCTCAAGGTCCAAGGAGGAACACGAAGACCATCTTCGTACAGTACTACAGATTCTTCGCCAGAAGCAGCTGTATGCTAAATTCTCCAAGTGTGAGTTCTGGTTAGACAAGGTGGCATTCTTAGGTCACATTGTATCAGCAAAAGGAATCACGATGGATCCAGTAAAGGTTGAGGCTATTACCAAGTGGCCAAGACCGACATCAGCGACTAAAGTCCGCAGTTTCCTAGGCTTAGCTGGTTACTACCGTAGGTTCGTGGAGAACTTTTCCCGTTTAGCACTACCATTGACCAAACTGATGCGGAATGGGGAGAAATTCGTCTCGACTGAAGAAAGAGAGAAGAGCTTTGAAGACCTAAAGCAGAAGTTAGTATCTGCACCGATTCTTACTCCCCCATCTGGTACAGGTGGATTTCAGATCTACAGTGATGCATCGGGGAAGGGACTTGGCTGTGTTCTCATGCAACATGGGAAAGTGATAGCATACGCTTCACGGCAGCTTAAGCCTTATGAGGAAAATTACCCTACGCATGACTTGGAACTTGCAGCAGTCGTGTTTGCATTAAAGATATGGAGGCACTACTTGTATGGAGAATCATGTGACATTTTCATGGACCACAAGAGCTTGAAGTATATCTTCACTCAACGTGAATTAAACATGAGACAGAGGAGATGGTTAGAGCTGTTGAAGGATTATGACATTAATCTGCAGTATCATCCCGACAAGGCGAGTGTAGTGGCAGATGCACTTAGCCGAATGTCCGGAATGATAAACGACATTAAAATTGAGGAGGAAATTATAAAAGGCTTGGAGCAACTAGACATAGAGATCATGGTACGTGGACAACACAGTTACTTGGCTAATCTTAGAGTGGAACCCGAGTTACTCTCTAAGATCAAGGAAGCTCAGAAAGATGATGGAGAAATCTGGGCGATAATTCAGAATTTGGAGAAGCAGACATAATTTCGGGTAGATGCAGATGGTATCTTATGGCAAGGCACGAGACTTTGTGTTCCTAATGATCAAGAACTCCGGGAAGCATTGTTAGCTGAGGCTCACAACTCCCCATTCTCCATTCATCCTGGTTCGACCAAGATGTACCATGACATCAAGCAATACTTTTGGTGGAGTGGTATGAAACAGGATGTTGCGACTTACGTCTCCAAATGTCTTACCTGCCAGCAGGTTAAGATCGAGCACCAACGATATGGTGGTCTTCTTCAATCGTTAGATATTCCAGAGTGGAAGTGGGACATGATCACCATGGATTTTGTTACCGTTCTTCCGTAGACAAAGAGGAAGCACGATGCTATTTGGGTTATCGTAGATCGACTTACCAAATCAGCTCATTTCTTATCGATCTGCAAGCAAGATTCGGTCAGTAAACTTGCCGATACTTACAAGAAGGAGATCATGAGACTTCATGGTGCTCCATCCAACATCGTCTCAGACAAAGATCCTCGTTTCACTTCGCGATTTTGGAGAAGTCTGCAGAAAGCTTGGGGTACACGACTTAAGCATAGCACGACTTTTCATCCTCAAACAGACGGGCAATTGGAGCGAACGATTCAGACATTAGAAGACATGTTGAGGTCATGTGCGTTGGAATGGACGGGTGATTGGGATGATTATATCTATTTGGTGGAGTTTGCATACAACAACAGTTGGCACGCAAGTATCAAGTGTGCTCCATTCGAGATGTTGTATGGCAGGAAGTGTCGAACCCCAATCTGCTAGGATCAGGTTGGTGAGCGAACCCTTAAAGGACCAGAAATGATAGAGTTGACTAACGAGAAGGTCGCAGTAGCTAGGCAGATACTACAAGAAGCACGGTCATGTCAAAAGAGTTATGTAGACAAGCATCGTAGGGACTTACATTTTAACGCAGGAGATCACGTTTTCCTTAAGGTTTCACCGGCACGTGGTGTTAGACGTTTTGGAATCAAAGGGAAGCCCAGTCCTCGATTCATCAGACCGTTTGATGTCATTGAGCGAGTCGGTGAAGTATCTTACCATTTAGCGTTACCTCCGCAACTTTCTCACGTTCACGATGTTTTCCATGTGTCCTTACTCAGAGAGTACAAGTATCATCCCCTTCACATGGTTCAGTATCCACTGGAACAAATTCGTGAAGATCTCACTTTTATAGAAGAACCCGAACGAGTTCTTGACAGACAAGAACGAGTCATGAGAAGGAAGACAATTCCATTCGTCAAAATTCTTTGGAGGGGTCATACCGAGCGGGAAGCCACTTGGGAAACAGAGGAGTCTATCCGGGCTTCTTACCCTCATTTCATATTTTGAATTCGGGTATGTTCTTCTTTTCCAGTTTACATTATCTATAATTCAGGGACGAATTATTCTTTTTAGGGGGGAAGAGTTGTAAAACCCGCATGTTTTTACCATGAATAGTACCCTTATGATCGTACGTACATGATTAGAACTTTCCTTATTTATCACGTTTACGTTTCACGATAGGAAATTACAAGTATTACGTACGTGTTATTACACGATAAGTATTTAATACGTATTAATGCACGAAAATTATTTCAACAATAATTATAATCACGAACGTACGAACATGAAATCATGATCGTAAATAATCACGAGCTTTATACTATGTATTTATTTATATTTATTACGGTTACGAATAAATATATTACGACACGAACGATAACTAAATAAAACACGTAAAACACGACACGAGAAAATGTATAATAATTAGACACCAAAAACAATGGGTTACCCCTTGTGGGCCCCTCTTACCCGCGGCTAGAACATAAAAAAGGGCCAAGCCATTTGATTTTTACTAAATAAGAAAATAAAGGGAAACATATTTTTCATATCAAAGGAAATTAGAAAAATATTAAAAACCCTAATCTCTCTTTTGCTCTCTCTTGGCCGCCGGGTAGAACACACACAAAGGGTGTGTTTGTTGATTTTTGGTGATTGATTTCTTGCAAGATCGTTCGTGTTATCAATCCTTAATTATTCCACGTATTGGTAATCTTTTATCCCTTTCTTTTAATTCCTTTAATTATGTTATGAAATAAAGAACACATGAAATCATAAGTTTATTAAAAACAAGTATTAAAAACATGTAATTAATCACAGGGGCTAAAATAATCATGGTTTTTGGGGTGTTTGTTTTGGCCGACGCAAGGAACCGAGACCAAAAGGTCTCGGCTTGCTTTTGTTTCGTACCAACCGAGACCTCAAGGTCTCGGTGTGGTGTTGTGTGTCTCGGCCGCAAGAGAAGAGGGAACCCCGACCTAAGTCGGGGAGTGTTTTGGTGTTTTTGGGTCTCGATAGAAACAAGAACCACCTCCGGCTTAAGCCGGTGGCTAAATAAGGAAAGCAGGGGGAACCACAGCCGCGACAGCAGGGGGAACCTTGCCCAGCCGGCGGCTGCAGCCGAGAAAACAGGGGGAACCACAGCGTGGTCGGTGGCTGTTTTACACAAGCAGTGGCAACCAGCTAAGTCGGTTAGCCACTGTTAAGGGTGTGTTTGTTGACCGCTTCATGGGTTTACGGGCACGGTTCACGACTTAATAAATTTTACAAGTTTAGTTATTTTACAAGATTATTTATTTTCAAGAATAATTAAATTAATTTAACATGTTATTTAATTAATTTAATTACATCATGACTTAGGCTATAATTATTATTAATAATACATGGATTTTTAACCTAAGTATTTATTATTTAAATTAGGTTATATAATTAATTATTTATTAAACATGCCTTATAATTAATTAATTTACACGAATTAGGTTATATTAATAATAAATATTAATACACGTCTTAACTAAGTATTATTACCTTATATTTAATTAAATCATGTTATATTTAATTAAATACTTTAACCTATAGTTTATTTAAATTACATGAAATAATTAATAAACTATATTATTTAATCACATGACTTAGAATATAAATCAATAAACACTTAAGCTTCTATTATTAGCTTAATAATCCAGCTTATTTCTATTTATGGAAACTTTCTATTTTTAGAAATTTATTTAATTAAGGCAGCTAATCTACTTATGGAAACTTTCTATTTTTAGAAACTTATCTATTTTAAGCAGTAAATCTATTTTTGGAAACTTTCTATTTTTGGAAACTTTCTATTTAAGGAAACCGGCTATTTTTAGAAAGTTACTTATTATTACACTACAAGTATAATAATACAAGAAATACAAGTAATACTTAATAATAATAGGCATAATACATGATAAACACAGGATAACGTTAAAATCAGTAAAACAAGACATGAACATATAAAACTAGCTAAGAAATGATATAAAATCAGTAATGTACTCAGTAATCAGAATACTTATACACGTATATTATTTATGTAGCGTTAGTGATATCGAAGTAGGACTCTCTTCCGTTCGTCTTCTTCGTTCATTGGACACAAGGTACTGATTCTCCGTCCTTTCAGTATGGACATTCTTTTAGTATGGACATTCTTTCTTATTAGGACACAAGGTACTCTCTTCCGTTTTATATGTTTTTTAATTGCTTATGTTTAATAAGATACCTAAAGCCATATACATGCATGACCAGTTTCACCTAGTTATCGAGGTACCATAACAATAACACTTGAGGCACCAGTGTTATGACTCCACCACGATGGAGTGATAGCTCGTGGCGTCCCTTTAGCTTTTGGCCATATTATTATTATTATTATCATGTGGGGCGTATGGGTGCATCCTAGGTTACATGTTTCAGCAGATTATTCAGATGAATGTGGTGTGTGCCTTGCATCCTTCACAAGGAGCTGATCCCTCCTACCTAAAACTTATAAATAAATTAGAGGCAGCCCCTCTAATTTGCATGACGAGGTCACCCTCCAAGTATTCATGCACGTGGATATTTCATGACCTATATTGGCTAAATGGTAAACATGTCAAACAGTTTTTATAAGATAAAGATAAGGCTTTTCAAACTATAAAACCAGTTTTATTAAGATATACCAGGTTATCTAGGACTTAGTCTTTTCCGCTGCTTTATGCTTATATGCTTATATTATTCATGCTATACTTGTATATCCGTGCACTGAGCGTTATGCTCAGCCGTTTTAACTTTCATGTTCTTAAAACGGCAGGTACCCAGGGACGCTTGTAGACTTTAAGCGTACGTGCATATGGATTGGAAGCTTCCTAGCCTTCATTACTTTATGCATTTCTTATTACTTTTGATACTCATCTCCATGGACATTGTTTATGTAACACCCCCACAAATGCTATGCGCAGCGGAACTACAACATTTGGGTGCTACACAGTTATCATCGCACACAAGATATATCAAACGACTCAAAAGACGTAAAAGTCTTGACATTATTTAAACATAGTTAAAATGTACATGTCTACTGTTTTCCAAACCCCAAAAGAATACGATACAGAGTTGGCGTTTAGGTCCCCACTGAATCTCAACCCAAAAATACATTTTCATTCACATGACATAGTATAAAATTTTTAAGTGCAAAAAGGGAGGAAAACGAAGTATACCGCCAAGCCACCACAACTTCCATCCTCGCATGCTCCACTGCTATCAATCTTGGTTACCTGAAACACATGCTTAAAATTTTCAACACAAAGGTTGAGCGAATCTATAGGTTTATCAAATCATAAGTTGAACATAAGTATTAAAACCAATCATGATCATTCAATAGCATTGTCGTACTCACAATCTATTACTCAAGGATATGACAATTGTGTTTAAGCTCATGACACTAATCCGTTAACTCAATCACCCGCGTAATAATTACCGGCGTGATTCAGATGAAACCAGTGCCCCTTCTAAAGGCATCAGTTGCAATTATACCTTATCTCTCATACAAGATAATCTACCACAGAACTTACTCAACGTACAGCTTCTCGGCTAGCATTGGGTCGTTAGCCCCGTAGTACTACAAATTGTATAAGCGGCTATTTCCCCCTTCGCAAGGGCAAGACAATAGTTAATAGTTCATGAATTTAGGGACTTTTGCAACTAGGTACTCAACACAATTTCGAGGCAACATTCGGGTCCAACAATCAATCAAGACTTATGTTCATTTTCATTTAAATTAGCATGTATCCCCCTCGCGGGTTAAAAACATTTGAATAAAGTAAAGAGCGAGGCTATAGACTCACCTTGCGTAGTAGTAGTAGTTACAGCGAAGACGTAAGGAGAAATGTCACCGACGACGTGGATGCCCGGGAAAAATCAAACACAACACCTAACAAATAAACACGTAATGAATCAACACATTCAAGTACCTTCAAGTACTGTATGTACACAATTAAGAACACTCAAGGTTCATATAAACTCACGCCAAAAATCCATACAAGCGATATTTACTAGACACGAACCATTTTATACTTTATTAGAATTATTACGCATTTTACAACTCTGCCGGTACATACCGAATGTACGGGCTGTTTTACCCCACTTAGACCACTCCTAAAAATCTGAGAAAATTTGTAAAAATCACTTATAATCTGTAGAAACCCCTCAACAAATTTCATAAAAAGTTTTCACTCCTAAGACCTTCTGCCCGACACATCTTTGAAGTACAAAATTCGGACAGTTTTGCACACTCGACTCGTAAGATCGTTTTGACCATCTTAACCAATGCCATTTGAAAATCCGACTCTTGATTATGAAAATAGACTCAAAATGCTAAGTTTAGGGCCTGAGAACAACTTCCAAACATTTTTAGAACTCTAGTTACAATCCTAGACGTTCGACCTATATTTTGACAAAAACCCGTAACTTGTGATTTTCATCACCCGGTACGCCTCAAACTTTAAAATATCATAACTTTTGACTCGTTTTGAGTTAGAAGCTCTACCTTATACCGAATCGAAGCTAAAAAGAAGCTCTACAACAATATCCTAGCTTCTCAACCTGGACTTAGACTTAAACCCACGAAAATAACCCTTAAACAATCTGATCTAAATTGACTCTTTCAAAATCATATTAAAACATCTTTCCAATCTCTTCCATTGATTCCTAGGCCTATTATATCATCATATCATCAATCTAAAACATCCTAATCATCCCTAATCACTTGTATGAACAATCTTAATCAAAACCCATTTGATGAAAACAACATGCAATACAAAGAAATATTATTAAAATATTATTAACACAAATATAGGACCATACCATGAACAAAATGGATCAAAGCTTCAAGAACACCAAAACCCCCATGTGTGCCGTGGGGTTTGGGGCTGAAATCACCATGGGAAAACATCTCCCATGCTCCAATATTTTAGTAGTGTGTTCCTAAACACATTTAAACATAACCCCACGAGATTAATTAGATCAAATCATAGTTTTTATCAAGATTAATCAAAAATTAGATCTAAAAAAAATGTTGTTGCATGTTTGATTTTTGTGGTGGGATTTACTTACAATGATGTTAGGAACATGGGACTTTGATTGGTTTTTCAAGAAAACAATTTTTGATGATGGATTAAGGTGGTGGTGGTGTTGCCGTGAGATAGAGAGAAGAAGGAGGGAGGGAGTGAAATTTTTGAAGTGAATTTTTGTGAAGTGTGTGTTTGGTTGGTTATTTTGTAAAGTTAGGAGGGACCAAAGTGCAATTATGGCTTTCTTTTGGCCTTTATTGAAAACGACCACAAATGTTTACGGGATTGACTCACTAGTCATTTTAAAAATTTTACGGGAGTCAGGTTTCGCCCCGAACACTTGAAAATACTTTTAAATGACTCAAACGCACCCAAAACGAATATACACATGGTTCCGACTCGTCTTAGCACGTAATAAAAATAAAATCTCGAAAAACTCAAATATCGATCAATCGATAATAAAATGTAAGTTTTGGGCATCCGTCGGTATTGTAGTCGTTATCGGTTCTTCTTAAATCGTCAAACGTTAACTTACGACCGCAAACGTTAGTTTCAACTTAAACCGTCAAATAAATCCACGATAAAAATTCTTAAAAATTTCAAAAATATACGTAAAATAGGATTAAATAAATAACGTTGGGCTCGGGATATCACATCCACAAGTGAGCCACAACTTAAGAGAGATGCTCATACTGAAGAGCTCTTGAGACAATAACTTAGCATCATACGGCACTTCCACGGGTGTTACATCCTCCCCTCCTTAAGGGAGCGACGTCCCGGCGCTCTCTGATTCTTATACTCGCATTTCGTACTACTGGCAAGATGATGGTACTACTTCCTAAAGAGGTCTCCACATTCCGAGGTGGACTTCGGTTCACGTCTCGGGTTCTATCACACCTTCACCATGGGTATTATGCCTTGCTTCAATCTCTTACCACCTTGATCCATGATCTCCACTTAAATTTCCCTAAATTCTTCCCACGGGTATCAACACATCTCTTTCCACAGCTTCTCGCGGTTAGCATATAATTCTTAATCTACACTATCTCTTCCGTAGCCTCTCGAATCATTTCAAGTCCATTCAACTGATGATCTACATTTTCATCAACATAATTCTTCAAATGTTGCAGCTTCACGGTTAACATGATAAATGTCGTTGTACAAAGATACTACCAACGGCATTTTTCGTTCTCAACAACTATCAAAATCAACCACACATGTTCGGAGTACGTCTTTCAAACTTTCGAATCGTCCTTTCACTTGGTTCATCATCTCATAAAAACAACTATCACAAAGAAAATCACACGGGTCGCACATCACCTCATAGAAAAACGTTCAAAATATAGAAGACGAAGTAATCAATACTAGTCGTACCAAATCACCTTATTACGATATTACGTACATACAACCCTACTTCGTCAAAAACGAATTCATCGATACGAAATCATTCGGCGTATACATAACTCTCTCGAAGACATCACAATCCAAACAAACACAAAAGCCATTATGAAACACACACAACCATATTACGACATGTTTGCAACATAGCCAAACCATGCTAAACCAATCAGTTCAATCAGTTAACCCACGCTTGCTAATCAG
Organism: Glebionis coronaria; assembly: GCA_025667525.1. Classification (NCBI taxonomy): domain Eukaryota; kingdom Viridiplantae; phylum Streptophyta; class Magnoliopsida; order Asterales; family Asteraceae; genus Glebionis; species Glebionis coronaria. The sequence goes on along the minus strand of CM046879.1, from coordinate 2,895,761 downwards.
TCAAGCCAAGATAAAACAAGAATATTTACATAATTTTCGGATGAGTCCAGTCAAAAGAAAATTGCAAGTTAAAGAAGGATCAAGAGCTTGCTAGCTATGGATGCATATCCAAAAAGAAATAAAATACTTACATGTGTCATCGTGGGGTGCCCACACACGGATCCATACCCAAAAGATACTACAAGAACACCATCTTACTTCCGTCCCAAACGTGGTCAAAATCTTAATAAATATCATCGTTCACAGTTAAAAAAAAATACATTACATGGCACGTGTTCTCCATGATCGGACTTCATTGGACAATGTCGTCTCAAGTTCTCACAACTTACGATCACTCGACCAGATTACTTACTACACAAATACATAAAAGGCAAGGGTTTACCACAAAAACATCAACTAGGGATATCTATCGTTTAACCATCGATAATCAAGGATGGTTGAGTCAAGCAAAGAGGATTCCTCACTTAAATAAACGAAGACGACAATTGGAATGGTCTTCCAACTACCGATGCACAGTTGGTAAACTTCAACAATTTATCATGTGTCGTTGTCATATCAAAAGAACAAGAAAAGAATAATAAATAAAGTACGATACATTCGCTGTAGGAGAAGTCTTCGTTATTTCCCTTAGAGTTATTCGAACTCTGATTTCCTCTACTTCGGCATTTTTCCATCTTTATTAAAAACTCTTCTCCCGGTGACGATACGAGCCCCTTTTGTATTTCATCAACACCCTCGTGATTCCGAAAATCTTCACACATTACACACAACTCATAAAAACATTTTTCCAAAATTACTCGGTCACAGTGACTTACTAAGTCAACGCCAAACAAAAAGAAAAGATTTCAAAGAACACAAGAAAATTCAAAAATTGTCTTTAGGAATCAAAGAAAATGCGATTACTTGCATAAGGATCCACCATTTTTAAAAACGTTCTCATCCAAACATTTATCAAAACACTACAAGTTTCAAGATGACCAATTTGTTTGACACGATAGTGCCCTTCCTAAACTATGCATAATTAGCTAGATCATGCATACTTGAGGATCAAGCAACAACAACCAACAAAACAGGACTCTTCCCGAATTATGCATAGTTAGCTAAGCTGTGCATAATTGAGGATCGGGTGACAACACAAACATTATTATTACATACCTAACACGACTATGGAAGTTTTCGACCTAGCCTTCAAAATAATTAAATCATTTGAAATGAAATTTGAAATGGGAAAATATTGCTACCATCGTTTTAAGAAACACATCAAACATTTTTCGTCCACTTTGGAAACATACTTTTACTTTGCCTTTTTGGTGAGGAAAATAAATAAATAATTAAATAAAGAAGTCGACACCATTTACATTTGATTCAACGAACCATTTCACACACTCATACATATTTTCAAAATAGACTATTCACAAAATAACGGTAAGGTGGTTCACGATTAAAGATCATTGCAAGCACAACAAGTAATAAAATTAAGATCAATGAGATCGAACGAGGTAAACGAGCAATATAATTGTCAACGGAAATTAACTACATTAGAAATGAAAATACTTCAAATATATGACGAAAGTCTCAGGATAACAACAGCGATCTACGAATACATGGAGTAAAAGTTGAATATCAACACAAGCGTCAAAAATAAAACAACGATCACACTTCCCATCGTCTCGAGTTGCACACCCATTCCACCAAGGGTATACGGGGAGAGAAGAATAATCACTTGGTTAAATAGAAACAATTTCACCAGGAAGATCGAGTTCTTTCACCTCTACAATTTGGTAAAGCGGCTACGCCTCCTCGCTTTTGTTAAATATAAATAAACAACCACTCTAATGAAGATTTATAGCATCATACAAGTAAATACAGAATTTTTAGGTTCCATTAACCGAAAGAAGAAAGTTACGGCGTCCATGAACATGACAAAAATACACCGGGTGACATACCCTCATTATCAAGTACTAGCGAAATAGTAGCTTTAAAATAAATATAATAATAATGGTTTCTTACCATAGACAATATTAAAATAAACAATCACATGACTACTCAAGTTTAGATACAGACTCATAAAATCAAAGAAGGGATGTCGGACGATCGAACCATCGTGACTCAAAACATTATATATACATCTTTATTAAATAATATACAAGTAGGCGTGTGTTGTGTAATCCAGTTGCGTATAATAATTAGTGTTACCTTGTATATTGTAAAACCGAACATTTACACATTTTTAATTTGGGTTACACCATTAAGGGATTTATACATTTTATTTCTCAATCTTTACAAAGTTTTTATTTCTGGAAAAATTTCAATCTCTCGGAAATTTTTAACATTAGTAAATTCGGTGACTCGGCTATCATAACCGGTAAAATCATTAGGTTTGAAAATCTCCATACTTGTGTCAAAACCTCATTAATGTTCATATCTTAAGTACCAAAAACATACGTAGTAAGAATTTTCCAAGTTTTACGTTTTTATTATTACGACTTATATTATCACAAATATACACGTATCCAACATGACTCAAACTAGTCCAATTAACTCTTAAAATCAACCTTTGACTTTTATTACACACATGTTTTCCCCAAAACTGTTTTGTTAAATCATATTCGCGTAATTCGACTCAAATGATAAAGAGGTTTCACGTGGTATTATCTCGGATACTTACTGATTTTAGTCGAGACTTAAATCTCAATAATAATAATATAATAAACAATCAAAATGCTTATCTCAATAATTTTAAAATATATAAAATTCAACTTTTAATCCTTAGCCCATTATCAAATGATTTTAAAATTAACACATCTCGTCGCGGAATAAAACAAAAGATTTTTCAAACGATTTTAAACAAGCATCATCAAATTACACATATTGATTCTCTATAACGATAATTAAACAAACAAATGATTTCCAATGACGTTCCATCAATGTTTAAAATTTTATTTCAAGCATTATAATTTCATACTTAAAGTGTATATTCCGATTTTATCCCAGTTTATTTACTACAACGAGTGACGAGTTCTAGTTTACACCAATGCATACGTAAACATAACCTTATGTTTAAAATAAACCAATTTTTACAAAGTTTCTACCTCCAAAATATATGACCAATTTTTCTACTCTATATTACCAATTATGCCAAAAGTTTGCTACATTGACCCGAAAATTAATTTATACTAAATCCGAAGCTACATATACTCAATAGTCATCTCGCAAATTTTATTATAACTCCTTTCTCGAACTAATTTAAACAAATTCTTAACAAGTCCATCACAATCTTTTAGTATCAAATTTTAATATATGAAAACAAGGATTTTACGAGTAATACAAGTTACTTATTACGATTTACCAACCAAGGTTGAAGGAAAAAATAATTTCACAATGTCCGTTTATTCTCTACACGAATTTTACTTGTTACAAGACACCTCATAAGTAATTTTTATCCAAAAGTTTCATTCATCAAATATTAAATATGTAAAACACTTTATGTTTAAATCATTCAATCAACAAAGTTTTAGTGCTTACTTAACTCACACAAATGCCGGACCTCGTCATGTAAAATATCGAATTCAAAATAATGAAACAACAAAACAAAATGAAATAAGCGAACTAAGTGTTGTTATCGGCCTCGGATGAGTCTCGAAATCGTACTCCACAAAGTTAACACAAAAACCAACCAAATTTCAAGTTGTCACGATTGATCACAACGCCAGTCTATTTTAAAACACATCTTTAAATTCAAGTAGAATAGTAAACAATGATTAAATGGCAACACGCCTCAACCACATTTTATAAAACACACATGTGATTCGTCGCTACGATGTACGCATCGTTGATTATACTTCGTCTATGTTATAGTTACGTGAACTAACATATCAAACCCATTAGGAATAAAGGAAATAAAATAGTACATTAATAATTTACGATCCAAAAGAAGGTGTCCCAAAAATGACACATCATAGTGCGATAACGACAATCGAGATCGATCTAGTCGATATAAAATATGTTACGAAGCATCATTTACGTATATATAGTATCAAACGAGGTTCACACTCGGTTATTCGATCGGTAGATTAATTATCAGGATTGATAACTAGCGGTTAAGCCGAAGTCTCAACAAAACCGCATTTTAATGTACGATAATTTCCCAAGGACCATTGCTTCGCGTGCAATGCCTTTAAATACCATAGTATATACATACTTATACATACAACCATTCCTACATACACGTAGGATTACAACGCGGTGTTGCCATGTAATGCAATGTAGCCCGTTATGCCAATTACATGCAACATATACGATAATCTTTACAGGAATTTGCAAATTACGATAATAAGTACTCAACGTACACAACAATATATCTCAATATATATCAAAGTATTTACTTACTAAATACTTAGGGAATTCATATTAGTTTGAGGGATACATCTAAAATATAATGCAATGCTAAAGAATTCTTACCGGAGCCATGCAGGATAGTTGTGTGCTTGGACAATTTCTTACGACAACAAAAGTTATAGTTTAGGATTTTTCAAAATGACCTAGTTCTCTATAACTCATGGCTCTGATTACCAATCTGTAACACCCCCACAAATGCTATGCGCAGCGGAACTACAACATTTGGGTGCTACACAATTATCATCGCACACAAGATATATCAAACGACTCAAAAGACGTAAAAGTCTTGACATTATATAAACATAGTTAAAATGTACATGTCTACTGTTTTCCAAACCCCAAAAGAATACGATACAGAGTTGGCGTTTAGGTCCCCACTGAATCTCAACCCAAAAATACATTTTCATTCACATGACATAGTATAAAATTTTTAAGTGCAAAAAGGGAGGAAAACGAAGTAGACCGCCAAGCCACCACAACTTCCATCCTCGCATGCTCCACTGCTATCAATCTTGGTTACCTGAAACACATGCTTAAAATTTTCAACACAAAGGTTGAGCGAATCTATAGGTTTATCAAATCATAAGTTGAACATAAGTATTAAAACCAATCATGATCATTCAATAGCATTGTCGTACTCACAATCTATTACTCAAGGATATGACAATTGTGTTTAAGCTCATGACACTAATCCGTTAACTCAATCACCCGCGTAATAATTACCGGCGTGATTCAGATGAAACCAGTGCCCCTTCTAAAGGCATCAGTTGCAATTATACCTTATCTCTCATACAAGATAATCTACCGCAGAACTTACTCAACGTACAGCTTCTCGGCTAGCATTGGGTCGTTAGCCCCGTAGTACTACAAATTGTATAAGCGGCTATTTCCCCCTTCGCAAGGGCAAGACAATAGTTAATAGTTCATGAATTTAGGGACTTTTGCAACTAGGTACTCAACACAATTTCGAGGCAACATTCGGGTCCAACAATCAATCAAGACTTATGTTCATTTTCATTTAAATTAGCATGTATCCCCCTCGCGGGTTAAAAACATTTGAATAAAGTAAAGAGCGAGGCTATAGACTCACCTTGCGTAGTAGTAGTAGTTATAGCGAAGACGTAACGAGAAATGTCACCGACGACGTGGATGCCCGGGAAAAATCAAACACAACACCTAACGAATAAACACGTAATGAATCAACGCATTCAAGTACCTTCAAGTACTGTATGTACACAATTAAGAACACTCAAGGTTCATATAAACTCACGCCAAAAATCCATACAAGCGATATTTACTAGACACGAACCATTTTATACTTTATTAGAATTATTACGCATTTTACAACTCTGACAGTACATACCGAATGTACGGGCTGTTTTACCCCACTTAGACCACTCCTAAAAATCTGAGAAAATTTGTAAAAATCACTTATAATCTGTAGAAACCCCTCACCAAATTTCATAAAAAGTTTTCACTCCTAAGACCTTCTGCCCGACACATCTTTGAAGTACAAAATTCGGACAGTTTTGCACACTCGACTCGTAAGATCGTTTTGACCATCTTAACCAATGCCATTTAAAAATCCGACTCTTGATTATGAAAATAGACTCAAAATGCTAAGTTTAGGGCCTGAGAACAACTTCCAAACATTTTTATAACTCTAGTTACAATCCTAGACGTTCGACCTATTTTTTGACAAAATCCCGTAACTTGTGATTTTCATCACCCGGTACGCCTCAAACTTTAAAATATCATAACTTTTGACTCGTTTTGAGTTAGAAGCTCTACCTTATACCGAATCGAAGCTAAAAAGAAGCTCTACAACAATATCCTATCTTCTCAACCTGGACTTAGACTTAAACCCACGAAAATAACCCTTAAACAATCTGATCTAAATTGACTCTTTCAAAATCATATTAAAACATCTTTCCAATCTCTTCCATTGATTCCTAGGCCTATTATATCATCATATCATCAATCTAAAACATCCTAATCATCCCTAATCACTTGTATGAACAATCTTAATCAAAACCCATTTGATGAAAACAACATGCAATACAAAGAAATATTATTAAAATATTATTAACACAAATATAGGACCATACCATGAACAAAATGGATCAAAGCTTCAAGAACACCAAAACCCCCATGTGTGCCGTGGGGTTTGGGGCTGAAATCACCATGGGAAAACATCTCCCATGCTCTAATATTTTAGTAGTGTGTTCCTAAACACATTTAAACATAACCCCACGAGATTAATTAGATCAAATCATAGTTTTTATCAAGATTAATCAAAAATTAGATCTAAAAAAAATGTTGTTGCATGTTTGATTTTTGTGGTGGGATTTACTTATAATGATGTTAGGAACATGGGACTTTGATTGGTTTTTCAAGAAAACAATAATTGATGATGGATTAAGGTGGTGGTGGTGTTGCCGTGAGATAGAGAGAAGAAGGAGGGAGGGAGTGAAATTTTTGAAGTGAATTTTTGTGAAGTGTGTGTTTGGTTGGTTATTTTGTAAAGTTAGGAGGGACCAAAGTGCAATTATGGCTTTCTTTTGGCCTTTATTGAAAACGACCACAAATGTTTACGGGATTGACTCACTAGTCATTTTAAAAATTTTACGGGAGTCGGGTTTCGCCCCGAACACTTGAAAATACTTTTAAATGACTCAAACGCACCCAAAACGAATATACACATGGTTCCGACTCGTCTTAGCACGTAATAAAAATAAAATCTCGAAAAACTCAAATATCGATCAATCGATAATAAAATGTAAGTTTTGGGCATCCGTCGGTATCGTAGTCGTTATCGGTTCTTCTTAAATCGTCAAACGTTAAATTACGACCGCAAACGTTGGTTTCAACTTAAACCGTCAAATAAATCCACGATAAAAATTCTTAAAAATTTCAAAAATATACGTAAAATAGGATTAAATAAATAACGTTGGGCTCGGGATATCACATCCACAAGTGAGCCACAACTTAAGAGAGATGCTCATACTGAAGAGCTCTTGAGACAATAACTTAGCATCATACGGCACTTCCACGGGTGTTACAGTTTAGTCCTTTTCATTTATAGTACTTATGTTTGTGTGTGATGAGTTCTACTTTTGGGGTACCGATGTTTGTTTCCGGTATTTCCTTTATGGTGTGATGTTTTATACATTTATCTTTGTATGCTTTGATGGTACGCCATAATCATGCATTACCAAAATGGGGTGTTACATTATTTATATAAATATTTTTTGTAGTAGATGTGAAATTAATTATCAAATCAAGTTAAATATTATCAGAATATGTTTATCTACCACATATGAAACTGATTACTGGATTTCAAGCAAATACCTAGTCAAAGTAACTAAGTAGAATTTGGTACAGAATTACACGTCTAAGTTGTTTTGTCCGTCCACAAACTGTTGCGATGCAATCAACAACTCTCAATCTATTAGTGTCCATTGGAATCCTTTGTAGTGGTTAACAAAGACAAAACAGGTTGAGGGCAAAATATGTACTTTTCTGTGCATCTTGAATTTTAACATTTAACATGATTAGAGAAAAACTAGTATCATGACAATAATAATCTTAATATTTAAATTTAAATGATGTATTGGAAGTTCTGTGCATTTTGAGAAAAGTTTATGTAGGTGTTAAACCACTTAACCTATAACTGGAACAAAATTTTCACCTTTGCTTCATTGGTGTCTTTTGTCTGTGTTCATAATGAGATTTTATTGTGTTGCACAACAATGTAGGTTCAATGAAGCCTCTTTGCTTCTTCAAGGCATAAATGATTGATTATAGTAGTCATGCTAGCCAGTCCGTGTGTTAATTTATGAATATGGGTTTAGGGTCAGATTGTGACACGCTTGCTTTGTATCGGTTTTTTATGTATCTATCTAGTTAGACGATTAATAGGGATCAGTTATTGTGGGTTTACTCTTATAGCTGTATTCGTAGAGATTATGGTGGATAATGTTGATCTATACATATTTTGTAATTTGCAAGAAGTCAAAAATCGTGAATTTTAGCTAATGAATGCAACACTTCATTTTTGCAGGTAAGTAAATGATTAATATATCATCTAACCGCGTGGTATATCGTTATTGTTAGTTATGACATAATTATAAAAAATGGGAAACGGAAAGGTTATATCTCAACATCTAATTGGGGTTCATGTGTGTACGATTATGTACTAATCAATTTCACAAAATGTATGATAAATTTTTTAAAATTTGAGCATTAATTAGGCATATTATTTGTGAAAAGGGAGGATAGAGTAGCGTTCGAATTCCCCGTTCCCCCACTTATGAAATACAACCCCCTCGTTGTACGAAAAATTAAAAATAAATGAAAAAGCAAGAATTAGAACGGACTCCCCAGATATTTGCTCGATATGATCTTTACGTTAGGTTTTCTCCATATAAACTCATTCATTAACGAGGTTTACTCCTATTCCTTTTGATCACTTATTAACTATTTATGTGCGTAAACCATTCGTAACCACAAGTCATTTTTAAATATTGCTTCTCATGGAAATAAAATAGAAACTAGAAAATGTCGTTTGAGTTTTTCGTTGTTTTAACAAGGCCATATATTCATAAGTACTCCCAATGAAATCGAAACATCATCCCCATTATCAGTTGGGGATAATGAGGCTATATGTTAATGTTTTTTTTATTCAAATGTGTTAACGAAATGTTGATGTAAATTTGCATCTCCGTTATTCACATCCACCACATTTTAGGTAGCATTAGGCTCATTGTGCATTTGAGATGGTCCACACACTTTAATGGTTTCCAATTGTAAAACCCGCATGCTTTTATCATGAACAGTACATTTAATAAACATACGTACATATTAAAACATTCCTTTTATAACATGAACACGTGTCACGAATATTAATTATAGAATTACGTATGTGTTATTACACGATAAGTATTAAGTACGTGATAGTACACGATAGTTATTAATCATAATAATTATAATCCCGAACATGTAATCATGAACATGAAGTCACGAACACATAATTATGTACTTACGTATATTATTAATACGATGTATATCGTTACGTACAAGTATTTAACTATAACACGAATAATTAATAATAACGTAACACGTGAACACGAACATACGAGCAAAAAATAAAATAGACACGGAAAAGGCTTCGGGTTTCCTTATGTGGGCCCCATTAGCCACGGACACCAAGGACCAAAGGGCAAGCCCATGTTTAGTTTTTTTTATTAAAATAACAAAAGAGGAAACAATTCATTTACATAGTTTTACACAAATCACAAAAACCATAGCCCCTTTGCTCCCTTCGGCCGCCGGGAACACAAACACCAAGAGGGTGTTTGATTTGAGTTTTGGTTAATTAAATTCAAGCTTTGTGTTTGTGTGTTTGTTCTCCATATGTTCCACGCATTCGGTAATCCGTAAAACCTCTTTCTTTTATTATTTTTATTCAATTATGAATATATGATCATGGGTTTATAAAAACAAGATTAAAAACATGTTAATAATCATGGTGGGAAATTAAAAAGGTTGTTTTGGGTTTGTTTTGCTCGGCCGACACCCAAACAGAGAGCCCCATGGCTCTCGGCGTCTTTGGTTTGCACCATCAACCGAGGCTTATGTCTGGGTGTGGTTGGTTTTGGGTCGGCAGCAGGAACAAGGGACCCCGACATGTGTCGGGGTACCGTTTGGTTTGGTTTGGGGGTCTCGGCAGTAACAAACGAACACCACTGGCCCAAGCCAATGGCTGTTTTAGTCAAGCAGGGGGAACTCAGGCCGCGCAAGGGGGAACCAGCGGCTAGCTGCCGGTGGGAACCTTGTGGTCAGCGGCTAGCCGAGAAACAGGGGAAACCACCGGCTTAAGCCGGTGGAAACTTGACTCAAGCAGGGGCAACCGACCGAGCCGGTTTGCCACTGTTTAAGGTGTGTTTGGTTCGGACCGGTGTTGATCCCAAACTTAGATCGATTAAGCTTTGTGTATACGAGATTAGATCAAGTAATACACGTAGAGAAACCTTTGCTTATGAATAAAGTAACTAAGTGTTATGCGGAATTAACACTTAATCTAAAACACAAAGATGTTAAACAAACTTTCACTTGTATTAGAATGATCGTACTTGATTACAATGAAAGAGGTTTAACTTGCGAATACTTATGAAAACTGATATATAACTTTAACCTAAAAGATCTTCTTTTATAGAATAAGAAGTCTTGTACAATAAGCTACGAATCAACTATTCTAGGTAAAGATAATAATGGAAAATACAATGTCGAGCTTATCTTTACCATACACAAATAAAGAAACAAATAAACAAAAAGATTCGTATGAAGATATATTCCATCAGTGCTAATCTTCAAGGCTGTCAGCGTTGACTTCTTCAATGTCAACGCTTGGCTGTCAGCGTCCAAGGTCATCCTATCAGCGTTGACATTCTTCTTATCAGCGTCTAGTGAACTGACCCATAATTTATTCCCAACAATCCTCCCCTAAACTTGATATCTATTCTAATGATCAAGTTTCTGAATAAAAACTTAAGGCTTAGGAGGAATCTTGCAAAAACTTCTTATGTTAGTGATAAACATATCTAATCAAGTCCTTGGCCACGTCACTAGTATAATCAATCTCCAAGGGTGTCTTTAGCATCTTCTCCAACACTTCTTTGGACAAGAAATAGTCAGCATCCACAAGTAGATATTCTGAAAACTTTGTAGAGCTCAAATGAAATACACCACAAGTAGAATAAAGCCTCCAATGAAGATTACTGAGATCATCTTCAAGATCCTTCCATATGGCAGGATCTGCTTCTCTTGGACCACACAAAGTCAAAAATGTGTTCCAAAGTCTTATTCCATTTGCTGAAGTAGGTGCTTCAGCTGTATACTTGGCCTCTATCAATCTCCATAGATGTACCAAGTCTTCTCTGTCTATGCTTGCAAATATAGAAATAACTGAAGTGAAAGTATGTACCTCCTTTCCAAACCTGCCAATCTTCCAAAATCCACACTCATCTTCATCAAAACTGATGATTGGATTTCTGTCATCTAGAGGTACTACATTAACCAAATCTGAAGCTTCCAATGGAGAAAGCTTGAGATGCTTCCTTATGACACCTTCAGTTGGAAAATAAACATCCATATCTTTGGGAAATTGAAAAGGATCTCCTTTCTTTACTGGTCTTTGAGCAATCCTCATTTCCTTTTGAATCTGCATTTCCTCAGCAAGCTCTTGTTTCCTTTCTTCTGAAAGAAACTGATAGACATTATTTTCTTGCACATTCCTCCAAATAGGATGTGCCCTATACTCTAACTCCTCAAAGGATAAAGCCAGCAGCTTCTTGTATGTCCATCTAGGTTGATGGCATCTAAGCAACTTGTAGTACAACTGCCTTCTATCTCTTTTGAGCCAAGTCTTGACCTCTTGTGCATTAAACCTCAAAATCACCTTTATATCATCTTGTACCCTGAGAAGAACTTCCAACCCCCAAATTTGATCTGATAAACTCATCCCTGGGTTGTCCATAACCTTGTCTTCCCAAGCATGGTACATTCTGGTAATTTCAGGAAGATCCCAATCAATCTGATTCTTCAAATCACTCAATCTTTCCTTTGCTAGCTCATCCCCATATTCAAGCCTTTCTGGATCTTCAATAATTTGAATACTTGAATCTGAGCTATCTCCTTCTTTATCATCACCACTCTCTTCCTCACTCTCAGAAGTAGCAACAAATGGTGATCTACCACTCCTCTTCAAATCTCTTTCCAAAAGTTGTGCAGCCAACTGTTCATCAAATGCAATTTGTGCTGCATCTTTCTTTGGAACATCTTCTTCAACCAATTTTCCTTTACCTTTGTCTTTTGGATCAATAATAGGTAAATTAGAAGAAGAAACCTGTGTGGACACATCTTTGATGATTGTTGATGACTGAAATACATCAACACCACCTACAACTTTATCAGCGTTCAAGTTACCTCTATCAGCGCCACGATTACCTTTGTCAGCGCTGGATGTGTCAGCGTTCAAACCTGTATCAGCGCCCATTGTTTCTTTGAAAGATCCTTCCAAGTTTAATGGTGTTACCTTGGATGTATCAATAACTGGGTGCTTCTTCAAGTTTGTGAGTGCTTCAGCAACCTGTAAAGATTCACTAAATTGTGAACTCTTCTCTGAACTCTTCTCACTAGCTGTATGAATCAGCTCATCCTCTTCATCCTCTTCATCCTCCCCTTTGGAAGATTCCTCCATTAGACTCCTGCTACTTGGATTCTCTAAAACAGTTACCCGCTCCCTCAAGACTTGGAGTTCACGGCCCTGGTTGTTGACAATTTGTACAAGACTGACATTTTGCTTTTGCAAGCTAATGACAGCAGCCGTCAATTCAGTCAAAGTCATAGGTTCCAATCTGCCCTCAGCTAGAATGGGGATTTGACCTCCCAAAATAGAATCATAGGGCGTGGATGAGGTCTTAATGATGTTGGGACTGTCTTGACCAGCATCTAAGCTTGTGTCAATAGCCCCAGCCTCATCCATGGCACCAGCCACACTTGTGGAGGTGGTTCTCTCTGCTACAAGGCTAGGACCACTAGAGGAGAACACTCCAGTAGTCCTTTGGCGTTTATTCAACCTAGATTGTAATGGGGTGGAAGATGAAGTAGATTGTGTGGGTGTGGGTTGGTTAAGGGGTGTTTGGGATTGTTCAGGAATGTTATCAGTGTTGGGATTGGCTGTGTCAGCGCCCACATTTGGAGTGTCAGCGCTGGGTTGGTCAATGTCCATGTGATCTGGTGAAGGTAAAGGTTCATGGATAGGCTCAAGTTGGGGTGCAGGGTCTGGTTGTGGTAGAGCAGCCTGAATTACTTCGAGCATGGCTTGTGTGAGAGGGATGGATCTGTTTGTGGAGCTCATTGTAGCAAAAATGGTTTTCTGTTGTCTAGGGATCTCATAAAAAGTGTCATGATCCCTAGTACAATATTCTTGTAAATCAAAGACCATTTGCAAAAATCTTGGGTAAGCCAAAGTCATTTTACTTCCCTTATTTTTACACATCCCTTCAAAAATCATTTTTGAAAAATTATACTTAAGCCCACGTGTTATACAAACCAAAGCACTTGCAATTGACCTGTTTATTTCATTAAAAGAAGTACATTTTGGACTTAAGCATTGGAGAAGGACATGTATCAAATATTTCCAGTCAGAGGGAAATTCCTGCTTATGATATTTATTTAAAGTGACATCAGCAGGAATAGGATAACCCAATTCCCTAAGACCTTGTTCTATTGTTGCAATGGCAAGGGTAGTCACACCATCAGCGTCATCAAGACGCAAAGCTTGGCGAACCAAGGCTTCAGTGACCACCCATGTTCTTCCATGAACAGTAGATGTTAATGTGGTCACTCCATTAGCTGTTGTGGAACTATCATTGTTCCAAAACTGTCTAATGTGTGCGACAGGGACTAATGGTGTATGAGAAAGCGCATACCTTAATGAGGATGCATTTAAAAATGCCACCATTTGTGAATACTGAGGGAACAAATCATTATCAGCAGTCAAGTAAGCTACCATATTATGTTGGCTCTTGAACTCCAATGTTAAATTCTTTGAGTTGAACTTGGGTGCCATGTTTGAAAGCTGTTTAGGTTATGTGATATGGGAAAAATCTAGGAGAAAAATGTTAGACAAGAAAATATGAATACCCAGAATAAAAAGATTAGCCAAATTTATAGGAGAGATGCATGATTTTGATTGGTCAAAAATGAGGCAGTTATATTCAAAGAGCAATGATGAAAATATTGAATCAAATATAACTTATCTCATGCATTAATTAAAAGTAACAACTCCCCAAAATTACGGCCAAAGATTAGTCAAAAATAACAACTGGGTAGGGCCCACTAGGTGTCAACGGTCAAAAATAGCCCATCATGCCCAACGGCTATATTTTCTTGTCAGCGTTTGCCTAAAGCCTTGTCAGCGTCACGATTGGACGTAACAGCGTTTGGAGAAAAACTTGTCAGCGTCTAAAAATAAAAATATTTAAAAAGAAAACAAAAACCTTAACAAAGTAATTTATCCTAAGGGAAATATCTTACAAGTTGATAATAATTACTGGGCGGCAAGCACTGTCCATTTATGCACACTTGCTTAAGCAAGATAGACACAAATGTCCTCTAGTGTCCCTTGCTAACCAAAATACTTACCAACAAAGTTATTTCACAAAATTCTTTGTAACTCCCAGGTAAACCCATAACAAAACTATTCCCAAGTCTCCCATCAGACCACAACCAATTCTAGGCCAAAAATTTCTTGGCAACATGCATAGTTTGTCAACTTTGCATGCTACAGTGCCTCATGGTTTAGTAAAACTAACCCATACTCACCTGTGGACACAATCTAGAATTGTGATGAGAGTATTGTAAGAATACCCAAGAGTCCTAAAGGTTCCTTAAACCTCCCCTTAAACTATGATACATGAGTTTCTCAAAATATATATGAACATTAAAAATTTATGTCAAGATAGGAATATAAATATTCCAACCATCATTCATAAACAAAAACATGTCCAAATAGCTCTTCAAAGATCCATGAGCAACTCTGTATCCAATGGCATAAAGCTACCACCACCTACACATTTAGATGAAAACCACAAAACTAACATTTGTTGCTGACAGCGTCCCGACAACACTTGTCAGCGTTGAAGGAACTTTTGTCAGCGTTAGACAATAATATCTCGAACAACGGCAAAATAACACTTGACAGCGTTATATTTACCTTTGTCAGTGTTAGAAAAATAAAGTGGAAAAAATCTAAATCATCAAAAAGGCCAATAACAATGCATTATCCTGTACATACTTTTACAAAAAGGTTCCAAAACACATATTAAGTGAGATTAACCATTCCAATATTTGTTACCAAATATTGAAATCTTCCAGCATCAAAAGGTTTAGTTAATAAATCAGCCACATTATCTTCTGTGGCTACCCTATCTGGTTGTATTAAACCTTTCTCAAAGCAATCTCTTATAAAATGATGTCTAATTTCTATGTGTTTGGTTTTAGAATGATGTACAGGATTTTTAATAATGCATAAAGTACTGTTATTGTCTACAAAAATCTTGGTATGCATAAAATTATACCCATAATCCAACAGCTGGTTCTGAATCCATAAGACTTGTCCACAACAAGCAGCTGCAGCAACATATTCTGCTTCAGTTGTAGAGTTTGCCACCACTGTTTGTTTCTTGCATTGCCAAGATATCAATCTACTCCCAAGAAATTGGCATCCACCAGTTGTGGATTTCCTATCAAACTTGTCACCACCATAGTCACTGTCTGAATATGCAATAAGCTCCAATGGAGAATCTTTTGGGTACCACAAGCCAAGATCTGGATAACATCTTAGGTACCTGAAAATTCTTTTCACAGCAAAAAGGTGACATTCTTTGGGAGTCACTTGATGGCGTGCACATGCACACACATCAAACATGATGTCAGGTATTGAGGCTGTAAGATACATCAATGACCCAATCATTGATCTATAGTGCCTAACATCCACATCCTTTCCAGCTCCAATCTTTCCCCAAGGGTGTTCCCTATCCATAGGAGTGGAAGCATCCTTTTCATGTGGAGAAAAACCATATTTCTTCAAGATTTCAGCTACATACTTGTCTTGGGAGATGAAGATACCATCTTCTTTCTGCTGAACTTGCAATCCTAGAAAGAAGTTCATCTCACCCATTGCACTCATCTTGAATTTATCTGTCATGAGCTTGGAAAAGTCCTCACTCATTTTTGGATCAGTAGACCCAAAAATGATGTCATCAACATAGACCTGCACAAGCAACACATGTTTTCCTTTCTTCTTTGTAAATAGTGTCTGATCTATGGTGCCCCTCTTGAATCCATTGTCCACCAAATATGTAGACAAGGTACCATACCATGCTCTAGGGGCTTGATGAAGTCCATACATAGCTTTCTTCACTCTATAAACCTTGTCTGGATTCTCAGGATCTTCAAAACCAGGAGGTTGCATAACGTATACTTCCTCAACAATTGTTCCATAGAGGAAAGCACTCTTCACATCCATTTGATAAACAGTGAAGTTCATACAAGAGGCATAAGCTAGAAAAATTCTTATAGCTTCAATTCTTGCAACTGGTGCAAAAACTTCTTCATAATCTATTCCTTCCTCTTGTGTATATCCCTGAGCTACCAAACGTGCCTTGTTTCGGACCACAATACCCCTTTCATCTTTCTTGTTCCTTAGAACCCATCTTGTCCCAATTGGTCTCACATATCTAGGACAATCAACCAGCTCCCAAACATCCTGTATTGCAAATTGGTGAAGCTCATCCTGCATTGCTTCCACCCAACTAGGTTCTTTGAGAGCATCAAAAATCTTCTTGGGTTCTTCTTGTGACAGAAAACATGCAAACAAACATGCTTGTACAAGAGGGGTATCAACCTTCTTGTGTATATTGGCAATAAATCCACCAAGACTTTGATGGGATCTTCTTGTCTGAACTGGAGCCATAACATCACCAATGATCTGTGATGAGGGGTGATCCTTGGCTGTGGAAGTGAGAACTCCTCCTTCAAAACGTCTGGTGTCCTCAACTTCACGCTCCATGTTGCCAATATCTTCTTCATCAGACTCTCTTTGATCAACAGAAATCTCTTCATGGACATTGGAAGGTCCACCTTGTTCAAAATGGGAAGAGAAAAGATGTGCAAAGGTGTTGTCAAAGTCTGATCCTTGTTTGTCAGCGCTTGGGCTAACAACGCTTGAACTGTTGGTGTCAGCGTCTGATCCATCCGCGTCTGAATTGCTCTTGTCAGCGCTTGATTTTCCTTTGTCAGCGCCTGAAGAACCATGCATGTTTTTATTTGGTGGTACTTGGAGACCACCATTATCTTTTCTAGCAGCAGCAGCAGCAGCATAATACTCATCTGTCCATATAGGAAGTGTAACATATTCTTGTGTGGGAGATGATTCAACTGCTGGTGGTCCATCCTCCTTAGCAACCTGTATACCTGAAACATTACCAATTCTCTTTTCCAAAACACTTGAAGTTACCTTCACAATGTCTGGATCAGTAACAGGCATATAATTTAAAGCTCTAGATAAAGGTTCTAAGTCAAACAACCAATTTGGACCACTTTCAGGATCACTAGGTTTACTCTCTAAAAACCTAACATGTACTTTTTCAAGTATACGTTTTTCCTTTTTAATGTAAACCCTATATCCTTTGCTCTGCACTGAATAACCCATGAAGTAGCCTTCATCACCTTTTGAATCAAATTTACCTAGGGCTTCACTAGTCTCTAAAACAACTACATGACAACCAAAAGGCTTGAGAAAGCCAATATTTGGCTTCCTTCCCCAAAGTAACTCATAAGGTGTCTTATTATGTATTTTGTTGACCAATGCCCTATTTTGAACATAACAAGCTGTGTTAACAGCTTCAGCCCAAAAGGCTATAGGAAAGTGGGCATCAGCCAACATGGTTCTGGCTGCTTCAATAAGGGTTCTATTCTTCCTTTCAGCAACCCCATTTTGCTGTGGGGTTCTAGCTATGCTGAACTGCCTAGTAATCCCTTTCTTGGCACAAAAATCATCTAACAACTGATTTCTAAACTCACCCCCATTGTCACTTCTAATAATTTTGACCTCATTACCATTCTTCTTTTCAATCTGGGTAATGAAATTAATCAGACTTTGGGCAGTTTCACTTTTCTTGGCTAAAAAGAAAGTCCATGTAAACCTGGAAAAATCATCAGTGATGACAAAACAATATGATTTACCCTTTAAACTTTCTATATTAGTTGGACCAAAGAGGTCCATATGCAATAAGTGAAGTGGTTTAGAACTAGAGTGCACTTGTTTAGACCTGAATGAGACCTTGTGCTGCTTGCCCTTAAGACATACAACACAAGAGTGGTCATTGTGGAAAGCCTTTTCAGGCAAACCATCAACTAAACCAAGCCTCACAAGTCTATTGATATTCTTAAAGTTTATGTGCCCTAATCTCCTGTGCCAAAGATTACTTTCATCTACTGAGGCTTTAGCATAAAAACATGACATCATTTTATTATTTATCTTAATTCCATTAAGATTCACATTATATATGTCTTTATGCCTTGGTGTTCTAAATTCTATGTATTTCTCCTCAGGGAGCTTGTAATCTTTGCTTAACACCAAGCACTCAGTATCTGTGAAAAGAACCTTATTTTTGTTATCACACACTTGTGATACACTAAACAAATTATAATCCAGTTCTTTTACCAGGAAGACATTATCAAAACGTAGATTATTGGTGACAAGGGTTCCTTTTCCTGTAATGGTGCCATAGCCCCCTCCAAAGTATACCTTATCACCATCTTGAATAGGAGTAAAGTTTGTCAGATAGTCTTCCTTTCCTGTCATGTGCCTTGAGCATCCACTATCCCAATATCCATAATCATTGATCTTCTTCTGAATGCCCTGCACATAAAGAAAACACATTAGTTTTCTTTGGGAACCCAAGCCTTGGAAGACTTGGATTCATCTGGTTGTTCAACAAGAACATACTTGGTTCTCATAACAACCCCATTTTCATTCCTTTTTGAATGAAATTCCCAGTTAACCCCAATTGGTGTTGACATTGCCTTTGAAATATAATGAAACCTGTTGCATGTCATAGAAACACCAGTAGAATTAGAGTTTTGGTCTTGTTTTGGTCTCCATGTTAAGCTAGTAGAAGCTTTAGACCTATTTCCCTGTGGTTGCAAATACCTAGGTTTGACAGTGTGTCTGTCAGCGCTGAAATTGCTCTTGTCAGCGCCCCGATTGCCTTTATCAGCGTTGAACCTAGGGTTTGCTACAGGAACCCATTGCCTATTAGACCAAGTGTTTGACTTTTGAAAAGGTCTTAGGCCTTGTGTGTTAGACCCTCTAGAAAAGAATGGGGCTGGTCTAACAACTTGTGAACTTTTGTTCACAAAGGTATTGGGTCTGACAGTGTTTGACCTATGTTGACTTTTGTCAGCGCTGAAATGGTTCCTATCAGCGTTGACATTGGAAGCGTTGACACATTTGTATGCCAAATGTGAGAAGCTACCACATGTGTAACAAGCTTTTCTAGACATAGTCTTAGGTCTAGAAGCAAAGAAGCCTGTTCCATGGTTACTAACTTGGCTTTTTGGTGACCTAGTATTCCTATACATCTCTGCATACTTAACACTAGGTTTTCTAACAGTTTGTGGGCCAAGGTCAACAACTTTGCCAGTGGTAGGGTGTGTGATTTTAATAGGTGTAGGATCATTGGACTCCACAATATTATGGCTCATGATTGGTGTGGGCTCATTTGGACTTTCACACAACAACCCTCCCTTAACAAACAAAGTGTGGTTAGCTTTCTTCCATTCATCTAGGTCAGTCAGTTTCTGTTTGTATTCTTCAACTGGGGAAGTCACTCTAGGTGGAGGAATGAATTTCTTCTCTTGGAGTTCTGGCAAGCCAGTCCAAGATAAGTCCTTTGATTGGACACCATAGAAATCCCCAGCTGGTGGTGGAACACCAGTATAATCTTTCATCCCAATCCCACTCATGTCCTTAGAGTCTCTTTGTTTGCTAACACACTCTCCTAGGGATTGTGTGGCCTTATCAAACCTCTGGATTTTAAGACTCACATTATCTTTATTTTTGTTAGCCTCCTCTAACTGAGCTATCAAATCAAGATTAACCCTATTTACTATATCTTGACAATCTTTACTTTGATGTAACTCATGTTTTAAGATATTTATTTGATCCTTTAAATCAAACTCCATTTTCTTATACTCATCTACTGTCTTTTCTGTTTGGGTAAGAGCAATTTGATAATTAGATACTTTGCATCTTTCAGTACTTGCCTCATCTAATAATTTTACTATCTCTTGATTTAGTTTTTCAGTATTTAAACGACAACCCTTAGAACAGAAAGCATCATCATATACCTCATTATCTGATGAAGAGGAGGAGTGTGCCATGAGAGCATATTCAACATGCTCTTCTTTTACTTCAGCAACCAAAGCTCTGTCCTCTTCGACATCCTTAGCCATAAAGTTCCAGCTCCAGTCCCATCCTATGACAATTGTAGCACTCAACCTTTGATTTGTCAAATCCACCAACATCCTTAGCATTAAAGGTCATCTTCTTCTTGAACCTTTTATTAAACCTGTTTGCTCTTAAACTTACAAGAGCCATAGTCCACTTGATATCCATCTCTTCCAATTGTTCATCACTTATCTGCTCAAGATCTTCATATGTAATCCTTGAATCACTGGGCAAAGAAGCAATGAATGCACACACAGTATCTAGATCTAAACCAGCAGGTTTAATTCTATCAGTGCCAAAGTTGTGTGTGTCAGCGCTTGAGTATAAAGCGTTGACAGGATATGATCCAGCGCTGACAGACTGAGATCCAGCGTTGACACATTGATATCCAGTGGCTGGATGTCCATAGAAGTTCATGGAATCAAATTGGCCTTCACTTTGTGAGAAGAAGGCCATGTTACTACTGGAAGATTTATTATCACTATCCAAAAGCCATTCATTCTCCAACAGTCTTAGTTTATTGAAGATGTCATCAAACCTGGAGGTCTTGTGGGTGTTATTGACAAGAATAGATCTTGTCTCAATCTTCCATACATCACCAAGGCTTTTGAGAAAAGTAGCATTCAAGTCAGGGTCATCAATCTGTGTTCCCATGAAGGAAAGTTGACTTGTGATGTCAAGCAATCTACTTCTCACACTGCTGAGATTCTCATTTGGTTGAGCCTTAAAGACAGCATACTCATGCATGAGTTGCTTCTTCTTTTCATCTTTTGTGTCAGTATTTCCACCATGTGCTACTTCAAGAGCTTCCCAAAGCTCTTTTGCAGACTCAAAGCGTTTGTACTTGTGCTGATTCTCATGACCTAGGGCGTGTTTCATGATGTTCAAGATTTTCATGTCCACCCTTTTCTTGGCTATATCTTCAACAGATACACCTCTTCTATCTTCAGGCTTTTCCTTCTTATCAGCTTCAGGACAATTAGGAAGAGCTACCCTTGCAGCAATAGCAGCATCAATCTTTTGAGCTTTTTTGAATGTGTTCCCATATTCAACAATCTCCCAAAGAGTGTAGTCATGGATGGCTATATATTGCTCAAAATTAGACTTCCAAAGCTCGAAGTTCCTGGCATCAAACATGGGAATTTTGATACTAGGGTTTGTGGAGTTGTTTTGTAGCAAAGCAGAAGGCTGATTTGTGCCAGACATGATGTTTTTAGGGTTTTTAGAGATTTAGGGTTTTTAGGGTTTGGTGTTTTTAGGGTTCTTGCGTTACTTAAAGATCAAAAGTTTCTCAACAAGCTCTGATACCACTTGTTGATCCCAAACTTAGATCGATTAAGCTTTGTGTATACGAGATTAGATCAAGTAATACACGTAGAGAAACCTTTGCTTATGAATAAAGTAACTAAGTGTTATGCGGAATTAACACTTAATCTAAAACACAAAGATGTTAAACAAACTTTCACTTGTATTAGAATGATCGTACTTGATTACAATGAAAGAGGTTTAACTTGCGAATACTTATGAAAACTGATATATAACTTTAACCTAAAAGATCTTCTTTTATAGACTAAGAAGTCTTGTACAATAAGCTACGAATCAACTATTCTAGGTAAAGATAATAATGGAAAATACAATGTCGAGCTTATCTTTACCATACACAAATAAAGAAACAAATAAACAAAAAGATTCGTATGAAGATATATTCCATCAGTGCTAATCTTCAAGGCTGTCAGCGTTGACTTCTTCAATGTCAACGCTTGGCTGTCAGCGTCCAAGGTCATCCTATCAGCGTTGACATTCTTCTTATCAGCGTCTAGTGAACTGACCCATAATTTATTCCCAACAACCGGTTCACGGGTTTTTAGTCCGGTTCACGGCATGGTTAAATTAATAGTACACGGGTCCGGTTCATGAATAAAAATTGTTACAAGCTTAATTAATTTTACAAGTATATTATTTTAACAAGAATTAAATTAATTAATAAACATGACATATAATCATGGACTTAGGTTAATTATTATTTATGAATAATACATGTTTTAACCAAAGTATTTATTTATTTAAATTAGACTATAGTATTAATTAGTTATTTAAACATGGACTATAATTAATTAATAATCATGACTTAGGTTATAATTAATATGAATATTAATACATGTTTCACCTATGTATTTTATACACTTTAATTTAATTAAATCATGCTTATATTTAATTAAATCATATAACCTATAGTTTATTTAATTAACATGTTATTATTAATAAAGCATACAAATAATCACATGACTTATGATATTTAATCAGTAAACTTAAGCTTATATTATTAGCTTATTAACCCAGTTATTTCTAAATATGGAAACTTTCTAATTAAGGAAACTTACTATTTTTGGAAACTTTCTATTTTTAGAAACTGGTCTATTTTGAGAAGTTAATCTTTTTTTGGAAACTTTATATTTTTGGAAACTTTCTATTTTTGGTAACTTTCTATTTTTGGAAACCTGCTATTTTTAGAAAGTTACTTATTATTACACAACAAGTATAATAATACAAGCAGTACAAGTAATACTTAATCAGAATACATAGAATACATAATAAACACATCATAACCTTAAAATCAGTAAAACAAGACATGAACATATAAAACAAGCTAAGACATAATATAATCAGTCAAGTACTCAGTAAACCGAATACTTATAGATGTATACTATTTATGTAGCATAGATCGGAGTAGGACTTCCTTTCGTTCGTCTTTTCCGATCACTGGGACATAAGGTACGGATTTCCCGTCCTTTCAGTATGGACATTCTTTCCTTATTAGGATTCCCCGTTTGCAGCCAACTGTTTTCCCAGTATTTATTTTATATTTTTGATACTTATGTTAGAATAAGAGCCTAAGCCATATACATGCATGACCAGTTTCACCTAGTTATGGAGGTACCATAACCATAACACTAGAGGCACCAATGTTATGATTTCCCCACGACGAAATGATTGCTCGTGGCGTCCCTTTTCAGTTTTGGCCATTATATTATGTTATCATGGGGAGTTGATCCCTCCTACCCAAACTATTTAATTAGAGGGAACCCCTCTAATTGCATGACGAGGTCTCCCCTCTAAGTATTCATGCACGGTGGAACCTCATGACCTATATAGGCTATTGGATAATTAATACAGTTTTCATATAAAAACATAAGCCTTTTCAAACTATAAAACCAGTTTTATGAACATGTTCCAGGTTTTCCAAGACTTATACATTTCTGTTGCTATTAAGTCTTTATTATCTTTCAGTCATTCATACTATGTAATATATCCGTGCACTGAGCGTGCATAGGATGGAAGCTGCCTTAGACTTCTTCTCTTTTTCATGTTTGGACACTTTTTTAGTCCTTCTCATTTCTTATGCTTTATTTATGTTTTGGGCTTATGTTGGGAACCGACGTTTGATTCTGGTTTTCCCTATGGTCATGTATGTTTTAGTACATATTACCTTGCATGCTTTGATGACACGTCATAATTACGCGTAACGGTCTGCTTATCAAAGTGGGGTGTTACAATTATGGTATCAAAGCCAAGGCTTCGACCTGTAGGCTCTAAAACTCGACTTGTGACTTGTGGGTAGTCACTAGAAGCTTCCTAAGTCAACGCTTGTTATTCCACGTATTGATGTTTTCAACACTTTGTTGTTTTAACCATGATGTTTTCATCGGTATTCTTTTAACTAATATGGATGAACAACCGTCATCCATACTTAGTTACGTGTCATTGTTTCAGGCATGATATTTCTAGTGAACTGTGGCTAATGTGGACTGAACCCCAGTAGTTCATAATTGGTCACATAAATTTTTTTTTCAGTTCAGTTTTGACAGCTGAGTTTCACTCATTTATTCCATGTATAATTGTCGCAGGTTTATGACTAAGTAACGGTTGGTACAGGAATAGCCCTATTTAGTCGCATGTGCTTTTATCGAAACTTTTAACTTTGGGACCGACCCATAGGCGTCCCCTCGCCATGTCTTTTGTTTTGGGTAAACAGACCATAGGCGTTTACCCTCGCGCATATAAAGGTTTTTATAAACTGCATCATGCATTCATGCACTGTTTTCATGCATAAAATTTTTCTCATGATTTATTGGCATAAAACTTTTTCATGTCCCCTCATAAGTTACTATGTCTTTATGTCAAGTATGTTTTCATACTATCAAGGTTAACTTCATTTTCATGCTGATTATGTTATATACTCCTTTATGTTAAGTTGTTTCATGTCTCTTCATGATGATTTCGTCCTCATGTTGATTAGGCCTTACGTCTCTTTTGTTGTTTATGCTTTCATGTAAGACATTGTTGGATTTCATTTAATCCTGCTTTCATGATAGTCATGGTTGATTTTCATTAATCATGCTTTCAGGAAAATCATCATAGAATTTCGTTTAACCACACTTTAGCGTTTCTCTATGCTACCAGAATGACGTATATACTGGCATTGCCAGGTTATCATGATGGTTTTTCTAACCATTTAACTGATTATGTTCCTTTTAAAATCATGTCAGATGATCGACCCAATACCGATCATTTCATGTGCATTCCATGTATACTCCATGTACCGTATCCCAAGTGTATTACACGTACCTTAATCAGGTGTACTTTACTTGCAATGCTCCACGAGTATTCGCTAGTCGATCCTAAATCATCTCAGGCGTATTCCACTAGTTGATATGCTACTAGATGCTGATACCGCTCATAACTGGGAGACGTTACTAAAGGTTGATGCTTCTGACTATTAGAGACGCTACGAGATGTGGATGCTGTTGACAACCTGTAGGTTTTACAAGACGAAGACAAAGGCGTTAGATAAAATCAATCGGACGAGGAGATGCTTCACCATCAGAAAATTTCCATGACAATCCATGTTCCTAATTCTTAGTTACATGTCACATATCGTCCAGTTGTCTTTTCAGTCATATGAGTATGAACCGGCACCAGCCGGCCACTCACCTGAATAGTTACATGAATCACCGTCAGGAGAATGACCATCATGGAACTGACAGACAAGACGATATTAACTACTACTGTGACAACAACTATCCTAGCAATTGCAGCAGAAGCTCTGGCCACGGATGTGATCAGAAATACAAAGGGTCAATAGTCCAAACGATCCGCCAATTCTGGCATATTAACATAAAAGTTGTAGTTCTATTTATTTCATACCTCGAGACACATGTCAAGACATCAGTCAAGACACGTGTCTCACGTATACTTTCTGAAGACACGTGTCAAGACACTAGTCAAGACACATGTCATGCTTATATTTCCCAAGACACGTGCCAAGACACATGACTCACATCCAATTCTGGAACATCCCTAAGAAATTAAGGGTATCCTCCAAAGGGTATATCCATTTTGTTGTGCCATGTATTAATCAGGCCACAAGAATTTCAGTACCATCACCGGCGTATCAGTTAGATCTATCACGTTTGCTCGAGGATACTTTCAATTCTTGTGCCTATATTTCATATATTCATGACCATAAAGGATGCCATTCGTATCACCCATGTATACAAAGGTTTTCCATCAGCCAAATGATAGGATCCAAGCTTCTAACGCATTACCTCGGCGGATGCGAGTTGAATTAAATCCTAATTATGGACTAAAAACAGCACACCATGCTATGATTCATGATTATGTACAATAATGTTCAGGCTCCTGAATACATTCAGCATGGTTTTTCATCAGGAAAATATGTACAAATTTTATATGCTTTACAAGCATGTGCTTTGTTAGCCATGGCTGCTAAAATTTTCTAGCTGTCCGTTAAGACTCGACCACTGAAATCCTTCTACGCATAACAAGTCGATTATTCCAATATCTTCCCATACATTCCAGGAGAACCTTCAAGGAGAAGGACAGTAACATGAGATTATGTATCTACTACAGTCGATTTAAACAAATCACCATTCATAACCGTTATTATCCTCCACGTATTGAAAACATGTCCAATCGACTTTAGGGTGTTAAACACTTTTCCAAGATCGGATTCATGATCATGCTGCCAACAGTGAGGAGTGAAAGAGCAGGACATTTCCATGTCTGCTATTCATACACGACTCATGCTAGATTCATGCATGATTTTGAATTAGTCTCATAAATGCTCCAGCAGCATTATGGTATTAATAAAATGAGTTTCCATGAACTCATAAACAAATTCATCAGTGTTTTCATCGAGGACAACCTGATTTCCTCTATGTCTAGAAAAGAGTAGGAAGACCATATTTGCACTATGTCGCAAATTCTACGACAGGAGAAATTTCACCCTGAAATTTTCCAATATAAATTGTGGTTGATTACAGTGACACGCTAAATCACATGGATTATCACGGTTAATCTTTCCATGATTCAACTTAGGCGTAAAGGTGAGAACCCTACACTACGATAGGTGTGCCAAGAAAATCCTACGCTAAGAAAAGTCTAATTTAGGAGACTCATAGCTTTACAAACTTCTACGTATCCTGTTTCTATGAAGCATGATACATTTACGTTCATATCTAAGTACCTGTCATACCAACAGGCTAAGATAGAACACCAACAAACTGAGATGTTTTTCCACCATCAGAAATTGTGAACAGAAATGGGACAAAATCTCCATGGATTTTGGTTACCAAGAGTACCGCAAACTCAGAAGAAGCATGATGCTATCTGGGTTATTTTCAACAGTTTGACCAAGTCTGCAGAATCCTTACATCCGCAAGGATTTCACAGTCAGGAGATTTTCTGACATTTTCCAGCCAAGGATCATCCGATCACTTGGTACTCCCTCAGCTATCGGAGAAGAAAAAGATTCACATTGTGTTCCAAAATTACGTTCATGTCCTTTGTTTAAATTTTACGACTTTCTTTCACACTCACGTTCATAACACTATTCACGTTCATGATCGTACCCTGGCTTATGATTTTTCGTTCATTTTGTTCTGGGAAGTTATGAAAAAGCTTGAGAGACACTCAAGTTTAGTATAACTCTCTATCCTCAGACAGACATTTCACGCCATATTCTGCGTCTCACCTTATAGCGTTTGGCGTTACCGCTGCCGTTATTCCATGTTCACGATATGTTTCACATGTCATGTTCATTCCACGTTTCTCATATCACGTTCACGATATGTTACACGTATCATTGGTCACCATATGTTTCGTATATTACACTCACCATATCACCACGTATCACGTTCACAATTGTTCACGTATCACGTTCACAATTGTTCACGTATCACGTTCACAATTGTTCACGTATCACGTTCACAATTGTTTACGTACCACGTTTCAGTATGTCTCTTGCATCATGGCTAAGATGTTACTAATATCAGTTAGCCTAGGTTATTTTACATCATAACGTTTCAGTTACCCTTGCACGTTAATTGTTATCCCCTCGATCAAATTCAGGGGATTTATCTTACGTTGATAACCAAAAACATTTACGTCTTGTCAAGTCAAGGTCATGAAGACCAAGATTTATAATATGTGTCAAGATCTTGTAGAGGAAACATTCCGAGAGGGAAGCCACTTGGAAACAGAGGAGTCCATACGGAGTTTATCCTCTCATCCCTTCATAATTCACTATGTTCTTTTCGGGCACGTCACGTTCCATGTCCTTGTCAGTCATGACGCGTTCATGTTCTTTTTAGTTTACTTTATCTATAATGCGGGGACGAATTATTCTTTTTAGGGGGAAGAGTTGTAAAACCCGCATGCTTTTACAATGAACAATACGTTTAATAAACATACGTACATATTAAAACTTTCCTTTTATAACATGATCACGTGTCATGAATATTAATTACAGAATTACGTATGTGTCATTACACGATAAGTATTAAGTACGTGATAGTACATAATACAAAGCTTTAGCCTGTATGAAAGTATTATCGTCCGATCTTTTCGAATTGACTATTGGTTTAACGTGTGACTCAGTCGTCTTTTGGTGGGAAACAAAGGTTTTGTCGTTGTAGTAAAGTAAATTGCAAAACGTTAACGTAAATAACGGGTAAATAAAACTAAAACTAATTAAAGAGTAAATGGTGCAATATTTAAACCTTTTAAAAGTAATTAATTAAATGACAAAAATTAAAGCTCGAAAAAAGTAAATTAAGCAATGTAATAAAAATGAAAATTTGAAAACTTAAAACAATTCAAACTTAAAAATTAAACTAAGACAAAATATTAAAACAAACCTGTCGGAATATCACTTGTCAGAATCTCGTCGGAATGATCCACCGGAATCCTATAGGAATCCAAACTTACCACTTCTATAGGAATATGGAACACGGTCGGAATCCAGATCGGAATGTACCAAGATTACCTCTGTCAGAATGACGACGTCGGAATCTTATCGGAATGCAACCAAAGGGATCTCGTCGGAATATGGGAAACTTAGTCCATCGGAATGTCCAAAATACTCACCTGTCGGAATGCAAATTAGAATCCCCAATCGGAATGTAGAAACCCTATTCTGACGGTGAATCAGAATCCCCGTCGGAATGCAAAACCCTTTTCCGATCAAGGTGATCGGAATACAGTAGGAAAAAGACAAAATAAGAAAAACAAATAAGCTATTACTTAAATAAGCACACAACTAAAAAATTAATCAAATTACGTATAAGAAAAACTAATAAGCTAAAATTTAAAGACTTTTAAAAACACTAAATGATAGAATATTTAAAAACGGTTTTTTAATAAAAAGAACTTTTATAAAAACTTATGTAAATTCAAGATAAACACAAATAAGCTATAAAGATCAATAATCCAAAACAATCAAGAGCATAAAAAACATAACCTTTAATCCAATAAACATAACAATAAGCACATAAACATAAAGATTAAGCAAAACAAGAAAGGTAGAATGAGAGATTTAGGATAAAAACTTGATTAAAGAAAAGATTCAATAACAAAATTAAAATACTTACTTGGAATTAAAGGAATTAAAGTGCAAGACAAGTATTTAAATGACAATTAAGTAAAGTGCAAGAAGTTAAAGGTGGAAGAACTATGTGTCAAATAGCCAACAAGTGTGAAATGAGGTGGAAGTGATCTATATATAGGGAGAAGGGAAGCATGTGTTGCTCCTTTCTTTCTTTCTTTCTTCTTTCTCGTCTTTTCGTCTTCTTAATTCTTCGAATTATTCGATTTTGTCTCGGGATTAATAAACTCGTCTTGTAATTTCTTCATTAATTTAGACTTGAGTTCTTCGGCTTTTATTAAACTTCCGTCTTTAGACTTTTTCTTCGATAAATCTTCAGAATTGGCCTTGGAATTCCGTTCTTTTTGCACTCTTGATCTTTCGACTTCGTCTTTTGTCTTTTTCTTCAATTAAAGCCCGTGAAAGCCCGTGTTTTCCTCCATTTTCACATTTTAGTCCTAAATCACAACAAAAACACAAACCACGCATAATTCCGACATTTACGACATAAAATACACGTTTTGGCTTGGTTATTATTGTAATTAAGTGGTAAAAGGATGGGTGTTTTCACACCTATCAAATCCCTTACACTTGACCATTGCAATGTCCTCATGCAATGCATTAGTTACAAAGCAAGTTTTACATTTTCCATCATTATCAATCCATATTGGCCTTTTTTAAAGGGATAGAAAATTATAAACATTCAAAGGTAGAAAGTAAGTAAAGAAATCAAAGACATACCTTAGGGTTTTGGAAATGTCATGAATGATCATCATCCTCAAGTTTTCACGTTCCCTATACCAAGCTTAAAAACGAGATCATTGTTATTATAAGTTAGCAGACTAACATGAACTCATGTGGGCCAATTATTCACTTAGACTCCCTTATTCCTAGGTGTATATCTTATATTTTACTTTGGTCTTGAATGATCACGAGGATGCATTGTTGACTTATTTCGATATTTATTTAGGCTAAAAATAAAGTAGGACGATTTTATCAATAGTTAGCTAAAGGACAAAATCTGTTAAAACTGCTTCTCGGGACCTCATAAAGTTCATATCTTGGCATAACTCGCTTCACGATTTGAGACCTTTCTCGGACCGATATTTGGCAGCGACTTCATACTTCAAATCTTGAGAGACGTTCATGAAATAATGGTCTTCTCTTCATAATAGGAATTTCTTCACTTGAACTTTTTGAGAGATTCTTCATATTTGGACCACGACTTCTTCATTTTTCTCCAATCTTTATTTGGGATTTTGATATACAACGATCCGCCTCCTTTTTGGACTTGGATCTATTTATCCTCGTACCTTGTTAGGGCGTTTTTGGATAGACTTCTCCATGATCTTTACAGGAGTATTTGCTTTTCGTCGTGTGTCTCGATCCTTCATATTGATTTTCGATAAATGATTCTTCACATCACTTTTGGATCTTTAGCAACAAAATGTAGCCCTCATGTCTTGTTAGGACCTTTTTGGACTCGCCAATCTTCGCATCCCGCATCAACAAGTTATGCCTTGGCTATGAACTCTAATTAATATCGAGCAACTTTTAAACGATCTTGCGCTAGAAGCTAAGTAACTTTTCAAATCGTACAACCTTACTTATTGCAATTAAATTTATTAACAAGCGATGGGAGAAAAAGCTCATAATTAACTCACATAAATTCATGAAAGAAAACCAAACTTATAATTGACTCTATCATCTCTTGTTCTCCACAGTTTAAAATCTCAAGGAATGAGACTCGTGGATGCTTAGCCAATTAAAATCAAAGTTTTGGGTTTTCGAGTCATCTATAGGATCTTGAAAACTCTTAGACTTTTTCAAGTTTAGAAATCGCATTTTAAAGTTCCCTTGATAAACAAATCTCTAGGATCAATTATAGGAACTTGCGAAAAGTTCTTGTTCTTAACCCGTGAGAGTTAAGACTTTCGCGTTTTAATGTTCCCTATATAAAAGCCTAGCAAAACCTGACTTAAACACGTTAATGATACTATCTAGAGTAAAATTAGATAAGTAAACTCGGGTTGAGTCAAAAGATTCACAACGTTTAAAAATTAAAACCACTTTATTTAAATTTTATTCTAGCAAAGAAAGAAGATAACTATAACAAAGGAAAAACTAATAGGCCAAAAAAGATTAAAAATTTTGAAAATGTCAAAAAATCAAATTCTCCAGTTAAAATGAGGGCAAATACAAGGAAAAGACCACTTATCTTCGATAGAAGGCCCCCCTACACTTAATATAAACATTGTCCTCAATGTTTAAGCATGTGGGAGTAAGTTCCCCTACACTTAGGACATTGTGCATGTTGTTTAAATCTTGCTAAGGAAGAGACAACTATAGTGATTCCTATTTCAATCATAAATGATAAAATAATGAATCAAAAGAGTTTAGGATAGAACCGGGAAGAAGGGAACACGGAATCACGGGTCGTCAAAAGTCATCAAGAATGGATCTTTGTAAGCTCGAATCCCTGCACATGATAAGAAAGAAAAACAACAAACATATACTAGGGTCTCCCCCTACAATTATTATGAAAACAGAGAAAAAGGATAGATACTGCGGGTTGCCTCTTGAGAAGCGCTTGTTTTTGATAACCGAGTTGTGAGCCTGACTCGACCTTGATTAGCAAAGGAAAAAGCTTGAAACACATCCACCGGGATCAAAGACATGGTTTTCATCCATCAAATAGCACATGCTTAAGGCGAACAAGGCAAGCCAACGAAGAGTAGGCAATGTTCCCTTAAGCAAAAATTTAGCACGGTGGAAGCATGTAGGGTGAATTACAAGCATGTCTCCATAAGTACCAAAAATCTTTCCTTTTATTTCATCACATGGATACTGAGATGGCTTGAAAAGTGCAATACCGGGGTCGAACACCTTTTCCTTTAGGGGAAAATAACACTCAGGCTCAGCAGACCTTGAAGAGGATCCGATCATAAATCTCGCAATCTCATCCTCAGACGGAGGATAGAGAGGAGTTAAGACATAAGTGTTGTGGATATCGGTGTCGGTCGGCTTCTTCTCCTTTGAAGCGGGTTTCTTCATATCCAAAGTAGGATAAAGACCATAATCATCAAAGTCCAAAGGAGGAGCATCACTCTCATTTGGGAAGTATGTGTTGAGAAAAGTAGCAAAATCTTCCTCAAATGAGTAGTCATCCAAAGTAGGATCAAGAGTTGTTGGCGGAGGATCTTCATCATGTGAAGAATCACTCGAGAGAGTATCAGCCTCATCAAAATCATCATAAGTGGGCATGTCTGGATACTTAGAAGTAAAATCATCATAATCATCTCCATTGGAACTAGAACCATCATCATAGTCATCATAAATTGGAGGATATTCATGAATTGGTGGGAAGATCTAAATTGGAGAGAGAATCATCCACATCATCATGGAACAGTGGATTATCATAGCAAGAATCGAATAGAGGATTGTTGTAGACGACAAAATCATCAAGCACATTAATCATATTCGCGGATTCTCTTCCATTTGTTTTGTTTGTGATCTTCCCCATTTTGAATATTTGAGCATTTGTTTTGTTTGTGATCTTCCATCATTCTCGACCCTTAAGATGAGCTCACCTTCGGCAACATCGACTAGGGTTTTTCCGGTCCTCAAGAATGGCCGACCAAGTATTAACGGAATACGAGGGTCCATTTCATAATCAACAACAACAAAGTCGACCGGAAAAGTGAAGGTGCCAACTTTAATAAACACATCTTCGTCAATACCAACGGGGTAAGCGAGAGTATGATTTGATAGCTCCAGAGTCATCTTTGTTGGTGTAAGATCGGGTAATGATAGTGTTTTCCAAACACTTAAAGGCATATGATTTATACTTGCCCCGAGATCGGCTAAGGCAGTAAATTCTTCGGTTTGGTGTAAAGTACATGGAAGCACAAAATGACCGGGATCTCCAAGTTTCCACGGAATTTCTTTAAGAAGGACGGCAGAACAATTTTCATTCAATCGAGTATTAACAAACTCGACCATTTTCTCCTTCTTGTTAAGCAATTCCTTAAACATCTTGACAAATTTAGGCATTTCTTCAAGAGATTCAACAAGGCTAAAGGTGATGTTTATGCCGACAATCTTTTCCAAAAAGTTGGAGACTTGAACGTCATCCTTGGTTTGCAGTTTGGCCTTGTCTAAGCAAGATGGATAAGGAATATTGGGTTTATAAGTGGAAGGTGTAGGTGTAGCAGGTAAAGGTTAAGATGTTGAGGGTTTAGAGGTTGAAGGTGGGGTTGGTAAAGGGTTCTTCTTGGGTAATTCTTCATGACGAGGCGGAGATAGTAATGGTGAACTAATACTAGGTGTGGGAGTAGTAGGGATAAATGGTGGTGGAGGAGGTGTAGATGGTGTAACTGGGGGTGGGATAGATGGTGCTACTAAAGTGGTTCCACTACGGGTAGTAATAGCACTTACATTCGCTCTCGGGTTGGTAACAGTATTTGAAGGAAGTGAGCCCGAAGTAGATGGTTGATTACCTTGAAAGAAACTAGCCATCATGTTCTTCAAATCATTCGTCTGAGTGCTGATTGAAGTTTGCATATCTTGACGAATCTCGGTTCTAATATCATTTCCTTTTTTAGTGATGTCACTTTTCATGGTGATGATTTGGCTTTGAAGATTGTTAACTAGCTCTCGTTGGGTTTTCATGAAAGTTTCAACATCGTGATTGATGGGTGGAGGTTGGGGGCGGGTGGGTGATATGGAGTAGAAGCTAGAGGTGGGTTTTGGTTGCCTCGATTGTATTTGTTGTGGTTTTGGTTTTGAGGAGAAAAACCGGGTGAAAGATAGTTGTTCGACCTGTAACTCAGCAAATTTCGATCCCCTTGAGGTCAGGCTTGGTAATTTTCTGGTGAATAGTTACCATAAGCCGCATACACGTTTTCCGGATTTTCTTCAGTAGAAGGACAATCGGTGTATGAATGAGGACCGCCGCAAGTCTCACAAGAAATTTCTACAGCTTTAACTTGTTGTTGTTGGTTTGTAGTGATGAGCAAGATATTTTTGTTCATTTCGGCCATCATGCGGGTGAATTCGGTCATATCAGGGTTTGTTGAAGTAGAAGAAACATTGACTCTCGGGTTATTCCTTGAAGATGCGGAGGAATCCCAATTTTTGTGATGAGTAGTCATGTTCTCAATAAGCTCTCTACACTCCTCAGGTCTTCTTTTCATAAATGTGCCACCGGCGGCTGCATTAATAGTATCACGATCACGAAAAGTTAAACCATTGTAGAAAGTGTCAATTAAGGTAACGAGGAGAATGTTGTGGTTTGGAAATCGATCGATCAAAACCTTATATCTTTCCCAAGCATCAAAGAGAGATTCATCGGGTTCTTACATGAAACCGCTGATTTGATTTTGATGGCTCGTGACCATGGATGGTGGTAAGTAGCGCGACAAAAATCGTTGAGTCATGTCGTCCCAAGTATGAATGGAATTCTACGGGAGACGATCAAACCATTTTTCAGCGTGGTGGTATGTGGAAAGAGCTGTAGGCGAAGAACATCCATAGTAACACCGGGCAACTTCATGCTTTGAGTAACAGTAATGAATTTGTCGAGGTGCTGTTGGCATCATCATCAGGCAATCCGTGAAATGGATTAGTTTGCACTTGTTGGATCATGTGATGCTTCAACGAAAACTCCGGAGCCGTGATTTGCATCAGCGCAATCGGTCCTCCTCGTCCATACATAGTTGGTTGACAAAGCTCCACCATTGTCCGAAGATCGGGCTGTGGAAGAACATTGTTGTTGTTATTGTTGAGGTGCGGTGGATTATTGTTTTTGTTCACACCTGCCATTGCTAAATCTTCACGAGTCTCGGGCTCTTGATAAGTTGAAGATCTAGTACGCATACACCTGCGAAAGCAAAAGAAAAAGATACCAAAGCAATAGACAATATATATACAAATATAAAATCTTTTTGGATTTTTGAAATTTTTTTAATCTTTATGGATTTTTTGAAAATTTTTGAGTAAGAAAAATAACGTTCACGAGTGAACGGATCCCAAAATTCAACGCGTCTCTCACAGAAAACCGTTAATCTTAACAAAAAGAGCCGGCAGTGGCGCCATTTAATTCAAAGCTTTTGCCTGTATGAAAGTATTATCGTCCGATCTTTTCGAATTGACTATTGGTTTAACGTGCGACTCAGTCGTCTTTTGGTGGGAAACAAAGGTTTTGTCGTTGTAGTAAAGTAAATTGCAAAATGTTAACGTAAATAACGGGTAAATAAAACTAAAACTAATTAAAGAGTAAATGGTGCAATATTTAAAACTTTTAAAAGTAATTAATTAAATGACAAAAATTAAAGCTCGACAAAAGTAAATTAGGCAATGTAATAAAAATGAAAATTTGAAAACTTAAAACAATTCAAACTTAAAAATTAAACTAAGACAAAATATTAAAACAAACCTGTCGGAATACACCCGTCGGAATGATCCGCCGAAATCCTATCGAAATCCAAACTTACCACTTCTATCGGAATATGGAACACGGTCGGAATCTAGATCGGAAAGTACCAAGATTACCTCTGTCGGAATGACGAAGTTGGAATCTTATCGGAATGCAACCAAAGGGATCTCGTCGGAATATGGGAAACTTAGTCCATCGGAATGTCCAAAATACTCACCTGTCGGAATGCAAATTGGAATCCCCAATCGGAATGTAGAACCCCTATTCCGACAGTGAATCAGAATCCCCGTCGGAATGCAAAACCCTTTTCCGATCAAGGTGATCGGAATACAGTAAGAAAAAGCTAAAATAAGCAAAACAAATAAGCTATTACTCAAATAAGCACACAACTGAAAACCTAATCAAATTACGTATAAGAAAAACTAATAAGCTAAAATTTAAAGACTTTTAAAAACACTAAATGATAGAATATTTAAAAACGATTTTTTAATAAAAAGAACTTTTATAAAAACTTATGTAAATTCAACATAAACACAAATAAGCTATAAAGATCAATAATCCAAAACAATCAAGAGTATAAAAAACATAACCTTTAATCCAATAAACATAACAATAAGCACATAAACATAAAGATTAAGCAAAACAAGAAAGGTGGAATGAGAGATTTAAGATAAAAACTTGATTAAAGAAAAGATTCAATAACAAAATTAAAATACTTACTTGGAATTAAAGGAATTAAAGTGCAAGACAAGTATTTAAATGACAATTAAGTAAAGTGCAAGAAATTAAAGGTGGAAGAACTATGTGTCAAATAGCCAACAAGTGTGAAATGAGGTGGAAGTGATCTATATATAGGGAGAAGGGAAGCATGTGTTGCTCCTTTCATTCCTTCTTTCTTCTTTATCGTCTTTTCGTCTTCTTAATTTTTTGACTTTTTCGACTTTGTCTCGGGATTAATAAACTCATCTTGTAATTTCTTCATTATTTTAGACTTGAGTTGTTCGGATTTTATTAAACTTCCGTCTCTAGACTTTTTCTTCGATAAATATTTAAAATTGGCCTTGGACTTCCGTTCTTTTTGCACTCTTGTTCTTTCGACTTCGTCTTTTGTCTTTTTCTTCAATAAAAGCTCGTGTTTTCCTCCCTTTTCAAAGTTTAGTCCTAAATCACAACAAAAACACAAACCACGTATAATTATGACATTTACGACATAAAATACACGTTTTGGCTTGGTTATTATTGTAATTAAGTGGTAAAAGGATGGGTGTTTTCGCACCTATCTGTACACGCTAATTATCAACCATAATAACTATAATCACGAACATGAAATCACGAACACATAAATATGTACTTACGTATATTACTAATACGATGTATATCGTTACGTACAAGTATTTAACTATAACACAAATAATTAATAATAACGTAACACGTGAACACGAACATACGAGCACATAATAAAATAGACATGGAAAAAGCTTCGGGTTTCCCTATGTGTGCCCAATTAGCCACGGACACCAAGGACCAAAGGGCCAAGCCCATGTTTAATTTTTTTATTAAAATAACAAAAGAGGAAACAATTCATTTACAGAGTTTTACAAAAATCACAAAAACCCTAGCCCCTTTGCTCCCTTTGGCCGTCGGCAACATAAACACCAAGAGGGTGTTTGATTTGAGTTTTGGTTAATTAAATTCAAGCTTTGTGTTCGTGTGTTTGTTCTCTATTTGTTCCATACATTCAGTAATCCGTAAAACCTCTTTCTTTTATTCTTTTTATTCAATTATGAACATATGATCATGGCTTTATAAAAACAAGATTAAAAATATGTTAATATATAATCTTGGTGGGAAATTAAAAAGGTTTGTTTTGGGTATGTTTTGCTCGGCCGACACCCAAACCGAGAGCCCCATGGATCTTGGCGTCTTTGGTTTGCACCACCAACCGAGACTTATGTCTTGGTATGGTTGGTTTTGGGTCGGCAGCCGGAACAAGGGACCCCGACATGTGTCGGGGTACCGTTTGGTTTGGTTTGGTGGTCTCGGCAGCAACAAACAAACACCACCGGCCCAAGCTGGTGGCTGTTTTGGTAAAGCAGGGGGAGCTCAGGCAGCGCAGGGGGAACCACCGGTTAGCTGCCGGTGGGAACCTTGTGGTCAGCGGCTAGCCGAGAAGCAGGGGAAACCACCGGCTTAAGCTGGTGGCAACTTGACTCAAGCAGGGGCAACCGGCCGAGCCGGTTTGCCACTGTTTACGGGGTGTTTGGTTCGGACCGGTTCACGGGTTTTCAGTCCGGTTCACGGCATGGTTAAATTAATAGTACACGGGTCTGGTTCATGACTAAAAATTGTTACAAGCTTAATTTGTGACAATCCGTCAATTTATGGTTGATATATTATTCTTAATATTTATTTGAAAACAGTATTTTAATATTATATTATGAACTCACTTATTTTTGGGAAGAAATTTTGATTTACGTCTTGAAGTAGCATCGACTACATCTAAACCGGAGGATTCTACATTACGCACCGTTTTGGTGACAGTCTGAAATTTCAGAAAATAAATTTGTTCGTGAATATTATTTTGAGATTTTAAATTTGTGTTGGTTCATAAACTCACAAATTTACAAGAAGAGATTAGGACTTACGATTATAATTTAACGTCCTTTACGACTAAACCGGAAACCTTAGGATTACGTATTTACGTTTTTGAACTCCGTTTTTGATGAGACAATTTTTATTAGATTCGTTTTGTGCCGTTGATTCATAATTTATAAAAACGTTTTTCGTAAAACGACCCGAGGGCACATAAATCGAGGAAACTAGAATCGAGGAGTACCCGTAAATTAGTGGGATGAGACAAGATAAATCTTGCCCCACCCCACTAATATGGGACGGCAACATGTAAGTTACCACACCATTAGGTGTCAAAACTTCACAACGAAGCTTGCACACTTGTTGCTTAAAGCTTAACTTGTAAGCTATGCACCACAAAACCACTTGCAACATACCATTTACTCCATTTTTCACATGCAACTCACACACAAATCCTCTCATCTCTCCCTCTATGTGAAGTCCACCACCACCCATAAACCACCACCATTTGATCAATTTTAACCACAAACCATGTGTTATCTACACATATGGTGAAGAACTTTTGAAGCCCTATTGATTGGTGGTGATTATAACATCCAAAGAGGAGTTTCTATGGAGTCTTAGGGTTGATTTTCCACAAGGATTTCTTGAAGGTTGGTGGACTTGAAGATGATATTGGTTTATCACAAGTTTTGCCATCAAAATCCAAGCCTTGATCATAACCTACACAACCTTGGTGGTATAAAGATTGTTCTTCCCATCCTCTTGTTATTTTGATTATGTAATCTTGTATTTTCTTTTACTTATGTATATGTATATGATGATGAATGATGATTAAAAATATTATGTGGGGATTTAGTGTTGATAGATTTGATTAAAAAGATTAAAAGCTACATAAAAGGATGTTAAGATCATGGCTAAATTAGGAGGCTGTATAAAACAGTAAAGAATCTTATGATAAACTGATAAAATGGCTTGAATAAATTAATATACAGTAAGCTATGAGTCTTGTACACATGTGTGAGTTGGCCATGCAATGGAATCATAAAATGAGTGAGATATGATCAAAACAATTTTAGAGTGCAAATCTGAGTACACTATTTTGGAAGAATTTTATAAAATATTTAGAGGTTGATTCATCAGTAGATATAAAGGAATAAAATAAAGCACGTATCATTTAGTTTCTGTGATAAAAATTTGGGGTTCTATCTCCATGTATAACTCTAGATATAATCATTTTAGTAAACTAGATTTTTAGGACTGATTTTGTAAAATTAAAGTTTAATATTATTATATAAGCACTCAAATAAATATAGTATAAAATGTGAATTAAAACCCACTAACTTATATATTTCATTTATATAAAAATGCATATGGATAAATAAATGGAAATTATATAAAAATGGTAGTTTGGTAAGTTTTATAAGTTATAAAAACTATATACTAAGTTTTACGTCTTTTCGGCTAAAACCGAAAGATTAACGTTTTTGTTAAATAAAACTTAGACGGTTGGACCCGTCTAATGTAAACTTTTATAAACTCACATACTGATATATAAACATATATAACAAGTAAAAACCGATAAAACCCGAGCTTTACAACATATAGGCATTAACGGGCCAAAGTAGCCTTAATGGACAATAAACCTGACTAATTTGGTAAAACACTTATAAACTTATTTATTGGGATTAACCCATTTGGGCCCAACA
Source organism: Glebionis coronaria (assembly GCA_025667525.1). Taxonomy (NCBI): domain Eukaryota; kingdom Viridiplantae; phylum Streptophyta; class Magnoliopsida; order Asterales; family Asteraceae; genus Glebionis; species Glebionis coronaria. Next base: position 2,855,601 of record CM046879.1, on the reverse strand, counting down.
TATAAAGTATAATACTGATAATAAAAGTATAATTGGGCTAATGAATAGTATTGGGCTTGTAATAGGCCCAATGGGCTTCAAAATGTAAACAAGTTGAACTAGTATAACTAGTATAAAAATGTTACCGACACCTAAACACTAAAATGAATGAGTAAAAATGTACAATCCAACTTGATCATCATCATATTTATAAAATCATCATATGTATACATAATTGTTATTTTTATAAAGTCATTGGACAAGATTCTAAGACGAGTATTATTTGTCTAGGTTTCCGTGATTGAAGCACGTACCGTACATCCAAATTGCCGATAACCGCCTTTCCCAATCAACGTGAGTTAATAGCCTCGCACTCTTTTAAATGTTTTTATGAAATGTTTTATAAACCCGCGAGGGAGATAACATGTTAGTTTTGATAAAATAGGACACCATTTGTCCCGGTTGTTTGTTTATTGATTTGGACCCGAATGATTGTATGACCCGATGAATGATTAAATGACCTGATAGATGAAATGAAATGGATTATTAAAGTTAGGTTATGTCACTAAAAGTCCCATTAGCATGAATTGTGAACTACCGGGATTTGGTAGACGCTTATGCATATAATAGTACTATTTGGGGACGATCACCCCAGTTCGCGCCTTGATGGTTGATCCCCGTCGTGCCACATTGATTGGTAAGCGAATTTATGTATGAGAAGATTTTCATAGCGTGAGTATTGTGACGACACGCTAACTTAGATGGGAAAATTGAGTATCGGGTTAGCTACCCGTTGTTGTGATAGTAAGGTAACAATGTCATGCAGCTTGTAATAATCCAAATAACGAAATACTGCTATATGCACTAAATTACGATATATTGCCTGACTAGCAATACGGGGTCTTACTATTGATATTATGTTCGTGTTTTGTTTTTTCATAACCACATTCATATAACGGTTTTTATTTCTATACAACGTTATAAAACGTATTGTATGATATTTTTACGACATTAGTTCGTATAATAGTTTTGAAGGCGAAAGCCTATATTATGATTTTGATAAGGATTTGTATAAAATGACTTTGGCTATTTTATGGCCTATTACAATGATTTGTACAAAATGATTTTCGGTAATAATTTTATACCGATGTTATATTGATAGATTTTATTAAACTCTATGAATTCACTCGGCGTTATCACTGACCTTTTCTTTTAACATGTTTTATCTCAGGTACTTGAAGGTAATTCTCGGGAAGACAACAAGAATTCATGGCCCGCACTTATATATTAATTTCCATTCAAATGCTTTGTAAAACCTGTATGAAATACAATGACTTGGGACCTATGTAAATTTGATATTTATGAATGGAAATGTTTTATTATTAAACGACGCGATTTTTAAGCGTTGTCTATGATGTCAGTAATGTGCTATCCCGTAACACCAACTAGTCTTCCGCTGTATTGAATTGTATAAATTTGGGGGTGTTACAGTTTGGTACCAGAGCTCTCTTTATAGACAATGAAAGATTTTTAAAACTATGGTTTTGAATAAAACATTTCAAAATCTTTTAACTATAAACATTTTTCTAAAAATGTCTAAAAATATTTTGACTATAACGGTGCTGAAGAATTCTCGAGTTACCGACAAGGCCAGACTGAGAAGTGTTATTTTAATATATATATATATATAAAACCTAGATTATATATATACATATATGATGTAATTTTATTACATGATTGTTTGATAATTATTTAATATTTATACGAGGTATTTGTACGACGTAGATTGTCACAAGGAACCCTAAATCCCCTAGTAAATTAATCGAAGCTATTCTCGTAGGAATTCTAGCTATCCTAGATCTAAACCAAGTTGTGGATATTTATGATCCCAACAAATGGTTGATATTCATAGAAATGTTGATATTAGTTGATTGTGATATTAAAGAAGAATTGGCGAGATTAAATCTGATATCGATGTCATGACGATCTTTCCTTATTGAGTGGAGTTTGACAAAACGTTACCACCTGGAAAGGTGTCATCTGATTCGTTGTCACCCAATTCTTAAATTGAAATCGAAAGGGTGAATGTTGCACTTGAGGCTATCATTGAACCATTACCCAAAAGCCTCATGCCACTAGAACCTTTCCGAGAAGTCTAATAGAATGATCGAGTCATTTCATACTAGTGACTCATTTGATAACCATTGTTGTAAGAGCTATAGGATTGGAAATTAAGTGTTGTTCATATCGAGCTTTTATTGCCCTATTAAGGTCTAAGAATAAGGTTGAAAGTATTAGAGAATGAGGTAGGATGTTGCATTGAATATAAGTTAATTGAAACTTGAATAAAGTAAAATTTAACTTGTATGGAATATGAGATTGTTAGAAGGAATCCGTTATGTTCTGTGATTGAATTATAAGGTTTTAATTGATTGTAGGTTCGTGTTAAGGGTTGTTCCTAGGCCATTCTCCAATGACGAGGATGCCCAGTGTCCAATAATTAAATTGAAGAAATCTTCTTCTAAATTGGGGCCGATGGATCTTTCCGGACATGTGGAACATCTAATGACTCTTGTAAGATTAGTATTCATTGTGGTATCTTTTAGAAATCCCTAACTTAACTGAGATATCAGTGGGTAGGATGAGTTCTTGTAATTGTATGACATAGTGACACGTAATGTGTTACGATACAATTTAGACTTGTTTGTGATTAATGAAAAGACTACCTTTGATTGCTAAATCCTACATGTATCGATGTTATCTATCTTTTATTGCTTCATCCTAATGTTCGCATTAGTGATGCAACCATTGAACAAGTACTCATCTCGATTTGAGTTACGTTGTGAATTATTATTTTTGAGTGCCATCGAGGTCATGAACCTCATGATTAAGTGGCTAAGCTCATTTCCTGATATATTGAAGTTAGTTCTTGGTGAACAACTTTTCATCACTCTTTTGCAGATCACTCATTGTTTAAAGATAAAACAGTATCCCTTGAGAAAAATTGGGTTTTCATCACCATATGGATTGTTTAAAGTGAGACTTATAAATAATCGTTATCGAAATAAAGTTGTTTATAGAACACCTTGTAAAACTTAATTGTTTTCATAACAAAGAAAATATTTGTAAATTTATTTTTGATTCTTATTTAAGAATTAAGCATGAAAATGTTTTTATTATAAACATGATGATTAAATTTTGATGAACTGAGTATTGCATCGTTAATATTTAAATTGTATATAGTTGCGCGCCTACATACAATTTGGAAGTGACCATGCAAGGCTGATTAGTAGTCACCATGAAATTATTAATAAACACTAAATTTTCTTTGAAGATTGTGAAAGATAAAATTTTATGAGATCCGAAAGAAGTGAAGAAAAGGGACGTAGTGTTAGGGACACCTACATATGTGCCTGTAGCATCTATTTTTCTGAATCGAATTTACTCATCTGTGGAAATTGTCTTATTTGACAATTGACAATTCTTTCTTGTCCAATTCTCCCGTAGTAAGATTCTTTGGAAAAGTATCTGATTACCGAGTGTTGATACCCTACTGGATGTATCGACATTCCTATCATTTCTTTTGATTAGATTTCATTTGAATGACCTGGGTAACGATCCAAGGAGCTTTCGAATGCGTACTCAAATTATGAAAACATGGGATATATTCATATTCGTTAAATGTTTTCGTCTGTATCTGATTTGAAATTTTCTCGCGTAGATTATGCGTTGATCTTACTCTTTTAAGGTTAGTTATGTCTCCATATATCCTTGAATTTGTGAAGGACTATGAGTTATTATTAGTCTTTTGAGAAGTTCACATCTTATCAATGATAATGAAACTGGAAAGTTGGTAGTGCCAGTAGAATGGATTGATTGATTATGACATGACGACATTGTGTTAATTGATGGGAACTCGAGCAGAATTCCCCTAAATGATAAGATGTTGATTATCAAAAGTGATCTAAATAATTCTTGATGGATGACCATATCCTGCATTTAGACTTGAAATTATACCGTGAATGGTTGTGAATTAGTCATAGATATTATAATCTAGAAAGAACTTAAAATAAATTTATTAAAAGATGTTTATGTTATCTGAAACTTTAGGAGGTATTTGTTGGTGAATTACCTAGACCTTCGTCATTAAGTAAAGTTGAATTTGGTATTGATTATATCCTCGGTGCTGCACCTGTGGCGTGTGCACTGTACGTCAGCACCATTTGAATTAAATGAATTACCGTACAACTGAGAGAGTTTTTGGAGAAAGATTTTATTCTACCGAGCTCGTCATCATGAAGAGCTATGGTGTTATCATTCCTTATGTTTACTAATTACCGTGAACTAGCTAAATTGACGATTAAAAATCTATATCCACTACCCAAGATGATAGATTTGTTCGATCATATACAAGGTTCTAGTGTATCTTTTAAAGATTTGATCCACGACATGGTTATCATCAACTTCGCGTCCGCGAAAAAGATTATCTATTCTAGTCACTACATCCAGAACTTGTAATGAACATTATGAGTTTCACGTGATGTCGTTTGGATTGACCAATGCACATGTAGCATTCATAAATTTGGTGAATCACGTGTGTAGGCTGTAATTTGATAAATTTCATGCTCGTGATCATTAAGAACCATCTGTTTGTTTATAAGAATAAGAAGGAGTTAATAATTATTTATAGATTGCCCTGAATTGGCCGAACAATGAAAACCTGTACCTTGAATATTTAAACATGAGACTTAATGCTTAATCCTTTAAATAAAATGACCGTTTGATTAATGATGGTAAGATATATATATATATATATATATATATATATATATATATATATATATTGGCTCTTCAAAAATTAGAAGTCATTTAAGACTTTGGGTTTTACCGAAAAGGAGGTGCAAATATGTTTTGACAAATGTTTTAACAAAGGATTTTTAAGGGATTATTCACTTATACACAAATCATTTAACTAAACTCTTGTTTAGGGGTAAATGTTTGTGTATACCTCAAGACAACCAAAGAGAGATTGAGGAAACCGTTAAACCATGACTTAAAATTTGAAACGGTAATTTTTGCTTTTCAACTAAGAAAATTATGACCAAAGAATAAACGAAGGTTTTTCGAACATTTACGGATCTTACTAATTATTTCTCATAAATCAACAAAAATTTTGTTAATTAAATTCAAATTTATTTTGAACATTTATTTTTTATATAATTGGACAAACTGAGAAAATTAAAAAAAAAAACTTTTTGCGTTTACGCTTCATAAAATTAAATATTTATTATTTAATTACTTGTAGTAATTATCGACGCTTTAAACGTCGGATTGAACAAAACTGATAAAAACAATGGTTGAGATAGAACTAAGACTTAGAAAATGTGAAGAAAGTACTTTCGAATAAATACGGTCATGATATTTATTCCATCTAGGAAAGTGAACGTAATTACTGACACATTATATAGGAAGGATAAAGAATCAATTAGGATGAGTTTCTTAATAATGACTGTGCAAAATAAATTATTGAACAATTTAAAAATAAGCAATGCTTGTAAGAAGGATAATATAGATAATAAAAAGGGGTTCGCGGCTAATATGAACCATTAGAATTGAGGAGCCGACGGCGTTAAATGTATAAAAAGCCACTTGCCTAAATATGGAGATTTAGAGATTTAGTTATGTTAGAATCTCATAAGATTAAGTGTTCTATTCATGCCATTTCTAATTAAATGTATCTTTATCTGAAGAAGTTGTACTAATGGAAAATTATGAAGGCAGACATCGCCTCATACATTAGTAACCGTCTGACTATTGCAAAGGTCATCATCTGAATTTGATTCGATTTGGGTCATCGTCGATAGACTGACCAAATCTACTAATATCATTCCCGTTAGTGATAAATTCTTGATGAAGAAATCGACTCTTTGTATTTAAAGAAGTTGTGTAAACATGGTGTGCCTGTATCGATCATCTCTATCAAGATCCTCACTTCGCATCGAATTTCTAGAGATTTGCTCAGAAGTCATTGAGAACGAATCTTGATGAGAGTACTGTACCACCCCAATCGAAGGGACGAGGTAAAGTAACGATACAAAATACTATAAGTGTTGTTTTATGTTTGAATGATTCACCTTTGGTAATAAACTATAAAATCGTTTCCCTTTGGAGAGATTATCATTGATAATTATCGTATTAGGATCAAGATCGAATCTTGTTCGGATCTATATTAGAGCATCTGTAAGCAGGAGTTGGGATGAAGACATCCGACATACACCCATTGTGAGTTGGACATGTCTTTTAGGTTTAAGGTTTCCTATGATGGAGAACCTAACCTTACAAAATACTCGACCCACGAGACCTGAAATGATTGTTGAAATTAGGATCTGAATATCGACTGCCGGTAGTGGGCAGGAGGTTATGTGAATATGAAATGTAGATCTTGAAGTGCCAGATGGGTAGCGAAGTTATGCCAAAAATATTAACCATGGAAAAAGAATTGATGATCTGAAAGATCATGGGATATAAGTCCCCGTTGTATGGGACCATTGAGATGATGTAAAAGATTGGTTTAAAAGGCATATAAGCTGAATCTACCCTAGGACTTCAAGAGTTGCATGAATTGTGTTTCGTATATCGAACTTGATAAAATGTTTCTCAAGTGAAAATCTGATTGTTTCTTAGTAAATTTTATATCGGCGAAAAGTTGCATTCATCAAAAAGCCGTGAACATCATGGATAGAGAAAGTAAGTCAACATTAAGCCTGATCTTATTTCCGTAGTTATGTTTGATGCAACTCGCGTATTGTAATGAATTACACTTGTGAGAAAAGACCGAATGTGGAGGAAATACCCACATGGCTTTAACTCTATAAGAAGCGAGTAGTAAGATAAGATGATCTTTGAGGACAAAGATCCTGTTTAGGGGTAAATGCTGTGACAATCCGTCAATTTATGGTTGATATTTTATTCTTAATATTTATTTGAAAACATTGTTTTAATGTTATATTATGAACTCACTTATTTTTGGGAAGAAATTTGGATTTACGTCTTGAGGTAGCATCGACTACATCTAAACCGTAGGATTCTACGTTACGTGCTTACGTTTACATACACCGTTTTGGTGACAGTCCGACATTTCAGAAAATAAATTTGTCCGTGAATATTATTTTGAGATTTTAAATTTGTGTTGGTTCATAAACTCACAAATTTACGAGAAGAGATTAGGACTTACGATTATAATTTAACGTCCATTACGACTAAACCGGAAACCTTAGGATTACGTATTTACATTTTTGAACTCCGTTTTTGATGAGACAATTTTTATTAGATTCGTTTTGTGCCGTTGATTCATAATTTATAAAAAACGTTTTTCGTAAAACGACCCGAGGGCACGTAAATCGAGGAAACTAGAATCGAGGAGTACCTGTAAATTAGTGGGATGAGACAAGATAAATCTTGCCCCACCCCACTAATATGGGACGGCAACATGTAAGCTAACACACCATTAGGTGTCAAAACTTCACAAGGAAGCTTGCTCACTTGTTGCTTAAAGCTTAACTTGTAAGCTATGCACCAAAAAACCACTTGCAACATACCATTTACTCCATTTTTAACATGCAACTCACACACAAATCCTCTCATCTCTCCCTCTATGTGTCGTCCACCACCACCCATAAACCACCACCATTTGATCAATTGTAACCACAAACCATGTGTTATCTACACATATGGTGAAGAACTTTTGAAGCCCTATTGATTGGTGGTGATTACAACATCCAAAGAGGAGTTTCTATGGAGTTTTAAGGCTGATTTTTCACAAGGATTTCTTTATGATTGGTAGACTTGAAGATGATATTGGTTTATCACAAGTTTTGCCATCAAAATCCAAGTCTTGATCATAACCTACACAACCTTGGTGGTATAAAGATTGTTCTTCCCATCCTCTTGTTATTTTGATTATGTAATCTTGTATTTTCTTTTACTTATGTATATTTATATGATGATTAATGATGATTAAAAATATTATGTGGGGATTTGGTGTTGATAGATTTGATTAAAAAGAAAAGCAAACTGCAAATGAGCAATTGGTCACTAAAGCAGGGTTGGTTAACCAACAAAAATTAGCTAAAGAAGCAGCGATGTTAGCAAAGGCTTATAAGACTGTTTACACCGACGAGCCATTGTCACGCGCGTTTGAAAAAGACCCATAATTTGATGAATACGTGGACCGGTATTGCAAGGAGTTGGAACTCCAGGAGATTGAAAGCCAAAAGAAGAAGCTGGAGGAAGACGAGATGGCAAAAAGGAAAACAAGAGGGACGAGGCAACCAAAATCTCTCAAAACAACACCATATTTCTCCCAGATCACAAAAACCCGTAAGACAACACCTAAGGAGATACTGATGATGGTGGAAGAAGATGAGGCTGCCAAAGTACAAAAGAAGCCATCCCACTTGCTCCTTTCAAACCACATAAACAAGAAAGCACCAGTACTGGGAAAGCTCACTGTAGTAGAGTTGATGATAGGCGAGAGTGTTCTCGATGACTAATGAGGGCCTGTAAGTAAAAGCTAAAACACTAACAAATTAATTATCATTAAAGTAGGATCATATATATATATATATATAAATATATATATATATATATATATATATATATATATATATATATATATATATATATATATATATATATATATATATATATATATATATATATATATATATATATATATATATATATATATATATATATATATGATAAAAAGTAATTGAACTATGTTTGCAGGGATTTCATATTCGAGTCAACAGACCATAATTATGCTTGCATGAGGGACAACATGCAGACCCTGGCTCCGGGTCTCAAATTAGATGCACCTGTCATCGATACCTACTCAAAAGTTCTAAACTTTTAAGAACATGCACGCACAGGAGGGAGAAAGAAGAAACATTATTTCATGGCAACTATGATTGTAAGTACATCTTACATCATATATGTTTTTTAAAACAAAATTACGTCCAGAAACAAAAAAAATAAATATCTTGTTGATTATGCAATACAGACCGCAAACATGTTTGATTGGAAGCTGCCAAACAGACAGTATGGCGTTCACAAGCAGTTTCAAAAATTTGAAGAAAACATGAGAACCTCCATGGGAGAAGATGACGATTTGCTGAAATTAAAGGGCGTAGATCTGGTAAACACTTGATTACATAAAATGGTTTCATAGACTGATAAAATATATATGATAAAAAAGTATAACATATATGATAAAACCTTATCATATATGATGAGTGACATGCAATCAAAAGCAGTAGGATTAGAACATATATGATATTATAGTTTACAACTAATTAAAAAATATAACTTATAAAAACTCTGCAGGTGTTCTTCCCTGTCATCTCTCACCAGCACTACTACTTGGTTGTCTTTAACCTCCAACGGCGCTGTGTCAATCATCGACAATTCAAAAGTTGCCAGCACCTTTGAATGCAAGTACCAGACGTATTGTGACCAACTGGTAAGTCACTAAATACATAAAGAAACTAAAAAACATGAACATCTGTGCATCTTAGAAGAATTTAAAAAAAATAACACACCAAAGAATATGATAAACTTGGGGTTTGTTTTGCAGATCAAAATGTTTATGATGTATCTAGAGAGCGTCCAACACAAGATGACGAAAAAACTCAAAAAGCATACCGTCATAAGACCAAAGTGGGGAACGATGCACAACGACGTCGACTGTGGTGTATTTGTCATGATGCACATGGAGCACTACGAGGGAGAAACTGCAAAAGGATGGGTGTTAGACTTCCCGAGTGATTCAAATGAACAAAGAAAGGAGATACAAAATCTATGATTTAGGATCGCTGCGAAGATACTATCACATGAGAAGAATACTAAGAGGAAGCAGATAACCATGGAAGCTTATGAATTTGCAACAACCCGCCAGATGCAACCGGCCTAGACCAAGGTTATCAAAAAGGCAATCAAAAAAAGAAAGGAGAAACAACACAGGGATGTGGCCAAGAGCGCCATATGAAGAAAAAATGAAAAAAGACAAAATAATTTAAGACTTTTATTTTTAATTTTGTCTGTAATAATTTAGATTTTTTTTAAGACTTTAGATTTGCTTAGCCTATCCGCTGGGAAAGCGGTACTCGACATACAGGAGAACCCATGGTGGGTTGCTCCAAACTTGGGGTCAACTAGTCGTAGATCGTGGATCGGTTAATAGGCATCCATTAGTCCGACTACCCCCGAGTCATGGCGCCTACTTTAATAAGCTTTAATGCTTAACCCACTGGAACATTAGGATAGGAAAAAATATTAGTGAACTGATTCAGATTAGAAACAGTTACATGGCTTATCCATTGGGAAAAGGAGTATGCGGCATGCAAGAGAACCCATGATGGTTTGCTCTAAGCTTGGGGTCAACTAGTCATAGATCATGGATCGGTTATTAGGAATCCATTAGTCTGACTACCCCTGAGTCAGGTCGCCTACACGTAACGTACCATTGGAAACACTTGGATAGAATCGTAGGGAATACAAGTTGCTGGAAGTAAAGTAGGATGTACCGCATTTTGGGGATTCAACTTGTTTTAACTTGTAACCCGTCGAATTTTCTATTATAAAATGGAAGTAAGATGAATCTTTTGTTTCATATGTATTGTTCTTGTATTCAATTTTTGGAGAATAGAAGCATACTGAAAAACATGTAAACTGTTACAAACAAAACTATCATATATGAAACATTAGTTTCATATATGATAGTAAAAAAAAACTTGTAAAAACACACTTGCTCTGGAAACAAAATTCTAGAAAGAAGTAACATTAGTATCATAAAAACTATCATATATGATACATACGTATCATATATGATCTGTTGACAACTTGACATATAAGATACATTAGTATCATATTTGATAGTCTAAAAAAACTTGTAAACTAAAAAAAGCAAACAAACTAAAAAAAACTAAGGGATTAAACACAACTTCTCATGACACATTGAATATGATTATCCAAAAAAATAGAGTATCAAAAACAATTTCTCATGAATCAAAGTGATCAAGACGAAATAGCATCATACATCATAATTACATGTTCAGAAACAATTTCTCACAAACAAATCTTCTTTTATTCAACTTCATCCACTTGTACTTGCATATGCAACAGGTGGATCCTCGACAACAACTTCCTCCAATCGCTTACCAGTGCAAGTCCTCTTGTTATGATCAGTACCTCTACACATCGAACATGAATTCTTGTTCTTCTTGCTTTTCTCAATAGCTTTCTCTTTTCCACCTTTAATACGCCGCTTTAGACGTCCTGGACGGCCTCTAGGGCTTGCAACACCTGGATTATCAACCAAACATACCGACGGATGAGAGACACCAACAAGCTGCTCCAAACAGTCAACCTTCCTCTTAGATGGGTGATTCGGGCAATCCGCTTCAACATCTACCTTCAACTGGTTCAACTTTTCAACAAAAGCACCCAATCTACTCTGTTATTTGCTTAACAAATGCCCACAATGATCAACAATAGATGTCGCCTCGCTCTCATAATTCTCGACAACAACATCCTTCTCCCCATACCTTTTCCTCTTGTTCCTCAACGCAGCAGGGATGAGGTTCTTGGTCCAACGCCTAAGAATGTATTGATGAGGGATCATCTCGATGTTGGCGTTCTTGAACACACAGAAATATGCCTGCATAATATCCCAACCCTCATAAACAACTGCCATGTACAAATAACTGAACCATCATCTACGTTGCGCAAGACTTGGAAAAAAATCAAAAAAAAAAACAAAGGAGTGAATATCATATATGATAAAGAATTACAAGAACAATATCATATATGATGACATGTACTTAACATATATGATATATAAAAAAATTAAAAAATTATATCAACCAATAAATCACATACCTTGTACAAACCATCTTCTCTCGTAAACATATGAAACTCATCATCTTTGTTATCCTTCTCCTTATCATTGTCATTTTCCTTCTCTTTCACATTCTTTTAAGACTCGCGAAGTTTAGCCTTCTCAGAAACCTTATTCGTCTTCTTCTTGTTTTTCTTACCAGGTTCATCATAAAGAAAACACCTCACTCTGATAACAGAAACCTCAGATCCCTCGGCCACACTCTTAGAATCTATCTGGCAATACCACAATCCAACAAAAATCTCTTTCTGAACCAATTCAAACAGAGTACGAGTGTAAACCATTGCAGCATGTTTCTCAATCTTGAGTAGAGTCCTGAACTTCGGAACGGTAGCCATTGTATTATGGTCCATTCTCTCCTGAACGCTCGTTTGCTTCTCCATCGCCGTCTTAAAGCAATTCATAAAGTTCATAAGCGTCGAGCAAGAATTGGTAAAGTGGGAGAAGAAACAATTCTCGCTCTCTGATCTAGACGTAGTCCTCATCAATCCACACAACGGCGAGTCCGAAAAGTAAACAGGGATCCAAGTTGAACGCATATTATACATATTCGTCAACCACTTGTGTTCCTTCAAATTAAACTCTGTCGTCAGATCACCCCATCTGGTATCAAACTCCTCGAGAGCAATGTACATGTTCCACACAATCTGGTTCAACTTCTCTCTAAAATTCGTCTCGTTGTATACTTTCTCACATATCTACAACAAAGGTAAAATGAATCAAAACTATAAAGTATGATAACAAGACCACAAACATACAAAAACTAAATTCTTTGAATCAAATTTTGTTCTCACATCATATATGATGCTACTTAAACATATATGATACTACTCAAACAACATATATGATGCTACTTCATCATATATGATACCAGTCTTAAAAATAAAGTACCTTCGCTGGAATCTTCTGCATGATATGCCACATGCACAGCCTATGCTTTGTACCAACAAACTCGGCAATGGAATTCCCCATCGCCTTATCTTGATCAGTCGCTACTATACTAGGTGCTTTACCAAACGGTTTGATGAAAGCTTTAAGTAACCAAACATAGGATTTCGTGGTCTCGAACTTGAACAAACTAACAGCAACCGTAACACACTATCTATGGTTGTCAATCGCCGTAAAAGGAACAAATACCATGTAACACTCTCAAATTTCGTATTGGTACTGCGGAAGGATCAATAGTGTGTTACAGGATAGCACAATAACTCAAATCATAGACAACACATAAAAAGTGTTGTACAAAGTTAAACATACATTCATCTAAATAAGAGTATAAAGTTTTACACAAGGTCCCCCAGTTTTACAGTCATAAAGTTACAAAACATTTTTCGAATGAATATTATTATCACGTGGGCCATCAGAGTCGGTCTCCGTCCAAGTTACCTTAAAGCACATGAGATAAAACATGCGAAAAATTAATCAACGAATGCCGAGTGAATTCATAGAGTTTAGTAAAAAGCGTTATATAAAACATTTATGTAAAGTAGAAGACAAGCATAATATCAGTAATAAGACCCCATATTGCTAGTCAGGCAATATATTATAATTCAAATCATATATCATACATTATTCTTGAGACCGCAGCCTCAGTGTTACCATTATCGGTATTATTATCGGATTATTATGAGTCGCATGACATTGTTGCCTTTCTATAATATATAATAGGTCGCGAGCCCGACAAATATGTGGCCATCTAAATCAGCGTGTCGTCACTAATATCACGCTATATAAATCCTCTCATACATAAATTCGCTTTCCAATCAATGTGGCACGACGGGGATCAACCGTCAAGTCGCGAACTGGGGTGATCTTCCCCAAATAGTACTATTATATGCATAAGCGTCTACCAACTCCCGGCAGTTCACAATTCATGCTAATGGGATATATAGTGACATAACCTAACTAATAATAATCCATTTCAATCATTCATTTGGTTATACAATCAATCGGATCCATATCAAAAAGCATACAATCGGGACCACTTGTGTTCTATTTTTATTAAAACTCGCATGTTATCTCCCTCGTGGGTTTACAAAAAATTTCATAAAACATTTAAAAGAGTGCGAGGCTATGAACTCACGTTGGTTTGGAAAGGCGGATTATCGGCAATTAAGATGTGCGGTGTGTGCCTCGATCACGGGAAACCTAAACAAATAATACTCGATTTTAGACTGTGTCGAATAATATTTATAAAAAGTTGTTATGTATATGTAATCAAGTCATAAACATGATGATCAAGTGGGGTTTTTATCACTTTATACAATATTATTAGTTGTTAAGTATTTAGCTAACTTAGTCCAATTATACTAATTTTAGCCCATGTATATGTTAAGGCCCAATAGGCCCATTAAGAGTGCAATATGTTTTTATTAGTCCATCTATTCATTTAGGACCAGGCCTCTACTCATATGTTAGGCCCAAGTGGGTTGAGCCCATGAGCAAATCCAATAGTGCTAAACCAAACTAGTTGGGCCTAGTGGTCCAACAAGGCTAATTTGGTCCATTATTGGTCCATAAGTTACAAATCTCGGGTTTGTCGATTTTTACTCTTTAAATGTGGTTATATATTCTAACATCCCAATTTAGATTACGCAGTGGAAATATACAATTGGGTGCTAGACACAAGCATCATCATACAAGGTATATTGAACGACTCAAAAGTGAGACGTTTACACATAAATATAAACAAGATTTTCATAATAGGTCTAAAACATAAATTTCATCCCATGATTGTACTAAAACAACACCAGAGTAAAGCGTTTAGTCCCCATGGATCTCGACCAACAACCAACAAGTTTAGTACAATACACAAACATAATGTAAATTGTTCAACAGTAAAGGATAGAAACAGTTTTTAGACCAACATTCTTCCAAAAGCTAAGCCACAACCTCCATAGCAAAGCTCCATGCTCCATCACTTCCTATTACCTGAAACACATGCTAAAACGAGTCAACAATAATGTTGAGCGAGTCTATAGGTTTATCAAGTCACATTTGAACACAAGAAGAAAATCAATCATAATCATTTATAGAATTGTCGTACACACAATCTATATTCAAGGCAATAATAAACATTGTATTTAAGCTCATGACACCGACCCCTTAAACAAATAATCACCCACGCCAAATGCCGGCATGACTAGAATAAAACCATAGCCCCTCTAGGGTATCAGTTGCTAGAATACCACATTCTTATTCCCTTAAAATATCCTTCCCATAGGTTACTCAACGTAATGCCCTAGTCTCAGATAGGGTGGTCAACCCAATAGTACTATCATTAGAATAAGCAGCTATTCCCGACTCACAACATCAAGTCAGAAGATAGTTACCGGCTCATGAATTTAGGGTCTTTAGCAACCAGGTACTCAATACAATGTAATCAACTTAGGCAACATTCGGGTCCAACAATTACTCATGACTTGTGTTCATTTATTTTCAAATAGCATGTATCCCCCTCGCGGGTATAAAACATTTAGTAGCTAGCATAAAAAGCGAGGCTACAGACTCACCTTAGTATATGAGATCTAGCGAGATGATCGTCGATGATAATGGATGCCTTTCAAACACGACAACCGCTACCTAATAAATAAGGCGCGTTCATTAATAATGACTCGATAAATAAATCATAAATAACAACATCAAACTCAAACTCATAAAGTCACGATAAAATCGAGAGAAAACGATATAAATAACTTCATTATACTCTACTACACATTTACTTTACCATTTTACACTTTTAACAAAGTCTGCCGCCACATACTACATGTACTAGCTTATTTGCCCCTTTTAAACTTGTCAAACATTTATGAAATGACTTGATAAACTAACTTACTATATATAGTAAGTCCTCCTAAAAGTTTATCAAATGAAATTACTTTTAAAGTCCTTTACCCGACTCATTTTCAAACTACAAAAATCTGACAGATTTACGTTAATTTTTCATACAACCGTTTTAACTTCTTTAAACGACTCCGTTTACAAAACCGACACTCGGGTTTTAAAGTAAAATCAACCAAATTAAGGTAAAAACCTCATTATCAGTAGGTTACACATTTCAAAACATCAATTTATAGTCCCCGAGATTCGATCCAAATATCGACAACAACTATATGTAGTGTAGATACTCATCTCCCAGTACATGATCAATCAAAACATCATAACTTCGCGCTCGTTTGGAGCTAGAAGCTCTACTTTATATCAAATCGAAGCTAATAAAATTATCTACAACCCTAGGCTATAAGTTAAGCCATTTTCAAAACATAAATATTCGGATTTTACTGTTTACTTACTGTTATAAAATGACCATCCAAAACTTGTACAAAATCACCTTTTGATCAAAACCAACCATGAAAATGATCATTCCTATACCCTAACATCAACATATATGAACCATAACATCCAAATCATTATCAAAATAAAAACCTTTGAATCAAAATTAAGTTTTTAACAAAATTCTTGCAAGAATCACCATTGATCATGCCAAGAACACCATGCATGATCATGGCTTTCACCTACCAACATGAAAAAAATAAAAATGCGTGCATGTATGATTTTCTTACACCAAAATGATCCTTGATCAATTCTAAGATAGGGATTTGTTTTAGTTTTGCTCAATTCATGATCAAAATCAAGTTAAAATGAAAATTGTATGGTTTTGGGGTGGTGATGTATGTTACGGCTAAAATAGAGAGAAGAAGAGATAGATGAATTTTTGAGTGGAATTTGAGTTGTGTGTGTTTGATTTTGGCTTTTATATAGTGAATGAGGGACCTTGGTTGTAATTTTGCAATAGTTGTGGCTTAAAATGAAAATAGTTAGCTAAAAATGCGGGAAATAACTATTAGTCAATTTTGAAAATATTTACGTGGCTCGTGTTTCATAAAGATACTTTTAAAAATTTAAAACGTGCCTCAAATATAATAATATCGACTCCCGACTCGACTTAACACGTCATTTAAAATAAAACATAAAAAATGACAAAAATCGAACAACCGACAATAAGACGTAAAATATTTGGCATCCATCGATATCACGCTTGCTAATACTCCGTATAATGATTAAATATAAAATATAAACTTTCCAACATTGGTTTAAACTTAAACCTCCAAAAATAAATATCATTCAAACTCATCTAAAAATTTCAAAAATAATCGTAAAATAAGATTAAGCAATGACCTCGGTTTTAGGTTGTCACATATATAAGTATATGTTCTATGAAAATGTTACATTAGATGGGTCCGACCATCTAAGTTTTATTTGGCGAAAACGCCATCCTTTCGGTTTTAGCCGAAAAGACGTAAAAATCATATATATAGTTTGTAGTTAGAAAACCATTTGAGTTTTATTTTTATAAAATGTGATACTTATTTATTATAGTATATAAACATATTTTATAGTAGTTATTATCATTTATTAACTTTACATACTTATTTTATATATTAATTTACTTCAATTGGCCTTTTAATATTATATAACTTATAGTGAAATCTGATGTCAAAAGTCATGTTCACCATTTTTATCATATCTTGAGTTTTATAATGAGTTAGGACCCCAAATTTTTACTGTAGAAACTACATGATATGCTCTAAAATTAACTCTTCTATGGCTCCTTCTCAAACAGCCTCTAAATATCAGCTTTAATTTTCCCAAAACAAACTAGTCAGATTAGTACCTCAAAAGTATTTTGGCCATATCTTGCTCATTTTTAACATTCCATTGTGTGGTCAATTCACCACTTATGTAAAAATCATTTATCTATCATTATATAAAATAATCTAATACATTTAATCAACTCAAAATATTGAAACTTACAGTTTTTCACAACCTACTTATCTAGTTAAGATTTTTATCACTTTTTCTTGTAGATTTAGCCTTGTTAACGTATTCTAATGACACAAAATCCCCATACAATACATTGATCATCATTCATCACCATCAAACATATACATTTTAAAGTAAATAGACAAGTACATTTACAAAATTAATAGGATGATAGAAAGAAAACAATCTTTATACCAACCAAAGTGATGAAAATGTTTAGATTTTGGATGAACAAGCTTGATCTATGTACCCAAATCTCTAACTTTTCAAGATAACTTTTAGTGATCTTCAAGTATATGAACTCCTCTTGAAAAATCAGCGCAAGAAATCATTAGAAACTTCGTTTCATAAGTTGTAATCACCTCCAATCATCCTCCTTTTGTGTAGTTATCATCATATGTTGATTATAGATTAAGTTGTAAGTTAAAATTTGATGAAAATGGTGTTATGTTGATGGTGGTGGACAGCCAAAGAGGGAGAGGGAGAGAGTTTTGATAAACTTTTTAGTTACACTTGCATGTATGTGTGTTATGTGTGAGAGATTGAGGTTAAGTACCTTGATCATGTTATGAGACAAGTGTCTCATGGTTAGCTTAAAATTGTGACACCAAACGGTGTTACACCCTTGTGTAATCCGCCCCTATTAGGGGTGGGACAAGTGTTAAACTTGTCTCATCCCTAATATTTTACGGATACTCCTTGATTATATTCTCCTCGATTTACGTGCCCTCGGGTCGATTTATGAAAAACGTTTTTGCAAATTATGAAACTACGGCACAAGACGATTCTAAAAAAAAATTGTCTCATCAATAACGGAGCACAAAAGCGTAAATACGTAAACCTAGGGTTCCCTGTTTAATCGTAAAAGACGTTAAATTATGCTTTTAAGCCCTAATTTCACCCCGTAAATATGTGAGTTCATGAACCAACACAAAAATAAAATATACAAATAATATACGAGAATAATTTTACTACTTGAAAATGTCAGATTCTCACAACATTTCCTCCTAAAAAAGGATCTACGCCCTCGTAGATCCATTTCATTTTGATGCCCGTTTCTTATTGAAGTCGAAGAGGTGTGGGTATTTCTTCCACATTTCATCCTCTCGCTCCCAAGTAAATTCTGGTCCATGTTTTGAATTCTACCAAACTTTAACGATAGGTATTCGACTTTGCTTAAGTTGCTTTACTTCACGATCCATAACCTCTATGGGTTCTTCTATAAATTGCAACTTCTCATCAATTCTGATCCCATCCAATGAAATTTTCTCGTCACACTTAGCTGAATATTTCTTTAGATTAGATACATGGAATGTGTTGTGGATACCATGAAGTTCTTGGGGTAACTCTAATTTATAAGGCACTGGACCAACTGTAGATAAAATCTTGAATGGTCCGATATAGCGGGGATTCAATTTCCCACGCTTTCCAAATCTTATGACGCCTTTCCATGGCGACACTTTCAACATCACACGGTCTCCCACTTCGAACTTGTGACAACCCGTAAATTTGAACTCATTATTGATCTAAAGAATAAGATAATTATCGCTAGAATTTTTATGTTTTCAATAACACTTTAAATCATAAACAGGACGACATCTAAAAACTAACAAATGATATTATCCCTAATAATACATACGACGGACTATATGATTATTTTGGGTATATTGAAATTTATATGTTACGTGTTTAATTACTGCAAAGTGGAAAATAATTAATATGTTCTCTAAAAACCGTGATTTACTCTAACTGAAGACCATCCAAGTCAAAGCTTATGTGTTTTGTATGTTTTAGGTTAAATGAATTATTTTAAGTTTATAGGTCATATAAACGTCAAAAATAGTTTATTTTAATACTTAACTAAATTATCGAAATCACCGTTAATTATTAATAGAAAGTTATATAAATATTTTTAACTCCCGATTTCTTTAAAACAATATACGATGGACTATAAAAAGTCTATAAATCACATATTTGTCACTTTTAATTTATTTTCAATGTTTTAGATAATTTACTACGGTAACCGTATTTTATTTATTATTTAATTCTAAAATAGAGTTTTTCCGTCTAAACGATCACGAAGACGTTTAAATTAATTTTATCAACTTCAAACTATTAAAATCTATTTGTAAACTTCATATTTAATCATATGGGATTAATTAAATTTTTAAATGACTAGAAATAAACCCGCGTATAATATAAAAAGCCCGTACGTAATTTTAAAGGAACGTAAACCCTAAATAAACCAAACTAATTATTCATATACCCATATTAGCCCAAGATTAACATTACTTCATATATATTTCGTGGTTTTGACCATTCGAAAACCTTAGACCGATTTTTTTTAAATATATACATTAGGAAACCTATTGTAAATCAAATACACTTTATCTAGTTACCAAAAATCAACATAATCAACCCATATCCTTCTCATACACCTTAGCCACGAAATTTTATCATAAAATCCCTTAAAACTCTCCAATCCAGTCGACTTCTATTTCTTTCTACTATTTTCTTATCTTATGGCTACTGTTCTATCTTTTTCTTCCACTGCTCTTCAACTCTAGCCAATTCTTTTGATTTCCTTGCATGATTAAGGTCTTAAAGGTAAGCTATAATCATATTATAAATAAGGAGTTCAAGGCTTGTGATTGTTCATATCAAAACACAAGCAGAAAACCAAACCCATCCTTTCTTTTCTTTCTTTGTTTTCTGCCGTCCCTCAACACCACCATAAACCACAATTGCCACCAACATTACCAATCCAATAACTCACAAACATCAGTCTTATAACCCTTGTAAACAGCCCCTATAGCCCAAACCATCACAACCTTTAATTCGAAACCATGGGTTTCAGATTTTTGTTCTTGTTTCTTGAATTGCAGCCAAGACATCACACAATCATACACGGCCCTAGATGTCAGTTTTGGAACGTCTAAGAACTCTTAAACATCACCCCTAAACACCCTCTAAACAGCCCTCAATGTTCGTACCTTGAAGTGCCGCCAAAAAAAACCTAGCTAAATCAAATTAGGGTTTTCTTCAAAACACTAGATTCAGATTTTGTCGTGTTCATGTTGCTCGTGTTCGAATCCTTTACAACAATCTTGGGTGTCTTCTCTGGTCTTCCAAGTAGTCCTAGTACAAGTTCCTAAGTCCTCTAAGTGTTCGTGTATGGGTTGTGAAAGCAAATTCCTAGCCGAGCTCTTTCTAGGGTTTTCTAGGTTCGGTTTTGCTCAAACCACCAATCACTTCGTAAGATCTGGTTTACCTAGTACAAGTAACTCTTATTACTGTTGATCCCAAAATTAGTTCGATTTAGCTTGTGTAAACGAGATTAAATCAAGTTAAACACGTAGAGAAACTTTGTTGTATATGTAACAATTCATGTATTATGCGGAATTAATACTTAAACAAGAACACACAAACAGTATAAACCAAACTTTCACTTTGATTGATAAATCAAACTTGCGTACAATGAACGTGTAAAATGTATGAAGAACTTATTTAACAAAACCTAAAGGCCTCCTTTTATAGATTAAGGAACCTTGTACAAAAGTCTACGTATCAGCTATTCTTGGTAAAGATAAACATAAGAAATACATTGTCGAACATATCTTTACTAGAAACATACTAGAAACATAATACGTGTAGACTAAGTCTTCTATCAGTGCTTGACTTCTTCATATCAACGCTTGACTTCTTCCTGTCAACGCTTGTCCTGTCAACGCTTGATTTCTTCTTAACAACGTCCAGATTGATCTTGTCAGCGTCCAAGTGTATTGGCTATGTAGAAACTAGAAGGGGGGGTTGAATAGTTTCTAGTTATTTTTGATCAAGCTTGACTAGATATGAGATGTGTTTGATTGAAAGATAAATGCTACAAGTATGTAAACACACAAGCACACCAAGTCAAGAGTACATCGAGCAATAGTCTAAACACTAAGCACACACGTACTAAGCATAAGCTTTTCCGCAACTAGGATGTTTAGACTAAGTGATGTACACTTGACCATAATCTAGACACGAAGCACACACATACTAAGCCTTAGCTTTTCCGCAACTTAGATGTTTAGATTATGAGATGCACACAACACACAACATATAAATACATCTATAATAGTAAAGACATAAATGTAAAGGAAAGTACCGACACGATGATTTATAGTCGTTCGGTCACGAAGCTCCTCTTCGCCCTACTCCACTCCTCGAGTACACCTTACTCGAGAGTTACTTCACTAGTCAACAAACTCCTTAAGGTGGAGAAACCATACACAACATCGCTTATCCAATTTCCGATTCTAAGCTAAAAGTCGAGTCCTAATCTTAGGTAGGACCAATCTACACAACGTCGCCTACTTCACCATTTAACGACACAAGGCTAAATGTCGAGTTCTAATCGAAAGCTAGAACGAATCTTCACGACTCTTCACTTTGAAGCTAAGTGAGAACTTCACACAACACAACTACTAATCACTTTAAAGTTTAGTGAGAACTCACAAGACACAACCACATCACTTTATAGTTTAGTGAGAACTACCTAGACACAACCACATCACTTTAGAGTTTAGTGAGAACTACCAAGACACAACCTAATCTACCCACTAGTTATGTTTTATGGCCCAACATAACAAACCTTGCGTTTTATGGCCTAAACACATAAACCATATAGATCTAAGCACACAACACTTAGATCTATAACTCTAACACTATATCCAAGTACTAACAAGACTTGGATCTACACAACTAACACCTAATCCAAGGATACCCATCACTTAGATATTCTACCCTTACAAACACATCCAAGTGTACCCAACACTTGGATCTTCTACATATACATAGTAGGATGACTAAAAACATAACTTAGATCTATAGAAGGAAAGATCTTCATCATGTAGTGAACCCAACACATCATGGTAATGATAGTGTTCTTCTCTTTGCACTTGAGAGGATGAGGAGATTGAAGATTGAATCACATCTTAAACAAGATTAATCAAAACTAGCTAATCAAGGATCTAAGATGGTTTTTGAAAGAAACTGTGCAAAAAAGGGTTGA
This sequence comes from Glebionis coronaria, assembly GCA_025667525.1. Taxonomy (NCBI): domain Eukaryota; kingdom Viridiplantae; phylum Streptophyta; class Magnoliopsida; order Asterales; family Asteraceae; genus Glebionis; species Glebionis coronaria. The sequence continues at coordinate 2,832,784 of CM046879.1, read as the reverse complement.
AAGAAAACCTGGAAATGATCCACTATTTATAGGACAACATTGCAACGGTCAAAAACACCCGCGGTATCTTATCCCCACCCGCGGTACCTTATCAATAAGGAACCGCGGGTTCCTTTAAGGAAACTCCGCATCGGAGTTCGTGTAAATTTGTCCTTTGGCATATGGAATATGCCAAATTCAAATTTCCATTTTCTTTTTAATAAAACATTTTCTTAAAAATAAAGTTAATTAAAATCTTTTGTCACATTTGATTAAAATGTAAGTTTTAAGAAAATATTAATCCTTGATCACTTAGTTAGGTTAATGACATGTTTATTCATACCTTGAGTGATTCATGCCGAATGCGATCTTGGAGATGTCGAGAGAAGTATACAAATGTATTCTTGAGTGATTACGAGTACCTTAACATTTTACATAATGTATTGCGAATTATACGTTTGTCATCAACAAAACACAAAGAGATTATATCGACAAAGCATCGTAATGTTTGCACTAACAATCTCCCCCTTTTTGATGATGATAAACAAGTAAACCGCAACACATATTAAAATGCATAAGTTACTCGTTTACACTTACTTCTCCCCCTTTTGTCGAATCAAAAAGGTAGTCAACGTCTTGAAGAAGAGAAGAATCAACGTCGAGAGAGCACACGTCCAAAGTGGTACTCATTGATAGCACGTCCTTTGAAGAGGAGAAGAATTAATCGTCACACAAGCTTGCATCCAAAAGGTAGATCATCACTAGTGGTCGTCGGTTGAGAGGCGAGAATCCAAACCATGAACCCATCATCCAAAGATATTGAGCTTGCGTCATCCTAGTGAAGTCTTCAATCACCATAGACTAACTAACTCCATGCATAATAAAATGTTATCTTCAAGATTACAAAATGCATTACTTGCAAGATGTTCGATGAATGCAATTTGAGTGAGTCAACGATCGCAAATGTAATGACTTGAACTCTTGCAAATGCTCCCCCTTGATATGAGCTTCCCCTTGCTTAAGGTACCACCAAAGCAAGAATAGTGACGAGCTACAAAAATGTGTTAGAAGTGTCCTACAAAACAAGGTTAGTAGACAAGAGCATATATAAAAAGAGGATGATAGACAAGTCGTTTGCACAAACAATGACAAGCAAAGAAGTGTGCACGCTATACTATCAATCCAAAAAAAATAAATAAAGGAGAGGATCGTGACAAGATCAATTCAAAATTGTTGGAATAGAGATAGAAAAGAAACATCCATACCAATTGTAATGATAATATGTCAAAGGGTAAAAAGCTTAGAATTTTTGGAATCACCCAAGAAAATTCAAGATTTAACCCTCAACTCTCAAAAAAAACAAGGAGAGGATTTTGAGGAAATCAATTCAAGATTGTTGGAGTAGAGGTAGAAAATAAACATCCAAGAATTTGAAGATATCATCTCAAGGGGTTAAAAACTTAGAATTGATGGAATCACCCATACCAACTGTAAATTTTAACCGCAATCAACTCTCAAAAAGAGGAGCAAAAATATCTCAACCTAGAGACATTTTTGACCAAAAAAAATAAAGGAAAACCAAAAGCGGATAAATCGACGCTTTAAGAAAAATCGGGATATAGGACATTATAGGCAAAAATGCATATGAATGTCGACACCAAATGGTGTTTAGCATACGATAAACTACATGCTCAAAGTTTCGTAGCTCTTCTCAATCATTATGGATGTTCAAAGAACAATTACATGATGAGGAAAGGGTAAGGCTCGACTCAACTTAGTTTAGAAAGACTAGAAGAAAGAGACTCGACTTAGAAGAGCATGATTAAAATGAATTGAGAGAGACTCAACAAAGAAGTTAAGGATAACTTCACAAACTAATTCATGAATACTATACCTTAGAAGGTGATAGTGAAATCTCGAAAGAAGATGAGAGAAGAAACTCAAAAGAAGCTCAAGAAGACATGAAGAGTTTGTACAAAATCTAACACATAATCAATTAAGCACATATGATAATTCATGCAATGCCTTATGAAGTCTACACAAAAAAAAACCAATATAGAGAAGGTGTGCAATTAACACATATGGCATGCAAGAAACAAGATTACTTAAAAAGAGAAGACTAAGTAAAACATGTTAGCACGTAGCATTTAAGGACATGCATGAGTTAGACACATCTAAGAGATATTATATCGGAATTGCTTGACAAAGACAAAACCTTTATAATAAGCATGCATTCATTAACTAATCAATTAAGCATATAACATATGGATAAGCAAGAAGATATATAAGCAAGTAGCATACAAGCAAGTCATCTATCTAGATATCACAAATCAAGCTACATGTAATGTAAATCTCCAAAAAGATTCCTAATTCTTATTAGTTTAAGAAAAGGACTCAAAATAAGAGAAAAGAAAGAAACAAAATAACAAGAAGATCTAAGACTCAAAGAAAAATCATGTTGAAAAACATGAAAGGAAATACAAGAGAATAAAGATCATACAAAGATGTATATAAAAAAAGCCTAAAACTTAAGCATAATTTTAATCTTAGTTGCACTAGAATCCTAAGATTTGTTTAAATTAGATGTCTTAGCAATAAGCAATCCACATGCTTAAATGAAAGACAAGGGTGGTGGCGGAATTTGGTGGGGTGAAAGGTGAAGTCACCAAGGGTTCAACAAAGTCATTCACAATGGAAATGATTTGGATGGGTGATGTGGGTGAGTTTGAAGGGGTAAAAGGTAAAGTCACCAAGGTATCAACAAAGTCATTCACAATGGGAATGCTTTTTATATGGGTTGAGGTTGGGTAGTCACATCCAAGAGAGTACTTGTAGTGAAGGGTGAGGTTAGCTCATTCATTCTAGATTGGAATGAAGAGGAGGTAGAACCATATGAATGGTTGGTACCATGGGTTGAGGTAGTCTTGCATGGAGCAAGAGGTGGTGAGGGTGATGAAGTGATGAGAATTGGAACAATCTCATTCTTGTGTGTGTGAAAGGGTGAAGAGTTAAGTTAGGGAAACTTAATCTTAATTTTGAGGTGCCTCTTTGAAGAGGAGGTTTTGGATGAATTGGAGGTTCTTGTAGAAACCATGGTAGTAATGGGTGGTTTAAGGGGTAAGGATGAATGGTTTGAGGTGTGAAGAACAAGGCTAACAAGGAGGGTTTAAAAGGGTGAGGGGATGATACAAACTAGTAAAGGGTTAAAAGGGAAAGCCCAAGATATTTTGGGAGTGATTAAAGATTTGAAACAAAGATTCCAAAGGGTGTTGGAAAAATTGGGAAGTTTCAGAAAACCCGAATTTGAGAGCTTCTGCCCGCGGTTCTTTATTTCCACTAGCGGTTCCATATTGATATGGAGCCGCGGTCTATTTAAAGAACCACCTACAGAGGCTTGGTTTAGGTGGTGAATGGGGGATTTTCCAATTCAGCACATCCTAATGTTCTAGTCTAACTTATCATAAAGTCATGCTTAAGAGCAATAACAACTAGAACACATACAAAGGAAAAAACATATAGGTTCAATTAGCACGTAGGAAGAAGGTTAAGAAAAACCTAATGGCTACAAAAGAAAAAGAATCTTAATGACATACAACGTTCATCCAAGTAAACTATCATTAGTCATATATAGGAAGAGCCATTTAGCCAATTTAGAGAATGAGTATGAGACTATCACCAGAGGTGCTCAATTAAGGCTAAACACGACCATTTTTACGAGTTATACACCAACTCAACTTCCCACATGGAATTAATTCAACCGTTAGGTCAAATTAAAATCCTAGTGCATTAACTCTCTAGAGTCATTCTCAAGTTAGACAAAATGTAATTCCAACATTTTCCTAATAAAGTTTAGCAAGGATGAAACTTGCATGGTGACACAATGCATGACCTAATGAGGATTAAGAATGCACCATTGCATATCTTGTCTAACAAGTCTAGTTAAAGTTATTTACCTTAATAGAACTTGAGGCCAATAACTTTGAAGTGTATAAACAAAGTTTACACAAACCAAAGGAACACTCTTGATTGGTCTTTCGGAAATGACACATTTATAAATTGCATAGCAATGTAAATTACTTGAGTATTTCGGATGAAACATCCAAGTTATCAAACCGACTCTTATTGTGCATTATAAGTAATTATTAAACAAAATATATCTAACAATTTGAACAAGTAGATTCAATATAACATCATCAACACAAGTGTGAGTTATGATCCGATGTATATTATTAATAAACCACATTCATGTCTACACTAAAAGACATGTCAATTAGATTCGATAATGATACCAATCATAGTTTGAATAATGCATTGATATTTAATCGAAATCTTTCTTGATTCCCACAAACACTCTTTTAAGAGAAAATAGCTAAGATTTTCAAAGGGTGTTTCATGTTTTATATTGAGACATTTATCTACTTGAACTAATAACACAATGATCGAGTAAGACGACCCAAATCAATAGATTTGACAAGCTCCCAAAGCTTTCAAACCTAAAAGTGTTAAAGAACATGCCGAGGTGTACAAGATGTTTATGTAACATTTGTAAACCAAGAGATGTTAATCCTATATGCAATGCACACATAATGTTGCAACTAAAATGCAAGAAATCTAGCATACATCCTAATTAGGAAAAACTAGATACTAACAAATACCAAGCAAGGCACAAGAGACTAGACATATAAGCAATACTACTAAAAATAGCAAGGAACACTTAATAATGTCAACATATAATAATAACATACAAGGAAACACACACAAACAATTAGTTTAACACATAAAACTATTCGTCCATGTTTTGAGTGTTAGATACAACAAAGTATTCATAGCTTGATTTTATATGAAAATAGTCTTTGACCCATTTAAAATTTAATTAAGTTTAACACTTTGTAAATATATCAATTTTCAAAGATATATCACCAAGAGATGTCCAACTTAATAGAAAAGAGTAAAACACAAGTTTTACGACAAACCGACGCTCAATACTTTGGACAAAGTATGGAACTTAGAAACCATCCAAATTTTAAAGTTTGAATAAAGGTTTGGAAGCATTTTTAATTGAAAGAAAATTCAATTACGTTCGAAATGACGGGTGGCATGACTTCTACGGACTTACGGTTGATTTTATATGATTTTTCAAAGTTTAAAAAAATCTGAGTCAGACTGACCGCGGTTCCTTATTGATAAGGATCCGCGGGGAACAATAAAGAACCGCGTCCAGAGGGGCAAAATGGGGTTTTTGGCCAAAATCATTTGGTAACTTTTTGGAAGGACTTAGGACTCTAAAAAATCAATTTAGACACATAGAACTCGTATTTTAGAGTTAATTATGTCATAAAAGATTTTTATACTTCCAAACATGAAAGGATTTAATTCAAGCTATTATACAAAGTTTATTTAACACCAAAACTTGTACGAATGAAACAACAAAACACATTTCATAAGTAATCACTCTTCATGAACAATTTGATACAAAGATCGTCTCTATTTTTAAAAATCTTTTTCATTTTAAAAACCATTTGTTTTGAAAAAGAGAGCAAAGATCGATCCAAGCTTTAAAGTACAATATACTTCAAAGATCTTGAGTAACCTCGCTCTAATACCAATTGTAGAAACTAGAAGGGGGGTTGAATAGTTTCTAGTTATTTTTCAAAACATTTCGGCTTAATCCACTGTGTGTGGTTCCTTATGTGTACCCACGGTACCTTATCAATAAGGAACCGCCGGTCCATTTAGGGAACCGCCGACAGTGAACTTAACCTTTTGTTGCATGTTAAACTTTGACAATCCTTTGTATCAAATTCTTGATCAAGCTTGACTAGATATGAGATGTGTTTGATTGAAAGATAAATACTACAAGTAAGTAAACACACAAGCACACCAAATCAAGAGTACATCGAGCAATAGTCTAAACACTAAGCACACACGTACTAAGCATAAGCTTTTTCACAACTAGGATGTTTAGACTAAGTGATGTACACTTGACCATAATCTAGACACGAAGCACACACGTACTAAGCCTTAGCTTTTCCGCAACTTAGATGTTTAGATTATGAGATGCACACAACACACAACATATAAATACATCTATAATAGTAAAGACATAAAGGTAAAGGAAAGTACCAACACGATGATTTATAGTGGTTCGGTTATGAAGCTCCTCTTCGCCCTAATCCACTCCTCGAGTACACCTTACTCGAGAGTTACTTCACTAGTCAACAAACTCCTTAAGGTGGAGAAACCATACACAACGTCGCTTATCCAATTTCCGACTCTAAGCTAAAAGTCGAGTCCTAATCTTAGGTAGGACCAATCTACACAACGTCGCCTACTTCACCATTTAACGAAACAAGGCTAGATGTCGAGTTCTAATCGAAAGCTAGAACCAATCTTCACGACTCTTCACTTTGAAGGTAAGTGAGAACTTCACACAACACAACTACTAATCACTTTAAAGTTTAGTGAGAACTCACAAGACATAACCACATCACTTTATAGTTTAGTGAGAACTACCTAGACACAACCACATCACTTTAGAGTTTAGTGAGAACTACCAAGACACAACATAATCTACCCACTAGTTATGTTTTATGGCCCAACATAACAAACCTTGTGTTTTATGGCCTAAACACATAAACCATATAGATCTAAGCACACAACACTTAGATCTATAACTCTAACACTATATCCAAGTACTAACAAGACTTGCATCTACACAACTAACACCTAATCCAAGGATACCCATCACTTGGATATTCTACCCTTACAAACACATCCAAGTGTACCCAACACTTGGAACTTCTACATATACATAGTAGGAAGACTAAAAACATAACTTAGATCTATAGAAGGAAAGATCTTCATCATGTAGTGAACCCAACACATCATGGTAATGATAGTGTTCTTCTCTTTGCACTTGAGAGGATGAGGAGATTGAAGATTGAATCACATCTTAAACAAGATTAATCAAAACTGGCTAATCAAGGATCTAAGATGGTTTTTGAAAGAAACTGTGCAAAAAGGGTTGAAAGAAAACCTGGAAATGATCCACTATCCATAGGACAACATTGCAACGGTAAAAAACACCCGCGGTACCTTATCTCCACCCGCGGTACATTATCAATAAGGAACCGTGGGTTCCTTTAAGGAACCTCCGCGTCGGAGTCCGTGCAAATTTGTCCTTTATTGGGGATATGTCATCTGGGGTAGTTTATACCCTCAAAGGATATTCCTTTGGCATATGGAATATGCCAAATTCAAATTTATATTTTCTTTTTAATAAAACATTTTCTTAAAAATAAAGTTAATTAAAATCTTTTGTCACATTTGATTAAAATGTAAGTTTTAAGAAAATATTAATCCTTGATCACTTAGTTAGGTTAATGACATGTTTATTCATACCTTGAGTGATTCATGCCGAATGCGATCTTGGAGATGTCGAGAGAAGTATACAAATGTATTCTTGAGTGATTACGAGTACCTTAACATTTTACATAATGTATTGCGAATTATACGTTTGTCATCAACAAAACACAAAGAGATTATATCGACAAAGCATCGTAATGTTTGCACTAACAATCTCCCCCTTTTTGATGATGATAAACAAGTAAACCGCAACACATATTAAAATGCATAAGTTACTCGTTTACACTTACTTCTCCCCCTTTTGTCGAATCAAAAAGGTAGTCAACGTCTTGAAGAAGAGAAGAATCAACGTCGAGAGAGCACACGTCCAAAGTGGTACTCATTGATAGCACGTCCTTTGAAGAGGAGAAGAATTAATCGTCACACAAGCTTGCATCCAAAAGGTAGATCATCACTAGTGGTCGTCGGTTGAGAGGCGAGAATCCAAACCATGAACCCATCATCCAAAGATATTGAGCTTGCGTCATCCTAGTGAAGTCTTCAATCACCATAGACTAACTAACTCCATGCATAATAAAATGCTTATCTTCAAGATTACAAAATGCATTACTTGCAAGATGTTCGATGAATGCAATTTGAGTGAGTCAACGATCGCAAATGTAATGACTTGAACTCTTGCAAATGCTCCCCCTTGATATGAGCTTCCCCTTGCTTAAGGTACCACCAAAGCAAGAATAGTGACGAGCTACAAAAATGTGTTAGAAGTGTCCTACAAAACAAGGTTAGTAGACAAGAGCATATATAAAAAGAGGATGATAGACAAGTCGTTTGCACAAACAATGACAAGCAAAGAAGTGTGCACGCTATACTATCAATCCAAAAAAAATAAATAAAGGAGAGGATCGTGACAAGATCAATTCAAAATTGTTGGAATAGAGATAGAAAAGAAACATCCATACCAATTGTAATGATAATATGTCAACGGGTAAAAAGCTTAGAATTTTTGGAATCACCCAAGAAAATTCAAGATCTAACCCTAAACTCTCAAAAAAAACAAGGAGAGGATTTTGAGGAAATCAATTCAAGATTGTTGGAGTAGAGGTAGAAAATAAACATCCAAGAATTTGAAGATATCATCTCAAGGGGTTAAAAACTTAGAATTGATGGAATCACCCATACCAACTGTAAATTTTAACCGCAATCAACTCTCAAAAAGAGGAGCAAAAATATCTCAACCTAGAGACATTTTTGACCAAAAAAAATAAAGGAAAACCAAAAGCGGATAAATCGACGCTTTAAGAAAAATCGGGATATAGGACATTATAGGCAAAAATGCATATGAATGTCGACACCAAATGGTGTTTAGCATACGATAAACTACATGCTCAAAGTTTCGTAGCTCTTCTCAATCATTATGGATGTTCAAAGAACAATTACATGATGAGGAAAGGGTAAGGCTCGACTCAACTTAGTTTAGAAAGACTAGAAGAAAGAGACTCGACTTAGAAGAGCATGATTAAAATGAATTGAGAGAGACTCAACAAAGAAGTTAAGGATAACTTCACAAACTAATTCATGAATACTATACCTTAGAAGGTGATAGTGAAATCTCGAAAGAAAATGAGAGAAGAAACTCAAAAGAAGCTCAAGAAGACATGAAGAGTTTGTACAAAATCTAACACATAATCAATTAAGCACATATGATAATTCATGCAATGCCTTATGAAGTCTACACAAAAAAAAACCAATATAGAGAAGGTGTGCAATTAACACATATGGCATGCAAGAAACAAGATTACTTAAAAAGAGAAGACTAAGTAAAACATGTTAGCACGTAGCATTTAAGGACATGCATGAGTTAGACACATCTAAGAGATATTATATCGGAATTGCTTGACAAAGACAAAACCTTTATAATAAGCATGCATTCATTAACTAATCAATTAAGCATATAACATATGGATAAGCAAGAAGATATATAAGCAAGTAGCATACAAGCAAGTCATCTATCTAGATATCACAAATCAAGCTACATGTAATGTAAATCTCCAAGAAGATTCCTAATTCTTATTAGTTTAAGAAAAGGACTCAAAATAAGAGAAAAGAAAGAAACAAAATAACAAGAAGATCTAAGACTCAAAGAAAAATCATGTTGAAAAACATGAAAGGAAATACAAGAGAATAAATATCATACAAAGATGTATATAAAAAAAGCCTAAAACTTAAGCATAATTTTAATCTTAGTTGCACTAGAATCCTAAGATTTTTTTAAATTAGATGTCTTAGCAATAAGCAATCCACATGCTTAAATGAAAGACAAGGGTGGTGGCGGAATTTGGTGGGGTGAAAGGTGAAGTCACCAAGGGTTCAACAAAGTCATTCACAATGGAAATGATTTGGATGGGTGATGTGGGTGAGTTTAAAGGGGTAAAAGGTAAAGTCACCAAGGTATCAACAAAGTCATTCACAATGGGAATGCTTTGGATGGGTTGAGGTTGGGTAGTCACATCCAAGAGAGTACTTGTAGTGAAGGGTGAGGTTAGCTCATTCATTCTAGATTGGAATGAAGAGGAGGTAGAACCATATGAATGGTTGGTACCATGGGTTGAGGTAGTCTTGCATGGAGCAAGAGGTGGTGAGGGTGATGAAGTGATGAGAATTGGAACAATCTCATTCTTGTGTGTGTGAAAGGGTGAAGAGTTAAGTTAGGGAAACTTAATCTTAATTTTGAGGTGCCTCTTTGAAGAGGAGGTTTTGGATGAATTGGAGGTTCTTGTAGAAACCATGGTAGTAATGGGTGGTTTAAGGGGTAAGGATGAATGGTTTGAGGTGTGAAGAACAAGGCTAACAAGGAGGGTTTAAAAGGGTGAGGGGATGATCCAAACTAGTAAAGGGTTAAAAGGGAAAGCCCAAGATATTTTGGGAGTGATCAAAGATTTGAAACAAAGATTCCAAAGGGTGTTGGAAAAATTGGGAAGTTTCAGAAAACCCGAATTTGAGAGCTTCTGCCCGCGGTTCTTTATCTCCACTGGCGGTTCCATATTGATATGGAGCCGCGGTCTATTTAAAGAACCCCCTACAGAGGCTTGGTTTAGGTGGTGAATGGGGGATTTTCCAATTCAGCACATCCTAATGTTCTAGTCTAACTTATCATAAAGTCATGCTTAAGAGCAATAACAACTAGAACACATACAAAGGAAAAAACATATAGGTTCAATTAGCACGTAGGAAGAAGGTTAAGAAAAACCTAATGGCTACAAAAGAAAAAGAATCCTAATGACATACAACGTTCATCCAAGTAAACTATCATTAGTCATATATAGGAAGAGCCATTTAGCCAATTTAGAGAATGAGTATGAGACTATCACCAGAGGTGCTCAATTAAGGCTAAACACGCCCATTTTTACGAGTTATACACCAACTCAACTTCCCACATGGAAGTAATTCAACCGGTAGGTCAAATTAAAATCCTAGTGCATTAACTCTCTAGAGTCATTCTCAAGTTAGACAAAATGTAATTCCAACATTTTCCTAATAAAGTTTAGCAAGGATGAAACTTGCATGGTGACACAATGCATGACCTAATGAGGATTAAGAATGCACCATTGCATATCTTGTCAAACAAGTCTAGTTAAGGTTATTTACCTTAATAGAACTTGAGGCCAATAACTTTGAAGTGTATAAACAAAGTTTACACAAACCAAAGGAACACTCTTGATTGGTCTTTCGGAAATGACACATTTATAAATTGCATAGCAATGTAAATTACTTGAGTATTTCGGATGAAACATCCAAGTTATCAAACCGACTCTTATTGTGCATTATAAGTAATTATTAAACAAAATATATCTAACAATTTGAACAAGTAGATTCAATATAACATCATCAACACAAGTGTGATTTATGATCCGATGTATATTATTAATAAACCACATTCATGTCTACACTAAAAGACATGTCAATTAGATTTGATAATGATACCAATCATAGTTTGAATAATGCATTGATATTTAATCGAAATCTTTCTTGATTCCCACAAACACTCTTTTAAGAGAAAATAGCTATGATTTTCAAAGGGTGTTTCATGTTTTATATTGAGACATTTATCTACTTGAACTAATAACACAATGATCGAGTAAGACGACCCAAATCAATAGATTTGACAAGCTCCCAAAGCTTTCAAACCTAAAAGTGTTAAAGAACATGCCGAGGTGTACAAGATGTTTATGTAACATTTGTAAACCAAGAGATGTTAATCCTATATGCAATGCACACATAATGTTGCAACTAAAATGCAAGAAATCTAGCATACATCCTAATTAGGAAAAACTATATACTAACAAATACCAAGCAAGGCACAAGAGACTAGACATATAAGCAATACTACTAAAAATAGCAAGGAACACTTAATAATGTCAACATATAATAATAACATACAAGGAAACACACACAAACAATTAGTTTAACACATAAAACTATTCGTCCATGTTTTGAGTGTTAGATACAACAAAGTATTCATAGCTTGATTTTATATGAAAATAGTCTTTGACCCATTTAAAATTTAATTAAGTTTAACACTTTGTAAATATATCAATTTTCAAATATATATCACCAAGAGATGTCCAACTTAATAGAAAAGAGTAAAACACAAGTTTTACGACAAACCGACGCTCAATACTTTGGACAAAGTATGGAACTTAGAAACCATCCAAATTTTAAAGTTTGAATAAAGGTTTGGAAGCATTTTTAATTGAAAGAAAATTCAATTACGTTCGAAATGACGGGTGTCATGACTTCTACGGACTTACGGTTGATTTTATATGATTTTTCAAAGTTTTAAAAAATCTGAGTCAGACTGACCGCGGTTCCTTATTGATAAGGATCCGCGGGGAACAATAAAGAACCGCGTCCAGAGGGGCAAAATGGGGTTTTTGGCCAAAATCATTTGGTAACTTTTTGGAAGGACTTAGGACTCTAAAAAATCAATTTAGACACATAGAACTCGTATTTTAGAGTTAATTATGTCATAAAAGATTTTTATACTTCCAAACATGAAAGGATTTAATTCAAGCTATTATACAAAGTTTATTTAACACCAAAACTTGTACGAATGAAACAACAAAACACATTTCATAAGTAATCACTCTTCATGAACAATTTGATACAAAGATCGTCTCTATTTTTAAAAATCTTTTCCATTTTAAAAACCATTTGTTTTGAAAAAGAGAGCAAAGATCGATCCAAGCTTTAAAGTACAATATACTTCAAAGATCTTGAGTAACCTCGCTCTAATACCAATTGTAGAAACTAGAAGGGGGGTTGAATAGTTTCTAGTTATTTTTCAAAACATTTCGGCATAATCCACTGTGTGCGGTTCCTTATGTGTACCCACGGTACCTTATCAATAAGGAACCGCCGATCCATTTAGGGAACCGCCGACAGTGAACTTAACCTTTTGTTGCATGTTAAACTTTGACAATCCTTTGTATCAAATTCTTGATCAAGCTTGACTAGATATGAGATGTGTTTGATTGAAAGATAAATACTACAAGTAAGTAAACACACAAGCACACCAAATCAAGAGTACATCGAGCAATAGTCTAAACACTAAGCACACACGTACTAAGCATAAGCTTTTTCACAACTAGGATGTTTAGACTAAGTGATGTACACTTGACCATAATCTAGACACGAAGCACACACGTACTAAGCCTTAGCTTTTCCGCAACTTAGATGTTTAGATTATGAGATGCACACAACACACAACATATAAATACATCTATAATAGTAAAGACATAAAGGTAAAGGAAAGTACCAACACGATGATTTATAGTGGTTCGGTTATGAAGCTCCTCTTCGCCCTAATCCACTCCTCGAGTACACCTTACTCGAGAGTTACTTCACTAGTCAACAAACTCCTTAAGGTGGAGAAACCATACACAACGTCGCTTATCCAATTTCCGACTCTAAGCTAAAAGTCGAGTCCTAATCTTAGGTAGGACCAATCTACACAACGTCGCCTACTTCACCATTTAACGACACAAGGCTAGATGTCGAGTTCTAATCGAAAGCTAGAACCAATCTTCACGACTCTTCACTTTGAAGGTAAGTGAGAACTTCACACAACACAACTACTAATCACTTTAAAGTTTAGTGAGAACTCACAAGACATAACCACATCACTTTATAGTTTAGTGAGAACTACCTAGACACAACCACATCACTTTAGAGTTTAGTGAGAACTACCAAGACACAACATAATCTACCCACTAGTTATGTTTTATGGCCCAACATAACAAACCTTGTGTTTTATGGCCTAAACACATAAACCATATAGATCTAAGCACACAACACTTAGATCTATAACTCTAACACTATATCCAAGTACTAACAAGACTTGCATCTACACAACTAACACCTAATCCAAGGATACCCATCACTTGGATATTCTACCCTTACAAACACATCCAAGTGTACCCAACACTTGGAACTTCTACATATACATAGTAGGAAGACTAAAAACATAACTTAGATCTATAGAAGGAAAGATCTTCATCATGTAGTGAACCCAACACATCATGGTAATGATAGTGTTCTTCTCTTTGCACTTGAGAGGATGAGGAGATTGAAGATTGAATCACATCTTAAACAAGATTAATCAAAACTGGCTAATCAAGGATCTAAGATGGTTTTTGAAAGAAACTGTGCAAAAAGGGTTGAAAGAAAACCTGGAAATGATCCACTATCCATAGGACAACATTGCAACGGTAAAAAACACCCGCGGTACCTTATCTCCACCCGCGGTACATTATCAATAAGGAACCGTGGGTTCCTTTAAGGAACCTCCGCGTCGGAGTCCGTGCAAATTTGTCCTTTATTGGGGATATGTCATCTGGGGTAGTTTATACCCTCAAAGGATATTCCTTTGGCATATGGAATATGCCAAATTCAAATTTATATTTTCTTTTTAATAAAACATTTTCTTAAAAATAAAGTTAATTAAAATCTTTTGTCACATTTGATTAAAATGTAAGTTTTAAGAAAATATTAATCCTTGATCACTTAGTTAGGTTAATGACATGTTTATTCATACCTTGAGTGATTCATGCCGAATGCGATCTTGGAGATGTCGAGAGAAGTATACAAATGTATTCTTGAGTGATTACGAGTACCTTAACATTTTACATAATGTATTGCGAATTATACGTTTGTCATCAACAAAACACAAAGAGATTATATCGACAAAGCATCGTAATGTTTGCACTAACAATCTCCCCCTTTTTGATGATGATAAACAAGTAAACCGCAACACATATTAAAATGCATAAGTTACTCGTTTACACTTACTTCTCCCCCTTTTGTCGAATCAAAAAGGTAGTCAACGTCTTGAAGAAGAGAAGAATCAACGTCGAGAGAGCACACGTCCAAAGTGGTACTCATTGATAGCACGTCCTTTGAAGAGGAGAAGAATTAATCGTCACACAAGCTTGCATCCAAAAGGTAGATCATCACTAGTGGTCGTCGGTTGAGAGGCGAGAATCCAAACCATGAACCCATCATCCAAAGATATTGAGCTTGCGTCATCCTAGTGAAGTCTTCAATCACCATAGACTAACTAACTCCATGCATAATAAAATGCTTATCTTCAAGATTACAAAATGCATTACTTGCAAGATGTTCGATGAATGCAATTTGAGTGAGTCAACGATCGCAAATGTAATGACTTGAACTCTTGCAAATGCTCCCCCTTGATATGAGCTTCCCCTTGCTTAAGGTACCACCAAAGCAAGAATAGTGACGAGCTACAAAAATGTGTTAGAAGTGTCCTACAAAACAAGGTTAGTAGACAAGAGCATATATAAAAAGAGGATGATAGACAAGTCGTTTGCACAAACAATGACAAGCAAAGAAGTGTGCACGCTATACTATCAATCCAAAAAAAATAAATAAAGGAGAGGATCGTGACAAGATCAATTCAAAATTGTTGGAATAGAGATAGAAAAGAAACATCCATACCAATTGTAATGATAATATGTCAACGGGTAAAAAGCTTAGAATTTTTGGAATCACCCAAGAAAATTCAAGATCTAACCCTAAACTCTCAAAAAAAACAAGGAGAGGATTTTGAGGAAATCAATTCAAGATTGTTGGAGTAGAGGTAGAAAATAAACATCCAAGAATTTGAAGATATCATCTCAAGGGGTTAAAAACTTAGAATTGATGGAATCACCCATACCAACTGTAAATTTTAACCGCAATCAACTCTCAAAAAGAGGAGCAAAAATATCTCAACCTAGAGACATTTTTGACCAAAAAAAATAAAGGAAAACCAAAAGCGGATAAATCGACGCTTTAAGAAAAATCGGGATATAGGACATTATAGGCAAAAATGCATATGAATGTCGACACCAAATGGTGTTTAGCATACGATAAACTACATGCTCAAAGTTTCGTAGCTCTTCTCAATCATTATGGATGTTCAAAGAACAATTACATGATGAGGAAAGGGTAAGGCTCGACTCAACTTAGTTTAGAAAGACTAGAAGAAAGAGACTCGACTTAGAAGAGCATGATTAAAATGAATTGAGAGAGACTCAACAAAGAAGTTAAGGATAACTTCACAAACTAATTCATGAATACTATACCTTAGAAGGTGATAGTGAAATCTCGAAAGAAAATGAGAGAAGAAACTCAAAAGAAGCTCAAGAAGACATGAAGAGTTTGTACAAAATCTAACACATAATCAATTAAGCACATATGATAATTCATGCAATGCCTTATGAAGTCTACACAAAAAAAAACCAATATAGAGAAGGTGTGCAATTAACACATATGGCATGCAAGAAACAAGATTACTTAAAAAGAGAAGACTAAGTAAAACATGTTAGCACGTAGCATTTAAGGACATGCATGAGTTAGACACATCTAAGAGATATTATATCGGAATTGCTTGACAAAGACAAAACCTTTATAATAAGCATGCATTCATTAACTAATCAATTAAGCATATAACATATGGATAAGCAAGAAGATATATAAGCAAGTAGCATACAAGCAAGTCATCTATCTAGATATCACAAATCAAGCTACATGTAATGTAAATCTCCAAGAAGATTCCTAATTCTTATTAGTTTAAGAAAAGGTCTCAAAATAAGAGAAAAGAAAGAAACAAAATAACAAGAAGATCTAAGACTCAAAGAAAAATCATGTTGAAAAACATGAAAGGAAATACAAGAGAATAAATATCATACAAAGATGTATATAAAAAAAGCCTAAAACTTAAGAATAATTTTAATCTTAGTTGCACTAGAATCCTAAGATTTTTTTAAATTAGATGTCTTAGCAATAAGCAATCCACATGCTTAAATGAAAGACAAGGGTGGTGGCGGAATTTGGCGGGGTGAAAGGTGAAGTCACCAAGGGTTCAACAAAGTCATTCACAATGGAAATGATTTGGATGGGTGATGTGGGTGAGTTTGAAGGGGTAAAAGGTAAAGTCACCAAGGTATCAACAAAGTCATTCACAATGGGAATGCTTTGGATGGGTTGAGGTTGGGTAGTCACATCCAAGAGAGTACTTGTAGTGAAGGGTGAGGTTAGCTCATTCATTCTAGATTGGAATGAAGAGGAGGTAGAACCATATGAATGGTTGGTACCATGGGTTGAGGTAGTCTTGCATGGAGAAAGAGGTGGTGAGGGTGATGAAGTGATGAGAATTGGAACAATCTCATTCTTGTGTGTGTGAAAGGGTGAAGAGTTAAGTTAGGGAAACTTAATCTTAATTTTGAGGTGCCTCTTTGAAGAGGAGGTTTTGGATGAATTGGAGGTTCTTGTAGAAACCATGGTAGTAATGGGTGGTTTAAGGGGTAAGGATGAATGGTTTGAGGTGTGAAGAACAAGGCTAACAAGGAGGGTTTAAAAGGGTGAGGGGATGATCCAAACTAGTAAAGGGTTAAAAGGGAAAGCCCAAGATATTTTGGGAGTGATCAAAGATTTGAAACAAAGATTCCAAAGGGTGTTGGAAAAATTGGGAAGTTTCAGAAAACCCGAATTTGAGAGCTTCTGCCCGCGGTTCTTTATCTCCACTGGCGGTTCCATATTGATATGGAGCCGCGGTCTATTTAAAGAACCGCCTACAGAGGCTTGGTTTAGGTGGTGAATGGGGGATTTTCCAATTCAGCACATCCTAATGTTCTAGTCTAACTTATCATAAAGTCATGCTTAAGAGCAATAACAACTAGAACACATACAAAGGAAAAAACATATAGGTTCAATTAGCACGTAGGAAGAAGGTTAAGAAAAACCTAATGGCTACAAAAGAAAAAGAATCCTAATGACATACAACGTTCATCCAAGTAAACTATCATTAGTCATATATAGGAAGAGCCATTTAGCCAATTTAGAGAATGAGTATGAGACTATCACCAGAGGTGCTCAATTAAGGCTAAACACGCCCATTTTTACGAGTTATACACCAACTCAACTTCCCACATGGAAGTAATTCAACCGGTAGGTCAAATTAAAATCCTAGTGCATTAACTCTCTAGAGTCATTCTCAAGTTAGACAAAATGTAATTCCAACATTTTCCTAATAAAGTTTAGCAAGGATGAAACTTGCATGGTGACACAATGCATGACCTAATGAGGATTAAGAATGCACCATTGCATATCTTGTCAAACAAGTCTAGTTAAGGTTATTTACCTTAATAGAACTTGAGGCCAATAACTTTGAAGTGTATAAACAAAGTTTACACAAACCAAAGGAACACTCTTGATTGGTCTTTCGGAAATGACACATTTATAAATTGCATAGCAATGTAAATTACTTGAGTATTTCGGATGAAACATCCAAGTTATCAAACCGACTCTTATTGTGCATTATAAGTAATTATTAAACAAAATATATCTAACAATTTGAACAAGTAGATTCAATATAACATCATCAACACAAGTGTGATTTATGATCCGATGTATATTATTAATAAACCACATTCATGTCTACACTAAAAGACATGTCAATTAGATTTGATAATGATACCAATCATAGTTTGAATAATGCATTGATATTTAATCGAAATCTTTCTTGATTCCCACAAACACTCTTTTAAGAGAAAATAGCTATGATTTTCAAAGGGTGTTTCATGTTTTATATTGAGACATTTATCTACTTGAACTAATAACACAATGATCGAGTAAGACGACCCAAATCAATAGATTTGACAAGCTCCCAAAGCTTTCAAACCTAAAAGTGTTAAAGAACATGCCGAGGTGTACAAGATGTTTATGTAACATTTGTAAACCAAGAGATGTTAATCCTATATGCAATGCACACATAATGTTGCAACTAAAATGCAAGAAATCTAGCATACATCCTAATTAGGAAAAACTATATACTAACAAATACCAAGCAAGGCACAAGAGACTAGACATATAAGCAATACTACTAAAAATAGCAAGGAACACTTAATAATGTCAACATATAATAATAACATACAAGGAAACACACACAAACAATTAGTTTAACACATAAAACTATTCGTCCATGTTTTGAGTGTTACATACAACAAAGTATTCATAGCTTGATTTTATATGAAAATAGTCTTTGACCCATTTAAAATTTAATTAAGTTTAACACTTTGTAAATATATCAATTTTCAAATATATATCACCAAGAGATGTCCAACTTAATAGAAAAGAGTAAAACACAAGTTTTACGACAAACCGACGCTCAATACTTTGGACAAAGTATGGAACTTAGAAACCATCCAAATTTTAAAGTTTGAATAAAGGTTTGGAAGCATTTTTAATTGAAAGAAAATTCAATTACGTTCGAAATGACGGGTGTCATGACTTCTACGGACTTACGGTTGATTTTATATGATTTTTCAAAGTTTTAAAAAATCTGAGTCAGACTGACCGCGGTTCCTTATTGATAAGGATCCGCGGGGAACAATAAAGAACCGCGTCCAGAGGGGCAAAATGGGGTTTTTGGCCAAAATCATTTGGTAACTTTTTGGAAGGACTTAGGACTCTAAAAAATCAATTTAGACACATAGAACTCGTATTTTAGAGTTAATTATGTCATAAAAGATTTTTATACTTCCAAACATGAAAGGATTTAATTCAAGCTATTATACAAAGTTTATTTAACACCAAAACTTGTACGAATGAAACAACAAAACACATTTCATAAGTAATCACTCTTCATGAACAATTTGATACAAAGATCGTCTCTATTTTTAAAAATCTTTTCCATTTTAAAAACCATTTGTTTTGAAAAAGAGAGCAAAGATCGATCCAAGCTTTAAAGTACAATATACTTCAAAGATCTTGAGTAACCTCGCTCTAATACCAATTGTAGAAACTAGAAGGGGGGTTGAATAGTTTCTAGTTATTTTTCAAAACATTTCGGCATAATCCACTGTGTGCGGTTCCTTATGTGTACCCACGGTACCTTATCAATAAGGAACCGCCGATCCATTTAGGGAACCGCCGACAGTGAACTTAACCTTTTGTTGCATGTTAAACTTTGACAATCCTTTGTATCAAATTCTTGATCAAGCTTGACTAGATATGAGATGTGTTTGATTGAAAGATAAATACTACAAGTAAGTAAACACACAAGCACACCAAATCAAGAGTACATCGAGCAATAGTCTAAACACTAAGCACACACGTACTAAGCATAAGCTTTTTCGCAACTATGATGTTTAGACTAAGTGATGTACACTTGACCATAATCTAGACACGAAGCACACACGTACTAAGCCTTAGCTTTTCTGCAACTTAGATGTTTAGATTATGAGATGCACACAACACACAACATATAAATACATCTATAATAGTAAAGACATAAATGTAAAGGAAAGTACCAACACGATGATTTATAGTGGTTCGGTTATGAAGCTCCTCTTCGCCCTAATCCACTCCTCGAGTACACCTTACTCGAGAGTTACTTCACTAGTCAACAAACTCCTTAAGGTGGAGAAACCATACACAACGTCGCTTATCCAATTTCCGACTCTAAGCTAAAAGTCGAGTCCTAATCTTAGGTAGGACCAATCTACACAACGTCGCCTACTTCACCATTTAACGACACAAGGCTAGATGTCGAGTTCTAATCGAAAGCTAGAACCAATCTTCACGACTCTTCACTTTGAAGGTAAGTGAGAACTTCACACAACACAACTACTAATCACTTTAAAGTTTAGTGAGAACTCACAAGACATAACCACATCACTTTATAGTTTAGTGAGAACTACCTAGACACAACCACATCACTTTAGAGTTTAGTGAGAACTACCAAGACACAACATAATCTACCCACTAGTTATGTTTTATGGCCCAACATAACAAACCTTGTGTTTTATGGCCTAAACACATAAACCATATAGATCTAAGCACACAACACTTAGATCTATAACTCTAACACTATATCCAAGTACTAACAAGACTTGCATCTACACAACTAACACCTAATCCAAGGATACCCATCACTTGGATATTCTACCCTTACAAACACATCCAAGTGTACCCAACACTTGGATCTTCTACATATACATAGTAGGAAGACTAAAAACATAACTTAGATCTATAGAAGGAAAGATCTTCATCATGTAGTGAACCCAACACATCATGGTAATGATAGTGTTCTTCTCTTTGCACTTGAGTGGATGAGGAGATTGAAGATTGAATCACATCTTAAAGAAGATTAATCAAAACTAGCTAATCAAGGATCTAAGATGGTTTTTGAAAGAAACTGTGCAAAAAGGGTTGAAAGAAAACCTGGAAATGATCCACTATCCATAGGACAACATTGCAACGGTAAAAAACACCCGCGGTACCTTATCTCCACCCGCGGTACCTTATCAATAAGGAACCGTGGGTTCCTTTAAGGAACCTCCGCGTCGGAGTCCGTGCAAATTTGTCCTTTAGTGGGGATATGTCATCTGGGGTAGTTTATACCCTCAAAGGATATTCCTTTGGCATATGGAATATGCCAAATTCAAATTTATATTTTCTTTTTAATAAAACATTTTCTTAAAAATAAAGTTAATTAAAATCTTTTGTCACATTTGATTAAAATGTAAGTTTTAAGAAAATATTAATCCTTGATCACTTAGTTAGGTTAATGACATGTTTATTCATACCTTGAGTGATTCATGCCGAATGCGATCTTGGAGATGTCGAGAGAAGTATACAAATGTATTCTTGAGTGATTACGAGTACCTTAACATTTTAAATAATGTATTGCGAATTATACGTTTGTCATCAACAAAACACAAAGAGATTATATCGACAAAGCATCGTAATGTTTGCACTAACAGGCTACATTTTATTCCCAACAATCCTCCCCTAAACTTGATATCTACTCTAGTAATAAAGTTTCAGAATAAAAACTAAGAACTAGGAGGATTCTTACAAATTGCATTATATTGGAAATAAATATATCTAATTAAGTCTTTGGCCACGTCACTTGTGTAGTCAATTTCTAGCTATGTTGTCTTCATCTTCTCCAAAACTTCTTTGGACATAGGATACTCAGCATCGACAAGAAGATACTCAGAAAACTTTGTAGAACTCAAATGATACACACCAGCTGCTGAATATAGACGCCATTGAAGTCCACTGATATCCTCATCAAGATCCTTCCAAACAGGATCTTATTCTTGGGTGCACACATCCTTCTGAATGTTGACCAAATCTTTATTCCATTGACTGAAGTAGGTGCTTCAATCTCATACTTGGCCTGCAGTAACCTCCAAAGGTATGCCAAGTCTTCCCTATCATAGCTTGCAAACAAAGACATAAGAGTAGTAAAAGTATGTACCTCCTTCCTATATCTGCCAATCATCCAGAACCCACTTGCATCTTCTTCATAACTAACTATGGGGTTTCTGGAATCATGAGGTGATATTTCCACCATATGTGAAACTTCCAAGGATGATAGCTTAATGCTCCTTCTAATAATAGCTTCACTAGGATTCAATCTATCCATATTTTCTGGGAATTCAAGTGGAACTCCCTTCTTCTTAGGTATTGGTACAATTAAAGCCTGTTGAATCTGCATCTCTTCTGCAAGCTCTTCCTTTCTTTCATCTGAAAGAAGTCTGATAGTGTTCATCTCTTGCACTCTTGCCCAAATTGGATAAGCTTTATACTCCAATTCATTAAAGGATAATCCCTACAACTTCTGAAAAGTCCATCCCCCTTGATGACATCTAAGCAACATATATTAAAGCTCCCTTCTATCCCTCTTAGATTGTGAGAAAACTTTGTTGGCTTTATACTTTAGGATTACCTGACAATCTCTTTGAACCCTAAGTAGAATCTCCAATCCCCAAATCTGATCTGATAAAGACATATTTGGATTCTCTATGATCTTATTCTCCCAAGCAAAGTGCATCTGGGCAACTTCTGGCATATCATAATCTACCTTCATCTTCAACTCTACATGTTTTTCTCTTGCCAACACATCACCATATTCAAGTCTTTCTAGTTCTTCAATAATCATAACACTTGAATCTGTGCTCTCATCATTACTTCCTTCTTGTTCCTCTGAAGTAACAACAAATGGTGACTCAACAACCTTCTTCTTTTCTTTTTCCATAAGGTGTGCAGCCAACATTGAATCAAATTTTACTTGGGTTTCATCCTTGGGAACCTCTGTTTCTACCATAATTCCTTTACCCCTATCTAATGTATCAATGATGGGTAAAGATGATGATGGTACCTATGAAGACACTTCCTTGATGATAGCTAATGACCGAAATACATCAACCAAATATGCAGGTCTATCAACGTCCAAAACCTGTGTGTCAACGCCCAACTCACTCCTATCAGCGCTTGGCTTGTCAGCGTCAAAAATCTGCTTGTCAACTCTCACCTTACTCTTGTCAGCGCTTCTTGTGAACTGCTCCATCATTTCTGTAAAGGACAAATTCAAATTTGTAGGAGTAACCGAAGAGACATCAAAACCTGCTTGCTTCTTCAAATCTGTAAGAGCTTCAGCCATACCCAAAGATTCTCCATCATGTGAGCCTTTGTCACTCACATGTATTTGCTCATCCTCCCCTTTGGAAGAATCCTCCATACCACGCCTATTGTTAGCACCCTCCAAAAGAACAATCCTATCCCTCAATTGCTTGAGTTCAAGGCCTTGTGTAGTGACAGTATGTACCAGATCTGCATTCTGCTTTTGCAAGCTAATGCAGACAGCCATCAATTCCAACATTGTATAGGGTTCCAATCTGCCCTCCTCTAGAATGGGGATTTGACCTCCCAAAATAGAGTCATGGGGTATGGATGAGGTCTTAATGATGTTAGGACTGGCTTGTCCTACATCTAAGCGAGTACCAATAGTCCTAGCCTCACCCATATCACCAACCACACTTGTGGTGGTGGTTCTCTCTACAACATGGCTAGGACCACCAGAGGAGAACACTCAAATGCTCCTTTGGCGTTTTTCCATCCTAAAGTCTGAGGGTGAGGTTGGATTGGGTTGTAGTTTGAAGGTTAAGGGGTGTTTGGGTCTGTTGTAGAAAGGTGTCAACGTTTGGATTTGAAGTATCAACGCCAACATTTAATGTGTCAGCGTTGAAGGGATCTTGGTCAAGTTCCATATGTTGAGGTGAAGGTGATGGTTTAGGTAATGGGTCAAGTTATGGTTGTGGGTCAGGTTGAGGTTGTGCTACTGCAATAACAGCAAGCATGGCTTGGGTAAGGGGTAAGTCTCTATGAGGGGGTGAATTCATCTTACTAAAAATAGCTTTCTTTTACATAGGGATCGCATAAAAATCATCATGATCCCTGGTGCAATACCTTTGCTCATCAAAAATCATTTGTAAAAATCTTGGGTAAGCCAGAGTCATTTTGCTACCCTTGTTTTTACACATGCCATCAAAAATCAATTTAGAAAAATTATACTTTTGCCCATTAGCAATACACACAATAGCACTACCAATAGACCTGTTAATTTCATTATGTGTAGTACATTTGGGACTTAAACATTGAAGGATGCCATGTATTAAGTACTTCCAAGCTGGGGGAAATTCCTGTTTATTATATTTATTTGAAGTACCCTCTTCAGGGAAAGGATACCCCAAAGCTTGAAGTCCCTGTTCTATCTCACCAATGGGTAGAGTGGTTATTCCATCGGCATCATTAAGATGAAAAGCCTGGCAAACCAAGGCTTCAGTTACCACCCATGGACGCCCATGAACAATAGCAGTTAATGTAGTCAGATTATTAAGCGTTGAGGAACTAACAGTGTTCCAAAACTATTTAATATGAGTGACAGGGATAAGAGTAGCATGAGAAACTGCATACCGTAGTGGAGATGCATTCAAATACGCCACCATCTGAGTGTATTGAGGAAACAGAGCATCATCAGCCTCCAAATAGGAAACCATGTTATGCTGACTTTTGAATCCCAATACCAAGTCACTCGGTTTAAACTTAGGCGCCATTGATGTAGAAAGCTATGTGAAAGGTTATGAAACATGAATATAGGAAAAAAAAAATTAGACAAGAATAAGCAGATACCCTTTTACAAAATAAGGAGCCAAATATATAGGAGAGGTAGACACATGTGTTTGGTCAAAAATTAGGCAGTTATTTTAAAAATATAATTATGAAAATCTTGAAAAGAAAATAACTTATCTTGTTTATTAATTAAAAGTTACCAACTCCTAAAATTACGATCCAATTTTCGTCAAAAATAACAACTGGGTATGACCCAATGAGTGTCAACGGTCAAAAATAACCCATCAACACCCAACGGCTATATTCTTGTCAACGTTGGAAAAAGCCATGTCAACGTCTAAATTAATCCTAACAACATTTGGAAATAAATCTGTCAACGTCAGAAAATAAAAATAATAAAAATGAAAAAGAACCTTAACAAAGTGATTTATCCTAGTGAAGATAACCTATAAACTGAAAATTACTATAGCGTGGCAAGCACAGTCCAATCATGCACACTTGCTTAAGCAAGATAGACATAACAGTCCTCTAGTTTCCCTTGCTAACCAGAGTTCTTAACAGTGAAGTTATCTCATAAAATCCTTTGTAACTTCCCACGTAAGCCCAATAAAAATCATACCCAAGTCTCCCAACAGACCACATCCAATTCTAGGCAAAAAAGTCTTGGCAGCGTGCATAGTATATCAACTTTGCATGCTACAGTGCCTCATGAGTTAGTAAACTAATTCATACTCAACAGTGGACACAATCTAGAATTGTGATAAGAGTATTATATGAATACCAAAAAATTCCTAAAGGTTTCCTAAACCTCCCCTCAAACTATGATACATAAGTTGCCAAATAATATGCATGCAATAAAAATTTATGTCAAGATAGGAATATAAAAATTCCAACCATCATCCATAAACTAAAACATGCTCCAATGATACTCCAAGAATCCATAAGCAACTCTGTATCCAAATGTATAATACTAACAACGCCTGCATAATTAAATCAAAAACCACAAAACTAACATGTTGCTGACACTTGTCAGCGTTAAAATAACATTTGTAAGCGTTAGACAAATAAAGTGGAAAATCTAATTTTGTATAAAGACCAATAGCAAATGCATATCCTGTACATACTTTTACAATAAGTTCCCAAAACACAGATTAAGTGAGACTGATCATTCCAATACTTGTTACCAAGTATTGAAATCTTCCAGTATCAAAAGGTTTAGTTAAGAAATCGGACACATTTTCTTCTGTATCAACCCTATCTGGTTGTATTAAACCTTTTTCAAAACAATCTCTTATAAAATGATGTCGAATTTTTATGTGTTTTGTTTTAGAGTGATGTAAATTATTATAGTCTAGTTCTTTTACCAGAAACACGTTTTCAAAACGCAAATTGTTGGTGAGAAGAGTGCCTTTGCCAGTGATAGTCCCATATCCTCCTCCAAAGTACACTTTGTCACCATCTTTAATGGGGATAAAATTTGTTAGATAATCTTCCTTCCCCGTCATGTGCCTAGAGCATCCATTATCCCAATAGCTATAATTGTTAACCTGCTTTTGAATGCCCTGCACATAAAGAAAACAAATTAGTTTTCTTTAGGAACCCAAACCTGAGCAGACATGGATTCATTTGGTTGTTCAAAAAGAACAAACTTAGTCCATATGACAACCCCTTGTTCATCCCTTTTTGGATTAAACACCAAGTTAACCCCAATTGGTTTTGTTATGACCTTTGAAATATAATGAAATCTGTCTCAGGTCATATAAATCCCATCTAAATTAGGGTTTTGGTCTTGCTTAGGTCTCCATGTCAAGCTAGAAGAAGCTTTAGACCCCTTTCCCTTTGGGTGCAAGTATTTTCCATTACTTGGTCTGGCAACGTTCCTGTCAGCGGTTAATTTTTTCTTGTCAACGCTAAAATTACCCTTATCAGCGTTGAACCTGGGGTTTGCTACAGGAACCCATTATCTATTAGACCACGTATTGGTCTTTTGAAAAGGTCTTTGTCCATAAGTATTAGACCCTTTTCTGAAGAATGGGGTTGGTCTAACAACCTGTGGACTTTGCTGAACAAAAGATTTAGGTTTGACAGTGTTTGACTTTCTATCAGCGTTGACCTTTGAAGCATTGACACACTTATAAGATAAATGTGAAAAACTTCCACAAGAATAACAGGCTTTTCTAGACATAGCTCTAGGTCTAGAAGAAAAGAAACCTGTCCAATTATCACTAATTTGGCTTTTTGGTGACGTAGGTTTTCTATACATTTCTGCATATTTAATACTAGGTTTTCTATCAACGTTTAAGCCAAGGTCAACAGTCTTGCCAGTAGTAGGATTGGTCACTTTTATGGGTGTAGACTCATTTGGGCTGTCACTAAGCATTCCACCCTTAACAAACTAGGTAGGGGTTAGCTTTCTTCCATTGGTCCAAATCAGTCAACTTCTGCTTGTATTCCTCTACTGGGGTAAGAACTCTTGGTGGAGGAATAAATTTCTCTTCTTGGAGTTCTGGTATACCAGTCCAAGACAAGTCCTTTCTAAGGACACCATAGAAGTTCCCAGTAGGTGGTAGAACACCAGCATACTCTTTCATCCCAATCCTAGTCATATCCCTAGAATCCCTTTGTTCACTAACACATTTTTCTAGGGTTTGTGAAGCTTTATCAAATCTCTGAATTTTAAGATCTACATTATCTTTGTTTTTTATAGCCTCATCTAACTTAGCCTGTAAGGCACCATTTACTCTTTCCAAAATGTTTCTAACCTCAACACTAGCATTTAAATCATGAGTTAAAATGTTGATTTGATCTTTTAGGGCAAACTCCATTTTCTTATATTCAGCCAAAGTCTTTTCAGTTTGAGTAAGAGCCAGTTGATAATTAGATAACTTGCATCTTTCATTAACGACATCTGTTGTTAATTTTAAGACTTCTTGGTTAAGCTTTTCATTATTTCGACGACAACCCTTACTATAAAATGCATCATGAGAGCATAGTGAACATGCTCCTCTTCTTCCTTTTTTGCAAACAAAGCTCTGTTCTCTTCCTCATCCTTAGCCAAATAGCTCCAATCCCAGCCAACACCATCAATGTCTTGCATAACAACCATATCTTTGGAATCCTGAGCCTTGATGATTTGGCTTGAGGGTTTCCAGCATCAGATCTTCTTGGAGATATGCATTCTCTCATAAAGTGTCCCATTCAATGACAATTATAACACTCAACCTTGGATTTATCAAATTCAGTAGTCTCCTTAGCATTAAAAGTCATCTTCTTCTTAAATCTTCGATTCCATCTATTTGCCCTTATGCTTGCAAGAGCCATATTCCACTTTATGTCCATCTCCTCCAAATGCTCATCTCTAATTTGCTCAAGGTCATCATATGTAATCACTGAACTATTGGTCAATGAAGCAATGTATGCACACACAATATCTAGATCAATACTAGCATGCTTAACTCTTGGTGAGTCAATATTGTATGTGTCAGTGTTTGAATGTGAGGCATTAACACAGCTTGATCCAGCGTTGATACAAGGTGATCCAGTAACGTGCTGCATGTATGACTCCCTTTGATCAAATTGACCTTTACTATATGAGAAGAAGGCCATATTTCCATTGGTAGACTTGCTTCCTTGATCCGAAAGGATTTCATTCTCTACAAGCCTCAGTTTATTGTAAACATCATCAAAAGTGGAACTTTTGTGAGTATTATTAGCAATCATAGACCTTGCTTCAATCTTCCATGCATCACCAAGACTTTTAAGAAAAGTGGTGATGATATCAACATCACCAAGCACTATTCCCATAAAGGACAACTTGCTTGTAATGTCAAGTAGTCTGCTTCTCACTCCACTTAGTTTTTCATTGGGTGAGCTTTGAACACAGCATACTCATACAAGAGTTGCTTCTTTTTCTCTAGTACAGTATCAACATTACCACCATAAGCAACATCAAGGGCTGCCCAAAGATCTTTTGTAGACTCATAGCCTCTATATATATGCTGATTGGCTTGTCCCAAAGAGAGTTTGAGGATGCTTAGGATTTTCATGTCGTTTCTTCTCTTCCCAACGTCCTCAGCTGAGACAGCTCTTCCATCTTCAGGTTTTTCTTTTTGATCCTCTTCAAAAGAACCTGGAGTTGATCTTGCCAAGATAGAAGCTACAATCTTGGCAGCCTTATTGAATGTGTTTCCATATTCAATAATTTCCCATAGGGTATGGTCATGGATTTGAAGATACTATTCAAAGTTAAACTTCCACAGCTCAAAATTGTCAGGGTCTAGCATGGGAATCTTGATGTTAGGGGTTGAGGAGGAGGAGTTTAACTCTGGAGTAGACATGGAGTTTTAGTTTTAGGGTTTCTTGAAAATTAGGGTTTTTGGCTATTTAGGGTTTTTGTGTTCTTTAGATCAAAGTTTCTAAACAAGCTCTGCAACCACTTGTTGATCCCAAACATAGATCGATTTAGCTTGTGTAAACGAGATTAAATCAAGTTAAACACGTAGAGAAACTTTGTTGTATATGTAACAATTCAAGTATTATGCGGAATTAATACTTAAACAAGAACACACAAACACTGTAAACCAAACTTTCACTTTGAATGATAAATCAAACTTGCGTACAATGAAAGTGTAAAACGTATGAAGAACATATTTAACAAAACCTAAAGGCCTCCTTTTATAGATTAAGGAACCTTGTACAAAAGTCTACGTATCAGCTATTCTTGGTAAAGATAAACATAAGAAATACATTGTCGAACATATCTTTACTAGAAACATACTAGAAACATAATACGTGTAGACTAAGTATTCTATTAGTGCTTGACTTCTTCTTATCAACGCTTGACTTCTTCCTATCAACGCTTGTCGTGTCAACGCTTGATTTCTTCTTAACAACGTCCAGATTGCTCTTTTCAGCGTCCAAGTGTATTGGCTACATTTTATTCCTAACAATTAAATGTTAAAGCCTGACCTAGTTGTTGGGAATAAATTAAGGCCAGATCACTTGGGCGCTGACAAGAACAAAACAAGCGTTGACAAGAACAAAACAAGCGCTGGCAGCTCAAGCGTTGACAAGATAAAGTCAAGCGTTGACACATTGAAGACAAGCACTGATGGAAGATATACTCTACGCGTTTATTGTATTCTAGATTACTTCTAGTAAAGATAGGAACAACAATGTATTTTCTATATTTATCTTTACCTAGAATAGTTGATACGTAGATTATTGTACAAGGCTTCTTATGTCTATAAAAAAAGACCTTTAGGTTAATGTTTAATATAAGTTATATACAAGTTTTCATTCGTAAACAACTTTCGTTGTAAGCAAGTTTGATACTGATAATCGAAGTGAAAGTTTTTTTATATCATTGTGTGTTCTTGTTTAAGTGTTAAATTCCGCATAACACTTAGATTCATAAGCATATAAAAAGGTTTCTCTAAGTGTATTACTTGATCTAATCTCGTATACATAAAGCTAAATCGATCTATGTTTGGGATCAACAAGTGGTATCAGAGCCTGTTGAGAAACTTTTGAACTTAAAGAACACAAGAACACAAGAACCCTAGAAATCACCAAAACCCTAATTTTCTCAAAAACCCTAAACAACATCATGTCAACTCCAGAAATCACCAACTCTTCCTCCTCACCTTTACCAAACATCAAGATTCCTATGCTTGATGCAACCAACTTTGATCAGTGGAAGTTCAACTTTGAACAATATCTGGGGATCTATGACTACACACTCTGGGAGGTTAATGAATATGGAAACACATTCAATAAGGCTCAAAAGATTCTTAATGCCATTGCTGCAAGAACAGCTGTTGCTGGATGTTCAGAAGCTGACAAGAGGGAAAAACCTGATGATGGTAGAGTTGTGTCTGCTGAAGACATAGCAAAGAGAAGGGTTGACATGAAAACCCTAAATATTTTGAAGCTCTCTTTGGGACAAGAGAATCAGCATAAATACAGAGGTTATGAATCTGCTAAACACCTTTGGGAAGCTCTTGAAGTTGCACATGATGGCAATGCAGACACTAAGGAAGAAAAGAAAAAGCAACTCATGCATGATTATGTTGTCTTCAAAGCTCAACCCAATGAGAAACTGAGTAGTGTGAGAAGCAGATTGCTTGATATTACAAGCAAGTTGTCCTTCATGGGGACACAAGTTGGTGATGTTGACATTAATGCTACCTTTCTTAAAAGTCTTGGTGAGGCATGGAAGATTGAGGCAAGATCTATTCTTGCCAATAATACTTACAAGAGCTCATCGTTTGATGACATCTACAACAAACTAAGGCTGTTGGAGGATGAAACTCTTTTAGAGCATGGAAGCAAGTCTACCACCAGCTAAATGGCCTTCTTCTCTCATAGTGAAGGCAAATTCAATCAGAAGGACTCTTATATTCATCCAGTTACTGGATCATCATATGTCAGCACTGGAACAAGTCCTGTCAACGTCTCCTATT
The DNA here is from genome assembly GCA_025667525.1 of Glebionis coronaria. Taxonomy (NCBI): domain Eukaryota; kingdom Viridiplantae; phylum Streptophyta; class Magnoliopsida; order Asterales; family Asteraceae; genus Glebionis; species Glebionis coronaria. Next base: position 2,801,492 of record CM046879.1, on the reverse strand, counting down.
CAGACGTTGACACATTCAAAAGTGACTCCCCAAGAGTTAAACCTGCTGGTTTGGATTTGGATACTGTTTGTGCTTACATTGCTTCTTTGCCCAATGGTTCAGTGATTACATATGAGGACCTTGAGCAGATAAGTGACGAGCACTTGGAAGAGATGGAAATCAAGTGGAACATGGCTCTTGCTAGTATAAGAGCAAATAGGTGGAACATAAGGTTTAAAAAGAAAATGATCTTCAATGCTAAAGACACAGCTGGATTTGACAAATCCAAAGTTGAATGCTACAACTGTCATCGTATGGGGCACTTCATGAGGGAATGCAGATCTCCTAGAAGATCTGATGTTGGTAAACCCTCACGTCAGGTTGTTATAGCTCAGGATTCCAAGGCCATGGTTGCAGTTCAAGGAATTGATGGAATGGGATGGGATTGGAGCTGTCTGGCTAAGAATGTTGAAGAGGACAAGGCTTTGGTTGCTGATATTGAAGAAGAAGAGCATGTTGAATATGCTCTCATGGCACACTCATCCTCTTCATCTGATAATGAGGTATATGATGATGCTTTTTGTAGCAAAGGTTGTAGGTTAAATACTGAAAGACTTAACAAAGAGGTGTTAAGATTACTAGATGATATGAGTACTGAAAGATGTAAATTGTCTAATTACCAACTAGCTCTTACTGAAACTGAGAAAACCGTTTCTGAATACAAGAAAATGGAATTTGATTTAAAAGATAAAATCAATATTTTAAAACATGAGTTAGATGCTAGTATGGATATTAGAAATATCATGGAAAGGGCTAATGGTGAATTACAGGCTAAGTTAGATGAGGCCATTAAGAACAAAGATAATGTTGGCCTTAAAATTCAAAGATTTGATAGAGCCACCCAAACCCTAGGAGACTATGTAGCTAAACAAAGGGATCCTAAGGACATGACTAGGATTGGGATGAATGATTACTCTTTGGTTCCACCACCAGCTGGTGACTTCTATGGTGTCCAACAAAAGGACCTATCTTGGACTGGTTTGCCAGAGCTCCAAGAGGAGGAATTCATTCCTCCACCAAGAGTTGTCACTCTAGTTGAAGAGTATCAACAAAAATCGACTGACCTGAATGAGTGGAAGAAGGCTAACCCTACTTTATTTGTCAAAGGTGGCTTGCTATGTGAAAGTCCAAATGAGTCAGCACCCATTAAAGTTACTAACCCAATCACTGGTAAAGCTGTTGACTTAGGCTCAAACACTGTTAGAAGACCTACCATTAAATATGCAGAGATGTATAGGAATACTAGGTCACCCAAGAGCCAAGTTAGCAATCATGGAACAGGCTTCTTCTCTTCTAGACCTAAGGTTGTGTCTAGGAAAGCTTGTTACACGTGTGGTAGCTTTTCACACTTGGCCTACAAGTGTGTCAACGCTCCCAACACCAGCGCTGATAGAAACAATTTCAGCGCTGACAGGAACAAAGTCAACGTTGTTAGGAAGTCAAACGTTGTCAGACCCTAACCTTGCGTGCAGCAAAGTCCACAAGTGATTAGACCTGCCCCATTCTTTACTAGAGGGTCTAACACTCATGGACAAAGACCATTTCAAAAGACAAACACCTGGTCAAATAGGCAATGGGTTTCTGTAGCAAACCCTAGGTTCAACGCTGACAAGGGTAATTTCAGCGTTGACAGGACAAATTCTAACGCTGACAGAAACGTGACCAGACCTAAATATTTGCAACCACAAGGAAAGGGGTCTAAAGCTTCTTCAAGATTAACATGGAGACCCAAGAAAGATCAAAACCCTAATGAGAATGGGATTTCAATGACCTGCAACAGATTTAATTACATTTCCAAGGTCATTACAAAACCTATTGGGTTAACTGGGTATTTCATCCTAAAAAGGATGAGAATGGGGTTGTTGTGAGAACTAAGTCTGTTCTCATTGAACAACCAGATGAATCCAAGTCTTTTAAGACTTGGGTTCCCAAAGAAAACTAATTTGTTTTCTTTATGTGCAGGGCATTCAAAGACAGGTCAATGATTATGGATATTGGGATAGTGGATGCTCCAGGCACATGACAGGGAAGGAAGACTATCTGACGAACTTCACTCCCATTTCAGATGGTGATAAGGTTTACTTTGGAGGAGGATATGGTACTATCACAGGCAAAGGAACCCTTCTCACCAAGAATTTGCGTTTTTAGAACGTCTTCCTGGTAAAAGAACTTGATTACAACCTTTTTAGTGTATCACAAGTTTGTGATAACAACAATAAAGTTCTTTTTACTAATACTGAGTGTTTGGTGTTAAATAAGGATTTTAAGATCCCTGATGAGAAATATATTGAGTATAGAACACCTAGGCATAAGGACATATATAATGTGAATTTAAATGGGATTAAAATGAATAATAATATGTCTTGTTTCTATGCTAAGGCCTCAGTAGATGAAAGTAATTTGTGGCACAGGAAACTAGGCACATAAACTTTAAAAATATAAATAGGCTTGTGAGACTTGGTTTAGTTGATGGTTTTCCTGAGAAGGCCTTCCACAATGACCACTCTTGTGTTGCATCTCTTAAAGGCAAGCAGCACAAGGTGTCATTCAAGTCTAAACAGGTGCACACTAGTTCTAGACCTCTTCATATGCTTCACATGGACCTCTTTGGTCCAACCAATATAGAAAGTTTGAATGGTAAGTCATATTGCTTTGTTATCACAGATGACTTTTCCAGGTTTACTTGGACATTCTTTCTAGCTATGAAGAGTGACACAACTGACATTTTAATTAATTTTATCACTCAGATTGAGAAGAGGTCTGGCAATGAGGTTAAAATGCTTAGGAGTGATAATGGTGGAGAATTTAGAAATAAGAAGCTAGATGATTTAAGTGCCAGGAAAGGAATTACTAGGCAATTTAGTATTGCTAGAACCCCACAACAAAATGTGGTTGCTGAGAGGAAAAATAGAACCCTAATTGAAGCAGCCAGAACAATGTTGGCTGATGCTCACTTTCCTACAGCCTTTTGGGCTGAGGCTGTTAATACAGCTTGCTATGTGCAAAATAGAGCATTGGTTAACAAAATTCAGAACAAAACACCTTATGAGTTATTTTGGGGAAGAAAACCTAATATTGGTTTTCTCAGACCTTTTGGTTGTCATGTAGTAGTCTTGGATACTAGTGATGCCTTAGGGAAATTTAGTGCAAAAGGTGATGAGGGCTACTTCATGGGGTATTCAGTTCAGAGCAAGGGTTATAGGGTTTATCTTAAAGAGGATAAACGTATAGTTGAAAGAGTACATGTTAGGTTTTTAGAGAATAAACCTAGTGATCCTGAAAGTGGTCCTAATTTGTTATTTGACTTGGAACCTTTATCTAGAACTTTAAATTATATGCCTGTCACTAATCCAGACATTGTGAAGGTAACTTCAAATGTTATGGAGGAACAAGTTGTTGATGTTTCAGGTACTGAGGTTCATGAAAAGGTTGGATCACAAGCAGAAAAGACATCTCCTATCCTAGAATATGTTACCATTACCATTTGGACAGATGCTTTTGCTACTGCTGCTGCTGCTGAACAAGATAATGGTGGTTTCCAAGCACCACCAGTTACAAACATGCATGGTCCTTCAGGCGCTGACAAAGGCAAATCTAGTGCTAACAAACCAATTCAGACGTTGATGGCTCAGACGTTGAAAAAAACAGTTCAAGCGTTGTTAGCCCAAGCGCTGACAAACAAGGTTCCGACGTTGACAACACCTTTGCACATCTTTTCTCTTCCACTTTTGAACAAGGTGAACCTTCCAATTCATATGAAGAAGTTCATTCTTATGTTGATATAAGAGAATCTGCTGAAGAAGATATTGGCAACATGGAGTATGAGGTTGAGGACACCAGACTTTTTGAAGGAGGAGTTCTCACTTCCACAATGCAGAATCACCCCCCTTCCCAGATCATTGGTGATATTATGACTCCAGTTCAGACTAGAAGATCTCATCAAGGTCTTGGTGGGTTTATTGCCAATATACACAAGAAGGTTGATACCCCTCTTGTGCAAGCATGTTTGTTTGCCTATTTTCTGTCACAAGAAGAACCCAAGAAAATATTTGATGCTCTCAAAGAACCAAGTTGGGTGGAAGCAATGCAGGATGAGCTTCACCAATTTGCAATTCAGGATGTTTGGGAGCTGGTTGATTGTCCTAGATATGTCAGACCTATAGGGACAAGATGGGTTCTCAGGAACAAAAGAGATGAAAGAGGCATTGTGGTCAGAAACAAGGCAAGGTTAGTGGCTCAAGGTTATACACAAGAGGAGGGGATAGACTATGACGAAGTCTTTGCACCAGTTGCAAGGATTGAAGCTATAAGGATTTTTCTAGCCTATGCATCCTGCATGGGCTTCACTGTCTATCAAATGGATGTCAAGAGTGCCTTTCTCTATGGAACTATTGTTGAGGAAGTTTATGTAATGCAGCCTCCTGGTTTTGAGGATCCAGAGCATCCAGATAAAGTGTATAGAGTCAAAAAGGCTATGTATGGCCTTCATCAAGCCCCAAGAGCATGGTATGGTACTTTGTCCACTTATTTGGTGGACAATGGTTTCAAGAGGGGCACCATAGATCAGACACTGTTTACAAAGAAGAAAGGCAAGGATGTGTTGCTTGTCCAGGTCTATGTTGATGATATCATTTTTGGGTCTACTGATCCAAAGATGAGTGAGGATTTCTCCAAGCTTATGACAGACAAATTCAAGATGAGTGCTATGGGGGAGATGAACTTCTTTCTTGGTTTACAAGTTCAGCAGAAAGAAGATGGTATCTTCATCTCCCAGGATAAATATGTTGCTGAGATCTTGAAGAAGTTTGGCTTTTCTCCACATGAAAAGAGGGCTACTACTCCTATGGATAGAGAACACCCTTGGGGAAAGATTGGAGATGGGAAAGATGTTGATGTCAGGCACTATAGATCCATGATTGGATCCTTGATGTATCTTACTGCCTCCAGACCTGATATCATGTTTGCTGTGTGTGCTTGTGCACGCCATCAAGTGACTCCCAAAGAATGTCATCTTTATGCTGTGAAGAGAATCTTTAGGTACCTAAGATGCTATCCTGGTCTTGGTTTGTGGTACCCAAAGGATTCACCATTGGAGCTGATTGCATATTCAGATAGTGATTATGGAGGTGATAAACTTGATAGGAAATCCACAACTGGTGGATGTCAGTTTCTTGGGAGCAGGTTGATATCTTTGCAATGCAAGAAACAAACAGTGGTGGCAAATTCTACAACTGAAGCTGAGTATGTGGCTGCAGCTGCTTCTTGTGGCCAAGTGTTGTAGATTCAGAACCAGCTGTTGGACTATGGGTATAATTTCATGCATACTAAGATATTTGTTGACAATAATAGTACTTTATGCATCATTAAGAATCCTGTACATCATTCTAAAACTAAACACATAGAAATTAGACACCATTTTATAAGAGATTGCTTTGAAAAAGGTTTAATACAACCAGATAGGGTTGACACTGAGGAAAATGTGTCAGATTTATTAACTAAACCTTTTGATGCTGGGAGGTTTCAATACTTGGTAACAAGTATTGGAATGGTCAATCTCACATTATATGTGTTTTGGAGTCTTGTTGTAAAAGTATGTACAAGATGATGCATTATTATTGGTCTTATTGATGATTTAGATTTTCCACTATATTTTTCTAACACTGACAAAGGTTGCTTGAACGCTGATAGATGTTTTTTTCAACGTTGTCAACAATATAATTGTCTAACGCTAACAAAGCTTCCCTCAACGCTGTCATGTGTTATCGGGGCGTTGTCAGCAACAATGTTAGTTTTGTGGTTTTCAATCTAAATGTGCAGATGGTGTTAGCAGTATACCATTGGATACATAGTCGCTAATGGATCAATGGAGAAGCATTTGGACAAGTTTTTATTTATGGATGATGGTTGGAATGTTTCATTCCTATCTTGATATAAATGTTTATGTTCATTCATGATTTTAGCAAACTTTTGTATCATAGTTTAAGGGGAGGTTTTAGGAACCTTTAGGATGTTTGGGTATCCATATGATACTCTTATCACAATTCTGGATTGTGTCCACTGGTGAGTATGAGTTAGTTTTACTAAATCACGAGGCACTGTAGCATGCAAAGTTGATATACTATGCATGCTGCCAAGACATTTTTGGCCTAGAATTGGTTGTGGTATGTTGGGAGACTTGGAAATAATTTTGTTATGGGATTTACCTGGGAGTAACAAGGAATTTGGTAAGGTAACTTGGTTGTTAAGAGTTTTGGTTAGCAAGGGACACTAGAGGACTGTTATGTCTATCTTGCTTAAGCAAGTGTGCATAACTGGACAGTGCTTGCCGCCCTATAATAATTATCAGCTTTTGGTTGTCTTCTCTAGGATAAATTACTTGTTAAGGTCATTTTTAATTTTTAAAACATTTTTATTTTTGGACGCTGACAATAATTTTACAAGCGTTGTTGTGACCAAATTGGACGCTGACATGGCTATAGGCGAACGTTGACAAGATTATAGCCGTTGGGCGTTGATAGGTTATTTTTGACCGTTGACACTCAATGGGACCTACCCAGTTGTTACTTTTTGACATATTTTCAAGCCGTAATTTTAGGAGTTATTACTTTCATTTAATGCATGAGATAACTTATAACTTTTTCAATATTTTCATGATTGATTTTTGAAAATATTTGCCTATTTTTTGGGCCTATCACATGCATTTTCTTCTCCTATAAATTTGGCTCCTATTTTTAAACAGGGTATCTATAATTCTTATCAACTAACAATTTTCTCTTATCAACTTCATCTTCTTCACTTAAATTTAACAGCTTTCATCAATGGCACCAAAGTTTAAACCATCCGAATTGGAATTGGGGTTCAGATCTCAACACAACATGATTGCGTATCTTGAAGCTGATGATGCTCTGTTTCCCCAATACACACAAATGGTGGAGTATTTGAACGCATCCCCACTAAGGTATGCTCTTTCTCATGCACCACTCATTCCAGTCACACATATTAAGCAGTTTTGGAACACTGTTAGTTCCTCAACAATTAATAGAGTGACCACATTGACTTCTATTGTTCATGGGAGACCTTGGGTGGTTACTGAGGCTTTGGTACGCCAAGCCTTGCATCTTGATGATGCTGATGGTATAGCCACCCTTCCCATAAATGAAATAGAACAAGGGCTTAGGGCTTTGGGATATCCTTTTCCTGATGAAGGTACTCTCAACAAGTATCATAAGCAGGAATTTCCCCCAGCCTAGAAGTACCTCATACATGTCCTCCTTCAATGTTTGAGTCCCAAATGTACTGCACACAATGAGATCAATAGATCCATTGCTAGTGCTATTGTGTGCATTGCAACAGGGCAAAAATTCAATTATTCTACAATGATTTTTGAGGGCATGTGTAAAAACAAGGGGAACAAAATGACTTTAGCTTATCCCCGTTTTCTACAAATGGTTTTTGATGATCAAGGTTACTGCTCAAGGGATCACAATGATTTTTATAATATCCCTGAGCAAAAGAAAGCTATTTTTATGAAGATGAACTCACCACCCCATAGAGACCTACCTTTAACCCAAGCTATGCTTGCTGTTATTGCAACAGCACAACCCCAACCAGATCCCCAACCACAAATTGACCCTCACCCACAACTTGAACCAATCCCTGAACCTTTACCTTCACCTGAACATATGCAAATTGACTCATAATCCTTCAACGCTACACACTTAATGTTGGTGTTGATGTGCCTATTTCCAAACGCTGACACACAACCTTCCCAAACCCAAACACCCCTTAACCAACCCACATCCACCCATTCTTCTACACCATCTTCCACACCCCCTGAATATAGGTTGTTGAAACGCCAAAGGACTACTGGAGTGTTCTCCTCTGGTGGTCCTAGCCATGTAGCAGCGAGAACCACCACCACAAGTGTGGCTGGTGACCTGGATGAGGCTGGGACTATTGGTTCTGGCTTAGAAGCTGGCCAAGTCAGTCCCACCATCATTAAGTCCTCATCCTTGCCCAATGAATCTAACTTGGGAGGTCAAATACCCATGGTAGAAGAGGGCAGACTGGAACCAATGACTCTTTTAGAATTGACGGCAGTCTGCATGAGCTTACAAAAGCAAAATGCAGACTTAGTACAATTTGTCAGCTCACAAGGCCTTGAACTCAAGAAATTGAGGGAGAGGATTGTTGTTTTGGAGAATGCTAGTGCAAGGAGGGGTATGGAGGAATCTTCCAAAGGGGAGGAAGATCCAATAAATCTGAGTTATAAGGGCAGTCATGATGGTCAATCAATAGATGTTGCTGAGGCCCTTACAACTTTGAAGAAACAAACAGGTTTTGATACGTCCTTAGTCTCTCCTACCAATTTAAATTTATCATTTACAGCTATGTTGAGAGAGGTTACACAAGGCGCTGAGGGAAGATATTTAGGCGTTGACAAGGAAGAGTTGGACGCTGGCAGAAATATTTTGGGCGCTGATAGGACAAAATTTTGCGTTGACAGACCTGCACATGAAGGTGATGTATCCCAGTCATCATCTATCATCAAGGAGGTTTCTACTCAGGTATCACCATCTACCTTACCAACCATTGCACCATCAGATAAGGGTAAAGGTATTTTGGTAGAAGAGATTGTTCCAAAGGATGCAGCTCAAGTTGAGTTTAATAGAAGATTGGCTGCACAAATCATGGAACAAGAGGTGAAAGAGTCACCATTTGTTGTGACTTCAGAAGAAGGAAGTGATGGAGCTAGCTCAGACTCAAGTGTGATGATTATAGAACCAGAAAGACTTGAGTATGGTAATGAGTTGGCTGAGGAGAAGCTGAGAGAATTGAAATTGCAGGTTAACTTTGTCATGCCAGAGGTGGTTCAAATGTACAATGCTTAGGAAGAAAGATGTATGGAGAATCCAGACTTGACCATTTCAGATCAAATATGGGGATTGGAAATTCTTCTAAGAGTTCAGAAAAATTGCCAGGTAATTTTGAAACACAAGGCAAGTAATATTCTCTCAGAATTGAAAAGGGATAGAAGGGAGCTATACTTCATGTTGCTCAGATGTCATAGAATTGGATGGACTTATCAGAAGTTGAGGGCCTTGACATTTGATGAGTTGGAAAGTAGGGCTTATCCCATTTGGGTGAGAGTGCAGGAAGCAAACACTCTCAGACTTCTTTCAGATGAAAGAAAGGAGGAACTTGTAGAAGAAATGGAACTCAAGAAAGCTATGTTTGTTCCCAGTCCAGTGAAGAAGGGAATTTATTTGAGTTTCCAAAAGATATGTATCCACTATATCCAAATGAAGCTATTATAAGAAAGAGTCTCAAGCTCTCACTATTAGAAGCTTCAGATATGGTGCAAGTGTTACCATTAGATTCCAGGAACCCAATTGTGAGCTATGAAGAAGATGAATGTGGGTTCTGGAGGATTGGCAGATATGGCAAAGAGGTACACACTTTTACCACTCTCATATCTTTGTTTGCAAGTTGTGATAGAGAAGACTTGGTGGACCTTTGGAGGTTGCTGGAGACCAAGTATGAAGCTGAAGCACCAACTTCAGCTAATGGAATAAAACTTTGGACCACATTCAAAAGAATGTGTGGACCAAAAGATGAGGATCCTGCTGTTTGGAAGGACCTTGAAGATGACCTTAGTGAACTTCAATGGAGGTTATATTCAGCTGCTGGTGTTTACCATTTGAGTTCTACAAAGTTTGATGAGTATCTACTGGTGGATGGTCAGTATTTCATATCCAAAGCTATTTTGGAGAAGATGAAGGACCCAGCTGGAAATAGATTATTCAAGTGACGTGGCAAAAGATTTGATCAGATTTATTCACTATCAATATGAGAAGGTTTGTAAGATTCCTCCTAGTTCTTAATGTTTATTCAGAAACTTGATCATAAGAGTGGATATCAAGTTTAAGGGAGGATTGTTGGTAATAAATTAAGGCCAGATCACTTGGGCGCTGACAAGAACAAAACAAGCGTTGACAAGAACAAAACAAGCGCTGACAGCTCAAGCGTTGACAAGATAAAGTCAAGCGTTGACACATTGAAGACAAGCACTGATGGAAGATATACTCTACGCGTTTATTGTAGTCTAGATTACTTCTAGTAAAGATAGGAACAACAATGTATTTTCTATATTTATCTTTACCTAGAATAGTTGATACGTAGATTATTGTACAAGGCTTCTTATGTCTATAAAATAAGACATTTAGGTTAATGTTTAATATAAGTTATATACAAGTTTTCATTCGTAAACAACTTTCATTGTAAGCAAGTTTGATATTGATAATCGAAGTGAAAGTTTGTTATCATTGTGTGTTCTTGTTTAAGTGTTAAATTCCGCATAACACTTAGATTCATAAGCATATACAAAGGTTTCTCTAAGTTTATTGTTGGGTCTAAAATTATATGAGTTGATGTGGCAAAAACTCAAAACGAAGAAAACATCAAGACGTTTGTCAAAGCCGCTGACACGGCTAGTTGAAACGCTAATGGAAAGTGTTGAGACGCTGACAGATGTTTACACGCTGATGGAGAATTCTATTTAGGGAATATATTGGATATATTATAAATAATATATTCAGTATATATCTATAGAAATAGAAGATTTAGATGTTTATTTGATATTATCTCTTGTAGATTCTGTTCCTTCCACTATAAAAGGAACAAGAGTCTTAGGTTTTATTCATATCATTCATTCACAATGTAAACCTAAAGTGTGTGTCGCACTAGACGTGGGATTCAATGTATACACGTCTAGTGGTTGTTTATTATTAATATAATGAGCAACCCAATTGTTTTAATTCGTGTCTTTTGTGTCTAAACACCTTGTTATGATCATTGTTCTATTCCGCTATGTTATCATATGAACGATGATCAACCTAGATATAATGGTTCTTAACCATTGAGTCTAACGATCAATAGGACACCACAATTGGTATCAGAGCCTAAGGCTCTTGATATCTAGGTCCGACGAGGTGTTCGTGTATGGTGAAGAAAAGAAAAATTCGTATGAATTTTTCTGGACGTTTTTGTGTGCGCAGCAGTATTCAGAAGGTCATAACTTTTGATTGAACCGTTGGATTGTCACGAAATTTTATATGTGTGTTCTACATACATAGATCTAAACATCCACCGGAGGGATTGTCGAGTTTTATCCTCAGGCAAAAGTTATTAAGCGTCGAAGTTGGCTGATGGTTGATTTTCAGTTTTCTGCTTTTACATAAAATCATGAACTAGGGTTTCTCAAACCCTAGATCTACCTAGAAAGCAGAGTGTTATGTTGTTTGTGGCTGTTATGATTCAAGATAACACTTGATCTAAGGTTTATTTACAAACCCTAATTAGGGTTTTGGTGCTTAAAGTTTTAAAACCCTAGATCGAGGCTTGTAATGTAGCAGCATCTTGTGATTCGTGATACATGAAGTAAAAAGGAGGGATATGTGATGATTGGTTTGATGCATATATTTTTCACTTGGTTATTGTTCGTGGTCCCAGGAAGAAAAGCTGCAAGATAAAGGAAGCTGATTGTGATGCGATATAAAGATGTGAGGCAGTGAACATGGCTCGACTTTATCTACTGGTCCAATTGGTCATCCCATGATGCAAGCGAATCTGATTGGTTCTCATGTGTAAATTCTTTTGTTTCACACGGTTGTTTAAGCTTTGCATTCACACGATTGATTTATTCACATGATTCTAAACTGCTAATTGGTGGAAATTTTTGCATTCACACGAAGCAAATGTTTCTATTGGTTAAATCAATTGGTGTTCACATGGTACAACATTAGTTATGGTGGACTTGCAGGCACATGATTAAAACCCACGGTTTGAATATTGGATGTGATTTAGTTTCTGAAGATGAGAATTTACGTTGCACAAAGTGTGCATCACGTGGGGATGATTGGTCTACTGCCACAATTATTATCATACGCATGAGTATATAATGATACGTTGAGCATGTGATTAAGCAACGCTGACAAGAGTATGTTTTGACGCTGAAAAGAATGAACGCTGACAAGGTTTATGGTTGGCGCTGACGTTTGTAATTGAGGCGCTGACAGAAGGAAGTTTGACGCTGACAGAATAAGTCAACACTGATGGAGTTGACAGTGTCGTCCGATATATGAACTTCAACGCTGACACGTATTGTCCGATATTGGACAATACATCTGCCAAAGTTATTGGGCAGAAAAGGATATTGGACAACACACTGATTGCTGCTGTTTGAGAAAACTGGTATGTTTTGAGCACACAAAAAGGAGTTATTTACACACAAAGGTACATGGAATCTCCGTTTTATTCAGAATATCAAGTTGATATTTATGGCTCGGATATATTTAAATGGATTAATGATTTTAAAGCGAGTTAGCAACTATTCGTGCGAATTTGATGGATATTTTAAACTATGTAATCGGGATAGCCTTGCGAAAGAGTTATCCACATTTGGACTTTTACATATGGTATGAAGGTGTTATTCCATTAAAATTCATCATGAAGAAGTGTTAGCTTAAGGGGAAGAATTCTTATGGTAAGATTGATGATTGAAGAAGATTTGCGCGAGGTTATGTTCTATCATATCTTGAAAGTAATTAGCATGACAACTAACTTTCAAGGTAACTTGTTCGTGCTTACATGGTTGGTGATGAAGACTTGTCATAACACTTGAAGGAGTTACATTATCGTGCTCAGTGTCTCACATAGGATGAGAATATTGGCAAGAGATCGAGGTCTACTTATGCTTTGTAGCAAGAGTATAAGTTCTTTATCACATGGATAAACAAAACATGGAACATAAGATTGGGTTATTTTACTTCTACATCAAGAATACTTTATTTATTTTTCTTCAGGATCATTACATAGAGCTACATTTGGAGAATCTTCAAAGATTGCATACATTGTTTACTTCCCTGTTGATGTGACAAAAAGGGGAAGATACGCATGCTACACTTGAGGGGAAGCAATTTGAAGATCATGTACAACTTACAAGAGATATACAAAGAGTTTTGCCGACATCAACTAGGGGAAGATTGTTGGGTCTAAAATTATATGAGTTGATGTGGCAAAAACTCAAAACGAAGAAAACATCAAGACGTTTGTCAAAGCCGCTGACACGGCTAGTTGAGACGCTGATGGAAAGTGTTGAGACGCTGACAGATGTTTACACGCTGATGGAGAATTCTATTTAGGGAATATATTGGATATATTATAAATAATATATTCAGTATATATCTATAGAAATAGAAGATTTAGATGTTTATTTGATATTATCTCTTGTAGATTCTGTTCATTCCACTATAAAAGGAACAAGAGTCTTAGGTTTTATTCATATCATTCATTCACAATGTAAACCTAAAGTGTGTGTCGCACTAGACGTGGGATTCAATGTATACACGTCTAGTGGTTGTTTATTATTAATATAATGAGCAACCCAATTGTTTTAATTCGTGTCTTTTGTGTCTAAACACCTTGTTATGATCATTGTTCTATTCCGCTATGTTATCATATGAACGATGATCAACCTAGATATAATGGTTCTTAACCATTGAGTCTAACGATCAATAGGGAACCACATTTATTACTTGATCTAATCTTGTATACATAAAGCTAAATCGATCTAAGTTTGGGATCAACACTAGTAATGCCTAAAGTTGAAAATGAACACGTAATTGGCTAAATGGTTAAAAACGAGCCCTAACGGGACGTACGGGTAAAAACAATGCCATAATTTTGCTTAACTTGATTATGAACTGAATTTTCATGTTTCTTACTATTAAATAATGTTACTAATTAGTTTATGTTAGTTAAACTCAATAAGTAATGTTATTTGATCAAGTGGTAAAAGTAGCTGAAACTCTCGTTGCTAAACTAGCTTAAGAACGCCTAAACTTTTGTTAAAAACCGACCATCCAATGTTGGTCACAAAATTTTTACTCTAAATATTCATATTTCATTTTTCATAAAATTTCTAATGCTCTTTGAACCAATTAAAAAGACTTAAAAATAAATTAGTTATCACACTTTTAATTTTATGATTTTATGTGAAATTAATGAATTTGTATGCATGTAAAATGGTAAACTTTAGAACACTTAGTATGTCACTAATATGAATTTATTAATAAAATGGTAAGATCATAATATGAATCAATCTCTGCAAAAATAATCATGGTAGAAGGATTAAAAACGATTTTATAATTAATAGAAGATAACTACCCGTAAAAATGCCGTTTTTAAGAAAATCTAATTTTATTTTATAATCCATGAAATTTTTAAATTAAATTTCATGCTAAACTTATAAAATTTATATTTCATATTAATTTATTAAATTATTACATTCTTTTATAATACTTAAGATGATTAAGAAATAAATACGAAAGTTGAAACCGTAAACCTAAATTTTTACTTATTAAAAACTATGTAAAATTTAATTGTTAATTTGTTAGCAAAATTTAATTAAATTTAAATTTCTTTTACTTGAATCCATATCAACCTATCAGTTATTTTATATAAACATGAAAATCTTAAATGATAATAATTGATGAAACCCTAGTTTAAAATGATTAAACCTGGCTTAAAATAATTTAATAGCCGAAAATGTTTAATAAAACCTTACTCGTTATTATTCCAACCTAATGCAACAACTAAGGAAGGGTTTATACATGTACAATATATTTATATTACACATGGTTTAAATGAACATTATTATTATTAGGTTACCGGTATATTTCTACTTTGTTTCTACAACTACTTTCCGTCAACAAGGTGAGTTTCCTAGCCCCTCTCTCTAAAACTGTTTTATCATCTTTTGGGTTGAGAACATTGCTTGATTTATAACGCGTGAACACAAGTGAACTATTCTTTACTAGTTGATCTAAGTCCCGAAAAAACACAAATGAAAATTGCCCACGAATCATGAACCATTAGTCACCTACCTGGGTTACAGCGAAGTGAGCGCGAATGTTATGTATAGATCTATCAGAGTTAACACTCCTGTTTACTTTGAAGGGTGTGTTCAAATAAATACAATTTCATTTGAAGACGACGGGTGACTGGGGTTAGTCACCTGCATGGGCACACACACACGAAGTCAGTTAGACTCGTTAACGCATCGGTGTCATGAGCTTAAATAGTAGTAAATATAAACTATGTGACTTTGTATGTGTTATATTGTCACAGTGGATACGAATCTTGTGGTTCACTGAAATGATTTTCATTTTTTTCTTTAACACAAACCTAGGAACTCACCAACTTTGTGCTGACACTTTAGCAATGTTTTTCTCAGGTATGCTACTATATGGAGTCTTCATTGTTGTTTTGGCATGTAGAGGTCGTTCTCTCGCATCAAGTCCTCTTCATGCCTTGAAGTCGCAACCCAAATCCAGTCTTCCGCTGCAGTAAATTTGGGGGTGTGACAGAACTCCATCGGTTTCCGCCACACATCCGCGTAACTTTTCTGCCTAGTTCGGGCTGTCAACAACCGTTTCTTAATCTTAACTATCATCTCCGTATTCTCCCGAATCAATTCTGGTCCGGTGAGCTGGGTATCCCCAACTTCACTCCAACATACAGGAGACCAACACTTTCTACCATATAGAGCTTCGATCGGTGCAACCTTAATACTAGCATGATAACTTTTATTATATGATAATTCTGCCAATTGAAAATGTTTATCCCAATCCTTACTAAAATCTATCACACATGCTCTTAACATATCCTCCAGTGTTTGTATCGTCCTTTCACTCTGCCCATCAGTTTGTGGGTGATAAGCAGTGCTCATATCAAGATTCGTTCCCAAAGATCTTTGGAGGGATCTCCAAAAATTCTATGTGAATCGAGGGTCTCGATCAGAAATAATCAATACAAGCACTCCATGCTTACATACAACCTCCTTAAGATAAAGACGAGTCAGCCTCCCCGGTGAGAACTGCTCTTTAATAGGAATGAAATGAGCTTATTTGGTTAGTCTTTCGACAATGACCCAAATCGAGTTATTTCCAGAAGATGTTCTAGGAAGCTTATTGATGAAATCCATCGTGATTCGCTCCCACTTCCATTCAGGAATTTCGGGTTGTTGAAGTAGTCCTGATTGATTTTGATGTTCAACTTTGACTTTTGCACATGTCTAACATTGACGAACATACATTGCAATATGAGCTTTCATATTCGGCCACCAGTATAACTTCTTCAAGTCAAGATACATTTTGTCAGAACCAGGATGAATGGAATAGTTAGATTTATGGGATTCGAACATTATTAAATCTCTTAAGCCCACATACTTAGGTAACCACATACAACCTCTTAAGCATTTCACTTCGTCTGCTCTAACCTCTAAAGGATCTCCTTCACCTCGAAACCCTTCATTATCAAAATTTTCTTTCTTACAAGCTTCTATTTGTGCATTTCTAACTTGTTCAGGCGAATTATTGTGCACAGTCAAGACTAGATAACGTACCCTGATCTATTCTCTATCCTTCCTACTTAATGCATCGGCAACAACATTTGCTTTACCTGGGTGATATTTTATCTCACAATCATAATTACTTAACAGTTCTATCCATCTGCGTTGCCTCATGTTTAGTTCTTTTCAATCGAGGATATACTGCAGGCTTTTATGATCGGTGAATACCGTACATTTGGTGCCATACAGATAATGTCTCCACAACCTAAGAGCAAAGACTACAGCTCCTAACTCTAGATCATGAGTAGTATAATTTTCCTTATTCTTTCTTAATTTCATAGAAGCATAAGCTATCACCTTTTCTTGGTGCATTAAGACAGCTCCAAAGCCTCTAAGAGATGCATCAAAAAATACTACAAAATCTTTACTACCTTCGGGTAATGATAAAATAGCTGCACTACATAATTTTTGCTTCAAGACCTGAAATGCTTCATCTTCTTCACTTCCCCATACAAAAGGTTTATTTTTCTGAGTAAGCTTGGTCAGGGGTTTAGCTATTAAAGAAAATATTTTAATGAATCGTGTATAATATCCAGCCAATCCTAAGAACTGTCGCACCTCCGTTGTCGTTGTCGGGGCAGACCAACTCTTATTGGCTTCAACCTTTGGCGGATCAACATGAATTCCATCTTTGTCAATCACATGACCAAGAAATTGAACAGAGTCTAACCAAAAAAGCATTTCGCAAACTTTGCGTACAACTTTTCATCCATTAACAAATTTAAGGTAGTCCTTAAGTGTTCTCCATGATCTTCTTTATCCTTGGAATAGATTAGAATGTCGTCAAGGAACATGATCACAAATTTATCCAAATAAGGTTTGCACACTCGATTCATAAGATCCATGAATACCGCAGGTGTGTTAGTTAACCCAAATGGCATCACTTGAAATTCGTAGTGTCCATAACGAGTTCTAAATGCAGTGCTAGGAATATCTTTTTCGCGGACGCGAAGTTGATGATATCCATACCGCAGATAAATCTTAGAATATACACTAGAGCCTTGTAGTTGATCAAATAAATCATCAAACCATTGCAAAGGATATCGATTTTTAATCGTCAACTTGTTTAGCTCACGGTAATCGATACACATTCGGAAAGATCCATCTTTCTTTTTAACGAACAAGACCGGGGCTCCCCAGGGTGACGAGCTCGGTCGAATAAAACCCTATTTAGAGAACTCCTTGAGTTTTCGGATAATTCCTTCAATTTGGATGGTGCTAATCGGTATGGCGCACATGCCACTGGTGCAACACCATGAACTAGATCGATTCAAAACTCAACCTGCCTTATCGGCGGAAATACAGGTAAATCATTGGGAAATACCTCAGGAAATTCACAGATAATATGAACATCTTCCAATCGTTTCTTCCAATCGTTTCTCCTTATACTCATTCCCGGTCACTTGGGCTAAGAACAACTCACAACCGTTCCTGATGTACTTTTGGACTTTAATACATGAAACGATTTTCAGAAGGGATTCACCTTGATTACCATAAATTACTAACGTTCTATTCTTAAGAGGAATTTTAACCTTCTTTTCTCCACATAAATTTGCATCATCATTCAAGGATAACCAATCCATTCCTATAATAATGTCAAAACTACCTAGTTCGATTAACATCAAATCAATCGGGAAGGAATGGTTCAAGAGATTTAAAGAGCATCCTTGCAATAACTTATTAGTTCTTACCAATTTACCATCAGCCAATTCCACTTCGTAACTGGTATCTATCTCAATAGGTTATATTAGGACCTCTGGAATAGGTATTTGTAATAGATAAGAGAGGAGGTATGTAGTTCCTCCTGTTCCTAGTAGTAGTAGGAGCAATACGTGCTCCTGGTCTAGTATAAAGTCAAACATTATTATTCTTAGTAGTTTTTTAGGATATGCATGAGATATGTTAGGAAAGGATATGCATATCAGAAGTTACACGTTTTGGTTTAATGTAGTATTAGGTTTTCCTTGTAGTATAAAAGGAACCCATTGGTAGAAGGGCTGGACACACCTTCATCATCATTATTCATTTCATATTAATAGTAGCAATCCTTAGTAAGGATCAAGTTATTTAGTTATTTTGTTTCTTCTTGTTTATAGTATTTGTATTCCGCACTTATATTGTGTGTTTCATTAAGAGTCTCTCTGTGAATAGACTTGTGATTACATAAGTCGTTCACCATCCTTAACAGGATGTAAGATCTACATCTAGTGGACCCAACAACTAGTATCAGAGCCTGGGAGAGTCTCTGCTCAAGAAGAATCAATTTTTTTCTTACTAACATCATTGTTTAATCATGTTGCTTCTAGTTCTACTGAAACAAGAGAAGCAAGCACCTCTAAAACACATCAACCACAACAAATCGTTTCTACTGTGTCTAATACTAATGGAAAATTCCAACTCTTAAAGAAGGATGAGTATGATAGCTGGGCCATGAAGATGGAATGCTGGATCACCAATACTGACCTAGATGTATGGAAGATTGTCCAGAATGGCAACAGCAAGAAAACTACTGGTAGAGACAAGAATGGTAATATCACCATTCTCGATCCTAAAACTCATGAAGAAATCATTGATGTTCAGAAGGAAATCAAAGCAAAAACTATTTTGCTTCAGTCCCTTCCTGATGATCATATGGGTGATTTTAATCACTTGGATGATGCTAGGGAGATTTGGAATGGAATAAAGGCAAGATTTCGAGGGAATGAGGAATCCAAGAAGATGCGCAGATCAATGCTGAGATATGAATTCATAGAATTCAAGATTTCTGAAACAGAAGGACTTCATCAAGGGTTTGACAGGTTTTAAAAGATTCTTAGCCAATTGAATCATCTCAAGTATAAACCTTGCAATGAAGACATCAATGCCAGGTTTCGTAGAGCCCTGCCTCATTCATGGAATCAGGTAGTCATTTCTTTAAAGGCAAAAGGAGGCCTTGACTATCTTTCATTTGATGACTTGTTTTATAAACTCAAAACCTTTGAGTCTCACGTGAGAGGATTCTCAAGTGATTCCTTTCCTACTCCTTCTAACTTTGCTTTTGTGAGTTTCATGAGATCTAGTCTAATGTCTTATGCCAGTAGCCCAATCTATACTTTGTCATCCCATCATACTTCTACTCCTGAATCAAAAGCCAAGACTGGTAGCATGGTAGAAGCAGTTCTTCACTCTTTTGTTGCTGATGTTGATCCACAATGGCAGATGGATATGCTCACTCTCTGGGTTTATAAGTTTGAAAAGAAAGCCGATCGAAAATTCAACTACAACCCAAGAGAGCCAGCCAGGTTTGATAAAAGCAAGGTCAGATACTATAACTGTTAGCAGCAAGGACATTTTGCTAGGGAATTCCCTAACAAAAATGACCAGGAGAAGAACAAGTATTCAGCCTTCAAGGTTCAAGAGCTCAAGGATGAAAAGAAATCTTTGGTGTCCGTTGACTCCATGGTTAACTAGAATGATCATCAGACTGCTACTTTGGAAACAGCTAAAGCTTCTATTGATGTATTTGCTATGATTGTTGAGTACCTATCTAATGCAGAGGAAGCAAAAGAATTTTCTCTTATGGGAATCTCACCTCAGGTATAAACTTGCCCTCTTGGTTTTCATCATAAATATTCAGAAATCTTGACTCAATACAATGAACTAAATGAACAAAATGATAAATATTTTTTAGAAGTTCAAGCTTATAAGAGTTCTCAAAAAACTTTGGAACAACAAAAGAAGTGGCTTCATGATACTCAACGTGAATATGAGGATAAGATTAGAGTTATAAGCATTGATTAAGAAAACACCACTAACATGCTTACATATACTGAAAAACTTAACAATGAAAGTATTAAGGTTAAGCAAGACATGCAAGAAACATTGAATGCTACACTTACAATTTAAAAAATGGCAAAAAGCACCCAAGAATCTTTTAAAGTTAATAGATATTAGTATGTCTGGTAGGACGAAGAGAGGATTAGGCTTTGATAAATATATTGATTCAGAAGATGTATTTGATTTATCATTTTCAAGTGTCGTTGATCCTAACAAGGCGGAGGAGGGTAAACCTAGTTACAATAGGTTTAAACCAGCTGTAAGAATGCATGTTGTTCCTCCACCTCTTACAAGAACTTTTATGCCCATACCCAGGCATACTGACTTGGATGGATCACAGATGCATGAGTCTCCAAAAAGCTCTACTAATACTAATGACTTTGTCTCTTGTACTTCTAGTGACAAGGCCAGTGACTATGCATCCTGTGGTTCAAGTAAAGAGTCAAGACATTCAAGTCCCAAGACAAATGACCCTACTGATACTAATACTAGGATAAGTGATGAGAGAGTTGCTTCTGCTTCTACTTCCACTGTTTCTAGTTCTAGTTTGTTGAGTTCTAGGAATATTGACTCTCCTATAATTGTTTGTAATAAGAATCGCAGTGTGAAACAATGTCATTTGAATAAAAGGTCTTTTAAAACATGCTTTGTTTGTGGTAGTAAATTTCATTTGACTAAGGATTGTGATTTTTATGATCAAACGCCTTCTGGTTATCAAGCTTATCCTGCTCCTGGTCAACCAGGAGTTGTTCCTTTTCCTTCTAGAAGATTAAATCCTTGTGCCCAATCATAGCTTTCTAGTAGAAGGACCTCTCCTTCAGATTATAATCTTTGGTGAAGCATTGCTTATGCCTACAATAGACCAACCAGCAACTATTTGCAGAACTTTAATCAGAATTATGCTTTTAATTCAGACCAAATGCATTTTGGGTTGGGACATTTGGGTTCTGTTGTTAAGCCCTCAGCAGGTTGTTCTTAGTCACAACATAACACCTATATGATGAACAGGCAACCTAACAACAATACTGGATCCCATCAATCTTCTTGGCTATCTACTAAAGATCCACAAGGCAGACTCAAGCCTGAAAAGGTCTGGGTCCCCTTAAAACACTAACTTTTGCATATGACTTTTCTGTTCTTGTAGATTACTCCATACCCATGATCCAAATCTTGGAATAGTAGATAGTGGATGCTCTAGGAGCATGACAGTAAATAAAAGGACTTTTGACTAACTTTGTACCATTTCAAGGTGGAAAGGTGTACTTCGGAGGTGGTGAAGGAAGGATCTCTAGCAAAGGAACTATTTAGACACCTAACCTTAATTTTGAGCAGGTTTACTACGTTGAAGCACTTCAACACTTCAACTTGATCTCTGTCTCTCAAGTTTGTGACAAGAACCAGTTTCTCCTCTTTACGGATACTGAAGCAATGGTGTTATCCAATGACTTTAAGCTACCGGATGACTTCCAAGTTCTACTCAAAATCCCTAGAAGACATAACCTCAATAATATCAAGCTGAATGAAGTTAGTCCTACTGGTCAACTAGCTTGTTTTGTTGCCAAAGCATCAGAAGATGAAGCCACCAATGGCATAGGAGGATGGGACATGTAAACTTCAAGACCATTCACAAGCTGGCGAATATGAACTTGGTCTCTGATTTACCTCCCAAAACTTTCAGAAATGACATCAATTGCCTAGTGTGCAGCAATGGCAAACAACACAAAGCATCCTTCAAGGTCATTACTGCTCTCAGCCTTATAACTGAACCATTGCAGCTACTACACATGGATTTGTTTGGTCCTACCTTCATTAGGAGCATTGACCATAACCAATATTGTTTTGTGGTAACTGATGGGTATAGCAGGTTCATGTGGGTTTTCTTTATCACTGCCAAAAGTGAAACCTACTCCATTCTCAAAGACTTCGTTACACTTACTGAGAATCAGCTGTCAAAGAAGGTGAAAGGTATCCGATGTAACAATGGAACCGAATTTAAAAATGTAGACCTCATAGCACTTTGCAATTCCAAAGGTATCTAAAGAGATATAGTGCTACCAGGACTCCTCAATAGAATGTTGTTGTAGAAAGGAAGAACATGACTCTTATAGAAGCTGCAAGAACTATGCTTGCAGATTCCAAGCTTACAACTATGTTTTGGACAGAAGCTGCCAACACTGCAAGTTATGTGTTGAATAGGTTTTCTATTACCAATCCTAATAAGAAGACTCCCTATGAGCTACTCACAGCCAAAGTCCCAAGTATTGCTCATTTGAAGCCATTTGGCTGTCCTGACACCATTCTGAATACTAGTGTAACACCCCCAAATTTCATGTCATGGCAGCGGAAGAGTCATTGGGTGTTACTGTAATGGTTCAATCTCAATATCATAGAAAATGCCTCAAAATGAGTCGTTTTAATAAAACATACATCCATTCATTATTTAAAGGTAAAATAGTTCACACACGGTCCCAAATTCTTTTCATGTTTTACACAACATAACAAACAACAAAAAGTTTTTTGAATGGACATAGTTTAGGAAAAGCGGGCCAAAACATTTCACAAGAAAGCTACACGAAACCGCCTTCCTTTGAGTACCTTCTTCATGGACCTGAGATAAAACATGCTATAAAGTCAACAAAAATGCTGAGTGAATCTATAGAGTTTAAATTTAATAAACGAACACAAGTATTCTGAATACACCTTCAATGGTTGACAATCATGTTGATCAGACATAATCATCGTTGTTATTACATAAGTCTCATGACATTAAACGTTAATATATATTATTTCAGCCCAACACACCTAGCCAAGTGCGTATATTTCTCTTATACAATTGTATTCGATGTTTCATTAGTAGTGCATCACAACACTACACGATAGCTAGTCGCGACCAGACTGGGCGTCACCCTGATAGATCTATCCATAGTATTAGCGTTCATTCGATTAACAATTCATGATTCAATGGGTCTTTTAAGGCTAGAAGCAAACATATTTAAATAACTTTCATCTAGCATACAATCGGGTCCTTTGTGTTCTATTTTAAAATAAGCATGTTATCCCCCTCGTGGGTTTAAAAATCTTTACAAGATAGTATAAAAGTGAGGCTATAGACTCACCTTGGTACAATAGTAGTAATGCGACGATCGCCGACGATACATGATGCCCGTTAAACACGAAGACCGCAACCTACCAAATAAGGCGCGTTCGTTAATAAATGACTCAAGTATAAATAATACCTAAATAATACAAAACTCAAAATACAAAACCATGAAAATCCCAAAAAATAATATTAATACAAGTGTACTTTTATACTCTTTTACATGTTAACTTATTAGCCTTTATCATTGATAAAAATCTGCCGGTACATACCGAAAGTACAAGCTCATTTGCCTTACTTAAACTATTACGTTTTCGACGAAACTTGGTCACAAACTCACATATAATATGAATAAGACTCAGTTTAAATTTCATTCAAAAATATTACTTTTAAGACCTTCCGCCCGACACACCTTCGTGTTATAAAAACCGGACAGATTTGCGCCTTCAACTCGTAAAACCATTTTAACATATCTAAACAACTTCATTTATAAAACCGACACTCGGGTTTGAAAATAGACTCATGACCTGAGGTTTAGCAATTTACAACAGTCCTTGAACATTTTTAAAACTCATTCTATAGTCCCCGAGATTCGATCCAAATATCGACAACAATTTTCGGATTGTGCTCATACTCGTCTCCCGGTACACGAATACTAAAATTGTTGTAACCTCGCCCTCGTTTGGAGCTAGAAGGTCTATCATATATCAAATCGAAGCTAACGAAATTCTCTACGACCCTATATTATTGGTTTAACAAGTTTATTACAGTAAGTAATTCAAAAATAGCCTTTTACCTACTGGTCTAAAATGGTCATCTAAAAATCATACCAAAACACCATTTTGACCCATTTCAACAATTTACATATTCATATTATCATCCTAATATTATCATAACACCTCTAACTAACTCCTAACAACCTCAATATTCAATCTAACAAAAATCAAATATATAAAAATCTTGCATGCAACAACAATCCACTTCAAATATAATAATAATAACAACAATTATAACCATAGAAATGGATCAAACACATGTTCTTCACCAAAATTTTGAAAGAAAACTAAAGTGTATGCATGTGGGAAAATTTTATACCAATATGAAGCTTGTTGAATTTCTAGGATGGGTCTTTTGTTAGTTTAGGATGAATCAAAGGGATGATCAAGATTTTTGAGGGTGTTTTGGGTTGAGGGTGGACGGCCAAAGATGAACAAGACAGAGGGTGGGTGATTTTTTTTTAAATGAGTTTTTAATTGAAAACTAGTTAGTGGAAATTTCTTAAATAGTCCAAAGTTAGGGTAGATTTTTTCATTTAGGCATAGTTTTGGTCCAAAATGCAATTAAATAGTTTACAAGGTAGAAAATATAAATTGTAAATTTTGAAAATATTTACGGGGCTCGAGTTTCGTAAAAATACTTTTCGAAAGTTAAAACGCTTCATAAAAATAGTAATAAAGCTTCGACACGACTTAAAACGTAATTAAATCGAAAACATCGAAAATATAAAATATCGAGACAATCGATAATAAAACATAAATATTTTGGGCATCCGTCAGTATCGCGATCACTAATAGTTCTCGTCATTCGTTAAAACGTAAAAGACGTGAAATAAATATAAAAATATAATAAAATCATTTTTATGATAAATTGAGAATATAATATCGATACCTAACATATTCCTTGCCGGTTTTCATCTAATCGACATTCTTATGCTAGTTTCATGTCATAACCTTCTCGGTTAGTCGATAATTTAAAATTCTCATTAAATTAAACACGTAATACATAATAGTCGAGATTAAAATAACGACCTGAAATTGACGGGTTGTCACATTATCCCCACCAAATTAGGATCTTCGCCCTCGAAGATCAACTTGCGTTCTTGTCCGATCGCTTGTTGAAATCAAAGAGATGAGGGTAATTCTTCCACATTTGGTCTTCTCGTTCCCAAGTATACTCCGGTCCTCTCCGAGAGTTCCATCGGACTTTGACGATAGGGATTCGGCTTTGTTTCAGTTGCTTGACCTCGCGATCCATGATCTCGATTGGTTCTTCAATAAAGTGCAACTTTTCATCAACCTTAACTTCATCCCACGGTATAACGAGTTCTTCATCAGATAAACACTTCTTCAGATTCGACACATGAAAAGTGTTATGAATCACATACAGTTCTTGTGGTAGTTCAAGTTGGTATGCCACAGGTCCTACTCTTGATATAATCTTGAATGGTCTGATATAACGAGGACTTAACTTCCCACGTTTTCTAAATCGTACAACACCTTTCAATGGTGATATTTTTAGCATAACCTTATCTCCCACACTGAACTCCAATGGTTTTCTTCTCACATCCGCATAACTCTTCTGTCGGCTTCGCGCAGACAACAACCTATTCTTGATTTGCACAATCATATTCGTCGTCTCTCTAATCGTCTCTCGCCCAGTGAGTTGAGCATCACCAACCTCACTCCATCTCACGGGCGATTTACATTTTCTCCCATAAAGTGCTTCAAAAGGTGCAGCTTTAATACTCGCGTGATAGCTGTTATTGTACGAGAATTCGGCCAAAGGTAAGTGCTTATCCCAGCTACTTCCAAATTCAATGACACAAGCACGCAGCATATCCTCCAAAGTCTGAATAGTTCTTTCGCTTTGCCCACCGGTTTGTGGATGATAGGCTGTGCTCATATCCAAATTCGTTACTAAAGATTTCTGAAGTGATCTCCAAAATCCAAAAGCAAAACGAATGTCTCTATCGGAAATGATTGAAATAGGAACACCATGCTTACACACGATATTCGTCAGATAAAGGTCGACAAGTTTCTCCAAACCGAACCTCTCGTTGATTGGAATAAAATGAGCGGATTTAGTTAATCGGTCGAGAATAACCTAGATTGCATCGAACCCAGACGGTGTCCTTGGAAGTTTTGTGATGAAGTCCATCTTAATTCGCTCCCATTTCCAGATTGGAATTTCAGGTTGGATGAGTAATCCTGACGGCTTCTGATATTCATCTTTCACTTGTGCACATGTTAAGCATTTCGTGACGTATGTTGCAATATCAGCTTTCATATTCGGCCACCAGTATAACTTTTTCAAATCTTGGTACATTTTGTCCGATCCAGGATGAATAGAATACTTGGACTTATGAGATTCTACATCGGATCGCGTCTTAAATGTCTCTCCATCTCCTCTAAATCTTTCGGCTGCAATATTTTCCTCCTTACACGCTTCGATTTGTGCATTTCGGATCTGCTCAGGTAAGTTATTATAAACTGTCACCACCAAAGCACGCACTCGAATCGGTTTCTCCCTTTCCTTTCGACTTAACGCGGCAGCTACCACATTCGCCTTTCCTGGATGACAACAAATTTCGCAGTCGTAATCACTCAAAAGTTCAACCGATTGACGTTGCCTCATATTCAACTCCTTTTGGTCCAGTATGTATTGTAGGCTTTTGTGATCAGTAAATACTGTACACTTCGTACCATACAGATAATGTCTCCAAAGTCGCATAGCAAAAACCACAGCGCCCAATTCCAAGTCATGGGTAGTGTAGTTCTCCTCATTTTTCCTTAATTGTATAGAGGCATATGCGATCACCTTTTCACGTTGCATGAGAACAGCACCGTATCCTTGAAGAGATGCATCACAATAAACAAAAAAGTCTTCACTTCCTTTAGGTAACGATAAGATCGGCGCACTACAGAGTTTCATCTTCAGGGTTTTGAAAGCTTCTTCTTCTTCATCGCCCCACACAAACGGTTTATTCTTCTGAGTAAGCTTAGTTAATGGTTTCGATATCAAAGAGAATCCTTCAATAAACCTTCGGTAGTAACCAGCCAGACCTAGAAATTGTCGCACTTCAGTTGGAGTAGTAGGAGCACTCCAATTCTTAATTGCTTCAATCTTCAGAGGATCAACATGTACCCCACTTTTATCAATCACATGCCCAAGAAATTGTACAGAATTAAGCAAAAAATCACATTTTCAGAACTTAGCGTACAACTTTTCGTCCTTTAACAAGTTCAAGATAATTCTTAAGTGTTCGGCATGCTCTTCCTTGCTCTTGGAGTAGATTAGAATATCATCGATGAAAACGATCACAAATTTATCAAGATACGGCTTACAAATACGATTCATTAAGTCCATGAATACAGTAGGTTCATTAGTCAAACCAAAAGGCATAACTCGGAACTCATAATGACCATAACGAGTCCTAAACGCCGTAATAGGAAAATCTTCCTCGCGTACATGAAGTTGATGGTAACCAGAACGAAGATCAATCTTAGAGAAAACATGAGAACCTTGAAGTTGATCGAATAGATCATCAATTCTTGGAAGCGGATAACGATTCTTGATCGTCAGCTTATTCAGCTCTCGGTAATCGATACACATACAGAACAAAGCATCTTTCTTCTTAACGAATAAAACAGGAGTTCCCCAAGGTGACGAACTCGGTCGTATAAAACCTTTATCAGATAGTTCTTGCAATTGCACAGACAACTCCTTCAACTCGGATGGTGCTAAACGATATGGCGCACGAGCCACGGGTGTAGCACCAGGAATTAGATCAATTTGGAATTCTACTTTCCTTGGAGGCGGAAGCCCTAGCAAATCTTCTGGAAACACTTCAGGAAAGTCACGAATGACTGGAACATTTTCGATATGTTTCTCTTTCGATTCCTTCTCCGATACATGAGCTAGGAATAACTCACAACCTCTTTCGATATACTTACAAGCTTTAATGCACGAAACGATTTTTAGCTGAGAATTACATTTATCACCTTCGATAACTATGGTCTTGTCATCTAAAGGAATCCTAACTTTCTTTTCTCCACACAGAATAGACGCATTATACTTAGACAACCAATCCATTCCGATAATAATATCAAAGCTTCCCAATTCGATGATAATCAAGTCTATCTTAAAAATACGGTTCAGAAGATTACGAGAACATCCTAAGAGCGCACGATTGGTACTCACTAATTTACCATCAGCTAGTTCTACTTCATAACTCGCGTCTAATTCGACCGGTTTGATATCAATTAAGGTACAAAAACTTGTAGACACAAAGATTTTATCCGCACCAGAATCAAATAAAGCTGTAGCGTAACGGTTATTCAGTATAAACGTACCAGTAACAACTTTTGGGTTTTGCTTAGCATCACCTTCTCCTAGTTGATAGGCTTTTCCTTGATCATCACCACCACGTGCATTCTTTTGCGGCTCAGGGCATTGATTCTTCATGTATCCTTTACCTTGGCAATTAAAGCAAGTCACTCCTTTCCTTCCTGGTCCCCAACAGTCTTCAATCTTGTGCCCCAGCTTGTTACACTTTCCACACTTAGTACATTCACCAGTATGAATCCTCCTGCAGCAGTGACATCGGGTTCCCTTATTAGCAGTTGCAGCTTCAGTCATTGCATTAGCATTGCTCCTCCTTCGTTTCTGATTCCTATTGTGAGATTTACGGTTATCACCTCGATCATCACTTTCCACTCCAGCCTTTCTTTTACTACCTTCAGCAACACCATCAGCCTTATCTTGAATAATCTGTCCCATCAGTTGGTAGGCTATATGAACGGCTTCATCAATATTAGCAAGTTTAGATGAGGTCACATCACCACAGATGTTGGTAGGTAAGCCTCGAATATACCGCTCCTCCTTCAAGTATTCCGGGTTAACTTTGTTTGGACAAAGTAGAGCAAGTTCATGGAATCTGTTTGTGTATCCATCGATATCAGTACCCGTCAGCCTCAGCTGATACAGTTCATGTTCTAACCTTTGAATAACACTCCTTGGACAGAATTCCTCGGTCATCCATCTTCTCACTTCAACCCAAGGTGTAGCATAAGCAGCATTCATCCCTACAGACGCCATTCTTCCATTCCACCAAGTTAATGCTCGCCCTTGAAGAGTAGCAGAGTCAAACCTCACCTTGTCGCCTTCCTCACTTCCACTAAATCGAAACACGGATTCTAATCTTTCAAACCATTGCATTAAACCAACAGCACCTTCAATACCCTTAAAAGTCGGAGGTTTACATTTCATGAATGAGGTATAAGTACACTTCTTGTTTTCAGGAATCACTGGTCTATCAGCATCACCAGTTCCAGCACCAGCACTGTCAGCTCCAGCATTGCCAGCTCCACTATTTCCAGCTTCAGTATTGCCAGCTCCAGTATTGCCAGCTCCAGTATTGCCAGCTCCAGTATTGCCAGCTTCAGTATTGCCAGCTCCACCAGATCCACCAGCTCCACCGGATCCACCAGCTCCTCCGGATCCACCAGCTCCACCGGATCCACCAGCTCCATTATTCATATTTGCCATAAATGCATTCATAGAGACCTCAAATTGATCAGCTACTATAGCACGTAACTGAGTCTCGGTCAATTGTTTTGGCGGCGTGATCCTGTTACACAATTCACATCAAAATGAGCATTCATTCAACGCTTGTGATAACAAAACATGAATAACACAGAATAAGAATTAGATAGAATAGGAGAGAAACAACAAAGGATGATAGAACGAAGAATAGAATTTATACAAGGAACGAAGATTCAGGAGGAATGAGTCAAAAGATATGAATTTCTACTGTGACAATCAGCGTCGTTTGTAAATTACGTATTAGTATTATAATAATCAAATAATAAACATTTATAAATAAATAAACGTAATCCATTATGCTTTAAGCATAAATAATAATTAAATATTTATAACATATATATATATATTTCTTATTCTCGTCCATTGGCAACTCGGAGGTTTCGCTTGCAGATGTTATAGTTAAAAGATTTCAAAATTTTATTTTTGGAAAATCTTTTCGTTCTCTATAACTTGAGATCTGATGCCAATCTGTAACACCCCCAAATTTCATGTCATAGCAGCGGAAGAGT
The DNA here is from genome assembly GCA_025667525.1 of Glebionis coronaria. Classification (NCBI taxonomy): domain Eukaryota; kingdom Viridiplantae; phylum Streptophyta; class Magnoliopsida; order Asterales; family Asteraceae; genus Glebionis; species Glebionis coronaria. The sequence goes on along the minus strand of CM046879.1, from coordinate 2,771,176 downwards.
CATTGGGTGTTACTGTAATGGTTCAATCTCAATATCATAGAAAACGCCTCAAAAAGAGTCGTTTTAATAAAACATACATCCATTCATTATTTAAAGGTAAAATAGTTCACACACGGTCCCAAATTGTTTTCAAGTTTTACACAACATAACAAACAACAAAAAGTTTCTTTGAATGGACATAGCTTAGGAAAAGCGGGCCAAAACATTTCACAAGTAAGCTACATGAAACCGCCTTCCTTTGAGTACCTTCTTCATGGACCTGAGATAAAACATGCTATAAAGTCAACAAAAATGCTGAGTGAATCTATAGAGTTTAAATTTAATAAACGAACACAATTATTCTGAATAAACTTCAATGGTTGACAATCATGTGGATCAGACATAATAATCGTTGTTATTACACAAGTCTCATGACATTGAACGTTAACATATATTATTTCAGCCCAACTCACCTAGCCAAGTGCGTATATTTCTCTTATACAATTGAATCTGATGTTTCTTTACTAGTGCATCACAACACTACGCGATAGCTAGTCGCGACTGGACTAGGCGTCACCCTGATAGATCTATCCATAGTATTAGCGTTCATTCGATTAAAAATTTATGATTCAATGGGTCTTTTAAGGCTAGAAGAAAGATATGTAAATAACTTTCATCTAGCATACAATCGGGTCCTTTGTGTTCTATTTTAAAATAAGCATGTTATCCCCCTCGCGGGTTTAAAAATCTTTACAAGATAGTATAAAAGCGAGGCTTAGACTCACCTTGGTATAACAGTAGTAATGCGACGATCGCCGACGATAGGCAATGCCCGTTAAACACGAAGACCGCAACCTACCAAATAAGGCGCGTTCGTTAATAAATGACTCAAGTATAAATAATACTTAAATAATACAAAACTCAAAATACAAAACCATGAAAATCCCAAAAATAATATTAATACAAGTGTACTTTTATACTCCTTTACATGTTAACTTATTAGACTTTATCATCGATAAAAATCTGCCGGTACTTACCGAAAGTACAAGCTCATTTTCCTTACTTAAACTATTCCGTTTTCGATGAAACTTGGTCACAAACTCACATATAATATGAATAAGACTATGTTTAAATCTCATTCAAAAATATTACTTTTAAGACTTTCTGCCCGACACACCTTCGTGTTATAAAAACCGAACAGATTTGCGCCTTCAACTCGTAAAACCATTTTAACATATCTAAATAACTTCTTTTATAAAACTGACACTCGTGTTTGAAAATAGACTCATGACCAGAGGTTTAGCAATTTACAACAGTCCTTGAACATTTTTAAAACTCATTCTATAGTCCCCGAGATTCGATCCAAATATCGACAACAATTTTCGGATTGTGCCGATACTCGTCTCCCGGTACACGAATACTAAAATTGTTGTAACCTCGCCCTCGTTTGGAGCTAGAAGCTCTATCTTATATCAAATCGAAGTTAACGAAATTCTCTACGACCCTATCTTATTAGTTTAACAAGTTTATTACAGTAAGTAATTCAAAAATAGCCTTTTACCTACTTGTCTAAAACGGTCATTTAAAAATCATACTAAAACACCATTTTGACCCATTTCAACAATTTACATATTCATATTATCATCCTAATATTATCATAACACCTCTAACTAACTCCTAACAACCTCAATATTCAATCTAACAAAAATAAAATATATAAAAAACTTGTATGCAACAACAATCCACTTCAAATATAATAATAATAACAACAATCATAACAATAGAAATGGATCAAACACATGTTCTTCACCAAAATTTTGAAAGAAAATCAAAGTGTATGCATGTGGGAAAATTTTATACCAATATGAAGCTTGTTGAATTTCTAGAATGGGTCTTTTGTTAGTTTAGGATGAATCAAAGGGATGATCAAGATTTTTGAGGGTGTTTTGTGTTGAGGGTGGACGGCCAAAGATGAACAAGAGAGAGGGTGGGTGATTTTTTTTTAAATGAGTTTTTAATTTAAAACTAGTTAGTGGATATTTCTTAAATAGTCAAAAGTTAGGGTAGATTTTGTCATTTAGGCATAGTTATGGTCCAAAATGCAATTAAATAGTTTACAAGGTAGAAAATGTAAATTGTAAATTTTGAAAATATTTATGGGGCTCGGGTTTCGTAAAAATACTTTTCGAAAGTTAAAACGCTTCATAAAAATAGTAATAAAGCTTCGACACGACTTAAGACGTAATTAAATCGAAAACATCGAAAATATAAAATATCGAGACAATCGATAATAAAACATAAATATTTTTTGGCATCCGTCGGTATCGCGATCACTAATAGTTCTCGTCATTCGTTAAACCGTAAAACACGTGAAATACAGATAAAATATAATAAAATCATTTTTATGATAAATTGAGAATATAATATCGATACCTAACATATTCCTTGCCGGTTTTCATCTAATCGACATTCTTATGCTAGTTTCATGTCATAACCTTCTCGGTTAGTCGATAATTTAAAATTCTCATTAAGTTAAATACGTAATACGTAATAGTCGAGATTAAAATAAAGACCTGAAATTGACGGGTTGTCACAACTAGCGACTATTTGGGGAAATTTGATGGCAAGGCAGATGAAGGCTACATTGTGGGTTATTCAGCTCACTCAAGAGCTTATCGCGTTTATAATCTCCATTCCAAGCGTGTCATTGAAACTATAAATCTTAGGTACTTTGAGGAGAAGACAAACATCCAAGGCAAAGTCCTGAATGGTATTTTGATCTTGATTATCTTAGTTACTCATTAGGATATTTTCGTTTCAAAACTAACCCAGATGCAGGTCCACAAGTGTTTGCAACTTCTAGTGCAGGTGCTACTTCTAGCTCTTCAGACTCAGATGAGGATGATGACATTTTTGTTGTACCATCCTATTCCACCACAGTCGCTCCCAACACCAATGCTCCTCCTATTGAGGCTTCATCATCAGACATTGTGGATTCACAAGGAGCTCTAGACACACTGCTCAAGCAACAACAAGAAGCTACTACAGCGGCTACTCAAGGAGGCTTTGAGTTTCCTTTGACTACTCCTGTTGTACCAGTTACTCCTAGTGATCCTAGTGTTACTCCTAGTGTAAGTTTAACACCTATTAGTAGTCCAGTTAGGGATCCTACTTCCACAATCAGGTCCTCTGGTCCTTCTGACTTGGGAAACTATCAAAAGAAGACCTTTACTAAGCTGGATGATAATAAGCAGCCAATAAATGGAATTTTCAACTCTGCTTCATATGATGATGACTTTGTTAGGGATCTTAATAATTTTGCACCAGAAGTGGATGTAGATCCACCTCCTGTTCACCAGATTAATAAAGACCATCCTACTACTCAAATCATAGGAGATCCTAGTTCTAATGTCAAGACTTGCCGCATGCATAGGAAAGCAATGTCTAGTCATCATGCTCTTGTGTGCTACATTGAAGACCAAAAGCGTAATAATCACACAGACTTTTTTCACAGTTTGTTTTCTTGTTTTCTTTCACGGGTGGAACCTAGGTCAGTCTCACATTCTCTTGAGAATCAAAGTTGGGTTGAGGCTATGTAGGAGGAAATGCAGCAGTTCTTGTTTCAAAATGTTTGGAACCTAGTTGACTTACTAGGTGGAAATACAACAATTGGCACCAAAATGGATTCTCAAAAACAAGAAAGATGCACGGGGTATTGTGGTGAGAAATAAGGCTAGGCTGGTCGCACAAGGTCACACACAGCTAGAAGGAATTGACTATACTGAAGTCTTTGCTCCTGTTGCTAGAATTGAGGCCATTCGTCTGTTATTGGCTTTTGCTTCTTATTTGGCTTTACGGTTTTCTAGATGGATGTCAAGAGTGCGTTTCTCTATAGCAAGCTTGACGAGGAAGTTTATGTCACTCAACCTAAGGGATTTGTGGATCCACTTCATCCCAAGAAAGTTTACAAGGTGGTCAAAGATCTTTATGGACTTCATCAGGCTCCTAGAGCTTGGTATGAGCGTCTATCCACTTTCTTGTTGAAACATGGCTATAGAAGAGGCACTATTGACAAAAACTGTTCCTTAAAAGGAATGCGAAAGACATCATCCTGGTTCAAGTGTATGTGGATGATATTATCTTTGGTTCTACTAAGAAGGAATGGTGTGATGAGTTTGAACAGCTAATGAAAGGCGAATTTCAGATGAGTGCCATGAGAGAACTCATATTTTTCCTTGGTCTTCAAGTCACGCAGCAGTCGGATGGTATCTTCATTAGTCAAGACAATTATGTTCATGAGATCATTCAGAAGTTTGATGTGGAACCTCTTAGACCAGCAGCAACACCTTATGAGGTCACTAAAGTCAAACTCAAGAATGAGCCAGATCCTCCGGTAAATGTTCACATGTACAGGTCCATGATTGGCTCACTTATGTATTTGACTGCATCACGCCTGGATATTATGTTTGCAGTAAGTGTGTGTTCTAGACATCAGGTGGCTCCAACCGTGTCTAACTTGAATGCAGTCAAGAAAATCTTCAAGTATATCAAGGCACAACCCAAGCTAGGCTTGTGGTATCCAAGGGAATCACCTTTTGTTCTTGAAGCCTGTAGTGATAGTGACTATGCAGGTGCTAATAATGATAGGAGGTCTACTACTTGTGGTTATCTGTTTTTGGGTCGAAGACTTATCTCATGGCAATGTAAGAAACAGAAAATAGTAGCTACCTCTTCTACAGAAGCGGAATATGTAGTTGCTGCTAGTTGTTGTGGACAAGTCTTGTAGATACAAAATCAAATGCTGGATTTTGGGTTCAACTTCATGAACACCAAAATTTTCATCGACAATCAAAGCACTATCTGCATTGTGAATAATCATGTGTTTCATCAACGAACCAAGCAGATTGAGATTAGGCACCATTTTATACGGGATGCCAATGAGAAGAAGATAATATAGGTTCTTAAATTACATACAGATGATAATGTTGCAGGTTTGTTGACTAAAGCGTTTGATGGTCCAAGGTTCAACCACTTGGTGGTTCAAATCGGTATGGTCAATCCTTGAAGTCTAGGATTGAGGGGAGGCTAAGCCTAAGGGGAGGCTTTTTGTACACATTTACATGTATAGTTTTACATATGGTAGCTTCTAACAACAGTTTTCATAGGTATCCGCGGTGTGTGCAACTTCTAGTGGAAGATTTCGGTTACTTCTAGTGGCAGTCTTTTCCTTCTAGTATCTATTTTGGGTCACTGTTCATTTATTGAGTTTTATTGACCACTCGCTGCTCCTAGTGTTGACCTTTAGGCGTTTTGACTTTCAATCAACGCGAGTTACCTCTGGTGCACATATTTTGTTTATCTTTGGTAACTGGGATTTGCTTATTATGAGCTAAAGGGCAAGTGGTTACTCAAGCATTAATGACTTAATTTTGAAAGGGCATCCCCTATAATTAGGGGTCAATGAATAGTTTTTGTGCCCATTATTAATGGTCAAATGACTCACTTGACTCAATTATCAAGCTTAATCACACACATATACGCTCCTACCCTTCACCCTCTCCAATCAATCATCTTCCACTGTTCAAATCATCATCAATGGCATCACTCCAGTACAAGCCCGATCATAACAAGGTGGCCTATCTTGGAGAAGGTCCTAAAAGAGACGAGTTCACTGACATCCTGGAATACATTGAAGCTTCTAATCTAAGGTATGCTCTTACCGTTTTCTCCACTGTGTATGATATAGTCATCCGTCAGTTTTGGGCCACTGCCAACACAAATGTTGTTTTGGCTCGCCCATTAGAGCTCCATGCTACTATAGATGGTCGCTCCTATGTGGTGACTGAGGCATCCATTAGGTCTGACCTTCATCTCCAAGATGAAGATGGAATTATCTCTCTTCCCAATGCGGAGGTGTTGGATGGTATGGTTGCTATAGATTTTTAATCATGAGGGGATGTTTAACTTCTAGAAAAATAGATTTGCCCCTAAATGGAAGCTGCTGGTTCACTTTTTGATTCATTGTTTGAGTCCTAAATCTGGCAGTTGGGATGTGTTTCCCATCCCCCTTGCTACTGGTTTGATATGTATTGCTCAGGGTCGCACTTTTACCTTTTCTCGTTACCTGTTTGATGGCATGATTAGTAATCTTAGTGACACTGGCTCTAGGAAGAAGTTCTTGATGTACCCTAGGTTTTTCTAGCAAGTTCTTATGTGCTTACCTAGGAATAAGAAGCAATATGTGCCCCCTAAGCTTACTCAAAAAGCTTATGCGAATATGGCACTTGGTTATCATGGTCCTTTGAGGCCCCTCACTGATGCTATGCTGGTCCTTGCTCAAGGGGGTCCCAATGTGGTTCCTCCGGATGGCCAAGCCGAGGAGGAAACTCCATTGGTGGATGATCCTATAGAGGAGGAGAACCCTACTACTAATGTGCCCCATGTGAAGGTTGAGGAGCCAGTTAGAGAGGTAGTGGTAGAAATAATATCTACCTCAAAGGCTGCCCGTTTTTCTCGCCCACATGAGTCCCCATTTGCTAATTCTCCCCCTCCTAGCCCAGCTCCAAATTCTTTTGAGAAGCCTTCTAGTTCTCATGCCCATATGGATGACCCATCAGTTGTTTTTGGTCCCAGTGACGCATCCCCTAAACCAAGTCCTCTTGGTGGGGAAGCTGAGGAACCTGTTACTTTGACTTCTATGATTGCTCTTATGCACAGGTACTATGCCAAGATTATTTTACTGGAGGATGAACTCAACCAACACCGCAAGCTCACAAGGGATTTCGTGCTTCCATTGGCGAACATGGTCAAATCCTTGGAGATGCAGCTCAAGTGCCACAGGAAGAAAGTGGTGCTCACTGATTCTGATGAAGATGATGAGGAAAATGGGTTCACTATTTTGGCAAGGGCTGTGTTTGCTGCTAAGCCAAGTGATGACTTGCCTGCTCCTCCTAGTCCTTCATGTACTCCTACTGTTGCTGCTGGCCCCATGCCAATGGATGATGATGTTGTTGGTCCTTCATCTCCTACTCGTGGTCCATCTCATGATCCAAAGGGTAAAGCCCATATGACTGATGCACCCTCTCCTCCCAAAAAGTGAACTCACAGACATATAGAGGAGGAAAGATTGGGAGAAGAGGCTGCTTAGTGATTGCAAGAAGAGTTTGACCATCAAGCTGCGGCTGCCTCAACGGCTGCGGGTGAGGATGAATCCCTGCAACAACAGCGACGTGAGCAGCTAAGACACAATGCCATGCACTGGGATAATAATGACTGGATGAATGTGATTACCATCCTCACTTCTAACTACTCTCAATTCTCCGATTTGTTGGGTGCGGATGGGAATCAAGGAAACTATGTTCAACGGGCAATGGCATTGATGCGAAACCAACATGAAGCTCTAGCTACCCATCTTCGTGAACAACACCACAACAAACCTCTATCGCGTGCTGAGGAGAGACGATTGATGAAGTAATACGTGAAGAATCAATCGAGTACTTATTATCAGACTGGGTGGACATGGAAGTAGGTGAGGAGGCTATCGTTTGATGAGCTTACGGATCTTTACACCAACATGATCAAGCGTAGGGATACACCAGTGCTTGAATATGCTATCTATAGCCTACCTCCTCGTGTTGTACACACTTCTATGTTGTGGCTACTCCCACTTCCTCGCCGGTTGTTCAAGAAGGTACTTCTGGGGTTCCATCTTCTAGTGCACCTAATCCTGTTGTTCCTACCACCACCACATCCAAGATTGATCCCACTAATTCTACTGTTGATACTGCCACCACTACTGAAGCTACTCCTACTCCCGCCGTCACTACCATACCTGTTACTCCTGCAATTGAGCCTACACCCACACCGGTGACTGAACCACTTCCTACTCCATCAGCTGCTGCAGCCATTTCTGAACCTATGGTTGTTGATGACTTTGTTCCTGCTGCTGCTGCTATGGCTGATGTCAAGGTTAAGGAGGAATATTCTTCTGGTGTCCCCACCCCTCGTCGTTCTATTCGGAAGAAGAAGGCTCGTCGTGGTAAGTCTGTCCCATTTGAGAAGAGGGATTATGCTAATCTCTTAGATGTTGCTTCTGATAGTGAGACTTAGTTACCCCTTGGCAAAGGCTGGATTGTAGCTTGGGAGGTTCGACCATCCCCCATTTCTCGTGGTACCTTTACTCATAAGATTACGACTAGTGATGGCTACGCTCGCTATGTTTCTGGATTATAAAGTATTTTGTCATGGGTGAAGCGTCGTGATCTTATGCTGCTGTATGGGTTGGTTGATGCTGAGATTCCTCAGTCTCCTAGTGACCTTCCTGACTGGCCCAGGTTGACTATTTAGGGAGATTTGAAGTTGATGTTGGATTGCCCTCCTGATTCTCCTCATGCTGGTGAATGGAAGGAACAACCTCGCTGGGTGATAAGGAGGTGGAAGTTGTATGCTGGATGTGATGTTCATGTGTTGGAGCTTGAGTCTGGTGTTGTTGTGTTTATGCTTACTGATGTGGAGTATCCTCTAACCATTGCTACCATGGAAGCTATGCTGGAGTGCCACCTGGTGGTGTCTAATGCTCCTTCTGGCAATGAGTCTGTCATGGCCACTACCTTAGTTGAGGGAATTCAAGCTCGGCTGCATGCAGACAAGGTTGCTGGTTCTGGTATGTGATCGGTTTATTTTTTCTGTCTTTTTGTTATACATACATTCTTTTCACCAATATGTACAGTGATTGGTGACTCACATTTTACTTGAGTTAGTTATTAATAATAATAAAAATCACACTTTTTTATAATATATGCTTATACTTTTAACATGTAATGGAATTTCAAACTTTTAAATCATATAATCTCTGCTTATACTTTTCCATCATGAAACTGTTTTCCACTGGGTATTTTCACACTTGGGCTGTCATGAGAAGTACTACTTGTGTAGGACCTAGTCCACACAAAAAATGGTTCTCAACTCACCATGTCTTGCAGACAAGAAAGAGTTGATTCACCATGAGGGTACGACTCTAGTGTGATTATCAAACCCGTTGATGGTTGCCAGTTTACCCAAAATTGGATGGTTTTCACTTGCCTTGGTCCTAGACTAAAAAGTGGCTATGTGACAACCCGTCAATTTCAGGTCGTTATTTTAATCTCGACTATTACGTATTACGTGTTTACTTTAATGAGAATTTTAATTTATCGACTAACCGAGAAGGTTATGACTTGAAACTAGCGTAAGAATGTCGATTAGATGAAAACCGACAAGGAATATGTTAGGTATTGATATTATATTCTCAAATAATCATGGAAATGATTTTTAATATATTTAATCTTTATTTCTCGTATTTTACGTTTTAACGAATGACGATAACTATTAGTGATCGCGATACCGACGGATGCCCAAAAATTTACGTTTTATTATCGATTGTCTCGATATTGTATATTTTCGACGTTTTCGATTTAATTGCGTTTTAAGTCGTGTCGAAGCTTTGTTATTATATTTTGAAGCGTTTTAACTTTTGAAAAGTATTTTTACGAAACCCGAGCCCCGTAAATATTTTTAAAATGTACAATTTACATTTCCTACCTTGGAAACTATTTACTTACAACATAGGACCAAAAGAATGCACTTTTGACAAAATCTACCCCACTACACCACTATATATTAAATTTCCACTAACATTTTATATTAAAAATTCATTTTAAATAAAATAATCATCTCACCTCTCTTTTTTCTCTCCAAAACCGTCCACCCCTAGCCACAATCCCTCAAGATTTTTGATTTTCTACTTTGATTCTTCAAAAACTAAAACAAGACCCATCTTGGAAATTTGATTAGCTTCACATTGGTATAATTTTCTTCTACATGCATTCACTAAATTTTATTTTCAATTTTTGATGATGAACATCAAGTTTGATCCATTTTTATGGTGATAAATGGTGTTAATATTATTATATTCATAGTGGGTGTTGGTTGCATGTAAGATTTTTAATTAATAATTTTTTGTAAGATCAAATTTGAGGGTGTTATGAGTTAATTAGATGTGTTATTATGATATTAGGATCATATTAGGACCATAAGAATTGTTGGAATGGGTCGAAAAATTGCTTTGGTATGATTTTTAGATAGTCTATTTTAGGCAGTAACTTTAAGGCCGTTTTTGAAATTGTTACTGTGATAAACTTGGTAAACTAATAAGATAGGGTCGTAGAGAATTTCGTTAGCTTCGATTTGAGCTAAAGTAGAGCTTCTAACTCATTACGAGCGAAAAGTTATGCTACTTTTAGTATTTGTGTACCGTGAGACGGGTATCGGCACAATCCGAAAATTGTTGTCGATATTTGGAACGAATCTCGGGGACTATAAAATGAGTTTTACAAATGTTCAAGGGCTGTTGTAAGTTGATAAACCTCAGGTTATGAGTCTAATTTCAAACCCGAGTGTCGGTTTTGCAAACGGAAATGTTTAGATAAGTCAAAATGGTTTTACAAGTCAAAGGCGTAAAACTGTCCGGTTTTTGCAACACGAAGGTGTGTCGGGCAGAAGGTCTTAGAAGTAATATTTTTGAATGAAATTTAAACTGAGTCTTATTCATATTATGTGTGAGTTTGTCACCAAGTTTCGTCGAAATCGGACATGTCTAGATAGGTTAGATTGGTGTGTACATTTGGAGTGTACATGCTGAGTGGTATTTTGGACACGTAGTTCAATACTAGTATGGCGTGAGTTGAGTATTCACTATTGGACATAGTGACTTACTCAAGTGTTAAGTCATTATATAAATGACTTAGCTACTGGTCCGAGGGAAGTAAAATGATGATTTGACTTGCGTTGACTTGGCGTCTTATGACGGGTCAATGTCGAGGGCGCAGGTGTTTTAAAGGAATAAGTGTTGAATAAAAGGGTATAGAAGTACACATATATTTTTGTTATTTTTCGGGATTTTCATGGTTATATGAAATTGAGTTTCATATTATTTAAGTATTATTTATACTTGAGTCGTTTATTAACGAACGCGCCTTAATTGGTAGGTTGCGGTCTTCGTGTTTAACGGGCATCACAAATCGTCGGCGATCGTCACATTTCTACTATCGTACCAAGGTGAGTCTATAGCCTCGCTTTAACATGTTTACTTGTTTTATAAAACCCGCGAGGGGGATAACATGCTTGTTATATTAAAATAAAAGGGGTACGACGAGAAGTTGTGGAAACCCTTATTATTGGAAAAACATTATATAAATGAAGGGTACAACGAGAAGTTGTGGTAAACCCTCATTCTTTTAAAATTGAACACAAAGGACCCGATTGTATGCTTAGATGAAAGTTGTTATAAAAGTTTGTTTAGCCTTAAAAGACCCATGAATCGTGAATTGTTAATCGAAAAGAACGCTAATACTATGGATAGATCTATCGGGGTGACACCCAGTCCGGTCGCGACTAGCTATCGCGTGGTGTTGTGATGCACCAGTAATGAAACATCGGATGCAATTGTATAAGAGAAATATACGCACTTGGCTAGGTGTGTTGGGCTGAAATAATATATGTTAACGTTCAATTTCACGAGACTTATGAAATAACAACGATAATTATGTCTGATCCACATGATTGTCAACCACGGAAGGTTTATTCAGAATACTTGTGTTCATTTATTTAATTTAAACTCTATAGATTCACTCAACATTTTTGTTGACTTTATAGCATGTTTTATCTCAGGTCCATGAAGAAGGCACTCAAGGAAGGCGGTTTCACACAGCTTGCTAAATTAAATTGTTTTGGCCCGCTTTACTAAACTATGTCCATTCTAAGAAACTTTTATTAATTGGTTGGTTGTGTAAGCTTAAAACTCTTTGGGACCATGTGTGAACTGTTTTATTTTTAAACAAATGAATGGATGTATCTTTTGTTAAAACGACTCATTTTGAGGCGTTTTCTATGATATTGAGGTTGAACCATGATAGTAACACCCAATGACCCTTCCGCTGCTATGACCCGAAATTGGGGGTGTTACAGATTGGCATCAGAGCTCAAGTTATAGAGAACGAAAAGATTTTCCAAAAATATAATTTTGAAATCTTTTGACTATAACATCTGCAAGCGAAACCTCCGAGTTGCCAATGGACGAGAATAAGAAAAGTATATATATGTTATACATATTTAATTATTATTTATGCTTAAAGCATAATGGATTACATTTATTTATTTATAAATGTATATTATTTGATTATTATAATACTAATACGTGATTTACAAACGACGCTGATTGTCACAATAGAAATCCCTGTCTTTTGACTCATTCCTCGTGAATCTTTGTTCCTTGTCTAAATTCTATTCCTTATTCTATCATCCTTTCTTGTTTCTTTTCATCTACCTATTCTTATTCTGTGTTATTCATGTTTTGTTATCACAAGCGTTGAATGAATACTCATTTTGATGTGAATTGTGTAACAGGATCATGCCGCCTAAACAGTTGACTGAGACTCAGTTACGTGCTATAGTAGCTGATCAATTTCAGATATCTATGAATGCATTTATGGCAAACTTGAATAATGGAGCTGGAGGATCTGGCGGATCTGGTGGAGCTGGTGGATCCGGTGGAGCTGGTGGATCTGGTGGAGCTGGCGATACTGGAGCTGGCAACACTGGAGCTGGCGCTACGGGAGCTGGCGCTACTGGAGCTGGCGCTACTGGAGCTGGCGCTACTGGAGCCGATAATACTGGAGCTGGTAATGCGGGAGCTGGCAATGCTGGTGCTGGAACTGGTGATGCTGATAGACCAGTGATTCCTGAAAACAAGAAGTGCAATTATACCTCGTTCATGAAATGCAAACCTCCAACTTTTAAGGGTACTGAAGGCGCTGTTGGGTTAATGCAATGGTTTGAGAAATTGGAATCCGTGTTTCGATTTAGTGGAAGTGAGGAAGGAGATAAAGTGATGTTTGCCTCTGCTACTCTTCAAGGGCGAGCATTAACTTGGTGGAATGGAAGAATGGCATCATTGGGTATGGATGCTACTTATGCTACACCTTGGATTGAGGTAAGAAGGTGGATGACTGAGGAATTTTGTCCAAGGAGTGTTATTCAGAGGTTAGAACAGGAACTATATCAGCTGAGACTGAAGGGTACTGACATCGATGGATACACCAACAGGTTCCATGAACTTGCTCTACTTTGTCCAAACAAAGTTAACCCTGAATACTTGAAGGTAGAGCAGTATATTCGAGGCTTACCGACCAACATCCGTGGGGATGTGACCTCCTCTAAACCTGCCAATATTGATGAAGCTGTTCGTATGGCCTACCAACTAATGGGTCAAATCATCCAAGACAAGGTTGATGGTGTTTCTGAAGGCAACAAAAGAAGAGCTGACAATGACAGTGATGATCGTGGTGATAACCGTCAATCTCACAACAGAAATCAAAACCGAAGGAGGGGCAACGCTAATGCGATGACTGAAGCTGCAACTGCGGACAAGGGAACCAGATGTCAACGCTGCAAGAAGTCTCATACTGGTGAATGTGCTAAGTGTGGAAAGTGCAACAAGTTAGGTCACAAGACCGAAGACTGTTGGGGACCAGGAAGGAAGGGAGTGACGTGTTATAACTGCCAAGGTAAAGGTCACATGAGGAACCAATGCCCTCAACCTCCGAAGAATGCACGTGGTGGAGATAACCAAGGAAAAGCTTATCAGTTGGGAGAAGCCGAAGCGAAGCAAAACCCAAAAGTTGTCACTGGTACGTTTTTACTGAACAACCGTTATGCTACAGCTTTATTTGATTCTGGTGCGGACAAAAGCTTTGTGTCTACAAGTTTTAGTGCCTTAATTGATATCAAACCGGTCGAATTAGACGCAAGTTATGAGGTAGAACTAGCTGATGGTAAATTAGTGAGTACAAATCGTGCGCTCCTAGGATGTTCTCTTAATCTCTTGAACCGTATTTTTAAGATAGACTTGATGATTGTTGAATTGGGAAGTTTTGACATTATTATCGGAATGGATTGGTTATCCAAGTATAACGCGTCTATCTTGTGTGGAGAAAAGAAAGTTAGGATTCCTTTAGACGACAAGACCATGGTTATCGAAGGTGATCAACGTAATTCACGTCTGAAAATCGTTTCGTGCATTAAGGCTCGTAAGTATATCGAAAGAGGCTGTGAGTTATTCCTAGCTAAAGTAGTGGAGAAAGAATCGAAGGAGAAACGTGCTGAAGATGTACCTGTTATCCGTGACTTTCCTGAAGTGTTTCCGGAAGATTTGCCTGGACTTCCTCCTCCAAGGCAAGTAGAATTCCAAATTGACCTAATTCCTGGTGCTGCACCCGTGGCTCGTGCGCCATATCGTTTAGCCCCATCCGAGCTGAAGGAGTTACCTGTGCAATTGCAAGAGCTATCTGATAAGGGTTTTATACGACCGAGTTCGTCACCTTGGGGAGCTCCTGTCTTATTCGTTAAGAAGAAAGATGGTTCGTTTCGTATGTGCATTGATTACCGAGAGTTGAATAAGCTAACGATCAAGAATCGTTATCCGCTTCCAAGAATTGATGATTTATTCGATCAACTTCAAGGTTCTCGTGTTTTCTCCAAGATTGATCTTCGTTCTGGTTACCATCAACTTCGCATACGTGAGGAAGATATTCCTATTACGGCGTTTAGAACTCGTTATGGTCATTATGAGTTTCTGGTTATGCATTTTGGTTTGACTAATGCACCTGCTGTATTCATGGATTTAATGAATCGCATTTGTAAGCCGTATCTTGATAAATTCGTGATCGTTTTCATAGATGATATTCTAATCTACTCCAAGAGCAATGAAGAGCATGCCGAACACTTAAGGATTATCTTGAACTTGTTGAAGAACGAAAAGTTATACGCTAAGTTCTCAAAGTGTGATTTTTGGCTTAATTCTGTACAATTTCTCGGACACGTGGTTGATAAAAGTGGAGTACATGTTGATCCTGCAAAGATCAAAGCCATCAAGAATTGGAGTGCTCCGACTACTCCAACTGAAGTACGACAATTTCTAGGTCTGGCTGGTTATTACCGAATGTTTATTGAAGGATTCTCCTTGATATCGAAACCATTAACGAAGCTGACCCAAAAGAATAAACCGTATGTGTGGGGCGATGATGAAGAAGAAGCTTTCCAAACCCTGAAGATGAAACTCTGTAGTGCGCCGATTTTATCGTTACCTGAAGGAAGTGAAGACTTTGTTGTTTATTGCGATGCATCTCTTCGAGGATATGGTGCTGTTCTCATGCAACGTGAAAAGGTGATCGCATATGCCTCTAGACAATTAAGGAAGAATGAGGAGAACTACACTACCCATGACTTGGAATTGGGCGCTGTGGTTTTTGCTCTGCGACTTTGGAGACATTATCTGTATGGTACGAAGTGTACAGTATTCACTGATCATAAAAGCCTACAATACATATTGGATCAAAAGGAGCTGAATATGAGGCAACGTCGATGGGTTGAACTCTTAAGTGATTACGACTGCGAAATTCGTTATCATCCAGGAAAGGCGAACGTGGTAGCTGACGCGTTAAGTCGAAAGGAAAGGGAGAAACCGATTCGAGTGCGTGCTTTGGTGGTGACAGTTCATAATAACTTACCTGAGCAAATTCGGAACGCACAAGTTGAAGCATGCAAGAAGGAAAATATCGCTGCCGAAAGATTTAGAGGAGACGGTGAAACATTTGAGACGCGAGCCGATGGTATCAAATGTTTGAGAGGTCGAATTTGGTTACCATTCTTCGGTGGACTGAGAGACTTGATTATGTTAGAATCTCATAAGTCCAAGTATTCTATTCATCCTGGATCGGACAAAATGTACCAAGACTTGAAAAAGTTATACTGGTGGCCGAATATGAAAGCTGATATTGCAACATACGTCGCGAAATGCTTAACATGTGCAAAAGTGAAAGCTGAATATCAGAAGCCGTCAGGATTACTTGTCCAACCCGAAATTCCAGTCTGGAAATGGGAGCGAATTACGATGGACTTCATCACAAAACTCCCAAGGACACCGTCTGGGTTCGACGCAATTTGGGTTATTGTCGATCGTTTAACTAAATCCGCTCATTTTATTCCAATCAACGAGAGGTTCGGTTTGGAGAAACTTGCCGATATTTATCTGAAGGAAATCGTGTGCAAGCATGGTGTTCCTATTTCAATCATTTCTGATAGAGATAGTCGTTTTGCTTCTGGATTTTGGAGATCACTTCAAAAGTCGTTAGTAACCAATTTGGATATGAGCACAGCCTATCATCCGCAAACTGATGGGCAAAGCGAAAGAACAATTCAAACTTTGGAGGATATGCTACGTGCTTGTGTGATAGACTTTGGAAGTAGCTGGGATAAGCACTTACATTTGGCCGAATTCTCGTACAATAACAGTTATCACGCGAGTATTAAAGCTGCACCTTTTGAAGCACTGTATGGGAGAAAATGTAGATCACCCGTTAGCTGGAGTGAGGTTGGTGATGCCCAACTCACTGGACCAGATTTGATTAGGGAGACGACGGATATGATTGTGCAAATCAAGAATAGGTTGTTGTCTGCTCGAAGCCGACAGAAGAGTTATGCGGATGTGAGAAGAAAACCATTGGAGTTTAACGTGGGAGATAAGGTTATGCTAAAGGTATCACCATGGAAAGGTGTTGTACGATTTGGAAAACGTGGGAAGTTAAGTCCTCGTTATATCGGACCATTCAAGGTTACATCTAGAGTAGGACCCGTGGCATACCAACTTGAACTACCACAAGAACTGTATGGGATTCATAACACTTTTCACGTGTCGAATCTGAAGAAGTGTTTATCCGATGAAGAACTCATTATACCGTTAGACGAGGTTAAGGTTGATAAGAAGTTGCATTTTATTGAAGAACCGGTCGAGATCATGGATCGCGAGGTCAAGTAACTGAAGCAAAGCCGAATACCTATCGTCAAAGTTCGATGGAACTCTCGGAGAGGACCGGAGTTTACTTGGGAACGAGAAGACCAAATGTGGAAGAATTACCCTCATCTCTTTGATTTCAACAAGCGATCGGGCAAGAACGCAAGTTGATCTTCGAGGGCGAAGATCCTAATTTGGTGGGGATGATGTGACAACCCGTCAATTTCAGGTCGTTATTTTAATCTCGACTATTACGTATTACGTGTTTACTTTAATGAGAATTTTAATTTATCGACTAACCGAGAAGGTTATGACTTGAAACTAGCGTAAGAATGTCGATTAGATGAAAACCGACAAGGAATATGTTAGGTATTGATATTATATTCTCAAATAATCATGGAAATGATTTTTAATATATTTGATCTTTATTGTCTCGATATTGTATATTTTCGACGTTTTCGATTTAATTGCGTTTTAAGTCGTGTCGAAGCTTTGTTATTATATTTTGAAGCGTTTTAACTTTTGAAAAGTATTTTTACGAAACCCGAGCCCCGTAAATATTTTTAAAATGTACAATTTACATTTCCTACCTTGTAAACTATTTACTTACAACATAGGACCAAAAGAATGCACTTTTGACAAAATCTACCCCACTACACCACTATATATTAAATTTCCACTAACATTTTATATTAAAAATTCATTTTAAATAAAATAATCATCTCACCTCTCTTTTTTCTCTCCAAAACCGTCCACCCCTAGCCACAATCCCTCAAGATTTTTGATTTTCTACTTTGATTCTTCAAAAACTAAAACAAGACCCATCTTGGAAATTTGATTAGCTTCACATTGGTATAATTTTCTTCTACATGCATTCACTAAATTTTATTTTCAATTTTTGATGATGAACATCAAGTTTGATCCATTTTTATGGTGATAAATGGTGTTAATATTATTATATTTATAGTGGGTGTTGGTTGCATGTAAGATTTTTAATTATTAAATTTTTGTAAGATCAAATTTGAGGGTGTTATGAGTTAATTAGATGTGTTATTATGATATTAGGATCATATTAGGACCATAGGAATTGTTGGAATGGGTCGAAAAATTGCTTTGGTATGATTTTTAGATAGTCTATTTTAGGCAGTAACTTTAAGGCCGTTTTTGAAATTGTTACTGTGATAAACTTGGTAAACTAATAAGATAGGGTCGTAGAGAATTTCGTTAGCTTCGATTTGAGCTAAAGTAGAGCTTCTAACTCATTACGAGCGAAAAGTTATGCTACTTTTAGTATTTGTGTACCGGGAGACGGGTATCGGCACAATCCGAAAATTGTTGTCGATATTTGGAACGAATCTCGGGGACTATAAAATGAGTTTTACAAATGTTCAAGGGCTGTTGTAAGTTGATAAACCTCAGGTTATGAGTCTATTTTCAAACCCGAGTGTCGGTTTTGCAAACGGAAATGTTTAGATAAGTCAAAATGGTTTTACAAGTCAAAGGCGTAAAACTCTCCGGTTTTTTCAACACGAAGGTGTGTCGGGCAGAAGGTCTTAGAAGTAATATTTTTAAATGAAATTTAAACTGAGTCTTATTCATATTATGTGTGAGTTTGACACCAAGTTTCGTCGAAATCGGACATGTCTAGATAGGTTAGATTGGTGTGTACATTTGGAGTGTACATGCTGAGTGGTATTTTGGACACGTAGTTCAATACTAGTATGGCGTGAGTTGAGTATTCACTATTGGACATAGTGACTTACTCAAGTGTTAAGTCATTATATAAATGACTTAGCTACTGGTCCGAGGGAAGTAAAATCGTCGGCGACTAGCTATCGCGTGGTGTTGTGATGCACCAGTAATGAAACATTGGATGCAATTGTATAAGAGAAATATACGCACTTGGCTAGGTGTGTTGGGCTGAAATAATATATGTTAATGTTCAATTTCACGAGACTTATGAAATAACAACGATAATTATGTCTGATCCACATGATTGTCAACCACGGAAGGTTTATTCAGAATACTTGTGTTCATTTATTTAATTTAAACTCTATAGATTCACTCAACATTTTTGTTGACTTTATAGCATGTTTTATCTCAGGTCCATGAAGAAGGCACTCAAGGAAGGCGGTTTCACGCAGCTTGCTAAATTAAATTGTTTTGGCCCGCTTTACTAAACTATGTCCATTCTAAGAAACTTTTATTAATTGGTTGGTTGTGTAAACTTAAAACTCTTTGGGACCATGTGTGAACTGTTTTATTTTTAAACAAATGAATGGATGTATGTTTTGTTAAAACGACTCATTTTGAGGCGTTTTCTATGATATTGAGGTTGAACCATGATAGTAACACCCAATGACCCTTCCGCTGCTATGACCCGAAATTGGGGGTGTTACAGGCTAGTCCAAGGGGGTATGGCTCTTGGTGAAGACACATATCAAATCCGTTGATAGCTGTAATAGCTTGCACAAAGCTATATGGTTTTCAGCTCACCGATGCTTTTTTGCTAAGAGTTGGCTAGTCCGGAAGGGTACGACTTCTAGTAAAGATCTAAATCAAATCCGTTGACGGCTGTGATGATTTGCCCGGATTCATTAGGGTACGCCCACTCACCATTGATTTACGTTCTAAGAGTTGGGTTGGGTTCTGGTCTCCCAGGGTGATGCCTATTCCATCACAAAGACTAGCTAGCCCACGAGTGAGCAGCTACTTGGTAAAGGCTCATCAAATCTGCTCATGTTGCTGTAAAGATTCAACAAGTTGTAGATCTGTTTCAAGCTTTCAAGAAGCTTCTCGGTGTTACTTGTTGCAGCAGTCTTTGTGTTTTCATTGCTGATGTTTCTATTGTTGCTGTTTGTGCTGCTGTTTCAATCTTCGTGCTATTTTTGTAAGATCTACCAAGAAACTTGAACTCAACCAGTCAAATTCAAGTTTAGGGGAGGATTGTTAGGACCTATGGAATAGGTATTTGTAATAGATAAGCTAGGAGGTATGTAGTTCCTCCTGGTCCTAGTAGTAGTAAGAGCAATACGTGCTCCTAGTCTAGTATAAAGTCAAACATTATTATTCTTAGTAGTTTGTTAGGATATGCATGAGATATGTTAGGAAAGGATACGCATATCAGAAGTTACACGTTTTTGGTTTAATGTAGTATTAGGGTTTCCTTGTAGTATAAAAGAAACCCATTGGCAAAAGGGTTAGACAGACCTTCATCATCATTATTCATTTCATATTAATAGTAGAAAACCTTAGTAAGGATTAAGTTATTTAGTTATTATGTTTCTTCTTGTTCATAGTATTTGTATTCCACACGTATACTGTGTGTTTCATTAAGAGTCTCTCTGTGAATAGACTTGTGATTACAAAAGTTGTTCACCATCCTTAACAGGCTACAAGATCCACATCTAGTGGACCCAACAGGTTCAGTGTCAATAAGGGCACTAAATTTGGTAGATACAAAACTTCTATCGATACCCGAATCAAATAGAGCAACATCATAATGATTGTTGAGTAAAAACGTACCAGTAACGACATTCGGGTCCTCCTTCTTAACATCAACCGTCCCAAGTTGATAAGAACCACCCTGGTTGTTTCTTCCTTGACCATTCTTTTTTAACTTTGGACAATCTAGTTTCTTATGGCCCTGTTCTCCACAATTGTAGCAAACGACTCCATTCTTACACTTTTCCACTCTGTGTCCTAGCTTTCCACAATTTCTACACTTCCAGCAATCACCAGCATGCCTCTTATTACCACACTTTGGACACTTTTCATCATTACACGGTGCGTTGTTGTTCAAAGCGTTTGCATTTCCCCGTCTTTGATTTTGACGGCGATTGAAATTTTGCCTATTGTTACCTCGACCTCCACGATCACCTTCACCCTTTCTCTTCTCACCAACGTGTGCTTCATCCTCCTTATCATGAATTATTTTTCCAATGAGTTGGTAAGCCATTCGAACCGCATCATCAATGGTCAATGGCTTTGACGATGTCACATCCCCTCGGATGTTCTTGGTCAACCCCTTAATGTATTGCTCAATTCTTATCTCCTCAGGTTCAACCAACCGGGGACACAACAAAGCCAACTTATGGAATCGATTTGTGTATCCATCAATGTCCACACCTTTCATTTTCAAGTGAGTCAACTCTTGTTCTAACCATATAATCACACTACAAGGACAGAACTCCTGTGTCATTCACTTTTTAATTTCAGACCATGGAGTAGCATTAGCAATATCAATGCTCATAGAAGAAATTCTCCCATTCCACCAAGTCAATGCACGGCCTCTAAGAGTAGCCATAGCAAAAGTCACCTTATCTTCCTCCTTACACTTACTGATGCGAAACACAGACTCAATCTATTCAATCCATTGACTTAGTCCTACTGCACCTTCAGTTCCATTAAAAGGGAGTGGGTCACACTTCATGAATGTCACATAAGTACAACCACCGACTTCGGGTACATTAAGTCCTGGTCCTACAACATTTCCTCCACCATTAACATTCACATTATTAACATTCACATCGTTAGCATTCACATTATTACCGCCAGTTCCATTACTGCCAGCTCCACTACCGCTAGCTCCACTACTGCTAGCTCCACTACCGCCAACTCCATTTCTAGCATTTGCCATAAACTCAGCCATATATGCGGCAACTTGCTCCGCAATGATCCTACGCACTTCTTCCTCAGTCACGGTTCTCTTGGGCGGCATGATTCTATTATCGCACAATTCAAAATCTGATAAGCATTCACTCAATGATGGATTATATATAAGGGTCGAATTGATAATCAAGGAAGAAAAATATATATAAGGCACGATATGGAATTTAAGACAAAAGATACATATTTCATTAGATCACAAACAACTACATCGTCTTAGTTAACTTTCCACATCATAATCTTAGCACAATACAAGCCCAATATTTGTGCTAGATTTACTAACCGACATACCGGTTTAGTTAAGATTTTACAAAAGATACAAAGATACTACTAAGGATAAACTAGTCTACTGAGAACTCCTAGAGGGTCCATCATCATTCTTCTTCATTGGTATCTTCCGCGGACGATCACAAGACTCATCATCATTAGTTGGGCGCTTATGAATCACTCATCTCTCAACCATCTCAGCATAAAACCTACTGTTCTAACCAACAGACACATGTAACTCTTTTTCCGCCTTCTCACGCATTGCGCGAGCCACATTTAACTGAATTTCAATCGAGTTCACCTTTTTCTTCATTTCCGCATATTCACCATTTTCCAACACATACAATCTCCTAAATGCTTCATTCAAACTACGCTCCACATCACTCAAACCCAAATAAAGCAACTCTCGCTCTTTCTCACCAATCTTTGTTTTTGACTCCAATAAAGGAACATGAGTCTGAACAACACCTAAACCAATCTCTGTCATACTACCTTGAACTCGAGAAGCATCTAATTCACGTCTTAAGGTCCATGGTGCAAGTCCATCAATATGATTCGCCTCTCAAACCCTCGATGACTCTCCTATCACATGTACACTCCTTTGAAAGTCATTCCTATCAATCGGCCTTCGGGTAGTAATCCCATTAGTGCCATCAGGTGCATCATCATCCGCATTATACTCTAACTCAGACTCAGACGATTCATCACTAGGTAACTCAGAATCAGAATAAGACCACTTAACTGCAGGGGGTAAAGGCTCACCATCCACTTACATCATAAGGAAAAATAAGCTCCGCCTCATCATCATCAACCTCATCACATATATCTACCTCCTCCTCGACATCCTCATCGTCATCCTCATTACCTACATCATCTATATCAACCTCATCATCTTCCTCGACACCAACATTACCATCCTCTACTATATCAACCTGTGGGGCAATCTGATCTCCTTGTCCTATTTGGGGCTCGACATCCTCGAATGGTTCCTCCTCTTCTTCCTCCATATCTTCCTCTACATTATAATCCACTAAGTCTAGGTAAGGGTGATAGGTGTGAAAAAACTCATCCTTTTTACCACTTAATTACAATAATAATCGAGCCAAAACGTGTATTTTATGTCATTTATGTCGAAATTATGCGTGGTTTGTGTTTTTGTTGTGATTTAGGACGAAAAGGGGAAAAGTGGAGAAAACACGGCATTTACGGGCTTTTATCAAAGAAAAACACGAAAGACGAAGTCAAGAAGTCAAGAGTGCAAAAATAACGGAAGTCCAAGACTAATTCTGAAGATTTATCGAGGAAAAAGTCAGAAGACGGAAAATTACTAATAGCCGAAGAACTCAAGTCTTATTTATGAAGAAATGTCGAGACGAGTTCAAAGAAATCCCGAGACAAAGTCATTAAGTCCAAGATTAACAAAAGATTAAGAAGAGAAGGACTTAAGTGTGCAATTAAGGAAAAAAGGAAAGAGGGAGGAAGCTTCCTAAGCTCCTCCCTAATCTCACTATAAATACTTCCATTCCATTTCATTTCATAGTTGTTGGGTGGATTGACAACCCACCTCTTCCACCATTTTCATACTTTGTTATTTAATTTCTCGCACTTTAATTACTTGTTATGCACCTTTAATCCATTTAATTTCTAAGTAAGTTTTCGTTTATTGTTCTTGAATCTTTACTTTTCTTGTTTAGTCTCTCATTTTCCTTTCTTGATTTTAGTTTACTTTTGGTGCGAATTACTTATGATCCGTGTTGTTCATTAATGTTTTCGTGCTTAAAAAGTTCATCTTTTTATTGTTTGATTTAAAAGTTAGCTTATTTTAAGTTTGATAAGTTGTTATTTGTGCTTAATTAGTCTTTTTCATATTGGATTCGTTCAAGTTTTGGGTTTTAGCTTATCTTAATAGCTTATAGCCTTGCTTATTTTTCGGATCAAAAGGGGAAATCGGAAAAGGTCTTAACCCTTTTCCGATCGCTACATTCCGACTGCACCACCCTTGTATTCTGATCGTTTGATCGGAAAAGGGTTTCTCATTTTCCGATTAGCACCTTAGTATTCCGATCTGCTGATCGGAATAGGGTTTATATTATTCCGATTAGATCTATTTTCCCACATTCTGATTTGACTCATGTTTATGGTATTCCGATTGGATGCCTTGCCAATCATTCCGATTGGACTTGTTTTAAGATATTTCGATTAGCAATATTGTTCTATATTCCGATTGCTTTGTTTTCTAGTATTCCAATCATGCTTACTTTCCGATCAATGCATTCCGATCACTTCCCTTCTCAATATTCCGATTAGCATCTTTCCGATGGGGTACATTCCGATCGGATTCCGATTGGATTCCGATCGGGTGTATTCCGATTGGTTGATTTGTTTTATTTTATTTTATTTTAATATTTTTTTTTAGTTAAAGTGACAATTTTACTCGTTTTGTTTTTAGTCTATTTTAATTTCGTTTTGCGTTTTTATTTGATTGTCAATTTACTTTTCGTTAACTTTTAATTTTACGTCATTTAATTTCTCGTCATTTACTTTTAAAGTTTTAAATATTGCACCATTTACGTTTCGACTAGTTTTAGTTTTAATTACTCGTCATTTATTTTAAAGTCTTGCACATTTATTTTACCATAACCAAAAATATTATTTTACCAAAAACGACTGAGTCACACTTTAAACCGGAAATCAATTCGAGAAGATACCGAGAAAACGAACTTTTTCAACTAGGAATATAGTCATTAAAATGGCGCCGCTTCCGGCTCTTTTCGTGAGGATTAAAGGTTTTTTGTGAAAGACGCGTTGGCTTTTGGGATCCGTTCACTCGTGAACGTTATTTTTGTATCAAAAATTTTCAAAAATCCCAAAAACATTTAAAAAATCATAAAAAGCATTTCTTTTTTAAAAGTTTTGCACCAAAAATATTCTTCTTTCTTGTCTATTTTTCTTCATGGATTCTTATGTCCATTGCGTCGGTTGTGGGAGACGATTGTACAGGAACGACTCTTGTCAGTGGTGTACATGTGAATGGTGCGATAATGATATCGACAATACACAATTCCTATTCGGATTTTGTCCTTTGTGCAACTCAACTTATTCGTCCTTTTTGAACCCACCTCCTCCTGTTCCCCCGTGCATCTATTGTGGAAGTGATTCTCATTGGCATGTTTCGTGCCCGGTTCAATACCCGTATGGTCACAGGCAAGAACCGGGTTACAATTATGACAATAGCAATAGCTATTTACAAGAAGCACCCGATTTTTCTCCTCAACCGTTTTGTAACAACTGTGGGGGTCCTCACGATACCTTATATTGTCAACCAATGAATTATTATGAGAAAAATCCATGTCCTCAGTTTTCTTCACCAATGGATTATTATGAACCAAACCCGGTTTCTAATTCTTCTCAACCAATGAACTACTATGAGCCACAACCATGCTATAATTCTGGTTTTCAACATTTTGAACCCCCACAACACATCATCGATCATCAACCCTCCTTCGAACAATTGAGCTCCCATGAACAATGGGACACTCTTGTTAAGGAAAGTCAACAAATTTAAGAAGCTTGCAACAAGATCATCGAAAAATATCAAGAGGATCAACGGCCTGAGCAAATATCGAATATCGAGACTTATACTCCTCCTCCGGTGTATCCATACTATTATGATGATGATGACGATAAGCCTACTATTTCTTGGAATGACCTTACTGCTCAATGTCCTAGTGCAATTGTCATCCCTCCTCTCGATACCCCAAACGTGTCTAATGATTGTGATTCGTTAAATGAGCTTAGTGATGTTGGTCTCGATAAATCATTTGATGATAAGGTTTGTGACTTACCGACTGCTATGAAGCTTGAGGATGACATTTCTCTTACGAAAGAGGTCGATTCTAATGATGACGATTTTTCTCCAAGCTATGAGAATTTCACTTTTGAAATTTCTCAATCTCCACCGGGAGATGCGGGTGATGACGATTTATTCTCTCCGGCTTACGAGAAGTTCACCGATGAACTTGATCTTGTGGATGAGGTGGAAGACGTGTTTCTTCGCGATAGATTACGGAAAGTTCATCTTCTTATTGCTCAAATCGAAGAGTTGACTTCTCCTCCTCTCTCCGAGTCTTTGCCTCCATCTATTCCTCCCGTTGAAGATAATGACCCATTGATGGAAGAAATCGACATTCACTCCATGCCTCCAGGTATTGATGACGATGACATGGAGGGGATATTATTTCTGATAATTTGCTGCAGGAAAATATTGACCCAAGTCCCCCTCCCGAGCACCTTTCATCCTCCCCATTAGCCACTATTACGGAGGATGAGTGCTTTGACCCGGGAGGTGACATTCATTATGCTATCATTGATAATATTACGGCTTTGCCGAATGCTCAGCCTCCATTGTCTTTGGGGGAGGACAATGTGCTTACTTCACCCAACCCACCTCCCGTGGATCTCGATTTCACATACATTTCGTATGTTGAAAGGGTTTTTCTCCCATTCAAGACTTATCCTCCCGCCTCTCCTTTGTTGATGTCCTCCGAGAACGAGGACAAGGTCTTTGATCCCTGTATCACACTCGAGTCTTCCCCATGGACCATTTAATTCGGGGACGAGTCAGGCTCGTGACTCGGTTAATATAAACAAGCGCTTTTTGGGAGGCAACCCAATTATCTATCTATCTTTACCATAATTGTAGGGGGAGGTCCGTGGTATTTCTTGCTTTCTTTCTTATCATGTGCAGGGATTATAGCTTCAAAGATACACTCTTGATGACTTCTGACGAACCGTGATTCCGTGTTCCCTTCTTCCTGGTTCTATCCTAAACTCTTTTCGATTCACTATTTTATATTTTCCAATATTAAAATAGGAATCACTTTAGTTGTTCCTTCCTTAGCGAAATTTAAACAACGTGCACAATGTCCTAAGTGTAGGGGATTTTACTCCCACATGCTTAAACATTGAGGGCAATGTTTATATTAAGTGTAGGGGGGACTTCTATCGAAGTTAAGTGGCCTTTTCCTTGTATTTGTCCTCATTTTAACCGGAAATCAATTTTTCGACATTTTTCAAAATTTTTGATCTATTTTGGCCTAGTTGTATAGTTGTATTTTCCTTCGTTATGGTTATTTTCTAAAATAAATTTTTAATAAAGTGGTTTTAATTTTCAAAACGTTGTGAATCTTTTGACTCAACCCGAGTTTGCTTATCAAAGTTTACTCTAGCTAGTATCCTTAACGTGTTTAAGTCATGTTTTGCTAGGCTTTTATATAGGGAGCTATAAAACGCGAAAGTCTTAACTCTCACGGGTTAAGAACAAGAACTTTTCGCAAGTTCCTATAATTGATCCTAGACAGTCGTTTATCAAGGGAACTTTAAAATGCGATTTCTAAACTTGAAAAAGTCTATGAGTTTGCAAGATCCTATAGGCGATTCGAAAACCCAAAACTTTGATTTAATAGGCTAAGCATCCACGAGTCTCATTCCTTGAGATTTTAAACTGTGGAGAACGAGAGATGATAAAGCCAATTATAAGTTTGGTATTCTTTCGTGAATTTATGTGAGTTAATTATAAGCCTATTCTCCCATCGCTTGCTAATAATTTTATCTGCAATAAATAAGGTTGTACGATTTGAAAAGTTACTTAGCTTCTAGCCCAAGATCGTTTAAAAGTTGCTCGGTATGGATTAGAGTTCATAGCCAAGGCATAACTTATTGAAGCGGGATGCGAAGATTGGCGAGTCCAAAAAGGTCCTAACAAGGCATGAGGGCTACAGTTTGTTGCTAAAGATCCAAAAGTGATGTGAAGAATCATTTATCGAAAATCAATATGAAGGATCGAGACACACGACGAAAAGCAAAAACTCCCCAAAAGTCATGGAGAAGTCTATCCGAAAAGGCCCTAACAAGGTATGAGGATAAATAGATCCAAGTTCAAAAAGGAGGCGGATCGTTGTATATCAAAGTCCAAAATAAAGATTGGAGAAAAATGAAGAAGTCGTGGTCCATTTATGAAGAATCTCTTAAAACTTCAAGTGAAGAAATTCCTATTATGAAAAGAAGACCATTATTTCAAGAACGTCTCTCAAAGATTTGAAGTATGAAGTCGCTGCCAAATATCGGTCCGAGAAAGGTCTCAAATCGCGAAGCGAGTTATGCCAAGATATGAACTTTATGAGGTCCCGAGAAGCAGTTTTAAAAGATTTTGTCCTTTAGCTAACTATTGATTAAATCGTTTACTTTATTTTCAGCCTAATAAACTATCAAAATAAGTCAAAAATGCATCATCGTGATCATTCAAGACAACAATAAAATATAATAGATACACCTAGGAATTAGGGAGTCTAAGTGAATAATTGGCCCACATGAGTTCGTGTTAGTTTGCTAACTTATAACAACAATGATCTCGTTTTTAAGCTTGGTTTGGAGAAAGTAAAAACTTGAGGATGATGATTATTCATAACATTTCCAAAACCCAAGGTATGTTTTTGATTTCTTTACTTTGAATGTTTATAATTGTCTATCTCTTTAATAAAGGCCAATGTGGATTGATTATGATGGAAAATGTAATCTTGCTTTGTAACTAATGCATTGCATGAGGACATTGCATTAGTTAAGTGTAGGAGATTTGATAGATGTGAAAACACCCATCCTTTTTACCACTTAATTACAATAATAACCGAGCCAAAACGTGTATTTTATGTCATTTATGTCGGAATTATGCGTGGTTTGTGTTTCTGTTGTGATTTAGGACGAAAAGGGGAAAAGTGGAGAAAACACGACATTCACGGGCTTTTATCAAAGAAAAAGACGAAAGACGAAGTCAAGAGTGCAAAAAGAACGGAAGTCCAAGACCAATTCAGAAGATTTATCAAGGAAAAAGTCAAAAGACGGAAGTTTACTAAAAGCCGAAGAACTCAAGTCTTATTAATGAAGAAATGTCGAGACGAGTTCAAAGAAATCCCGAGACAAAGTCATTAAGTCCAAGATTAACAAAAGATTAAGAAGATAAGGACTTAAGTGTGCAATTAAGGAAAAGAGGAAAGAGGGAGGAAGCTTCCTAAGCTACTCCCTAATCTCACTATAAATACTTCCATTCCATTTCATTTCATAGTTGTTGGGTGGATTGACAACCCACCTCTTCCACCATTTTCATACTTTGTTATTTAATTTCTCGCACTTTAATTACTTGCTATGCACCTTTAATCCATTTAATTTCCAAGTAAGTTTTCGTTTATTGTTCTTGAATCTTTACTTTTCTTGTTTAATCTCTCATCTTCCTTTCTTGATTTTAGTTTACTTTTGGTGCGAATTACTTATGATCCGTGTTGTTCATTAATGTTTTCGTGCTTAAAAAGTTCATCTTTTTATTGTTTCATTTAAAAGTTAGCTTATTTTAAGTTTGATAAGTTGTTATTTGTGCTTATTTAGTCTTTTTCATATTGGATTCGTTCAAGTTTTGGGTTTTAGCTTATCTTAATAGCTTATAGCCTTGCTTATTTTTCGGATCAAAAGGGGAAATCGGAAAAGGTCTAAACCCTTTTCCGATTGCTACATTCCGACTGCACCACGCTTGTATTCCGATAGTTTGATCGGAAAAGGGTTTCTCATTTTCCGATTAGCACCTTAGTATTCCGATCTACTGATCGGAATAGGGTTTATATTATTCCGATTAGAGCTATTTTCCCACATTCCGATTTGACTCATGTTTATGGTATTCCGATTGGATGCCTTGCCAATCATTCCGATTGGACTTGTTTTAAGATAATCCGATTATCAATATTGTTCTATATTCCGATTGCTTTGTTTTCTAGTATTCCGATCATGCTTACTTTCTGATCAGTGCATTCCGATCACTTCCCTTCACAATATTCCGATTAGCATCTTTCCGATGGGGTACATTCCGATCGGATACCGATTGGATTCCGATCGGGTGTATTCCGATTGGTTGATTTGTTTTATTTTATTTATTTTAATATTTTGTTTTAGTTAAAGTGACAATTTTACTCGTTTTGTTTTTAGTCTATTTTAATTTTGTTTTGCATTTTTATTTGATTGTCAATTTAATTTTTCGTTAACTTTTAATTTTACGTCATTTAATTTCTCGTCATTTAATTTCAAAGTTTTAAATATTGCACCGTTTACGTTTTAAATAGTTTTAGTTTTAATTACTCGTCATTTATTTTAAAGTCTTGCACATTTATTTTACCAAAACCAAAAAATATTATTTTCACCAAGAACAATTGAGTCGCACAATTAACCGGAAATCAGTTCGAGAAGATACCGAGAAACGAACTTTTTCAACTAGTAAAACCAGTGTATTAAAGGGTTATCATCTAGGTTAGGTTCAGGAATAGCTGGGTTCCCTACGGGAATGTTAGGGTCTGCCATGACAAATCTACATTATATAATATATCTCGTATTAGCATAAAAATAATTATTAAACAGTGATATATACTGAAACCACGATATATATGTAAATTAGATTATATATCAAAATATATATCTTCTCAATAAGGCTTGTTGGTAACATCGGAGATCTTCGGCACCATTATAGTCAAAAGATTATTAAATATTTTACTCAAAATATTTATTTAAAAATATTTATGGTTAAAAGATTTTTGAAATATTTTATTCAAAACCTTGGTTTTAAAAATCTTTCGTTCTCTATAACGAGAGCTTTGATACCAAACTGTAACACTCTCAAATTTCGTATTGGTATAGCGGAAGGGTCAATAGAGTGTTACGGGATAGAACAATAACTCAAATCATAGACAACGGATAAAAAGGGTTGTACAAAGTTAAACATACATTCATCCGAATAAGAGTATAAAGTTTTACACAAGGTCCCCCAGTTTTACAGTCATAAAGTTAGAAAACATATTTCAAATGAATATTATTATCAAGTGGGCCATAAGAGTCGATCTCCGTCCAAGTTACCTTCAAGCACCTGAGATAAAACATGCGAAAAATTAATCAACGAATGTCGAGTGAATTCATAGAGTTTAGTAAAAACATTTATATAAAACAGTTATGTAAAGCAGAACACAAGCATAATATCAGTAATAAGACCCCATATTGCTAGTCAGACAATATATT
Source organism: Glebionis coronaria (assembly GCA_025667525.1). Classification (NCBI taxonomy): domain Eukaryota; kingdom Viridiplantae; phylum Streptophyta; class Magnoliopsida; order Asterales; family Asteraceae; genus Glebionis; species Glebionis coronaria. The sequence goes on along the minus strand of CM046879.1, from coordinate 2,740,275 downwards.
ATAATTCAAATCATATATCATACATTATTCCTGAGACCACAGCCTCAGTGTGACCATTATTGGTATTATTATCAGATTATTATAAGTCGCATGACATTGTTGCCTTTCTATAATATACAATGGGTCGCGAGCTCGACAAATATGTGCCCATCTAAATCAGCGTGTCGTCACTAATATCACGCTATATAAATCCTCTCATACATAAATTCGCTTGCCAATCAATGTGGCACGACGGGAATCAACCGTCATGTCGTGAACTGGGGTGATCTTCCCCAAATAGTACTATTATATGCATAAGCGTCTACCAACTCCCGATAGTTCACAATTCATGCTAATGGGACTTATAGTAATGTAACCTAACTAATAATAATCCATTTCAATCATTCATTGGGTCGTACAATCAATCGGGTCCGTATCAATAATCATACACTCGGGACCACTTGTGTTCTATTTTTATTAAAACTCACATGTTATCTACCTCGCGGATTTAGAAAACATTTCATAAAACATTTAAAAGAGTGTGAGGTTATGAACTCACGTTGGTTTGGAAAGGCGAGTTATCGGCAATTAAGATGTACGGTGTGTGCCTCGATCACGGGAAACCTAAATAAATAATACTCGATCTTAGACTATGTCGAATAATATTTATAAAAAGTTGTTATGTATATGTAATCAAGTTATAAACATGATGATCAAGTGGGATTTTTATCACTTTATACAACATTATTAGTTGTTAAGTATTTAGCTAACTTAGTCCAGTTATACTAATTTTAGCTCATGTATATGTTAAGGCCCAATAGGCCCATTAAGAGTCCAATATGTTTTTATTAGTCCATTTATTCATTTAGGACCAGTCCTCTACTCATATTTTGGGCCCAAGTGGGTTGAGTCCATGAGCAAGTTCAATAGTGCTAAACCAAACTAGTTCGGCCTAGTGGTCCAACAAGGCTAATTTGGTCCATTATGGGTCCATAAGTTACAAAGCTCGAGATTGTCGATTTTTACTTGTTAAATGTGGTTATATATTAGTAGATATTCTATAAAAATGATACATTAGATGGGTCCGACCATCTAAGTTTTATTTGGCGAAAACGCCATCCTTTCGGTTTTATCCGAAAAGACGTAAAAACCATATGTATAGTTTGTAGTTAGAAAACCATTTGAGTTTTATTTTTATAAAATATGATACTTATTATCATTTATTTACTTTTACCTACTTATTTTATATATTAATTTACTTCAAGTGGCCTTTTAATATTATATAACTTATAGTGAAATCTGATGTCAAAAGTCATGTTCACCATTTTTATCATATCTTGAGTTATATAATGAGTTAGAACCCTAAATTTTTACTGTAGAAACTAAATGATATGCTCTACAATTAACTCTACTATGGCTCCTTCTCAAACAGCCTCTAAATACCAGTTTCAATTCGTCCTAAACAGATCAGTCAGATTAGTACCTCAAAAGTATTTTGGCCATATCTTGCTCATTTTTTACATTCTGTTGTGTGGCCAATTCACCACTTATGTAAAAATCATTTATCTATAATTATATCAAATAATATAATCCATTTAATAAACTTAAAATATTGAAACTTACTGTTTTTCACGGCCTACTTATCTAGTTAAGATTTTTATCACTTTTACTTGTAGATTTAGCCTTGTTAACTTATTCTAATGACACAAAATCCCCATACAATAAATTGATCATCATTCATCACCATCATACATATACATTTTGAAGTAAATAGACAAGTACATCTACAAAATTAATAGGATGGTAGAAAGAAAACAATCTTTATACCAACTAAAGTGATGAAAATGTTGAGATTTTGGATGAACAAGCTTGATCTATGTACCTAAATCATTAACTTTTCAAGATAACTTTTAGTGATCTTCAAGTATATGAACTCCTATTGAAAAATCAGCCCAAGAACTCCTTAGAAACTTCCTTTCATAAATTGTAATCACCTCCAATCATCCTCCTTTTATGTAGTTATCATCATATGTTGATTATAGATTAAGTTGTAAGTTAAAATTTGATGAAAATGGTGTTATTGTGATGGTGGTGGACGGCCACTGAGGGAGAGGGAGAGAGTTTTGATAAACTTTTTAGTTACACTTGCATGTATGTGTGTTATGTGTGAGAGATTGAGGTTAAGTACCTTGATCATGTTATGAGACAAGTGTCTCATGGTTAGCTTAAAATTGTGACACCAAAGGGTGTTACACCCTTGTGTAATCCGCCCCTATTAGGGGTGGGACAAGTTTTAAACTTGTCTCATCCCTAATATTTTGCGGGTACTCCTCGATTCTAGTTTCCTCGATTTGCGTGCCCCAGGGGTTGATTTACATAAAACATTTTTGCAAATTATGAAACTAGGACACAAAACGATTCTAATAAAAATTGTCTCATAAAAAACGAAGCATAAAAGCGTAAACCTAGGGTTCCCAGTTTAATCGTAAAAGACGTGAAATTATGCACGTAAGCCCTAATTTCATCCCGTAAATATGTGAGTTCATGAACCAACACAAAAATAAAATATAAAAATAATATACGAGAATAAATTTACTACCTAAAAAAGTCAGATTGTCACATACCATTTTGTACTTGTTTGTCTTAAATGTAGAATCAAAAGAGACAACATCACAGAACTCCTTGTAATTGTACTTGGACACTTCATCAGCCCAGAATAAGCTAATAAGCTCAGCCTTGTTAACCAAATAATCAAAAGTAAAATCAGCAATGTACTCCTTCCTCTTCTCCATCTTGTTTATCAACATCTGCGCGTCAAAGTCCCCGATGTAATAGTTGACACTACGGAAGAAGTTCTTGAAGTCAACGGTAGTACCATGAACGAGCAGATAAGAACCCTTGATCCCGGTCAGAAGGTGATGAGCTCTTGTAGCACCGATATTCACACTCGCAGCCTTGACAATAAACACTTGCTCCGCGTATGTTAATTGCCTCTGATTCTTAGACAGATGCTTGCACTCCTCGCGTTCAAGCTTATGATTGTCGATAGTATCAAATACACTCAAATTGAACTTCGTCGTACCAGGGATCAAGTCAAACACAGCACGAGCTTTACAACCGGTGATATGCAGATTTGAGTGCCTCATTTGGTTGTAACCATTCTACAAATCTAGGGTGTCTACATATATATCCTTAGGGGAACCCTTCCTATTGCAAACAAAATACTTTTGCTTCACAATCCCGCACCGTAACCTTTTCTGACACGATTTCCTAACAACAAAACCAGGTTTTACAGCATACTTCCTGTAAGCAGCAATACAATGCTCAACTGAATCGTACTCATTCCCTTTAACAAGTAAAAACTCGGCAGGTACTTTTGGAATGTAATAAACAGTACCACCAGGAGTATCAAAGTTGGAATGACTGCAAAAAAAACATATATGATTACAAAATACTAGAAAAACATATCGCATATCATGTAAACATCATATATGATAGACATGTATCATATATGATGTACCATGTATAATATATCTTAAATTAGAGAACATATATGATAGTATATGATACATGGCTATCATATCTATGTAAAAATACAAACATCATATATGATATGTTGCTAACATATATGATACACTGGGAACATATACTAAGCTAAACAAAAACTAGAAAACTTACTCTTAACAGCTTCTGCTTCTTCACCGTGTTGTTCATACGCTGAAATCTCATCCGCAAGACTATGAAGGACGCTTTCGGATGGCAGATCCAGACCTTGATCGACACTAGTCTGATAACTAGTTAAATCAACCAACGTAGAAGGATCAACAACACCACTACGACCACTAGAATCACTCGAATCCATCATTAAAACCTAAGCAACTCGAAAAAACAACAATTCATAAAAAGCTTATCTAAAAACCTAAAAGAATCACAGCTTAATAAATAAGCTTATAAACGATATCCATAAAAATCGACCAGACACATAAAATAAGCTTATAAATAAGCATATTAATCGTTTCGATCGATTAACAAGCTGATTAATAAGCTTATTAATCAATCCGTTGGATTAAATACGCTTATTTATAAGCTTATTAATCAATCCAAACGATTAATAAGCTTATTAATCAAGCGAGTAGTTAATAAGCTTATAAATAAGCGTATTTAATAATACGTTCCATTAATAAGCTTATTAATAGATAGGAATCGCTTATTTATAAGGTTACTAATAAGCTTATTAATAAGCACTATTAACAAACAGTATATCTAGAGAGAGAAACAAAGAGAGAGAAAGTACCAGTTTGACCGGAGATGAAGAACGAATAATGAAACGTGTTTGTTAACACCGTATATATATATATATATATATATATATATATATCTATATATATATATATATATATATATATATATATATATATATATATATATATATATATATATATATATATATATATATATATATATATATATATATATATATATATATATATATATATATATATATATATATATATATATATATCTCAAGGTGAAAAGACAAAAATACCCCTGCAGTATAAATTGGGGATTTAATCTCAGCCCTTGGATGAGATGGAGATGGAAGGTTGGGATGAGTCCCCTTGTATCCTAGAAAATTTTGGTATCCAAAAGAACTTAAATCATAGTTTATTTAATTAGCATGTTATTTTTAATAAACTATACAAATAATCACATGACTTATGATATTTAATCAATAAACTTAAGCTTATATTGTTAGCTTATTAACCTAGCTTATTTCTAAATATGGAAACTTTGTAATTCAAGAAACTTACTATTTTTGGAAACTTTCTATTTTTAGAAACTCGTCTATTTTAAGAAGTTAATCTATTTTTGGAAACTTTCTATTTTTGGAAACCTGCGACTTTTAGAAAGTTACTTATTATTACACAACAAGTATAATAATACAAGAAGTACAAGTAATACTTAATCAGAATACCTAGAATGCATGATAAACATAGCATAACCTTAAAATCAGTAAAACAAGACATGACCATATAAAACAAGCTAAGACATGATATAATCAGTCAAGTACTCAGTAAACAGAATACTTATACAGGTACGGATTTCCCGCCCTTTCAGTATAGATATTCTTTCCTTATTAGGATTCCCCGTTTGCAGCCAACTGTTTTCCCAATATTTGTTTTATATGTTTGATACTTATGTTAGAATAAGAGCCTAAGCCATATACATGCATGACCAGTATCACCTAGTTATGGAGGTACCATAACCATAACAGTAGAGGCACTAGTGTTATAACTTTCCCACGGCAAAGTGATTGCTCATGGCGTCCCTTTTCACTTTTGTCCATTATATTATTTTATCATGTGGGGTGTATGGGTGCATCCTAGTTACATGTTTTACCAGTATTATCAGATTGATTGCGATGTGTGCCTTGCATCCTTCACTAGGAGCTGATCCATCCTACCCAGACTATTTAATTAGAGGAAACCCCTCTAATTGCATGACGAGGTCTCCCCTCCAAGTATTCATGCATGATGGAACCTCATGACCTATATAGGCTTTTGGCTAATTAATATAGTTTTCATATAAAAACATAAGTCTTTTCATACTATAAAACCAGTTTTATGAACATGTTCCAGGTTTTCTAAGACTTGTATATTTCCGCTGGTATTAAGTGTTTATTATGTTTCAGTCATTCATACTATGTCATATATCCGTGCACTGAGCGTTATGCTCAGCCGTTACTTTCCTTTACATGTCCCCAAAACGGCAGGTACCCAAGGATAGACTTGAGCATTTGGAGGACGTGCATAGGATGGAAGCTGCCTTAGACTTCTTCTCCTTTTGCCCTCACATACTTATGCTTATTTGGACACTTGTTTAGTCCTTCTCATTTCTTATGCTTTATTTATGTTTTGGGCTTATGTTGGGAACCGATGTTTGATTCCGGTTTTCCCTATGGTCATGTATGTTTCAGTACATATTACCTTGCATGTTTTGATGACACGCCATAATTACGCGTAACGATCCGCTTATCAAAGTGGGGTGTTACACCCATCATCGCCCAATAATACAAAATAACATTCGAATTTTATTATTAAGAATTTTTGTAGCTAATACTAGGAATGATGGTGAGCCCTTACCTCCTTGAGGCGCATCTCACCCGTGTACTGATAATGCTCAAATCTAACATATTTGTAGGAGCGTATTTGTGGTGTTTATGCATATATTTATGTGATTATTATGAACTTATGATACTTAATAAATCTTATTTGTTATTAGGTTCATTAATGGTTACATCACGAGAAATGAAGAAAAGAAGATAATTGTAGGCGAAAGGATGAACGAGACATGAAAGTATAGCTCTCGTATGATAAATAATACAAATATAAAGAGTCTTCGTAAGTTGGAAGAAATAAAGAGGAAGAAACAAAGAATAAGGACCAAAGAATGAATAGGAGAAAGGTAGCAAAGAAGGAGGCAACAGAAAAGAAGCCACCAGTGAAGTCAATACTGCCACCAGCAAAACAGCATGAAGTTGCCGCTGACAACTCAAATTCTGCCGCCGGCTCCTTTCATTCTGATGATAACTTGTCGCCAGCAAACTCCATTTCGCCGCCAGCAACTTTCCTCCTGGCCACTTTTCCAAGTAATCTTAAACACCCCAATAACTTCCCATTGCTTCCCAATCCCACCATAACTCCATTTCCTCTCCTCCAAGCTTCATTAAACCCTTAACTACACAGCTTTGGCTCCAAGAAGACTACTTGGTGTCCAAGGCTAATTCACGTTTAAATAAGACTCATGGGGTAGTTATTATAATCATCAATCTATCTACCATCTCCATCATATTTTTGTTGTTTTCATATCTCCCTCACCCAAGTGGTGACGGGTGGAACTGGTTACCATGTTCATGTAATAACCCATGGAAGAAGTAGAGAAGAAAGCCACACTACCATGAACAATTCAATCTCCAACAATCCTCATTCCCAAACAACCCAAAGGCTCTCTACTCGCACCAATAGGTTGATGTCCAAGAAGGCTATGGGTAAGACGAATTGTGTATTGGTTGTTCGTTTTGTTAGAATCATTTGGGTACTTTGGTACCATGAACTCTAATGTTTCGTAACTTCTTCTTTATTATTCAATGTTGTTTACTTGTTTATGTTCATGTTTATGGTGATTCTTGGGTTTTGTGATATTGTGAATGTTGTGATACTTGTATTTTTCATATGAAATCTTGTGATAAATGGATGTTTGGATATTATTAGTGCTTGTCATTGGATTATGGTTGTGATAATCCGTCAATTTATGGTCTATATTTTATTCTCAATTATTATTTAAAACCATTATTTTAATTTTATATTATGAACTCACTCATTTTTTGGAAGAAATTTTGGTTTACATCTTAGAGTAGCATCGACTACGTCTAAACCGGAGGATTCTACGTTACGTGCTTACGTTTACATACACCATTTTTGGTGACAGTCTGACATTTTAGGAAATAATTTTATTCTTGAATATTATTTTGGAAATTAAATTTTTGTTGGTTCATAAACTCACAAATATACAGGTTGAAATTAGGGCTTACGTGCATAATTTAACGTCCTTTACGACTAAACTGGAAACCCTAGGTTTACGTATTTACGTTTTTGAACTCCTTTTTTTGATGAGACAATTTTTATTAGATTCGTTTTGTGTCGTTGATTCATAATTGATAAATAGGTTTTTCGTAAAACGGCCCGAGGGCACGTCAATCGAGGAAACTAGAATCGAGGAGTACCCGTAAATTATTGGAGATGAGACAAGTTTACACTTGCCCACCCCCAATACATGTGCCGTCTAAGGTTAGCCAACACACTTTGATGTGTCAAGTTAATATTAAAACTAAGGACACTTGTCCTTAGTTTTGTCTCAAAACCACTACACCTCAAAACTATCTAACACTTTCCACTTTCTCATTTTCCTTACATGCAATGTTTCCATCTCTCTCTCTTGTCTCTCTATGTGCCGTCCCACCTACACCACTACAACACCACCATTGATCAAAAATTTACACCATAAATCTTGTTTTTAACTTGCACAAGATGATAACCCTTTGAAGACGTGTTGATTTAAGGTGATTCTAACATCTAAAAAGGAGTTTACATGGAGTTCAAGGGCTGATTTCATGGAGGTGTTCATCCATTTGAAGGACCTAAGAAGTTTTCTTAAAAGGTTGAAGATTTGGTGGCAAGACAAGCCTTGATTTATCTAATATCTCATCCTTTCCATCATATAGATTGGTATAGAGATCAATTTCTTTCTGTCACCCTATTGTTTTGAATATGTATTTATGTATTTTCTTCAAAAATATATATGTATATGATGATGAATGATGATCAAAGTATTATGTGGGGATATTGCTTTGATAAATTTGATTAAAATGATTAAAATGTACATGTAAAGATGTTAAAATCATGATTAAAATTATAGGTTGTATAAAACAGTAAAGAACCATATGTTAATCGGATAAAATAAAATGAGCATTCAATGGATATACAGTAAGGTATATGATTTCTAAATATGTGGAGAGTTGGCCACTCAATGGAATCAATAAAATGAGCAAGATATGATCAAAATACTATTAAGGTTCAAATCTGTATAGTCTGTTTTGGACAAATTATTAGGGATATTTAGAGGATGATTGAGCAGTTGCTAAACTGGAGATAATTGTATCACATATTATGCAGAGTGTGCTGCCCAAATTTGAGCTTCTATCTCCTTGTAGAACTCAAGATATGGCAAAAATAGTGAAAGTGAGTTTGATAATCAGATTTGGAAATAAAAGTATATATTATAAAATAAGCACTCAAGTAATACTATTATAAAATACATATGTAGAACCCATGAAGTTGTAATAATATTTATAAAATAAGTATTATACTTTGATAAATAAGTATGACATTTTATAAAATTACAATTTGATATGTTTTCTAAGTTACAAAACTATATATATAAGTTTTACGTCTTTTCGGCTAAAAGCGAAAGATTAACATTTTCGCCAAATAAAACTTAGACGGTCGGACCCGTCTAATGTAAATTTTAATAACTCATCTACTTATATGTAAGTACATTTTATAAGTAAAAACCGATAAAACCCGAGTTTTATAACTTATGTACATTAACGGGCCAAAGTAGCCTTATTGGACTATTAACCCAACTAGTTTGGCTAAACAATAATGGACTTACTCATGGGCTTAACCCACTTGGGCCCAACATATGACTATAGGCCTGGTATTAAAAGTATAAATGGACTAAAATAATATATTGGGCTTTTAATGGGCTTATTGGGCCTCAATATATAAATAAGTTGAAACTAGTATAACTAGTCTAAAATTTGACTAACACATAACACTATAATGTGTATGAAGAGATAAAATCCCACTTCATCATCATACTTATAATATCATCATATATACATAGCCATTGTTTTTATAAAGTCATTAGACAAGAGTCTAAGACGAGTATTAATTGTCTAGGTTTCCGTGATTGAAGCACGTAGCGTACATCCAAATCGCTGATAACCCGCCTTCCCACACCAATGTGAGTTCATAGCCTCGCACTCTTTTAAATGTTTTATAAAATGTTTTGTAAACCCGCGAGGGAGATAACATGTTAGTTTTAATAAAAATAGGACACCAGTTGTCCTGATTGTTTGCTTATTGATATAAACCCGAATGATTATATGACCCAATGAATGATTATATGACCCAATGAATGAAATGAAATGGATTATTATTAGTTAGGTTATGTCACTAAAAGTCCCATTAGCATGAATTGTGAACTACCGGAATTTGGTAGACGCATATGCATATAATAGTACTATTTGGGGAAGATCACCCCAGTTCGCGCCTTGACGGTTGATCCCCGTCGTGCCACATTGATTGGTAAGCGAATTTATGTATGAGAAGGTTTATGTTATTGTAATTATTGTGACGACACGCTGTTTTAGGTGGGAAAAGTAATTACAGGTTAGCTTCCCGTTGTTTGTTATAGTAAGGTAGCAATGTCATGCGGCTTATAATAATCCAATAACAAAAATACTGATATACGCATTGAATTACAATATATTGCCTGACTAGCAATACAGGGTCTTATTCTGATATTTATGTTCGTGTGTTAGCCTCAAAATATTGAGCCAAACAAGAATGCTCGGTCATATGTTTATTATGTATCGTATTTTAGAACGTTGTAATAGGTAGTATATTAGTCGTGTTATTACGGGCTTAACTTTAAGCTAAGGTTCATTAATAAGTAACCAAAGCCCAAAAGGAAAGCCCGGCCCATGATCATATAGCCCATTAAGCTACATGTAAGCAAGGCTATATAAACCTCTCCTTGCATGTAAGGAGAGGTTGGTTGGTCATTTCATTTTCTCTAATCTAATATTCCACAAGTTTCACCAACCATTTTCTCTCTACTTTCTCTCACTACTTTCTCTCTCTAGAATTCTTCTCATATCTTTCTTTCTTTCTTTAATTCGTGTATAACATCACATATATTAGGGACAACAATTGGTATCAATCGCCATGGGTAGTTTTGTGATTGGTTGTTGTGTTTTTCATATGATCCGTTTGATTTGATCCATATTTCTTCCTCGAATTCAAGATTTTTCTTGTTTTTGATTGTGTTTCTTAACCGTATACCTTCTTTAATCTTGTTGTAGAGATTTGGTTGTTTTGGTTTGGTTAAAAACACGATCTTGTTGCCTAAAAGTTGCTAAATTTGTTGCCTAAAAGTTGCTAAAATCGTTGCCTAAAAAGTTAGAAAAAAGTCCCTTATTGCGACAGCTTGAATTTCGGAAAAGGAGAGTACGATTTCGATCGCAATAACCCTAGGGTTTTACTTTGCGATCAGTATTGCGATTGCCCCCTTATTCCGATCTGGTCATTCCGATCGTTATTGCGATCTGGATTGCGACGGAATTTAAGGCAATCTTGAAACGTTACTCTGCCCACATTGCGACAGCCACATTCCGATCTGGGATTTCGATAAGTACACATTGCGATCTGAATATTCCGATCTGGGATTTCGATAGGTACACATTCCGATCTGGGATTTCGACAGGTGCACATTGCGATCTACAGGACATTCCGATCTAAACAACATTCCGATGGGCATTCCGATGGCACATTCCGATAGACATTCCGATGACATGTTTAGCCAAATTTTTGTTTGAGTATTTTTTAGACTTAGCCACCATCTAGACTAGTTTCGGAACGTAGTTTACACGAAGATTAAAAAAAAAAAAGAGTTAAAAAATTTAGGTCAAGTAAAATCAAATTTTTTCCATACTAGTTTTAGGAAATTTCTAGCTCAATTTCAAAATTTGGTGATTACAAATTTTTTAGGACTACCGTTTTGTCGGACTGAGGAATTTATTGTCGGGCTGAGAAAAAATTGCAATTTTCGGAATTTCAACAACCAAACAATCACAACACAACTACTTAAGATCCACATTCGATTCATCATTTCAGAGAATATTGAGATGGATTCTACTGCCGAATATCGTGTGACGAACAACAACATAATGGTGGCAGGTAACAAGGAAAGACCACCAATGCTTGTGTCTGGTCGATATGATCAATGGCAATCCCGTTTTATACGTTACCTTGACACAAAACCTAACGGTGATGCTTTAAGGCAATGTATTTTGGAAGGACCCTATAAACTCTCAAGGATTCAAGTTCCTGCAGTACCAGCCACAGACACAAGTGACGCACAACCCGCATATGAACGTGATGAGAAGAGGACCGACCTCACCCCAGAGAACCGTGCGTGGTTTGATGCAGAGAAGGAAGCAATTTACTTAATTCTCAGTGGCATTGGAGATGAAATTTACTCTACGGTTGACGCATGTCCTACTGCTCAAGAAATGTGGACGGCCATTGAAAGACTGCAACAAGGTGAATCACTTAACAAACAAGATGTGAAAACTAAGATGTTTTGGAACTTTGGCAAGTTTACATCAAAGGATGGGGAATCAATTGATTCTTATTACTCCCGATTCTACAAAATGATGAATGATATGACTCGAAACAACTTGCAAGTTTCCACCATGCAAGTCAATGTCCAATTTCTACAGCAACTTCAACCAGAGTGGACACGGTTTGTCACCTTGGTGAAACAACAACAAAAGTTAGACGAAGTTTCATATCACAAGCTCTTCGACATCTTGAAACAATTTCAAAATGAGGCAAATGAACTTCGAGCTGAACGAGTTGCAAAGATTTCCAATCCACTTGCTTTGGTGTCTACCACTCAACATTACCCAGATTATCACTCACGTACTTCAAAGACCTACTCTACTCAATCATCATCACCACGATCATCCATTGTCTCCAAGTCACATGTTCCAACACGATCCCGAGGCAAAGAAGTTGCAAGAGCACCATCACCCATACCTGAGCAATCATCCGAAGAAGACAGTGATGAAGAAGTAGCTCAAAGGGATAGGGAATTCAAGCAACAAATGGCTTTCGTTATGAAGCAATATAAGAAAATCTAAAAACCCACCAACAACAACCTTCGAACATCTTCAAACTCGAGGAACACCCATGCACAAAGTCCTCCAAGGTATGACACACGAAGACGTGTTGAGATTCCTCCAAAGTATGATCGACAACCTAAGTATGATAATCAGAGGGTGGCTACTGTTGTTGGAAATAGGGAAACTGTTGGTACTCAAGTTGTGCAACAAAGTGGGATTCAGTGTTTTAACTGCATAGGTTTTGGGCATTTGGCCAAGGAATGCAGGCAGCCAAAGAGGGTTAAAGATTATGGTTATCATAAGGAAAAGATGCTGTTGTGCAAGAAAATGGAAGCTGGAATCAAGTTATCAGCTGAGGAAGGAGAAATGCTTGACGACACAGATGATGAACTCTCCGACCAAGAACTCGAGGCACATTATTCATACATGGCAAAGATTCATGAGGTCCTTAACGTCACTGAAGATGACAATGGTCCTATCTTTGATACCGAGCTAATTGATAAGGTACAAGATGATGCTGAATATAATGTGTTTGGAGATACACATGAGCATAGTGATCTACCAACAAAAATTACTGACACGTGTATGATGGAAACGGTTGATAGCAATACCACACCCGATTCATCAGACATGTGCAATAATGGGTTTGAGGATGATCAACATGCAAATGAGTATGATGACGCGGAGCGTGTCGCGCTTGCTAATTTAATTGCTAGTTTACAAAAAGATGTCAATGAAAATAGAAAGAATCAAAAGCAATTAAAAAAGGCAAACGCAGCGCTCACTCAAAACTTTGAAGAATGCAAAGCCGCTCTTATAAAATCTAGTGAGACTATTGATAGTTATAGGGCTGAGCTTCTTCAAAAGACCAACGAGCTTGAGGGGTACAAAAGTCGTGTCATCAACGTTAAAAAGGACGATTTTGAAAATAAATACAATGAAGCTCTTGCTTTGTTAACTAAAGAAAAACGTCAATTTAATGTTTTATTAAGTGATGAACGTCAAAAAACATACCTTGCCACAACAAAAGTTAATGAACTTGAACAGAGGCTTTCTATGAACACCACCGATTCTGCTAAAATTCTTGACGAGAAGAAACAAGAGGTTGAAACATTAAAACAAGATTTCAAAAATAGACAAAGCAAAGATACTGAAAAAGTAAAGGATCTCGAAGAACAAGTCGATTTTTTGAAAAAAGTTGTTTATAATACACATGACTCTATTCAAACCGTAAGAATGATAGCACCTCGGTCGTTTTTCAAGGGTCAACCTAGCTTTGCCACCCCCAAGTACCTCGAACAAGCTCAAGCTGCAAACCCCTATTTATATCTTGACGAGTCCGAATGGACCAATCATGATTGCCCTGTAGCTAACCTCGATAGTGAAGAGACGTCCCTTTGGGATGAGGAGAGTAGATCACCGGTCAATAAAGATTTTGTGAAACCATATAACTATGCTTATGAAAACAGTCTTTATGGTCTTTTCACTCCACAAAAACAGAAGTCTCGTGAGGAATTATTTTTAGAATGCAAACAAAAAAGAATTCAATGGAAAAAAGCTTTTGCCACTAAGAGGAAAACTAATGTTTTTAAATATATTAATTATTTGCCTCTAGATGCTTCTAAAAGCAAAAGTAGAAAAATACTTGGTTTTCTTAAACACCACGTTAATGTTCAATCAATTGTTGAAAGCGATTGGGAGAAACGTCAAAAGGATAAGTGGAAAACCGAGATTCCTCACGACATAACTGTGCTTGTGAAAGAACTTTTAATACCAAATACGAAGATAATAAAAGAACATGTTCTTGAGTTTGAAAATTTAATTCAGTCTGAAATGTTTGATGATTTGAAATATATTGAGTCTCTTGAAAAAGCAATTGATGATCTTCAAAATGACAAATTAGAATTTTCAAACGAATATGATCTACTCTTAGAAGAATGTCTCTCCAAAGATATTTTGTGTGTTACTCTTCAATCTTGTGCTGATATCGATGAATATTCTGATGTTGCATGCAAATATCTTGATAAAATCAAAGAATGTGAGCGTCTTGAACTTGAGCTTTCGAAACATAAAGAAAATGTTGATAAAAAGGCTTTTGAGTTACTTCAACACAAAACTGATTTCCTTCAAAAACATTGTCATTCTCTTGAACTTGCTTTGCAAAAAGACGTTGGTAGTTTTCCTCATGATAATAAATTGCAAGAAAAACTTTCCCAAACGTTTCGAGAAATGAACGAACAGAATTTGGAAATTAAAGGGTTGAAAGCTCAGTTACAAGACAGGGACAGAGCGATAGCAGAGTTGCAGAAACTCATTGCTAAGATGGGTGGGAAAATTGTGGAACCTAGTGTTAAGAAACCTGTCGTAAGACAACCCAATGCTCAAAAAGTGACTAGACCCTCTGTCTTGGGAAAACCATCTGTTTTCTCTAATTCTGCATTTGCAAAACCTGCGTTTGCCCCCAAGACGGATGGGAAGGATAGGTTGCCACAAAACACTCCCAAAACAAATATTCGATCACAAAGCATTAAGAACACAAATGTGGTTAAACCAGGGATGTATAGATTGACCACTAAACCCACACAAAACAAAGAAAGTCAATCACCTCAGACTTCTAGAAACACTAATAGACGTGTGTCTTTTACTACAGGAGTAGTCCCCACTGCTAGTGTTAGCCGGCCTCAGCTTAAAAGCACTCGCATGAATGAAAAGGTCTGGCAAAACAAAAGTCAAGGGAAGATGAAGCAAGTAGAAGACCACCCTGGGATTTTCAATGTTTCTAAGAATAAAACGTCTGTAATCGCGTGTAATGACGATTTGAATGATTCGACTTTGAATGCTATGAAAGTTAAGTTTGTTTGTGTGAAATGTGGAAAGTGTGCTAATGCTAATCATGCTATGTGTGTTTCGAATAATGTCAAAGGCGTAGAAACTAGAACTAAGAAGCAAACTGTGATGCCTATTAGTGCTAGAAAACCCAAACGCAAAGTGAACCATTCTGGTGCAACCCCCCCTAAGAAAAGTATTGCATCAGACTCCACCACTAAGAACCCTAGAAGCAGAATTAGGGAATTATACGAGTCTGCTAGCAAGCCTTGGAAATGGTGGTTTGCTAATCAATGTCCTCCAGGATATAAATGGATGCCTAAGGTTAGGACAGAAAATGTGACTACGAGCGTTAGTGTGCCTCTAAGTGATGAAACTAGGGAAACTAATGAATCGGAAATCACAACTAACATGGAATCCAATTTAGCAAATGCTCCATCGTGTTCTAATTCTTCTGCAGGTGATCGAAGTAATTCTCTTCATAATGGACTCCGGATGCACGAAGCACATGACGGGGAATCTCAAGCTTCTAATTAACTTCGTGGAGAAGTTCCTGGGTACGGTCCGATTCGGAAATGATCAATTTGCACCAATCCTAGGATATGGAGACTTGGTTCAGGGGAATATCACTATCAAAAGGGTTTACTACGTCGAAGGGCTCAATCATAATCTTTTCTCGGTTGGTCAATTCTGTGATGCGGATTTGGAGGTTGCTTTTAGAAAGAAGACATGTTTTGTTCGTGATTATGATGGGAATGACTTACTTACCGGAACACGGGGTACTGATCTCTACACTATTTCACTACAAGACTCCACATCTTCAACTCCAATCTGTTTCATGGATAAAGCTTCAACGACTCAAGCTTGGTTATGGCATCAACGTTTATCTCATCTTAACTTTGACACCATCAACTTGCTTTCCAAGAAAGATATTGTGCGAGGCCTTCCTAACTTGAAATTCATCAAAGATCATCTTTGTTCTTCTTGTGAGCTTTGTAAAGCTAAACGGAGTAGTTTCAAGACAAAGACTACACCGAGCTCTAAAGGACGGTTAGATCTTCTTCATATAGATTTGTGTGGTCCTATGCGTGTTCAAAGTATCAATGGGAAGAAATACGTTATGGTTATTGTCGATGACTACTCCAGGTACACATGGACTCACTTCTTGAGATCCAAGGATGAAACACCCGATGTTCTCATCAACTTCCTTAAAGTGATACAACGTGGTCTTCAAGCTCAAGTTAAAGTGGTTCGTACTGACAGAGGTACGGAATTTTTGAATTCAAAACTGAGAAACTATTTTGAAGCTGAAGGAATTGAACATGAAACATCTATTGCTCGAACACCCGAACAAAACGGCGTTGTTGAAAGACGAAACCGTACTTTAGTTGAGGCTGCTCGAACATTATTATCCGCTTCAAAACTTCCACTAAACTTTTGGGCCGAAGCCGTGTCAACCGCATGCTACACACAAAACCGCTCCTTAGTTATCCCAAGACACGAAAAGACACCATATCACATAATTAATGATCGCAAACCTTCACTCAAACACCTTCATGTTTTTGGATGTACGTGTTACATTATTCGAGATGGTGAAAATCTGGACAAGATGAAAGAGAAAGGTGATGCATGCATTTTAGTGGGGTATGCAACTCAGTCTAAGGGATACAAAGTATACAACAAGAGAACAAAATTGATAGTCGAGACTATTCATATTAGATTCGATGAATTACAAGAAATGGCACTTGAACAAAGCAGTTTAAGTCCCGATCCACAACGACAAACGACTTCCGTTCACAACCGCACGGAACTCAAGACCACAGCAATGAACCGTCAAGTTCAAAGCTGGTTCCTGAACATGTTCCTAGAGCAGATATGACAGTGGACACGACACTTGAAGAGCTGGAAATGTTATATGGACCAATGTATGATGAATATTTCATGGGGGAGAAACAAGTTGCATCGAAGTCTTCCGCTGTCACTCATGATAAGAATGATGATACCGTTCATCGTCAACACAAGGATACAACTTCAACACGGGTTGTTGCAGATTTACCTCCTCAGAATATCACATTAACAATAGATCCTACAACATCCACAACTACTGTCATTGCTCCAGAGAACACACATCAAGCAGACGATGCATTATCTAACGACGACGAATTCATCAACCCATTCGGTACACCGGTACACGAAACTGGAGAGTCTTCTACTCGCCATGTTGATCCCTCAAATATGCATACGTTTTATCAACGACATCCTTCAACACATCATTGGACCCGAGATCATCCTTTGGTTCACGTAATTGGGAACCCTTCACAGCCTGTTCGTACAAGACGACAACTAGCAACCGATGGCGATGTTTGCATGTTCGCACTCGCCGTGAGTACTGCTGAACCGAAAAACATCAAAGAAGCCATGGCTGATCATGCTTGGATTGAATCGATGACGGATGAACTTCACCAATTTGAAAGACTTAAAGTCTGGGAACTTGTTGACAGACCATACGATGTGACTCCTTTAAATCTTCGTTGGATCTGGAAAAAAAAGATGGATGAAGAAAACACGATCATCAAGAACAAAGCTAGGCTAGTGGCTAAGGGGTATGGCCAGAAAGAGGGAATTGATTTTGATGAATCATTTGCACCAGTTGCTCGCATGGAAGCGGTCAGGATTTTCCTTGCTTATGCTGCACATAAGGGATTCACTGTCTATCAAATGGACGTAAAGACGGCGTTTCTTAACGGTCCTTTGAAGGAAGAAGTCTATGTCACGCAGCCGGAAGGATTTGTCAATCCTCATTATCCTGACAAGGTGTATCGTCTCCACAAGGCACTATATGGACTCAAGCAAGCTCCAAGGGCGTGGTACGACGAGCTCTCGAAATTTCTGGTATCCAAAGGTTTCTCAAAAGGTTCCATTGATCTAACTTTGTTCACTTATAAATATGGGGATGACATTTTGCTTGTGCAAATTTATGTTGATGACATTATTTTCGGGTCTACAAACCCAAAACTTTCAAAATGGTTTGAAAAAGTAATGCACAGCAAATTTGAAATGTCAATGATGGGCGAACTAAAATTCTTTCTAGGAATTCAAGTTCACCAATCCCCAAGTGGTATCTTTATAAACCAAGCTAAGTATTGTCAAGAGATAATCAAAAAGCATGGTATGACTTCATGTGACCCCGTTGGGACACCATTATCAACCACATCGCTAGATGCTGACTTGGAGGGATTACCGATAGATCAAACGAGATATCGTTCCATGATCGGGTCCCTCATGTACTTGACAGCAAGCATACCTGATATCATCATGCTACGTGTTATTGTGCACGTTATCAAGCACGACCCACTGAAAAGCACCTCAAGGAGGTTAAACGGATCTTTCGGTACCTCAAGAATACCATTCATTTGGGACTCTGGTATCCGAGGGAAACCGGTTTCTTTCTAACGGCCTATTCAGATTCTGATCATGCAGGGTGTCTTGATACACGAAAAAGTACTTCTAGTGGTGCACAATTTCTAGGTCAAGATAAGCTTGTGGGATGGTCTTCCAAGAAGCAGGATTGCACGTCACTTTCATCAGCCGAAGCGGAGTATGTGTCTCTATCTGCGTGTTGTGCTCAAGTTCTATGGATGAGAACACAACTCACGGATTATGGCTTCCACTTTGATAAAGTACCTATGTACTGTGACTCAAAGTCGGCCATAGCCATCTCGTGTAACCCGGTACAGCATTCCCGCACGAAACACATCGATGTCAAATACCACTTCATAAAGGAACAAGTTGAAAGAGGTATCGTTGAATTATACTTTGTTGGAACGGATTACCAATTAGCCGACTTGTTTACGAAAGCTCTGTCGAAAGATAGGTTTGAGTACCTCGTTAGGCAAATTGGTATGAGATGTTTGACTCCAGCAGACCTGGAGATTCTTGCAAAGGTGCCTGCTTGATTTATCTATCAAACATCAACTTGTAAATATCTTTGAAAAAGCAAAATACAAAATTATAAAACACATAAAAGCAAAACACAAAATAAAAAATCTTTCAAAATCCAAAAATATTCTTCTCGACATGTCTTTCAGTATCGATAATATGGACGTGCCTAGAAATGTCGCTCAATAACGACACGGGTGTGTACATAAAGCTCGAATGAAAGTTGTAAATATTTTTCAAAACATGTCATTTCTTCTTTTAATAAAGGAAATTGTCTATTTTGGACAAATATTTCCAAACAACGGGTAGAGCAATCTATCATGGGTTGAGCATGTCACAAAACATTCAACGTTTTGAGCTCAACACAATGGCTTGTAATCACTTTCAGATTGCAACCCGGAACTATATTCACGGGGGAGTGTACGATTTCGTGCTCTTACCCTTAGCAAAAGAAGTTAACTCTTCTTACACTTGAGTGGATTCGTCAAGACATTCAAAGTCTATGAACTCAAGTTTATGCTTTAGAAAAACCTTTCGACAAAAAGAATTGATTTTTCAAAAAGCGTTGAACACAATTTTTTCAAGAATTTTTCAATGATATTCAAAATCTTTCAAAAATTGTGTGTTCAACAACTCCCATCCTCAAAAAGCGAAATGTGGATCATATCCTCACAATGACAATTCAATTGGATCAATTTTTGAGGGGGAGCATTTTAACTTCATGCAAAAGATTAACACATCTTTCTCCCGGAGATTTCAAGACTATTTTTCAAAATATATTTTAATCAAATTTGGTATCTCTAATATCAAAAGATTTTATATATTAGAGATAGGGGGAGAAAATGTGATTAAAATGTGATCTAATATAAGACTCAAGCACTTTAACTCTTACCTACATGTGCGAAACACTTTCGATTATCGATGCACATGTGAAGGGGGAGCATTTCTGAAACGACAAAACTAGCAAGGTGTTAAATGTTTTTTTCAAACACTTTGTTAGAATTTAAAGTGGTTTTCATGGTTACGATCAAATACCCACAACATCTTTAATTCACGACGTTATTGATGTCAAAAGGGTGGTTAGGTTTAAGTCCTATGATCCAACCAGAACCGGAGGGATCTTCCCAGGGACAATCCAATAGATTATTAGAAGTCCTTAGGAAAGATGGAGTAGAATGTGAACGTAGCTGAATGCCGACTAAGTACTGATGCTAGCACTGGAACAATCACAACAAGGTGCTAGTAATGATGTCTTGGTAAGCATTGAAGGGGTTGAAGAATGAAAAAGAAATGTAAGGATAAAGGGTGTAAAGAAAGAAGCCCTCAATACAACTTAGGCAGAAACCGGGTCAACTCATCATGAAGACAAACTCATCATGGACCCAGTGATGTGAAGCACAACCCTTTCCTAGCTACTCAGGCTTCTCTCAAAAGAAGTTTGTTTTATTGTCACGGAGATCAACACGATTTCTATTGACTTTCTCACTCCGAGATAGTTGATATTGAATAGGTGGCATCTGCTCCAGCCTCCGACCACTAAAAGTGCACAAATCGAGTCTAGAGCCAAGAGATCAATCAAATCTCGCTAGGACACACGGATGAAGATCAACAGAGTCCTACGCTATATCCTTGTGATATTGCTAGAACACTCAGAGTGATACTACTTAGTATTCACAATGATGAGTGGAAATCCTTCCAGTGTTAACATCAAACAGCACTGCGGTAGGTCATATGCAAAATTCTTTATGAATTGAACATGTGTAAAACTGAAAAGCAACAGTGGTTTGATTCTTAATTGATTCAAACTCGTTTCAGGTTTCTACGCAATATCTTCATGGTCTTGCCAGAACATTCAGAGTGATATTCATTAATACTCACAGTGACGAATGGAAATCCTTCTAGCGTCAACCTCAAACAGCGCTACGGTAGGTGACTTGTGAGATTCTTATGAATCAAACTTGTGTCAACTGGAAAGCAACACTGGTAAGATTCGTTAAGAATCAAACTTGTTCCAGGAATTTGAATTGATGACTTTAATCAAGTGGATATCTATCCAATTGATTCACTCTTTATGTTCACAGTCTTGCTTTGAGACGGTCGAGTAAAGAGAACGGCTAGTACAGCCGCGAAACACTGTCAAGGAGATTCTTAATTGAATCTACCTGATCACAGGTACGATATTTAATATCGTATAACGGTCTTCACCGACCGGAGGTAAAACGCTACCGATTTAGGACGAATGTCAAAGCCATTCTGTCCGTGTCTATGTTTTGTCTCGAGAAGGTGGCGTCACGGTGTACACAGCAAAGTCAATGATTCAGAAACCACATACTCATGCCTAAAGACATATTCAACAATTAATAGTGTGAGCATGTGGATGAAGACACAAGATCGCAAGATGGCAAAGACAAGTCAAGGATGATTTGAAGATCTCAAGCTTAAAGACAAAGTCGAAAGACAACGACAAAGGCTCAAAGATCACAGCATGAAGGAACAAGACTACGATTACACGTTCAAGACTCACTTATGGCGAGATTAGTAATCTCTACAAATTTCCTAAATGACCAAGGTTTATGACCTCTCATTGGGGGAGATTGTTAGCCTCAAAATATTGAGCCAAACAAGAATGCTCGGTCATATGTTTATTATGTATCGTATTTTAGAACGTTGTAATAGGTAGTATATTAGTCGTGTTATTACGGGCTTAACTTTAAGCTAAGGTTCATTAATAAGTAACCAAAGCCCAAAAGGAAAGCCCGACCCATGATCATATAGCCCATTAAGCTACATGTAAGCAAGGCTATATAAACCTCTCCTTGCATGTAAGGAGAGGTTGGTTGGTCATTTCATTTTCTCTAATCTAATATTCCACAAGTTTCACCAACCATTTTCTCTCTACTTTCTCTCACTACTTTCTCTCTCTAGAATTCTTCTCATATCTTCCTTTCTTTCTTTAATTCGTGTATAACATCACATATATTAGGGACAACATCGTGTTTTGGTTTTACATAACCATTTTCATATAACGGTTTTTATTTAACGCTATACAACATTATAAAACGTATTATATGATGCTTTTGTGACAATGGTTCGTATAATGGTTTTGAAGGCTGAAGCCTATATTATGATTTACGACTAAGAGTTGTATAAAATGGCTTTGGCCTATTTTATCTCCTACTACAAAGATTTGTACAAAATGATTTTAGGTAATAATTATATACCGATGATATATTAATGGTTTTTATTAAACTCTATGAATTCACTCGGTGTTTCGCTGACTTTTTAACATGTTTTATCTCATGTACTTGAAGGTAATTCTCGGGAAGACAACAAGAATTTATGACCCGCATTCAAATAAAATTTCCATTCAAATGTTTTGTAAAATTGTATGAAATACTATGACTTGGGACCTATGTAATTTGATATTCATGAATGGAAAATTTTGTATTATTAAACGACGCGATTTTTGAGTGTTGTCTATGATTTGAGTAATGTGCTATCCCGTAACACCAACGACTCTTCTGCTGAACTAAAGTATGAATATTTGGGGGTGTTATAGTTTGGTACTAGAGCTCTCGTTATAGAGAATGAAAGATTTTTAAAACCAAGATTTTGAATAAAACATTTCAAAATCTTTTAACCATAAATATTTTTAAATAAATATTTTGAATAAAATGTTTAAAAATCTTTTTACTATAACGGTGCCGAAGAATTCCCGAGTTACCAACAAGGCCAGCCTGAGAAGTGCTATTTTAATATATATATATATATATATATATATATATATATATATATATATATATATATATATATATATATATATATATATATATATATATATATATATATATATATATATATATATATATATATATATATATATATATATATATATATATATATATATATATATATGTATATATATATATATATATATGTATGTATATATATATATATATATATATATATATATATATATATATATATATATATATATATATATATATATATATATATATATATATATATATATATATATATATATATATATATATATATATATATATATATATATATATAAGATATGTTGTAATTTGATTACATGATTGTTTGATGATTATTTTAATACTTATACGAAGTATTTATACGACGTAGATTGTCACAAGAAACCCTAACCCTTGTAAATTAATCGAAGCTATTTCTGTAGGAATTCTAGCTATTCCAGATCTAAACCAAGTTGTGGATATTTATGATTCCAACAAAATGGTCGATATTCGTAGAAATGTTGATATTAGTTGATTGTGATATTGAAGAAGAATTGTCAAGATTGAATCTGATATCGATGTCATGACGATATTTCCTTATAGAGTGGAGTTTGACAAAATCTTACCACCTGGAAAGGTGTCATCTGATTCGGTGTCACCGAATTCTTAAATTTGAAATCGAGAAGGTAAATGTTGCACTTGAGTCTGTCATTGGAACCATTACCCAAAAGCCTCATGCCACTAGTATCTTTCCGAGGAGTCTAATTGAATGTGTGAGTCATCTCATACTAGTGACTCATTTGATGACTATTGTTGTAAGAGCTATAGGATTGGAATTTAAGTGTTGTTCATCTCGAGCTTTTATTGCCCTTTCAAGGTCTAAGAATAAGGCTGAAAGAATTGGAGAATGAGGTAGGATGCCGCATTGAGTATAAGTTGATTGAAACTTGAATAAAGTAAAATTTAACTCTTATGGAATAAGAGATTGTTAAAAGGAAGTCGTTAAGTCCTGTGGTTGAATTATAAGGTTTTAAATGATTGCTGGTTTGTGTTAAGGATTGTTCCTAGGCCATTTTCCAATGACGAGGATGCCTAGTGTCCAAGAAATAAATTGAAGAAATCTTCTTCTGAAATTGGGACCGATGGATCTTCTGGACAGGTGGAACACCTAATGACTCTTGTAGATTAGTATTCATTATGGTATCTTTTAAAATCCCTATCTTAACTGAGACATCAGTTGGTAGGATGAGTTTTTGGAATTGTATGACATGGCAACACGTAATGTGTTACGCTACAATTTTGACTTGTTTGTGATTGATGAAAAGACTACCTTTGATTGGTAAATCCTACATGTATCAATGTTATCTATCTTTTCTTGCTTCTTTCTAATGTTCGCATTAGTGATGCAACCATTGAACAAGTACTCATCTCAATTTGAGTTACGTTGTGGATTCTTCTCTTTGTATTCCTGAGTGCCATCGAGGTCATGAACCTCATGATTAATTGGCTAAGCTCATTTCCTATCGTAATGTAGTTAGTTCTTGGTGAACAAATTTTCATCACTTTTTTGCAGATCACTCATTGTTTTTATAAGTTAAAACAGTATCCCTTGAGAAAAATTGAATTTTCATCACCGTATGGATTATTTAAAGTGAGACTTATAAATAATCATTATCGAAATAAAGTTGTTTATGAAACACCTTAGAAAACTTAATTGTTTCCATAACAAAGAACAATTCTGTAAATTCATTTTGATTCTTATTTCAGAATTAAGCATGAAAAAATATATATTTTAAACATGATGACGAAGTTTTGACGAACTGAGTTTTGCATCGTTAATCATAAACTTGTATATAGTTGCGCGCCTACGTAAAATTTGGAAGGGACCATGCAAGGCTGTTGAGTAGTCACCATGAAATTGTTAACAAACATTACATTTTTCTTTGTAATTGTGAAAGATCGAAATTTTATGAGATCTGCAAGAAGTGCAAAATATGGACATATTGTTAGGGACACCTACATATGTGCCCGTACCATTTATTCTTCTGAATCGAATTTACTCATCCGTGGATATTGTCTTAATAGACAATTGATATCCCCTTCTTGTCCAATTCTTTCTGGCAAGATTCTTTGGAAACTTTACTAATTATCTAGTATTAATACCCGACTGGGTATATCGACGTTCCTATCATTTCTTTGATTAGATTTCATTTGAATGACCTGGGTAACGATCCGAGGAGCTTTCGAATGCGTACTCAAATCATGAAAACATGGGACATAATCATATTCGTTAATGTTTTCGTCTTTATCTGATTTGAAATTCTCTCGCGTAAATTATGCGTTGAACTTATTCTTCTAATGTTAGCTATGTCTCCATATATCCTTGAATTTGTGAAGGATTATGAGTTATTAGTAGTCTTTTGAGAAGTTCACATCTTATCAACTGCAATAAAACTAAAAAGTTTGGTAGTGCCATTAGAATGGATTGATTGATTATGACACGATGTCATTGTTTTAATTGATGGGAACCCGTGTAGAAATCCCCTAAAAGATAAGATGCTGATTATCAAAAGTGATCTAAATAATTCTTGATGGATGACCATATCCTGCATTTAGACTTGAAATTATACCATGAATGGTTGTGAACTAGTCATAGACCTTGTAATCTAGAAAGAACCTAAGGTGAATTTATTAAAAGATTGTTAGGACCTCTGTAATAGACATTTGTAATAGGTATGCAATGAGGTATGTAGTTCCTCATGGTCCTAGTAGTAGTAGGAGCAACACGTGCTCCTGGTCTTTAGAAAGTCAAACATTATTATTTTGAGTAGTTTGTTAGGATATGCATGAGATATGTTAGGAAAGGATATGCATATCAGAAGTTACACGTTTTGGTTTAATGCTGTATTAGGGTTTCCTTGTAGTATAAAAGGAACCATTGGCAGAAGGGTTAATCACACCTTCATCAAACATTATTTAGTTCATATTAATATTAGAAATCCTTAGTAAGGATCAAGTCATTATAGATATTATGTTTCTTCTTGTTCATAGTATTTGTATTCTGCACTTATATTGTGTGTGTTATCTGGAGTCTCTCTGTGAATTGACTTGTGATTACAGAAGTCGTTTACCATCCTTAACAGGCTGCAAGATCCATATCTAGTTGACCCAAAAAGTGGTATTAGAGCCTGGGAGAGTCTTTGCACAAGAAGAATCAATTTTTTCTTTTTACTAACATCTTTGTTTAATCATGGCTGCCTCTAGTTCTACTGAAACAGGAGAAGCAAGCACCTCTTTAACACAACAACCTCAACAAATCGTTGCTACTGTTTCCAATACAAATGGAAAATTCCCTCTCTTGAAGAAGGATGAGTATGATAACTGGGCCGTGAAGATGGAATGATGGATCACCAATACTGATCTAGACCTTTGGAAAATTGTTTAGAATGGAAACAGTAAGAAGCTTATTGGAAGAGACAAGAATGTTAATGTCATCCTTTTAGATCCTAAAACTCATGAAGAAATCACAGCTGTTCAGAAGGAAATCAAAGCAAAAACTATTTTTCTTTAGTCCCTTCTTGATGATCACATGGGTGATTTTTATCACCTGGATGATGTTAGAGAGATTTGGAATGGAGTAAAGGCAAGGTTTGGAGGGAATGAGGAATCAAAGAAAATGCGTAGACCCATGCTTTGAGATGAACTCACATAATTCAAGATCTCTGAAACTGAAGGTATTCATCAAGGGTATGATAGGTTCCAAAAGATACTTAGCTAGTTGAATCATCTCAGGTCCAAACCTGACAATGGAGATATCTATGCGAGGTTTCTTAGAGCCTTACCTCACTCATGGAATCAGGTAGTCATCTCTCTCAAAGCAAAAGGTGGCCTTGACTATCTTAATTGTGATGACCTGTTTATAAACTCAAAACCTTTGAGCCTCATGTAAGAGGATACTCAAGTGATTCCTTTCCTACTCATGCTAACTCTTCTTTTGTGAGTTCCATGGGATCAAGTCCAATGTCTTATGCTAGTAGCCCAAGCTATACTTTGTCTTCTCAACATACTTCTACTCCTGAACCAAAAGCCAAGACTGGTAGCATGGTAGAAGCTATTCTTCACTCTTTTGTTGCTGATGTTGATCCACAACAGCAGCTTGCGTTTGATGATTTAAAATAGGTTGATAAACTTAACTTGGATGAAATGGATCTAATGTGGCAGATGGCTATGCTCACTCTCCGGTTTCATAAGTTTAAAAAGAAAGCCGGTCGAAAATTTAACTACAACCCGAGAGAGCCAGCCAGGTTTGATAGAAGCAAGGTTAGATGCTATAACTACCAGCAGCAATGCCATTTCGCTAGGGAATGCCCTAACAAAACTAGCTAGGAGAAGAACATGTATTCAGCCTTCAAAGTTCAAGAGCTCAAAGATGAAAAGAAAGCTTTGGCGTCTGTTGACTCTATGGTTAACTGGAATGATCATCAAAATGCTACCTTGGAATCAGCTGAAGCTTCTACTTTGCAATGATTGTGGGAAATCTATCTTATGACTAGGAAGCAGAAGAATTTGCTCTTATGGGCATCTCACCTCAGGTACAAAATTGCCCTCTTGGTTGTCATGATAAATATTCAGAACTTTTGACTCAATACAATGAACTAAATGAACAAAATGACAAATATTTTTTAGATGTTCAAGCGTATAAGAGTTCTTTAAAAACATTGGAACAACAAAAGAGGTGGCTTCAAGATACTCAACGTGAATATGAGGATAAAATTAGAATTCTAATCATTGATTTAGAAAACACCACAAACATGCTTACATATACTGAAAAACTAAACAATGACAGTATTAAGTATAAGCAAGACATGCAGGAAAAATTAGATGCTACACTTTAAAGATTTGAAAAATGGCAAAAAGCAACCAAGAATCTTTCAAAGTTAATTGATAGTAGCATGTCTGGTAGAACTAAGAGTGGTTTGGGCTTTGATAAATATATTGATTCAGAAGATGTGTTTGATTTATCTTTTTCAAGTGTCTTTGATCCTGACAAGGAGGAGGAGGGAAAACCTAGTTACAATAGGTTTCAACCAGCTGCAGCAATGCATGTTGTTCCTCCACCCCTTACAGGAACTTTCATACCCATATCTAGGCATACTGACTTGGATGGATTACAGATGCATGAGTCTCCAAAAAGCTCTACTAATACTAATGAATTTGTCTCTTGTATTTTTAGTGACAAGGCCAGTGACTATGCATCCTGTGGTTCAAGTGAGGAGTCAAGACCTTCAAGTTCCAAGACAAATTACCCTGCTGCTACTAGTGCTAGAATGAGTGAAGAGAGAGTTGCTTCTACTTCAACTATTTCTAGTTCTAGTTTATTGATTCCTAGGAATTTTGATTCTCCTAGAGTTGTTTGTAATAAATTTCGCAGTGTGAAACAATGTCATTTGAATAAAAGGTCTATTAAAACATGCTTTGTTTGTGGAAGTAAATTTCATTTGATTAAGGATTGTGATTTTATGATCAACCTCCTTCTGTTTATCAAGCTTATCCTGCTCCTAGTCCACCAGGAGTTGCTCCTTTTTCTTCTAGAAGACTAAACCCATGTGCACAATCACATTCTTTTTCTAGAAGGACCTCTCCTTTAGCTTCTGATCTTCGGAGAAGCAATGGTTGCACCTACAATAGACCAACCAGCAACTATTTTCAGAACTTTAATTAGAATTATGCTTTTAATTCAGACCAAATGTATTTTGGGTTGGGAAATTTGGGTTCTGCTATTAAGCCCTCAGCAGGTTGTTCTTGGTCAAACAATAACACCCATATGATGAATAGGCAACCTAAGACCAACAGTGGATCTCATCAATCTTCTTGGCTATCTACTAAAGATCCACAGGGCAGACTCATGCCTGAAAAGGTCTGGGTCCCCTTAAGACACTAACTTTTGCATATATCTTTTCTGTTGTTGTAGATTACTCCATACCAAGATCCTACTCTAGGAATTGTTGATAGTGGATGCTCTAGGAGCATGATAGGGAATAAAGGGCTTTTATCTAACTTTGTACCATTTCAAGGCGGAAAGGTCTACTTCGGAGGTGGTGAAGGAAGGATCTCTAGCAAAGGAACTATTCAGACACATAACCTTAATTTTGAGCAGGTCTACTATGTGGAAGCACTTCAATACTTCAACTTGATCTCTGTCTCTCATATTTGTGACAAGAAGAAGTTTGTCCTCTTTAAGGATACTGAAGCACTGGTGTTATCCAAAGACTTTAAGCTACCAGATGACTCTCAAGTTCTACTCAGGATCCCCTAGAAGACACAATCTCTATAGTATCAAGCTGAATGAAGTTAATCCTACTGGTCAACTAGCTTGTTTGGTTGCTAAAGCCTCATAAGATGAAGCCACTAAATGGCACAGAAGGATGGGACATGTAAACTTCAAGACCATTTACAAATTGGCAAATATGGACTTGGTTTTTGGTTTACCTCCCAAAACTTTCAGAAATGACATCAATTGCCTTGCGTGCAGCAAAGGCAAATAACACAAAGCATCCTTCAAGGCCATTACTGCTCTCAGTCTCATAACTGAACCATTGTAGCTACTACACATGGATTTATTTGGTCCTACCTCCATTAGGAGCATTGACCATAAACAATACTTTCTTGTGGTAACTGATGGGTATAGCAGGTTCACGTAGGTTTTCTTTCTGACTGCCAAAAGTGAGACCTACTCAATTCTTAAGGACTTCATTACACTAATTGAGAATCAGCTGTCCAAGAAAGTGAAAGGTATCTGATGTGATAATGGAACAGAATTCTAAAATGCAGACCTCATAGCACTTTGCAATTCCAAAGGTATCAATCGAGATTATAGTGCTGCAAGGACTCCTCAACAGAATGGTGTTACAGAAAGGAAGAACAGGACTCTAATAGAAGGTGCGAGAACCATGCTTGTAGATTCTAAGCATCCAACCATGTTTTGGACAGAAGTTGTCAACACTGCAAGTTATGTGTAGAATAGGGTTTCAATTACCAATCCCCACAAGAAGACTCCCTATGAGCTACTCACAGCTAAAGTACCCAGCATTGCTCATTTGAAGCCATTTGGTTGTCCTGTCACCATTCTGAATACTAGTGACTATTTGGGGAAATTTGATGGCAAGGCAGATGAAGGCTACATAGTAGGATATTCATCTCACTCTCGAGCTTATCGTGTATATAATCTCCATGACAAGCGTGTCATTGAAACTATAAATATCAGGTACTTTGAGGAGAAGACAAACATCCAAGGCAAAGTTCCTGAATGGTATTTGGATCTTGATTATCTTAGTGACTCTTGGGATATTTTCGTTTCAAAACTAACCAAGATGCAGGTCCACAAGTGTTTGCAACTTCTAGTGCAGGTGCTCATTCTAGCTTTTCGGACTTAGATGAGGATGATGATATTTTTATTGTTCCATCCTATTCCACCACAGTCTCTCCTAACACTAATGCTACTCCTATTGATTCCTCTCCATCAGACATTATGGGCTCACAAGGAGTTCTTGACACATTGCTCAAGCAACAGCAAGATGCCACTACAGCAGGTGCACAAGGAGGCTTTGAGTTTCCCTTGAGTACTCCTGCTATACAAGTTACTCCTAGTGCTCCTAATGTTACTCCTAGTGCAAGATTAAAACCTATTGGTAGTCCGGTTAATGATCCTGCTTCCACAACTAGATTCTCTGGTCCTTTTGACTTGGGAAACTATCAAAAGAAGACTTCTACTAAGCTGGATGATATTCATAAGCAACCAATAGATGGCATTTTCAACTCTTCTTCATGTGATGATGACATTGATGGGGATCTTACTAACTTGGCACTAGAAGTAGATGTAGCTCCTATTCCTGTTCAGTAGATCAATAAAGCCCATCCTACTACTCAACTCATTGGATATCTTGGTTCTACTGTCAAGACACGCCGCATGCATAAGAAAGAAACGTCTGATCATCATTCTCTTGTGAGCTACATTGAAGACCAAAAGCGTAATAATCACGTAGACTTTCTTCACTGTTTGTTTGCTTGTTTTCTTTCACAAGTGGAACCTAGGTCAGTCTTACATGCTCTTGAAGATCAAAGTTGGGTGGAGGCTATGCAGGAGGAGATGCAGCAGTTATTGTTTCAGAATGTTTGGATCCTAGTTGACTTGCCAGATGGAAAGACAGGAAATGGTACGAAATAGATTCTCAAAAACAAGAAAGATGCAAGGGGTATTTAGTGAGAAATAAGGCTAGGCTGGTTGCAAAAGGTCACACTCAACTTGAAGGAATAGACTATACTGAAGTCTTTGCTCATGTTGCTAGGATTGAGGCCATTCGTTTGTTTTTGGCTTTTGCTTCTTATGTTGGCTTTATGGTTTTTCAGATGGATGTCAAGAGTGCATTTCTATATGGCAAGATTGATGAGGAAGTTTATGTCACTCAACATAAGGGCTTTGTGGATCCACTTCACCCCAAGAAAGATTACCAGGTGTTCAAAGCTCTTTATGGACTTCATCAGGCTCCTAGAGCTTGGTATGAGCGTCTGTCCACTTTCTTGTTGAAACACGGCTACAGAAGAGGCACTATTGACAAAACACTGTTTCTTAAAAGGAATACCAAGGAAATCATCCTAGTTCAAGTGTATGTGGATGATATTATCTTTGGTTCTACTAAGAAGGTTTGGTGTGATGAGTATGAACAGCTAATGAAAGGCGAAATTCAAATGAGTGCCATGGGAGAACTCACATTTTTCCTTGGTCTTCAAGTCAAGCAGCAGTCGGATGGAATCTCCATAAGTCAAGACAGGTATGTTCATGAGATTCTTCAGAATCTTGATGTGGAGCCTCTTAGACCAGCAGCAACACCTTATGAAGTCACTAAAGCCAAACTCAAGAATGAGCCAGATCCTTCGGTAAATGTTCACATGTACAGGTCAATGATTGGCTCACTCGTGTATTTGACTACATCACGTCAGGACATTATTTTTGTAGTAAGTGCTGGCTCTAGACATCAGGTGGCTCCAACCGTATCTAACTTGAATGCAGTCAAGAAAATATTCAAGTATATCAAGGCACAACCTAAGCTAGGCTTGTGTTATCCTAGGGAATCACCTTTTGTTCTTGAAGCCTATAGTGATAGTGACTATGCAGGTGCTAATAATAACAGGAAGGCTACTACTGGTGGTTGTTAGCTTTTGGGTCAAAGACTTATCTCATGGCAATGTAACAAACAGACAATTGTATCTACCTCTTCAACAGAAGTTGAATACGTCGATGCTGCTAGTTGTTGTGGATAAGTCTTGTGGATACAAAATCAGATGCTGGATTATGGGTTCAACTTTATGAAGACCAAAATTTTCATCGACAATCAAAGCACTATCTGCATTGTGAAGAATCCTGTCTTTCATTAAAGAACCAAGCATATTGATATTCGACACCATATTATAGCCAATGAGAAGTAACTGATACAGGTTACGGATGATAATGTTGCTGATTTATTAACCAAAGCCTTTGATGGTCCGAGGTTCAACCACTTGGTGGTTCACATTGGAATGGTCAATCCTTAAGGCCTAGGATTGAGGGGAGGCTAAGCCTAACGGGAGGCTTAGTGTACATATTACATTGCACAGTCTAACATATGGTAGATTCTAACAACAGTTTTCATGGGTATTTACGGTGTGTGCTACTTCTATTGGAAGATTATGGTTACTCCTAGTGGCAGTCTTCTGCTTCCAGTGGGTACAAACACTTCAATTTCACTCATGGTTGGCTTCTAGTATTGGTTTTGGGTCACTGTTCACTTCGTTGACTCTCATTGACCACTTGGTGCTCCTAGTGTTGACCTTTACGCATTTTGACTTTTAGTCAAATCAAGTTACTTCTGGTGTATATCTTTTTATTTATCTTTGGTAACTGGGAATTGCAAATAATGGTTAAGGGGCAAGTGGTTACTCTTGCATTAATGACTTAATTTTTGAAAGGGCAACCCCCTTAATTAGGGGTCAATGAAGAGTTTATGACCATTATTATGGTCAAATCCCTCAATTGACTCATTCATCCTAACCATACACACACATACGTTCCTACTCTTTACCTTCTTCAATTAATCATCTTCCACTACTTCAATCATCAACAATGGCTGCACTCCAGTACAAACCCGATCATAACAAGGTGGCCTATCTTGGCGAAGGTCCTAAAAGAGAAGTGTTCACAGACATCCTGGAATACATTGAGGCTTCCAATCTAAGGTATGCTCTTACGGTTTGCCCTACTGTGTATGATAGTGTTATGCGTCAGTTCTGGGCAACTGCCCACCTCGTTGATGTTTTGGGACGCCCACTAGAGCTCCATGCTACCATATATGGTCGCTCATATGTGGTGCCTAAGGCATCTATTAGGTCTGCCCTTCATCTCCAGGATGAAGGTGGCATTATCTCTATCCCCAATTCAGAGGTATTGGATGGTATGGCTGCTCTAGGCTATAATCATGGAGGGAAGTTTAACTTCTAGAAAAATAGACTTTCCCCTCAATGGAAGCTACTGGTCCATTTCTTGATATTGTTTGAGTCCCAAGTCTGGAAGTTGGGATGCGTTTCCCATCCCCCTTGCTACTGGTTTGATTTGTATTGCTCAGGGTCGTGTTTTTAACTTTTCTCGTTACTTGTTTGATGGTATGATTTGTAACCTTAGTGATACTGGCTCTAGGAAGAAGTTCTTGATGTACCCTAGGTTTTTGCAGCATGTTCTTATGTGCCTACCCATGAATAGGTAGGAATATGAGACCCCAAAGCTTAGTTGCAAGGTGTATGCGAATACGACACTTGGTTATAAGGGTCATGTGAGGACTCTTACTGATGCTATGCTGGGCCTTGCCCAAGGGGATCCTAATGTGATTCCTCCGACTGGTGAAGCCGAGGATGAACTTCCACTGGAGGATGATCCTATGGAGGAGGAGCACCCTGCTACTGGTGTGCCTCATGTGGAGGTAGAGGAGCCTGCGAAAGAGGTGGTGGTGGAAATGCCATCAACCTCAAAGGCTGCCCTCTCTTCTCGCCCACATGAGTCCCCATTTGCTGATACTCCCCCTCCTAGCCCAGCTCCGCACTCTGCTGAGAAGCCATCTAGCTCTCATGCTCATATGGATGACCCATCTGGTGCTTCTGGTCCCAATGATGCATCCCCCAAGCTAAGTCCTCTTGGTGGGGAAGTTGAGGAACCTGTTACTCTAACTTCTTTGCTAGCTATTATGCACAGGTATTATGCAAAGGTTGTTGCTTTGGAAGATGATCTCAATCAGCATCGCAATCTCACACGGGACTTCGTGGTTCCATTGGCGAACATGATTAAAGCATTGGAGTCACAGCTGAAGCGCCAAAAGAAGAAAGTTGTGTTTTCTGATTCTGATGAGGATGTTGAGGAGGATGGGCTGACTATTTTGGCCATGGCTGCCTTTGCTGATAAGTCGAGTGATGATTTGCCTGCTCTTCCTAGTCCTTCATGCATTCCTAAGGCTGTTGTTGATCCCAAGCCAATGGATGTTACTACTAGTCCTTCTGCTGGTCCTTCTCATGATCCCAAGGGCAAAGCCCCTATGACTGATGCACCCTCTCCTCCCAGGAAGCATACTCGCAGACAAGTAAAGGAAAAAAGGTTGGTGGAAGAGGCTGCTCAGCGATTGCAAGAGGAGTATGACCAACAAGCTAGGGCTGAGGATGAGGACCTTCAACAGCAAAGACGTGAGCAGTTGAGGCATGATGCCATGCATTAGGATGACAATGACTGGATGAGGGTGCTTATCATACTTGTGGAAACCTTGGTTTTCGGATCTTTGAAGTTACTAGGAATGCATTATGTTCATATGATTATACAATCAAAGCGGAATTAGAACATAACACATTAACAAGGTGTTTAGGGCACAAGAACATGAATTAAAACAAGTGGGATGTTCATTATATTAATAACAAACATCCACTAGACGTGTATACATTGAATCCCACGTCTAGTGCACACACGCGTTTAGGTTTACATTGTGAATGAATTGATTATAAAAACCTAAGACCCTTGGTTCCTTTTTTAGTGTAAGTATTAGGGTTTACAAGAGATAAGAATGAATAAACAAGTAAATCTTCTATTTAAATAAACTTATGTAGAATATCTTTGCATGTTTATCTAAATAGAAGCTTCCATAAGCTTCTTTGTCTACGTTTTGTCAATGCTTGAATTGCATGTGATAATGCTTGGATTGCACACGACAATGCTTGAGCCATCAACGCCTAATTTGCTCTTATCAACGCTTGATTAACTCTTGACAACGCTTGGACAATTTCTTCATGTTTTCTTCGTTTTTGAGTTTCTGCCACATCAACTTTTTGACCCAACAATCTTCCCCTAGTTGATGGTGGCAAAACTCTATGTGTATCTCTTGTAAGTTGTACATGATCTTCAAATTGCTTCCCCTCAAGTGTAGCATGTATTTCTTCCCATTTTTGTCACATTAACAGGGAAGTAAACAATGTTGCAATCTTTGAAGATTCTCCAAATGTAGCTCTAAGTAATGATCTTGAAGAACAATTAATATGATATTTTTGATGTAGAAGTAGAATAACCCAACCTTGTGTTCCATGTCTTGTATTATCCACGTGATGAAGAACTTATAGAGGAAATATAAGTAGACCTCGATCCCTTGTCAATATTCTCATCCTTTGTGAGACACTGAGCACGATAATGTAACTCCTTCAAGTGTTATGACAAGCCTTCATCACCAACCATGTAAAGCACGAACAAGTTACCTTTAAAATCTATGACTGGGAGTGCATGACTTTAAGATATGATAGAACACAAACTCGCGAAAATCTTCTTTGATCATCAAACTTACCATAAGAATTCTTCCCCTTAAGCCAACATCTCATCATGATGAACCAATATCTTTGTATGTAAAAGTCAACAACGAATAAGTCTTTCACAAGGCTATCCCGCTTACATACTCCAATAAATTACTTCATGAATCGTTGCTAACTTGCATCAAAATCATTAATTCCTTTCAAAAGTATCCGAGCCATTAATATCAACATGATATTCTAAATTATAATGGAGATTCCATGTACCTTCATGTGTAAACAACTCCTTTTTGTGTGCTTAAAACGTATCCATTTTCTCAAACAGCAGCAAACCTTGTATTGTCCAATATCCTCTTCTGTCCAATATCTTTGACAGATGTATTATCCAATATCGGACAATACTTATCAGCGTTGAAGTTCATATATCGGACAACACTGTCAACGCTGTCAGCGTTGACTTATTCCATCAGCGTCAAAATCCTTCTTGTCAGCGTCTAAGCAGAACTTGTCAGCGCCTATATCACAAACATCTCTTTTCAAAGCAAATCCAAAGCTGTTTCATGTCTGCCCACGTTACTGTTCTTTGAACCATGCGAATATAAACCCAAGAACAAAGCCATAGAATAATATGCGTCTTTGCTGATTTATATCCATAAATCTTGTCCAAAAATGACGTTCCACAAAAAAAACAGTAACATACCTTAGACGTGATCTGTATCAAAAATATGCAATATATAAGGAAGTTAAATCTTCCCCATATAACCACATCCCTTAAATACCAAAATTGTAGGAGATATTCACACAGCAATTCCAAAATAACACGTCTTTGCTGTATGTCCCTTTTCTCACGTGATAAACAATCCGATCCAATTCCTACAAAGTAGGCATACATACTGCATATCTTTTAAATACGTTTTAGCATATGTTGTGATAAAAAGATACCTATAAAATAGCAATGTTTTCATGCCATTTAAAATAGCTGAATATTTGAGGATTAAACCTCAAGTCTGTATATTTTTTTCTGTGAACAAAGCGTATGTACATCTTCACGTGAATCACTTTGGATATCTCTTCCATTTACTGTTCCATCACTTATCAGATCTAGGGTTTCTTCATCAAACCCTAAATTCTTGTTGTTGCTACCTTTTCTTGTTTTTAGGGTTTTAAGACAAACCCTAAATTCTTTCAAATCGCAGCAACCATGAACAATGATCCTTGTACTAGGGTTCATCGTGATTCCAAGAAATCACTCACCAAGGCTAGCACAAGTAGTCCCTAAGAACAGAAACATATCTCCCTTTTCTGTAGAAGAATGATCTAGGGTTTGGAAAAACCCTAAATCATGATTTTATGCAAATCTGAAAATCTGAAAATCATCTCTACAGCCATCTTTGACGCCTAATAACTTTTTCCTGGGGATAAAACTCGACAATCCCTCCGGTGGATGTTTAGATATGTGTATGAAGAACAAACATATAAAATTTCGTGACGATCCAACGGTTCAATCTAAAGTTATGACCTTCTGAATACTGCTGCGCACACAAAAACGTCTAGAAAAACCCTAGACGGATTTTTCTTCTTTTCACCATACACGAACACCTTGTTGGTCCTAGCATCACGAGCCACGAGGCTCTGATACCAATTGTGGAAACCTTGGTTTCCGGATCTTTGAAGCTACTAGGAATGCATTATGTTCATATGATTATACAATCAAAGCGGAATTAGAACATAACACATTAACAAGGTGTTTAGGGCACAAGAACATGAATTAAAACAATTGGGATGTAAGTTGAACTTCCATAAGTCAAAGTGGGTTGCATCAAGCATGGGAATCTTGATGTTAGGTAAGGCTGAGGAGGAGGAGGTTATTGCTTCAGACATGATGTTGTTAGGGATTTTGAGAAAATTAGGGTTTTGGTGTTCGTGTATGGTGTTCTTTAAAGATCAAAAGTTCCTCAACAAGCTCTGATACCACTTAGATCGATTAGCTTTGTGTATACGAGATTAGATCAAGTAATACACGTAGAGAAACCTTTGTATATGTTTTATGAATCTAAGTGTTATGCGGAATTTAACACTTAATCAAGAACACACAAGATGTAAACAAACTTTCACTTTGATTATGAATGTCGAACTGGCTTACAATGAAAGATGTTTACAAACGAAAACTTATATAAAACTTATATATCAAACATTAACCTAAAGGCCTTCTTTTATAGATACAAGAAGCCTTGTACAATAAGCTACGTATCAGCTATTCTAGGTAAAGATAAACATAGAAAATACATTGTCGTTTCTATCCTTACTAGAAGTATTCTAGAATATAATAAACGTGTAGATTATATCTTCCATCAGTGCTTGTCTTCAATGTGTCAACGCTTGACTTTAACTTGTCAACGCTTGAGCTGTCAGTGCTTGCTTTGCTCTTGTCAACGCTTGAATTGTTCTTGTCAGCGCTCAAGTGATCTGGCCTTAATTTATTCCCAACAATCCTCCCCTAAACTTGATATCCACTCTTATGATCAAGTTTCTGAATAAGCATTAAGGACTAGGAGGAGTCTGACAAATCGTCTCATATTGGTAATGAATAAATCTGATCAAATCCTTTGCCATGTCACTTGAATAATCTATCTCCAGCTGAGTGTCCTTCATCTTTTCCAAAACAGCCTTGGATATGAAATACTGAGCATCCACAAGTAGATACTCAGCAAACTTTGTAGAACTCAAATGGTATACAACAGCAGCTGAATATAACCTCCATTGAAGACCACTGAGGTCATCTTCAAGATCCTTCCATATTTCAAGATCTTCTTCTTTTGTCCCACACATTCTTTTGAATGTGGTCCAAAGTTTTATTCCATTAGCTGAAGTTGGTGCTTCAGCCTCATACTTGGTCTTTAGTAACCTCCAAAGGTCCACCAAGTATTCTCTATCACAAATTGCAAATAAAGATATGAGAGTGGTAAAAGTGTGTACCTCCTTGCCAAATCTGCCAATCTTCCAGAATCCACATTCATCCTCATCATAACGCACAATTGGATTCCTAGAATCTAATGGTAACACTTGCACCATATCTGAAGCTTCTAATGGGGAGAGCTTGAGGCTCTTTCTTATAACTGCTTCACTTGGATATAGTGGATCCATATCTTTTGGAAACTCAAATTTAAATCCCTTCTTCACTGGCCTGGGAATCATCATAGCTTTCTTGATTTCCATTTCTTCTGCAAGTTGCTCCTTTCTTTCATCTGAAAGAAGTCTGAGAGTGTTTGCTTCCTGCACTCTCACCCAAATGGGATAAGCCCTATGTTCCAACTCATCAAATGTCAAAGCCTTCAACTTCTGATGTGTCCATCCAACTCCATGACATTTGAGCAACATAAAGTAGAGCTCTCTTCTATCCCTTTTCAGCTCTGAGAGAATATTGCTTGCCTTATGTTTCAAAATTACCTTACAATCCTTCTGAACTCTAAGAAGAAGCTCCAAACCCCATATTTGATCTGAAATGGTCAAGTCTTGATTATCCATGCAGCTTTCTTCCCAAGAATTGTACATTTGAACCACCTCTGGCATGTCAAAGTCAACCTGCAATTTCAAGTCTCTCAGCTTCTCTTTGGCCAACTCATCTCCATACTCAAGCCATTCAGGTTCTATAATCATTACACTTGAGTCTGAGCCAGCTTCATCACTTTCTTCTTCTGAAGACACAACAAATGGTGACTTCTCCTTTTCATCTTGTTCCATGATTTGTGAAGCTAATCTTCTATCAAATTCAACTTGGGCTGCATCCTTTGGAACAATTTCTTCTACCAATTTACCCTTACCCTTATCTGATGGTGCAATGGTTGGTAAGGTAGATGGTAATACCTGAGTAGAAACTTCCTTGATGATAGATGATGACTGGGATACATCACCTTCATGTGCAGGTCTGTCAACGCCCAAAATACTTCTATCAGCGCCCAAACTTTCCTTGTCAACGCTCAAATATTTTCCCTCAGCGCCTTGTGTAACCTCTCTCAACATAGCTGTAAATGATAAATTTAAATTGGTTGGAGAGACTAAGGATGTATCAAAACCTGTTTGTTTCATCAAAGATGTAAGGGCTTTAGCAACATCCATTGATTGACCATCTTGGCTGCCCTTATCACTCAGATTTCTTTGATCTTCCTCCCCTTTGGAAGACTCCTCCATACCCCTCCTAGCATGATCACTTTACAAAACAACAATCCTCTCCCTCAATTGCTTGAGTTCAAGGCCTTGTGAGCTGACAATTTGTACTAAGTCTGCATTTTGCTTTTGCAAGCTAATGCAGACTGCCGTCAATTCCAAAAGAGTCATTGGTTCCAGTCTGCCCTCTTCTAAAATGGGGATTTGACCTCCCAAGTCAGATTCATTGGGCAAGGATGAGGACTTAATGATGGTGGGACTGCCTTGGCCAGCATCTAAGCCAGAACCAATAGTCCCAGCCTCATCCAGGTCACCAGCCACACTTGTGGTGGTGGTTCTCTCTGCTTCATGGCTAGGACCACCAGAGAAGAACACTCTAGTGATCCTTGGGCGTTTCATCAACCTATATTCAGGAGGTGTAGAAGATGGTGTGGAAGAATGGGTAGATGCGGGTTGGTTAAGGGGTGTTTGGGATTGTGAAGGTTGTGTGTCAGCGTTGGAAATAGGCACATCAACGCCAACATTTGATGTGTCAGCGTCAAAGGGTTCTTGGTCAATTTGCATTTGGTCAGGTAAGGGTAAAGGGTCAGGAATTGGTTCAAGTTGTGGTTGAGGGTCAATTTGAGGTTGGGGGTCTGGTTGGGGTTGTGCCGCTGCAATAACAGCAAGCATGGCTTGGGTTAAAGGTAAGTCTCTATGAGGTGGTGAGTTCATCTTCATAAAAATAGCTTTCTTTTGCTCAGGGATCTTATAAAAATCATTGTGATCCCTTGAACAGTATCCTTGATCATCAAAAATCATTTGCAGAAAACGGGGATAAGCTAAAGTCATTTTTGTCCCCTTGTTTTTACACATCCCTTCAAAAATCATTTTAGAATAGTTATATTTTTGCCCTGTTGCAATTCACACAATAGCACTGGCAATGGATCTATTGATCTCATTGTGTGCAGTACATTTGGGACTCAAACATTGAAGGAGGACGTGTATGAGGTACTTCTAGGCTGGGGGAAATTCCTGCTTATGATACTTGTTGAGAGTACCTTCATCAGGAAAAGGATATCCCAAAGCCCTAAGCCCTTGTTCTATTTCATTTATGGGAAGGGTGGCTAGACCATCAGCATCATCAAGATGCAAGGCTTGGCGTACCAAAGCCTCAGTAACCACCCAAGATCTCCCATGAACAATAGAAGTTAATGTGGTCACTCCATTAACTGTTGAGGAACTGACAGTGTTCCAAAACTGCTTAATGTGTGTGACAGGAATGAGTGGTGCATGAGAAAGAGCATACCTTAGTAGGTATGCGTTCAAATACGCCACCATTTTTGTGTATTGAGGAAACAGATCATTATCAGCGTCAAGATAAGCAATCATGTTGTGTTGTGATCTGAACCCCAATGCCAATTCTGCTGGGTTAAACTTTGGTGCCATTGATGAAAGCTGTTAATTTTAAGTGTAGAAGATGAAGTTAATAAGAGAAAAGTGTTAGACAAGAATTATAGATACCATGTTTAAAATAGGAGCCAAATTTATAGGAGAGAAAGAATGCATGTGATTGGCCCAAAAATAGGCAAAGATTTTCAAAAACTAATCATGAAAATATTGAAAAAGTTATAAGTTATCTCATGCATTAAATGAAAGTAACAACTCCTAAAATTACGGCTTGAAAATATGTCAAAAAGTAACAACTGGGTAGGTCCCATTGAGTGTCAACGGTCAAAAATAACCCATCAACGCCCAACGGCTATAATCTTGTCAACGTTTGCCTAAAGCCATGTCAGCGTCCAATTTGGTCACAACAACGCTTGGAAAATTCTTGTCAGCGTCCAAAAATAAAAATATTTAAAAAGTGAAAAATGACCTTAACAAGTAATTTATCCTAGAGAAGATAACCAAAAGCTGATAATTATCATAGGGCGGCAAGCACTGTCCAGTTATGCACACTTGCATAAGCAAGATAGACATAACAGTCCTCTAGTGTCCCTTACTAACCAAAACTCTTAACAACAAAGTTACCTTATAAAATCCTTGTTACTCCCAGGTAAATCCCATATCAAAATCATTCCCAAGTCTCCCAACAGACCACAACCAATTCTAGGCCAAAAATGTCTTGGCAGCATGCAAAGTTGATATACTATGCATGCTACAGTGCCTCATGGTTTAGTAAAACTAACCCATACTCACCTGTGGACACAATCTAGAATTGTGATAAGAGTATCACATGGATACCCAAAAGTCCTAAAGGTTCCTAAAACCTCCCCTTAAACGATGATACAAAAAGTTTGCTAAAATCATGCATGAACATAAAAATTTATGTCAAGATAGGAATGAAACATTCCAACCATCATCCATAAATAAAAACTTGTCCAAATGCTTCTCCATTGATCCATAAGCAACTCTGTATCCAATGGTATACTGCTAACACCATCTGCACATTTAGATTGAAAACCACAAAACTAACATTGTTGCTGACAACGCCCCGATAACACATTACAGCGTTGAGGGAAGCTTTGTCAGCGTTAGACAATTATATTGCTGACAACGTTGCAAAAACACTTATCAGCGTTCAAGCAACCTTTGTCAGTGTTAGAAAAATATAGTGGAAAATCTAAATCATCAATAAGACCAATAATAATAATGCATCATCCTGTACATACTTTTACAAAAAGAATCCAAAACACATATTAAATGAGATTAACCATTCCAATACTTGTTACCAAGTATTGAAATCTCCCAGCATCAAAAGGTTTAGTTAATAAATCTGACACATTTTCCTCAGTGTCAACCCTATCTGGTTGTATTAAACCTTTCTCAAAGCAATCTCTTATAAAATGGTGTCTAATTTCTATGTGTTTAGTTTTAGAATGATGTACAGGATTCTTAATGATGCATAAAGTACTATTATTGTCAACAAATATCTAAGTATGCATGAAATTATACCAATAGTCCAACAGTTGGTTCTGAATCCACAACACTTGACCACAACATGCTACTGCTGCCACATACTCTGCTTCAGTTGTAGAATTAGCCACCACTGTTTGTTTCTTGCATTGCCAAGATATTAACCTGCTCCCAAGAAACTGACATCCACCAGTTGTGGATTTCCTATCAAACTTATCACCTCCATAATCACTATCTGAATATGCAATCAGCTCCAATGGTGAATCCTTTGGGTACCACAAACCAGGAATGGGATAACATCTTAAGTACCTAAAGATCCTCTTCACAGCATAAAGGTGACATTCTTTGGGAGTCACTTGATGGCGTGCACAAGCACACACAGCAAACATGATATCAGGTCTGGAGGCAGTAAGATACATCAAGGATCCAATCATGGACCTATAATGCCTGACATCAACATCTTTCCCATCTCCAATCTTTCCCCAAGGGTGTTCTCTATCCATAGGAGTAGTAGCCCTCTTTTCATGTGGAGAAAAGCCAAACTTCTTCAAGATTTCAGCAACATATTTGTCCTGGGAGATGAAGATACCATCTTCTTTCTGCTGAACTTGTAAACCAAGAAAGAAATTCATCTCCCCCATAGCACTCATCTTAAATTTGTCTGTCATAAGCTTGGAGAAATCCTCACTCATCTTTGGATCAGTAGACCCAAAAATGATATCATCAACATAGACCTGCACAAGCAACACATCTTTGCCTTTCTTCTTTGTAAATAGTGTCTGATCTATGGTGCCTCTCTTAAATCCATTGTCCACCAAATAGGTAGACAAAGTACCATACCATGCTCTAGGGGCTTGATGAAGGCCATACATAGCCTTTTTGACTCTATACACTTTATCTGGATGCTCTGGATCCTCAAAACCAGGAGGTTGCATTACATATACTTCCTCAACAATGGTGCCATACAGGAAAGCACTCTTGACATCCATTTGATAGACTGTGAAGCCCATGCAGGAAGCATAGGCTAGAAAAATCCTAATAGCTTCGATTCTTGCAACTGGTGCAAAGACCTCCTTATAGTCTATCCCCTCCTCTTGTGTATAACCTTGAGCCACTAACCTTGCCTTGTTTCTGACCACAATACCTCTTTCATCTCTTTTGTTCCTGAGAACCCATCTTGTCCCTATAGGTCTGACATATCTAGGACAATCAACCAGCTCCCAAACATCCTGAATTGCAAATTGATGAAGCTCATCCTGCATTGCTTCCACCCAACTTGGTTCTTTCAGAGCATCAAATATCTTCTTGGGTTCTTCTTGTGACAAAAAACATGCAAACAAACATGCTTGCACAAGAGGGGTATCAACCTTCTTGTGTATATTGGCAATAAACCCACCAAGACCTTGATGAGATCTTCTGGTCTGAACTGGAGTCATAATATCACCAATGATCTGAGATGTGGGGTGATTCTTCATTGTGGAAGTGAGAACCCCTCCTTCAAAAAGTCTGGTTTCCTCAACTTCACGCTCCATGTTGCCAATATCTTCTTGATCAAACTCTCTTTGATCAACAGGAATCTCTTCATGAACATTGGAAGGTCCACCTTGTTCAAAACTGGAAGAGAAAAGATGCCCATAAGTGTTGTCAACGTCTGAATTTTGGTTGTCAGCGTCTGGGCTAACAGCGCTTGAAATGTTGTTGTCAACGTCTGAGCCATCAACGTCTGAATTGGTCTTGTCAGCGCTAGATTTGCCTTTGTCAGCGCCTGAAGAACCATGCATGTTTGTATCTGGTGGTATTTGGAAACCACCATTATCTTGTCCAGCAGCAGCAAAAGGATCTGTCCAAATGGGAATTGTGACATATTCTAATGTAGGAGATGCCTTTTCTGCTTGTGATCCAACCTTC
This sequence comes from Glebionis coronaria, assembly GCA_025667525.1. Lineage (NCBI taxonomy): Eukaryota > Viridiplantae > Streptophyta > Magnoliopsida > Asterales > Asteraceae > Glebionis > Glebionis coronaria. Next base: position 2,695,407 of record CM046879.1, on the reverse strand, counting down.
TCATGAACCTGTGTACCTGAAACATTAACAACTTGTTCCTCCACAACATTTGAAGTTACCTTTACAATGTCTGGATTAGTGACATGCATATAATTTAACGTTCTAGATAAGGGTTCCAAATCAAACAACCAATTAGGACCACTCTCAGGATCACTAGGTTTATTCTCTAAGAACCTAACATGTACTCTCTCAACTATACGTTTGTCCTCTTTAAGATAAACCCTATAATCCTTGTTCTGCACTAAATACCCCATGAAGTAACCCTCATCACCTTTTGCACTAAATTTCCCTAAGGCATCACTAGTATCCAAAACTACTACATGACAACCAAAACGTCTGAGAAAACCAATATTAGGTTTTCTTCCCCAAAGTAACTCATAAGGTGTTTTGTTCTGAATTTTGTTAACCAATGCTCTATTTTGCACATAACAAGCTGTATTAACAGCCTCAGCCCAAAAGGCTATAGGAAAGTGAGCATCAGCCAACATTGTTCTGGCTGCTTCAATTAGGGTTCTATTTTTCCTCTCAGCAACCCCATTTTGTTGTGGGGTTCTAGCAATGCTAAATTGCCTAGTAATTCCTTTCCTGGCACAAATATCATCTAGCTTCTTGTTCCTAAATTCTCCACCATTATCACTCCTAAGCATTATAACCTCATTGCCAGACCTTTTCTCAATCTGAGTGATAAAATTAATAAGAACATCAGCTGTCTCACTCCTCATGGCTAGAAAGAATGTCCAAGTAAACCTAGAAAAGTCATATGTGACAACAAAGCAATATGACTTGCCATTCAAACTTTCTATATTAGTTGGACCAAAGAGGTCCATGTGAAGCATATGAAGAGGTCTGAAACTAGTATGCACCTGTTTGGACTTGAATGAGACCTTGTGCTGCTTGCCTTTAAGACATGCAACACAAGAGTGGTCATTGTGGAAGGCCTTCTCAGGCAAACCATCAACTAAACCAAGCCTCACAAGTCTATTTATATTTTTAAAATTTATGTGCCCTAGTCTCCTGTGCCACAAATTACTCTCATCTACTGAGGCCTTAGCATAAAAACAAGACATATTTGTATTCATTTTAATCCCATTTAAATTCACATTATATATGTCCTTATGCCTAGGTGTTCTATACTCAATATATTTCTCATCAAGGATATTAAAATCCTTGCTTAACACCAAGCACTCAGTATCAGTGAAAAGAACTTTATTTTTGTTATCACAAACTTGTGATACACTAAACAGATTATAATCAAGTTCTTTTACCAGGAAGACGTTCTCAAAACGCAGATTGTTGGTGAGAAGGGTTCCTTTGCCTGTGATAGTCCCATATCCACCTCCAAAGTATACCTTATCAGCATCTTTAATAGGGGTGAAATTCGTCATATAGTCTTCCTTCCCTGTCATGTGCCTTGAGCATCCGCTATCCCAATATCCATAATCATTGATCTGTCTTTGAATGCCCTGCACATAAAGAAAACAAATTAGTTTTCTTTGGGAACCCAAGTCTTAAAAGACTTGGATTCATCTAGTTGTTTAATAAGAACAGACTTAGTTCTCATAACAACCCCATTCTCATCCTTTTTAGGATGAAATACCCAGTTAACCCCAATAGGTTTTGTAATGACCTTTGAAATGTAATTAAATCTATTGCAAGTCATTGAAATTCCATTATCATTAGGGTTTTGATCTTTCTTGGGTCTCCATGTTAAGCTTGAAGAAGCTTTAGACTCCTTACCTTGTGGCTGCAAATATTTAGGTCTGGTCACGTTTCTGTCAGCGTTAGAATTTGTCCAGTCAACGCTAAAATTACCCTTGTCAGCGTTGAACCTAGGGTTTGCTACAGAAACCCATTGCCTATTTGACCAGGTGTTTGTCTTTTGAAATGGTCTTTGTCCATGAGTGTTATACCTTCTAGTAAAGAATGGGGCAGGTCTAATCACTTGTGGACTTTGCTGCACACAAGGTTTGGGTCTGACAATGTTTGACTTTCTAACAACGTTGACTTTCTTTCTATCAGCGCTGAAATTGTTCCTGTGAGCGCTGGCTTTGGGAGCGTTGACACACTTGTATGCCAAATGTGAAAAGCTACCACAAGAGTAACAGGCTTTCTTAGACACAACCTTAGGTCTAGAAGAGAAGAAACATGTTCCATGATTGCTAACTTGGCTCTTGGGTGACCTATTCTTCCTATACATCGCTGCATATTTAATGGTAGGTCTTCGAACAGTGTTTGAGCCTAGGTCAACAGGTTTACCAGTGATTGGATAAGTAACCTTAATGGGTGGAGATTCATTAAGACTTTTACAAAGCAAACCTCCCTTAACAAATAAAGTAGGGTTAGCTTTCTTCCACTCATTTAGGTCAGTCAATTTTTGTTGATACTCTTCCACTGGAGTGACAACTCTTGGTGGAGGAATGAATTCCTCCTCTTGGCATTCTGGTATACCAGTCCAAGATAAGTCCCTTTGTTGGACACCATAGAAGTCACCAGCTGGTGGTGGAACCAGAGAGTAATCATTCATCCCAATCCCAGTCATGTCCTTAGGATCCCTTTGTTTAGCTACACAGTCTCCTAGGGTTTGGGTGGCTCTATCAAATCTTTGAATCTTGAGGTCAACATTATCTTTATTCTTAATGGCCTCATCTAACTTAGTCTGTAGGTCTCTATTAACCTTTATCATGATGTTCCTAACATCCATACTACCCTCTAGCTCATGTTTTAAGATATTGATCTTATCTTTTAAGTCAAATTCCATTTTCTTGTATTCAGAAACGGTTTTCTCAGTTTCAGTAAGAGCTAGTTGGTAATTAGACAATTTACACCTTTCAGTACTCATATCATCTTTTAGTTTTAACACCTCTTTGTTAAGTCTTTCAGTGTTTAACCTAAAACGTTTGCTACAAAAAGCATCATCATATACCTCATTATCAGATGAAGAGGAGGAGTGTGCCATGAGAGCATATTCAACATGCTCTTCTTCTTCAATATCAGCAACCAAAGCTTTATCCTCATCAGCATTCTTAGCCAGGTAGCTCCAATCCCATCCTGTACCATCAATTCCTTGAACTGCAACCATGGCTTCGGAATCTTGAGCTTTAACAACCTGACTTGAGGGTTTACCAGCATCAGATCTTCTTGGAGATCTGCATTCCCTCATGAAGTGCCCCATACGATGACAGTTGTAGCACTCAACTTTGGATTTATCAAATCCAGCTGTGTCTTTAGCATTGAAGGTCATCTTCTTTTTAAATCTTCTATTCCACCTATTTGCTCTTATACTAGCAAGAGCCATGTTCTACTTGATGTCCATCTCTTCCAAGTGCTCATCACTTATCTGCTCAAGGTCCTCATATGTAATCACTGAACCATTGGGCAAGGAAGCAATGTAAGAACAAACAGTATCCAAATCCAAACCAGCAGGTTTAACTCTTGGGGAGTCATTCTTGAATGTGTCAGCGTCTGAAAAAGAGACGTTGACAGGACTAGTTCCAGCGCTGACATATGATGATCCAGTAACTGGATGCATATAAGAGTCCTTCTGATTGAATTGACCTTCACTATGAGAGAAGAAGGTCATGTTGCTGGTGGAAGATTTGCTTCCATGCTCTGAAAGAGTTTCATCTTCCAACCGTCTTAGTTTGTTGTAGATGTCATCAAACGAGGAGCTCTTGTAAGTATTATTGGCAAGAATAGATCTTGCCTCAATCTTCCATGCCTCACCAAGACTTTTAAGAAAGGTAGCATTGGTGTCAACATCACCAACTTGTGTCCCCATGAAGGACAACTTGCTTGTGATGTCAAGCAATCTGCTTCTCACACTACTCAGTTTCTCATTGGGTTGAGCTTTGAACACAGCATAATCATGCGGAAGTTGCTTTTTCTTTTCTTCCTTAGTATCTGCATTGCCACCATATGCAATTTCAAGTGCTTCCCAAAGATCCTTAGCAGATTCATAGCCTCTATATTTGTGCTGGTTTTCTTGTCCCAACGAGACTTTCAGAATATTTATGGCTTTCATGTCAACCCTTTTCTTTGCAATATCTTCAGCACCTACAGCTCTACCATCTCCAGGTTTTTCTTTCTTATCCTCTTTAGGGCATCCTTCAACAGCTGTTCTTTGACTAATGGCATCAAGAATCTTTTGAGCCTTATTGAATGAGTTTCCATATTCAATAATCTCCCAGAGTGTGTAGTCATAGATCCCCAGATATTGTTCAAAGTTGAACTTCCATAAGTCAAAGTGGGTTGCATCAAGCATGGGAATCTTGATGTTAGGTAAGGGTGAGGAGGAGGAGGTTATTGCTTCAGACATGATGTTGTTAGGGTTTTTGAGAAAATTAGGGTTTTGGTGTTCGTGTATGGTGTTCTTTAAAGATCAAAAGTTCCTCAACAAGCTCTGATACCACATGTTGATCCCAAACTTACATCGATTAGCTTTGTGTATACGAGATTAGATCAAGTAATACGCGTAGAGAAACCTTTGTATATGTTTTATGAATCTAAGTGTTATGCGGAATTTAACACTTAATCAAGAACACACAAGATGTAAACAAACTTTCACTTTGATTATGAATGTCAAACTGGCTTACAATGAAAGATGTTTACAAACCAAAAATTATATAAAACTTATATATCAAACATTAACCTAAAGGCCTTCTTTTATAGATACAAGAAGCCTTGTACAATAAGCTACGTATCAGCTATTCTAGGTAAAGATAAACATAGAAAATACATTGTCGTTTCTATCCTTACTAGAAGTATTCTAGAATATAATAAACGTGTAGATTATATCTTCCATCAGTGCTTGTCTTCAATGTGTCAACGCTTGACTTTAACTTGTCAACGCTTGAGCTGTCAGTGCTTGCTTTGCTCTTGTCAACGCTTGAATTGTTCTTGTCAGCGCTCAAGTGATCTGGCCTTAATTTTTCCCAACAATACTTACTTTTGACTACTCGCCGTTCACAGATTTGTTGGGTGCTGATGTGAATCAAGGCGATTGTGTTCAACGGGCAATGGCTTTGATGCGTAAACAACAGTTGTTCCCTGCTGCCCAGCTTTATGAAAAGCGTCGTAACAGACCTTTGTCGTGTGCCGAGGAGAGAAAGTTGATGCAGCAATATGTTAAGAATCAATCGGCTGCTTACTTTCACACTGGATGGACATGGGAAAGGGTGAGGAGGTTTTCCTTTGATGAGCTTAAGGATCTTTACACAAAGATGATCTGGCGTCAAAATAAACCAGTCCCTGAACGCTTTATTTATCGCCCACCACCTCATGTTGTCCTTACTTTTCAGCCTGCTTCTGCTCCCACCTCTTCGTCTGGTGTTCATAAGGATACTTCTGAAGTTCCATCTTTTGGTGCTCCTTCTACTACTGTTCCTACCACCACCACTTCGACTGTTCATCCCACTCACTCTCATGTTGATACTACCATCACCAATGAAGCTACTACCACTCCTGTTACTAATCCCACCCCTGCTACTCCTGCTGTGAAGCCAACATCAACACCGGTGACTGAGCCACTTCCTACCTCATCCGCTGGTGCAGCTACATCTGATCCTATGGTTGGTAAGGACTTTGAGTCTACTACTGCTGATGCTACTACTGCTGGAAAGGTCAAGGATGAATCTTCTACTGGTGTCCCTTCACCTCGTCGTTCTATTAGGAAGAAGAAGGCTCGTTGTTGTAAGTATGTCCCGTTGAAAAGAGAGATCATGTTAATCTCATTGATGCTGCTTCAGATAGTGAGACAGAGTTGCATGGCCAAGGGTTGGATTGTGGCTTGGAAAGTTCGGCCATCCCCTATTGTTCGTGGTACCTTTACTCATAAGATTACAACCAGTGATGGCTACGCTCGCTATGTCTCGGGACTGCAAAACATTTTGACATGGGTGGAGCGTCGTGATCTTATGCTATTGTATGGTTTGGTGGATGCTGAAATTCCTAGGTCTCCAAGTGAGCTTCCCAACTGGCCTGGGTTGACTATTTGGGGTGATTTGAAGCTGATGTTAGATTCCCCTCCTGATTCTCCCCATGCTGGTGTATGGAAGGATCAACCTCGATGGGTGATCAGGAGGTAGAAATTGTATGCTGGTTGTGGTGTTCATGTGTTAGAGCTTGAGACTAGTGATGTTGTGTTTATGCTTACGGTATGAAGTATCCATTAACAATTGCTACCATGGAATCTATGTTAGAATGTCATCTGCAGGTATCTAATTCTCCTTCTGGTAATGATTCTACCATGGCTACAACCTTGGTTGAAGGTATTCAAGCCCAGTTGCATGCGGACAAGGTTGCAGCTTCTGGTAAGTGATTGGTACGGTTCTTCTATTCTTGTGTTATAGTAACATTTTTTTCACCAATGTGTACAGTGATTGGTGACTCACATGTTATTTAGTTAGTTAAAAAAAATTACTTTTTATATAATATCTACTTATACTTTAAACATGTGATGGAATTTCAAACTTGTACATCATATAATATATGCTTATACTTTTCCATCATGACATTGCTTTTCACTTGACGTTTTCACACTTGGGCTGTTTTTTAGAGGTACTTCTTGTGTTGGACCTAGTCCACACAACAAATGGTGCTCAACTCACCATGTTTAACAGACAAGAAAGAGTTGATTCACCATGAGGGTACGCCTCTGGTGTGATTATCAAATCCGTTAATGGTTGCCAGGTTACCAAAAACTGGATGGTTTTCACTTGCCTTGGTCCTAGACTGAAAAGTGGCTAGTCCAAGGGGGTACGGCTCTTGGTAAAGATCTATATCAAATCCGTTGATAGCTGTAATAGCTTGCTCAAAGCTATAGGGTTTTCAGCTCACCGATGCTTCATTGCTAAGAGTTGGCTAGTCCGAAAAGGTATGACTTCTGGTAAAGACTCATATCAGATCCGTTGAAGGTTGTGATGATTTGCCCAAAATCATTAGGGTACCCCCACTCACCATTGATTCACATTCTAAGAGTTGGGTTGGGTTCTGGTCTCCCAGGGCGATGCGTATTCCACCAGAAGGACTAGCTAGCCCAAGAGCGAGCATCTACTTGGTAAAGGCTCATCCATGTTGCTGTAAAGATTCAACAAGGTGCAGATCTGTTTCAAGCTTTCAAGAAGCTTTTAGGTGTTACTCGTTGTATCGGTCTTTATGTTGTTCATGCTGATGGTTATGATGCTGCTGTTTGTGTTGTTGTTCCAATCCTCAAGCTATTTTGCAAGATCTACCAGGAAACTTAAACTCAACAAGTCAAATTCAAGTTTTGGGGAGGATTGTTAGGACCTCTGTAATAGACATTTGTAATAGGTATGCTAGGAGGTATGTAGTTCCTCCTGGTCCTAGTAGTAGTAGGAGCAACACGTGCTCCTGGTCTTTAGAAAGTCAAACATTATTATTTTGAGTAGTTTGTTAGGATATGCATAAGATATGTTAGGAAAGGATATGCATATCAGAAGTTACACGTTTTGGTTTAATGTTGCATTAGGGTTTCCTTGTAGTATATAAGGAACCATTGGCAAAAGGGTTAAACACACCTTCATCAAACATTATTTAGTTCATATTAATATTAGAACTCCTTAGTAAGGATCAAGTTATTATAGTTATTCTATTTCTTCTTGTTCATAGTATTTGTATTCCGCACTTATACTGTATGTGTTATCTAGAGTCTCTATGTGAATTGACTTGTGATTACAGAAGTCGTTCACCATCCTTAACAGGCTGCAAGATCCATATCTTGTGGACCCAACAAAGATGTTTCTATTATTTGAAACTTTCTGAGGTATTTGCTGATGAAATACCTAGACTTTCGCCATTAAGGCAAGTTGAATTTGGTATTGATTATATTTCCGGTGCTGCACCTGTGGCGTGTGCACTGTACGTCAGCACCATCTGAATTAAAAGAATTACCGTGCAACTGAGAGAGTTGTCGGAGAAAGCTTTTATTCTACCAAGCTTGTCATCATGAAGATCTATGGCGTTATTATTCCTTATATTTGTTGATTATCGTGAACTAGGTAAATTGACGATAAAAATCTACATCCACTACCCAAGATAACATATTTGTTCGATCGTTTACAAGTCTATCGTATATTCAAAATTTAACCCATCGCATGGTTATCATCAACTTCGCGTCCGCGAAAAAGATTATATATTCCAATCACTACATCGAGAACTTGTAATGAACATTATGAGTTTCATGTGATGTTGTTTGGATTGACCAATGCACATGTAGCATCCATAAATTTAGTGGATCACGTGTGTAGGCTGTAATTTGACAAATTCATGCTTGTGATCATTAAGGACCATATGTTTGTTTCTAAGGATAAGAAGGAGTTAGTAATCAATTGTAGACTGCCCTGAGTTGGCCGAGCAATGAAAACCTGTACCTTGAATATTTAACATGTGATTTAAGGCTTAATCCTTTACATTATTTGACCGTGTGATTAATAGATAATGGAATCTATATTGACTCTTCAAAGATTAATAGCCATTAAGGCTTTGGGTTATACCAAAAAGAAAGTGCAAAAACATTTTGATAGATTTTTTATCAAAGGATTTTTAAGGAATCATTCCCTTATACCCAGATCATTTAACTAAACTCCCTCAGGAGTAAATGTTTGTGTATACCTCAAGACAATCTAAGAGGGATTGAGGAAACCATTTAAACCATGACTTGGAATTTAGAACGACAATTTTTGCTTTTCAACTTAGAAAATTTTGACTAAAGTATAAACAAAGATTTTTCGAACATATACGTATCTTATTAATTATTTTCGAAAAATCAACAAAGATCGTGTTAACTAAATTCAAATTTATTTTGAACATCTTTTTAAAATTGAAAGAACTAAGAATTTTAAAACTTTTTACTTTTACGTTTCCTAAAATTAAATATTTATTATTTAATTACTTGTAATATTTATCGACGCTTTAAACGTCGGATTGAGCAAAACTAATAAAAATGATAGTTGAGACAAAACTAAAACTTAAAAAAAGGTGAAGAAAGAATTTTTAATGAATATGGTCATGATATTTATTTCATCGGGGAAGATGAATATAGTTGCTGACATATTATGTAGAAAGAATAAAGAATCAATTAGGATGTGTTCCTTAGTAATGACTGTGCAAAATATTTTGCCCGAACAGTTTAAAAATAGTTGAAGCTTGTAAAAACGATAATATAGATATTAAAAGGGGTTCGCGACTAATGTGAACCATTAGAAATGAGAGCCGGTGGCGTTAAATGTTTAAAAGGCCGTTTGTGATTGCCTAAATATGGAGGATTGTAAAGATTTAGTTATGTAGGAAACTCATAAGTTTAAGTATCCTATTCATGCCACTTATGATTAAATGTATCTTATCTGAAGAAGTTGTACTGATGACGAAATATGAAAGCACACATCGCAACATACGTTGGCAAATGTCTAACTTTTGCGAAGGTCAAGCCTGAACACCAAAATCCATAAGGATTGCTTCTACAGCTTATTATTCCTGTTTGGAAATAGAATAGAATCACCATGGATTCTTATCACAAATCTTCTAAGGTCATCATCTGAATTTGATTCGATTTGGGTCATCGTCGACAGACTGACCAAATATGCTAATATCATTCCCGTTAATGATAGATTCTCGATGAAGAAATTGACTCTTTTGTATTTAAAGGAGTTATGTAAGCATGGTATGCCTTTATCAATCATCTCTATCAAGAATATCGCTTCGCGTAGAATTTCTAGAGATTTCCTCAGAAGTCATTGTGAACGAATCTTGATGAGAGTACTGTTTACCACCCCAATCGAAGGGGCGAGGTAAAGTAACGATACAAACACTATAAGTCTTGTTTTATGTTTGAATGATTGACCTTTGGTAATAAACCGTTTAATCGCTTTCCTTTGGAGAGATTATCATTGATAATTATCGTATTAGGATCGAGATCGAATCTTGTGAGGATCTAAATATAAGAGCACCTGTAGGTGGAAGTTGGGACGAAGATACCCGACATACCCCCATTGTGAGTTGGACATGTCTTTTAGGTTTAAGGTTGCCTATGATGACCAACCTAACCTTACAAAATACTCGACCCGTGAGACCTGAAATGATTGTTGAAATTAGGAACTGATTATTGACTGCCAGTAGTAGGCAGGAGATTATGTGAATATGAAATGTAGATCTTGAAGTGCAAGATAGGTAGCGAAGTTATGCCAAAAAATTTCACCATGGAAAAATGAATTGATGATCTGAAAGATCATGGGAAATAAGTCCCCGTTGTATGGGACCATTGAGATAATGTAAAAAGTTGGTTTGAAAGGCATATAAGCTGGATCTACCCTATGACTTCAAGGGCTGCGTGAATTATGTTTCGTATATCGAACTTGATAAAATGTCTATCAAGTGAAAAATTTGATTACTTCTTAGTGAAGTTTGGATCGGTGAAAAGTTGCATTCATCAAAGACATCATGGATAGAGAAAGTAAGTCAACATTAAGCCTGATCGTATTCCCGTAGTTATGTTTGATGAAACTCGCGTACGGTAATGAATTACACATGTGAAAAAAAGACCGAATGTGGAGGAAATGCCCACGTGTCTCGATTCTATGAGAAGCGAGTAGTAAGATAAATCGATCCTTGAGGACAAAGATCCTCATTAGGGGTAACTGCTGTGACAATCCATCAATTTATGGTCGATATTTTATTCTCAGTTATTATTTAAAACCATCATTTTAATGTTATATTATGAACACACTCATTTTTGGGAAGAAATTTGAGTTTACATCTTAAAGTAGCATCGACTATGTCTAAACCGGAGGACTCTACGTTACGTGCTTACGTTTACATACACAATTTTTGGTGATAGTCCGACATTTCAGGAAATAAATATATTCTTGAATATTATTTTGGAAATTAATTTTGTGTTGGTTCATAAACTCACAAATTTACGGGTTGAAATTAGGGCTTACGTGCATAATTTAACGTCCTTTACTACTAAACCGGAAACCCTAGGTTTACGTATTTACGTTTTTGAACTCCTTTTTTGATGAGACAATTTTTATTAGATTCGTTTTGTGCAGTTGATTCATAATTTATAAAAATGTTCATCGTAAAACGACCCGAGGGGTAACCGTAAATTATTGGGGATGAGATAAGTTTACACTTGCCCACCCCCAATACATGTGGCGTCCAAGTTTAGCCAACACACTTTGATGTCCCACCTACACCACCACAACAACACCATTGATCAAAAATTTACACACATAAATCTTATGTTTAACTTGCACAAAATGATAACCCTTTGAAGACATGTTGATTTAAGGTGATTCTAACATCTAAAAAGGAGTTTACATGGAGTTCAAGGGCTGATTTCATTCAGGTGTTCATCCATTTGAAGGACTAAAGAATTTTTCTTAAAAGGTTGAAGATTTGGTGGCAAGATCAAGCCTTGATTCATCCAATATATCATCCTTTCCATCATATAGATTGGTATAGAGATCAATTTCTTTCTATCACCCTATTGTTTTAAATATGTATTTATGTATTTTCTTCAATAATGTATATGTATATGATGATGAATGATGATCAAAGTATTATGTGGGGATCTTCTGTTGATAAATTGATTAAAATGATTAAAATCTACATGTAAAGATGTTAAAATTATGATTAAAATTATAGGCTGTATAGAACAGTAAAGAACCATATGATAATCTGATAAAATGACTTGGATTATTGAATATACAGTAAGGTATATGATTTCTACATATGTGGAGAGTTGGCCACTCAATGGAATCAATAAAATGAGCAAGATATGATCAAAATACTATTAAGGTTCAAATCTGTATAGTCTGTTTTGGACGAATTATTAGGGACACTTAGAGGATGATTAAGCAGTAGCTAAAAAGGAGTTAATTGTAGCACATATTATGTAGTTTGTGCTGTCCAATTTGAGCTTCTATCTCCTTGTAGAACTCAAGATATGGTAAAAATGGTGAAAGTGAGTTTGATAATAAGATTTGGAAATAAAAGTATATATTATAAAATAAGCACTCAAGTAATACTATTATAAAATACATATGTAGAACCAACTAACTTATGATAATACTTATAAAATAAGTAATATAATTTGATAAATAAGTATGACATTTTATAAAATTACAATTTGATATGTTTTCTAAGTTACAAAACTTTATATATAAGTCTTACGTCTTTTCGGCTAAAACCGAAAGATTAACATTTTCGCCAAATAAAACTTAGACGGTCGGACCCGTCTAATGTAGACTTTTTATAACTCATCTACTGATATTTAAGTACATTTGACAAGTAAAAACCGATAAAACCCGAGTTTTATAACTTATGGACATTAACGGGCCAAAGTAGCCTTATTGGACTATTGACCCAACTAGTTTGGCTAAACACTAATGGACTTACTCATGGGCTTAACCCACTTGGACCCAAATATGAGTATAGGCCTGGTATTAAAAGTATAAATTGACGAAAATAATGTATTGGGCTTTTAATGGGCTTATTGGGCCTTAATATATAAATAAGTTGAAACTGGTATAACTAGTCTAAAATTTGACTTACACATAACACTATAATGTCTATGAAGAGATAAAATCCCACTTGATCATCATCATACTTATAATATCATCATATATACATAGCCATTGTTTTTATAAAGTCATTAGACAAGAGTCTAAGACGAGTATTAACTGTCTAAGTTTCTGTGATTGAAGCACGTACCGTACATCCAAATCGCCGATAACCCGCCTTCCCACACCAATGTGAGTTCATAGCCTCGCACTCTTTTAAATGTTTTATAAAATGTTTTATAAACCCGCGAGGGAGATAACATGTTAGTTTTAATAAAAATAGGACACCAGTTGTCCCGATTGTTTGCTTATTGATATAGACCCGAATGATTATATGACCCAATGAATGATTATATGACCCGATGAATGAAATAAAATGGATTATTATTAGTTAGGTTATGTCACTTAAAGTCCCATTAGCATGAATTGTGAACTACCAGGATTTGGTAGACGCTTATGCATATAATAGTACTATTTGGGGAAGTTCACCCCAGTTCGCGCCATGACGGTTGATCCCCGTCGTGCCACATTGATTGGTAAGCAAATTTATGTATGAGAAGATTTATATAAGCGTGATTATTGTGACGACACGCTGTTTTAGATGGGCAAAGGAATTACGGGTTAGCTACCTGTTGTTTGTTATAGTAAGGTAGCAATGTCATGCGGCTTATAATAATCCAATAACGAAGATATTGATATACGCATTGAATTATACTATATTGCCTGACTAGCAATACGGGGTCTTATTATGACATTATATTCGTTTTTTGGTTTTACATAACCATTTTCATATAATGGTTTTTATTTAACACTATACAACGTTATAAAACGTATTGTATGATTGCGACAATGGTTCGTATAATGGTTTTGAAGGCTGAAGCCTATATTATGATTTACGACTAAGAGTTGTATAAAATTTCTTTGGCCTATTTTATGGCCTACTACAAATATTTGTACAAAATGATTTTCGGTAATAATTATATACCGATGATTTATTAATAGTTTTTATTAAACTCTATGAATTCACTCAGTGTTTCGCTGACTTTTTAACATGTTTTATCTCAGGTACTTGAAGGTAATTCTCGGGAATACAACAAGAATTTATGGCCCGCAGTCAAATAAAATTTCCATTTAAATGTTTTGTAAAATTGTATGTAATACTATGACTTGGGACCTATGTAATTTGATATTCATGAATGGAAAATGTTGTATTATTAAACGACGCGGTTTTTAAGCGTTGTCTATGATTTGAGTAATGTGTTATCCCGTAACACCAACGACTCTTCCGCTGAACTAATGTATGAATATTTGGGGGTGTTACAATGTTGATACATTATATTTGGTTGAATTGGAACTTGTTCTTTTTTTTCAATTTGGTTAATCATTGTTGAAACTATATGTCGGAATTGTTCTCAATATGGTTGATTTCAATTCGTTAACAGACAAATGATTTGGTCTTGCGCTTTGTGACGATTGTGCAAGAGATTTAATAAACATAACAAGTAAGGTTTAATTAAAATTATAGGTGGAAATGAGTCTTTTGAATATATTGTTCTAATCATCTTTCAAGTAAATGAAACTTATCAAATTGATAACACCATGTCTATGGTTCGAAATGATTCTTGTTGTTGTTGGTTTAGGCATAAGGCTCATGAGTGACCACTTGATTGAAACTTATGTATTATTGATTTATAAAGCACTAATCTCTTATCATTGGTTCTATAGTTCGAAATGATTACCTTTCATGATATGTTTTCCAAACTAAACATCCTAATGTCCATGTGATCATTTGACCATACATGTATGTTCTTTGTGTGCTTGTTCCTAAAACGATTCTCATGGTGGTTTGATCGTGACAATCATAACCACTATTTTTTTACAAACAAATAACACTTGAGTATAACTAAGTCCCATGGGACGAACTTGACTTACCAACCTAATTACAACATTACTATGGTATATTTTCCTGAATTTGTGTTCTTAATTAAAATCGATAATTCTTGTTTATAAATTTAAAACGTAGTGTGTAACGAACGAGAGCACATCAAGCTTTTGGTGCCGCTGCCGGGGACTTGCTAGTTTGTACTCTCTTGTTAGTTTGTTTGTTTTCTTGCTTGTTTGTTGAATCGTTGGTTGATTACTATTAAACACGAAAGAGTTGTTATACCCCACTAATCCGCAGAGGGGGAAGAATTTTGCATAGGGGGAATTCTGTTGGTTGTTGATCACTCGATTGGAGGCTTTGAATTTCTCTAAATGCCATTTTTACTTATTTGAATGATATCTTGCTCTTGGTCTTGTGATAATTCTAACCATTAACAAAGGTTAGTACACCATTTTCTTAAAATCTCTTAATTCTCAAAAGTTGCTTAAATAGTCTTGGCGCCAAAATTGAATATTTGGTGTTGGGATTTCTTCTCATGTGTCACAAAATGCTTGTTTCAATGATTGCTTCATGAATGTGTTTCAAAGTTCTTGTTCTCAAAAACCCAAAAACCTTGTCTCGAATGACTCTAGTCGATGGCTAAACTACTTGACCATATAAATTTTGTTTGTTTGTGTTTCCTTGTTTTGTGAGTTTGTGTCTTGTTATGTGTCATGTGTTTAAGTGTTTTTATGTGTTTATGTTCTTGTGTGCTTATGTGCTTGTGTGTTTGTTTGCATTTCCCATTGTATGCATATTGTTGTTCTTTTTCCTTGTTTAATGGGGCGTTTGGATTAGTCGTTTTCTAACTATTTTGATCATTACAATAATTATCCGTTAGTTAAATGAAGTGGTATTTTATACCTTAAGTCATATTTGTTAAAATAAAAAATTAAAAAAAATTGTTTTAAAAATAAATGGAAAATACAAGAAAATAAAAAAAAGGTTAGGAATCTAGTTTTTGGTCATTTTTATCATGTTATGTGTTAGATATGCATTGTGTTATGTCTTATTGTGATAACCCTAAACCGAGGTCATTGTTTAATCTTACTTTACGATTGTTTTTAATTTCTGATGAGTTTGAATGATATTTATTTTTGGAGGTTTAAGTTTAAAATGATGTTAGAAGACTTATATTTTATATTAAATAAGTATAAGAAGTATTAGCAAGTGTGATGTATATGGATGCATAATATTTTACGTTTTATTGTCGGATGTTCGATGTTTGTCATTTTTAATGTTTTTTTTAAATGACGTGTTAAGTCGAGTCGGGAGTCGATATTATTATATTTGAATTACGTTTTAACTTTTGAAAAGAATTTTTATGAAACCCGAGCCCCGTGAATATTTTGAAAATTGACTAATAGTCATTTCCTACTTTTAGCTAACTATTTTCACATTGGACCACAACTATTGCATATTGACAATAATGGACCCTCCACCACCATATATAAGCTTCATTTTCCACCTAAATTACACATATATTACACTAAATAGCAAGAACACAAACCCCCTCTCTCTCACTACTCCATGCCGTCACCCCCTAGCTACATAAATTAATTTTCATCAAAAATCTACTTTGATCTAATCCAAAATAACACAAGACCCATCCTAAGAATTGTAAGGAGATCATTTTGATACTAATTTTGAGTACATGCATGATGTTTTATTTTTTTAGGGTTGGTAGATCAACCATGCTCATGCATGTGATTTTTATGATGCTCAAAAGGTTTTCATGTTAACTTTTTGTTAAAAACTTGATTTTGATTTTGGGTTTTTGATTTTGATGATGATACAAGTGTTATTGTTGAGATATGTTAGTATTAGGGTTATGGGATGATCATAACTATGGTTGGTTTTAGCTAAAAACATGATTTCATGCACGTTTTAGAAGGGTGATTTAGATCAGTGGGAAAAGTGATTTTTTTGGTACCTTATGATTTTATTTAGGCTTAACTAATGGCATAGGGTTTTAGAGAATTCGATTAGCTTCGATTTGATATAAAGTAGAGCTTCTAGCTCCGAACGAGCGAGAAGTTATTATGTTTTGATTATTCGTGTACCGGGAGACGAGTATCGGCACGACATATAGTTATTGTCGATATTTGGATCGAATCTCGGGGACTATAAATTGAGTTTTGAAATGAGTCATATACTGATGAAGAAGTGTAAACCCAAGAGGGTGAGTCTATTTTCAAACCTAAGTGTCGGTTTTGTAAATGGAGTCGTTTATAGAAGTAAAAGCGGTTGTATGAGTCGATGACGTAAAATTGTCCGGTTTTGGTAATTCGAAGATGAGTCAGGTAAGGAACTTTAAAAGTAAAGTCATTTGATAAACTTGTTATAGGACTTTCAATAGATAGTAGGTTAGTTCCTCGAGTCGTTTCATAAACGTTTGACGAGTCTAAATGGGATAAATGAGCTAGAACATATGGTATGTGTCGGCGGATTTTGTCGAGAGTATAGAATGGTAAATAGATGTGTAGAAGAGTGTAATAGTAGTACTTGTATCGTTTTCTCTCGAGTCTGTCGTGATGTTATGTTTTGAGTTTGATATTTTTATGTATGATTTATTTCTCGAGTCATTATTAATGAACGCGCCTTATTTGATAGGTAGCGGTTCTCGTGTTTGAAAGGCATCCTCTATCATCGACGATCATCTCGCTAGGTCTCTTATACTAAGGTGAGTCTGTAGCCTCGCTTTTCATGTTAGCTACTAAATGTTTTAATACCCGTGAGGGGGATACATGCTATTTGAAAATAAATGAACACAAGTCATGAGTAATTGTTTGGACCCGAATGTTACCTATGTTGTTTACATTGTATTGAGTACCTTGTTGTTAAAGACCCAAAATTTATGATCCGTTAACTATGTTCTGACTTGATGTTGTGAGTTGGGAATAGCCGCTTATTCAAATGATAGTACTATTGGGTTGACCATCCTATCTGAGACCAGGGCATTACGCTGAGTAACCTCTGGGAAGGATAATTTACGAGAATGAGATTTAGGTATATCTAGAAACTGATACCCTAGAGGGGAAATGGTTTTTATCTAGTCATGCTGGCATTTGGCGTGGATGACTAATTGGTTAAGGGGTCGGTGTAATGAGCTTAAATATAATCTGTTGCCTTGAAATTGATTGTCTGTATGACAATTCTATTAATGATTATGATTGATTTTCTTCTTGTGTTCAAATGTGATTTGATAAACCTATGGACTCGCTCAACATTATTGTTGACTCGTTTAAGCATGTGTTTCAGGTAAGGTGATTGATGGCGGAGCTTTGTTGTGGATGTTGTGGGTTGGCTTTTAAAGTTTGTTGGATTAAAACAATTTCTATCCTTTTTACTGTTGAACAATTTGTTAAATATTTGTGTAATGTTCTGAAACTTGTTGGTTTGCTGGTCGAGATCCGTGGGGACTAAACGCTTTACTCATGTGTTTTTTTAGTACATTATGGGATACAATTATGTTTTAGACAATGTGTGAAATCTTATTCATATTTTATGTGTAAATGTCTCTATTTTGAGACGTTCAATATATCTTGTGTGATGATGCTTGTGTCTAGCACCCAATTGTGTATTTCTGCTGCGCAATGTAAATTGGTGTTAGAGATTGGTAACCAGAGCCACAAGTTATAGAGAACTGGGTGGATTTTGAATATTTTCCTAAACTATAACTTTGGTTCCGAAAGTATTTATTTTTCAAAAGCACATAACTTCTCTACAACGCTCCGGTAAGATCGCTTTTAGTTTTGTTTTCTATTATAGATGTATCCCTCAGAACTGAAATGATTTCTCGAGTATTTATTAAGTAAATACTATGATATTGTATCGAGGTTATTGGGAGTGCGCTGAGTGCTTGTCATTATCATATTTTATTTTTTCGAGCATTGCATAAACATCATTTGCATTGCATTGCATATCATGGGTTAAGTATAACATTTGCGATGCATGAGTATTGCATATTAATTTTTAACAATGACCTTAAGTATCCTTGAACCCTTATAATTGTAGAAAATGGCTGATATACCCCGTGAGGAGGATTGGATTGAGATGAATGATATATTAGAAGGTGAGGATGTAGATAACTTTGGTGCTAGTGACGATGAGGAGCCCTATGAATATCTGGATGATGGGATTGCTCCAACTGCAGTTGGACAGACTGAGCCCGAGGTAATTCAGGGTAGTTATGTTCCGAGAGCTAATGTGGTGCCACCGACTGTTCAGGAATGTAAGCGACCTATTGTACGTTCTTCTTTGCCTACTTGTGATAGTTATTTGAGTGGTTTGCCTAGAGTTGCCCGTGTTAGGAATGATTTCTCTGTTGAGTCCAGTAATGCTGCTAGTGCTCGATCAATTCACGATGATATTGCTAAGGTGTACTGTCCAGTAACTAGATCCTATGAAGATATTTTCTGGTTTCTTAAAAAGTTTGATAGGTCTTTGTTTGAAAGGTATGTAGTTGAAACCCGAGTGATAAAAAGGTTCGAGCAGAATGAAGGGCAGTTTGACAGGTTTGTTACTAGTGTGAAAAGGTTAGAGTATATGCGGGCAAGGGAAATGGATGAAGTTGCTAGTCTGTGATCAATGGTTATGAATTTGAGTGCGCAATTTGAAAGGTTTCGTGCGGAACAAGAAAGGAATGCAAGGTTGAATGCGTGGGACATAACAATGAGGTGTTTTCCTAGTCGAGGTGTAGTGATTCGTGATGTGCCAATTCAGGATTAAGCTCAGGTATTGGTGAAGTCAGATGAAGGAGGAAGTCGAAAAGGAAAGGAAAAAGTGGAAGAAGACTCTGAGGAGGAGGATAAAAGAAGTGATGAGGAACCAATGCACAAGAACTTGCGGGGATCAAATGTTTAGTTTTCTTTATGTTGTTTTTATTAGCCTGGTTGTAATAGAACTTAAGTAGACTGGTACTGTAGTTTCTGATGAAACTTAATGACTTTTAAGTTTGTCGTGATGAAGTGTTGTAGTGACATTACTTGTCACAATTTTGTGGAAATTTTCTAGTGCAATCCAAATTACCTTCATGATCTATGATTGTCTTTTAGTTCTTTTTTGATTTGGTTGATGATTCAGTGTGAATTGTGTTGCTTGTGCATGTAGTATCCATGACACGTCTTGATAAAGATATCCTTCTTCTTATCTTGATATGAATACTTACTTGTCCTTTTACTTCTGTGATGACACAGGAAGGAGTTGGGAGGCATTTTTCTGCCATTACTGAAGTTGTTGTTTGATTAGTAATCTAAATATGTCGCCGAAGTTGACAACTGCTACTATGAATACCATGATTGAGCAAGCTATTGCTAGAGCGTTGGAAGCCGAACGTGCTGCGAGGAACTAGGAGAGTGAGAATAGGAATGTTGTTGATCAAGTTAGAGGGAATGCTGCTAATCCAGTGGTAGGAAATGTTGATGAACCGGTTGGAGGAAATGCTACTGGTCAAGATGGAGGTAATGTTATTGCTCAGCAAGTACAAAAGGAATGTTCTAATGATAGTTTCATGAAATGTGGACCTACCCAATTTCGTGGTACTGGTGGTGCTTTGGAGCTAAGAAGGTGGATTGAAAAGATTGAAATTACTTTTGAAATCAGTTGATGTTCAGAAGCTAGTAAGGTGAAGTTTGTTGCCGCTACTTTTCAAGATGATGCATTAAGTTGGTGGAATAGTCAAGTAGCTACTGTAGGTTTGGTTGAGGCTAATGCTAGAACATGGACTATGACCAAAGGACTGTTCACTGCTAAGTTTTGTCCTGACGAATAGTTACGTCAGTTGGAGGATGAGTTGAGACATTTGGTGCTGCGGAATAATGATATTGTAGCTTATACCAAAAGGTTTTCTGATTTATGTTTATTGTGTCCTGATGCTTTTGCTGATGACCGTATGAAGATGAAGCAGTATATCAGAGGGTTATCTAGTAATATCAAGGGAGAGACTACTTCGTCGAAACCCAAGACTTTTGATGAAGTTGTTCAGATGACTCATGCTTTGATGGACATTAAGCTGCATGATCGAAAGGATAGTATTGCTGAGGGGAAAAAGAGAAAGTGGGAAGCTGCACACTCAAACCAAGGGCAGAATAGAGGAGGTTATCGTAACAACAATAACCAAGGACCAAATAGGAATCAGCAATACAACCTTAGGAGGAATGATGGTGTTCGTGCTGCTACTAGAACCCAAGGGAACAAAGTGAACCCGAAGTGTGGTCGATGCAGTCTGTATCATGTGGGGAATTGTCCACATGCTTGCAACAAGTGTGGGAAGGCCGGACATAAAGTGGCAGACTGTAGGAACAAGAGTGTGGTAACTGGAGCCAATGTTGTCAAGGTGGGTAATTGTTTTGGATGTGGAGGTCGTGGACATAAGCAAGGAAACTGTCCGAGGGCTGGCGCTCGAAAAGGAGGCAATGTTGCTGCTATTTTTGCTGGGACTGTTGCTCCAGCCTATGTTGTGGGAGATGCTGACAAACCTCAAGGGCCGAGTGTGGTGACTGGTACGTTCTTACTCGATGCTTGTTATGCTAGTGTGTTGTTTGATTCTGGATCCGATAGAAGTTTCGTAGATGTTAGATTCAGTCAGTTATTGGATAGAGAACCAGTAAGATTGACAACTAGTTATAATGTGGAGTTAGCTGATGGTAAGTTTGTTAGCACTAGTTCTATACTGAAAGGTTGTTCTTTGAAGTTAGGGAATTATGTGTTTAGTATTGATTTGATGCCCAAAGAATTAGGATCTTTTGATGTGATTATTGGTATGGACTGGTTAGTTGGGAATGGTGTAGTGATTGTTTGTGGAGAGAGATTAGTTTAGATACCGCTAAGGATAAGGGTATTGATTGTGAAGGGTGATGAGTGTACTTCTCGTTTGAGAGTTGTTTCTTGTTTGAAAATGATAAGGTATATAGAAGAGGGTTGTGATGTAATTCTTGCCCAGATAAGTAATGATGGTGTGAATGAAAGGAAACTAGAGGATGTGCCTGTAATTAGAGAGTATCCTGAAGTTTTTCCTGAAGATGTATCGAGATTACCGCCGCATCGTGAAGTGGAGTTCCGTATTGATTTAGTATCGGGAGTTGCGCCAGTTGCTCGTGCACCGTATCGTTTAGCGTCGTTTTAGATGAAGGAATTATCTGATCAATTGAAGGAATTGATGGATAAGGGATTTATTAGACCGATTTAGTCGCCGTGGGGTGATCTTGTTTTGTTTGTTAAGAAGAAAGATGGTTCGTTTCGAATGTGTATTGATTATCGAGAGCTTAACAAATTGACTGTCAATCGAAGATCGATTTGAGGTCTGGGTATCATCAACTAAGAGTTAGGGAAGAAGATATTCCTATAATAGCTTTCCGTACTCGATATGGACATTTTGAATTCCAAGTGATGCCTTTTGGATTAACGAATGCGCCTCCCGTATTCATGGATTTGATGAATCGTGTGTGTAAGTCGTATTTTGTTGAGTTTGTTATCGTATTCATTGATGATATTCTCATATATTCCAAGAGTGAAGAAGAACATGAGAAGCATTTAAGGATAATTTTGGAATTGTTGAAGAAAGAAAAGTTGTATGCGAAGTTCTTTAAGTACGAGTTTTTGTTGAAATCAGTGCAAATTTTGGGGCACGTGATTGATATTGAAGGTGTTCGTGTGGATCCTACTAAGATTGAGGCAATCAAAGATTGGTCGGTACCAAGAATGCCGACAGAAGTTCGCCAATTTCTTGGTCTAGCATGTATTATAGAAGGTTTATCGAGAAGTTTTCGCTAATTGCTAAACCATTGACTAAGCTTACTAAAAAGAATAGAGTGTTTGAATGGGGATTAGAAGGAGAGACTACATTTAATACACTGATGGTCAAATTGTGTTATACGCCGATTTTGTCTTTGCCAGAAGAATCTGAAGATTTTGTAGTGTATTGTGACGCGTGCCATAAAAGGATTTGGAGTTGTGTTGATGCAAAGGGAGAAAGTAATAGCTTATGCGTCGAGACAATTAAGGAAGCATGAAGAGAATTACACTACTCATGATTTAGAACTTGGAGCTGTGGAGACACTACTTGTATGGAACCAAGTGTGTGGTTTTCACTGATCATAAGAGTCTGCAACATATTTTAGATCAAAAGGAATTGAATATGAGACCAAGTAGATGGGTAGAATTGTTGAGTGATTATGACTGCGAGATTCGTTACCACCATGGTAAAGCGAATGTGGTAGCTGATGCACTTAGTAGAAAGGAAAGAGATAATTCTTTAAGAGTTAGAGCTTTGGCAATGATGGAAAGTATTGATTTGACATAGATAATATTGAAAGCCCAAGCTAATGGTTTGAAGAAAGAAAATATTGAGGCAGAAAATCTGGGTAGAATGTTGAAACCGTTGTTTGTAGTAAGGCCGAATGGATTGAGATATTTTGGGAATAGGATTTGGTTACCATTGTGTCCGTTTGAGGAAGATTCTTTAGGAGTGCGAGATTTAGTGATGAATGAATCTCATAAGTCTAAGTATTCAATACATCCTGGATCGGACAAGATATATCAAGATCTTAAGAAAGTGTATTGGTGGTCGAATATAAAGGCACATATAGCCCAGTATGTTAATAAGTGTTTAACTTGTATGAAGGTGCAGGCTGAACATAAAAAGCCATCTGGATTATTAGTGCAACCTGAAATTCCTGAGTGGAAATGGGAGAAGATTACTATGGATTTTGTGACAGGTTTTTCAAGGACTTCTAGTGGTTGTGATATGATATGGGTGATTGTAGATAGACTGACAAAATCTGCTCACTTTTTACCAATGAAGAAGACAGATAGTATGGAGAGATTGACGACAGTGTATGTGAAGGAGATTGTTTGTCGACATGGTGTGCCTTTGTTGATATTTCAGATCGTGATAGTAGATTTACTTCAGGGTTTTGGAAATCTCTACAGAAAGCAATGGGAACGAAATTAAGTTTGAGTACAGCATATCATTCGGAGACTAATGGACAAAGTGAAAGGACGATTCAAACGTTAGAGGATATGCTTAGAGCGTGTGTGATTGACTTTGGGAATAGTTGTGATAAGCATTTGTCGTTGGTTGAATTCTCGTATAATAATAGTTATCATGCTAGTATTAAAGCTGCACCATTTAAAGCTTTGTATGGACGTAAGTGTAGATCTCTAGTTTGTTGGAGTGATGTAGGAGAGAGTCAACTGGCTGGACCTGAAATGATATTTGAGACAACTGAAAAGATTGTGCAAATTAAGAAGCGTTTGTTATCTGCCAGAAGTAGACAAAAGAGTTATGCTGATAACGGGAGGAAACTATTAGAATTTGAAGTAGGAGACATGGTTATGCTGAAAGTATCTCCATGGAAAGGAGTTATTCGTTTTGGAAAGAGGGGAAAGTTGCGCCCGAGATACATTAGACCATTTAAGATTATCCAAAGGATTGGATTGGTTGCTTATAAGTTAGAGTTGCCTAATGAACTCAAGGCTATTCATAACACTTTTCATGTGTTTAATCTGAAGAAATGTTTAGGTGAAAGGGATTTGGTAATTCCATTGGAGGAAATTCAACTTGATGATAAGTTGCATTTTATAGAGGAATCGGTAGAGATTATGGATAAGGAAGTTAAGAAATTGAAGCATAGTAGGATTCTGATTATGAAAGTGAGATGGAATTCTAGACGTGGACCAGAATTTACCTGGGAACGAGAGGACTTCTTTAAGGATAAGTATCCTCATTTGTTTAGAGGGGATTAAGCGCCGAGGACGTCGCTCTTTTTAAGAAGGAGGGTATGTGATAACCATAAACCGAGGTCATTGCTTAATCTTACTTTATGACTATTTTTTAAATTTTTAATGAGTTTGAATGATGTTTATCTTTGGAGGTTTAAGTTTAAACCGATGTTAGAAGACTTATATTTTATACTTAATAAGTAGAAGGAGTATTAGCAAGCGTGATGTCGATGGACTCCTAATAATTTACGTTTTATTGTCAGATGTTCGATGTTTGTCATTTGTTATGTTTTCTTTTAAATGACGTGTTAAGTCGAGTCAGGAGTTTATATTATTATATTTGAGTTACGTTTTAACTTTTGAAAAGTATTTTTATGAAACCCGAGCCCCGTGAATATTTTCAAAATTTACTAATAGTCATTTCCCACTTTTTAGCTAACTATTTTCACTTTGGACCACCACTATTGCAAATTGACAACAATGGTCCCTCCACCACCATATATAAGCTTCATTTTCCACCTAACTTACACATAGATTACACTAACTAGCAAAAACACAAAACCCCTCTCTCACTACTCCATGTAGTCACCCCCCTAGCTACATAAATCAATTTTCATCAAAAAATCTACTTTGATCTAATCCAAAATAACACAATACCCATCCTTAGAATTGTAAGAAGATCATTTTGATACTAATTTTGAGTACATGCATTATGTTTTACCTTTTTAGGGTTGGTAGGTCAAACCCATGCTCATGCATGTGATTTTTGTGATGATCAAAAGGTTTTCATGTTAAGTTTTTGTTAAAAACTTGATTTGGATTTTGGGTTTTTAATTTTAATGATGATACAAGGTTTATGGTTGAGATATGTTAGTATTAGGGTTATGGGATGATCATAACCATGGTTGGTTTTAGCTAAAAACATGATTTCATGCAAGTTTAAGAAGGGTGATTTAGATCAGTGGGAAAAAGTGAAATTTTGGGTACCTTATGATTTTATTTAGGCTTAACTAATTGCATAGGGTTGTAGAGAATTTTATTAGCTTCGATTTGATATAAAGTAGTGCTTCTAGCTCCAAACGAGCGAGAAGTTATGATGTTTTGATTATTCGTGTACCGGGAGACGAGTATCGGTACGACATATAGTTGTTGTCGATATTTGGATCAAATCTCGGGGACTATAGATTGACTTTTGAAATGAGTCATATAATGATGAAGAAGTGTAAACCCTATAGGGTGAGTCTATTTTCAAACCTAAGTGTCAGTTTTGTAAATGGAGTCGTTTATAGAAGTTAAAACGGTTGTATGAGTCGATGACGTAAAATTGTCCGGTTTTTTTAGTTCGAAGGTAAGTCGGGTAAGGAACTTTAAATGTAAAGTCATTTGATAAACTTGTTATAGGACTTTCTATATATAGTAAGTTAGTTCCTCGAGTCGTTTCATAAACGTATGATGTGACAACCCTAGATTTTTGATTTGTCACATTTGATTGTTTGATGTTGATCATGTGCTTGGTGTGCGTTTATGAGTTATGTGTTCATATTTGAGACTTTATCATGATGTTATACATTGTTTACGTAGTACATGGTATGTTATATGATTATGTGATGGGGTTGGTTCGTGCTCATGAGTTCACATGAATGTGTAAATCATGGTATAAGTTGGAAATGAAATGAAATGGAATGAAATGAAATGAGTTTAGAATTGAACTGCAGAAAAGTTCGGGTAGCATTTTTATAAGGTTTCGTTCACGTATCGTATGTTGTATGTATGTATTAAGAATATATAATATGGTTAGGATAAGTTTTATAGTTACTTTCTTATTTAAAAACTTTTAGAAATGAAGGCTAGTTCAAAAATCGGGTAAAAGTCGAAAAACTAGCAAAAGGGTGCCCGTTTTAGTCCCGAAAGAGTATAGGAGTATAAGTAAAAGGAGGGGAGAGTGTAAATATGATAAAACACAGAGGGGAGTCAAATTTGTGGGTCCCATACCTGAAATTTTAAATATTAAATTAATAAAAATAGGATAATTACCATTTAAAAGTCCTAATTGGGCCTAAACTTGTCTAGAAGGTTACCAAGACCTATATAAACACCCCTAGGCCCCTAAAAACGACTAAGAACCCTAAATAAACCTAAAATCAGTCTTGTTCCATGGATATCAATAGGAGTCGAAATTATGATTAGGGTTCATTAATTTTTCTTGATTCAAGGTAAGTGATCAATTTAACTTTAATATAATTCATGTTTTTATTAATTAATCATGATTGTAATGTTAATTAATCATCATTGAGATGATTAGGGTTTTATTAATTTTCTATAAAATATAGTAATTAAGATCCATCAATGATTTTAGGGTTCTTGTTTAATAATTTAAGGGTAATTAATGATGTTTAGAGGGTTAGTGCATAAAGGCGTAAAACAGTCTGATTTTTAGGGTTGTCTTGTACCGACTGTTCCGGGCAGTTTCTTTCTTTTTTAAATTAAGTTCAGAGAGTCTACTTTTTAAAAATGTAAGGTTGGTAAAAAATGGAGTTCGGGAAGATCGTCAAACAATTTTTACAAAAACAGTGTGCTGTTCAGGAATAAATTTAAATTTTGGGAATTTAAGTCAAAATCTAACCAAACGAATGAGATAGCCAAAGATTTTTGATATGGGAACTCTTTATAATATATATGAAAGTACTGGAGGTTTTCAATAAAAGTTATGGTTTTTAGGTCGGGCTTTTGGTGACAAACATTTAGCATGTACAAAAAATCAGTTTTGGTGAAAACGACTTTTGCCGTAGAGACTAAACGAAAGGGTTAAACGTGTAAGTAGAAAGTAAAAATTGGTTTTTGGAGTTCTTATATCATATAACTACATAACTCCAGTAGGGTAGGAGCCAAGTGTGGTGTTAAGTTCACTTCATGT
Source organism: Glebionis coronaria (assembly GCA_025667525.1). Taxonomy (NCBI): domain Eukaryota; kingdom Viridiplantae; phylum Streptophyta; class Magnoliopsida; order Asterales; family Asteraceae; genus Glebionis; species Glebionis coronaria. Next base: position 2,668,268 of record CM046879.1, on the reverse strand, counting down.
GATCGTTTAGTGACTAGTAAATCATACCGGGGAAAACTGGATTTTTACGTATAGAATAGCTTGTAATGGGAGAACTAGATAGTGGGGATTCGGGGATTAGATTCATCTCCTTGATTGTTACTTAACTTGGGTGTTAAGAACTGAGCTAAGGGTGTCGTGTATGATTTTATAGGTTTGTAGGAGTCCTAGCTTGTTGTGCTATCAAATGAGTTCATAGTCCCATTTTACTACGTTTTTAAATGTGTTTCCAGTATGGGATGAAGATGACACATGCAATGTTCTTTAACATGATTTAGTACTATGTTTTAAAATGTGTGGACATAATGTGCTATTGTGTGACTTGCGTGCTTATGTTTTCTCATATGTGCTTTGATATGTGTTCTGATATGTGAATCTTTATTGTGTTATCATTGGGATTGGTACATAGATGTATGGGCGTCTATGGGACCAGTTGTGATATGTGTGGAGCGTGGGGCACGATCCGTCCTGCGTTCTTGGTTCTGAGTTCTTGGTTCGTGGGGCACGATCCGTCCTGAGTACTTGTGTATCATCTCTTTGGAGGCAAGATATCTCGACGGGGAAATAGTTCATCTTCCACAGGTGGTGTGGGAAAGATCCGGATAGTGTGGTGTGTGTTCTTGTGTATGTGACGGGATACTTCTTGATTGTTATAGTGTGCTTTGTGAATTGTAGATGTGATCGGTACTTGGTTTAAGTTTTGTTGTGGATGCATGTAACATGATTATCACATTATGGTCCATTACAATAAATTGTTTTTCTTCAACTTATTTACAGCGGATGTCAAGGTTTCTTATGATGTTCTAGATAACTTAAACCTATGTTCTCACCAACTTTATGTTGACATATTTTAGTGTCATTTTCAGGTGAGGTAGTTGTGCAAGATGATTTTAGAAGTGGCTAGAGTATAGAGGCTGCTAGGATTGCATTAGGAGGAATCCCTTTCCTCTTAGATTTTATTTTGTCTTTTGATTTAGTAAATTTTTTGATACATATATATTTGATGTGTGTTATTCGAATGTCTTTTGTAAGAGGTAGGCCTGTTACCTACTTACCTAGACGCCTACATTATTTGAGATATTGTCATGACATTGTGTCACCTTTTTATGACATTTCTATTTCAATTAGTTAACTCTATAGACACGCTATGGTTGTGATGATATCCTTACGACGCGCCCCATATTCCGCCATGGTGGTGTGTGACATTTGACGAATCTAAATGGGGTAAAAGAGCTAGTACATATGGTATGTGCCGGCGGATTTTGTCGAGAGTATAGAATGGTAAAGTAGATGTGTAGATGAGTGTAATAGTAGTACTTGTATCATTTTCTCTCGAGTTTGTCGTGATGTTATGAGTTTGAGTTTGATATTGTTATGTATGATTTATTTCTCGAGTCATTATTAATGAATGTGCCTTATTTGATAGGTAGCGGTTCTCGTGTTTGAAAGGCATCCTCTATCATCAACGATCATCTCGCTAGGTCTCTTATACTAAGGTGAGTCTATAGCCTTGCTTTTCATGCTAGCTACTAAATGTTTTAATACCCGCAAGGGGGATACATGCTATTTTAAAATAAATGAACACAAGTCATGAGTAATTGTTTGGACCCTAATATTGCCTATGTTGTTTACATTGTATTGAGTACCTTGTTGTTAAAGACCCTAAAATCATGAACTGTTAACTATGTTCTGACTTGATGTTGTGAGTTGGGAATAGCCGCTTATTCAAATGATAGTACTATTGGGTTGACCACCCTATCTAAGACCAGGACATTACGCTGAGTAACCTCTGGGAAGGATAATTGTTTGGACCCTAATGTTGCCTATGTTGTTTACATTGTATTGAGTACCTTGTTGTTAAAGACCCTAAATTCATGAACCGTTAACTATGTTATGACTTGATGTTGTGAGTTGGGAATAGCCGCTTAATGATAGTACTATTGGGTTGACCACCCTATCTAAGACCAGGGCATTACGCTGAGTTACCTCTGGGAAGGATAATTTACGAGAATGAGATTTGGGTGTATCTAGCAACTCATACCCTAGAGGGGAAATGGTTTTTATCTAGTCATGTTGGCATTTGGCGTGGGTGACTAATTGGTTAAGGGGTCGGTGTCATGAGCTTAAATACAATGGGTTGCCTTGAAATAGATTGTATTTACGACAATTCTTGTTGTGTTCAAATGTGATTTGATAAACCTATGGACTCGCCCAACATTATTGTTGACTCGTTTAAGCATGTGTTTCAGGTAATCGAAGGTGATTGATGGCGGAGCTGTTGATCCCAAACTTAGATCAATTAAGCTTTGTGTATACGAGATTGGATCAAGTACTACACGTAGAGAAACCGTTGCTTATGAATAAAGTAACAAAGTGTTATGCGGAATTAACACTTGATCTAAAACACAATGATGTTAAACAAACTTTCACTTGTATTAGAATAAACGTACTTGGTTACAATGAAAGGGTTTAACAATCGAAAACTTATGAAAACTAATATTAAACTTTAACCTAAAAGATCTTCTTTTATAGAACAAGAAGTCTTGTACAATAAGCTACGAATCAACTATTCTAGGTAAAGATAAACATAGAAAATACATTGTCGTCTCTATCCTTACTAGAAGTATTCTAGAATATAATAAACGTGTAGCTCACATCTTCCATCAGTGCTTGTCTTCAATCTGTCAACGCTTGACTTTAACTTGTCAACGCTTATGCTGTCAGCGCTCACTTTGCTCTTGTTAACGCTTAAGTTGTTCTTGTCAGCGTTCAAGTGTTCTGGCCTAAATTTATTCCCAACAATCCTCCCCTAAACTTGATATCCACTCTTATGATCAAGTTTCTGAATAAACATTAAGGACTTGGAGGAGTCTGACAAACCTTATCATATTGGTAATAAATAAATCTGATTAAATTCTTTACCACGTCACTTGTATAGTCTATCTCCAACTGGGTGTCCTTCATCTTCTCCAAAACAGCCTTGGATATGAAATACTGAGCATCTACAAGTAAATACTCAGCAAACTTTGTAGAACTCAAATGGTATACACCTGCAGCTGAATATAACCTCCATTGAAGACCACTGAGGTCATCTTCAAGATCCTTCCATATTTCAGGATCTTCTTCTTTTGTCCCACACATTCTTTTGAATGTGGTCCAAAGTTTTATTCCATTGGCTGAAGTTGGTGCTTCAGCCTCATACTTGGTCTCTAGCAACCTCCAAAGGTCCACCAAGTCTTCTCTGTCACAACTTGCAAATAAAGATATGAGAGTGGTAAAAGTGTGTACCTCCTTGCCAAATCTTCCAATTTTCCAGAATCCACATTCATCTTCCTCATAACTTACAATTGGATTCCTGGAATCTAGTGGTAACACATGCACCATATCTGAAGCTTCTAATGGGGAGAGCTTGAGGCTCTTTCTAATGATTGCTTCACTTGGATATAGTTGATTCATATCTTTTGGAAACTCAAGAATAAATCCCTTCTTTACTGGTCTAGGAACTATCATAGCTTTCTTGATTGCCATCTCTTCTGCAAGTTGCTCCTTTCTTTCATCTGAAAGAAGTCTGAAAGTGTTTTCTTCCTGCACTTTCACCCAAATAGGATAAGCCCTATGTTCCAATTCATCAAATGTCAAAGCCTTCAGCTTCTGATGTGTCCATCCAACTCCATGACATTTGAGCAACATAAAGTAGAGCTTCCTTCTATCCCTTTTCAACTCAGAGAGAATGTTGCTTGCCTTGTACTTCAACATCACCTTACAATCCTTCTGAACTCTAAGAAGAATTTCCAAACCCCATATCTGATCTGAAATGGTCAAGTCTGGATTATCCATACAGCTTTCTTCCCAAGAATTGTACATCTGAACTACCTCTGGCATATCAAAATCAATCTGCAACTTTAAATCTCTCAGCTTTTCCCTAGCAAGCTCATCACCATACTCAAGTCTTTCTGGTTCAACAATCATCACACTTGAGTCTGAGCTAGCTCCATCACTTTCTTCTTCAGAAGTCACAACAAATGGTGACTTTTCCTTTTCACCTTGTTCCATCATTTGCTCAGCCAATCTTCTATCAAATTCAACCTGAGCTGCATTCTTTGGAACAATTTCTTCTACCAACTTACCCTTACCCTTATCTGTTGGTTCAATTGTTGGTAGGGTAGATGATAATACCTGAGTAGGAACATCTTTGATGATAGATGATGACTGGAATACATCACCTCCATATGCAGATCTGTCAACGCCCAAATTTCCTCTATCAGCGCCCAAAATACTTCTGTCAGCGTCCAAACTTGTCTTATCAACGCTCAAATATTTTCCCTCAGCGCCTTGTGTAACTTCTCTCAACATATCTGTAAATGATAAATTTAAATTGGTTGGAGAGATTAAGGACGTATCAAAACCTTTTTGTTCCTTCAAAGTAGTAAGAGCTTCAGCAATATCCAATGATTGACCATCTTGACTGCTCTTATCACTCAGATTTCTTGGATCTTCCTCCCCTTTGGAAGACTCCTCCATACCTCCCCTTGAATGAGCACTCTCCAAAACAACAATCCTCTCCCTCAATTCTTTGAGTTCAAGGCCTTGGTTACTGACAATTTGTACTAAGTCTGCATTTTGCTTTTGCAAGCTAATGCAGACAGCCGTCAATTCTAAAAGCGTCATTGGTTCCAGTCTGCCCTCTCCCAAAATGGGAATTTGACCTCCCAAGTCAGGTTCATTGGGCATGGATGAGGACTTAATTATGGTGGGACTGCCTTGGCCAGCTTCTAAGCCAGAACCAAGAGTCCCAGCCTCATCCAGGTCACCAGCCACACTTGTGGTGGTGGTTCTCTCTGCTACATGGCTAGGACCACCAGAGGAGAACACTCCAGCAGTCCTTTGGCGTTTAATCAACCTATATTCAGGAGGTGTGGAAGATGGTGTAGAAGAAGGTGTAGATGTGGGTTGGTTGTGTTTGGGATTGTGATGGTTGGGTGTCAGCGGTGGAAATAGACATATCAACGCCCACATTAGATGTGTCAGCGTCAAAGGGATTTTGGTCTATTTGCATTTGGTCAGGTGAGGGTAAAGGTTCAGGGATAGGTTCAAGTTGTGGGTGAGGGTCAATATGAGGTTGGGGGTCTGGTTGGGGTTGTGCTGCTGCAATAACAGCAAGCATGGCTAGGGTTAATGGTAGGTCTCTATGAGGTGGTGAATTCATCTTGGTAAAAATAGCCTTCTTTTGTTCAGGGATCTTATAAAAATCATTGTGATCCCTTGAACAATATCTTTGAGCATCAAAAATCATTTGCAGAAAACGGGGATAAGCTAAAGTCATTTTTGTCCCCTTGTTTTTACACATTCCTTCAAAAATCATTTTAGACCAGTTATAATTTTGCCCTGTTGCAATACACACAATAGCAGTTGCAATGGATCTATTGATCTCATTGTGTGCAGTACATTTGGGACTCAAACATTGAAGGAGAATGTGAATTAGGTACTTCCAGGCTGGGGGAAATTCCTGCTTATGGTACTTATTAAGAGTACCTTCATCAGGAATAGGGTATCCCAAAGCCCTAAGCCCTTGTTCTATTTCAGAGATGGGAAGAATGGTTATACCATCAGCATCATTAAGATGCAAGGCCTGGCGTACCAAGGCCTCAGTAACCACCCAAGGTCTCCCATGTACAATAGAAGTCAATGTGGTCACTCCATTAACTGTTGAGGAACTAACAGTGTTCCAAAACTGTTTAATGTGTGTGACTGGAATGAGTGGTGCATGAGAAAGAGCATACCTTAATGGGGATGCATTCAAATACTCCACCATCTGTGTGTATTGAGGGAACAAAGTATTATCAGCAACAAGATAAGCAATCATGTTGTGTTGAGACTTGAACCCCAAATCCAATTCTGCTGAGTTAAATCTTGGTGCCATTGATGAAAGCTGTTAATTTGAAGTATAAAAGATGAAGGTTGATAAGAGAAAAGTGTTAGACAAGAATTATAGATACCCTGTTTAAAATAGGAGCCAAATTTATAGGAGTGGATGAATGCACGTGATTGGCCCAAAAATAGGCATAGATTTTCAAAAATCAATCATGAAAATATTGAAAAAGTTTATAAGTTATCTCATGCATTTAATGAAAGTAACAACTCCTAAAATTACGGCTTGAAAATATATCAAAAAGTAACAACTGGGTAGGTCCCATTGTTTGTCAACGGTCAAATATAACCCATCAACGCCCAACGGCTATAATCTTGTCAACGTTCGCCTAAAGCCATGTCAGCGTCCATTTTGGTCACAACAACGCTTGGAAAAATCTTGTCACCGTCCAAAAATAAAATTGTTTTAAAAAGTGAAAAATGACCTTAACAAGTAATTTATCCTAGAGAAGATAACCAAAAGCTGATAATTATCATAGGGCGGCAAGCACTGTCCAGTTATGCACACTTGCATAAACAAGATAGACATAACAGTCCTCTAGTGTCCCTTGCTAACCAAAATTCTTAACAACCAAGTTACCTCATAAAATCCTTGTTACTCCCAGCTAAAACCCATATCAAAAGGATTCCCAAGTCTCCCAACAGACCACAACCAATTCTAGGCCAAAAATGTCTTGGCAGCATGCAAAGTTGATATACTATGCATGCTACAGTGCCTCATGGTTTAGTAAAACTAACCCATACTCACCTGTGGACACAATCTAGAATTGTGATGAGAGTATTCTAAGAATACCCAAGAGTCCTAAAGGTTCCTTAAACCTCCCCTTATACTATGATACATGAGTTCTCAAAAAATATATATATGAACATTAAAAATTTATGTCAAGATAGGAATATAAATATTCCAACCATCATCCATAAACAAAACATGTCCAAATAGCTCTTCAAAGATCCATAAGCAACTCTGTATCCAATGGCATAAAGCTACCATCACCTGCACATTTAGATGAAAACCACAAAACTAACATATGTCGCTGACAGCGTCCCGACAACACTTATCAGCGTTGAAGGAACTCTTGTCAGCGTTAGACAATAGTATCTCCAACAACGGCAAAATAACACTTAACAGCGTTACATTCACCTTTGTCAGTGTTAGAAAAATAAAGTGGAAATCTAAATCATCACAAAGACCAATAACAATGCATTATCCTGTACATACTTTTACAAAAAGGTTCCAAAACACATATTAAGTGAGATTAACCATTCCAATATTTGTTACCAAATATTGAAATCTTCCAGCATCAAAAGGTTTAGTTAATAAATCAGCCACATTATCTTCTGTATCTACCCTATCTGGTTGTATTAAACCTTTCTCAAAGCAATCTCTTATAAAATGATGTCTAATTTCTATGTGTTTGGTTTTAGAATGATGTACAGGATTTTTAATAATGCATAAAGTACTGTTATTGTCTACAAAAATCTTGGTATGCATAAAATTATACCCATAATCCAACAGCTGGTTCTGAATCCATAAGACTTGTCCACAACAAGCAGCTGCTGCCACATATTCTGCTTCAGTTGTAGAGTTTGCCACCACTGTTTGTTTCTTGCATTGCCAAGATATTAATCTGCTCCCAAGAAATTGGCATCCACCAGTTGTGGATTTCCTATCAAACTTGTCACCACCATAATCACTGTCTGAATATGCAATAAGATCCAATGGAGAATCTTTTGGGTACCATAATCCAAGATCTGGGTAACATCTTAGGTACCTAAAAATTCTCTTCACAGCAAAAAGATGACATTCTTTGGGAGTCACTTGATGGCGTGCACATGCACACACAGCAAACATGATGTCAGGTCTTGAGGCTGTAAGATACATCAATGATCCAATCATTGATCTATAGTGCCTAACATCCACATCCTTTCCAGCTCCAATTTTTCCCCAAGGGTGTTGTCTATCCATAGGAGTGGAAGCCTCCTTTTCATGTGGAGAAAAACCATATTTCTTCAAGATTTCAGCTACATACTTGTCTTGGGAGATGAAGATACCATCTTCTTTCTGCTGAACTTGTAAACCTAGAAAGAAGTTCATCTCACCCATTGCACTCATCTTGAATTTATCTGTCATGAGCTTGGAAAAGTCCTCACTCATTTTTGGATCAGTAGACCCAAAAATGATGTCATCAACATAGACCTGCACAAGCAACACATGTTTTCCTTTCTTCTTTGTGAATAGTGTCTGATCTATGGTGCCCCTTTTGAAACCATTTTCCACCAAGTAGGTGGATAATGTACCATACCATGCTCTTGGGGCTTGATGAAGTCCATACATTGCTTTCTTCACTCTATAAACTTTGTCTGGATTCTCAGGATCTTCAAAACCAGGAGGTTGCATGACATATACCTCCTCAACAATTGTTCCATAGAGGAAAGCACTCTTCACGTCCATTTGATAAACAGTGAAGTTCATACAAGAGGCATAAGCTAGAAAAATTCTTATAGCTTCAATTCTTGCAACTGGTGCAAAAACTTCTTCATAATCAATTCCTTCCTCTTGTGTATATCCCTGAGCTACCAAACGTGCCTTGTTTCTGACCACAATGCCTCTTTCATCTTTCTTGTTTCTTAGAACCCATCTTGCCCCAATTGGTCTCACATATCTAGGACAATCAACCAGCTCCCAAACATCCTGTATAGCAAATTGGTGAAGCTCATCCTGCATTGCTTCCACCCAACTTGGTTCTTTGAGAGCATCAAAAATCTTCTTGGGTTCTTCCTGTGACAGAAAACAGGCAAACAAACATGCTTGTACAAGAGGGGTATCAACCTTCTTGTGTATATTGGCAATAAATCCACCAAGACCTTGATGGGATCTTCTTGTCTGAACTGGAGCCATAACATCACCAATGATCTGAGATGTGGGGTGATCCTTTGCTGTGGAAGTGAGAACTCCTCCTTCAATAAGTCTGGTGTCCTCAATTTCACGCTCCATGTTGCCAATATCTTCTTCAGATTCTTCTTGATCAACAGAAATCTCTTCATGGATATTAGAAGGTCCACCTTGTTCAAAATGTGAAGAGAAAAGATGTGCAAAGGTGTCATCAAACTCTGAACCTTGTTTGTCAGCGTTAGGACTAACAACGCTTGAACTGCTTGTGTCAGCGTCTGATCCATCAGCGTCTGAATTGCTCTTGTCAGCGCTTGATTTCCCTTTGTCAGCGCCTGAAGAAGTATGCATGTTTGTATTTGGTGGTATCTGAAAACCACCATTATCTTTTCTAGCAGCAGCAGCAGTAGCATAATACTCATCTGTCCATATAGGAAGTGTAACATATTCTTGTGTGGGAGATGATTCAACTGCTGGTGGTCCATCCTCCTTAGCAACCTGTATACCTGAAACATTACCAATTCTCTTTTCCAAAACACTTGAAGTTACCTTCACAATGTCTGGATCAGTAACAGGCATATAATTTAAAGCTCTAGATAAAGGTTCTAAGTCAAACAACCAATTTGGACCACTTTCAGGATCACTAGGTTTACTCTCTAAAAACCTAACATGTACTTTTTCAAGTATACGTTTTTCCTTTTTAATGTAAACCCTATATCCTTTACTCTGCACTGAATAACCCATGAAGTAGCCTTCATCACCTTTAGAATCAAATTTACCTAGGGCCTCACTAGTTTCTAAAACAACAACATGACAACCAAATGGCTTGAGAAAGCCAATATTGGGCTTCCTTCCCCAAAGTAATTCATAAGGTGTCTTATTATGTATCTTGTTGACCAATGCCCTATTTTGAACATAACAAGCTGTGTTAACAGCTTCGGCCCAAAAGGCTATAGGAAAGTGGGCATCAGCCAACATGGTTCTGGCTGCTTCAATAAGGGTCCTATTCTTCCTTTCAGCAACCCCATTTTGCTGTGGGGTTCTAGCTATGCTAAACTGCCTAGTAATCCCTTTCTTGGCACAAAAATCATCTAACAACTGATTTCTAAACTCACCCCCATTGTCACTTCTAATAGTTTTGACCTCATTACCATTCTTCTTCTCTATCTGAGTAATGAAATTAATCAGACTTTGGGCAGTTTCACTTTTCTTGGCTAAAAAGAAAGTCCATGTAAACCTGGAATAATCATCAGTGATAACAAAACAGTATGATTTTCCCTTCAAACTTTCTATATTAGTTGGACCAAAGAGGTCCATATGCAATAAGTGAAGTGGTTTAGAACTAGAGTGCACCTGTTTAGACCTGAATGAGACCTTGTGCTGCTTGCCTTTAAGACATGCAACACAAGAGTGGTCATTGTGGAAAGCCTTTTCAGGCAAACCATCAACTAAACCAAGCCTCACAAGTCTATTGATATTCTTAAAGTTTATGTGCCCTAATCTCCTGTGCCAAAGATTACTTTCATCTACTGAGGCTTTAGCATACAGACATGACATTTTATTATTTACCTTAATTCCATTAAGATTCACATTATATATGTCTTTATGCCTTGGTGTTCTAAAATCTATGTATTTTTCCTCTGGAAGCTTATAATCTTTGCTTAACACCAAGCACTCAGTATCTGTGAAAAGAACCTTATTTTTGTTATCACACACTTGTGATACACTAAACAAATTATAATCCAGTTCTTTTACCAAGAAGACATTCTCAAACCGTAGATTGTTGGTGACAAGGGTTCCTTTTCCAGTAATGGTGCCGTAGCCCCCTCCAAAGTATACCTTATCACCATCTTGAATAGGAGAGAAATTGGTCAGATAGTCTTCCTTTCCTGTCATGTGCCTTGAGCATCCACTATCCCAGTATCCATAATCATTGATCTTCTTCTGAATGCCCTGCACATAAAGAAAACACATTAGTTTTCTTTGGGAACCCAAGCCTTGGAGGACTTGGATTCATTTGGTTGTTCAACAAGAACAGACTTGGTTCTCATAACAACCCCATTTTCATCCCTGTTTGAATGAAATTCCCAGTTAACCCCAATTGGTGTTGACAATGCCTTTGAAATATAATGAAACCTGTTGCATGTCATAGAAATACCAGTAGAATTAGGGTTTTGGTCTTGTTTTGGTCTCCATGTTAAGCTAGTAGAAGCTTTAGACCTATTTCCCTGTGGTTGCAAATACCTAGGTTTAGCAGTGTGTCTGTCAGCGCTGAAATTTCTCTTGTCAGCGCCCCGATTGCTCTTATCAGCGTTGAACCTAGGGTTTGCTACAGGAACCCATTGCCTATTTGACCAAGTGTTTGACTTTTGAAAAGGTCTTAGGCCTTGTGTGTTAGACCCTCTAGAAAAGAATGGGGCTGGTCTAACAACTTGTGAACTTTTGTTCACAAAGGTATTGGGTCTGACAGTGTTTGACCTACGTTGACTTTTGTCAGCGCTGAAATGGTTCCTGTCAGCGTTGACATTGGAGGCATTGACACATTTGTAGGCCAAATGTGAGAAGCTACCACATGAGTAACAAGCTTTTCTAGACATAGTCTTAGGTCTAGAAGCAAAGAAGCCTGTTCCATGATCACTGACTTGGCTTTTTGGTGACCTAGTATTCCTATACATTTCTGCATACTTAACACTAGGTTTTCTAACAGTTTGTGAGCCAAGGTCAACAACTTTGCCAGTGGTAGGGTGTGTGATCTTAATAGGTTTACGATCAATAGACTCATCAATTGGTATCATGTTTGGTGTGGGCTCATTTGGACTTTCACACAATAACCCTCCCTTTACAAACAAGGTGTGGTTAGCTTTCTTCCACTCATCTAGGTCAGTCAGTTTTTGCTTGTATTCCTCAACTGGGGAAATCACTCTAGGTGGAGGAATGAATTCCTCCTCTTGGCATTCTGGCAAGCCAGTCCAAGATAAGTCCTTTGATTGGACACCATAGAAATCCCCAGCTGGTGGTGGAACAACAGTATAATTATTCATCCTAATCCCACTCATATCTTTAGAGTCTCTTTGTTTGCTAACACACTCTCCTAGGGATTGTGTGGCCTTATCAAATCTCTGGATTTTAAGACTCACATTATCTTTATTTTTGTTAGCCTCTTCTAACTGAGCTATCAAATCAAGATTAACCCTATTTACTATATCTTGAACATCTTTACTCTGAAATAACTCATGTTTTAAGATGTTTATTTGATCCTTTAAATCAAACTCCATTTTCTTATACTCAGCTACTGTCTTTTCTGTTTGGGTAAGAGCAATTTGATAATTAGATACTTTGCATCTTTCAGTACTTGCCTCATCTAATAATTTAACTATCTCTTGTTTTAATTTTTCAGTATTTAAACGACAACCCTTAGAACAGAAAGCATCATCATATACCTCATTATCTGATGAAGAGGAGGAGTGTGCCATGAGAGCATATTCAACATGCTCTTCTTTAACTTCAGCAACCAAAGCTCTGTCCTCTTCCTCATTCTTAGCCATCCAGCTCCAATCCCATTCTCCAACTCCATCAATTTGTTGAACAGCAACCATGGCCTTGGGATCTGGGCTCTTAATCATTTGGCTTGAAGGCTTCCCAGCATCAGATCTTCTTGGAGATCTACATTCCCTCATAAAGTGCCCCATCCTATGACAGTTGTAGCACTCAACCTTGGTCTTGTCAAATCCAGCAACATCCTTAGCATTAAAGGTCATCTTCTTCTTGAACCTTTTATTAAACCTGTTTGCTCTTAAACTCACAAGAGCCATAGTCCACTTGATGTCCATCTCTTCCAATTGTTCATCACTTATCTGCTCAAGATCTTCATATGTAATCCTTGAATCACTGGGCAAAGAAGCAATGAATGCACACACAGTATCTAGATCAAAACCAGCAGGCTTAATTCTATCAGCGCCATGATTGTGTGTGTCAGCGCTTGAGTACAAAGCGTTGACAGGATATGATCCAGCGCTGACAGATTGACATCCAGCGCTGACACCTTGAGATCCAGTTGCTGAATGTCCATAGAAGTTCATGGAATCAAATTGGCCTTCACTTTGTGAGAAGAAGGACATGTTGCTGCTGGAAGATTTATTATCACTTTCCAATTGCCATTCATTCTCCAACAGTCTTAGTTTGTTGAAGATGTCATCAAACCTGGAAGTCTTGTGGGTGTTATTGACAAGAATGGATCTTGTCTCAATCTTCCATACATCACCAAGGCTTTTGAGAAAAGTAGCATTCAATTCAGGGTCATCAATCTGTTTTCCCATGAAGGAAAGTTGACTTGTGATGTCAAGAAGTCTACTTCTCACACTGTTGAGATTCTCATTAGGTTGAGCTTTAAAGACAGCATACTCATGCAATAGTTGCTTCTTCTTTTCTTCTTTTGTGTCAGCATTGCCACCATGTGCTACTTCAAGAGCTTCCCAAAGCTCTTTTGCAGACTCAAAGCGTTTGTACTTGTGCTGATTCTCATGACCTAGGGCATGTTTCAAGATGTTCAAGATTTTCATGTCCACCCTCTTCTTGGCTATGTCTTCAATAGCTACAGCTCTCCCATCTTCAGGCTTTTCCACCTTATCAGATTCAGGACAATTAGGAACAGCTGTCCTTGTGGCAATTGCAGCAGTAATCTTTGCTGCTTTATCGAATGTGTTCCCATATTCGATAATCTCCCAAAGAGTGTAGTCATGAATAGCTATATATTGCTCAAAATTGGACTTCCAAAGCTCAAAGTTCCTGGCATCAAACATGGGAATTTTGATACTAGGATTTGAGAAGTTGTTTTGTAGCAAAGAAGGAGGTTGATTTGTGCCAGACATGATGTTTTTAGGGTTTTGAGAATTTTAGGGTTTTTAGGGTTTTTGGTGTTTTAGGGTTCTTGCGTTACTTAAAGATCAAAAGTTTCTCAACAAGCTCTGATACCACTTGTTGATCCCAAACTTAGATCAATTAAGCTTTGTGTATACGAGATTGGATCAAGTACTACACGTAGAGAAACCTTTGCTTATGAATAAAGTAACAAAGTGTTATGCGGAATTAACACTTGATCTAAAACACAATGATGTTAAACAAACTTTCACTTGTATTAGAATAAACGTACTTGGTTACAATGAAAGGGTTTAACAATCGAAAACTTATGAAAACTAATATTAAACTTTAACCTAAAAGATCTTCTTTTATAGAACAAGAAGTCTTGTACAATAAGCTACGAATCAACTATTCTAGGTAAAGATAAACATAGAAAATACATTGTCGTCTCTATCCTTACTAGAAGTATTCTAGAATATAATAAACGTGTAGCTCACATCTTCCATCAGTGCTTGTCTTCAATCTGTCAACGCTTGACTTTAACTTGTCAACGCTTATGCTGTCAGCGCTCACTTTGCTCTTGTCAACGCTTAAGTTGTTCTTGTCAGCGTTCAAGTGTTCTGGCCTAAATTTATTCCCAACAGGAGCTTTACTGTGGATGTTGTGGGTTGGCTTTCAAAGTTTGTTGGTCTAAAACAATTTCTATCCTTTTTACTATTGAACAATTTGTTAATTGTTTGTGTACTATACTAAAACTTGTTGGTTTGCTGGTCGAGATCCGTGGGAACTAAACGCTTTACTCTGGTGTTGTTTTAGTACAATATGGGATGAAATTATGTTTTAGACAATGTGTGAAATCTTATTCATATTTTTATGTGTAAATGTCTCTATTTTGAGTCGTTCAATATACCTTGTGTGATGATGCTTGTGTCTAGCACCCGGTTGTGTATTTCCGTTGTGAAATGTAAATTGGGGGTGTTAGACTTATTTTTTTATTAGAATGTTGTGTGCTAAGTGGTTTTACATGTTTTGCTTGCTTATTAGTCTTTTCTTTTTATTTTGTGCTTATTTTTCCTTATATTTGCATAATGTGTTTTCATGATCTTAATATGTGTTTGGAATTAGCTAATTTATATATATCTAAATGATTTTGATAAAAGTGTCTTTAAAAAGTTGTTAGTTTTTATGTTATTAGAAAGTTTGTAAAACAAAATAAAAAAAATAAAAATTTTGAATCGTCGGCGGCAACTTTGGTTTTGCCGGCCGGCTCCTTTGCTACTGTGTGCACTCTGCCACCGACAACTTTTATTTTGCCGTTTGGCTACTTTGCCACTATATATATATTATTTTTATCTTCTTTTATTTAAACCGGGCATTCACTAAAACCATTCCTAATTGTGTTTTACACTCGTTTGAACATCCGTTCTTCGAGTTTTGAACCAATTATTAATATTGGCTTATATCCCGCCCAAACGCCCCACTCTAATCATTTTGTGCCTTGTTCGCATTTCTATTCGCTCCGGTTAATTCCCAAACCCGTGGATAGAACTAGAAGTCTAGAAAACCTAGATCTGGTACAAAACTCCTATTATGTGTTTTTGTTTCATTTAGTTAAAAAAATTATTTAGTTATTTTGGAGTCGTGTTTGTTTCTAAGTTCTTAGATTGTTTTTACTTATCATATGTGTGATGTTTATATATGCATAATGTTTGTTCTTGTTTGTTTAAGTTGTCTTGTGTGCTTGGTTCAATTTGTTATTGTGCGTGTTTCTGTTTGTGTTTGTTTAAGTTCATGTGGTTAATATATGAACTTTGTGGGTGTGTTCACTGGAAACCCTCACGAGACTACAACTCGTCCACTCGGGATACCGAGGGGTTTAAAGGCTTGTTTCATACGCTAAATGCAACCGTGTTGCGTACGAAAGTGTGCTTAATAAATTTACGTGTTTTGTAGTTTAGTTTATTTTGCATGTTCAATAAAGCTTATGGAGGATGGATTGATTGTGTTAATGGATTGGTTGTGTATACGCGTGTTGGAGATGAAATCGCTTGATCTTTGTTACTTGGCATCTTATCATATGGAGATCAATTGCAACTTTTTAGCCCGGGAAGTTTCGTTTCTCTTGAACTATTTATTTATTTTCATCACTTTTCATGCTTTGAAATTTATTTTTCACATTGAGTCCAATCCAAAACTTAAAGGTGAGGGGAATTAAATGCAAAAACGAAACCAATTTTTGTTATATAAAAAAATAATAATATTAAAAATTAATAAAAGAAAAAAAAGAGGGAGAGTTCGTATACTTGTTTGCCCTTAGGATATAAATGTTTTCACACATTTGTATGTAAATATATTTCGATAATTATCCACATGGTGAAAAAAATAATAATAAAAATAAAATTCAAAAAATAAAATAAATTTTAGTGAGATCACACTTGTGTGATATAAGTGTATATACGTGATAAACAGGCAACCTTAGGAATAAAACCCAAATAGGTTTTTCCGTTTTCTTTTTAGCTAGTTGCATCGATTAGCTAACCACCCATATTAACTCTTTTGTTAGCACTTTTGTCTAGTGCTAGATTCTATTAGAACACCCGTTGAGCCATTCTTTTCTCTTTTTATTAAATCCACTAAAAAGAAATATATATATATATATATATATATATATAGAGTAGGGATCCAGTAAGAAGAAAAAATAAAATGAGAAGAATAAGAAGAAATTCTGACCACAAATTCCACAAAGGAAGGAGAATTTTAAGGGGAGATGCATCTGACTTTGTAGGTGCATCTGAAATGTGTGGCTGTGGTTTCTTCTCATTCTTCTCATTTTACTTAATCTTCTTATTTGATCTTAACTATATATATATATATATATATATATATATATATATATATATAGAGAGAGAGAGAGTTAGGATCAAATGAGAAGAAACCTTAAAATAAGAAGGATAAGAAGAAACTATAACCGCATATTCGAGATGCATGCACTTAAATTAGATGCATCCTTATAATCTTAGATGCATTATAATGCATCATAACATGTTTTATAGCTTTTAATTAGATGCATATACGTATATTAGATGCATTTCATGATTTATTTATATTTTTGTTCCTCTACACGTGTCCAAATCATGAAAATCAATTTGTACCATCTACACATCAAATTAACTTTCGAAACTCAAGATTGTGCATCTACATGAATAGAAATGCATCTAATGCAAGTCGTTGCATCTCAAATATGTGGTTTTAGTCTCTTCTCACCACTTCTTATTTTAAGCTTCTTCTCATTGGATCCTTACTCTATATATATATATATATATATATATATATATATATATATATATATATATATATATATATATATATATATATATATATATATATATATATATATATATATATATATATATATATATATATATATATATATATATGGCCGTTATTGTGATGACTATTCTTAAATTAAAAATAATAAGAACCATTATACACCATTAGATCAATCATTATGAATTAATATTAAATTTAATTAAACAAATGGCATTTTTGTGAATAAATGAAATCATGAGGGTGATGTTGTATTTCCATTATGTACGAAATTAAAAAAAATACATGCATGCATATATTAAAATCATTTAAGGTTCATTGATGATATATTCATATCATTTTAAACGTATAAAGATAAATGCATGTGTTTGAGCCACGCTTTTAGCAATCAAATGTAACTTTAATTGTACATGCTATTATTTTTTAATAAAATAATACATGCTATTAATTTTTGATAAAATAATACATGCTATTATTTTTTTTATCATGATGCGTATATATCATCTAATCAAGGTAAAAAAAGATAACATACGTTATATAATGAAATCAAGGTAAACATTAGTTTTTCGATATAACTTTTTGAAAGAATACGTGTCAATACAAATGCAATAAAAGATAAATTGTGTCGCAAAAATACGTCAAAAAATATAATGTGTCACTAAAAATGTTTTATAAAAAATAAATGTGTTATCACAAATATATTATAAAAATAAACGTGTCATCAAAAAAGTGCTATAAAAAAATATGTCACTATATATGTGTCATAAAAAGTATATAAATGCATATGGGCTATGGCACTACAAATGTGCCATAAAATAGATGTGTCACTACTAAAGTACAATATAAATAAATGTGTTACTATAAAAGTATCATAAAAGTTATATAGGCAGATTTGTCGCTACAAATATAAACCGAAATAAAGAGTATCAACATAAATATTTGTATGCATTTCACGGTCAAGTTTCTATTACAACTTATCACATGGTCATGGAACACGACATAAATATATGTATGCATTTGACAGTCAAGTTTCTATTATAACTTGTCACATGATCATAGTAACGTTCCATTATGACATATAAATCCTTTTTAATGAATTTGACTATAAGAACGCACAACCAACTATGACAAGAATGACATAAGTGATACTTATAAGAAAAATATACGACCAACTAAAAAAATACTAATATATATTCGAAAAAAATACACAACAACAAAAAAAGATTTAAGTGACACATATCCGAAAAAATATAACAAGACCAAGTGATACGTATTCCGAAAAAAATACACAACCAACTAAAAAAACCCGTGATACATATCTAAAAATTACACGAAAAGCAAAAATATTCAAATATTACATATCTGAAAAATACACAACCAACTATAAGATACTCAAATAATTCGTAACTAAAAAAATTATGTAACTAACCTAAAAAGACCCTAATACTACCCTTTCTATAAAGTTACGCAACGAAAAAACACAAATACACGTCCAATTTATTATGAGTGTCAACGAATCAACAAACGTTAATAAAAAGGGTAAAAGTTATAAAATAACATTTTACTTATTTGTTTGTACTGACTTTAAACACTTACTTTTTATCTCGCGACTTTAACAATGAACTTTTAAATTTGTTCCGATTATACCAATATAAGCATAAAATAACTATATTACCATCTTAAATGATCAATATACCCTTGTCTTTTTTTCTCATTAACTGAAAAAACACCGCTTTTCTCATTCTCTCCTTATCAAATCAAATTACCTCTAATTCAATAAAAAAACACTACAATCCATCAGCTAAACTATAGATCTGGCACTAGACATATTGGTGGCACTTAATCATCATATATATATATCATTATTCTTCACTCATATGACCAGATCCAACTATGATAAAGACGGCGGGTGATGGCGGCGCTGCTTCTTGGACCTGATCCATGGTATACCAGGAAAGCCGTGTTTTCGACATGCGGCTGTTTTTTTGGCTGACTAGCTTCACCGATATGGTTAAAGAGATGTAACATGGTTTAATAGGAACACGAATGAATTTTGATCAATAAGTTGTCACATAACATCATGTGGTCATCCCAAAAGGAGATTCAGTCGTTTTTTAATCACTTGGTTGATCTAAATTGACTATTGAACCATGAGAAAGCTTCCTGCTGGCTACCACATATTCTCGTATATACAATCATCCAATGCCAAAAAAGGTCTTGCTTGTGTTCATGTTGATCGTATATAGATATACAAATTAAATTAAGCAGAGATATTTAAGAGATTTAATGATACAATAGTATTTTTTTAAATTAGAATAAAATAGTAACAAAAAATGTGTGGCAATACATGTAATTATAATTAAGAAGACGGGGATAATATAGTTATTTTATGCTTATATTGGTATAGTCGGAAAAAATTTTAAAGTTCATTGTTAAAGTCACGAGATAAAAAAGTAAGTGTTTAAAGTCGGCGCAAATCAATAAGTAAGATGGTATTTTATAACTTTTACCCTAATAAAAATCCACCAACAATATTGTAAGTCTAATATTAACTTTTATTTACTGTAGCTTTAAAAAAACTCGTATTTACTGTAGCTTTAAAAAAAACTCGTAGCTTTAAAAAAACTCGTCTTAGAGACCTCCTTATATAGCCCCATACCTTATCTATTTAAGGTATTACTTAAGTGGGTGGGCTTCCACCAACTACCAGCCCAAAAGGATTTTCCCTTTCTTTTTTTTTTGACATTTCATATATTAGGTTAATTATTTAACAAATAATTAATATAATATTATATTAACTATATTTATTGCTTAAGATTTAGGCGTGCGTCTCCTTAGGATCGGGTGGACTTTCAGACATATATTATTTCATGTACATATTCCTTTAGCTCCCACTTGGACATGCACAATAAAATAATATAATAACATTGGTTAGTATCTAGCAACACGCCAATGCTCCCAGAAACTCCCGACTGTAGTTTTTCATAGAGTACATGTAAATGACTTAAACATTTACAATCCATTTGTTTCTCAAATGCCATGTTGAAAATGGATATGGATCGAAGTCATTCCATTTAACTATTCTGTTTCTCGTATTACATAATTGAATCAAGATTACCAATCTAATCGAGACAAATCTTGTAACACCCCCAAATATTCATACTTTAGTTCAGCGGAAGAGTCGTTAGTGTTACGGGATAGCACATTACTCAAATCATAGACAATGCTTAAAAATCGCGTCGTTTAATAATAAAGCATTTTCCATTCATAAATATAAAATTACATAGGTCCCAAGTCATAGTATTTCAAAAAAAGTTTTACAAAACATTTGAATAGAAATTTTATTCGAATGCGGGCCATAAATTCTTGTCGTCTTCCCGAGAATTACCTTCAAGTACCTGAGATAAAACATGTTAAAAAAAGTCAGCGAAAACGCCGAGTGAATTCATAGAGTTTAATAAGAACCATTAATATATCACCGGTATATATATATAATCATTACCAAAAATAATTTTGTACAATTCTTTGTTGTAAGCCATAAAATAGGCCAAATACATTTTATACAAATCTTTGTCGTAAATCATAATATAGGTTTTTGCCTTCAAAACCATTATACGAACCATTATCGTAAAAACATCATACAATACGTTTTATAACGTTGTATGAAGTTTAATAAAAACCGTAATATGAAAATGGTTATGTACAACCAAAACACGAACATAATATCAATAATATGACCTCGTATTGCTAGTCAGGCAATATATTATAATTCAATTCGTACATCAGTAATTTCAATATTGGATTATTATAAGCCGCATGACATTGCTACCTTACTTTAACAAACAACGGGTAGTTAACCCGTAATTCCTTTTCCCATCTAAAATAGCGTGTCGTCACAATAATCACGCTTATATAAATCTTCTCATACATAAATTCGCTTACCAATCAATGTGGCACGATAGGGATCAACCGTCAAGGCGCGAACTGGGGTGATCTTCCCCAAATAGTACTATTATATGCATAAGCGTCTACCAAATCCAGGTAGTTCACAATTCATGCTAATGGGACTTTTAGTGACATAACCTAACTAATAATAATCCATTTCATTTCATTCATCGGGTCATATAATCATTCACCGGGTCATACAATCATTCGGGTCAGTATCAATTAGCAAATAATCGGGACAACTGGTGTCCTATTCTATTAGAACTAACATGTTATCTCCCTCGTGGGTTTATAAAACATTTCATAAAACATTTAAAAGAGTGTGAGGCTATGAACTCACGTTGATTGGGAAAGGCGGGTTATCGGCGACGGTGCGTGCTTCAATCACGGAAACCTATATAAATAATACTCGTCTTAAACTCTTGTCCAAATGACTTTATAAAAATAATGGCTATGTAATATGATGATATTATAAGTATGATGATGATCAAGTGGGATTTTATCTCTTTATTCAACATTATAGTGTTATGTGTTAGTAAATTTTTAGAGTAGTTACACTAGTTTTAACTTGTTTACATATTAAGGCGCAATAAGCCCATTAAAAGCCCAATACATTATATTAGTCCATTTATACTTTTAATACCAAGCCTTTACTCATATGTTGGGCCTAAGTGGATTAAGCCCATGAGTATGTCCATTAGTGTTTAGCCAAACTAGTTGGGTCAATAGTCCAATAAGGCTACTGTGGCCCGTTAATGTCCATATGTTATAAAGCTCGGGTTTTATCGGTTTTTACTTGTCAAATGTACTTACATATCAGTAGATGAGTTATAAAAGTTTACTTTAGACGGGTCCGACCGTCTATTTAACACCCCGAATTTACATTGCGCAGCGGAAATACACAATTGGGTGCTAAATACAAACATTGTTACACAAGACATTTTGAACAAACTTAAAATGATAAATTTGAAATATAGAAGAACATAAATTAACCATTGTCTAAAACTTTCGATCCCATGTAAAACAATTTTAAAGATATCAGAGTATCATTTAGGTCTCGCAAAGACTTTATCAAATCCACAAACAATTTACCAAAGTACATGACCGTACATTATTATTTTCATGACAAAAGGGAAAGAAATCTGTTTTAGACCAATCACCACAAAAGCAATCCCGCAATCCTTCTCCAGCAAGCTCCGCAATTCATCAACTTCAATCACCTGAAATACATGCTTAAAATCATCAACACAACGGTTGAGCGAGTCTATAGGTTTTCCAAATCAACATTTGAACACTAGAGAAAAATCAATCAAGATCATTTAATAGAATTGTGCGCATACAATCTATTAGTCAGGAAGTCTGGCATATAGCAATAGCTATTGAAATGTATTAAGCTCATGACACCAACCCCTTAACTTAGTCACCCACGCCTAAAGCCGGTATGACTAGATGAAATTCCAGTGCCCCTACTAGGGTATCATTTGCAAGAATACCAATTCTCATTCTCGTAAAATTATCCTTCCCAGCGGGTTACTCAACGTAAAGCCCTGGACTCAGATAGGGTCGTCAGCCCAATAGTACTATTATTAGAATAAGCGGCTATTCCTAACTCACAACATCAAGTCAGAAGATAGTAACCGGCTCATGAATTTAGGGACTTTTGCAAATTAGGTACTTATACAATTCAAATCAACAAAAGGCAAGAAAGGCAACATTCGGGTCCAAACAATCAATCATTACTTGTGTTCATTTTACTTTCAAATAGCATGTATCCCCCTCGCGGGTTTTAAAATCATTCAAAACAATTACAAAAGCGAGGCTATAGACTCACCTGGAGTAATAGCAGTAGTAAGACGATCTTCGACGATAGTTGATGCCCGATAAACACAAAAACCGCAACCTATCAAATAAGGCACGTTCATCAATAATAAACCCGAATAAAATCCACTTAGTAACATCAAACTCAAAATAATAAAATCACAACCAACCCAAAATGAAAACAATTCAAGTGACCTTTTACTTCATTCTATATGTTTATTCTATTAGTTAATTCTTTCGATAAAAATCTGCCGGTACACACCAAATGTACGAGCTCGTTTACCCCACTTAAACACATCAAATATTTATGATACTATTCAGAGACCTCACTTACTATATATAGAAAGACATGTTAAAATTCCATCAAAAGATTTTACTTTTAAAGTTCCCTGCCCGACACATCTTTGAACTAAAAAACCGGACACTTTTACGTCAACAACTCATATAGTCTTTTAAACCAATTATTTTTCTCCGGTTACAAAACCGACACTCAACTTTGAAAATAACTCAACATCATCATACTTATCATTCAAAATCAGTCCATGACTCATTTAAAAATCCATTTTATAGTCCCCGAGATTCGATCCAAATATCGACAACAATTATATATTGTGACGATACTCATCTCCCGGTACACGAATAATCAAACTAACGTAACTTTTCGCTCGTTTGGAGCTAGAAGCCCTACCTTATACCAAAACGAAGCTAAAAACATCCTCTACAACAATATCTAACTAGTTCATCTCAAACTCAAACTCATATTTTCATAAAATTAAGTTTAATAATCTGTTTAAAAATATATATTTAAAACTCATTCAAAATTAATTTTTCACCACATTTTAATCATTCTCATATGCCTAATATCACCCTAATATCATTACCAACAACTTAACTAACCCATAACACATTTAAATGATCATACAAAAATTACCCACTTAAGAATCCATACATGCAATAATTAAAATATGAATATAAATGCACTAACAACAATATATCATCATAAAAATGGATCAAACCTTCATGGATCATCATAAAAAAATGAAAGTTCTTGCATGTTGAAGAAAATTACACCATTAGAATCACCATTGAATTTTAGAGATGGGATATTGTTTTGTTTTTATGGATTCAAAGTAGAAATTGAAGAAATTTGATCAAAGTGGCAAGGGGGTGTACGGTTTGTTTAGAGAGAGAGGGAAGAGATAGAAATTTTTGCATGTATGTGTTTTTAGGTGAGAGAAATCATCATTTATATGGTGGTGGTGGGACAAGTTTTGCCAATTTGTGATAGTTTTGGTCCAAAATGCAATTAAATAGTTGTAAGGGTGGAAAATGTAAATTGTAAATGTTGAAAATATTTACGAGGCTCGGGTTACGTAAAAATACTGTTCAAAAGTTAAAACGCACTCAAAATATGATGATAGTATGATCCCGGTTCGACTTAATACGAACTTAAAATAAAAACATCAAAAATATAAACATCGAGACAACAAATGATAAAACATAAAATTTCGGGCATCCGTGGATATCGTGATCACTAATAATCCTCGCTATTAGTAAAAAGATAAAAATAAGACCTCCAACGTCGGTTTTAAATAAAACCATCAATCATCATACCATTCAATCTCATCAAAAATTACAAAATCATTTGTAAAAATAATATTATATAATATTAAATAGATGACCTCGGGTTTGGGTTGTCACATCCTATCCTCCTAAAGGAGAGCGAAGTCCTGGTGCTCGGCCCCTCTTATATTCTTATCCCATATCTCTAGAATAAATGAGAACTCTTTTCCTTAAAGAAATCCTCATGCTTCCTTCACAATTTCAGATTCCACTTCTGGAATACTTGTATATTTACAATATAATCCTTACTATGTTTCTACCTCATAAGAACTCTTCACAATTCTTGTCTATGAGAAACAACTTATCTTCAAGTTGAATTCTTTCCTTGTTGTTTTCAAAACAAATTTCACCAGCCATAACAACACCTTAAGCATAACCACGTTTCCCAATTTCAAACTCCATCGATTTCCTTCGATTGCCAACATAACCCTTCTGACCATTCCTTGTTACTTAATAAACGATCTTTAACCCATACAATCTTATCAATATTTCCAATATCGCTTCTAGTTCTGTCATTCAATTCCACCTACATTTCTACAATATACCGAGAACCTAATCTTACGTCCATAACTCACGATCTTTAACCTTCATAAATTGAAGTTCTCTATGTACCATCAAACAGTACAGCCTCATTACTAGCATGACAATCATCGTCATATAAAAATTCCAACAATTTCTAAGTCAATTACACACGCACAAGTATACCGTTCGATGTTCGAATCATCCTTTCACTCTGTCCATCAGTCTATGTATAACACACCGTACTCAACTCAACTTTCATCTTTACCCAAACCAAATCATATCGATTACTTGAGTTCTGAGATTCCTTCATCACTAAGTATCACTCTCTCAACTTAGGTATGTTAGGAGTGCTCAAGATACCATGCCTAACTTGGAGTTACAACAAAATCCTTTCCATAAGTTCGATAAAATGTTGAAATCACTTATCTTGACATCCTTCTCAATTCAGACCAACAACTTAAAATTTTCAATATTTTTGCGATCAAGCCCACACTTCTTGTCATTACCAAAACTCAAATCTTAAAAGATTTCCCCTTTTTCCCTGATAAGTGCATTAGCTACCACATTTGCCTCTCCCGGATAGCAGCGAATCTTGTTGTCATAATCACTCACAGTCATAACCACCAACATACTCAAAGACTCAAAATATATAACTGGTAATCCTCTACTCATCTCCTTTTACATCCCATGAAATTAATTATGGAGCAACTTCTATGATCCTTTATCACTACACACTTGATTCTATACAAGTAATATTTCTACCATCATAGCAAACACCACAACTACATAACCCTTATGAGACACATCACAACAGACTACAAACTATAAATACTTCAGATCCTTTCAACAATGACAACATCAGTGAAGAACACTTTGACAAATCTAACATTTTCAGGTAGTGAAATATTTTCTCGTATAATATTTTGAAACTTATTTTTGTGTTGGTTGACGAACTCACAATTTACGGATTTAAATTTGGGCTTACGTGCATAATTTGGCGTCTTTTACGACTAAACCGGAAACCTTAGGATTACGTATTTACGTTTTTGAACTCCGTTTTTGATGAGACAATTTTTATTGGATTCGTTTTGTGACGGTGATTCATAATTTATAAAAATGTTTTTCGTAAAACGACCCGAGGGCACGCAAATCGAGAAAACTAGAATCGAGAAATACCCGTAAACTAGTGAGATGGGACAAAACACTTTGCCCCATCCCACTAGCTTATATGGGACGGCAAATGTGACACACCACACATAGGTGGCACAAGTTTTAGCTAGTTTGCACAAGTGTAAGCTTGTGCTTACACTTTAAGCTAACTACTTCCACCTTAACACAAAACTAGCTAATGGTTTTCATTCTACCATTTCTATCCATCCAATTCACTCTCAAAACTCTCTCTACTCCACCCTTGTGCCGTCCCACATCAAGCAACAAACACCCTCATTGATCTTTTCTAACTACAAACCACATGTTTACTAGTCCTATTAAGGTGTTTCCTTGAAGCCTTGATCATTTGGTGGCCATATAACCAACTTTGGAGGTGATTTGCTTGTGTCCTAGGGCTGATTTTCGAACATATGATCTTGATATTTGATGGTCTTGGAGATACTTGTTGTGTTCATCAAGTTCTTGCCTTCCTAAAACAAGAAATCCACTTGGATTGGTAAAGAAGATCATCCTCTAAATTTTTCTCTTATTATTTTGTAAAGAACAAATGTATTTTCTTTCATTTTGTATATGTATATGATGTATATATGATGATAAAAATGTTGTGTGGGGATCAAGTGTTGATAAACATGCATAAAAATGATGATAACCATAAGAAATGAAGCTAAAATCATGACTAATTAGTTGGCTGTATAAAAACAGTAGATAACTAAAATATGAACTGATAAAAATGCATGGTTTGATCTATTTACAGTAAGTAGATGATGTTATACACATGTGAGAGTTGGCCATGCAATGGAATCAAAATAATGAGTGAGATATAATCAAAACAAGTTAGGTGGTACAATCTGAATAAGAAGTTTTGTAGGGACTGTTAAGGCAACTTAGACTCAAAATGGGCAGTAGCTATAACTAAGTTATATTTAGCACATATTATGAAGAAGTTGTCATCCAAAAATGAGCTTCTAAGTCATTGTAGAACTCTAGATATGATAAAAATGGTAAACATGAAGTTAAAAATCAGATTTTGGAAATAATGTTTATTATTATTATATAAGCACTCACTTTATAATTTATAAAATGTAAAATATAAACCCACTAACTTATAGAACTTATTTATATAAATGTATTAAAGGTTAATTAAATGGGTAAATTAGATAAATGGTGGTAAAAATGATATTTATAAGTAATAAAAACTATAAACTTGATTTTTACGACTTTTTCGGCTATTGCCGTGAAATTAACGTTTTTCATCAAATAAAACTTAGACGACCAAACCCGTCTAATGTAAAGTTTATAAAAGTTATATACTGATGTATAAGTAACTAATACAAGTAAAAACCAATAAAACCCGAACCATAAGAATTACGGACATTTACGAGCTAAATAAACCTATTAGACTAATAATTGGACTTAATAAGATAAAAACTTGTAAAAAGAATTATTTGGGCTTAACCCATTTGGGCCCAACATGAAAAATATATATACTGATCTTATAAGTATATAATGGGTAAAAACAAGTAAAAGAACTTATAAAAGACTTAATGGACTTAAAATAGGTAAAATCGGTAAAACTAGTGAACTAGTAAGACGATACTAAAACGTAAACGCTAAAATGAGTAAATGAGGATTTAAAAACCCACTTGATCATCATCATATGTACAGTAATCATATATCTGTATATTGTTATTTTGATAAAAGTCATTGGACCGAGTCTAAGACCGATTATTATTTATATAGGTTTCCGTGACCGAAGCACGCCCGTAGCCGATAATCCGCCTTTCATTAACAACGTGAGTTCATAGCCTCGCACTCTTTTAAATGTTTTTTAAAATGATTTGTAAACCCGCGAGGGAGATAACATGCTAGATTTTTATAAAAATAGAACACAAGTAGTCCCGATTGTATGCTAAATGATATGGACCCAAATGATGCTATGACCCTATATTCGAGACTAAAAGGATTATTAGTAGTTAGGTTATGTCACTTAAAGTCCCATTAGCATGATTTGTGAACTACCGGGATTTGGTAGACGCTTATGCATTTGATAGTACTATTTGGGGACGATCACCCCAGTTCGCGCCTTGACGGTTGATCCCCGTCGTACCACATTGATTGGTAAGCGAATTTATGTATGAGAAGATTCCATTGCGTGATTTTTGTGACGACACGCTAACTTAGATGGGCAAATTGTTTGTCGGGTTCGCGGCCCGCTGTTTTCACAGTAAGGTAACAATGTCATGCGGCTAATAATAATCCTACAACCTAATTCAAATAAGAATGTATCCTATATATGATAACGACGCTATTAACGATGAATATATTACCTATCATGGTAATATAGAGACTACGGTCTCATGGACGGTTTCAGATGTATGCTTGATTTATATATTGCCTGACTAGCAATATGTGGACTTACTTCCGATATTATACTTTTGTTCTGATTTTAAATGAATGTTTGTTTTATATAACGGTTTTCATTAAACTTTATGAATTCACTTGGCATTCGCTGATATGATTTTTGCATGTTTTCTATCTCAGGTGCTTGAAGGTAATCCGGATGGAGATCGACTCTGATGGCCCACACTTAATACTAAAAATGTTCATTCGATCTGTGTTTTGTAAACTTAATGACCTGTATAATTTGGGACCTGTTGTACACTTTTAAACCTTTTTATCGAATGAATGTTTGTTAAACCTTGTACGGCCATTTTTATGTGTTGTCTATGATTGGAGTTATTGTGCTATCCCGTAACACTCTGAAAGACCCTTCCGCTGTACCGATACGAAAAATGAGAGTGTTACAGTTTGGTACCAGAGCTCTCGTTGTAGAGAACAAAAGATTTTAAAAACCAAGGTTTTGAACAAAACTTTTCAAAATCTTTTGACAATGAACATTTGAGAAAATATTTGAAAAATCTTTTGACTATAACGGTGCCAGAGATCTCCGACGTTACCAACAAGCCCTATTGAGAAGATATATATTTTGATATATATAATTTAATTTATATATATGTATATATCGTGATTTCATTATGTAATTGTTTAACTAGTATGTTATCCTAATACGAGATAAATATATATAAATGCAGATTGTCATGGCTGACCCTAATATTCCTGTAGAAAACCATGCTATTCCCGAACCTAATATAGAAGATGATCCTTATTTAGACTTAGTAGATTTTGATATTGATGATGAGGAGGAACCATTTGAGGATCCCGACCCTGAGTTAGGACTAAGAGATCAGATTGCCCCTCAGGTTGACTTAGTAGAGAATGTGGATATTGAGAATGTGGGTAATGAGAATGTGGAGATTGAGAATGCTGATATTGAGAATGAGGATGAGATTGGGTTAGATGAGTTAGATGATGAGATTGACGACGAGGATGTCGAGGAAGATGTAGGTATAGATGTTGAGGTTGATGACGATGAGGAAGCTGAGCTTATTTATCAGTATGATGTTCCAGAGGGCGAGCCTTTTCCCCCACCAGTTTGTTTGTTTGATTCTGAGGATGAGTTACCTAGGGATGAAATGTCTGAATCGTCTGAATCTGATTCTGAATCAGAGGAGGATGAGGATGACGATGCACCTGACGATACTGATGGTATTGATACTCGTAGACGTGAGATAGGAGAGTCGTCTAGTACTCGAGAGGCTACTCATATTGATGGTCTTGCACCATGGGCCTTGAGACGTGATCTAGATGCTTCCCGTGTTAAGAGTTGTGTGACAGAGGTTGGATTAGGTGTTGTTCAGACTCAGGTTGCTTATTTGGAGTCGAAGACTAAGGTTGGAGAGAAAGAGCGAGAATTGCTTAGTTTGGATTTGAGTGATGTAGAACGTGGTTTGAATGAGGCTTTTAGGAGGTTATCGGTATTGGAAAGTGGTGAGTATGTTGCTATGAAGAGAAAGGTGAATACTATGGAGATTCAGTGTAGCTCGTGCGATGCGTGAGAAAGCTGAAAAGGAGTTGAATATATCCATGGGTTAGAACAGTAGATTTTATGCCGATATGGTTGAAAGAGGAGTAATCCGTAAGCGCCCAGCTGAAGATGAGTCGAGTGATCGTCCGGCGAAGATCCAAAAGACAATGGATGATGGACCATCTGGCGGTTCTCAGTAGACCAGTCTGTATTTAGTAGTGACCTTTATATCTTTTGTGCTTTTGTAGCTTTGACTGAACCGACTTGTTAGTAATAGACTTGGCACGAATTTTGAGTGTATATAGTGTTAGAACTTTGATATGGATGTACTAAGACAATACTTTTGTTTCAGATCGAATGAAATATGTATCTTGTCTTGAATTCCATATTGTGCCTTATTTGTATCCTGATTATGAATTCGATCCATATTATATGAATCCTTTGTTGGGTGAATGCTTAATGCTTTGAAATTGTGGAATTATAGAACTATGCCGCCCAAGAAGGCTGTGACTGAGGATGATGTACGTAGGATTATTACGGAGCAAGTTACCGCATCTATGACTGAATTTATGGCAAATGCTAGAAATGAAGCTGGCGGTAGTGGAGCTGGCGGTAGTGGAGCTGGCGGTAGTGGAGTTGGCGGTAGTGGAGCTGGCGGTAGTGGAGCTGGCGGTAGTGGAGCTGGCGGTAGTAGAATTGGCGGTACTAATGTGAATATGAATGCTAATAATGTGAATGCTAATGCTGGAGGAAATATAGGAGGACTTGGAACGAATGCACCTGAAGTTGGTGGTTGTACTTATGTGACGTTCATGAAGGGTGAACCTCTACCTTTTAATGGAACTGAAGGTGCTGTAGGACTAAGCCAGTGGATCGAGAAGATTGAATCGGTGTTTAGGATTAGTAAGTGTAAGGAGGAAGATAAGGTGACTTTTGCTATGGCTACTCTTAAAGGTCGTGCATTGACTTGGTGGAACGGGAGAATTGCTTTCATGGGTCTTGATGCTGCTAATGCTACTCCTTGGGCTTAAATTAAGAAGTGGATGACTTTGGAGTTTTGTCCTCGTAGTGTGATTATTAGGTTAGAACAGGAGTTGATTCATCTGAGAATGAAAGGTGTGGACATTGATAGTTACACGAATCGATTCCATGAGTTGGCCTTGCTATGTCCTCGATTGGTTGAACCCAAAGAGATCCGAATTGAGCAATATGTGAAAGGGTTGACCAGGAATATCCGGGGGGGACGTGACATCATCTAAACCACTGACCATTGATGATGCTGTTCGAATGGCTTACCAACTCATTGGACAGATAATTCAGGATAAGGAAGATGAAGCCCGTGTAGGTGAGAAAAGAAAGGGAGACGGTGAGCGTGTAGATAGAGGTGATTATAGGAAGAATTTCAATCACCGTCAGAACAAGAGAAAGGGGAATGCAAATGCTATTACCAACAATACACCGCGCAACGATGATAGATGTCCTAAGTGTGGCAACAAGAGGCATCCTGGCGACTGCTGGAAGTGCCGAAATTGCGGAAAGCTTGGACACAAGGTTGAAAGGTGTAAGAAGGGAACGATTTGCTTCAACTGTAATGAAGAAGGTCACAGGAAATCGGAATGCCCCAAGTTGAAAGCGATTGTACCTGGAAGAAACCCCCAGGGTGGTATCTACCAACTTGGAACAATTGAGGTGAAGAAAGAGGATCCGAATGTCGTTACCGGTACGTTTTTACTCAACAATCATTATGCTGTTGCTTTATTCGATTCGGGTGCCGATAGGAGCTTTGTACCCACTAAATTTAGTGCCCTTATTGATATTGAACCTGTTGAGATAAGTACCAGTTACGAGGTGGAATTGGCTGATGGTAAATTAGTGAAAACTAATAAGCTATTAGAAGGATGCTCTCTAAATCTCTTGAACCATTCCTTTCCGATTGATTTGATGTTGATAGAATTAGGTAGTTTTGATATTATTATTGGTATGGATTGGTTGTCGTTGAATAATGCTACTATTTTATGTGGAGAGAAGAAGGTTAAGATTCCTCTTAGGAATAGGACGTTAGTAATTGATGGTAGTCGAGGTGAATCCCGTTTGAAAATCGTTTCATGTATTAAAGTCCAAAAGTATATCAGGAACGGTTGTGAGTTATTCTTAGCTCAAGTGACCGGGAATGAGTCTAGGGAGAAACGATTGGAAGATGTACCTATTATTTGTGAATTTCCTGAGGTATTTCCTAAAGATTTACCCGGACTTCCACCGATAAGGCAAGTAGAGTTTCGAATCGATTTAATTCCTGGTGCTGCACCGGTGGCACGTGCGCCTTACCGATTAGCCCCTTCTGAATTAAAGGAGTTATCTGAGCAACTTAAGGAGTTGTCTGATAAAGGTTTTATTCGACCGAGCTCGTCGCCTTGGGGAGCTCCAGTCTTGTTCGTTAAGAAGAAGGATGGATCTTTTCGTATGTGCATTGATTATAGGGAACTGAATAAGTTGACAATTAAGAATCGATATCCTTTACCTAGGATTGATGATTTGTTTGATCAACTGCAAGGATCTAGTGTGTATTCTAAGATAGATTTGCGGTCAGTATATCACCAACTTCGTGTCCGTGAAGAAGATATTCCTATAACTGCATTTAGAACTCGTTATGGACACTATGAATTTCAAGTAATGCCATTTGGGTTAACTAACGCACCTGCGGTTTTCATGGATTTAATGAATCGAGTGTGCAAGCCCTACTTGGATAAATTTGTGATTGTGTTTATTGACGATATTCTAATCTATTCTAAGAATGAAGATGAGCATAGAGAACATTTGAGGATTGTTTTGAAGTTGTTGAAGGATGAAAGGTTGTATGCTAAGTTTTCGAAGTGTGATTTCTGGTTGGATTCTGTGCAATTTCTTGGTCATGTGATTAACAGAGATGGAATTCATGTTGATCCTGCAAAGGTTGAAGCTATTAAGAATTGGTCTGCACCGACAACACCAACGGAAGTGCGACAGTTCTTAGGATTGGCTGGCTATTATAGGCGATTCATTAAAGAATTTTCTTTGATAGCTAAACCCTTGACTAAGCTTACTCAGAAGAATAAACCTTTCGTTTGGGGAAGTGATGAAGATGGAGCATTTCAGATATTGAAGCAAAAATTATGTAGTGCGCCAATCTTATCATTACCCGACGGGAGTGAAGATTTTGTAGTATATTGTGATGCATCTCTTAGAGGTTATGGAGCTGTTTTGATGCAGAGAGAGAAAGTGATAGCTTATGCTTCTAGGCAATTAAGGAAGAATG
Organism: Glebionis coronaria; assembly: GCA_025667525.1. Taxonomy (NCBI): domain Eukaryota; kingdom Viridiplantae; phylum Streptophyta; class Magnoliopsida; order Asterales; family Asteraceae; genus Glebionis; species Glebionis coronaria. The sequence goes on along the minus strand of CM046879.1, from coordinate 2,634,953 downwards.
AGGAGAATTATGCTACTCATGATCTTGAGCTAGGAGCGGTGGTCTTTGCTCTTAGGTTATGGAGACATTATATGTATGGCACCAAGTGTACGGTATTCACCGATCACAAAAGCCTACAGTATATTCTCGATCAGAAGGAATTGAACATGAGGCAACGAAGATGGATAGAGTTGTTAAGTGATTATGATTGTGATATAAAATATCACCCAGGAAAAGCCAATGTTGTTGCTGATGTGTTGAGTAGGAAAGATAGAGAGCCTATCAGGGTGCGTTCTCTAGTCTTGACCGTGCACAATAATTTGCCTGAGCAAATTAGAAATGCGCAAATAGAAGCTTGTAAGAAGGAGAATTTTGTTAATGAAGGGTTCCCAGGAGAAGGAGATCCTTTAGAGGTTAGAGCTGATGGAGTGAAATGTTTAAGAGGTCGTATGTGGATACCTAAGTTTGGAGGCTTAAGAGATTTGGTTATGTTAGAATCCCATAAATCTAAGTATTCCATTCATCCGGGATCTGATAAGATGTACCATGATTTGAAGAAGTTGTACTGGTGGCCGAATATGAAAGCTGACATAGCTATGTATGTTCTTCAATGCTTGACTTGTGTTAGAGTTAAAGCTGAACATCAAAAGCCATCAGGACTACTTCAACAGCCAATGATTCCTGAATGGAAATGGGAGCGAATTACGATGGACTTTATCACCAAGCTTCCTAGAACATCATCTGGAAACAATTCGATTTGGGTTATTGTCGATAGACTGACCAAATCATCACACTTCATTCCGGTTAAGGAGCAGTTCTCACTGGAGAAGCTGACTCGAATATACCTTGATAATGTTGTATGCAAGCATGGAGTGCCTGTATCGATCATTTCAGATCGAGATCCTAGATTCGCATCGAATTTTTGGAAATCTCTCCAAAGATCTTTGGGAACAAATCTCGACATGAGCACTGTTTATCACCCCCAGACTGATGGGCAGAGTGAAAGGACGATACAAACACTGGAAGATATGTTGAGAGCTTGTGTGTTAGACTTTGGTAAGAATTGGGATAAACATTTGTCGTTAGCAGAATTTTCGTATAACAATAGTTACCATTCTAGTATTAAGGCTGCACCGTTTTAAGCTTTGTATGGTAGGAAGTGTAGATCTCTTGTATGTTGGAGTGAAGTTGGGGATACCCAGCTCACGGGACCGGAATTGATCCGGGAGACTACGGAGATGATAGTTCAGATTAAGAGGAGGTTGTTGACTGCCCGTAGTAGACAGAAAAGTTACGCGGATGTGCGGCGGAAGCCAATGGAGTTTGAAGTGGGTGACCGAGTAATGTTGAAAGTATCGCCATGGAAAGGCGTTATCAGATTTGGAAAACGAGGAAAATTGAATCCCCGTTATATTGGACCCTTTAAGATTTTATCTAGAGTAGGTCCGGTGGCTTACAAACTAGAGTTACCCCCAGAACTTCATGGTGTTCACAACACATTCCATGTATCTAATCTGAAGAAATGTCTAGCAGTGAGTGATGAGAAAATTTCGTTAGGTAAGGTTCGAATAGATGGGAAGTTGCATTTTATCGAAGAGCCCGTAGAAGTTATGGACCGTGAGGTAAAGCAACTGAAACAAAGTCGGATACCTATTGTCAAGATCCGATGGAATTCAAAGCATGGACCGGAGTATACTTGGGAACGAGAGGATGAAATGTGGAAGAAATATCCGCACCTCTTCGATTTCAATAAGAAACGGACATCCAAATGAAATGGATCACGAGGACGTTGATCCCTTTTAGGAGGAAAAGCTGTGACAAATCTAACATTTTCAGGTAGTGAAATATTTTCTCGTATAATATTTTGAAACTTATTTTTGTGTTGGTTGACGAACTCACAATTTACGGATTTAAATTTGGGCTTACGTGCATAATTTGGCGTCTTTTACGACTAAACCGGAAACCTTAGGATTACGTATTTACGTTTTTGAACTCCGTTTTTTATGAGACAATTTTTATTGGATTCGTTTTGTGACGGTTATTCATAATTTATAAAAACGTTATTCGTAAAACGACCCGAGGGCACGCAAATCGAGAAAACTAGAATCGAGAAATACCCGTAAACTAGTGAGATGGGACAAAACACTTTGCCCCATCCCACTAGCTTATATGGGACGGCAAATGTGACACACCACACATAGGTGGCACAAGTTTTAGCTAGTTTGCACAAGTGTAAGCTTGTGCTTACACTTTAAGCTAACTACTTCCACCTTAACACAAAACTAGCTAATGGTTTTCATTCTACCATTTCTCTCCATGCAATTCACTCTCAAAACTCTCTCTACTCCCCCCTTGTGTCGTCCCACATCAAGCAACAAACACCCTCATTGATCTTTTCTAACTACAAACCACATGTTTACTAGTCCTATTAAGGTGTTTCCTTGAAGCCTTGATCATTTGGTGGCCATATAACCAACTTTGGAGGTGATTTACTTGTGTCCTAGGGATGATTTTTCAACATATGATCTTGATATTTGATGGTCTTGGAGATACTTGTTGTGTTCATCAAGTTCTTGCCTTCCTAAAACAAGAAATCCACTTGGATTGGTAAAGAAGATCATCCTCTACATTTTTCTCTAATTATTTTGTAAAGAAAAAATGTATTTTCTTTCATTTTGTATATGTATATGATGTATATATGATGATAAAAATGTTGTGTGGGGATCAAGTGTTGATAAACATGCTTAAAAATGATGATAACCATAAGAAATGAAGCTAAAATCATGACTAATTAGTTGGCTGTATAAAAACAGTAGATAACTAAAAGATGAACTAATAAAAATGCATGGTTTGATCTATTTACAGTAAGTAGATGATGTTATACACATGTGAGAGTTGGCCATGCAATGGAATCAAAATAATGAGTGAGATATAATCAAAACAAGTTAGGTGGTACAATCTGAATAAGCAGTTTTGTAGGGACTGTTAAGGCAACTTAGACTCAAAATAGGCAGTAGCTATATCTAAGTTATATTTAGCACATATTATGAAGAAGTTGTCATCCAAAAATGAGCTTCTAAGTCAATGTAGAACTCTAGATATGATAAAAATGGTAAACATGAAGTTAAAAATCAGAGTTTGGAAATAATGTTTATTATTATTATATAAGCACTCACTTTATAATTTATAAAATGTAAAATATAAACCCACTAACTTATAGAACTTATTTATATAAATGTATAAAAGGTTAATTAAATGGGTAAATTAGATAAATGGTGGTAAAAATGATATTTATAAGTAATAAAAACTATAAACTGGATTTTTACGACTTTTTCGGCTATTGCCGTGAAATTAACGTTTTTCATCAAATAAAACTTAGACGACCAAACCCGTCTAATGTAAAGTTTATAAAAGTTATATACTGATGTATAAGTAACTAATACAATTAAAAACAAATAAAACCCAAACTATAAGAATTACGGACATTTACGAGCTAAATAAACCTATTAGACTAATAATTGGACTTAATAAGATAAAAACTTGTAAAAAGAATTATTTGGGCTTAACCCATTTGGGCCCAACATGAAAAATATATATACTGATCATATAAGTATATAATGGGTAAAAACAAGTAAAAGAACTTATAAAAGACTTAATGGACTTAAAATAGGTAAAATCGGTAAAACTAGTGAACTAGTAAGACGATACTAAAACATAAACGCTAAAATGAGTAAATGAGGATTTATAAACCCACTTGATCATCATCATATGTACAATAATCATATATATGTATATTGTTATTTTGATAAAAGTCATTGGACCGAGTCTAAGACCGATTATTATTTATATAGGTTTCCGTGACCGAAGCACGCCCGTAGCCGATAATCCGCCTTTCATTAACAACGTGAGTTCATAGCCTCGCACTCTTTTAAATGTTTTATAAAATGATTTGTAAACCCGCGAGGGAGATAACATGCTAGATTTTTATAAAAATAGAACACAAGTAGTCCCGATTGTATGCTAAATGATATGGACCCGAATGATGCTATGACCCTATATTCGAGACTAAAATGATTATTAGTAGTTAGGTTATGTCACTTAAAGTCCCATTAGCATGAATTGTGAACTACCGGGATTTGGTAGACGCTTATGCATTTGATAGTACTATTTGGGGACGATCACCCCAGTTCGCGCCTTGACGGTTGATCCCCGTCGTACCACATTGATTGGTAAGCGAATTTATGTATGAGAAGATTCCATAGCGTGATTTTTGTGACGACACGCTAACTTAGATAGGCAAATTGTTTGTCGGGTTCGCGGCCCGCTGTTTTCACAGTAAGGTAACAATGTCATGCGGCTAATAATAATCCTACAACCTAATTCAAATAAGAATGTATCCTATATATGATAACGACGCTATTAACGATGAATATATTACCTATCATGGTAATATAGAGACTACGGTCTCATGGACGGTTTCAGATGTATGCTTGATTTATATATTGCCTGACTAGCAATATGTGGACTTACTTCCGATATTATACTTGTGTTCTGATTTTAAATGAATGTAAATGATTGTTTTATATAGCGGTTTTCATTAAACTCTATGAATTCACTCGGCATTCGCTGATATGATTTTTGCATGTTTTCTATCTCAGGTGCTTGAAGGTAATCCGGATGGAGATCGACTCTGATGGCCCACACTTAATACTAAAAATGTTCATTCGATCTGTGTTTTGTAAACTTAATGACCTGTATAATTTGGGACCTGTTGTACACTTTTAAACCTTTTTATCGAATGAATGTTTGTTAAACCTTGTACGACCATTTTTATGTGTTGTCTATGATTGGAGTTATTGTGCTATCCCCTAACACTCTGAAAGACCCTTCCGCTGTACCGATACGAAAAATGAGAGTGTTACAAACACAACTTACCCTTCAGTGTTCAGAATATAGCTTCCTCATCTAATATGGATTAGATCTCGAAACTTACAATTTAGATGTATAAGTGGGACTCACACATCCAATTCTTCTTAGTCAGCTAAATCAATGGTTTAACAATCATTGAAAACCTTTCGATAAACCTCCGATTATTCCCAGCTTAAACAAGGAATTAATAGATTTCCGGCGGCGTCGTTGGTACCGGCCAATCCTTAATCGTTTCAATCTTGGAAAGATCTTCACGAATACCTTTGTTGTCAATCAACTGTCTTAAAACGCAAATATTTCTACTAACATTCATACATAGGAAACTTCACATATAGTTTCTCTTTTTCCATTCATCCCAAAAATTATCCTCATATGCTACTTATGTTCCTCCTTTCCTCTTGGAATAAAATAGAATATCCTCAATAGATACAATGACTAATTCATCCTAATGTAACTCACACACATGATTCACCCAGTCCATGAGTATGGCAGACACGTTCGTCAATCCAAAAACATCACATGAAACTTAAAGTACCCACATCAAGTACGAAAAAAAACAACTATAGTAACATCTTCCTTCCTAACTCTCAGTTAGTGATAACCAGAACTCAAAGCGATCTTTGAGTATACAATGGATCCAGACAAGTTACAAGGATCAAACGAATCATCAATCCTCGGTAATGGATATCGATTCTTGGCTGTAAATTGTTAAGCTCTTGATAATCAATATACATCCGAAACAATCCATCCTTCTTGACAAACAACACAAGTGATTGTCATTGCAACGAAACTTAATATAATACATCTCTTATCCATCATTTCTCGCAGTTGACCGAATAACTCATTCCACTCTAACGGTGCCAAATGATAAGGCATACAATTACTACTCAACAAAACACAGAAGCACTACACAACGAAACGCAGAAGCACTACACCTATCTCTTACAACACTCAATCGAAATGAATTCCATTTCATAAGGCGGCAGCAACTTTGAAAAAAATCAGGAAAACCTCATAATACTCTCGAGTCATTAACAAATCTCTCAACTTCTCCTCAACAATCCTATCACTAATAACCTGAGCTAGGAATACATCACATTCCTCTTCCACATACTTCCTTGTTTCCAAACAAGATACACTTCCCAAAATGGATAGTTTACTCATCACCTCTCATAGTCAACACTCAGCTTCGCAACAAAAATCTAAGCCAACAGCTATCAATTAATAGTGAAGATTAGTTCAATCTCAAGCATCAGTACTTCGCACCACTAACCAATTCAGACCAATAATCCACATCCAAAGATCCCAACTCTATGAGCATCAAGTCGATACTAAGCACCTACCTTCCTAAATTCTAGGAACACGCTCTCAGTGTAAAACTAACACTAGCAACCTTTCCATTGGTTAACTCCACATCATAGTTAATTGTCAATCTTATTGACTCTCCGTTGACAAAACAACTGAATCTTTACATTTCTACAATTTCTACCCGATCTGAAATCAAACAACACACTGACATAAAGAATCTCAAGTAAGAATATACCATTAACAACCTTCGGACCTTAAGGTTTTTCAGCATCATTCAAACATAAACCGGAGTGGCAACATTCCTATCTTCTTAATTTCCTTTCCTTGGACAAATTCCTTTGTTTGTATTCTTTCTCATCACGGCTAAAACATATCACTACTCCAGGGGTACTAATTACAATGACCAATCCTCTTGTTCTGCACTTAGTAGCTTTATGACCAGGTTTTCCTAACTCTAGTCGCAATTGTGAAAAATTACCTACATGGTATAGAGTACAGCAAACACACTTGAGATTTATCTTGTCACTTCTAGACATAGTGACAACACGAATTTCCTCATTCCTTCCAGGGTTTAAATACTGATTTCGGTTCTGTCTTTAGTTATTGTTAGTACTAAAATCCTTAAAATTCTGACCTCGATTCGGGTTGGACTGAGCAGATTCCCACTTTCTCTTATTGTTTTCAACAATACTATCTTTCCTATCTTGCACTTTCACATCCATTAAATCATGCACCATCTGTACAGCTTCATCGAAAGATTTAGGTCTTAAAGAACTAACCTCACCCTTGATATTACTATATAATACTCTAATGTACTGCTTCGTTGTTTTACGGTCATTCACAAAAGTATCAGGACATAGCAAATATAGCTCATAAAATTTCCCAGTAAGCAGTAATATCATCGTTCCTTAGCACTAATTGCCTTAATTTGGGTTCCAACTGTCCTAGTTCCTTCTAAGGACAAAACCTAGCAGTCAATAGTCCTTTCATCACGGTCCATATCTTACCATTAGCCACAACCAATCCTAAAGTAGTCACTTAGTATTCACCATCTTAGTGTACCATCCTAAAATATAGTAGCAGCAAATTTCACCTTATTAGTTTCTGAACACCCAATAATCTCAAGGTACTCTCTATCTTATCAATCCAACTATGCAATTCTAATGCACTACTAATACCACCAAACAGCGCAGAACCACACTTCCGAAAACTAACATATATATATTCTTTCGAACTTGTAGAATAGCAACAACACTATTAACTGGATCAGCAGCATCCTCATCATTGTTAGCAGCATCGCCATTATTTTCAGCAGCATCCTCATTATTCTCAGCAGCATCATCATTATTCTCAGCAGCATCTACTGCAGCACCATTATCTCCAACACAATTAACCCCATCACCTTTTAATTCCTGGCAGCATGATCAGCTCCAAATGCTCTAGCAATAACTTGTTCGTTCAAAGTGCTCACAGTAGCAGTTGTTAGTTTTGGCAACATATTTCAAGAAACTTAGTCACGTAGCGATCTACTAATGACAGAAATATGATTCCCCTACTCCTTCTTCCATCATCACGGAAGAAAGAAACATGATAAGTATACATATCAAGAATAAAGAAGGAATTCTTTATTAGGATGTCTCATGAATACTACATGTACGAACAACACAAACTACAATGGTTCATCAACCAAAACTCAAAAGAGTTAATAAAGGCACATCATAGATCATGAGGGTAATTTAGATTGCGTTGAGGATTCAACAAAATAGTGGCACTGTCTGTCACTACAATCGTCTACCGAACAAACTTATAAGATAATAAGTTCCATCATAATGCTACGACACAAGGTTTAAATAAGTCAAATCACAAAAAGAAAATAAGATACAAAGAAATCCATTACGCGATTAGTTCCTTAGACAGAAGCTCCTCATCCTCCTTAACATTGTTGTCAGCTACATCACACTCGTCTATTTCCCTTTTCACACCTCAAGGTTAAATCCATAACCTGATGGCAGCTCACTCTCAAAATCCATATATTCACTGATACACGGCAGATTAATCACAAGGCAAATCTCAGTACGACTTCAACATTCCTAAACTTCCAAACTCCAATCAGAATTGATCTCACATGAGACTCCCACTCACTTATCCTTTCAAAGCTTACCTACTTCTCTTTAAACCTTTCAATTCAAGCATACAAATGCATCACAATCGACCCAAGGCTAGCAATCTCATCCATCTTCCAAGTCCTAACAAACTCAAATTTCCACATACCAAATACAACCTTTAAAACCACATTTCTTTCACATCAACCCTCTACTCACACCAATTTCAACCACATATCTATCATACATCAACTAATCAAACTTCCTCATACCCGATACAAATCGCAAGAAATCAGTTGTAAAATCGTTCAACATTTGGTCTACTGTTCTAGACCCTCGTCAGTATATAAGGTCATTATTTAAAATTATATACATATGCATTACATAAAGAAAATATACGATAACAAGTACTCAACGTACTTTCAACAACATCAATACATCATCATAGTATTCACTTAATAAATACTATAGAAAACAATTCAATTTTAAGGGATACATCTAACTATAAACAATACAAAACACTTACCAGAGCCTTGCGGAGAAGTTGCGTTGCTTTTGTAAAATATTTTTGAAACCAGAGTTATAGTTTAGGACATTTTTCAAAAATCGACCCAATTCGCTATAACTAAAAAGCTCTGATGCCAATCTTTAACACCCCCAATTTTCATTGCGCAGCAGAAATACACAATTGGGTGCTAAATACAAACATTGTTACACAAGACATTTTGAACAAACTTAAAATGATAAATTTGAAATATAGAAGAACATAAATTAACCATTGTCTAAAACTTTCGATCCCGTGTAAAACAATTTTAAAGATATTAGAGTATCATTTAGGTCCCACAAAGACTTTATCAAATCCACAAACAATTTACCAAAGTACGTGACCGTACATTATTGTTTTCATGACAAAAGGGAAAGAAATCCGTTTTAGACCAATCACCACAAAAGTAATCCTGCAATCCTTCTCCAGCAAGCTTCGCAATTCATCAACTTCAATCACCTGAAATACATGCTTAAAATCATCAACACAACGGTTGAGCGAGTGTATAGGTTTTCCAAATCAACATTTGAACACAAGAGAAAAATCAATCAAGATCATTAATAGAATTGTGCGCATACAATCTATTAGTCAGGAAGTCTGGCATATAGCAATAACTATTGAATTGTATTAAGCTCATGACACCGATCCCGTAACTTAGTCACCCACGCCTAAAGCCGGCATGACTAGATGAAATTCCAGTGCCCCTACTAGGGTATCATTTGCAAGAATACCAATTCTCATTCTCGTAAAATTATCCTTCCTAGCGGGTTACTCAGCGTAAAACCCTGGTCTTAGATAGGGTCGTCAGCCCAATAGTACTATTATTAGAATAAGCGGCTATTCCCAACTCACAACATCAAGTCAGAAGATAGTTAACGGCTCATGAATTTAGGGACTTTTGTAAATTAGGTACTTATACAATTCAAATCAACAAAAGGCAAGAAATGCAACATTCGGGTCCAAACAATCAATCATGACTTGTGTTCATTTTACTTTCAAATAGCATGTATCCCCCTCACGGGTTTTAAAATCATTCAAAACAATTACAAAAGCGAGGCTATAGACTCACCTGGAGTAATAGCAGTAGTAAGACGATCTTCGACGATAGTTGATGCCCGATAAACACAAAAACCGCAACCTATCAAATAAGGCGCGTCATCAATAATAAACCCGAATAAAATCCATCCTTAGTAACATCAAACTCAAAATAATAAAATCACAACCAACCCAAAATGAAAACAACTCAAGTGACCTTTTACTTCATTCTATATGTTTATTCTATTAGTTAATTCTTTCGATAAAAATCTGCCGGTACACACCAAATGTACGAGCTCGTTTACCCCACTTAAACACATCAAATATTTATGATACTAATCAGAGACCTCACTTACCATATATAGAAAGACCTGTTAAAAGCCCATCAAAAGATTTTACTTTTAAAGTTCCCTGCCCGACACATCTTTGAACTACAAAAACCGGACAGTTTTACGTCAACAACTCATATAGTCTTTTAAACCAGTTATTTTTCTCCGGTTATAAAACCGACACTCAACTTTGAAAATAACTCAACATCATCATACTTATCATTCAAAATCAGTCCATGACTCATTTTAAAATCCATTTTATAATCCCCGAGATTCGATCCAAATATCGACAACAATTATATATTGTGACGATACTCATTCAAAACTAATTTTTCACCACATTTTAATCATTCTCATATGCCTAATATCACCCTAATATCATTACCAACAACTTAACTAACCCATAACACATTTAAATGATCATACAAAAATTACCCACTCAAGAATCCATACATGCAATAATTAAAATATGAATATAAATGCACTAACAACAATATATCATCATAAAAATGGATCAAACCTTCATGGATCAACATAAAAAAATGAAAGTTCTTGCATGTTGAAGTAAATTACACCATTAGAATCACCATTGAATTTTAGAGATGGGATATTGTTTAGTTTTTATGGATTCAAAGTAGAAATTGAAGAAATTTGATCAAAGTGGCAAGGGGGTGTACGGTTCGTTTAGAAAGAGAGGGAAGAGATATAAATTTTTGCATGTATGTGTTTTTAGGTGAGAGAAATCACCTTTTATATGGTGGTGGAGGGACTAGTTTTGCCAATTTGTGATAGTTTTGTTCCAAAATGCAATTAAATAGTTGTAAGGGTGGAAAATGTAAATTGTCAATTTTGAAAATATCTACAAGGCTCGGGTTTCGTAAAAATACTTTTCAAAAGTTAAAAGGCACTCAAAATATGATGATAGTATGATCCCGGTTCGACTTAATACGAACTTAAAATAAAAACGTCAAAAATATAAACATCGAGATAACAAATGATAAAACATAAAATTTCGGGCATCCGTCGATATCGTGATCACTAATAATCCTCGCTATTAGTAAAAAGATAAAAATAAGACCTCCAACGTCGGTTTTAAATAAAACCATCAATCATCATACCATTCAATCTCATCAAAAATTTCAAAATCATTCGTAAAAATAATATTATATAATATTAAATAAATGACCTCGGGTTTGGGTTGTCGCATACTAAGTTTTATTTGGCGAAAACGTTAATCTTTCGGTTTTAGCCGAAAAGACTTAAAACTTATATATATAGTTTTATAACTTAGAAAACATATCAATTTGTAATTTTATAAAATGTCATACTTATTTATCAAAGTATACAACTTATTTTATAAGTATTATCATAAGTTAGTGGGTTTTATATATGTATATTATAATAATATTACTTGAGTGCTTATTTTATATTATATACTTTTATTTCCAAATCTGATTATCAAAATCACTTTCACCATTTTTGCCATATCTTGAGTTCTACAAGGAGATAGAATCTCAAATTTGGGCAGCACAAACTACTTAATATGTGCTACAAATAACTCCTTTTAGCTACTGCTCATTCATCCTCTAAGTGTCCTTAATAATTCGTCTAAAACAGACTATACAGATTTGAACCTTAATAGTATTTTGATCATATCTTGCTCATTTTATTGATCCATTGAGTGGCCAACTCTCCACATATGTAAAAATCATATATATTACTATATATTCAATAATCCAAGTCATTTTATCAGGTTATCCTAAGGTTACTTACTGTTTTAAACATCCTATAATTTAAGTCAAGATTTTAACATCTTTACATGTAGATTTTAGTCTTTTTTACCAAATTTATCAACATAAGATCCCACATAATACTTTGATTATCATTTATCATCATATACATATACATTTAGAAAGAAAATACAAGATTATATTTACAAAATAACATGAAAATGGAAGAAATGATCTTGTTACCAACCAAGATAGTGAAAGTTAAGAACAAGACTTGGTTTTTGATAATCAATCTTATGATAAACCAAGACCACCTTCAAGATTCACCAAATATATGAACACCTTGAGAAAAATCAGACCTAGACTCCAAGGAAAACTTCTTTGTAGATGTTAGGATCACCTCAAATCAACAAGTATTCAAAGGGTATTCATCTTGTGCAAGTTAAACACATGATTCATGGTTGAATTTTTGGATCAAATGGTGGTTTATGGTGGAGTTGGGACGACAATAGAGAGAGCTTGAGAGAGTTTTGTGGTTGTTTGCATGTAACAAATGAGGATAGTGGTATGTGTTAGCTAGTTTTAAGATGTAAATGGTTTTGAGACAAAACTAAGGACAAGTGTCGTTAGTTAAGCTATAAAATGGACATATCAAGAGTGTGTTGGTGAAGATTTGCCGCCCCTTAGTGGGGGTGGGGCAAGTGTTAACTTGTCTCATCCCCACGAAAAACGTTTTTATAAATTATGAATCAACGGCACAAAACGAATCTAATAAAAATTGTCTCATCAAAGCGGAGTTCAAAAACATAAATACGTAAACCTAGGGTTTCCGGTTTAGTCGTAAAGGACGTTAAATTATGCACGTAAGCCCTAATTTCAACCCGTAAATTTGTGAGTTTATGAACCAACACAAATTAAAATTCCAAAATAATATTCGAGAATAAATTTATTTCCTGAAATGTCGGACTGTCACCAAAAACGGTGTATGTAAACGTAAGTACGTAACGTAGAGTTCTTCGGTTTAGACGTAGTCGATGCTACTTTAATACGTAAACCCTTATTTCTTCCCAAAAGTGAGTGAGTTCATAAATTAACAATAAAGTAATGATTTTAAATTATACTTGAGAATAAAATATCAACCTTAAATTGACGGATTGTCATAGCAGTTACCCCTAAAGAGGATCTTTGTCCTCATAGATCGGTTTATCTTACTACTCGCTCCTTATAGAATCAAGACATGTAGGCATTTCCTCCATATTCGGTCTTTTCTCTCAAGTGTAATTCATTACAATACGCGAGTTTCATCAAACCTAACTACTGAAATACGATCAGGATTAAGTTGACTTACTTTCTCAATCCATGATGTTCACGGGTTTTTGATGAATGAAACTTTTCGCCAATCCAAACTTCATCAAGAAGTAATCAGATTTTCACTTGATAGATATTTTATCAAGTTCGATATACGAAACATAATCCACGCAGCCCTTGAAGTCCTAGGGTAGATCCATATTACATGCCTTTCAAACCAACTTTTTACATTATCTCAATGGTCCTATACAAAGGGGACTTATTTCCCATGATCTTTCAGATCATCAATTCACTTATCCATGGTAAATTTAATTTGGCATAACCTCGCTACCCATCCTGCACTTCAAGATCTACATTTCATATTCACATAACCTCCTGCCCACTACTGGCAGTCAATAATCAGATCCTAATTTCAATAATCATTTCAGGTTTTACAGGTCGAGTATCTTGAAAGTTTAGGTTTGTTATCATAGACAACCTTATACCTAAAAGACATGTCCAAATCACAATGGGTGTATGTCGGGTATCTCATCCCAAATCCCACCTACAGATGCTCTTATATTTAGATCCTCACAACATTCGATCTCGATCCTAATACAGAAATTTTCAATGATAATCTCTCCAAAGGAAAACGTTTATCCCGTTCATTACTAAAGGTCAATCATTCAAACATAAAACAAGACTTCTAGTGTTTGTATCATTACTTTACCCTGTCCCTTCGATTGGGGTGGTAAATAGTACTCTCTTCAAGATTCGTTCCCAATGACCTTTGAGAAAATCTCTAGGAGTTCGATGTGAAGCGAGGATCTTGATAGAGATGATCGATATAGGCACACTATGTTTACACAACTCCTTTAAATATAAAAGTGTCAACTTCTCCATCGAGAATCTATCATTAACGGGAAAGATATTAGAAGATTTGGTCAGTATGTCGACGATGACCCAAATCGAATCAAATTCAGATGATGACCTTGGAAGATTTTTCGTAAGAATCCATGGTGATTATATCCTATTTTCAAACAGGAATAATAAGCTATAGAAGCAATCCTAATGGGTTTTGGCTTTCAGCCTCGACCTTCGCAAAAGTTAGACATTTGCCAACGTATGTTGCGATGTCTGTTTTCATATTTGGCCATCAGTACAACTTCTTTAGATAAAGATATATTTAATCGGAATTGGCATGAATAGAATACTTAATCTTATGAGATTCTAACATGATTAAATCTCAAAATCCTCCATATTTAGGCAACCACAAGCGGCCTTTTATATATTTAACGCCATCGGCTCTCATTTCTAATGTTTCACATTAGCCGCGAAACATCTTTATTATTTATATTATCCTTTTTACAAGCATCGGTTATTACTAAATTTCTCGGCAATTTTTTGTGTATGGTCAATACTAAGGAACACACCCTAATTTTTTCTTTATTCTTTCTACATAATGTGTCACTATCTACCTTCACCTTCCCTGATGAAATAACTGTCATGACCATAATTCACTCAAAATTCTTTCTTCATATTTTCTATGTTTTAGTTCCATCTCAACTATTATCTTTATCAGTTTTGCTTAATCCGTCGCTTAGAGCGTCGATAATTATTACAAGTAATTAAATAATAAATATTTAACGTTTATGAAACGTAAATGTAAAAAATTTTAAATTTCTCAGTTCGTCCAGTTATAGAAAAATGTTCAAAATAAATTTGAATTTAGTTAACACGATTTTGTTGATTTATCAAAAATAATTAATAAGATCTGTAAACGTTCGAAAAATCTGTGTTTATACTTTGGTCCAAATTTTCTTAGTTGAAGAGAAAAATTTGTCGCTCCAAATTTTTAATCATGGTTTAAATGTTTTCCTCCATTCCTCTTGGGTTGTCTTGAGGTATACACAAACGTCTACTCTTAAGGGAGTTTAGTTAAATGATCTGGCTATAAAGGAATGATTCCTTAAAAATCCTTTGATAAATATTTGTCAAAACATTTTTGCACTTTCTTATTGGTATAACCCAAAGCCTTAATGGCTCTAATCTTTGAAGAGTCAATATAGATTCCATTGCCATTAATCACACGGTCAAATAATTTAAAGGATCAAGCTTTAAATCACATGTTAAATATTCAAGGTACATGTTTTCACTACTCGGCCAATTCAGGGCAGTCTACAAATGATTACTAATTCCTTCTTATTCTTAGAAACAAACAGATGGTTCTTAATGATCACAAGCATGAATTTATCAAATTACAGCCTACACACATGATTCACCAAATTTATGGATGCTACATGTGCATTGGTCAATCCAAACGACATAACATGAAACTCATAATGTTCATTACGAGTTCTGGATGTAGTGATTGGAATAGATAATCTTTTTCGCGGACGCGAAGTTGATGATAACCATGTCGTGGATCAAATTTCTGAATATACGCTAGGACCTTGTAAATGATCGAACAAATCTTTCATCTTGGGTAATGGGTATGAATTTTGATCGTCAATTTACCTAGTTCACAGTAATCAACAAATATAAGAAATAATAACACCATAGCTCTTCATGATGACGAGCTTGGTAGAATAAAATCTTTTTCTGACAACTCTCTCAGTTGCACGACAACTCTTTCGATTCAGATGGTGTTGAAGTAGGGTGCACACGCCACAGGTGCAGCATCGGGAATATAATCAATACTAACTCTAACTTGCCTTAATGGCGAAAGTCTAGGTAATTCATCAGCAAATACCTCAGAAAATCTCAGATAACAGGAATATTTTCTTATTTAATTCACCTTAGCTTCTTTCTAGATTACAAGATCTATGACTAGTTCACAACCATTCTTGGTATAATGTCAAGCCTAAATACACGATATGGTCAACCATCGAGAATTATTTAGATCACCTTTGATTATCAACATCTTATCTTTTAGGGGAATTCTAATCGAGTTCCCATCAATTTAAAACAATGAGTTCATGTCGTAATCAACCAATCCATTCTACTGGCACTACCAACTTTCCAATTTCATTACCGTTGATAAGATGTGAATTTCTCAAAAGACTATTAATATCTCATAATCCTTCACAATTCAAGGATATCTGGAGACATAGTTAACATTAAAAGAGTAAGGTCAACAAATAATTTACGCGAGAGAATTTCAAATCAAATACAAACGAAAACATTAACGAATATGAATATATCCCATGTTTTCATGAATTGAGTATGCATTCGAAAGTACCTCGGATCGTTACCCATATCATTTAACTGGAATCTAATCAAAAGAAATGATAGGAACGTCGATACACCCACTCGGGTATCAACAGTCGGTAATTGGATACTTTTCCAAAGAAGCTCACCATGAGAGGATTGGACAAGAAAGGGAGGTCAATTGTCAAATAAGACAATTTCCACAGATGAGTAAATTCGATTTAGAAAGATAAATGGTACGGGCACATATGTAGGTGTCCCTAACAATATGTCCCTATTCTTCACTTCTTGCAGATCTCATAAAAATTCAATTTTTCACAATTACAAAGAAAATGTAATCTTTAGTAACAATTTCATGGTGACTACTAATCAGTCTTGCATGGTCCATTCCAAATTGTACGTAGGCGCGCAACTATGCACAACTAAGGATTAACGAGGCAATACTCAGTTCGTCAAAATTTTGTCATGTTTAAAATATATATTCATATTTAATTATAAAATAGAAAAATTGATTTTACCGAAGTATTCATCATTATGAAAGCATTCCCATTTACATGAGGTTTAATAAAGATTTATTTCGACAATAACTGTCAATAGTACCAATTTAAATAACTCATATAAAATGAGAATTTCATATTTTCCCCCAGATGCTATCGTATTACTTTATAAAAACAATGAGTGATTTACAAAAGAGTGATGAAAAGTTGTTCACCAAGAATGAACTACGATATGATAGAAAACGAGCTTAGCCAAATATGCATGAGGTTCATGACCTCAATGGCACTCAGGAATATAAAGAGAAGAATCTACAACACAACTCTATCTGAAATGAGAACTTGCTCAATGGTTACATCACTAATGCGAACATTAGGATGAAGCAATAAAAGATAGATAACATCGATACATGTAGAATTTAGCAATCAAAGATAGTCCTTTCATCAATCACAAACAAGTCAAAAATTGTACCGTAACACATTACGTGTCGCCATGTCAAACAATTCCAAGGACTCATCCTACCACTGATGTCTCAGTTAAGTTAGGGATTTTAAAAGATACCACAATGAATACTAATCTACAAGAGTCATTAAGTGTTCCACCTGTCCCGGAAGATCCATCGGTCCCAATTCATAAGAAGATTTCTTCAATTTATTTCTTGGACACTGGGCATCCTCGTCATTGGACAATGGCCTAGGAACAACCCTTAACACAAACTAACAATCATTTAAAACCTTATAATTCAATCACAGGACTCAACGACTTCCTCTTAACAATCTCATATTCCATACGAGTTAAATTTTACTTTATTCAAGTTTCAATCAACTTATACTCAATGCGATATCCTACCTCATTCTCCAATACTTTCAACGTTATTCTTAGACCTTGAAAGGGCAATAAAAGCTCGATATAAACAACACTTACTTTCCAATCCTATAGCTCTTTCAACAATAGTTATCAAATGAGTCACTAGTATGAAATGACTCACACATTCAATTAGACTTCTCGAAAAGGTACTAGTGGCATGAGGCTTTTGGGTAATGGTTCTAATGACAGCCTAAAGTGCAACATTTACCTTCTCGATTTTAAATTTAAGAATTGGGTGACACCGAATCAGATGACACCTTTCTAGGTGGTAAGGTTTTGTCAAACTCCACTCTATAAGGAAAGATCGTCATGACATCGATATCAGATTTAATCTCGCCAATTCTTCTTCAAGATCATAATCAACTAATATCAACATTTCTACGAATATCAACCATTTTGTTGGGATCATAAATATCCACAACTTGGTTTAGATCTGAAATAGCTTAAATTCCTACGAAAATAGCTTCAATTGATTTGCTAGGGGAGTTAGGGTTTCTTGTGACAATCTACGTCGTATAAATACCTCGTATAAGTATTAAAATAATCATCAAACAATCATGTAATCAAATTACAACACACACACACACACACACACACACACACACATATATATATATATATATATATATATATATATATATATAATATATATATATATATATATATATATATATATATATATATATATATATATAATCCAAGTTATATATATATTTAAAATAACACTTCTCAGTCTGGCCTTGTCGGTAACTCGGGAATTCTTCGGCACCGTTATAGTCAAAAGATTTTTAAACATTTTTACTAAAAATATTTATTTAAAAATATTTATGGTTAAAAGATTTTGAAATGTTTTATTCAAAACCTTTACTTAAAAAATCTTTCGTTCTCTATAACGAGAGCTCTGATGCCAAATTGTAACACCCCCAAATATTCATACTTTAGTTTAGCGGAAGAGTTCTATGGTGTTACGGGATAGCACATTATTCAAATCAAATACAACGCTTTAAAATCGCGTCGTTTAATAATAAAGCATTTTCCATTCATAAATAATAATTTACATAGATCCCAAGTCATAGCATTTCATAAAATATTTACAAAACATTTGAATGGAAATTTTATTTAAATGCGGGGCATAATTTCTTGTCGTCTTCCCGAGAATTACCTTCAAGTATCTGAGATAAAACATGATAAAAAAAGTCAGCGGAAACGCCGAGTGAATTCATAGATTTTAATAAGAACCATTAATATATCACCGGTATATATATAATCATTACCAATTCATTTTGTACAATTCGTTGTCGTAGCCATAAAATAGGCCAAAGACATTTTATACAAATCTTTGTCGTAAATCGTAATATAGGCTTTTACCTTCAAAACCATTATACGAACCATTGTCGTAAAAACATCATACAATCCGTTTTATAACGTTGTATAAAGTTTAATAAAAACCATTATATGAAAATGGTTATGTAAAACCAAAACACGAACATTAATATCAGTAATAAGACCTTGTATTGCTAGTCAGGCAATATACTATAATTCAATTCGTACATCAGTAGTTTCAATGTTGGATTAATATAAGCCGCATGACATTGCTACCTTACTATAACAAACGACGGGTAGCTAACCCGTAATTCCTTTTCCCATCTAAAACAGCGTGTCGTCACTATAATCACGCTTATATAAATCTTCTCATACATAAATTCGCTTACCAATCAATGTGGCAGGACGGGGATCAACCGTCAAGGCGCGAACTGGGGTGATCTTCCCCAAATAGTACTATTATATGCATAAGCGTCTACCAAATCCCGGTAGTTCACAATTCATGCTAATGGGACTTTTAGTGACATAACCTAACTAATAATAATCCATTTCGTTTCAATCATCGGGTCATATAATCATTCATCAGGTCATACAATCATTCGGGTCCATATCAATTAGAAAATAACCGGGAAAACTGGTGTCCTATTTTATTAAAACAAACATGTTATCTCCCTCGCGGGTTTATAAAACATTTCATAAAACATTTAAAAGAGTGCGAGGCTATGAACTTATGTTGATTGGGAAAGGCGGGTTATTGGCGATGGTGCGTGCTTCAATCACGGAAACCTATATAAATAATACTCGTCTTAGACTCTTGTCCAAATGACTTTATAAAAATAATGGCTATGTATATATGATGATATTATAAGTAAGATGATGATCATGTGGGATTTATCTCTTTATTCAACATTATAGTGTTATGTGTTAGTAAATTTTTAGACTAGTTACACTAGTTTTAACTTGTTTACATATTAAGGCTCAATAAGCCCATTAAAAGCCCAATATATTATATTAGTCCATTTTTACTTTTAATACCAGGCCTATACTCATAATTTGGGCCCAAGTGGGTTAAGCCCATGAGTAAGTCCATTAGTGTTTAGCCAAACTAGTTGGGTCAATAGTCAAATAAGGCTACTTTGGCCCGTTAATGTCCATATGTTATAAAGCTCGGGTTTATCGGTTTTTACTTGTCAAATGTACTTACATAACAGTAGATGAGTTATAAAAAGTTTACATTAGACGGGTCCGACCGTCTAAGTTTTATTTGGCGAAACGTTAATCTTTCGGTTTTAGCCAAAAAGACGTAAAACTTATATATATATAGTTTTATAACTTAGAAAACATATCAATTTGTAATTTTATAAAATGTCATACTTATTTATCAAAGTATACAAATTATTTTATAAGTATTATCATAAGTTAGTGGGTTTTATATATGTATTTTATAATAATATTACTTGAGTGCTTATTTTATATTATATACTTTTATTTCCAAATCTGATTATCAAAATCACTTTCACCATTTTTGCCATATCTTGAGTTCTACAAGGAGATAGAATCTCAAATTTGGGCAGCACAAACAACATAATATGTGATACAAATAACTCCTTCTTAGCTACTGCTCATTCATCCTCTAAGTGTCCCTAATAATTCGTCCAAAACAGACTATACAGATTTGAACTTTAATAGTATTTTGATCATATCTTGCTCATTTTATCGATTCCATTGAGTGGCCAACTCTTCACATATATAAAAATAATACATCTTACTGTATATTCAATAATCCAAGTCATTTTATCAGGTTATCCTATGGTTACTTACTGTTTTAAACAGCCTATAATTTTAGTCAAGAATTTAACATCTTTGTGTATGGTCAATACTAAGGAACACACCCTAATTGTTTCTTTATTCTTTCTACATAATGTGTCACTATCTACCTTCACCTTCCCTGATGAAATAATTGTCATGACCATAATTCACTCAAAAATTCTTTCTTCATATTTTCTATGTTTTAGTTCCATCTCAACTATTATCTTTATCAGTTTTGCTTAATCCGTCGCTTAGAGCGTCGATAATTATTACAAGTAATTAAATAATAAATATTTAACGTTTATGAAACGTAAACGTAAAAAATTTTAAATTTCTCAGTTCGTCCAGTTATAGAAAAATGTTCAAAATAAATTTGAATTTAGTTAACACGATTTTGTTGATTTATAAAAAATAATTAATAAGATCTGTAAACGTTCAAAAAATCTGTGTTTATACTTTGGTCCAAATTTTCTTAGTTGAAGAGAAAAATTTGTCGCTCCAAATTTTTAATCATGGTTTAAATGTTTTCCTCCATTCCTCCTGGGTTGTCTTGAGGTATACACAAACGTCTACTCCTAAGGGAGTTTAGTTAAATGATCTGGCTATAAAGGAATGGTTCCTTAAAAATCCTTTGATAAATATTTGTCAAAACATTTTGCACTTTCTTTTTGGTATAAACCAAAGCCTTAATGGCTCTAATCTTTGAAGAGTCAATATAGATTCCATTGCCATTAATCACACTATCAAATAATTTAAAGGATCAAGCTTTAAATCACATGTTAAATATTCAAGGTACATGTTTTCACTACTCGGCCAATTCAGGGCAGTCTACAAATGATTACTAATTCCTTCTTATTCTTAGAAACAAACAGATGGTTCTTAATGATCACAAGCATGAATTTATCAAATTACAGCCTACACACGTGATTCACCAAATTTATGGATGCTACATGTGCATTGGTCAATCCAAACGACATAACATGAAACTCATAATGTTCATTACGAGTTCTGGATGTAGTGATTGGAATAGATAATCTTTTTCACGGACGCGAAGTTGATGATAACCATGTCGTGGATCAAATTTCTGAATATACGCTAGAACCTTGTAAATGATCGAACAAATCTTTCATCTTGGGTAATGGGTATGAATTTTGATCGTCAATTTACCTAGTTCACAGTAATCAACAAATATAAGAAATAATAACACCATAGCTCTTCATGATGACGAGCTTGGTAGAATAAAAGCTTTTTCTGACAACTCTCTCAGTTGCACGACAACTCTTTCGATTCAGATGGTGTTGAAGTAAGGTGCACACGCCACAGGTGCAACATCGGGAATATAATCAATACTAACTCTAACTTGCCTTAATGGCGAAAGTCTAGGTAATTCATCAGCAAATACCTCAGAAAATCTCAGATAACAGGAATATTTTCTTATTTAATTCACCTTAGCTTCTTTCTAGATTACAAGATCTATGACTAGTTCACAACCATTCTTGGTATAATGTCAAGCCTAAATACACGATATGGTCAACCATCGGGAATTATTTAGATCACCTTTGATTATCAACATCTTATCTTTTAGGGGAATTCTAATCGAGTTCCCATCAATTTAAAACAATGAGTTCATTTCGTAATCAACCAATCCATTCTACTGGCACTACCAACATTCCAATTTCATTACCGGTGATAAGATGTGAATTTCTCAAAAGACTATTAATATCTCATAATCCTTCACAATTCAAGGATATCTGAAGACATAGTTAACATTAAAAGAGTAAGGTCAACAAATAATTTACGCGAGAGAATTTCAAATCAAATACAAACAAAAACATTAACGAATATGAATATATCCCATGTTTTCATGAATTGAGTATGCATTCGAAAGTACCTCGGATCGTTATCCATATCATTTAACTGGAATCTAATCAAAATAAATGATAGGAACGTCGATACACCCACTCGGGTATCAACAGTCGGTAATTAGATACTTTTCCAAACAATCTCACCATGAGAGGATTGGACAAGAAAGGGAGGTCAATTGTCAAATAAGACAATTTCCACAGATGAGTAAATTCGATTCAGAAAGATAAATGGTACGGGCACATATGTAGGTATCCCTAACAATATGTCCCTATTCTGCACTTCTTGCAGATCTCATAAAAATTCAATTTTTCACAATTACAAAGAAAATGTAATGTTTAGTAACAATTTCATGGTGACTACTGATCAGTCTTGCATGGTCCCTTCCAAATTATACGTAGGCGCGCAACTATGCACAACTAAGGATTAACGATGCAATACTCAGTTCGTCAAAATTTTGTCATGTTTAAAATATATATTCATATTTAATTATAAAATAAAAAAATTGACTTTACCGAAGTATTCATCATTATGAAAGCATTCCCATTTACATGAGGTTTAATAAAGACTTTCTTTCGACAATAACTGTCAATAGTACCAATTTAAATAACTCATATAAAATGAGATTTTCATATTTTCCCCCAGATGTTATCGTATTACTTTATAAAAACAATGAGTGATTTTCAAAAGAGTGATGAAAAGTTGTTCACCAAGAATTAACTACGATATGATAGAAAACGAGCTTAGCCAAATATGCATGAGGTTCATGACCTCAATGGCACTCAGTAATATAAAGAGAAGAATCTACAACACAACTCTATCTGAAATGTGAACTTGCTCAATGGTTGCATCACTAATGCGAACATTAGGATGAAGCAATAAAAGATAGATAACATCGATACATGTAGAATTTAGCAATCAAAGATAGTCCTTTCATCAATCACAAACAAGTCAAAAATTGTACCGTTACGTGTCGCCATGTCAAACAATTCCAAGGACTCATCCTACCACTGATGTCTCAGTTAAGTTAGGGATTTTAAAAGATACCACAATGAATACTAATCTACAAGAGTCATTAAGTGTTCCACCTGTCCCGGAAGATCCATCGGTCCCAATTCATAAGAAGATTTCTTCAATTTATTTCTTGGACACTGGGCATCCTCGTCATTGGACAATGGCCTAGGAACAACCCTTAACACAAACTAACAATCATTTAAAACCTTATAATTCAATCACAGGACTCAACGACTTCCTCTTAACAATCTCATATTCCATACGAGTTAAATTTTACTTTATTCAAGTTTCAATCAACTTATACTCAATGCGATATCCTACCTCATTCTCCAATACTTTCAACGTTATTCTTAGACCTTGAAAGGGCAATAAAAGCTCGATATAAACAACACTTACTTTCCAATCCTATAGCTCTTTCAACAATAGTTATCAAATGAGTCACTAGTATGAAATGACTCAAACATTCAATTAGACTTCTCGAAAAGGTACTAGTGGCATGAGGCTTTTGGGTAATGGTTCTAATGACAGCCTAAAGTGCAACATTTACCTTCTCGATTTTAAATTTAAGAATTGGGTGACACCGAATCAGATGACACCTTTCTAGGTGGTAAGGTTTTGTCAAACTCCACTCTATAAGGAAAGATCGTCATGACATCGATATCAGATTTAATCTCGCCAATTCTTCTTCAAGATCATAATCAACTAATATCAACATTTCTACGAATATCAACCATTTTGTTGGGATCATAAATATCCACAACTTGGTTTAGATCAGAAATAGCTTAAATTCCTACGGAAATAGCTTCAATTGATTTGCTAGGGGAGTTAGGGTTTCTTGTGACAATCTACGTCGTATAAATACCTCGTATAAGTATTAAACTAATCATCAAACAATCATGTAATCAAATTACAACACACACACACACACACACACATATATATATATATATATATATATATATATATATATATATATATATATATATATATATATATATATATATATATATATATATATATATATATATATATATATATATATATATATATATATATATATATATATATATATATATATATATATATATATATATATATATATATATAATCCAAGTTATATATATATATTTAAAATAACACTTCTCAGTCTGGCTTTGTCGGTAATTCGGGAATTCTTCGGCACCGTTATAGTCAAAAGATTTTTAAACATTTTTACTCAAAATATTTATTTAAAATTATTTATGGTTAAAAGATTTTGAAATGTTTTATTCAAAACCTTAATTTAAAAAATCTTTCGTTCTCTATAACGAGAGCTCTGATGCCAAATTGTAACACCCCCAAATATTCATACTTTAGTTCAACGAAAGAGTTCTATGGTGTTACGGGATAGCACATTATTCAAATCAAATACAACGCTTTAAAATCGCGTCGTTTAATAATAAAGCATTTTCCATTCATAAATATTAAATTACATAGATCCCAAGTCATAGCATTTCATAAAATATTTACAAAACATTTGAATGGAAATTTTATTTGAATGCGGGGCATAAATTCTTGTCGTCTTCCCGAGAATTACCTTCAAGTATCTGAGATAAAACATGATAAAAAAGGTCAGCGGAAACGCCGAGTGAATTCATAGATTTTAATAAGAACCATTAATATATCACCAGTATATATATAATCATTACCAATTCATTTTGTACAATTCGTTGTCGTAGCCATAAAATAGGCCAAAGACATTTTATACAAATCTTTGTCGTAAATCATAATATAGGCTTTTGCCTTCAAAACCATTATACGAACCATTGTCGTAAAAACATCATACAATCCGTTTTATAACGTTGTATAAAGTTTAATAAAAACCATTATATGAAAATGGTTATGTAAAACCAAAACACGAACATAATATCAGTAATAAGACCTTGTATTGCTAGTCAGGTAATATATTATAATTCAATTCGTACATCAGTAGTTTCAATGTTGGATTAATATAAGCCGCATGACATTTCTACCTTACTATAACAAACGACGGGTAGCTAACCCGTAATTCCTTTGCCCATCTAAAACAGTGTGTCGTCACTATAATCACGCTTATATAAATCTTCTCATACATAAATTCGCTTACCAATCAATGTGGCAGGACGGGGATCAACCGTCAAGGCGCGAACTAGGGTGATCTTCCCCAAATAGTATTATTATATGCATAAGCGTCTACCAAATCCCGGTAGTTCACAATTCATGCTAATGGGACTTTTAGTGACATAACCTAACTAATAATAATCCATTTCGTTTCAATCATCGGGTCATATAATCATTCATCAGGTCATACAATCATTCGGGGTCCATCAATTAGAAAATAACCGGGAAAACTGGTGTCCTATTTTATTAAAACTAACATGTTATCTCCCTCGCGGGTTTATAAAACATTTCATAAAACATTTAAAAGAGTGTCAGGCTATGAACTCACGTTGATTGGGAAAGGCGGGTTATTAGTGACGGTGCGTACTTCAATCACGGAAACCTATATAAATAATACTCGTCTTAGACTCTTGTCCAAATGACTTTATAAAAATAATGGCTATGTATATATGATGATATTATAAGTAAGATGATGATCAAGTGGGATTTATCTCTTTATTCAACATTATAGTGTTATGTGTTAGTAAATTTTTAGACTAGTTACACTAGTTTTAACTTGTTTACATATTAAGGCCCAATAAGCCCATTAAAAGCCCAATATATTATATTAGTCCATTTATACTTTTAATACCAGGCCTATACTCATAAGTTGGGCCCAAGTGGGTTAAGCCCATGAGTAAGTCCATTAGTGTTTAGCCAAACTAGTTGGGTCAATAGTCAAATAAGGCTACTTTGGCCCGTTAATGTCCATATGTTATAAAGCTCGGGTTTATCGGTTTTTACTTGTCAAATGTACTTACATAACAGTAGATGAGTTATAAAAAGTTTACATTAGACGGGTCCGACCGTCTATGTTTTATTTGGCGAAACGTTAATCTTTCGGTTTTAGCCGAAAAGACGTAAAACTTATATATATATAGTTTTATAACTTTGAAAACATATCAATTTGTAATTTTATAAAATGTCATACTTATTTATCAAAGTATACAAATTATTTTATAAGTATTATCATAAGTTAGTGGGTTTTATATATGTATTTTATAATAATATTACTTGAGTGCTTATTTTATATTATATACTTTTATTTCCAAATCTGATTATCAAAATCACTTTCACCATTTTTGCCATATCTTGAGTTCTACAAGGAGATAGAATCTCAAATTTGGGCAGCACAAACAACATAATATGTGATACAAATAACTCCCTCTTAGCTACTGCTCATTCATCCTCTAAGTGTCCCTAATAATTCGTCCAAAACAGACTATACAGATTTGAACTTTAATAGTATTTTGATCATATCTTGCTCATTTTATCGATTCCATTGAGTGGACAACTCTTCACATATATAAAAATCATAGATCTTACTGTATATTCAATAATCCAAGTAATTTTATCAGGTTATCCTATGGTTACTTACTGTTTTAAACAGCCTATAATTTTAGTCAAGAATTTAACATCTTTACATGTAGATTTTAGTCTTTTTAACCAAATTTATCAACACAAGATCCCCACATAATACTTTGATCATCATTTATCATCATATACATATACATTTAGAAATAAAATACAAGATTACATTTACAAAATAACAAGAAAATGGAAGAAATGATCTTGTTACCAACCAAGATAGTGAAAGTTAAGAACAAGACTTGGTTTTTGATAACCAATCTTATGATAAACCAAGACCACCTTCAAGATTCACCAAATATATGAACACCTTGAGAAAAATCCGCCCTAGACTCCAAGGAAAACTTCTTTGTAGATGTTAGGATCACCTCAAATCAAAAAGTCTTCAAGGGTATTCATCTTGTGCAAGTTAAACACATGATTCATGGTTGAATTTTTGATCAAATGGTGATTTATGGTGGAGTTGGGACGGTAATAAAGAGAGCTAGAGAGTGTTTTGTGGTTGTTTGCATGTAACAAATGAGGATAGTGGTATGTGTTAGCTAGTTTTAAGATGTAAATGGTTTTGAGACAAAACTAAGGACAAGTGTCCTTAGTTAAGCTATAAAATGAACACATCAAGAGTGTGTTGGTGAAGCTTTGCCGCCCCTTAGTGAGGGTGGGGCAAGTGTTAACTTGTCTCATCCCCACTAATTTACGGGTACTCCTCGATTCTAGTTTCCTCGATTTGTGTGCCCTCTGGTCGTTTTACGAAAAATGTTTCTATAAATGATGAATCAACGACACAAAACGAATCTAATAAAAATTGTCTCATAAAAGACGGAGTTCAAAAACATAAATACATAAACCTAGGGTTTCTGTTTTAGTCGTAAAGGACGTTAAATTATGCACGTAAGCCCTAATTTTAACCCGTAAATTTGTGAGTTTATGAACCAACACAAATTAAAATTCCAAAATAATATTCGAGAATAAATTTATTTTCTGAAATGTCGGACTGTCAACAAAAATGGTGTATGTAAACGTAAGCACGTAACGTAGAGTTCTTCGGTTTAGACGTAGTCGATGCTACTTTAAGACGTAAAGCCTTATTTCTTCCCAAAAGTGAGTGAGTTCATAAACTAACAATAAAGTAATGATTTTAAATAATACTTGAGAATAAAATATCAATCTTAAATTGTCGGATTGTCACAAATCTAGATTACCATTGGGTACGGCCGTACACACATCTTATTAATTAAACGAGGGACCCAATAATATCATTCTTCAAACCTTGTTGAATGAACAAATTCTATCTTGACTACACGTGCCTCATATATGCTTCAAGATACAAATGATTATAGCCTTTATTACTAACTTGTTCAGGATAGCGTTAGAACTAGCAAAAAGTATCATCCACATATATAAGACATGCTTGCATCTCAAGTTAAAAAATTTAGTAATGAAAATCATTTACATGTTTTAATTAATGATATTGATCCATAAAGTGGTTGACTTGTTAGTAGGAGATGTCCAATATGCAACCTTTGAATATTGCGTGAGTTGGTGAACTGTTCTTACATATTTTACGAATATTACCATCACTCAAATATCTCTTAATTCAATTATATTCCCATTTCATATTTGTTACTGTGATAACAAGGATTTAAATCATATAAAGTTATGCGTGGGTGGCTTTTGACCCATATGGGCCTTTAAACATATTTCTTTTGTTATTTGTTTAAGCATTTGACCCGTTAGGGAGATACCATAATTTAAATCAACTCATTTGCAAGGAAACATTCCTAGTTACGCTCATAATAAAACCTACACAATAACAAACATTAGAAAAGAACTCTATACAAATCCTTTGAAACTCACAACCAAGCCTCCTACTATACGTGCCTACTTATCCTCCTACATACATAAACATATAATATGATTTTATCTACTAATTATCTCTTTTCATCTAGACCGTCAATTCTGACACATGTTGAGATTTTGTGAGTAAGAAGAAATGTAAGAACAAATAGTAAGAGAAAATAGCATTTTTGTATTGATTATTATAACGTAAGTGATAACAAGTTTTTGGATTGTAAATTACATGTGTTTGATGTGAGGTTATCTTATTTAATCATTATGTTTATCTTTAAATTTTTAAATTTTCTAAACATCATGATGGGTTGTGAATCATTGTTTAAGCCAAGTAGTTATTATAATGTAGTTTTCGTTTGCTTTAAAAGAAATGTTTTTCATGATGTAATTTTTTAAATTTAAAAAAAGAAATTATGTTTTTATTCGGAAAAAATTGAAACGTTTTTTTTGCAAAAGTTAACTTTTTTCATACATTTTAAATCTTAATTTTTCGTAGTTTTTGACTTTGAAATTATTTTTACAAAGCTCAAAACTATTCTTTTCGCACTATTTTTTACAAAATTTTAAATTTTTTATAATTTTTTTTACTTTCTTAAATCCTATATTTTTTCAAAAATTGCACTTTAATTTTTTTAAATGATAAGAATGTCTTTATTTTTTTTATTTTTTAGCTTTGAAACTTTCTGTTAATTTTTTCATAAGAAAAAAATTAAATCTTTAAAACATTATTTTTTTAAATTAAAAAAGTAAGAAGTTTTTTATTTTTTCTAGAAAAATTTAATTTTTTTCATACGTGAACATTTAAGAAAGTTTCTTGCTATTAGATGCCATTAACCTTATTTAATAAGAGATATTCGGCTTTGAATGTATGAATACATCTCCAAACTATGATTTACGACTTGTGCGTCGAGGCTTACAACTCCAATAATACATGCCTATGTAATAAACCATAATCTAGAGTTTATATGGTGAGCATTGTTTTTTAGAAGACAAAAATTAACATGTAATATCTAAAATAGTTAGAATAATAACTTTTTTTCCTTTTTTCGATCATAAAAGTTTATGACATGTTTTTAACAATTATTCAGACATTGCCTCCTTGTCTATCATACGTGTTTTCGTTGCCATCTTCATCAATGGTGACTATGATGATGTACCATGGTGTGAGGTTTTGTTGTTGGCCTGAATCGAGAGTGAGTACGTTGGGTTAAAGGTTGGTGGACCACGAGTGTGAGCCTGAACTTCGGGTACATAACCTATTTTTGTGACGAGTTTATTTAACGAGCATGGTATTTTGAATAATTTATTAACAAAGTTTGTAATTTCAAAAATATCTTGTATAATATTTAATTATTTTTATTTATTTGATTTATCATATAATTTGAGGGTTTTTTAGTTACTATGGTATGTTTGAAAATTTGTTTAGAGAATGTTACTCTTAAACGTAATTACATTATATTAATTTTTTTTTGTTTATATAATAAAGAAAAAAAGACGTGAAAGACAATTTTATATAGCACACATGTTGATATATTTCACCCTCTTTGACAAATAAGCATAAAAAATTTGGGTTGATTGGGAACTAGTAAAACACTTAATATCGTAACAACTAAAAGAACATTAAAGACTAAAGTTATTTCAATGTTCAAAATATGATATTTCCATGTTTATTTATTTTCTCAAAATAATTGAAAATGCCTTGAAGGAAGACAATCGAACAAACATGAATGATATAGTTTACCTAATTGAGATATCATAAAGTGTTTTCTTCTGTTCGTTATTGTTTCCTTTGAGTCATGACGAATCATGTGGTACATCATGACTATCACTGATGACCGAGATGGTAATAAAAGTACTAAGAGAGGAGGACGTTAATGAAGATAAGGACTATGACTAGAGTTTTTATTCTATTGACCAATTTTGAAATTATGATTTGAATAGATAAGTATGGTTACATGAAGTCAGTGTGTAATAATTAGTTGCTAAAAATTTGACGTGTCATTAACTTTTTTGATCGACAAAAGGAAAGAGAATCTTAGAAATTATATTAAATAATATTGTGATTTCATATTTTCTTAAACTTTTTATTGTATCATGATCGCCAAATAAACTATTGATTATTGTTTATTACATTGACCCGTACCATATTATTTAATTTGTAGGCCTCGGCCCATTTGTAACCCTAGTATGTTCGTAAATTTATACGACGGTATTAAATTGAAACATCATTCATCCAAAACCTAAATTACGTTTCTCTCTGTGGTAAAAAATAAACAATGAAGGCTTATAATCTAGCAAAATCCCTGAGAAGACTAATGAAGGGTAAGACTCATACTGGTCGTCACGGACACCCAAATAAGCCGATCGCAGTCGCTGATAGTTTCATGAAGTGCAAGGGTACGACATAATACTACATGTTTATTAGCTTATTATTAAATGCTCATGATTTACTTTTTTTTTTTTGCATATTTAGACTCTGTTAATGTTTGCTACAAGATAAAATTAGAAAGATGATAACTTTAGTGTTTAATCTTTGTTTACAGTGATACCTATAGTATTTGGTAGGTTTTTAATAGCAAAAATTACAATAGAAACTTAAGTATATTTTTATCAAGTTTTTCTAACTGACATATGTTTATTTTTAGCTTTACGCTTTGTTTACTTAGTTTCAAAATAACAATAAAAAAGATACCCATGGTGTTTTTAGATCTATCCTTAATAATGTTATAAGTGAATATTATGTTTAGTTTTTTTATTTAGCTTGTTGTGGTTTGGTAAATAATAATCCAACTTATGTCTTGAGTCTTTGTTTATATCGATAAAATATTGTTTAATAGTCTTTATTAATAAAAACTTAGGGTACGAGATCATGGTTTGTTTGCTTATAAAAAATATAAAAAACTGTAGTATTTTGGTCGTTTATATCAAATTAAAAAAAATACGTCAACCAGTAAGAAAATTTCAAAGACACTAAATATAAATTTATGCATAACACAAATATAAGCTCTAACTAGAACTTATATTGTAACGAATATCGAGTTTGTAATAAAATCGAGTCTGGTATTAAAAACAATTCTCTTAAAACATGTACTACTTAAACAAGGGTTGTTCCCAAGGTACAACTTAAAAAGCAACGTAATGCCAATATTGATAACTTACCCGAAATTTATTGTGAATTGTAAGTATGTTAGTGTATAAATGTTAACTTTGAATTAATGGTATGTTTTGAAATGGTAGGAATTGATTTACTTGTATAGAATTTGATGTTGTAACATATGGTTGATTGTTGCAATCAAGTATATTAATGACTCGTTATTTTGTTGTTACAACCTCTTATAAAAACCATTCAAATGTCATATCTCAAAACAAAAATCATTACTGACTTTTAACGATATACCATATACTCTAACTACCCTTTTTTTCTTCGAGAGTCGATATCCCATTCAATCTGACTAAGTTTTGACATACAATGGCTCGTTAAAATTTAAGGCCTTAATTACAATAGAGGAGCGTTATTGTAGTGTCCGGTATTAAAATAAAAACAATAAGAACCATTTTGGATCGTTAGATCAATAATTATGGATGATATTTAATTTTAATAATTAATTAATTGACAATGGCATTTTTGTAATAAAATTCTAATAATAATGACAATTTTCACAGTGAAATGATGAATTAGCTTTTGGTTAGAATTTATTAACGCATAGAATTTGTGATGCCTCAAATAAATAGTATTTAATTATTGATCATGCACCAACTTTTTTTAACTTTGAATATTAATGATGCATTTTTATTTGTTCAAATTTATATTAGTGATAATTATCTATGTTCAAAGTTAGTGAAAACTCATTGTCCACTAAAATTTCCAACAATCCTCAAAATGAATGGAGATCGAGTATAAAGACATAAAGTTACAATAAGTTTCAGCGACTGATTCTTGCATAGGATATATAGGTATTAATCTACGAGTTTTTTCCTTATGAAATATATACTTAGCAATAAAATTGAATTCACATGTTGTTTGTGTAGACGACAATTTATGGCAATGAAAATATTCTTCCTGACACTATCAACTCATCGTAGTCGTGTTCATTATGGTCATGATTCAAGAACACTAAAATAGTTTTGCATGATCTCTTAAGAAATGCGGCCTCATACTTACCTTCAAAATGACCACACTTATCTCGCATATGTGATTTATTTTTTAATCATTAAAATCCATTAGCATAACCTCACATCTTGCTAATGAGAACCAACCATAATGTTTATTAGCACCCTTATGTTGTTTTTGGGAGGTTAACCCCCTACCCCTCTAAACACACGGTTTATACAAGTAGGTTGTCATGTTGAACTCACATCTTGAGATCTCCAGTTAGTTGGGTTAGGTTTTTCTTCATTTAAACTCATTCATTAATGAGGTTTAGTCCTATTCCTTTTGATCACTTATTAACTAACTTTATGCTTAAGTCTTTCATAACCACAAGTAATTTTTAATCATTGCTTCCATCTTACTCATGGAAATAAACTGGAAAGCATCGTTCGAGTTTTTCATTGTTTGAACAAGGCATATATTCAGATACACTCCTAATGAAATCGCAACATCCTCCCCATTATCAGTTGGGGCTAATAAGGCAATATGTTAATGTTTTTGATATTCGAAGATGCGTTAATGAAATGTTGATGTGAATTTGCATCTCCCTTATTCACATCCGTTACATTTTAGGTAGCATTAGGCTCATTGTGCATTAGAGATGGTCCACTCATTTTAATGGTTTCCTATCATCCCCTAATAATAAAAATAATATTTAAATTTTAATATTATGAATTTTTGTAGCTAAGACTAGAAGGAGTGATGATGAGCCCTTACCTCCTTGAGGTGCATCTTACCTGTGTACATCATTCCGTCAAAACAAAGTCATGCACAAGGGAGGGAGAAAAGGGGTGTGAACTCACCATCCGTGGGTCTAAATATTTTTGGCCACCTTTTATGTCTTAATACTTTTAATTTCGTTTGTGATTGTATATGTGAGGTATTTGGTAAAATAATTTTTTTATAAAGTAGGTGCATTTAATGAAAGGTGATGTATGGTAAACAAAACACTAGAATGATGAAGTATGGTGAGAGAAAGTGAGATGAGAGATAAAAATAAGGTGGTGTTGAGGTAGATGGTGAGGCATGATGACCATGTGTCATGAAAACTTTGACATGGATCTCAGCCTATGCTATTGCCACTAGGCATACTTATTTTGCCACCATTAAAACCCCTTTTTCATTTAAATCCCCTATCTCCCGGATTTAAGAAACCATTCCTCATTGAAATACATGCATCCAACCCTTGTTCACTAGCAATAAACGAATCACTTTCGCAAAGTATACACAAAATCATATTATAGTTCTTATAAAAATGATGTTTATTACTGTATTTTTAACTAATATGTATATTATTTTTTTAGGCTCCAATAAACTAAGGAAAGGACCCATAAACATCTTGGTAAACCAAGATGACAATATGGGATTTGTTGCATCAATTATTGTTAAAAAGTTTGGACTCGAGGCGTATAACAAGATAACTTGGGTTACAAAGAATAACGAAGGTAAAAGATTAAACTTGTTAAAGTAGCTAGCTAGTTTCCTAGTAAAAAATATTGTGTCTACATTTTACATTCACGGATCTAAATTACAGGGAAATTTTGGAGGTACCCAAAGGCAAGAAGAAACTACAAGGCTGCCAAGTCTGCTGGTGGTTTGACTGTCTACTATGAGATGGATCTCACTAGCATGAAATCTAATTCAGAACTCAATCAACAGTTGTATGACAAGATCTATTTGATCTGCCCGTATTTTACTGAAGATGTTAATGTGGTTGAGGATGATGAAGATGATAAGGATGGTTGTGATGATGATGATGATGTCGATTTGGTTGTGGATTTTGTTGCAGATAATAATGATGATGATGTGAATTTTGATGAAGAAGATGAGGTCAAGAAGAGGTTTGCATTTGGCATAAAAGAACAAGAGCAAGCTAATCCTGAAGTCATCGTAAATAATCGACAACATATGAGAGACCTACTACGTAGTGCAACTTCCCTCATCAGCAAAAATGGAGTCATCATTGTCCTTCACCACACAGGTTTACCATATTCCATGTCGAACCTCGATCAAATTGCCCTTGAACTCGGGTTGCAGAAGCTGGGAGATAGTAAGTTTTTTGACCCCAAGTTGTATCCGTTATTCTCTCCATGGAGGGAAAGATCAAAGCTTAACCTTAAAAAGATCCCATCAGCATTTCACTGCTACCGCAAGAAGTAGGTATCAATAGCATGTTTCTTTTTTTGTCTGGTGGTGTTTCAAAATTTCTTTAAAAAAACTTGTCCCCATTTCGTATTTGTTACTGTGGTAACAAGGATTTAAATCATGTAAAGTTACGCTTGGGCGCCTTTTGCCCCTATGGGCCTTTAAACCTATTTCTTTTGTTATTTGTTTAAGCATTTGACCCGTTCGGGAGATACCATAATATAAATCAACTCATTTGTAACACACAACCAAGCCTCCTACTATATGTGTCTACTTATCCTCCTACATACATAAACATATATTATGATTTTTTTTCTACTAATTATCTCTTTTCATTTAGACCTTCAATTCTGACATTTGTCAAGATTCTGTCATTAAGAAGAAATGTAAGAACAAATAATAAGAGGAAATAGCATTTTTGTATTGATTATAATAAAGTAATCAATAACGAGTTTTTGGATTGTAAATTACATATGGGTGATGTAAGGTTATCTTATTCAATCGTTATGGTTTTCTTTAAATTTTCTAAACATGATGGGTTGGGAATCATTTTTTTTAACCAAGTAGTTATTATAATGTAGTTTTCCTTAGCTTTTTTAAAAAAATGTTTTTCTTAATGTTATTTTCTAAATTTTGAAAAAGAAATTATTTTATTATTCAAAAAAATTTGAAACGTTTTTTTACAAAAGATAACCTTTTTCTACATTTATAAATCTTAATTTTTTTGGTACTTTTTGACTTTGAAACTAATTTTACAAAATTTTATTTTTTTTATAATTTTTGTACTTTTTAAAATCCTATATTTTTAAAAAATTATACTTTAATCTTTTAAAAAGATAAAAAAAATTAACTTTAGAACTTTCTGTTAAATTTTTATCATAAATAAAAAATTAAATCTTTAGTAAGTAATATTAAAAAATCAAAAAGGTTAGAAAAAGTTTTAATTTTTTCTAGAAAATTAAAATTCTGAAAAGCACAAAAAAAATAAAAGAACTAAAATCTCGTTTTTAATGAATAATAACGCAAAAGAATTTCTAAAAGATTAAAAGTAATTAAAAAACAAATAAAAAGCAAAAAAGAAATTATTTTTAAGCAAAAGTGCACGGTACATCCTCGTGACAACAAAAAGACAACCATATCATTCTATTTAGACCACGTCACTACTTAACGGAAAAAAATTGCACCTTTCATCCTCAAAGATGTGTGTATGGTGTCTCACTTTATTAAGGGCGGGATGTAATTGATCTTTTAAGAAACCAAACTGATGTAATTTGTTTGAAGTATTGTTAGGAGATGTAAATCGATCTTTTGATAAACCACATAACCATTTTTGTATTTTACTCTTTATATAACTAATTTTGTGGCATAGGTATAAATGTCAACGAACTCAAAATATTGTGCACACTTATTCGAAATATATATCAAAATGTGTGAGAAAATGCAAATTTTCTTTTTTTTGATTATTTATATGCAGTAGTAAAAAAACAGTTTAATCCATAGAATTAATAGTTGTATAGCAACCATTTTGAGTTTGTGTGATTCTTTAATTCCAGAAAGGTATGATTTGAGTTTGTATAATTTAAAGGTATGATCACGGTCGGTTTTAGAAGGCTTGTGCATCAATTATTATGTATGCTTCTTAAATACGAGAAAATATATATAATTCATAATTGTACATTTATTAAGAAAGTGTTATAAATATATTTATTATGTATGTATATTCATCGTTAATGTATAGTTTATTACCATTTAATTAGTGGTTGATGTGCTAGGATGTTACACTCCCTAAAGACCTATATATAAAGGTCACATTGTATTAATTAGGGTACACTACTCAATAGTAATCATCTCTTCCTCCTCTATTGTTATTCTTTATATTTAATAACACGTTATCAGCATGATTTTTGCTCTAAGCAAAACTAGGTAAGGAATTCTTAGCATATCTCTATCTTAATCTACATGAGCACTACTTGTTCTATTGTGGCCATAAAAATGATAAAACCTCATGTTATGTCAAAGAAAAAAAAATAATGAAAACCTCATGTTCTAATACGTTTTAATACCATAACCTCATGTTATGTTATTATAAAAAAATAGTAATAAGAACCTCAATTCTATTATGATTCCTTTTTTTTTAAATAATCAAAACATAACCCCATTGTTATGTAATTTTATAGAGTTCTATTGTTCTTATTTTTATTCATCTTATATTTGCATTTTATTATGTATGATCCGATACATTTTTTTAGTTACATTTATAGAGCAATTTATCATTATCCATAACAACTTTGGAGCCCAAATAACTCTTATTTCTCAATATTAGTTTTAAAAAGTGACAAGATTTTGCCAAGTAAACCGAATAAGATAGATTTTAGTTTTCGTATGTTTTCATTCATTCTTCGTGTCATAAATCTACATACATTTGAGATCATTTTGAAAATTTAAAGTTATTTACTTTAGCTACGTAGATGTTAAAAAAAGGCGAGTTATTATTTCACACATTACATGTAACGTGTTTTAGTTATTTATTTCACAAAGTAATAATTCTATATTAAATGATATGTTTAAATATCATTAAATATCTTATGTGGTTATATAAATTTGAATTCTATCTTAATATCATTTATCAACAAAATTTTTTATATTGAATATAATTCTTATTAAATTGTATGTTTTTTCCTTCGTAGTTAAGATGTCAAAAGTGAATTTTGTTTTTTTTTATATTTCCGAAAAAAGACTATCTCCCTTGGACTCTTGATGCCGAGATCCATCTAACCGCAAATAACTTGGGAAAAACAATTAAAACCGAAAATAACATGATTCAATACATAAATAATAACATAAATTCATGTTATGTAAAAAAATAATAATTAGAACCTCATGTTCTAGTATGATATTATGTCATAACCTTATATTATGTTATTTTATAAAAGAGAGAAAATTAATAATAAGAACCAGAAACTCTATTGTGATTCTCTTAGAAGAATCAAAACATAACTTCTTATAATTGTTATGTAATTTTATAGAACCTCGAGTTCTATCATATTTATCTTTATTATTGTTTAATTATAGTCATTCATGTTATATACTTTTCATACTCTTACTTTTTTTGTTGCTTTTTTATTCAATCGGTATTTTTTATGTATGGTGTACTAGAAAATGTTATTAAATTCTATAGCGATTTTATTTATGTTATAAAATAATAATACATTTAAAAAATGCAAATCACAAGTTGAGTTTTGTGCAACTAGTTTCTCTTGTGGAACTTTTTATGACAATTGTATATGGATCACAAAACAAGTAGCTATAAAGTTTTGTTTTTGTTTTAATATATATTTGAAAAAAAATTCATAACTTAAATAACATTAAACATGTTGTGTTGTTATGCATACTTGAATTACAACTTAAATACCATTTATGAAAGATTTTTATTGGGTATAATACTTATTAAATGGTATTTTTTTTTCTTATTAAAAGTATAGTATACGTTAGTTTTTACGATTAATGACTACATCTATTTTTATATAGATTGATTCTATTTCACTTCAAATTTTTGGATACGAGGGTATGTTACTTGTAAACTTGATTTGTTTATATTGTTTTTTTATTTTAATAAAACTATATTGTAGTTTACAAGAACAATAAGTATTTTATTGTGCTTACAAGAAGTGAATCAAAATATTATAACCTCATGTTATGTAAAAAAAAAGTATGAATCTTATGTTCTATTCTAATTCTTTATATATAAATATATATATATATATATATATATATATATATATATATATATATATATATATATATATATATATATATATATATATATATATATATATATATATATATATATATATATATATATATATATATATATATATATATGTATATATATATATATATATATATATATATATATATATATATATATATATATATATATATATATATATATATATATATATATATATATATATATATATATATATATATATATATATATATATATATATATATATATGTATATATATATATATATATATATATATATATATATATATATATATATATATATATATATATATATATATATATATATATATATATATATATATAGGGGCCCGCTATTTATAGAACCTCTTTTTTGGTACAGAACCACTTTAAGCCAATCAAAATTTAGTATTGTTAACTACTTTTATTTAATTCAAAAGGGTATAACAGTCAAAACATAATTTCACCTTTTTTTTCCTTAATTTTAATTAAAAAACATATTTTAAAACCCTTAAATTTAAAAATTAATTTTTTTAACATTTATGTTTTCAGTATAAAAAAGAGTAAAAAAAGAGTATATATGTGTGTAATGTACATTTTTATGCTTGCTATGGTAATTGCACATATGTTTTTAATTTGCGTTTTCCAATCTTCAAACATATATATTGAAGCTTTAATGACAAACCAAACACATAAATATATATAAAAATAATACAAATTGATATTCATTTCGAGTACAAATACAACTTGTTCATCATTTAAAAATATGTATACACTTTTCCAAAAACATACATGTACTTTTCAAAAACATACATGTTCTTTCCAGAAACATACATGTACTTTCCTAAAACATATATGTACGCTTCCATTTTGTCTCCAGATTTATTAGAACATATGCATTCGTCGATCATCTTCATCACCCTCGTCTTTTCAGTGACTGAGCCATCCCCACTAAAACATATGTAAAACAAAAATAAAATTGGTTATAACAAAAAACCGTAGT
Organism: Glebionis coronaria; assembly: GCA_025667525.1. Lineage (NCBI taxonomy): Eukaryota > Viridiplantae > Streptophyta > Magnoliopsida > Asterales > Asteraceae > Glebionis > Glebionis coronaria. Next base: position 2,594,666 of record CM046879.1, on the reverse strand, counting down.
GCACCATAACATATATGCACAATTTTTAAAAATAACAACAATGGGTCTACTTTACTTACTATGATGAATATTTTAATAAACAAATTAAAGTAGCCTAACATTTAGCCTTGCATAACATAACAAACTTCACAGTTAGTCCGTAGTAAATAATCAATAGTTACAAAGACGTTCTTATTGAGGAAAATGGAATAAACATCTAATGCACATTGATTCATACTTTCATAAGTTAATACAAACAATAGATTATTCATGATAATATATAATATTAGCTATGAAAATGAGACATAAACAAAAAACCTCTAAACAAAATACTTTAACCAAATAATTAATTTATTATTAGATGGATCTCACTAGCATGAAATCTAATTTAGAACTCAATCAACAGTTGTATGACAAGATCTATTTGATATGCCCGCATTTTACTGAAGATACGTGGTTGAGGATGATGAAGATGATAAGGATGGTTGTGATGATGATGATGATGTGGATTTGTTTGTGGATTTTTTTGCGGATGATAATGATGATGATGTGAATGTTGATGAAGAAGATGAGGTCAAGAAGAGGTTTGCATTTGGCATAAAAGAACAAGAGCAAGCTAAGCCTCAAGTCATCGTAAATAATCGACAACTTATCCCTCATCAGCAAAAATGGAGTCATCATTGTCCTTCACCACACAGTTTACCATATTCCATGTCGAACCTCTATCAAATTGCCCTTGAACTCGGGTTGCAGAAGCTGGGAGATAGTAAGTTTTTTGATCCCAAGTTGTATCCGACTATCCGTTATTCTCTCCATGGAGGGAAAGATCAAAGCTTAACCTTAAAAAGATCCCATCAGCATTACACTGCTACCGCAAGAAGTAGGTATCAATAGCATGTTTCTTTTTTGTCTGGTGGTGTTTCAAAATTGCTTTAAAAAAAACTTGTCCCCATTTCGTATTTGTTACTATGGTAACAAGGATTTAAATCATGCAAAGTTACGCTTGGCGCCTTTTGCCCGTATGGGCCTTTAAACCTATTTCTTTTGTTATTTGTTTAAGCATTTGACCCGTTAGGGAGATACCATAATATAAATCAACTCATTTGCAACTCACAACCAAGCCTCCTACAATATGTGTCTACTTATCCTCCTACATACATAAACATATATTATGATTTTTTTTTACTAATTATCTCTTTTCATTTAGACCTTCAATTCTGACATATGTCAAGATTCTGTCATTAAGAAGAAACGTAAGAACAAATAATAAGAGGAAATAGCATTTTTGTATTGAATCGTTATGGTTTTCTTTAAATTTTCTAAACATGATGATGGGTTGCGAATCATTTTTTTTAACCAAGTAGTTATTATAATGTAGTTTTCCTTAGCTTTTAAAAAAAATTGTTTTTCTTAATGTTATTTTCTAAATTTTAAAAAAGAAATTATTTTATTATTCAAAAAAAATTGAAACGTTTTTTACAAAAGATAACCTTTTTCTACATTTATAAATCTTAATTTTTTCGTATGTTTTAACTTTGAAACTAATTTTACAAAATTTTATTTTTTTTATAATTTTTGTACTTTTTAAAATCCTATATTTTTAAAAATTATACTTTAATCTTTTAGAAAGATAAAAAAAATTAACTTTAAAACTTTCTGTTAATTTTTTATCATAAATAAAAAATTAAATCTTTAGTAAGTAATTTTTAAAAAATCAAAAAGGTTAGAAAAAGTTTTAATTTTTTCTAGAAAATTAAAATTCTGAAAAGTGCGAAAAAAATAAAAGAACTAAATCTCGTTTTTAATGAATAATAACGCAAAAGAATTTCTAAAAGATTAAAAGTAATTAAAAACAAAGAAAAAGAAAACAAGAAATTATTTTTAAGCAAAAGTTCACGGTACATCCTTGTGACAACAAAAAGACAACCATATCATTCTTTTTAGACCACGTCACTGCTTAACAGAAAAAAATTGCACCTTTCATCCTCAAGGATGTGTGTATGGTGTCTCACTTTATTAAGGGCGGGATGTAATTGATCTTTTAAGAAACCAAACTGATGTAATTTGCTTGAAGATTTGGTGGCAAGATCAAGCCTTGATTCATCCAATATATCATCCTTTCCATCATATAGATTGGTATAGAGATCAATTTCTTTCTATCACCCTATTGTTTTGAATATGTATTTATGTATTTTCTTCAATAATGTATATGTATATGATGATGAATCATGATCAAAGTATTATGTGGGGATCTTGTGTTGATAAATTGATTAAAATGATTAAAATCTACATGTAAAGATGTTAAAATCATGATTAAAATTATAGGCTGTATAGAACAGTAAAGAACCATATGATAATCTGATAAAATGACTTGGATTATTGAATATACAGTAATGTATATGATTTCTACATATGTGGAGAGTTGGCCACTCAATGCAATCAATAAAATGAGCAAGATATGATCAAAATACTATTAAGGTTCAAATCTGTATAGTCTGTTTTGGACGAATTATTAGGGACACTTAGAGGATGATTAAGCAGTAGCTAAAAAGGAGTTAACTGTAGCACATATTATGTAGTTTGTGCTGCCCAATTTGAGCTTCTATCTCCTTGTAGAACTCAAGATATGGCAAAAATGGTGAAAGTGAGTTTGATAATAAGATTTGGAAATAAAAGTATATATTATAAAATAAGCACTCAAGTAATACTATTATAAAATACATATGTAGAACCCACTAAATTATGATAGTACTTATAAAATAAGTAATATAATTTGATAAATAAGTATGACATTTTATAAAGTTACAATTTGATATGTTTTCTAAGTTACAAAACTTTATATATAAGTTTTACGTCTTTTCGGCTAAAACCGAAAGATTAACATTTTCGCCAAATAAAACTTAGACGGTCGGACCCGTCTAATGTAGACTTTTTATAACTCATCTACTGATATTTAAGTACATTTGACAAGTAAAAACCGATAAAACCCGAGTTTTATAACTTATGGACATTAACGGGCCAAAGTAGCCTTATTGGACTATTGACCTAACTAGTTTGGCTAAACACTAATGGACTTACTCATGGGCTTAACCCACTTGGGCCCAAATATGAGTATAGGCCTGGTATTAAAAGTATAAATTGACGAAAATAATGTATTGGGCTTTTAATGGGCTTATTGGGCCTTAATATATAAATAAGTTGAAACTGGTATAACTAGTCTAAAATTTGACTAACACATAACACTATAATGTCTATGAAGAGATAAAATCCCACTTGATCATCATCATACTTATAATATCATCATATATACATAGCCATTGTTTTTATAAAGTCATTAGACAAGAGTCTAAGACGAGTATTAACTGTCTAGGTTTCCGTGAATCAAGCACGTACCGTACATCCAAATCGCCGATAACCCGCCTTCCCACACCAATGTGAGTTCATAGCCTCGCACTCTTTTAAATGTTTTATAAAATGTTTTATAAACCCGCGAGGGGGATAACATGTTAGTTTTAATAAAAATAGGACACCAGTTGTCCCGATTGTTTGCTTATTGATATAGACCCGAATGATTATATGACCCAATGAATGATTATATGACCCGATGAATGAAATAAAATGGATTATTATTACTTAGGTTATGTCACTTAAAGTCCCATTAGCATGAATTGTAAACTACCAGGATTTGGTAGACGCTTATGCATATAATAGTACTATTTGGGGAAGTTCACCCCAGTTCGCGCCATGACGGTTGATCCCCGTCGTGCCACATTGATTGGTAAGCGAATTTATGTATGAGAAGATTTATATAAGCGTGATTATTGTGACGACACGCTGTTTTAGATGGGCAAAGGAATTACGGGTTAGCTACCCGTTGTTTGTTATAGTAAGGTAGCAATGTCATGCGGCTTATAATAATCCAATAACGAAGATACTGATATACGCATTGAATTACACTATATTGCCTGACTAGCAATACGGGGTCTTATTATGACATTATATTCGTTTTTTGGTTTTACATAACCATTTTCATATAACGATTTTTATTTAACACTATACAACGTTATAAAACGTATTGTATGATTGCGACAATGGTTCGTATAATGGTTTTGAAGGCTGAAGCCTATATTATGATTTACGACTAAGAGTTGTATAAAATTTATTTGGCCTATTTTATGGCCTACTACAAATATTTGTACAAAATGATTTTCGGTAATAATTATATACCGATGATTTATTAATGGTTTTTATTAAACTGTATGAATTCACTCGGCGTTTCGCTGACTTTTTATCATGTTTTATCTCAGGTACTTGAAGGTAATTCTCGGGAAGACAACAAGAATTTATGGCCCGCATTGAAATAAAATTTCCATTCAAATGTTTTGTAAAATTGTATGAAATACTATGACTTGGGACCTATGTAATTTGATATTCATGAATGGAAAATGTTGTATTGTTAAACGACGCGATTTTTAAGCGATGTCTATGATTTGAGTAATGTGCTATCCCGTAACACCAACGACTCTTCCGCTGAACTAAATTATGAATATTTGGGGGTGTTACAATGTTGATACATTATATTTGGTTGAATTGGAACTTGTTCTTTTTTGTCAATTTGGTTAATCATTGTTGAAACTATATGTCGGAATTGTTCTCAATATGGTTGATTTCAATTTGTTAACAGACAAATGATTTGGTCTTGCGCTTTGTGACGATTGTGCAAGAGACTTAATAAACATAACAAGTAAGGTTTAATTAAAATTATAGGTGGAAATGAGTCTTTTGAATATATTGTTCTAATCATCTTTCAAGTAAATGAAACTTATCAAATTGATAACACCATGTCTATGGTTCGAAATGATTCTTGTTGTTGGTTTAGGCATAAGGCTCATGAGTGACCACTTGATTGAAACTTATGTATTATTGATTTATAAAGCACTAATCTCTTATCATTGGTTCTATAGGTCGAAATGATTACCTTTCATGATATGTTTTCCAAACTAAACATCCTAATGTCCATGTGATCATTTGACCATACATGTATGTTCTTTGTGTGCTTGTTCCTAAAACGATTCTCATGGTGGTTTGATCGTGACAATCATAACCACTATTTTTTTACAAACAAATAACACTTGAGTATAACCAAGTCCCATGGGACGAACTTGACTTACCAACCTAATTACAACATTACTATGGTATATTTTCCTGAATTTGTGTTCTTAATTAAAATCGGTAATTCTTGTTTATAAATTTAAAACGTAGTGTGTAACGAACGAGAGCACATCAAGTTTTTGGTGCCGCTGCCGGGGACTTGCTAGTTTGTACTCTCTTGTTAGTTTGTTTGTTTTCTTGCTTGTTTGTTGAATCGTTGGTTGATTACTATTAAACACGAAAGAGTTGTTATACCCCATTAATCCGCAGAGGGGGAAGAATTTTGCATAGGGGGAATTCTGTTGGTTGTTGATCACTCGATTGGAGGCTTTGAATTGCTCTAAATGCCATTTTTACTTATTTGAATGATATCTTGCTCTTGGTCTTGTGATAATTCTAACCATTGACAAAGGTTAGAACACCATTTTCTTAAAATCTCTTAATTCTCAAAAGTTGCTTAAATAGTCTTGGCGCCAAAATTGAATATTTGGTGTTGGTATTTCTTCTCATGTGTCACAAAATGCTTGTTTCAATGATTGCTTCATGAATGTGTTTCAAAGTTCTTGTTCTCAAAAACCCAAAAACCTTGTCTCGAATAACTCTAGTCGATGGCTAAAACTACTTGACCATATTAATTTTGTTTGTTTGTGTTTCCTTGTTTTGTGAGTTTGTGTCTTGTTATGTGTCATGTGTTTAAGTGTTTTTATGTGTTTATGTTCTTGTGTGCTTATGTGCTTGTGTGTTTGTTTGGATTTCCCATTGTATGCATATTGTTGTTCTTTTTCCTTGTTTAATGGGGCGTTTGGATTAGTCGTTTTCTAACTATTTTGATCATTACAATAATTCTCCGTTAGTTAAAAGAAGTGGTATTTTATACCTTAAGTCATATTTGTTAAAATAAAAAATTAAAAAAATTGTTTTAAAAATAAATGGAAATACAAGAAAATAAAAAAAAGGTTAGGAATCTAGTTTTTGGTCATTTTTATCATGTTATGTGTTAGATATGCATTGTGTTATGTCTTATTGTGATAACCCTAAACACAGGTCATTGTTTAATCTTACTTTACGATTGTTTTTGAAATTTTTTATGAGTTTGAATGATATTTATTTTTGGAGGTTTAAGTTTAAAACGATGTTAGAAGACTTATATTTTTTATTAAATAAGTATAAGAAGTATTAGCAAGCGTGATGTATATGGATGCATAATATTTTACGTTTTATTGTCGGATGTTCGATGTTTGTCATTTTTAATGTTTTCTTTAAATGACGTGTTAAGTCGAGTCGGGAGTCGATATTATTATATTTGAGTTACGTTTTAACTTTTGAAAAGAATTTTTATGAAACCCGAGCCCCGTGAATATTTTGAAAATTGACTAATAGTCATTTCCCACTTTTAGCTAACTATTTTCACTTTGGACCACAACTATTGCATATTGACAATAATGGACCCTCCACCACCATATATAAGCTTCATTTTCCACCTAAATTACACATATATTACACTAAATAGCAAGAACACAAACCCCCTCTCTCTCACTACTCCATGTCGTCACCCCCTAGCTACATAAATTAATTTTAATCAAAAATCTACTTTGATCTAATCCAAAATAACACAAGACCCATCCTAAGAATTGTAAGGAGATCATTTTGATACTAATTTTGAGTACATGCATGATGTTTTATTTTTTTAGGGTTGGTAGATCAACCATGCTCATGCATGTGATTTTTATGATGCTCAAAAGGTTTTCATGTTAACTTTTTGTTAAAAACTTGATTTTGATTTTGGGTTTTTGATTTTGATGATGATACAAGTGTTATGGTTGAGATATGTTAGTATTAGGGTTATGGGATGATCATAACTATGGTTGGTTTTAGCTAAAAACATGATTTCATGCACGTTTTAGAAGGGTGATTTAGATCAGTGGGAAAAGTGATTTTTTTGGTACCTTATGATTTTATTTAGGCTTAACTAATGGCATAGGGTTTTAGAGAATTAGATTAGCTTCGATTTGATATAAAGTAGAGCTTCAAGCTCCGAACGAGCGAGAAGTTATGATGTTTTGATTATTCGTGAACCGGGAGACGAGTATCGGCACGACATATAGTTATTGTCGATATTTGGATCGAATCTCGGGGACTATAAATTGAGTTTTGAAATGAGTCATATACTGATGAAGAAGTGTAAACCCTAGAGGGTGAGTCTATTTTCAAACCTAAGTGTCGGTTTTGTAAATGGAGTCGTTTATAGAAGTAAAAGCGGTTGTATGAGTCGATGACGTAAAATTGTCCGGTTTTGGTAATTCGAAGATGAGTCAGGTAAGGAACTTTAAAAGTAAAGTCATTTGATAAACTTGTTATAGGACTTTCAATAGATAGTAGGTTAGTTCCTCGAGTCGTTTCATAAACGTTTGACGAGTCTAAATGGGGTAAATGAGCTAGAACATATGGTATGTGTCGGCGGATTTTGTCGAGAGTATAGAATGGTAAAGTAGATGTGTAGAAGAGTGTAATAGTAGTACTTGTATCGTTTTCTCTCGAGTCTGTCGTGATGTTATGTTTTGAGTTTGATATTTTTATGTATGATTTATTTCTCGAGTCATTATTAATGAACGCGCCTTATTTGATAGGTAGCGGTTCTCGTGTTTGAAAGGCATCCTCTATCATCGACGATCATCTCGCTAGGTCTCTTATACTAAGGTGAGTCTGTAGCCTCGCTTTTCATGCTAGCTACTAAATGTTTTAATACCCGTGAGGGGGATACATGCTATTTGAAAATAAATGAACACAAGTCATGAGTAATTGTTTGGACCCAAATGTTACCTATGTTGTTTACATTGTATTGAGTACCTTGTTGTTAAAGACCCAAAATTCATGATCCGTTAACTATGTTCTGACTTGATGTTGTGAGTTGGGAATAGCCGCTTATTCAAATGATAGTACTATTGGGTTGACCATCCTATCTGAGACCAGGGCATTACGCTGAGTAACCTCTGGGAAGGATAATTTACGAGAATGAGATTTAGGTATATCTAGAAACTGATACCCTATAGGGGAAATGGTTTTTATCTAGTCATGCTGGCATTTGGCGTGGATGACTAATTGGTTAAGGGGTCGGTGTAATGAGCTTAAATATAATCTGTTGCCTTGAAATTGATTGTGTGTATGACAATTCTATTAATGATTATGATTGATTTTCTTCTTGTGTTCAAATGTGATTTGATAAACCTATGGACTCGCTCAACATTATTGTTGACTCGTTTAAGCATGTGTTTCAGGTAATCGAAGGTGATTGATGGCGGAGCTTTGTTGTGGATGTTGTGGGTTGGCTTTTGAAGTTTGTTGGTTTAAAACAATTTCTATCCTTTTTACTGTTGAACAATTTGTTAAATATTTGTGTACTGTACTGAAACTTGTTGGTTTGCTGGTCGAGATCCGTGGGGACTAAACGCTTTACTCATGTGTTGTTTTAGTACATTATGGGATACAATTATGTTTTAGACAATGTGTGAAATCTTATTCATATTTTATGTGTAAATGTCTCTATTTTGAGACGTTCAATATATCTTGTGTGATGATGCTTGTGTCTAGCACCCAATTGTGTATTTCTGCTGCGCAATGTAAATTGGTGTTAGAGATTGGTAACCAGAGCCACAAGTTATAGAGAACTGGGTGGATTTTGAATATTTTCCTAAACTATAACTTTGGTTCCGATAGTATTTATTTTTCAAAAGCACACAACTTCTCTACAACGCTCCGGTAAGATCGCTTTTAGTTTTGTTTTGTATTATAGATGTATCCCTCAGAATTGAAATGATTTCTCGAGTATTTATTAAGTAAATACTATGATATTGTATCGAGGTTATTGGGAGTGCGCTGAGTGCTTGTCATTATCATATTTTATTTTTTTGAGCATTGCATAAACATCATTTGCATTGCATTGCATATCATGGGTTACGTATAACATTTGCGATGCATGAGTATTGCATATTAATTTTTAACAATGACCTTAAGTATCCTTGAACCCTTATAATTGTAGAAAATGGCTGATATACCCCGTGAGGAGGATTGGATTGAGATGAATGATATATTAGAAGGTGAGGAAGTAGATAACTTTGGTGGTAGTGACGATGAGGAGCCCTATGAATATCTGGATGATGGGATTGCTCCAACTGCAGTTGGACAGACTGAGCCCGAGGTAATTCAGGGTAGTTATGTTCCGAGAGCTAATGTGGTGCCACCGACTGTTCAGGAATGTCAGCGACCTATTGTACGTTCTTCTTTGCCTACTTGTGATAGTTATTTGAGTGGTTTGCCTAGAGTTGCCCGTGTTAGGAATGATTTCTCTGTTGAGTCCAGTAATGCTGCTAGTGCTCGATCAATTCACGATGATATTGCTAAGGTGTACTGTCCAGTAACTAGATCATATGAAGATATTTTCTGGTTTCTTAAAAATTTTGATAGGTCTTTGTTTGAAAGGTATGTAGTTGAAACCCGAGTGATAAAAAGGTTCGAGCAGAATGAAGGGCAGTTTTACAGGTTTATTACTAGTGTGAAAAGGTTAGAGTATGTGTGGGCAAGGGAAATGGATGAAGTTGCTAGTCTGCGATCAATGGTTATGAATTTGAGTGCGCAATTTGAAAGGTTTCGTGCGGAATAAGAAAGGAATGCAAGGTTGAATGCATGGGACATAACAATGAGGTGTTTTCCTAGTCGAGGTGTAGTGATTCGTGATGTGCCAATTCAGGATGAAGCTCAGGTATTGGTGAAGTCAGATGAAGGAGGAAGTCGAAAAGGAAAGGAAAAAGTGGAAGAAGACTCTGAGGAGGAGGATAAAAGCAGTGATGAGGAACCAATGCACAAGAAGTTGCGGGGATCATATGTTTAGTTTTCTTTATGTTGTTTTTATTAGCCTGGTTGTAATAGAACTTAAGTAGACTGGTACTGTAGTTTCTGATGAAACTTAATGACTTTTAAGTTTGTCGTGATGAAGGGTTGTAGTGACATTACTTGTCACAATTTTGTGGAAATTTTCTAGTGCAATCCAAATTACCTTCATGATCTATGATTGTCTTTTAGTTCTTTTTTGATTTGGTTGATGATTCAGTGTGAATTGTGTTGCTTGTGCATGTAGTATCCATGACACGTCTTGATAAAGAAATCCTTCTTCTTATCTTGGTATGAATACTTACTTGTCTTTTTACTTCTGTGATGACACAGGAAGGAGTTGGGAGGCATTTTTCTGCCATTACTGAAGTTGTTGTTTGATTAGTACTCTAAATATGCCGCCGAAGTTGACAACTGCTACTGTGAATACCATGATTGAGCAAGCTATTGCTAGAGCGTTGGAAGCCGAACGTGCTGCGAGGAACTAGGAGAGTGAGAATAGGAATGTTGTTGATCAAGTTAGAGGGAATGCTGCTAATCCAGTAGTAGGAAATGTTGATGAACCGGTTGGAGGAAATGCTACTGGTCAAGATGGAGGTAATGTTATTGCTCAGCAAGTACAAAAGGAATGTTCTAATGCTAGTTTCATGAAATGTGGACCTACCCAATTTCGTGGTACTAGTGGTGCTTTGGAGCTAAGAAGGTGGATTGAAAAGATTGAAAGTACTTTTGAAATCAGTTGATGTTCAGAAGCTAGTAAGGTGAAGTTTGCTGCCGCTACTTTTCAAGATGATGCATTAAGTTGGTGGAATAGTCAAGTAGCTACTGTAGGTTTGGTTGAGGCTAATGCTAGAACATGGACCATGAACAAAGGACTGTTAACTGCTAAGTTTTGTCCTGAGGAATAGTTACGTCAGTTGGAGGATGAGTTGAGACATTTGGTGCTGCGGAATAATGATATTGTAGCTTATACCAAAAGGTTTTCTGATTTATGTTTATTGTGTCCTGATGCTTTTGCTGATGACCGTATGAAGATGAAGCAGTATATCAGAGGGTTATCTAGTAATATCAAGGGAGAGACTACTTCGTCGAAACCCAAGACTTTTGATGAAGTTGTTCAGATGACTCATGCTTTGATAGACATTAAGCTGCATGATCGAAAGGATAGTATTGCTGAGGGGAATAAGAGAAAGTGGGAAGCTGCACACTCAAACCAAGGGCAGAATAGAGGAGGTTATCGTAACAACAATAACCAAGGACCAAATAGGAATCAGCAATACAACCTTAGGAGGAATGATGGTGTTCGTGCTGCTACTTGAACCCAAGGGAACAAAGTGAACCCGAAGTGTGGTCGATGTAGTCTGTATCATGTGGGGAATTGTCCACATGCTTGCAACAAGTGTGGGAAGGCCGGACATAAAGTGGCAGACTGTAGGAACAAGAGTGTGGTAACTGGAGCCAATGTTGTCAAGGTGGGTAATTGTTTTGGATGTGGAGGTCGTAGACATAAGCAAGAAAACTGTCTGAGGGCTGGCGCTCGACAAGGAGGCAATGTTGCTGCTATTTTTGCTGGGACTGCTGCTCCAGCCTATGTTGTGGGAGATGCTGACAAACCTCAAGGGCCGAGTGTGGTGACTGGTACGTTCTTACTCGATGCTTGTTATGCTAGTGTGTTGTTTGATTCTGGATCCGATAGAAGTTTCGTAGATGTTAGATTCAGTCAATTATTGGATAGAGAACCAGTAAGATTGAAAACTAGTTATAATGTGGAGTTAGCTGATGGTAAGTTTGTTAGCACTAGTTCTATACTGAAAGGTTGTTCCTTGAAGTTAGGGAATTATGTGTTTAGTATTGATTTGATGCCCAAAGAATTAGGATCTTTTGATGTGATTATTGGTATGGACTGGTTAGTTGCGAATGGTGTAGTGATTGTTTGTGGAGAGAGATTAGTTTAGATACCGCTAAGAATTAGGGTATTGACTGTGAAGGGTGATGAGTGTACTTCTCGTTTGAGAGTTGTTTCTTGTTTGAAAATGATAAGGTATATAGAAGAGGGTTGTGATGTATTTCTTGCCCAGATAAGTAATGATGGTGTGAATGAAAGGAAACTAGAGGATGTGCCTGTAATTAGAGAGTATCCTGAAGTTTTTCCTGAAGATGTATCGAGAGTACCGCCGCATCGTGAAGTGGAGTTCCGTATTGATTTAGTATCGGGAGCTGCGCCAGTTTCTCGTGCACCGTATCGTTTAGCGTTGTTTTAGATGAAGGAATTATCTAATCAATTGAAGGAATTGATGGATAAGGGATTTATTAGACCGAGTTAGTCGCCGTGGGGTGATCCTGTTTTGTTTGTTAAGAAGAAAGATGGTTCGTTTCGAATGTGTATTGATTATCGAGAGCTTAACAAATTGACTGTCAATCGAAGATCGATTTGAGGTCTGTGTATCATCAACTAAGAGTTAGGGAAGAAGATATTCCTATAATAGCTATCCGTACTCGATATGGACATTTTGAATTCCAAGTGATGCCTTTTGGATTAACGAATGCGCCTCCCGTATTCATGGATTTGATGAATCGTGTGTGTAAGTCGTATTTTGTTGAGTTTGTTATCGTATTCATTGATGATATTCTCATATATTCCAAGAGTGAAGAAGAACATGAGAAGCATTTAAGGATAATTTTGGAATTGTTGAAGAAAGAAAAGTTGTATGCGAAGTTCTTTAAGTACGAGTTTTGGTTGAAATCAGTGCAAATTTTGGGGCACGTGATTGATATTGAAGGTGTTCGTGTGGATCCTACTAAGATTGAGGCAATCAAAGATTGGTCGGTACCAAGAATGCCGACAGAAGTTCGCCAATTTCTTGGTCTAGCATGTATTATAGAAGGTTTATCGAGAAGTTTTCGCTAATTGCTAAACCATTGACTAAGCTTACTGAAAAGAATAGAGTGTTTGAATGGGGATTAGAAGGAGAGACTGCATTTAATACACTGATGGTCAAATTGTGTTATGCGCCGATTTTGTCTTTGCCAGAAGAATCTGAAGATTTTGTAGTGTATTGTGACGCGTGCCATAAAAGGATTTGGAGTTGTGTTGATGCAAAGGGAGAAAGTAATAGCTTATGCGTCGAGACAATTAAGGAAGCATGAAGAGAATTACACTACTCATGATTTAGAACTAGGAGCTGTGGAGACACTACTTTTATGGAACCAAGTGTGTGGTTTTCACTAATCATAAGAGTCTGCAACATATTTTAGATCAAAAGGAATTGAATATGAGACCAAGTAGATGGGTAGAATTGTTGAGTGATTATGACTGCGAGATTCGTTACCACCATGGTAAAGCGAATGTGGTAGCTGATGCACTTAGTAGAAAGGAAAGAGATAATTCTTTAAGAGTTAGAGCTTTGGCAATGATGGAAAGTATTGATTTGACAGAGATAATATTGAAAGCCCAAGCTAATGGTTTGAAGAAAGAAAATATTGAGGCATAAAATCTGGGTAGAATGTTGAAACCGTTGTTTGTAGTAAGGCCGAATGGATTGAGATATTTTAGGAATAGGATTTGGTTACCATTGTGTCCGTTTGAGGAAGATTCTTTAGGAGTGCGAGATTTAGTAATGAATGAATCTCATAAGTCTAAGTATTTAATACATCCTGGATCGGACAAGATATATCAAGATCTTAAGAAAGTGTATTGGTGGTCGAATATAAAGGCAGATATAGCCCAGTATGTTAATAAGTGTTTAACTTGTGTGAAGGTGCAGGCTGAACATAAAAAGCCATCTGGATTATTAGTGCAACCTGAAATTCCTGAGTGGAAATGGGAGAAGATTACTATGGATTTTGTGACAGTTTTTTCAAGGACTTCTAGTGGTTGTGATATGATATGGGTGATTGTAGATAGACTGACAAAATCTGCTCACTTTTTACCAATGAAGAAGACAAATAGTATGGAGAGATTGACGACAGTGTATGTGAAGGAGATTGTTTGTCGACATGGTGTGCCTTTGTTGATATTTCAGATCGTGATAGTAGATTTACTTCAGAGTTTTGGAAATCTCTACAGAAAGCAATGGGAACGAAATTAAGTTTGAGTACAGCATATCATTCGGAGACTAATGGACAAAGTGAAAAGACGATTCAAACGTTAGAGGATATGCTTAGAGCGTGTGTGATTGACTTTGGGAATAGTTGTGATAAGCATTTGTCGTTGGTTGAATTCTCGTATAATAATAGTTATCATGCTAGTATTAAAGCTGCACCATTTAAAGCTTTGTATGGACGTAAGTGTAGATCTCTAGTTTGTTGGAGTGATGTAGGAGAGAGCCAACTGGCTGGACCTGAAATGATATTTGAGACAACTGAAAAGATTGTGCAAATTAAGAAGCGTTTGTTATCTGCCAGAAGTAGACAAAAGAGTTATGCTGATAACGGAAGGAAACTATTAGAATTTGAAGTAGGAGACATGGTTATGCTGAAAGTATCTCCATGGAAAGGAGTTATTCGTTTTGGAAAGAGGGGAAAGTTGAGCCCGAGATACATTAGACCATTTAAGATTATCCAAAGGATTGGATTGGTTGCTTATAAGTTAGAGTTGCCTGATGAACTCAAGGCTATTCATAACACTTTTCATGTGTTTAATCTGAAGAAATGTTTAGGTGAAAGGGATTTGGTAATTCCATTGGAGGAAATTCAACTTGATGATAAGTTGCATTTTATAGAGGAATCGGTAGAGATTATGGATAAGGAAGTTAAGAAATTGAAGCATAGTAGGATTCTGATTATGAAAGTGAGATGGAATTCTAGACGTGGACCAGAATTTACCTGGAAACGTGAGGACTTCTTTAAGGATAAGTATCCTCATTTGTTTAGAGGGGATTAAGCGCCGAGGACGTCGCTCTTTTTAAGAAGGAGGGTATTTGATAACCATAAACCGAGGTCATTGCTTAATCTTACTTTATGACTATTTTTTAAATTTTTAATGAGTTTGAATGATGTTTATCTTTGGAGGTTTAAGTTTAAACCGATGTTAGAAGACTTATATTTTATACTTAATAAGTAGAAGGAGTATTAGCAAGCGTGATGTCGATGGACGCCTAATAATTTACGTTTTATTGTCAAATGTTCGATGTTTGTCATTTGTTATGTTTTCTTTTAAATGACATGTTAAGTCGAGTCAGGAGTCGATATTATTATATTTGAGTTACGTTTTAACTTTTGAAAAGTATTTTTATGAAACCCGAGCCCCGTGAATATTTTCAAAATTTACTAATAGTCATTTCCCACTTTTTAGCTAACTATTTTCACTTTGGACCACCACTATTGCAAATTGACAACAATGGTCCCTCTACCACCATATATAAGCTTCATTTTCCACCTAACTTACACATAGATTACACTAACTAGCAAAAACACAAAACCCCTCTCTCACTACTCCATGTCGTCACCCCCCTAGCTACATAAATCAATTTTCATCAAAAAATCTACTTTGATCTAATCCAAAATAACACAAGACCCATCCTTAGAATTGTAAGAAGATCATTTTGTTGATCCCAAACTTAGATCGATTAAGCTTTGTGTAAACGAGATTAGATCAAGTACTACACGTAGAGAAACCTTTGCTTATGAATAAAGTAACAAAGTGTTATGCGGAATTAACACTTGATCTAAAACACAATGATGTTAAACAAACTTTCACTTGTATTAGAATAATCTTGTTGATTACAATGAAAGGTTTAACTTGCGAACACTATGAAAACTGATATATGACTTTAACCTAAAAGACCTTCTTTTATAGAACAAGAAGTCTTGTACAATAAGCTACGAATCAACTATTCTAGGTAAAGATAATAATAGAAAATACAATGTTGTGTTTATCTTTACCATAAACAAATAAACAAAAGATACGTATGAAGATATTCCATCAGTGTCAATCTTCAAGGCTGTCAGCGTTGACTTCTATCAGCGTCCAATATCAATCTATCAGCGTTGACTTTCTTCTTATCAGCGTTTAGTGATCTGACCCATATTTTATTCCCAACAATCCTCCCCTAAACTTGATATCCATTCCAATAATCAAGTTTCTGAATAAAAACTAAAGGCTTAGGAGGAATCTTGCAAAAACTTCTTATGTTGGTGATAAACATATCTGATCAAGTCCTTGGCCACATCACTAGTATAATCTATCTCCAAGGGTGTCTCTAGCATCTTCTCCAATACTTCTTTGGACAAGAAATAGTCAGCATCCACAAGTAAATACTCTGAAAACTTTGTAGAGCTCATATGAAATACACCACAAGTAGAATATAGCCTCCAATGAAGATTACTGAGATCATCTTCAAGATCCTTCCAAATGGCAGGATCTGCTTCTTTTGGACCACACAAAGTCATAAATGTGTTCCAAAGTCTTATTCCATTAGCTGAAGTAGGTGCTTCAGCTGTATACTTGGCCTCTATTAACCTCCATAGATGCACCAAGTCTTCCCTGTCTATGCTTGCAAATATAGAAATAACTGAAGTGAAAATATGTACCTCCTTTCCAAATCGTCCAATCTTCCAAAATCCACACTCATCTTCATCAAAACTGATAATTGGATTTCTGTCATCTAGAGGTACTACATTTACCAAATCTGAAGCTTCCAATGGAGAAAGCTTGAGATGCTTTCTTATAACACCTTCAGTTGGAAAATACACATCCATGTCTTTAGGAAATTGGAAAGGATCTCCTTTCTTCACTGGTCTTTGAGCAATCCTTATTTCCTTTTGAATCTGCATCTCTTCTGCAAGCTCTTGTTTTCTTTCTTCTAAAAGAAATTGGTAGACATTCTGTTCTTGCACCTTCCTCCAAATAGGATGTGCCCTATACTCTAACTCCTCAAAAGACAAGGCCAGCAACTTCTTTGATGTCCAATTAGGCTGATGACATCTAAGCAACTTATAGTACAACTGCCTTCTATCTCTTTTGAGCCAGTTCTTGACCTCTTGTGCATTAAATCTCATAATCACCTTTATGTCTTCTTGTACCCTAAGAAGAACTTCCAACCCCCAAATTTGATCTGATAAACTCATACCTGGGTTGTCCATCACCTGGTCTTCCCAAGCATGGTACATTCTGGTGATTTCTGGTAGGTCCCAATCAATCTGATTCTTCAACTCACTCAACCTTTCCTTTGCTAGCTCATCCCCATATTCAAGCCTTTCTGGATCTTCAATAATTTGAATACTTGAATCTGAGCTATCATCATCTTTTCCATCACCACTTTCTTCCTCACTCTCAGAAACAACAAATGGTGATCTTCTACTCCTCTTTAAATCTCTTTCCACAAGTTGTGCAGCAAACTGTTCATCAAATGCTATTTGTGCTGCATCTTTCTTTGGAACATCTTCTTCAATCAAAATACCTTTACCTTTGTCTTTTGGATCAATAATTGGTAAAGTAGAAGAAGAAACCTGTGTGGACACATCTTTGATGATTGTTGATGGCTGGAATACATCAACACCACCTGCAACTTTGTCAGCGTCCAAGTTGCTCCTATCAGCGCCACGATTACCTTTATCAGCGCTGGATGTGTCAGCGTCCAAACCTGTATCAGCGCCCAATGTTTCTTTGAAAGATCCTTCCAAGTTCTTTGGTGTCACCTTGGATGTATCAACAACTGGGTGCTTCTTCAAGTTGGTGAGAGCTTCAGCAATCTGCAAAGATTCACTAAATTGTGAACTCTTTTCTGAACTCTTTTCACTAGCTGTGTGAATCAACTCATCCTCCTCATCCTCTTTATCCTCCCCTTTGGAAGATTCCTCCATTAGACTCCTGCTAGTTGGATTCTCCAAAACAGTTACTCTCTCCCTCAAAACTTAGAGTTCTCGTCCCTGTTTGTTGACAGTTTGTACAAGACTAACATTTTGCTTTTGCAAGCTAATGACAGCCGCCGTCAATTCAATTATTGTCATAGGTTCCAATCTGCCCTCAGCTAGAATGGGGATTTGACCTCCCAAAATAGGATCATGGGGCATGGATGAGGTCTTAATGATGTTGGGACTGTCTTGACCAGCATCTAAGCCTGTGTCAATAGCCCCAGCCTCACCCATTTCACCAGCCACACTTGTGGAGGTGGTTCTCTCTGCTACAAGGCTAGGATCACTAGAGGAGAACACTCCAGTAACCCTTTGGCGTTTAGTCAACCTAGATTGTAATGGGGTGGAAGATGAAGTAGATTGTGTGGGTGTGGGTTGATTAAGGGGTGTTTGGGATTGTTCAGGAAGTGTATCAGTGTTGGGATTGGCTGTGTCAGCGCCCACATGTTGAGTGTCAGCGCTGGGTTGGTCAAGATCCATGTTTTCTGGTGAAGGTGATGGTTCATGAATAGGCTCAAGTTGAGGTTCAGGTTCTGGTTGTGGTTGTGGTTGTGGTAGTGCAGCCTGAATTACTTCAAGCATTGGGTGGGTAAGAGGTATGGGGTCGTTTGTGGAGCTCATTTTAGCAAAAATGGTTTTCTGTTGTTTAGGGATCTCATAAAAAGTGTCATGATCCCTAGAACAATATTCTTGTAAATCAAAGACCATTTGCAAAAATCTAGGGTAAGCCAAAGTCATTTTACTTCCCTTGTTTTAATGAAATTCCCAGTTAACCCCAATTGGTGTTGACAATGCCTTAGAAATATAATGAAACCTGTTGCATGTCATAGAAATACCAGTAGAATTAGGGTTCTGGTCTTGTTTTGGTCTCCATGTTAAGCTAGTAGAAGCTTTAGACCTAGTTCCCTGTGGTTGCAAATACCTAGGTTTAGCAGTGTGTCTGTCAGCGCTGAAATTACTCCTGTCAGCGCCCCGATTGCTCTTATCAGCGTTGAACCTAGGGTTTGCTACAGGAACCTATTGCCTATTGGACCAAGTATTTGACTTTTGAAAAGGTCTTAGGCCTTGTGTGTTAGACCCTCTAGAAAAGAATGGGGCTGGTCTAACAACTTGTGAACTTTTGTTCACAAAGGTATTGGGTCTGACAGTGTTTGACCTATGTTGACTTTTGTCAGCGCTGAAATGGTTCCTATCAGCGTTGACATTGGAAGCGTTGACACATCTGTATGCCAAATGTGAGAAGCTCCCACATGTGTAACAAGCTTTTCTAGACATAGTCTTAGGTCTAGAAGCAAAGAAGCCTGTTCCATGGTCACTAACTTGGCTTTTTGGAGACCTAGTATTCCTATACATCTCTGCATACTTAACACTAGGTTTTCTAACAGCTTGTGGGCCAAGGTCAACAGGTTTGCCAGTGGTAGGGTGTGTGATCTTAATAGGTTTAGGATCATCAATTGGTTTTGTGATTGGTGTGGGCTCATTTGGACTTTCACACAACAACCCTCCCTTAACAAACAAAGTGTGGTTAGCTTTCTTCCACTCTTCTAGGTCAGTCAGCTTTTGCTGATATTCCTCAACTGGGGAAGTCACTCTAGGTGGAGGAATGAACTCCTCCTCTTGGCATTCTGGCAAGCCAGTCCAAGATAAGTCCTTTGATTGGACACCATAGAAATCCCCAGCTGGTGGTGGAACAACAGTATAATTATTCATCCCAATCCCACTCATATCCTTAGAGTCTCTTTGTTTACTAACACACTCTCCTAGGGATTGTGTGGCCTTATCAAATCTCTGGATTTTAAGACTCACATTATCTTTATTTTTGTTAGCCTCCTCTAACTGAGCTATCAAATCAAGATTAACCCTATTTACTATATCTTGAACATCCTTACTCTGATGTAACTCATGTTTTAAGATATTTATTTGATCCTTTAAATCAAACTCCATTTTCTTATACTCAGATACTGTCTTTTCTGTTTGGGTAAGAGCAACTTGATAGTTAGATACTTTGCATCTTTCAGTACTTGCCTCATCTAATAATTTAACTATCTCTTGTTTTAATTTTTCAGTATTTAAACGACAACCCTTAGAACAGAAAGCATCATCATATACCTCATTATCTGATGAGGAGGAGGAGTGTGCCATGAGAGCATATTCAGCATGCTCTTCTTTAACCTCAGCAACCAAAGCTCTGTCCTCTTCCTCATTCTTAGCCATCCAGCTCCAATCCCATTCTCCAACACCATCAATTTGTTGAACAGCAACCATGGCCTTGGGATCTGGGCTCTTAATCATTTGGCTAGAAGGCTTCCCAGCATCAGATCTCCTTGGAGATCTACATTCCCTCATAAAGTGCCCCATCCTATGACAGTTGTAGCACTCCACCTTGGATTTGTCAAATCCAGCAACATCCTTAGCATTAAAGGTCATCTTCTTCTTGAACCTTTTATTGAACCTGTTTGCTCTTAAACTTACAAGAGCCATTGTCCACTTGATGTCCATCTCTTCCAATTGTTCATCACTTATCTGCTCAAGATCTTCATATGTAATCCTTGAATCACTAGGCAAAGAAGCAATGAATGCACACACAGTATCAAGATCAAAACCAGCAGGTTTAATTCTATCAGCGCCATGATTGTGTGTGTCAGCGCTTGAGTACAAAGCGTTGACAGGATATGATCCAGCGCTGACAGATTGACATCCAGCGCTGACACCTTGAGATCCAGTTGCTGAATGTCCATAGAAGTTCATGGAATCAAATTGGCCTTCACTTTGTGAAAAGAAGGCCATGTTGCTACTGGAAGATTTGTTATCACTCTCCAATTGCCATTCATTCTCCAACAGTCTTAACTTGTTGAAGATGTCATCAAACCTGGAAGTCTTGTGGGTATTATTGACAAGAATAGATCTTGTCTCAATCTTCCATACATCACCAAGGCTTTTGAGAAAAGTAGCATTCAATTCAGGGTCATCAATCTGTTTTCCCATGAAGGAAAGTTGGCTTGTGATGTCAAGAAGTCTACTTCTCACACTGCTGAGATTCTCATTAGGTTGAGCTTTAAAGACAGCATACTCATGCAATAGTTGCTTCTTCTTTTCTTCTTTTGTATCAGCATTGCCACCATGTGCTACTTCAAGAGCTTCCCAAAGCTCTTTTGCAGACTCAAAACGTTTGTACTTGTGCTGATTCTCATGACCTAGGGCATGTTTTAAGATATTCAAAATTTTCATGTCCACCCTCTTCTTGGCTATATCTTCAACAGCAACAACTCTCCCATCTTCAGGCTTTTCCACCTTATCAGATTCAGGACAATTAGGAACAGCTGTCCTTGTGGCAATAGCAGCAGTAATCTTTGCTGCTTTATCGAATGTGTTTCCATATTCGATAATTTCCCAAAGAGTGTAGTCATGAATAGCTATGTATTGCTCAAAATTGGACTTCCAAAGCTCAAAGTTCCTGGCATCAAACATGGGAATTTTGATACTAGGGTTTGAGAAGTTGTTTTGTAGCAAAGCAGGAGGTTGATTTGTGCCAGACATGATGTTTTTAGGGTTTTGAGAATTTTAGGGTTTTTAGGGTTTGGTGTTTTAGGGTTCTGCGTTACTTAAAGATCAAAAGTTTCTCAACAAGCTCTGATACCACTTGTTGATCCCAAACTTAGATCGATTAAGCTTTGTGTAAACGAGATTAGATCAAGTACTACACGTAGAGAAACCTTTGCTTATGAATAAAGTAACAAAGTGTTATGCGGAATTAACACTTGATCTAAAACACAATGATGTTAAACAAACTTTCACTTGTATTAGAATAATCTTGTTGATTACAATGAAAGGTTTAACTTGCGAACACTATGAAAACTGATATATGACTTTAACCTAAAAGACCTTCTTTTATAGAACAAGAAGTCTTGTACAATAAGCTACGAATCAACTATTCTAGGTAAAGATAATAATAGAAAATACAATGTTGTGTTTATCTTTACCATAAACAAATAAACAAAAGATACGTATGAAGATATTCCATCAGTGTCAATCTTCAAGGCTGTCAGCGTTGACTTCTATCAGCGTCCAATATCAATCTATCAGCGTTGACTTTCTTCTTATCAGCGTTTAGTGATCTGACCCATATTTTATTCCCAACACATTTTGATACTAATTTTGAGTACATGCATTATGTTTTACTTTTTTAGGGTTGGTAGGTCAAACCCATGCTCATGCATGTGATTTTTGTGATGATCAAAAGGTTTTCATGTTAAGTTTTTGTTAAAAACTTGATTTGGATTTTGGGTTTTTAATTTTAATGATGATACAAGGTTTATGGTTGAGATATGTTAGTATTAGGGTTATGGGATGATCATAACCATGGTTGGTTTTAGCTAAAAACATGATTTCATGCAAGTT
This sequence comes from Glebionis coronaria, assembly GCA_025667525.1. Taxonomy (NCBI): domain Eukaryota; kingdom Viridiplantae; phylum Streptophyta; class Magnoliopsida; order Asterales; family Asteraceae; genus Glebionis; species Glebionis coronaria. The sequence goes on along the minus strand of CM046879.1, from coordinate 2,572,400 downwards.
TAAGAAGGGTGATTTAGATCAGTGGGAAAAAGTGAAATTTTGGGTACCTTATGATTTTATTTAGGCTTAACTAATTGCATAGGGTTGTAGAGAATTTTATTAGCTTCGATTTGATATAAAGTAGTGCTTCTAGCTCCAAACGAGCGAGAAGTTATGATGTTTTGATTATTCGTGTACCGGGAGATGAGTATCGGTACGACATATAGTTGTTGTCGATATTTGGATCAAATCTCGGGGACTATAGATTGACTTTTGAAATGAGTCATATAATGATGAAGAAGTGTAAACCCTATAGGGTGAGTCTATTTTCAAACCTAAGTGTCGGTTTTGTAAATGGAGTCGTTTATAGAAGTTAAAACGGTTGTATGAGTCGATGACGTAAAACTGTCCGGTTTTTTTAGTTCGAAGGTAAGTCGGGTAAGGAACTTTAAATGTAAAGTCATTTGATAAAATTGTTAGAGGACTTTCTATATATAGTAAGTTAGTTCCTCGAGTCATTTCATAAACGTATGATGTGACAACCCTAGATTTTTGATTTGTCACATTTGATTGTTTGATGTTGATCATGTGCTTGGTGTGCGTTTATGAGTTATGTGTTCATATTTGAGACTTTATCATGATGTTATACATTGTTTACGTAGTACATGGTATGTTATATGATGATGTGATGGGGTTGATTCGTGCTCATGAGTTCACATGAATGTGTAAATCATGGTATAAGTTGGAAATGAAATGAAATGGAATGAAATGAAATGATGTAGAAATGAACTGCAGAAAAGTTCGGGTAGCATTTTTATAAGGTTTCGTTCACGTATCGTATGTTGTATGTATGTATTAAGAATATATAATATGGTTAGGATAAGTTTTATAGTTACTTTCTTATTTAAAAACTTTTAGAAATGAAGGCTAGTTCAAAAATCGCGTAAAAGTCGAAAAACTAGCAAAAGGGTGCCCGGTTTGGTCCCGAAAGAGTATAGGAGTATAAGTAAAAGGAGGGGAGAGTGTAAATATGATAAAACACAGAGGGGAGTCAAATTTGTGGGTCCCATACCTGAAATTTTAAATATTAAATTAATAAAAATAGGATAATTACCATTTAAAAGTCCTAATTGGGCCTAAACTTGTCCAGAAGGTTACCAAGACCTATATAAACACCCCTAGGCCCCTAAAAACGACTAAGAACCCTAAATAAACCTAAAATCAGTCTGGTTCCATGGATATCAAGAGGAGTCGAAATTATGATTAGGGTTCATTATTTTTTCTTGATTCAAGGTAAGTGATCAATTTAACTTTAATATAATTCATGTTTTTATTAATTAATCATGATTGTAATGTTAATTAATCATCATTGAGATGATTAGGGTTTTATTAATTTTCTAGAAAATATAGTAATTAAGATCCATCAATGATTTTAGGGTTCTTGTTTAATAATTTAAGGGTAATTAATGATGTTTAGAGGGTTAGTGCATAAAGGCGTAAAACAGTCTGATTTTTAGGGTTGTCTTGTACCGACTGTTCCGGGCAGTTTCTTTCTTTTTTAAATTAAGTTCAGAGAGTCTACTTTTTAAAAATGTAAGGTTGGTAAAAAATGGAGTTCGGGAAGATCGTCAAACAATTTTTACAAAAACAGTGTGCTGTTTAGGAATAAATTTAAATTTTGGGAATTTAAGTCAAAATCTAACCAAACGAATGAGATAGCCAAAGATTTTTGATATGGGAACTCTTTATAATATATATGAAAGTACTGGAGGTTTTCAATAAAAGTTATGGTTTTTAGGTCGGGCTTTTGGTGACAAACATTTAGCATGTACAGAAAATCAGTTTTGGTGAAAACGACTTTTGCCGTAGAGACTAAACGAAAGGGTTAAACGTGTAAGTAGAAAGTAAAAATTGGTTTTTGGAGTTCTTATATCATATAACTACATAAATCCAGTAGGGTAGGAGCCAAGTGTGGTGTTAAGTTCACTTCATGTGATCGTTTAGTGACTAGTAAATCGTACCGGGGAAACTGGATTTTACGTATAGAATAGCTTGTAATGGGAGAACTAGATAGTGGGGATTCAGGGATTAGATTCATCTCCTTGATTGTTACTTAACTTGGGTGTTAAGAACTAAGCTAAGGGTGTCGTGTATGATTTTATAGGTTTGTAGGAGTCCTAGCTTGTTGTGCTATCAAGTGAGTTCATAGTCCCATTTTACTACGTTTTTAAATGTGTTTCCAGTATGGGATGAAGATGACACATGCAATGTTCTTTAACATGATTTAGTACTATGTTTTAAAATGTGTGGACATAAATGTGTTATTGTGTGACTTGCGTGCTTATGTTTTCTCATATGTGCTTTGATATGTGTTCTGATATGTGAATCTTTATTGTGTTATCATTGGGATTGGTACATAGATGTATGGGCGTCTATGGGACCAGTTGTGATATGTGTGGAGCGTGGGGCACGATCCGTCCTGCGTTCTTGGTTCTGAGTTCTTGGTTCGTAGGGCACGATCCGTCCTGAGTACTTGTGTATCGTCTCTTTGGAGGCAAGATATCTCGACGGGGATATAGTTCATCTTCCACAGGTGGTGTGGGAAAGATCCGGATAGTGTGGTGTGTGTTCTTGTGTATGTGACGGGATACTTCTTGATTGTTATAGTGTGCTTTGTTAATTGTAGATGTGATCGGTACTTGGTTTAAGTTTTGTTGTGGATGCATGTAACATGATTATCACATTATGGTCCATTACTATAAATTGTTTTTCTTCAACTTATTTACAGCGGATGTCAAGGTTTCTTATGATGTTCTAGATAACTTAAACCTATGTTCTCACCAACTTTATGTTGACATATTTTAGTGTCATTTTCAGGTGAGGTAGTTGTGCAAGATGATTTTAGAAGTGGCTAGAGTATAGAGGCTGCTAGGATTGCATTAGGAGGAATCCCTTTCCTCTTAGATTTTATATTGTCTTTTGATTTAGTAAATTGTTTGATACATATATGTTTGATGTGTGTTATTCGAATGTCTTTTGTAAGAGGTAGGCCTGTTACCTACTTACCTAGACGCCTACATTATTTGAGATATTGTCATGACATTGTGTCACCTTTTTATGACATTTCTATTTCATTTAGTTAACTCTATAGACACGTTTGGTTGTGATGATATCCTTACGACGCACCCCATATTCCGCCATGGTGGGGTGTGACATTTGACGAATCTAAATGGGGTAAAAGAGCTAGTACATATGGTATGTGCCGGCGGATTTTGTCGAGAGTATAGAATGGTAAAGTAGATGTGTAGATGAGTGTAATAGTACTACTTGTATCATTTTCTCTCGAGTTTGTCGTGATGTTATGAGTTTGAGTTTGATATTGTTATGTATGATTTATTTCTCGAGTCATTATTAATGAATGTGCCTTATTTGATAGGTAGCGTTCTCGTGTTTGAAAGGCATCCTCTATCATCGACGATCATCTCGCTAGGTCTCTTATACTAAGGTGAGTCTATAGCCTCGCTTTTCATGCTAGCTACTAAATGTTTTAATACCCGCAAGGGGGATACATGCTATTTGAAAATAAATGAACACAAGTCATGAGTAATTGTTTGGACCCTAATATTTCCTATGTTGTTTACATTGTATTGAGTACCTTGTTGTTAAAGACCCTAAATTCATGAACCGTTAACTATGTTCTGACTTGATGTTGTGAGTTAGGAATAGCCGCTTATTCAAATGATAGTACTATAGGGTTGACCACCCTATCTAAGACCAGGACATTACGCTGAGTAACCTCTGGGAAGGATAATTGTTTGGACCCTAATGTTGCCTATGTTGTTTACATTGTATTGAGTACCTTGTTGTTAAAGACCCTAAATTCATGAACCGTTAACTATGTTCTGACTTGATGTTGTGAGTTTAGAATAGCCGCTTAATGATAGTACTATTGGGTTGACCACCCTATCTGAGACCAGGGCATTACGCTGAGTTACCTCTGGGAAGGATAATTTACGAGAATGAGATTTGGGTATATCTAGCAATTCATACCCTAGAGGGGAAATGGTTTTTATCTAGTCATGTTGGCATTTGGCGTGGGTGACTAATTGGTTAAGGGGTCGGTGTCATGAGCTTAAATACAATGGGTTGCCTTGAAATAGATTGTATTTACGACAATTCTTGTTGTGTTCAAATGTGATTTGATAAACCTATGGACTCGCCCAACATTATTGTTGACTCGTTTAAGCATGTGTTTCAGGTAATCGAAGGTGATTGATGGCGGAGCTTTGCTGTGGATGTTGTGGGTTGGCTTTCAAAGTTTGTTCGTCTAAAACAATTTCTATCCTTTTTACTATTGAACAATTTGTTAATTGTTTGTGTACTATACTAAAACTTGTTGGTTTGCTGGTCGAGATCCGTGGGAACTAAACGCTTTACTCTGGTGTTGTTTTAGTACATTATGGGATGAAATTATGTTTTAGACAATGTGTGAAATCTTATTCATATTTTTATGTGTAAATGTCTCTATTTTGAGTCGTTCAATATACCTTATGTGATGATGCTTGTGTCTAGCACCCGGTTGTGTATTTCCGTTGTGTAATGTAAATTGGGGGTGTTAGACTTATTTTGTTATTAGAATGTTGTGTGCTAAGTGGTTTTACATGTTTTGCTTGCTTATTAGTCTTTTCTTTTTATTTTGTGCTTATTTTTCCTTATATTTGCATAATATGTTTTCATGATCTTAATATGTGTTTGGAATAAGCTAATTTATATATATCTAAATGATTTTGATAAAAGTGTCTTTAAAAAGTTGTTAGTTTTTATGTTATTAGAAAGTTTGTAAAACAAAATAAAAAAAATAAAAATTTCGAATCGTCGGTGGCAACTTTGGTTTTGCCGGCCGGCTCCTTTGCTACTGTGTGCACTCTACCGTCGACAACTTTTATTTTGCCGTTTGGCTACTTTGCCACTATATATATATTATTTTTATCTTCTTTTATTTAAACCGGGCATTCACTAAAACCATTCCTAATTGTGTTTTACACTCGTTTGAACATCCGTTCTTCGAGTTTTGAACCAATTATTAATATTGGCTTATATCCCGCCCAAACGCCCCACTCTAATCATTTTGTGCCTTATTCGCATTTCTATTCGCTCCGGTTAATTCCCAAACCCGTGGATAGAACTAGAAGTCTAGAAAACCTAGATCTGGTACAAAACTCCTATTATGTGTTTTTGTTTCATTTAGTTAAAAAAATTATTTAGTTATTTTGGAGTCGTGTTTGTTTCTAAGTTCTTAGATTGTTTTTACTTATCATATGTGTGATGTTTATATATGCATAATGTTTGTTCTTGTTTGTTTAAGTTGTCTTGTGTGCTTGGTTCAATTTGTTATTGTGCGTGTTTCTGTTTGTGTTTGTTTAAGTTCATGTGGTTAATGTATGAACTTTGTGGGTGTGTTCACTGGAAACCCTCACGAGACTACAACTCGTCCACTCGGGATACCGAGGGGTTTAAAGGCTTGTTTCATACGCTAAATGCAACCGTGTTGCGTACGAAACTGTGCTTAATAAATTTACGTGTTTTGTAGTTTAGTTTATTTTGCATGTTCAATAAAGCTTATGGAGGATGTATTGATTATGTTAATGGATTGGTTGTGTATACGCGTGTTGGAGATGAAATCGCTTGATCTTTGTTACTTGGCATCTTATCATATGGAGATCAATTGCAATTTTTTAGCCCGGGAAGTTTCGTTTCTCTTGAACTATTTATTTATTTTCATCACTTTTCATGCTTTGAAATTTATTTTTCACATTGAGTCCAATCCAAAACTTAAAGGTGAGGGGAATTAAATGCGAAAACGAAACCAATTTTTGTTATATAAAAAAATAATAATATTAAAAATTAATAAAAGAAAAAAAAGAGGGAGAGTTCGTATACTTGTTTGCCCTTAGGATATAAATGTTTTCACACATTTGTATGTAAATATATTTCGATAATTATCCACATGGTGAAAAAAATAATAATAAAAATAAAATTCAAAAAATAAAATAAATTTTAGTGAGATCACACTTGTGTGATATAAGTGTATATACGTGATAAACAGGCAACCTTAGGAATAAAACCCAAATAGCTTTTTCCGTTTTCTTTTTAGCTAGTTGCATCGATTAGCTAACCACCCATATTAACTCTTTTGTTAGCACTTTTGTCTAGTGCTAGATTCTATTAGAACACCCGTTGAGCCATTCTTTTCTCTTTTTATTAAATCCACTTAAAAGAAACATATATATATATATATATATATATATATATATATATATATATATATATATATATATATATATATATATATATATATATATATATATATATATATATATATATATATATATATATATATGAATGGCCGTTATTGTGATGACTATTCTTAAATTAAAAATAATAAGAACCATTATACACCATTAGATCAATCATTATGAATTAATATTAAATTTAATTAAACAAATAGCATTTTAGTAAATAAATGAAATCATGAGGGTGATGTTGTATTTCCATTATGTACGAAATTAAAAAAAATACATGCATGCATATATTAAAATCATTTAAGGTTCATTGATGATATATTCATATCATTTTAAACGTGTAAAGATAAATGCATGTGTTTGAGCCACGCTTTTAGCAATCAAATGTAACTTTAATTGTACATGTTATTATTTTTTAATAAAATAATACATGCTATTAATTTTTGATAAAATAATACATGCTATTATTTTTTTTATCATGATACGTATATATCATGTAATCAAGGTAAAAAAAGATAACATATGTTATATAATGAAATCAAGGTAAACATTAGTTTTTCGATATAACTTTTTGAAAGAATACGTGTCAATACAAATGCAATAAAAGATAAATTGTGTCGCAAAAATACGTAAAAAAATATAATGTGTCACTAAAAATGTTTTATAAAAAATAAATGTGTTATCACAAATATATTATAAAAATAAACGTGTCACCAAAAAAGTGCTATAAGAAAATATGTCACTATATATGTGTCATAAAAAGTATATAAATGCATATGGGCTATGGCACTACAAATGTGCCATTAAATAGATGTGTCACTACTAAAGTACAATATAAATAAATGTGTTACTATAAAAGTATCATAAAAGTTATATAGGCAGATTTGTCGCTACAAATATAAATCGAAATAAAGTGTATCAACATAAATATTTGTATGCATTTCACGGTCAAGTTTCTATTACAACTTATCACATGGTCATGGAACACGACATAAATATATGTATGCATTTGACAGTCAAGTTTCTATTATAACTTGTCACATGATCATAGTAACGTTCCATTATGACATATAAATCCTTTTTAATGAATTTGACTATAAGAACGCACAACCAACTATGACAAGAATGACATAAGTGATACTTATAAGAAAAATATACGACCAACTAAAAAAATACTAATACATATTCGAAAAAAATACACAACAACAAAAAAAGATTTAAATGACACATATCCGAAAAAATATAACAAGACCATGTGATACGTATTCCGAAAAAAATACACAACCAACTAAAAAAACCCGTGATACATATCTAAAAATTACACGAAAACCAAAAATATTCAAATATTACATATCTAAAAATTACACAACCAACTATAAGATACTCAAATAATTCGTAACTAAAAAAATTATGTAACTAACCTAAAAAGACCCTAATACTACCCTTTCTATAAAGTTACGCAACGAAAAAACACAAATACACGTCCAATTTATTATGAGTGTAAACGAATCAACAAACGTTAATAAAAAGGGTAAAAGTTATAAAATAACATTTTACTTATTTGTTTGTACTGACTTTAAACACTTACTTTTTATCTCGCGACTTTAACAATGAACTTTTAAATTTGTTCCGATTATACCAATATAAGCATAAAATAACTATATTACCCTCTTAAATGATCAATATACCCTTGTCTTTTTTTCTCTGAAAAAACACCGCTTTTCTCATTCTCTCCTTATCAAATCAAATTACCTCTAATTCAATAAAAAAAACACTACAATCCATCAGCTAAACTATAGATCTGGCACTAGACATATTGGTGGCACTTAATCATCATATATATATATCATTATTCTTCACTCATATGACCAGATCCAACTATGATAAAGGCGGCGGGTGATGGCGGCGCTGCTTCTTGGACCTGATCCATGGTAGACCAGGAAAGCCGTGTTTTCGACATGCGGCTGTTTTTTTGGCTGACTAGCTTCACCGATATGGTTGAAGAGATGTAACATGGTTTAATAGGAACACGAATGAATTTTGATCAATAAGTCGTCACATAACATTATGTGGTCATCCCAAAAGGAGATTCAGTTGTTTTTTAATCACTTGGTTGATCTAAATTGACTATTGAACCATGAGAAAGCTTCCTGCTGGCTACCACATATTCTCGTATATACAATCATCCAATGCCAAAAAAGGTCTTGCTTGTGTTCATGTTGATCGTATATAGATATACAAATTAAATTAAGCAGAGATATTTAAGAGATTTAATGATACAATAGTATTTTTTTTAAATTAGAATAAAATAGTAACAAAAAATGTGTGGCAATACATGTAATTATATTTAAGAAGACGGGGATAATATAGTTATTTTATGCTTATATTGGTATAGTCGGAAAAAATTTGAAAGTTTATTGTTAAAGTCACGAGATAAAAAAGTAAGTGTTTAAAGTCGGCACAAATCAATAAATAAGATGGTATTTTATAACTTTTACCCTAATAAAAATCCACCAACAATATTGTAAGTCTAATATTAACTTTTATTTACTGTAGCTTTAAAAAAACTCGTATTTACTGTAGCTTTAAAAAAACTCGTAGCTTTAAAAAAACTCGTCTTAGAGACCTCCTTATATAGCCCCATACCTTATCTATTTAAGGTATTACTTAAGTGGGTGGGCTTCCACCAACTACCAGCCCAAAAGGATTTTCCCTTTCTTTTTTTGACATTTCATATATTAGGTTAATTATTTAACAAATAATTAATATAATACTATATTAACTATATTTATTGCTTAAGATTTAGGCGTGCGTCTCCTTAGGATCGGGATGACTTTCAGACATATATTATTTCATGTACATATTCCTTTAGCTCCCACTTGGACATGCACAATAATATAATATAATAACATTGGTTAGTATCTAGCAACACGCCAATGCTCCCAGAAACTCCCGACTGTAGTTTTTCATAGAGTACATGTAAATGACTTAAAAATTTACAATCCATTTGTTTCTCAAATGCCATGTTGAAAATGGATATGGATCGAAGTCATTCCATTTAACTATTCTGTTTCTCGTATTACATAATTGAATCAAGATTACCAATCTAATCGAGACAAATCTTGTAACACCCCCAAATATTCATACTTTAGTTCAGCGGAAGAGTCGTTAGTGTTACGGGATAGCACATTACTCAAATCATAGACAACACTTAAAAATCGCGTCGTTTAGTAATAAAGCATTTTCCATTCATAAATATAAAATTACATAGGTCCCAAGTCATAGTATTTCATAAAAATTTTACAAAAAATTTGAATAGAAATTTTATTTGAATGCGGGCCATAAATTCTTGTCGTCTTCCCGAGAATTACCTTCAAGTACCTGAGATAAAACATGTTAAAAAAAGTCAGCGAAAACGCCGAGTGAATTCATAGAGTTTAATAAGAACCATTAATATATCACCGGTATATATATATAATCATTACCAAAAATAATTTTGTACAATTCTTTGTTGTAAGCCATAAAATAGGCCAAATACATTTTATACAAATCTTTGTCGTAAATCATAATATAGGTTTTTGCCTTCAAAACCATTATACGAACCATTATCGTAAAAACATCATACAATACGTTTTATAACGTTGTATGAAGTTTAATAAAAACCGTAATATGAAAATGGTTATGTAAAACCAAAACACGAACATAATATCAATAATATGACCCCGTATTGCTAGTCAGGCAATATATTATAATTCAATTCGTACATCAGTAGTTTCAATATTGGATTATTATAAGCCGCATGACATTGCTACCTTACTATAACAAACAACGGGTAGTTAACCCGTAATTCCTTTTCCCATCTAAAATAGCGTGTCGTCACAATAATCACGCTTATATAAATCTTCTCATACATAAATTCTCTTACCAATCAATGTGGCACGATGGGGATCAACCGTCATGGCGCGAACTGGGGTGATCTTCCCCAAATAGTACTATTATATGCATAAGCGTCTACCAAATCCAGGTAGTTCACAATTCATGCTAATGGGACTTTTAGTGACATAACCTAACTAATAATAGTCCATTTCATTTCATTCATCGGGTCATATAATCATTCACCGGGTCATACAATCATTCGGGTCAGTATCAATTAGCAAATAATCGGGACAACAGGTGTCCTATTCTATTAAAACTAACATGTTATCTCCCTCGTGGGTTTATAAAACATTTCATAAAACATTTAAAAGAGTGCGAGGCTATGAACTCACGTTGATTGGGAAAGGTGGGTTATCGGTGACGGTGCGTGCTTCAATCACGGAAACCTATATAAATAATACTCGTCTTAAACTCTTGTCCAAATGACTTTATAAAAATAATGGCTATGTAATATGATGATATTATAAGTATGATGATGATCAAGTGGGATTTTATCTCTTTATTCAACATTATAGTGTTATGTGTTAGTAAATTTTTAGAGTAGTTACACTAGTTTTAACTTGTTTACATATTAAGGCGCAATAAGCCCATTAAAAGCCCAATACATTATATTATTCCATTTATACTTTTAATACCAAGCCTTTACTCATATGTTGGGCCCAAGTGGGTTAAGCCCATGAGTAAGTCCATTAGTGTTTAGCCAAACTAGTTGGGTCAATAGTCCAATAAGGCTATTGTGGCCCGTTAATGTCCATATGTTATAAAGCTCGGGTTTTATCGGTTTTTACTTGTCAAATGTACTTACATATCAGTAGATGAGTTATAAAAAGTTTATATTAGACGGGTCCGACCGTCTATTTAACACCCCGAATTTACATTGCGCAGCGGAAATACACAATTGGGTGCTAAATACCAACATTGTTACACAAGACATTTTGAACAAACTTAAAATGATAAATTTGAAATATAGAAGAACATAAATTAACCATTGTCTAAAACTTTCGATCCCATGTAAAACAATTTTAATGATATCAGAGTATCATTTAGGTCCCGCAAAGACTTTATCAAATCCACAAACAATTTACCAAAGTACATGACCGTACATTATTATTTTCATGACAAAAGGGAAAGAAATCTGTTTTAGACCAATCACCACAAAAGCAATCCCGCAATCCTTCTCCAGCAAGCTCCGCAATTCATCAACTTCAATCACCTGAAATACATGCTTAAAATCATCAACACAACGGTTGAGCGAGTCTATAGGTTTTCCAAATCAACATTTGAACACAAGAGAAAAATCAATCAAGATCATTTAATAGAATTGTGCGCATACAATCTATTAGTCAGGAAGTCTGGCATATAGCAATAGCTATTGAAATGTATTAAGCTCATGACACCGACCCCTTAACTTAGTCACCCACGCCTAAAGCCGACATGACTAGATGAAATTCCGGTGCCCCTACTAGGGTATCATTTGCAAGAATACCAATTCTCATTCTCGTAAAATTATCCTTCCCAGCGGGTTACTCAACGTAAAGCCCTGGTCTCAGATAGGGTCGTCAGCCCAATAGTACTATTATTAGAATAAGTGGCTATTCCCAACTCACAACATCAAGTCAGAAGATAGTAACCGGCACGTGAATTTAGGGACTTTTGCAAATTAGGTACTTATACAATTCAAATCAACAAAAGGCAAGAAAGGCAACATTCGGGTCCAAACAATCAATCATTACTTGTGTTCATTTTACTTTCAAATAGCATGTATCCCCCTCTCGGGTTTAAAATCATTCAAAACAATTACAAAAGCGAGGCTATAGACTCACATGGAGTAATAGCAGTAGTAAGACGATCTTCGACGATAGTTGATGCCCGATAAACACAAAAACCGCAACCTATCAAATAAGGCACGTTCATCAATAATAAACCCGAATAAAATCCATACTTAGTAACATCAAACTCAAAATAATAAAATCACAACCAACCCAAAATGAAAACAATTCAAGTGACCTTTTACTTCATTCTATATGTTTATTCTATTAGTTAATTCTTTCGATAAAAATCTGCCGGTACACACCAAATGTACGAGCTCGTTTACCCCACTTAAACACATCAAATATTTATGATACTAATCGGAGACCTCACTTACTATATATAGAAAGACATGTTAAAATTCCATCAAAAGATTTTACTTTTAAAGTTCCCTGCCCGACACATCTTTGAACTAAAAAACCGGACACTTTTACATCAACAACTCATATAGTCTTTTAAACCAATTATTTTTCTCCGGTTACAAAACCGACACTCAACTTTGAAAATAACTCAACATCATCATACTTATCATTCAAAATCAGTCCATGACTCATTTAAAAATCCATTTTATAGTCCCCGAGATTCGATCCAAATATCGACAACAATTATATATTGTGACGATACTCATCTCCCGGTACACGAATAATCAAACTAACGTAACTTTTCGCTCGTTTGGAGCTAGAAGCCCTACCTTATACCAAAACGAAGCTAAAAACATCCTCTACAACAATATCTAACTAGTTCATCTCAAACTCAAACTCATATGTTCATAAAATTAAGTTTAATAATCTGTTTAAAAATATATATTTAAAACTCATTCAAAATTAATTTTTCACCACATTTTAATCATTCTCGTATGCCTAATATCACCCTAATATCATTACCAACAACTTAACTAACCCATAACACATTTAAATGATCATACAAAAATTACCCACTTAAGAATCCATACATGCAATAATTAAAATATGAATATAAATGCACTAACAACAATATATCATCATAAAAATAGATCAAACCTTCATGGATCATCATAAAAAAATGAAAGTTCTTGCATGTTGAAGAAAATTACACCATTAGAATCACCATTGAATTTTAGAGATGGGATATTGTTTTGTTTTTATGGATTCAAAGTAGAAATTGAAGAAATTTGATCAAAGTGGCAAGGGGGTGTACGGTTTGTTTAAAGAGAGAGGGAAGAGATAGAAATTTTTGCATGTATGTGTTTTTAGGTGAGAGAAATCATCATTTATATGGTGGTGGTGGGACAAGTTTTGCCAATTTGTGATAGTTTTGGTCCAAAATGCAATTAAATAGTTGTAAGGGTGGAAAATGTAAATTGTCAATTTTGAAAATATTTACGAGGCTCGGGTTTCGTAAAAATACTGTTCAAAAGTTAAAACGCACTCAAAATATGATGATAGTATGATCCCGGTTCGACTTAATACGAACTTAAAATAAAAACGTCAAAAATATAAACATCGAGACAACAAATGATAAAACATAAAATTTCGGGTATCCGTGGATATCGTGATCACTAATAATCCTTGTTATTAGGCAAAAGATAAAAATAAGACCTCCAACGTCGGTTTTAAATAAAACCATCAATCATCATACCATTCAATCTCATCAAAAATTTCAAAATCATTCGTAAAAATAATATTATATAATATTAAATAGATGACCTCGGGTTTGGGTTGTCACATCCTACCCTCCTAAAGGAGAGCGAAGTCCTGGTGCTCGACCCCTCTTATATTCTTATCCCATATCTCTAGAATAAATGAGAACTCTTTTCCTTAAAGAAATCCTCATGCTTCCTTCACAATTTCAGATTCCACTTCTGGAATACTTGTATATTTACAATATAATCCTTACTATGTTTCTACCTCATAAGAACTCTTCACAGTTCTTGTCTATGAGAAACAACTTATCTTCAAGTTGAATTCTTTCCTTGTTGTTTTCAAAACAAATTTCACCAGCCATAACAACACCTTAAGCATAACCACGTTTCCCAATTTCAAACTCCATCGATTTCCTTCGATTGCAAACATAACCCCTCTGACCATTCCTTGTTACTTAATAAACGATCTTTAACCCATACAATCTTATCAATATTGCCAATATCGTTTCTAGTTCTGTCATTCAATTCCACCTACATTTCTACAATACACCGAGAACCTAATCTTACGTCCATAACTTACGATCTTTAACCTTCATAAATTTAAGTTCTCTATGTACCATCAAACAGTACAGCCTCATTACTAGCATGACAATCATCGTCATATAAAAATTCCAACAATTTCTAAGTCAATTACACACGCACAAGTATACCGTTTGATGTTCGAATCATCCTTTCACTCTGTCCATCAGTCTCTGTATAACACACCGTACTCAACTCAACTTTCATCTTTACCCAAACCAAATCGTATCGATTACTTGAGTTCTGAGATTCCTTCATCACTAAGTCTCACTCTCTCAACTTAGGTATATTAGGAGTGCTCAATATACCATGCCTAACTTGGCGTTACAACAAAATCCTTTCCATAAGTTCGATAAAATGTTGAAATCACTTATCTTGACATCCTTCTCAATTCAGACCAATAACTTAAAATTTTCAATATTCTTGCGATCAAGCCCACACTTCTTGTCATTACCAAAACTTAAATCTTAAAAGATTTCCCCTTTTTCCCTGATAAGTGCATTAGCTACCACATTCGCCTCTCCCGGATGGCAGCGAATCTTGTTGTCATAATCACTCACAGTCATAACCACCAACATACTCAAAGACTCAAAATATATAACTGGTAATCCTCTACTCATCTCCTTTTACATCCCAAGAAATTAATTATGGAGCAACTTCTATGATCCTTTATCACTACACACTTGATTCTATACAAGTAATATTTCTACCATCATAGCAAACACCACAACTACATAACCCTTATGAGACACATCACAGCAGACTACAAACTATAAATACTTCAGATCCTTTCAACAATGACAACATCAGTGAAGAACACAACTTACCCTTCAGTGTTCAGAATATAGCTTCCTCATCTAATATGGATTAGATCTCAAAACTTACAATTTAGATGTATAAGTGGGACTCACACATCCAATTCTTCTTATTCAGCTTAATCAATGGTTTAACAATCATTGAAAACCCTTCGATAAACCTCCGATTATTCCCAGCTTAAACCAAGGAATTAACAGATTTCCGTCGGCGTCGTTGGTACCGGCCAATCCTTAATCGTTTCAATCTTGGAAAGATCTTCACGAATACCTTTGTTGTCAATCAACTGTCTTAAAACGCAAATATTTCTACTAACATTCATACATAGGAAACTTCACATATAGTTTCTCTTTTTCCATTCATCCCAAAAATTATCCTCATATGCTACTTATGTTCCTCCTTTCCTCTTGGAATAAAATATAATATCCTCAATAGATACAATGACTAATTCATCCTAATGCAACTCACACACATGATTCACCCAGTCCATGAGTATGGCAGACACGTTCGTCAATCCAAAAACATCACATGAAACTTAAAGTACCCACATCAAGTACGAAAAAAAACAACTATAGTAACATCTTCCTTCCTAACTCTCAGTTAATGATAACCAGAACTCAAAGCGATCTTTGAGTATACAATGGATCTAGACAAGTTACAAGGATCAAACGAATCATCAATCCTCGGTAATGGATATCGATTCTTGGCTGTCAATTGTTAAGCTCTCGATAATCAATATACATCTGAAACAATCCATCCTTCTTGAAAAACAACACAAGTGATTGTCATTGCAACGAAACTTAATATAATACATCTCTTATCCATCATTTCTCGCAGTTGACCGAATAACTCATTCCACTCTAACGGTGCCAAATGATAAGGCATACAATTACTACTCAACAAAACACAGAAGCACTACACAACGAAACGCAGAAGCACTACACCTATCTCTTACAACACTCAATCAAAATGAATTCCATTTCATAAGGCGGCAGCAACTTTGCAAAAAATCAGGAAAACCTCAGAATACTCTCGAGTCATTAACAAATCTCTCAACTTCTCCTCAACCATCCTATCACTAATAACCTTAGCTAGGAATACATCACATTCCTCTTCCACATACTTCCTTGTTTCCAAAGAAGATACACTTCCCAAAATGGATAGTTTACTCATCACCTCTCATAGTCAACACTCAGCTTCGCAGCAAAAATCTAAGCCAACAGCTATCAATTAATAGTGAAGATTAGTTCAATCTCAAGCATCAGCACTTCGCACCACTAACCAATTCAGACCAATAATCCACATCCAAAGATCCCAACTCTATGAGCATCAAGTCGATACTAAGCACCTACCTTCCTAAATTCTAGGAAAACGCTCTCAGTGTAAAACTAACACTAGCAACCTTTCCATTGGTTAACTCCACATCATAGTTAATTGTCAATCTTATTGACTCTCCGTTGATAAAACAACTGAATCTTTACATTTCTACAATTTCTACCCGATCTGAAATCAAACAACACACTGACATAAAGAATCTCAAGTAAGAATATACCATTTACAACCTTCGGACCTTAAGGTTTGTCAGCATCATTCAAACATAAACCGGAGTGGCAACATTCCTATCTTCTCAATTTCCTTTCCTTGGACAAATTCCTTTGTTTGTATTCTTTCTCATCACGGCTAAAACATATCACTACTCCAGGGGTACTAATTACAATGACCAATCCTCTTGTTCTGCACTTAGTAGCTTTATGACCAGGTTTTCCTAACTCTAGTCGCAATTGTGAAAAATTACCTACATGGTATAGAGTACAGCAAACACACTTGAGATTTATCTTGTCACTTCCAGACATAGTGACAGCACGAATTTCCTCATTCCTTCCAGGGTTTAAATACTGATTTCGGTTCTGTCTTTAGTTATTGTTAGTACTGAAATCCTTAAAATTCTGACCTCGATTCGGGTTGGACTGAGCAGATTCCCACTTTCTCTTATTGTTTTCAACAATACTATCTTTCCTATCTTGCACTTTCACATCCATTAAATCATGCACCATCTGTACAGCTTCATCGAAAGATTTAGGTCTTAAAGAAATAACCTCACCCTTGATATTACTATACAATCCTTTAATATACTACTTCGTTGTTTTACGGTCATTCACAAAAGTATTAGGACATAGCAAATATAGCTCATAAAATTTCCCAGTAAGCAGTAATATCATCGTTCCTTAGCACTAATTGCCTTAATTTGGGTTCCAACTGTCCTAGTTCCTTCTAAGGACAAAACCTAGCAGTCAATAGTCCTTTCATCACGGTCCATATCTTACCATTAGCCACAACTAATCCTAAAGTAGTCACTTGGTATTCACCATCTTAGTGTACCATCCTGAAATATAGTAGCAGCAAATTTCACCTTATTAGTTTCTGAACACCCAATAATCTCAAGGTACTCTCTATCTTATCAATCCAACTATGCAATTCTAATGCACTACTAATACCACCAAGCAGCGCATAACCACACTTCCGAAAACTAATATATATATATTCTTTCGAACTTGTAGAATAGCAGCAACACTATTATCTGGATCAGCAGCATCCTCATCATTGTTAGCAGCATCGCCATTATTTTCAGCAGCATCCTCATTATTCTCAGCAGCATCATCATTATTCTCAGCAGCATCTACTGTAGCACCATTATCTCCAACACAATTAACCCCAGCACCTTTTAATTCCTGGCAGCATGATCAGCTCCAAATGCTCTAGCAATAACTTGTTCGTTCAAAGTGCTCACAGTAGCAGTTGTTAGTTTTGGCAACATATTTCAAGAAACTTAGTCACGTAGCGATCTACTAATGACAGAAATATGATTCCCCTACTCCTTCTTCCATCATCACGGAAGAAAGAAACATGATAAGTATACATATCAAGAATAAAGAAGGAATTCTTTATTAGGATGTCTCATGAATACTACATGTACGAACAACACAAACTACAATGGTTCATCAACCAAAACTCAAAAGAGTTAATAAAGGCACATCATAGATCATGAGGGTAATTTAGATTGCGTTGAGGATTCAACAAAATAGTGGCACTGTCTGTCACTACAATCGTCTACCGAACAAACTTATAAGATAATAAGTTCCATCATAATGCTACGACACAAGGTTTAAATAAGTCAAATCACAAAAAGAAAATAAGATACAAAGAAATCCATTACGCGATTAGTTCCTTAGACAGAAGCTCCTCGTCCTCCTTAACATTATTGTCAGCTACATCACACTCGTCTATTTCCCTTTTCACACCTCAAGGTTAAATCCATAACCTGATGGCAGCTCACTCTCAAAATCCATATATTCACTGATACACGGCAGATTAATCACAAGGCAAATCTCAGTACGACTTCAACATTCCTAAACTTCCAAACTCCAATCAGAATTGATCTCACATGAGACTCCCATTCACTTATCCTTTCAAAGCTTACCTACTTCTCTTTAAACCTTTCAATTCAAGCATACAAATGCATCACAATCGACCCAAGGCTAGCAATCTCATCCATCTTCCAAGTCCTAACAAACTCAAATTTCCACATACCAAATACAACCTTTAAAACCACATTTCTTTCACATCAACCCTCTAATCACACCAATTTCAACCACATATCTATCATACATCAACTAATCAAACTTCCTCATACCCGATACAAGTCGCAAGAAATCAGTTGTAAAATCGTTCAACATTTGGTCTACTGTTCTAGACCCTCGTCAGTATATAAGGTCATTATTTAAAATTATACATAAAGAAAATATACGATAACAAGTACTCAACGTACTTTCAACAACATCAATACATCATCATAGTATTTACTTAATAAATACTATAGAAAACAATTCAATTTTAAGGGATACATCTAACTATAAACAATACAAAACACTTACCGGAGCCTTGCGGAGAAGTTGCGTTGCTTTTGTAAAATATTTTTGAAACCAAAGTTATAGTTTAGGACATTTTTCAAAAATCGACCCAATTCGCTATAACTAAAAAGCTCTGATGCCAATCTTTAACACCCCCAATTTTCATTGCGCAGCAGAAATACACAATTGGGTGCTAAATACAAACATTGTTACACAAGACATTTTGAACAAACTTAAAATGATAAATTTGAAATATAGAAGAACATAAATTAACCATTGTCTAAAACTTTCGATCCCGTGTAAAACAATTTTAAAGATATTAGAGTATCATTTAGGTCCCACAAAGACTTTATCAAATCCACAAACAATTTACCAAAGTACGTGACCGTACATTATTATTTTCATGACAAAAGGGAAAGAAATCCGTTTTAGACCAATCACCACAAAAGCAATCCTGTAATCCTTCTCCAGCAAGCTCCGCAATTCATCAACTTCAATCACCTGAAATACATGCTTAAAATCATCAACACAACGGTTGAGCGAGTGTATAGGTTTTCCAAATCAACATTTGAACACAAGAGAAAAATCAATCAAGATCATTTAATAGAATTGTGCGCATACAATCTATTAGTCAGGAAGTCTGGCATATAGCAATAGCTATTGAATTGTATTAAGCTCATGACACCGACCCCTTAACTTAGTCACCCACGCCTAAAGCCCGCATGACTAGATGAAGTTCCAGTGCCCCTACTAGGGTATCATTTGCTAGAATACCAATTCTCATTCTCGTAAAATTATCCTTCCTAGCGGGTTACTCAGCATAAAACCCTGGTCTTAGATAGGGTCGTCAGCCTAATAGTACTATTATTAGAATAAGCGGCTATTCCCAACTCACAACATCAAGTCAGAAGATAGTTAACGGCTCATGAATTTAGGGACTTTTGTAAATTAGGTACTTATACAATTCAAATCAACAAAAGGCAAGAAATGCAAGATTCGGGTCCAAACAATCAATCATGACTTGTGTTCATTTTACTTTCAAATAGCATGTATCCCCCTCACGGGTTTTAAAATCATTCAAAACAATTACAAAAGCGAAGCTATAGACTCACCTGGAGTAATAGCAGTAGTAAGACGATCTTCGACGATAGTTGATGCCCGATAAACACAAAAACCGCAACCTATCAAATAAGGCGCGTTCATCAATAATAAACCCGAATAAAATCCATCCTTAGTAACATCAAACTCAAAATAATAAAATCACAACCAACCCAAAATGAAAACAACTCAAGTGACCTTTTACTTCATTCTATATGTTTATTCTATTAGTTAATTCTTTCGATAAAAATCTGCCGGTACACACCAAATGTACGAGCTCGTTTACCCCACTTAAACACATCAAATATTTATGATACTAATCAGAGACCTCACTTACTATATATAGAAAGACATGTTAAAAGTCCATCAAAAGATTTTACTTTTAAAGTTCCCTGCCCGACACATCTTTGAACTACAAAAAATGGACAGTTTTACGTCAACAACTCATATAGTCTTCTAAACCAGTTATTTTTCTCCGGTTATAAAACCGACACTCAACTTTGAAAATAACTCAACATCATCATACTTATCATTCAAAATCAGTCCATGACTCATTTTAAAATCCATTTTATAATCCCCGAGATTCGATACAAATATCGACAACAATTATATATTGTGACGATACTCGTCTCCCGGTACACGAATAATCAAACTAACGTAACTTTTAGCTCGTTTGGAGCTAGAAGCCCTACCTTATAACAAAACGAAGCTAAAAACATCCTCTACAACAATATCTAACTAGTTCATCTCAAACTCAAACTCATATTTTCATAAAATTAAGTTTAATAATCTGTTTAAAAATATATATTTAAAACTCATTCAAAACTAATTTTTCACCACATTTTAATCATTCTCATATGCCTAATATCACCCTAATATCATTACCAACAACTTAACTAACCCATAACACATTTAAATGATCATACAAAAATTACCCACTCAAGAATCCATACATGCAATAATTAAAATATGAATATAAATGCACTAACAACAATATATCATCATAAAAATGGATCAAACCTTCATGGATCAACATAAAAAAAATGAAAGTTCTTGCATGTTGAAGTAAATTACACCATTAGAATCACCATGGAATTTTAGAGATGGGATATTGTTTAGTTTTTATGGATTCAAAGTAGAAATTGAAGAACTTTGATCAAAGTGGCAAGGGGGTGTACGGTTTGTTTAGAGAGAGAGGGAAGAGATATAAATTTTTGCATGTATGTGTTTTTAGGTGAGAGAAATCACCTTTTATATGGTGGTGGAGGGACTAGTTTTACCAATTTGTGATAGTTTTGTTCCAAAATGCAATTAAATAGTTGTAAGGGTGGAAAATGTAAATTGTCAATTTTAAAAATATCTACAAGGCTCGGGTTTTGTAAAAATACTTTTCAAAAGTTAAAAGGCACTCAAAATATGATGATAGTATGATCCCGGTTCGACTTAATACGAACTTAAAATAAAAACGTCAAAAATATAAACATCGATATAACAAATGATAAAACATAAATTTTCGGGCATCCGTCGATATCGTGATCACTAATAATCCTCGCTATTAGTAAAAAGATAAAAATAAGACCTCCAACGTCGGTTTTAAATAAAACCATCAATCATCATACCATTCAATCTCATCAAAAATTTCAAAATCATTCGTAAAAATAATATTATATAATATTAAATAAATGACCTCGGGTTTGGGTTGTCGCAGAGTAAGTTTTATTTGGCGAAAACGTTAATCTTTCGGTTTTAGCCGAAAAGACTTAAAACTTATATATATAGTTTTATAACTTAGAAGACATATCAATTTGTAATTTTATAAAATGTCATACTTATTTATCAAATTATACAACTTATTTTATAAGTATTATCATAAGTTAGTGGGTTTTATATATGTATTTTATAATAATATTACTTGAGTGCTTGTTTTATATTATATACTTTTATTTCCAAATCTGATTATCAAAATCACTTTCACCAATTTTGCCATATCTTGAGTTCTACAAGGAGATAGAATCTCAAAATTGGGCAGCACAAACTACTTAATATGTGCTACAAATAACTCCTTTTAGCTACTGCTCATTCATCTTCTAAGTGTCCTTAATAATTCGTCTAAAACAGACTATACAGATTTGAACCTTAATAGTATTTTGATCATATCTTGCTCATTTTATTGATTCCATTGAGTGGCCAACTCTCCACATATGTAAAAATCATATATCTTACTGTATATTCAATAATCCAAGTCATTTTATCAGTTTATCCTATGGTTACTTACTGTTTTAAACATCCTATAATTTTAGTCAAGATTTTAACATCTTTACATGTAGATTTTAGTCTTTTTTACCAAATTTATCAACATAAGATCCCACATAATACTTTGATTATCATTTATCATCATATACATATACATTTAGAAAGAAAATACAAGATTATATTTACAAAATAACAAGAAAATGGAAGAAATGATCTTGTTACCAACCAATATAGTGAAAGTTAAGAACAAGACTTGGTTTTTGATAATCAATCTTATGATAAACCAAGACCACCTTCAAGATTCACCAAATATATGAACACCTTGAGAAAAATCAGACCTAGACTCCAAGGAAAACTTCTTTGTAGATGTTAGGATCACCTCAAATCAACAAGTCTTCAAAGGGTATTCATCTTGTGCAAGTTAAACACATGATTCATGGTTGAATTTTTGATCAAATGGTGGTTTATGGTGGAGTTGGGACGGCAATAGAGAGAGCTTGAGAGAGTTTTGTGGTTGTTTGCATGTAACAAATGAGGATAGTGGTATGTGTTAGCTAGTTTTAAGATGTAAATGGTTTTGAGACAAAACTAAGGACAAGTGTCGTTAGTTAAGCTATAAAATGGACACATCAAGAGTGTGTTGGTGAAGATTTGCCGCCCCTTAGTGGGGGTGGGGCAAGTGTTAACTTGTCTCATCCCCACGAAAAACGTTTTTATAAATTATGAATCAACGGCACAAAACGAATCTAATAAAAATTGTCTCATCAAAGCGGAGTTCAAAAACGTAAATACGTAAACCTAGGGTTTCCGGTTTAGTCGTAAAGGACGTTAAATTATGCACGTAAGCCCTAATTTCAACCCGTAAATTTGTGAGTTTATGAACCAACACAAATTAAAATTCCAAAATAATATTCGAGAATAAATTTATTTCCTGAAATGTCGGACTGTCACCAAAAACGGTGTATGTAAACGTAAGTACGTAACGTAGAGTTCTTCGGTTTAGACGTAGTCGATGCTACTTTAATACGTAAACCCTTATTTCTTCCCACAAGTGAGTGAGTTCATAAATTAACAATAAAGTAATGATTTTAAATAATACTTGAGAATAAAATATCAACCTTAAATTGACGGATTGTCATAGCAGTTACCCCTAACGAGGATCTTTGTCCTCATAGATCGATTTATCTTACTACTCGCTCCTTATAGAATCAAGACATGTAGGCATTTCCTCCACATTCGGTCTTTTCTCTCAAGTGTAATTCATTACAATACGCGAGTTTCATCAAACCTAACTACAGGAATACGATCAGGCTTAAGTTGACTTACTTTCTCAATCCATGATGTTCACGGGTTTTTGATGAATGCAACTTTTCGCCAATCCAAACTTCATCATGAAGTAATCAGATTTTCACTTGATAGATATTTTATCAAGTTCGATATACGAAACATAATCCACGCAGCCCTTGAAGTCCTAGGGTAGATCCATATTACATGCCTTTCAAACCAACTTTTTACATTATCTCAATGGTCCCATACAACGGGGACTTATTTCCCATGATCTTTCAGATCATCAATTCACTTTTCCATGGTAAATTTAATTTGGCATAACCTCGCTACCCATCCTGCACTTCAAGATCTACATTTCATATTCACATAACCTCCTGCCCACTACTGGCAGTCAATAATCAGATCCTAATTTCAATAATCATTTTAGGTTTTACAGGTCGAGTATCTTGAAAGGTTAGGTTTGTTATCATAGACAACCTTATACCTAAAAGACATGTCCAAATCACAATGGGTGTATGTCGGGTATCTCATCCCAAATCCCACCTACAGATGCTCTTATATTTAGATCCTCACAACATTCAATCTCGATCCTAATACGGAAATTTTCAATGATAATCTCTCCAAAGGAAAACGATTATCCCGTTCATTACCAAAGGTCAATCATTCAAACATAAAACAAGACTTCTAGTGTTTGTATCATTAATTTACCCTATCCCTTCGATTGGGGTGGTAAATAGTACTCTCATCAAGATTCGTTCCCAATGACCTTTGAGAAAATCTCTAGGAGTTCGATGTGAAGCGAGGATCTTGATAGAGATGATCAATATAGGCACACTATGTTTACACAACTCCTTTAAATATAAAAGAGTCAACTTCTCCATCGAGAATCGATCATTAACGGGAATGATATTAGCAGATTTGGTCAGTATGTCGACGATGACCCAAATCGAATCAAATTCAGATGATGACCTTGGAAGATTTATCGTAAGAATCCATGGTGATTATATCCTATTTTCAAACAGGAATAATAAGCTATAGAAGCAATCCTAATGGGTTTTGGCTTTCAGCCTCGACCTTCGCAAAAGTTAGACATTTGCCAACGTATGTTGCGATGTCTGCTTTCATATTTGGCCATCAGTACAACTTCTTTAGATAAAGATATATTTAATCGGAATTGGCATGAATAGAATACTTAATCTTATGAGATTCTAACATGACTAAATCTCAAAATCCTCCATATTTAGGCAACCACAAGCGGCCTTTTATACATTTAACGCCATCGGCTCTCATTTCTAATGTTTCACATTAGCCGCGAAACATCTTTATTATTTATATTATCCTTTTTACAAGCATCGGTTATTACTAAATTTCTTGGAAATTTTTTGTGTATGGTCAATACTAAGGAACACACCCTAATTGTTTCTTTATTCTTTCTACATAATGTGTCACTATCTATCTTCACCTTCCCAGATGAAATAATTGTCATGACCATAATTCACTCAAAAATTCTTTCTTCATATTTTCTATGTTTTAGTTCCATCTCAACTATTATCTTTATCAGTTTTGCTTAATCCGTCACTTAGAGCGTCGATAATTATTACAAGTAATTAAATAATAAATATTTAACGTTTATGAAACATAAACGTAAAAAATTTTAAATTTCTCAGTTCGTCCAGTTATAGAAAAATGTTCAAAATAAATTTGAATTTAGTTAACACGATTTTGTTGATTTATCAAAAATAATTAATAAGATCTGTAAACGTTCGAAAAATCTATGTTTATACTTTGGTCCAAATTTTCGTAGTTGAAGAGAAAAATTTGTCGCTCCAAATTTTTAATCATGGTTTAAATGTTTTCCTCCATTCCTCCTGGGTTGTCTTGAGGTATACACAAACGTCTACTCCTAAGGGAGTTTAGTTAAATGATCTGGCTATAAAGGAATGATTCCTTAAAAATCCTTTGATAAATATTTGTCAAAACATTTTTGCACTTTCTTTTTGGTATAACCCAAAGCCTTAATGGCTCTAATCTTTGAAGAGTCAATATAGATTCCATTGCCATTAATCACACGGTCAAATAATTTAAAGGATCAAGCTTTAAATCACATGTTAAATATTCAAGGTACATGTTTTCACTACTCGGCCAATTCAGGACAGTCTAAAAATGATTACTAATTCCTTCTTATTCTTAGAAACAAACAGATGGTTCTTAATGATCACAAGCATGAATTTATCAAATTACAGCCTACACACGTGATTCACCAAATTTATGGATGCTACATGTGCATTGGTCAATCCAAACGACATAACATGAAACTCATAATGTTCATTACGAGTTCTGGATATAGTGATTGGAATAGATAATCTTTTTCGCGGACGCGAAGTTGATGATAACCATGCCGTGAATCAAATTTCTGAATATACGCTAGAACCTTGTAAATGATCGAACAAATCTTTCATCTTGGGTAATGGGTATGAATTTTGATCGTCAATTTACCTATTTCACAGTAATCAACAAATATAAGAAATAATAACACCATAGCTCTTCATGATGACGAGCTTGGTAGAATAAAAGCTTTTTCTGACAACTCTCTCAGTTGCACGACAACTCTTTCGATTCAGATGGTGTTGAAGTAGGGTGCACACGCCACAGGTGCAGCATCGGGAATATAATCAATACTAACTCTAACTTGCCTTAATGGCGAAAGTCTAGGTAATTCATCAGCAAATACCTCAGAAAATCTCAAATAACAGGAATATTTTCTTATTTAATTCACCTTAGCTTCTTTCTAGATTACAAGATCTATGACTAGTTCACAACCATTCTTGGTATAATGTCAAGCCTAAATACACGATATGGTCAACCATCGGGAATTATTTAGATCACCTTTGATTATCAACATCTTATCTTTTAGGGGAATTCTAATCGAGTTCCCATCAATTTAAAACAATGAGTTCATGTCGTAATCAACCAATTCATTCTACTGGCACTACCAACTTTCAAATTTCATTACCGTTGATAAGATGTGAATTTCTCAAAAGACTATTAATATCTCATAATCCTTCACAATTCAAGGATATCTGGAGACATAGTTAACATTAAAAGAGTAAGGTCAACAAATAATTTACGCGAGAGAATTTCAAATCAAATACAAACGAAAACATTAACGAATATGAATATATCCCATGTTTTCATGAATTGAGTATGCATTCGAACGTACCTCAGATCGTTACCCATATCATTTAACTGGAATCTAATCAAAAGAAATGATAGGAACGTCGATACACCCACTCGGGTATCAACAGTCGGTAATTAGATACTTTTCCAAAGAATCTCACCATGAGAGGATTGGACAAGAAAGGGAGGTCAATTGTCAAATAAGACAATTTCCACAGATGAGTAAATTCGATTCAGAAAGATAAATGGTACGGGCACATATGTAGGTGTCCCTAACAATATGTCCCTATTCTGCACTTCTTGCAGATCTCATAAAAATTCAATTTTTCACAATTACAAAGAAAATGTAATGTTTAGTAACAATTTCATGGTGACTACTAATCAGTCTTGCATGGTCTCTTCCAAATTGTACGTAGGCGCGCAACTATGCACAACTAAGGATTAACGATGCAATACTCAGTTCGTCAAAATTTTGTCATGTTTAAAATATATATTCATATTTAATTATAAAATAAAAAATTGATTTTACCGAAGTATTCATCATTATGAAAGCATTCCCATTTATATGAGGTTTAATAAAGACTTTATTTCGACAATAACTGTCAATAGTACCAATTTAAATAACTCATATAAAATGAGAATTTCATATTTTCCCCCAGATGGTATCGTATTACTTTATAAAAACAATGAGTGATTTACAAAAGAGTGATGAAAAGTTGTTCACCAAGAATTAACTACGATATGATAGAAAACGAGCTTAGCCAAATATGCATGAGGTTCATGACCTCAATGGCACTCAGGAATATAAAGAGAAGAATCTACAACACAACTCTATCTGAAATGAGAACTTGCTCAATGGTTGCATCACTAATGCGAACATTAGGATGAAGCAATAAAAGATAGATAACATCGATACATGTAGAATTTAGCAATCAAAGATAGTCCTTTCATCAATCACAAACAAGTCAAAAATTGTACCGTAACACATTACGTGTCGCCATGTCAAACAATTCCAAGGACTCATCCTACCACTGATGTCTCAGTTAAGTTAGGGATTTTAAAAGATACCACAATGAATACTAATCTACAAGAGTCATTAAGTGTTCCACCTGTCCCGGAAGATCCATCGGTCCCAATTCATAAGAAGATTTCTTCAATTTATTTCTTGGACACTGGGCATCCTCGTCATTGGACAATGGCCTAGGAACAACCCTTAACACAAACTAACAATCATTTAAAACCTTATAATTCAATCACAGGACTCAACGACTTCCTCTTAACAATCTCATATTCCATACGAGTTAAATTTTACTTTATTCAAGTTTCAATCAACTTATACTTAATGCGATATCCTACCTCATTCTCCAATACTTTCAACGTTATTCTTAGACCTTGAAAGGGCAATAAAATCTCGATATAAGCAACACTTACTTTCCAATCCTATAGCTCCTTCAAAAATAGTTATCAAATGAGTCACTAGTATGAAATGACTCACACATTCAATTAGACTTCTCGAAAAGGTACTAGTGGCATGAGGCTTTTGGGTAATGGTTCTAATGACAGCCTAAAGTGCAACATTTACCTTCTCGATTTTAAATTTAAGAATTGGGTGACACCGAATCAGATGACACCTTTCTAGGTGGTAAGGTTTTGTCAAACTCCACTCTATAAGGAAAGATCGTCATGACATCGATATCAGATTTAATCTCGCCAATTCTTCTTCAAGATCATAATCAACTAATATCAACATTTCTACGAATATCAACCATTTTGTTGGGATCATAAATATCCACAACTTGGTTTAGATCTGAAATACCTTAAATTCCTACGAAAATAGCTTCAATTGATTTGCTAGGGGAGTTAGGGTTTCTTGTGACAATCTACGTCGTATAAATACCTCGTATAAGTATTAAAATAATCATCAAACAATCATGTAATCAAATTACAACACACACACACACACGCACACACACACACACACACACATATATATATATATATATATATATATATATATATATATATATATATATATATATATATATATATATATATATATATATATATATATATATATATATATATATATATATATATATATATATATATATATATATATATATATATATATATATATATATAATCCAAGTTATATATATATTTAAAATAACACTTCTCAGTCTGGCCTTGTCGGTAACTCGGGAATTCTTCGGCACCGTTATAGTCAAAAGATTTTTAAACATTTTTACTTAAAATATTTATGGTTAAAAGATTTTGAAATGTTTTATTCAAAACCTTAATTTAAAAAATCTTTCGTTCTCTATAACGAGAGCTCTGATGACAAATTGTAACACCCCCAAATATTCATACTTTAGCTAAGCAGAAGAGTTCTATGGTGTTACGGGATAGCACATTATTCAAATCAAATACAACGCTTTAAAATCGCGTCGTTTAATAATAAAGCATTTTCCATTCATAAATAATAAATTACATAGATCCCAAGTCATAGCATTTCATAAAATATTTACAAAATATTTGAATAGAAATTTTATTTGAATGCGGGGCATAATTTCTTGTCGTCTTCCCGAGAATTACCTTCAAGTATTTGAGATAAAACATGATAAAAAGTCAGCGGAAACGCCGAGTGAATTCATAGATTTTAATAAGAACCATTATATATCACCGGTATATATATAATCATTACCAATTCATTTTGTACAATTCGTTGTCGTAGCCATAAAATAGGCCAAAGACATTTTATACAAATCTTTGTCGTAAATCGTAATATAGGCTTTTGCCTTCAAAACCATTATACGAACTATTGTCGTAAAAACATCATACAATCCTTTTTATAACGTTGTATAAAGTTTAATAAAAACCATTATATGAAAATGGTTATGTAAAACCAAAACACGAACTTAATATCAGTAATAAGACCTTGTATTGCTAGTCAGACAATATATTATAATTCAATTCGTACATCAGTAGTTTCAATGTTGGATTAATATAAGCCGCATGACATTGCTACCTTACTATAACAAACGACGGGTAGCTAACCCGTAATTCCTTTGCCCATCTAAAACAGCGTGTCGTCACTATAATCACGCTTATATAAATCTTCTCATACATAAATTCGCTTACCAATCAATGTGGCAGGACGGGGATCAACCGTCAAGGCGCCAACTGGGGTGATCTTCCCCAAATAGTACTATTATATGCATAAGCGTCTACCAAATCCCGGTAATTCACAATTCATGCTAATGGGATTTTTAGTGACATAACCTAACTAATAATAATCCATTTCGTTTCAATCATCGGGTCATATAATCATTCATCAGGTCATACAATCATTCGGGTCCATATCAATTAGAAAATAACCGGGAAAACTGGTGTCCTATTTTATTAAAACTAACATGTTATCTCCCTCGCGGGTTTATAAAACATTTCATAAAACATTTAAAAGAGTGCGAGGCTATGAACTCACGTTGATTGGGAAAGGCGGGTTATTGGCGACGGTGCGTGCTTCAATCACGGAAACCTATATAAATAATACTCGTCTTAGACTCTTGTCCAAATGACTTTATAAAAATAATGGCTATGTATATATGATGATATTATAAGTAAGATGATGATCAAGTGGGATTTATCTCTTTATTCAACATTATAGTGTTATGTGTTAGTAAATTTTTAGACTAGTTACACTAGTTTTAACTTGTTTACATATTAAGGCTCAACAAGCCCATTAAAAGCCCAATATATTATATTAGTCCATTTATACTTTTAATACCAGGCCTATACTCATAAGTTGGGCCCAAGTGGGTTAATCCCATGAGTAAGTCCATTAGTGTTTAGCCAAACTAGTTGGGTCAATAGTCAAATAAGGCTACTTTGGCCCGTTAATGTCCATATGTTATAAAACTCGGGTTTATCGGTTTTTACTTGTCAAATGTACTTACATAACAGTAGATGAGTTATAAAAAGTTTACATTAGACGGGTCCGACCGTCTAAGTTTTATTTGGCGAAACGTTAATCTTTCGGTTTTAGCCGAAAAGACGTAAAACTTATATATATATAGTTTTATAACTTAGAAAACATATCAATTTGTAATTTTATAAAATGTCATACTTATTTATCAAAGTATACAAATTATTTTATAAGTATTATCATAAGTTAGTGGGTTTTATATATGTATTTTATAATAATATTACTTGAGTGCTTATTTTATATTATATACTTTTATTTCCAAATCTGATTATCAAAATCACTTTCACCATTTTTGCCATATCTTGAGTTCTACAAGGAGATAGAATCTAAAATTTGGGCAGCACAAACAACATAATATGTGATACAAATAACTCCTTCTTAGCTACTGCTCATTCATCCTCTAAGTGTCCCTAATAATTCGTCCAAAACAGACTATACAGATTTGAACTTTAATAGTATTTTGATCATATCTTGCTCATTTTATCGATTCCATTGAGTGGCCAACTCTTCACATATATAAAAATCATACATCTTACTGTATATTCAATAATCCAAGTCATTTTATCAGGTTATCCTATTGTTACTTACTGTTTTAAACAGCCTATAATTTTAGTCAAGAATTTAACATCTTTGTGTATGGTCAATACTAAGGAACACACCCTAATTGTTTCTTTATTCTTTCTACATAATGTGTCACTATCTACCTTCACCTTCCCTGATGAAATAATTGTCATGACCATAATTCACTCAAAAATTCTTTCTTCATATTTTCTATGTTTTAGTTCCATCTCAACTATTATCTTTATCAGTTTTGCTTAATCCGTCGCTTAGAGCGTCGATAATTATTACAAGTAATTAAATAATAAATATTTAACGTTTATGAAACGTAAACGTAAAAAATTTTAAATTTCTCAGTTCGTCCAGTTATAGAAAAATTTTCAAAATAAATTTGAATTTAGTTAACACGATTTTGTTGATTTATCAAAAATAATTAATAAGATCTGTAAACGTTCAAAAAATTTGTGTTTATACTTTGGTCCAAATTTTCTTAGTTGAAGAGAAAAATTTGTCGCTCCAAATTTTTAATCATGGTTTAAATGTTTTCCTCCATTCCTCCTGGGTTGTCTTGAGGTATACACAAACGTCTACTCCTAAGGGAGTTTAGTTAAATGATCTGGCTATAAAGGAATGGTTCCTTAGAAATCCTTTGATAAATATTTGTCAAATAAATGATCTGGCTATAAAGGAATGGTTCCTTAGAAATCCTTTGATAAATATTTGTCAAAACATTTTGCACTTTCTTTTTGGTATAACCCAAAGCCTTAATTGCTCTAATCTTTGAAGAGTCAATATAGATTACATTTCCATTAATCACACAGTTAAATAATTTAAAGGATCAAGCTTTAAATCACATGTTAAATATTCAAGGTACATGTTTTCACTACTCGGCCAATTCAGGGCAGTCTACAAATGATTACTAATTCCTTCTTATTCTTAGAAACAAACAGATGGTTCTTAATGATCACAAGCATAAATTTATCAAATTACAGCCTACACACGTGATTCACCAAATTTATGGATGCTACATGTGCATTGGTCAATCCAAACGACATAACATGAAACTCATAATGTTCATTACGAGTTCTGGATGTAGTGATTGGAAAAGATAATCTTTTTCGCGGACGCGAAGTTGATGATAACCATGCCGTGGATCAAATTTCTGAATATACGCTAGAACCTTGTAAATGATCGAACAAATCTTTCATCTTGGTTAATGGGTATGAATTTTGATCGTCAATTTACCTAGTTCACAGTAATCAACAAATATAAGAAATAATAACACCATAGCTCTTCATGATGACGAGCTTGGTAGAATAAAAGCTTTTTCTGACAACTCTCTCAGTTGCACGACAACTCTTTCGATTCAGATGGTGTTGAAGTAAGGTGCACACGCCACAGGTTCAGCATCGGGAATATAATCAATACTAACTCAAACTTGCCTTAATGGCGAAAGTCTAGGTAATTCATCAGCAAATACCTCAGAAAATCTCAGATAACAGGAATATTTTCTTATTTAATTCACCTTAGCTTCTTTCTAGATTACAAGATCTATGACTAGTTCACAACCATTCTTCGTATAATGTCAAGCCTAAATACACGATATGGTCAACCATCGGGAATTATTTAGATCACCTTTGATTATCAACATCTTATCTTTTAGGGGAATTCTAATCGAGTTCCCATAAGTTTAAAACAACGAGTTCATTTCGTAATCAACCAATCCATTCTACTGGCACTACCAACTTTCCAATTTCATTACCGTTGATAAGATGTGAATTTCTCAAAAGACTATTAATATCTCATAATCCTTCACAATTCAAGGATATCTGAAGACATAGTTAACATTAAAAGAGTAAGGTCAACAAATAATTTACGCGAGAGAATTTAAAATCAAATACAAACGAAAACATTAACGAATATGAATATATCCCATGTTTTCATGAATTGAGTATGCATTCGAAAGTACCTCGGATCGTTACCCATATCATTTAACTGGAATCTAATCAAAATAAATGATAGGAACGTCGATACACCCACTCGGGTATCAACAGTCGGTAATTAGATACTTTTCCAAAGAATCTCACCATGAGAGGATTGGACAAGAAAGGGAGGTCAATTGTCAAATAAGACAATTTCCACAGATGAGTAAATTCGATTCAGAAAGATAAATGGTACGGGCACATATGTAGGTGTCCCTAACAATATGTCCCTATTCTGCACTTCTTGCAGATCTCATAAATTCAATTTTTCACAATTACAAAGAAAATGTAATGTTTAGTAACAATTTCATGGTGACTACTAATCAGTCTTGCATGGTCCCTTCCAAATTATACGTAGGCGCGCAACTATGCACAACTAAGGATTAACGATGCAATACTCAGTTCGTCAAAATTTTGTCATGTTTAAAATATATATTCATATTTAATTATAAAATAAAAAAATTGATTTTACCGAAGTATTCATCATTATGAAAGCATTCCCATTTACATGAGGTTTAATAAAGACTTTATTTCGACAATAACTGTCAATAGTACCAATTTAAATAACTCATATAAAATGAGAATTTCATATTTTCCCCTAGATGGTATCGTATTACTTTATAAAAACAATGAGTGATTTACAAAAGAGTGATGAAAAGTTGTTCACCAAGAATTAACTACGATATGATAGAAAACGAGCTTAGCCAAATATGCATGAGGTTCATGACCTCAATGGCACTCAGTAATATAAAGAGAAGAATCTACAACACAACTCTATCTGAAATGTGAACTTGCTCAATGGTTGCATCACTAATGCGAACATTAGGATGAAGCAATAAAAGATAGATAACATCGATACATGTAGAATTTAGCAATCAAAGATTGTCCTTTCATCAATCACAAACAAGTCAAAATTGTACCATAACACATTACGTGTCGCCATGTCAAACAATTCCAAGGACTCATCCTACCACTGATGTCTCAGTTAAGTTAGGGATTTTAAAAGATACCACAATGAATACTAATCTACAAGAGTCATTAAGTGTTCCCCCTGTCCCAGAAGATCCATCGGTCCTAATTCATAAGAAGATTTCTTCAATTTATTTCTTGGACACTGGGCATCCTCGTCATTGGACAATGGCCTAGGAACAACCCTTAACACAAACTAACAATCATTTAAAACCTTATAATTCAATCACAGGACTCAACGACTTCCTCTTAACAATCTCATATTCCATACGAGTTAAATTTTACTTTATTCAAGTTTCAATCAACTTATACTCAATGCGATATCCTACCTCATTCTCCAATACTTTCAACGTTATTCTTAGACCTTGAAAGGGTAATAAAAGCTCGATATAAACAACACTTACTTTCCAATCCTATAGCTCTTTCAACAATAGTTATCAAATGAGTCACTAGTATGAAATGACTCACACATTCAATTAGACTTCTCGAAAAGGTACTAGTGGCATGAGGCTTTTGGGTAATGGTTCTAATGACAGCCTAAAGTGCAACATTTACCTTCTCGATTTTAAATTTAAGAATTGGGTGACACCGAATCAGATGACACCTTTCTAGGTGGTAAGGTTTTGTCAAACTCCACTCTATAAGGAAAGATCGTCATGAGATCGATATCAGATTTAATCTCGCCAATTCTTCTTCAAGATCATAATCAACTAATATCAACATTTCTACGAATATCAACCATTTAGTTGGGATCATAAATATCCACAACTTGGTTTAGATCTGAAATACCTTAAATTCCTACGGAAATAGCTTCAATTGATTTTCTAGGGGAGTTAGGGTTTCTTGTGACAATCTACGTCGTATAAATACCTCGTATAAGTATTAAAATAATCATCAAACAATCATGTAATCAAATTACGACACACACACACACACACACACATACACACACACACACACATATATATATATATATATATATATATATATATATATATATATATATATATATAATCCAAGTTATATATATATTTAAAATAACACTTCTCAGTCTGGCCTTGTCGGTAACTCGGGAATTCTTCGGCACCGTTATAGTCAAAAAAATTTTAAACATTTTTACTCAAAATATTTATTTAAAAATATTTATGGTTAAAAGATTTTGAAATGTTTTATTCAAAACCTTAATTTAAAAAATCTTTCGTTCTCTATAACGAGAGCTCTGATGCCAAATTGTAACACCCCCAAATAATCATACTTTAGATCAACGGAAGAATTCTATGGTGTTACGGGATAGCACATTATTCAAATCAAATACAACGCTTTAAAATCGCGTCGTTTAATAATAAAGCATTTTCCATTCATAAATATTAAATTACATAGATCCCAAGTCATAGAATTTCATAAAATATTTACAAAACATTTGAATGGAAATTTTATTTGAATGCGGGGCATAAATTCTTGTCGTCTTCCCGAGAATTACCTTCAAGTATCTGAGATAAAACATGACAAAAAAAGTCAGCGGAAACGCCGAGTGAATTCATAGATTTTAATAAGAACCATTAATATATCACCGGTATATATATAATCATTACCAATTCATTTGGTACAATTCGTTGTCGTAGCCATAAAATAGGCCAAAGACATTTTATACAAATCTTTGTCGTAAATCATAATATAGGCTTTTGCCTTCAAAACCATTATACGAACCATTGTCGTAAAAACATCATACAATCCGTTTTATAACGTTGTATAAAGTTTAATAAAAACCATTATATGAAAATGGTTATTTAAAACCAAAACACGAACATAATATCAGTAATAAGACCTTGTATTGCTAGTCAGGCAATATATTATAATTCAGTTCGTACATCAGTAGTTTCAATGTTGGATTAATATAAGCCGCATGACATTGCTACCTTACTATAACAAACGACGGGTAGCTAACCCGTAATTCCTTTGCCCATCTAAAACAGTGTCGTCACTATAATCACGCTTATATAAATCTTCTCATACATAAATTCGCTTACCAATCAATGTGGCAGGACGGGGATCAACCGTCAAGGCGCGAACTAGGGTGATCTTCCCCAAATAGTACTATTATATGCATAAGCGTCTACCAAATCCCGGTAGTTCACAATTCATGCTGATGGGACTTTTAGTGACATAACCTAACTAATAATAATCCATTTCGTTTCAATCATCGGGTCATTTAATCATTCATCAGGTCATACAATCATTCGGGTCCATATAAGTTAGAAAATAACCGGGAAAACTGGTGTCCTATTTTATTAAAACTAACATGTTATCTCCCTCGCGGGTTTATAAAACATTTCATAAAACATTTAAAAGAGTGCGAGGCTATGAACTCACGTTGATTGGGAAAGGCGGGTTATTGGCGATGGTGCGTGCTTCAATCACGGAAACCTATATAAATAATACTCGTCTTAGACTCTTGTCCAAATGACTTTATAAAAATAATGGCTATGTATATATGATGATATTATAAGTAAGATGATGATCAAGTGGGATTTATCTCTTTATTCAATATTATAGTGTTATGTGTTAGTAAATTTTTAGACTAGTTACACTAGTTTTAGCTTGTTTACATATTAAGGCCCAATAAGCCCATTAAAAGCCCAATATATTATATTAGTCCATTTATACTTTTAATACCAGGCCTATACTCATAAGTTGGGCCCAAGTGGGTTAAGCCCATGAGTAAGTCCATTAGTGTTTAGCCAAACTAGTTGGGTCAATAGTCAAATAAGGCTACTTTGGCCCGTTAATGTCCATATGTTATAAAGCTCGTGTTTATCGGTTTTTACTTGTCAATTGTACTTACATAACAGTAGATGAGTTATAAAAAGCTTACATTAGACGGGTCCGACCGTCTATGTTTTATTTGGCGAAACGTTAATCTTTCGGTTTTAGCCGAAAAGACGTAAAACTTATATATATATAGTTTTATAACTTAGAAAACATATCAATTTGTAATTTTATAAAATGTCATACTTATTTATCAAAGTATACAAATTATTTTATAAGTATTATCATAAGTTAGTGGGTTTTATATATGTATTTTATAATAATATTACTTGAGTGCTTATTTTATATTATATACTTTTATTTCCAAATCTGATTATCAAAATCACTTTCACCATTTTTGGCATATCTTGAGTTCTACAAGGAGATAGAATCTCAAATTTGGCCAGCACAAACAACATAATATGTGATACAAATAACTCCTTCTTAGCTTCTGCTCATTCATCCTCTAAGTGTCCCTAATAATTCGTCCAAAACAGACTATACAGATTTGAACTTTAATAGTATTTTGATCATATCTTGCTCATTTTATCGATTCCATTGAGTGGCCAACTCTTCACATATATAAAAATCATACATCTTACTGTATATTCAATAATCCAAGTCATTTTATCAGGTTATCCTATGGTTACTTACTGTTTTAAACAGCCTATAATTTTAGTCAAGAATTTAACATCTTTACATGTAGATTTTAGTCTTTTTAACCAAATTTATCAACACAAGATCCCCACATAATACTTTGATCATCATTTATCATCATATACTTATACATTTAGAAATAAAATACAAGATTACATTTACAAAATAACAAGAAAATGGAAGAAATGATCTTGTTACCAACCAAGATAGTGAAAGTTAAGAACAAGACTTGGTTTTTGATAACCAATCTTATGATAAACCAAGACCACCTTCAAGATTCACCAAATATATGAACACCTTGAGAAAAATCCGCCCTAGACTCCAAGGAAAACTTCTTTGTAGATGTTAGGATCACCTCAAATCAAAAAGTCTTCAAGGGTATTCATCTTGTGCAAGTTAAACACATGATTCATGGTTGAATTTTTGATCAAATGGTGATTTATGGTGGAGTTGGGACGGCAATAGAGAGAGCTAGAGAGTGTTTTGTGGTTGTTTGCATGTAACAAATGAGGATAATGGTATGTGTTAGCTAGTTTTAAGATGTAAATGGTTTTGAGACAAAACTAAGGACAAGTGTCCTTAGTTAAGCTATAAAATGAACACATCAAGAGTGTGTTGGTGAAACTTTGCCGCCCCTTAGTGAGGGTGGGGCAAGTGTTAACTTGTCTCATCCCCACTAATTTACGGGTACTCCTCGATTCTAGTTTCCTCGATTTTTGTGCCCTCTGGTCGTTTTACGAAAAATGTTTTTATAAATCATGAATCAACGACACAAAACGAATCTAATAAAAATTGTCTCATAAAAGACGGAGTTCAAAAACATAAATACATAAACCTAGGGTTTCTGTTTTAGTCGTAAAGGACGTTAAATTATGCACGTAAGCCCTAATTTTAACCCGTAACTTTGTGAGTTTATGAACCAACACAAATTAAAATTCCAAAATAATATTCGAGAATAAATTTATTTCCTGAAATGTCGGACTGTCAACAAAAACGGTGCATGTAAACGTAAGCACGTAACGTAGAGTTCTTCGGTTTAGACGTAGTCGATGCTACTTTAAGACGTAAACCCTTATTTCTTCCCAAAAGTGAGTGAGTTCATAAACTAACAATAAATTAATGATTTTAAATAATACTTGAGAATAAAATATCAATCTTAAATTGTCGGATTGTCACAAATCTAGATTACCATTGGGTACGGCCGTACACACATCTTATTAATTAAACGAGGGACCCAATAATATCATTCTTCAAACCTTGTTGAATGAACAAATTCTATCTTGACTACACGTGCCTCTTATATGCTTCAAGATACAAATGATTATAGCCTTTATTACTAACTTGTTCAGGATAGCGTTAGAACTAGCAAAAAGTATCATCCACATATATAAGACATGCTTGCATCACAAGTCAAAAGATTTAGTAATGAAAATCATTTACATGTTTTAATTAATGATATTGATCCATAAAGTGGTTGACTTGTTAGTAGGAGATGTCCAATATGCAACCTTTGAATATTGCGTGAGTTGGTGAACTGTTCTTACATATTTTACGAATATTACCATCACTCAAATATCTCTTAATTCAATTATATTCCCATTTCATATTTGTTACTGTGATAACAAGGATTTAAATCATATAAAGTTATGCGTGGGTGGCTTTTGACCCATATGGGCCTTTAAACATATTTCTTTTGTTATTTGTTTAATCATTTGACCCGTTAGGGAGATACCATAATTTTGAATCAACTCATTTGTAAGGAAACATTCCTAGTTACGCTCATAATAAAACCTACACAATAACAAACATTAGAAAAGAACTCTATACAAATCCTTTGAAACTCACAACCAAGCCTCGTATTATACGTGCCTACTTATCCTCCTACATACATAAACATATAATATGATTTTATCTACTAATTATCTCTTTTCATCTAGACCGTCAATTCTGACACATGTTGAGATTTTGTGAGTAAGAAGAAATGTAAGAACAAATAGTAAGAGAAAATAGCATTTTTGTATTGATTATTATAACGTAAGTGATAACGAGTTTTTGGATTGTAAATTACATGTGTTTGATGTGAGGTTATCTTATTTAATCATTATGTTTATCTTTAAATTTTTAAATTTTCTAAACATCATGATGGGTTGTGAATCATTGTTTAAACCAAGTAGTTATTATAATGTAGTTTTCGTTTTCTTTAAAAGAAATGTTTTTCATGATGTAATTTTTTAAATTTAAAAAAAGAAATTATGTTATTATTCGGAAAAAATTGAAATGTTTTTTTTGCAAAAGTTAACTTTTTTCATACATTTTAAATCTTAATTTTTCGTAGTTTTTGACTTTGAAATTGTTTTTACAAAGCTCAAAACTATTCTTTTCGCGCTATTTTTTAAAAAATTTTAATTTTTTTATAATATTTTTTACTTTCTTAAATCCTATATTTTTTCAAAAATTGCACTTTAATTTTTTTAAATGATAAGAATGTCTTTATTTTTTTTATTTTTTAGCTTTGAAACTTTCTGTTAATTTTTTCATAAGAAAAAAATTAAATCTTTAAAACATTATTTTTTTATATTAAAAAAGTAAGAAGTTTTTTATTTTTTCTAGAAAAATTTAATTTTTTTCATACGTGAACATTTAAGAAAGTTTCTTGCTATTAGATGCCATTAACCTTATTTAATAAGAGATATTAGGCTTTGAATGTATGAATACATCTCCAAACTATGATTTACAACTTGTGCGTCGAGGCTTACAACTCCAATAATACATGCCTATGTAATAAACCATAATCTAGAGTTTATATGGTGAGCATTGTATTTTAGAAGACAAAAATTAACATGTAATATCTAAAATAGTTAGAATAATAACTTTTTTTCCTTTTTTCGATCATAAAAGTTTATGACATGTTTTTAACAATTATTCAGACATTGCCTCCTTGTCTATCATACGTGTTTTCGTTGCCATCTTCGTCAATGGTGACTATGATGATGTACCATGGTGTGAGGTTTTGTTGTTGGCCTGAATCGAGAGTGAGTACGTTGGGTTGAAGGTTGGTGGACCACGGGTGTGAGGCTGAACTTCGGGTACATAAACTATTTTTGTGACGAGTTTATTTAACGAGCATGGTATTTTGAATAATTTATTAACAAAGTTTGTAATTTCAAAAATATCTTGTATAATATTTAATTATTTTTATTTATTTGATTTATCATATAATTTGAGGGTTTTTAGTTACTATGGTAAGTTTGAAAATTTGTTTAGAGAATGTTACTCTTAAACGTAATTACATTATATTTACTTTTTTTTTGTTTATATAATAAAGAAAAAAAGACGTGAAAGAAAATTTTATATAGCACACATGTTGATATATTTCACCCTCTTTGACAAATAAGCATAAAAAAATTTGGGTTGATTGGGAACTAGTAAAACACTTAATATCGTAACAACTAAAAGAACATTAAAGACTAAAGTTATTTCAATGTTCAAAATATGATATTTCCATGTTTATTGATTTTCTCAAAATAATTGAAAATGCCTTGAAGGAAGACAATCGAACAAACATGAATGATATAGTTTACCTAATTGAGATATCATAAAGTGTTTTCTTCTGTTTGTTATTGTTTCCTTTGAGTCATGACGAATCATGTGGTACATCATGACTATCACTGATGACCGAGATGGTAATAAAAGTACTAAGAGAGGAGGACGTTAATGTAGATAAGGACTATGACTAGAGTTTTTATTCTATTGACCAATTTTGAAATTATGATTTGAATAGATAAGTATGGTTACATGAAGTCAATGTGTAATAATTAGTTGCTAAAATTTGACGTGTCATTAACTTTTTTGATCGACAAAAGGAAAGAGAATCTTAGAAATTATATTAAATAATATTGTGATTTCATATTTTCTTAAACTTTTTATTGTATCATGATCGCCAAATAAACTGTTGATTATTGTTTATTACATTGACCCGTACCATATTATTTAATTTGTAGGCCTCGGCCCATTTGTAACCCTAGTATGTTCGTAAATTTATACGACGGTATTAAATTGAAACATCATACATCCAAAACCTAAATTACGTTTCTCTCTGTGGTAAAAAATAAACAATGAAGGCTTATAATCTAGCAAAAACCGTGAGAAGACTAATGAAGGGTAAGACTCATACTGGTCGTCACGGACACCCAAATAAGCCGATCGCAGTCGCTGATAGTTTCATGAAGTGCAAGGGTACGACATAATACTACATGTTTATTAGCTAATTATTAAATGCTCATGATTTACTTTTTTTTGCATATTTAGACTCTGTTAATGTTTGCTACAAGATAAAATTAGAAAGATGATAACTTTAGTGTTTAATCTTTGTTTACAGTGATACCTATAGTATTTGGTAGGTTTTTAATAGCAAAAATTACAATAGAAACTTAAGTATATTTTTATCAAGTTTTTCTAACTGACATATGTTTATTTTTAGCTTTACGCTTTGTTTACTTAGTTTCAAAATAACAATAAAAAAGATACCCATGGTGTTTTTAGATCTATCCTTAATAATGTTATAAGTGAATATTATGTTTAGTTTTTTTATTTAGCTTGTTGTGGTTTGGTAAATAATAATCCAACTTATGTCTTGAGTCTTTGTTTATATCGATAAAATATTGTTTAGTAGTCTTTATTAATAAAAACTTAGGGTACGAGATCATGGTTTGTTTGCTTATAAAAAATATAAAAAACTGTAGTATATTGGTCGTTTATATCAAATTAAAAAAAATACGTCAACCAGTAAGAAAATTTCAAAGACACTAAATGTAAATTTATGCATAACACAAATATAAGCTCTAACTAGAACTTATATTGTAACGAATATCGAGTTTGTAATCAAATCGAGTCTGGTATTAAAAACAATTCTCTTAAAACATGTACTACTTAAACAAGGGTTGTTCCCAAGGTACAACTTAAAAAGCAACGTAATGCCAATATTGATAACTTACCCGAAATTTATTGTGAATTGTAAGTATGTTAGTGTATAAATGTTAGCTTTGAATTAATGGAATGTTTTGAAATGGTAGGAATTGATTTACCTGTATAGAATTTGATGTTGTAACATATGGTTGATTGTTGCAATCAAGTATATTAATGACTCGTTATTTTGTTGTTACAACCTCTTATAAAAACCATTCAAATGTCATATCTTAAACAAAAATCATTACTGACTTTTAACGATATACCATATACTCTAACTACCCTTTTTTTCTTCGAGAGTCGATATCCCAGTCAATCTGACTAAGTTTTGACATAAAATGGCTCGTTAAAAATTTAAGGCCTTAATTACAATAGAGGAGCGTTATTGTAGTGTCCGGTATTAAAATAAAAACAATAAGAACCATTTTGGATCGTTAGATCAATAATTATGGATGATATTTAATTTTAATAATTAATTAATTGACAATGGCATTTTTGTAATAATATTCTAATAATAATGACAATTTTCACAGTGAAATGATGAATTAGCTTTTGGTTAGAATTTATTAACGCATAGAATTTGTGATGCCTCAAATAAATAGTATTTAATTATTGATCATGCACCAACTTTTTTTAACTTTGAATATTAATGATGCATTTTTATTTGTTCAAATTTATATTTAATGATAATTATCTATGTTCAAAGTTAGTTAAAACTCATTGTCCACTAAAATTTCCAACAATCCTCAAAATGAATGGAGATCGAGTATAAAGACATAAAGTTACAATAAGTTTCAGCGATTGATTCTTGCATAGGATATATAGGTATTAATCTACGAGTTTTTTACTTATGATATATATACTTAGCAATAAAATTGAATTCACATGTTGTTTGTGTAGACGACAATTTATGGCAATGAAAATATTCTTCCTGACACTATCAACTCATCGTAGTCGTGTTCATTATGGTCATGATTCAAGAACACTAAAATAGTTTTGCATGATCTCTTAAGAAATGCGGCCTCATACTTACCTTCAAAATGACCACACTTATCTCGCGTATGTGATTTATTTTTTAATCATTCAAATCCATTAGCATAACCTCACATCTTGCTAATAAGAACCAACCATAATGTTTATTAGCACCCTTATGTTGTTTTTGGGAGGTTAACCCCCTACCCCTCTAAACACAC
This sequence comes from Glebionis coronaria, assembly GCA_025667525.1. Taxonomy (NCBI): domain Eukaryota; kingdom Viridiplantae; phylum Streptophyta; class Magnoliopsida; order Asterales; family Asteraceae; genus Glebionis; species Glebionis coronaria. The sequence continues at coordinate 2,528,524 of CM046879.1, read as the reverse complement.
GGTTTATACTAGTAGGTTGTCATGTTGAACTCACATCTTGAGATCTCCAGTTAGTTGGGTTAGGTTTTTCTTCATTTAAACTCATTCATTAATGAGGTTTAGTCCTATTCCTTTTGATCACTTATTAACTAACTTTATGCTTAAGTCTTTCATAACCACAAGTAATTTTTAATCATTGCTTCCATCTTACTCATGGAAATAAACTTGAAACTGGAAAGCATCGTTCGAGTTTTTCATTGTTTGAACAAGGCATATATTCAGATACACTCCCAATGAAATCGCAACATCCTCCCCATTATCAGTTGGGGCTAATAAGGCAATATGTTAATGTTTTTTATATTCGAAGATGCGTTAATGAAATGTTGATGTGAATTCGCATCTCCCTTATTCACATCCGTTACATTTTAGGTAGCATTAGGCTCATTGTGCGTTAGAGATGGTCCACTCATTTTAATGGTTTCCTATCATCCCCTAATAATAAAAATAATATTTAAATTTTAATATTATGAATTTTTGTAGCTAAGACTAGAAGGAGTGATGATGAGCCCTTACCTCCTTGAGGTGCATCTTACCTGTGTACATCATTCCGTCAAAACCAAGTCATGCACAAGGGAGGGAGAAAAGGGGTGTGAATGGTGATTGGCTCACCATCCGTGGGTCTAAATATTTTTGGCCAACCTTTTATGTCTTAATATTTTTAATTTCGTTTGTGATTGTATATGTGAGGTATTTGGTAAAATAAGTTTTTTATAAAGTAGGTGCATTTAATGAAAGGTGATGTATGGTAAACAAAACACTAGAATGATGAAGTGTGGTGAGAGAAAGTGAGATGAGAGATAAAAATAAGGTGGTGTTGAGGTAGATGGTGAGGCATGATGACCATGTGTCATGAAAACTTTGACATGGATCTCAGCCTATGCTATTGCCACTAGACATACTTATTTTGCCACCATTAAAACCCCTTTTTCATTTAAATCCCCTCTCTCCTGGATTTAAGAAACCATTCCTCATTGAAATACATGCATCCAACCCTTGTTCACTAGCAATAAACGAATCACTTTCGCAAAGTATACACAAAATCATATTATAGTTCTTATAAAAATGATGTTTATTACTGTATTTTTAACTAATATGTATATTATTTTTTTAGGCTCCAATAAACTAAGGAAAGGACCCATAAACATCTTGGTAAACCAAGATGACAATATGGGGTTTGTTGCATCAATTATTGTTAAAAAGTTTGGACTCGAGGCGTATAACAAGATAACTTGGGTTACAAAGAATAACGAAGGTAAAAGATTAAACTTGTTAAAGTAGCTAGGTAGTTTCCTAGTAAAAAATATTGTGTCTACATTTTACATTCATGGATCTAAATTACAGGGAAATTTTGGAGGTACCCAAAGGCAAGAAGAAACTACAAGGCTGCCAAGTCTGCTGGTGGTTTGACTGTCTACTATGAGATGGATCTTACTAGCATGAAATCTAATTCAGAACTCAATCAACAGTTGTATGACAAGATCTATTTGATCTGCCCGTATTTTACTGAAGATGTTAACGTGGTTGAGGATGATGAAGATGATAAGGATGGTTGTGATGATGATGATGATGTCGATTTGGTTGTGGATTTTGTTGCGGATGATAATGATGATGATGTGAATGTTGATGAAGAAGATGAGGTCAAGAAGAGGTTTGCATTTGGCATAAAAGAACAAGAGCAAGCTAATCCTGAAGTCATCGTAAATAATCGAAAACATATGAGAGACCTACTACGTAGTGCAACTTCCCTCATCAGCAAAAATGGAGTCATCATTGTCCTTCACCACACAGGTTTACCATATTCCATGTCGAACCTCGATCAAATTGCCCTTGAACTCGGGTTGCAGAAGCTGGGAGATAGTAAGTTTTTTGATCCCAAGTTGTATCCGTTATTCTCTCCATGGAGGGAAAGATCAAAGCTTAACCATAAAAAGATCCCATCAGCATTTCATTGCTACCGCAAGAAGTAGGTATCAATAGCAAGTTTCTTTTTTTGTCTGGTGGTGTTTCAAAATTTCTTTAAAAAAAACTTGTCCTCATTTCGTATTTGTTACTGTGGTAACAAGGATTTAAATCATGTAAAGTTACGCTTGGGCGCCTTTTGCCCCTATGGGCCTTTAAACCTATTTCTTTTGTTATTTGTTTAAGCATTCGACCCGTTAGGGAGATACCATAATATAAATCAACTCATTTGTAACACACAACCAAGCCTCCTACTATATGTGTCTACTTATCCTCCTACATACATAAACATATATTATGATTTTTTTTTCTACTAAATATCTCTTTTCATTTAGACCTTCAATTGTGACATTTGTCAAGATTCTGTCATTAAGAAGAAACGTAAGAACAAATAATAAGAGGAAATAGCATTTTTGTATTGATTATAATAAAGTAATCGATAACGAGTTTTTGGATTATAAATTACATATGGGTGATGTAAGGTTATCTTATTCAATCGTTATGGTTTTCTTTAAATTTTCTAAACATGATGATGGGTTGGGAATCATTTTTTTTAACCAAGTAGTTATTATAATGTAGTTTTCCTTAGCTTTTTAAAAAAAATGTTTTTCTTAATGTTATTTTCTAAATTTTGAAAAAGAAATTATTTTATTATTCAAAAAAATTTGAAACGTTTTTTTACAAAAGATAACCTTTTTCTACATTTATAAATCTTAATTTTTTTGGTACTTTTTCACTTTGAAACTAATTTTACAAAATTTTAATTTTTTTATAATTTTTGTACTTTTTAAAATCCTATATTTTTAAAAAATTATACTTTAATCTTTTAAAAAGATAAAAAAAATTAACTTTAAAACTTTCTGTTAATTTTTAATCATAAATAAAAAATTAAATCTTTAGTAAGTAATATTAAAAAATCAAAAAGGTTAGAAAAAGTTTTAATTTTTTCTAGAAAATTAAAATTCTGAAAAGCACAAAAAAATAAAAGAACTAAAATCTCGTTTTTAATGAATAATAACGCAAAAGAATTTCTAAAAGATTAAAAGTAATTAAAAAACAAAGAAAAAGCAAAAAAGAAATTATTTTTAAGCAAAAGTGCACGGTACATCCTCGTGACAACAAAAAGACAACCATATCATTCTATTTAGACCACGTCACTACTTAACGGAAAAAAATTGCACCTTTCATCCTCAAAGATGTGTGTATGGTGTCTCACTTTATTAAGGGCGGGATGTAATTGATCTTTTAAGAAATCAAACTGATGTAATTTGCTTGAAGTATTGTTAGGAGATGTAAATCGATCTTTTGATAAACCACATAACCATTTTTGTATTTTACTCTTTATATAACTAATTTTGTGGCATAGGTATAAATGTCAACGAACTCAAAATATTGTGCACACTTATTCGAAATATATATCAAAATGTGTGAGAAAATGCAAATTTTCTTTTTTTTGATTGTTTATATGCAGTAGTAAAAAAAACAGTTTAATCCATAGAATTAATAGTTGTATAGCAACCATTTTGAGTTTGTGTGATTCTTTAATTCCAGAAAGGTATGATTTGAGTTTGTATAATTTAAAGGTATGATCACGGTCGGTTTTAGAAGGCTTGTGCATCAATTATTATGTATGCTTCTTAAATACGAGAAAATATATATAATTCATAATTGTACATTTATTAAGAAAGTGTTATAAATATATTCATTATGTATGTATATTCATCGTGAATGTATAGTTTATTACCATTTAATTAGTGGTTAATGTGCTAGGATGTTACACTCCCTAAAGACCTATATATAAAGGTCACATTGTATTCATTAGGGTACACTACTCAATAGTAATCATCTCTTCCTCCTCTATTGTTATTCTTTATATTTCATAACACGTTATCAGCACGATTTTTGCTCTAAGCAAAACTAGGTAAGGAATTCTTATCATATCTCTATCTTAATCTACATGATCACTACTTGTTCTATTGTGGCCATAAAAATGATAAAACCTCCTGTTATGTCAAAGAAAAAAAAATAATTAAAACCTCATGTTCTAATACGATTTAATACCATAACCTCATGTTATGTTATTATAAAAAAATAGTAATAAGAACCTCAATTCTATTATGATTTCTTTTTTTTAAATAATCAAAACATAACCCCATTGTTATGTAATTTTATAGAGTTCTATTGTTCTTATTTTTATTCATCTTATATTTGCATTTTATTATGTATGATCCGATACATATTTTTAGTTACATTTATAGAGCAATTTATCATTATCCATAACAACTTTGGAGCCCAAATAACTCTTATTTCTCAATATTAGTTTTAAAAAGTGACAAGATTTTGCCAAGTAAACCGAATAAGATAGATTTTAGTTTTCGTATGTTTTCATTCATTCTTCGTGTCATAAATCTACATACATTTGAGATCATTTTGAAAATTTAAAGTTATTTACTTTAGCTATGTAGATGTTAAAAAAAGGGGAGTTATTATTTCACACATTACATGTAACGTGTTTTAGTTATTTATTTCACAAAGTAATAATTCTATATTAAATGATATGTTTAAATATCATTAAATATCTTATGTGGTTATATAAATTTGAATTCTATCTTAATATCATTTATCAACAAAATTTTTGATATTGAATATAATTCTTATTAAATTGTATGTTTTTTCCTTCGTAGTTAAGATGTCAAAAGTGAATTTTGTTTTTTTTATATTTCCGAAAAAAGACTATCTCCCTTGGACTCTTGATGCCGAGATCCATCTAACCGCAAATAACTTGGGAAAAACAATTAAAACCGAAAAAAACATGATTCAATACATAAATAATAACATAAATTCATGTTATGTAAAACAAATAATAATTAGAACCTCATGTTCTAGTATGATATAATGTCATAACCTTATATTATGTTATTTTATAAAAGAGAGAAAATTAATAATAAGAACCAGAAACTCTATTGTGATTCTCTTAGAAGAATCAAAACATAAATTCTTATAATTGTTATGTAATTTTATAGAACCTCGAGTTCTATCATATTTATCTTTATTATTGTTTAATTATAGTCATTCATGTTATATACTTTTCATAATCTTACTTTTTTCGTTGCTTTTTTATTCAATCGGTATTTTTTATGTATGGTGTACTAGAAAATGTTATTAAATTCTATAGCGATTTTATTTATGTTATAAAATAATAATACATTTAAAAAATGCAAATCACAAGTTGAGTTTTGTGCAACTAGTTTCTCTTGTAGAACTTTTTATGACAATTGTATATGGATCACAAAACAAGTAGCTATAAAGTTTTGTTTTTGTTTTAATATATATTTGAGAAAAAAATACATAACTTAAATAACATTAAACATGTTGTGTTGTTATGCATACTTGAATTACAACTTAAATACCATTTATGAAAGATTTTTTTGGGTATAATACTTATTAAATGGTTTTTTTTTCTTATTAAAAGTATAGTATACGTTTGTTTTTACGATTAATGACTACATCTATTTTTATATAGATTGATTCTATTTCACTTCAAATTTTTGGATACGAGGGTATGTTACTTGTAAACTTGATTTGTTTATATTGTTTTTTTATTTTAATAAAACTATATTGTAGTTTACAAGAAAAATAAGTATTTTATTGTGCTTACAAGAAGTGAATCAAAATATTATAACCTCATGTTATGTAAAAAAAAGTATGAATCTTATGTTCTATTCTAATTCTTTATATATATATATATATATATATATATATATATATATATATATATATATATATATATATATATATATATATATATATATATATATATATATATATATATATATATATATATATATATATATATATATATATATATATATATATATATATATATATATATATATATATATATATATATATATATATATATATATATATATATATATATATATATATATATATATATATATATATATATATATATATATATATATATATATATATATATATATATATATATATATATATATATATATATATATATATATATATATATATATATATATATATATATATATATATATATATATATATATATATATATATATATATATATATATATATATATATATATATATATATATGTAGTATTCTTAACTACTTTTATTTAATTCAAAAGGGTATAACAGTCAAAACATAATTTCACCTTTTTTTTCCTTAATTTTAATTAAAAAACATATTTTAAAACCCTTAAATTTAAAAATTAATTTTTTTAACATTTATGTTTTCAGTATAAAAAAGAGTAAAAAAAGAGTATATATGTGTGTAATGTACATTTTTATGCTTGCTATGGTAATTGCACATATGTTTTTAATTTGCGTTTTCCAATCTTCAAACATATATATTGAAGCTTTAATGACAAACCAAACACATAAATATATATAAAAATAATACAAATTGATATTCATTTCGAGTACAAATACAACTTGTTCATCATTCAAAAATATGTATACACTTTTCCAAAAACATACATGTACTTTTCAAAAACATACATGTTCTTTCCAGAAACATACATGTACTTTCCTAAAACATATATGTACGCTTCCATTTTGTCTCTAGATTTATTAGAACATATGCATTCGTCGATCATCTTCATCACCCTCGTCTTTTCAGTGACTGAGCCATCCCCACTAAAACATATGTAAAACAAAAATAAAATTGGTTATAACAAAAAACCGTAGTGCACCATAACATATATGCACAATTTTTAAAAATAACAACAATGGGTCTACTTTACTTACTATGATGAATATTTTAATAAACAAATTAAAGTAGCCTAACATTTAGCCTTGCATAACATAACAAACTTCACAGTTAGTCCGTAGTAAATAATCAATAGTTACAAAGACGTTCTTATTGAGGAAAATGGAATAAACATCTAATGCACATTGATTCATACTTTCATAAGTTAATACAAACAATAGATTATTCATGATACTATATAATATTAGCTATGAAAATGAGACATAAACAAAAAACCTCTAAACAAAATACTTTAACCAAATAATTAATTTATTATTAGATGGATCTCACTAGCATGAAATCTAATTTAGAACTCAATCAACAGTTGTATGACAAGATCTATTTGATATGCCCGCATTTTACTGAAGATGTTAACGTGGTTGAGGATGATGAAGATGATAAGGATGGTTGTGATGATGATGATGATGTGGATTTGTTTGTGGATTTTTTTGCGGATGATAATGATGATGATGTGAATGTTGATGAAGAAGATGAGGTGAAGAAGAGGTTTGCATTTGGCATAAAAGAACAAGAGCAAGCTAAGCCTCAAGTCATCGTAAATAATCGACAACTTATCCCTCATCAGCAAAAATGGAGTCATCATTGTCCTTCACCACACAGTTTACCATATTCCATGTCGAACCTCGATCAAATTGCCCTTGAACTCGGGTTGCAGAAGCTGGGAGATAGTAAGTTTTTTTATCCCAAGTTGTATCCGTTATTCTCTCCATGGAGGGAAAGATCAAAGCTTAACCTTAAAAAGATCCCATCAGCATTTCACTGCTACCGCAAGAAGTAGGTATCAATAGCATGTTTCTTTTTTGGTCTGGAGGTGTTTCAAAATTGCTTTAAAAAAACTTGTCCCCATTTCGTATTTGTTACTGTGGTAACAAGGATTTAAATCATGTAAAGTTACGCTTGGGCGCCTTTTGCCCGTATGGGCCTTTAAACCTATTTCTTTTGTTATTTGTTTAAGCATTTGACCCGTTAGGGAGATACCATAATATAAATCAACTCATTTGCAACTCACAACCAAGCCTCCTACAATATGTGTCTACTTATCCTCCTACATACATAAACATATATTATGATTTTTTTCTACTAATTATCTCTTTTCATTTAGACCTTCAATTCTGACATATGTCAAGATTCTGTCATTAAGAAGAAACGTAAGAACAAATAATAAGAGGAAATAGCATTTTTGTATTGATTATAATAAAGTAATCGATAACGAGTTTTTGGATTGTAAATTACATATGGGTGATGTAAGGTTATCTTATTGAATCGTTATGGTTTTCTTTAAATTTTCTAAACATGATGATGGGTTGCGAATCATTTTTTTAACCAAGTAGTTATTATAATGTAGTTTTCCTTAGCTTTTTAAAAAAATTGTTTTTCTTAATGTTATTTTCTAAATTTTAAAAAAGAAATTATTTTATTATTCAAAAAAAATTGAAACGTTTTTTACAAAAGATAACCTTTTTCTACATTTATAAATCTTAATTTTTTCGTACTTTTTGACTTTGAAACTAATTTTACAAAATTTTATTTTTTTATAATTTTTGTACTTTTTAAAATCCTATATTTTTAAAAATTATACTTTAATCTTTTAAAAAGATAAAAAAAATTAACTTTAAAACTTTCTGTTAATTTTTTATCATAAATAAAAAATTAAATCTTTAGTAAGTAATTTTTAAAAAATCAAAAAGGTTAGAAAAAGTTTTAATTTTTTCTAGAAAATTAAAATTCTGAAAAGTACGAAAAAAATAAAAGAACTAAAATCTCGTTTTTAATGAATAATAACGCAAAAGAATTTCTAAAAGATTAAAAGTAATTAAAAAACAAAGAAAAAGCAAACAAGAAATTATTTTTAAGCAAAAAGTTCACGGTACATCCTTGTGACAACAAAAAGACAACCATATCATTCTTTTTAGACCACGTCACTGCTTAACAGAAAAAAATTGCACCTTTCATCCTCAAGGATGTGTGTATGGTGTCTCACTTTATTAAGGGCGGGATGTAATTGATCTTTTAAGAAACCAAACTGATGTAATTTGCTTGAAGTATTGTTAGGAGATGTAAATCGATCTTTTGAAAAACCACATAACCATTTTTGCATTTTACTCTTTATATAACTAATTTTGTGGCATAGGTATAAATGTCAACGAACTCAAAATATTGTGCACACTTATTCGAAATATATATCAAAATGTGTGAGAAAATGCAAATTTTCTTTTTTTGTGATTGTTTATATGCAGTAGTAAAAAAACAATTTAATCCATAGAATTAATAATTGTATAGCAACCATTTTGAGTTTGTGTGATTCTTTAATTCTAGAAAGGTATGATTTGAGTTTGTATAATTTAAAGGTATGATCACGGTCGGTTTTAGAAGGCTTGTGCATCAAATATTATGTATGCTTCTTAAATACGAGAAAATATATAATTCATAATTGTACATTTATTAAGAAAGTGTTATAAATATATTCATTATGTATGTATATTCATCGTGAATGTATAGTTTATTACCATTTAATTAGTAGTTAATGTGCTAGGATGTTACACTCCCTAAAGACCTATATATAAAGGTCACATTGTATTCATTAGGGTACACTACTCAATAGTAATCATCTCTTCCTCCTCCATGTTATTCTTTATATTTCATAACACGTTATCAGAACGATTTTTGCTCTAAGCAAAACTAGGTAAGGAATTCTTAGCATATCTCTATCTTAATCTACATGAGCACTACTTGTTCTATTATGGCCATAAAAATGATAAAACCTCATGTTATGTCAAAGAAAAAAAATAGTTAAAACATCATGTTCTAATACGATTTAATACCATAACCTCATGTTATGTTATTATAAAAAAATAGTAATAAGAACCTCAAATTCTATTATGATTCCTTTTTTTTTAAATAAACAAAACATAACCCCATTGTTATGTAATTTTATAGAGTTCTATTGTTCTTATTTTATTCATCTTATATTTGCATTTTATAATGTATGATCCGATACATTTTTTTAGTTACATTTATAGAGCAATTTATCATACATCCATAACAACTTTGGATCCCAAATAACTCTTATTTCTCAATATTAATTTTAAAAAGTGTCAAGATTTTGCCAAGTAAACCGAATAGATAGATTTTAGTTTTCGTATGTTTTAATTCTTTCTTCGTGTCATAAATCTACATACATTTGAGATCATTTTGAAAATGTAAAGTTATTTACTTTAGCTACGTAGATGTTAAAAAAGGCGAGTTATTATTTCACACATTACATGTAACGTGTTTTAGTTATTTATTTCACAAAGTAATAATTTTATATTAAATGATATGTTTAAATATCATTAAATATCTTATGTGGTTATATAAATTTGAATTCTATCTTAATATCATTTAAAAACAAATTTTTTTTATATTGAATATAATTCTTATTAAGTTGTATGTTTTTTCCTTCGTAGTTAAGATGTCAAAAGTGAATTTCGTTTTTTTTTTTATATTTCCGGAAAAAGACTATCTCCCTTGGACTCTTGATGCCGAGATCCATCTAACCGCAAATAATGTGGGAAAAACACTTAAAACCGAAAATAACATGATTCAATACATAAATAATAACATAAATTCATGTTATGTAAAAAAATAATAATAATTAGAACCTCATGTTATAGTATGATATAATGTCATAACCTTATATTATGTTACTAGCTGAGATGCCCGTCCGATGGACGGGTGGCCTTAAAAAATTGTTTATAATAAAATGAAAGCAATAAACAGTTTATACATATCAAATTAAATATAAAACCTCATATAAAAATTTTTCAATGTAATTACAAACTAAAAAATATATGAAGAAATCCTTAAAATATAATGACAATAATGTCTTTCTTTATTCAAAATCACAATAAACATTGTCTTTAAATTTTTCAAAATATAAAGTCTATAATTTTGAACTGAACTGAAAAAGGGCATTGTAATTTTTCTGACCAAGTCACTCTACTAAACAAAATTTGAGCCTAAATGTTATGCATATACACCTATACAACCAGAAAGTCCTAATCTAGTTATGATTTTTTTGAAAGTAATGTAGGAAAGAAAATTCTATTCCCATTCAGCACTCGACTTCGGTTCACATCAACGCAGGCAAGGATAAAGAAACATGTCATGAAATTAAACTGCATCAATAGGACATACATAATAAGTGAAAAAGATTACTTGGATAAAGGATCATATTTTTAAAGCAAACCGAAGACTTACAAAGTCTAAATATCTAAGTTTTTCTTTATTCCATGCATTGAAAACACATGTTTGTTGCTAAACATAATACTTATTTATGATTCTAAATTACGAATATATAAAAGTAATATTACCTCTTTGGTCCTTTGGTGAATCTAAGATAACCACCATGAAGTTCGACCATCCTTGCAAAAGGATACAGTTTCTTTGTATGAGATACTTGAGCAGTAACAATACCTATCAATATAAAATGAAGATTAGTTTTATAACATGAGACCTAATATGGTGCGTGATGAATCAGGTCAAAATCGGTGTAGTACATGTTAAAGTGTTAAATCATGGCCACTTGAGCCACAACATTATTTGCAAGATCATTAATCCAACATTCACTATTTCAATCATGATGAGTAATTAACTATAAGTTACCTGCATTGTGTACATTTTATCATTCTCTTAGATGCCATAAATTTGAAACAACGGAGTTACCAATTTCCTGTAATGAAAACTATTGTTGTGACTATTAAGAAAACCATCTATATAACGATATCTTAGGTTATAACTCTTGCCAATAAATCTGCCTGTACATGCTGTTATGCGTATGAGTATGCCAAATGGATCGTCTGAATCTATTTGAGTAACTCGCCAACCAACCTTGAAGTATTTAATAATAACCCATTATTAACAACTTAAACTCAGCCTAACATTTATTAGATGTATCAATATTGGTAGGCTGGGAACAGGTCATTAGTACGGTCGAAAAGGGTCATGTCTAGTTGACCTAGAAGACCACAAACACACTATTTTCTATTATTTATTAGTAAACTAATTACTAATGTTGTAGAAGTTCATGATCCTCCGCATATAAACATATTTTATAGTCGAAAAAAAATCATGCATACTTATGATTTAGTAAAAGGAGCTACTACAAAGCCTACATACTTATGAAGGGAAAAGTCTTTATTCAGGGAGCAACTAAAGACGTGATACGAAGTGTGCTAAAACAAAAACACAAAAAACATTATGCGTGTTCTTAGCACGTGTAAGAAACTAACCTTTAAATACACTTGATGTATTTCCTTCGATGGGTCATTCATCCTTTGTGGTCGAGTAGTATGTCACTAATCGCCTTGTTTTTGCATCTTCTGTTTTTAACTCTTAGACATGTTGGTAACAATAGTATTTGCTTTTTTTTTATATAACGCCTCTTATAAATCATCTCTACTGCGCTAAAACGATAATAAGAGCATACCTTCTGATAATTAAATTTGTTAGTTTGTCTTGTTGTAGTGATACATTATCTCAATCTTGGTTATTTTTTTAACAGGCATATAAAATGCAAAAGACAGTGTTCGGAATAAAGAGTGTTTGGGTAAACTTATAAAAAAAGGAAAAGTTGATACTTTACCCACTTAATAAAAATTTTCTACTTTAACTACCTAAAACTGTAGAATGAGCGAAAAATAGGATGAGCATAATGTTTCTTACACGCGCTAAGAACACACAAAATGTTTTTTGTGTTTCTATTTTAACACGCTTCGTATCACGTCTTTAGTTGCTCTCTGAATTAATAACATAAATGAATGTCAAATAAATGGATGCATATTTATTTTGTGTGCAAAGTTTTTTCCTAATATTAATAGCAAAGTTATTTCTACATGCCAGGGTGATTTGAATGTCCAGGCGGATGAAGGAACTTGTTGCCACATAGCTGATACAAACACATAGCATCATTCTTATTGCTATAGAATGAGCGGAAAATATCTTTGTGTGCTGCTGATATACATTTAAATGCAGTCCCATCCCCTAACGATAAAAAGAACTCCCTAGAAGGCATTGAGCAAAAACTGGACAATGAGTCCGGTTGACATAAATGGCCACCAATTCACAACACAATAGCCGCATTAACGAAATTTGATAGTGTTTAAAAAAAACTCAAATCACATTAAGTTTATTTTCTGCTCATCCTATTTTTCCTTTGTCCACACCCTTAGTGGCTGCCACCTTCATCTAGATTTAGGGGGGACCTTGTAGTAGACCGAGACTCGAGGTTTTTCAAATGATCACTAAATTAATTTGACGCTTCAATCATTGTTTAAATATGATATAAGAGCTTATTTTCTTAATACATCCTATTCTATAAAGCATATATAGAACATGAATAAAAGAATGGTACATGCTTCTGGTAAGCAGATACACAAATCTAAAATAAGCATTTCTCAACAGCGTCTAATCAGATTAAAGGGACAACTTCATATCTCCCCTTGAAGCTAATATAATATAATGTAAGATGGACCTGAAGTTATGCATTTCTGAGTTTCATATACTCCCTTTATGACTTTCGATGAGATAAAAGATGTCATAAGCAGCATGACCAGAAATACGCCATAGCAAACCCCTTATATAAGTTATCGAACTTCACATATAAAAGAAAATATATTATAGTAGTCTAATATACAGTTAATGGATAGGTTTACTTTTTTTTACCATCTGGTACAAATGAAATATCAAAAAAATCAAAACTTTCTTATGGATCAGATACATTTATTTCGAATCGGACCAAATCATTGTATCAACCCACATTATTTTAGCATCACCCCCCAAGCACAACCATATATTGATAATAGTTATTTAATTATAGCCTATTTTTTCTTGTAGCTTATTCTGAAACAATTTACATGATACGATCATGTGGATTTAGTATGAAACATTTAATAGTTGTAATGGAAATATACCTGTAATAACATCGGTAAGGTGTGTTCCACCTTTTAGACTACTAATAGTCTTCCAGGTCTCTTCCATGTGCATACGAAGGCATTGGTTCTATGAGTGGATATGCTCCTTCATCGTGCTAACAAAAATGATAATAAAACAATTTCTCGTTAAATATCTCCTTAAAGAGTTATGACATATGAATGTGGATCCAATAACAAAAATAGCCAGCTGGTTGATGCTTAATCCAATAAGAAAAATACACGCTCTTTCAGATCTTCCATTAGAAAGCATATATGCAGCTCTCAACTATTATTCCACAACTGGAGTATCATTATCGAATCATAGTAATGTTTTCATAAACGTGTCGTTGATGCTCCCAACTGGTATGTAACTGTAAGTGTAAGAAATAATTTTTGATAGAAAAACTCGTCAATGCATTAAAATAATATGTAACACAAACTGTCATGTTACAGTAAACCCTTAGTCCCAAATCAATGTAAAGTCGGTTGATACAGAAAGTTATAAGGGGGTTTTGGATGATGTCTGCCTTTAGTTGGTTGATAGAAAGTTATCTCACGGCAAGGTTTTTTACCTAATGCAAAGGACCTTGATTAATCACTTCCTGATCATAGAGATGCAAGTCAATAAGCATACGCTTTTAATTATCAAAGGTGGTCACGTGGCAAATGGGTTTGGCTAAAAACTCGCATAAAACATATAGTTCAAATGGATCAAGACGGTGAAGCAGGTTTGAGTAATCCGATTTGTATTCAGATTCTTAGAACATTTTGATTGTTGCATCATAGAAGGTTTAGATTATTGTTGTCGTAAATCAGTTTTCTAATAAAAATTGACAAAGGGCTATATAAAACTTACATGTGGTTTATGCCACCTATCCTGTACAATTCTCTACATACATATATGGTTGTGCCCAAACATACATATTTACCTAATTTGTTCACCAAATCTGTAATGTATATACATATTTATATTATCCTCTAATGTAGCGTTTTAACATTCAAGAGTTAGTAAAATTAGTACTCACCAGCCTTGGTCATTCCAACTACACTATCGATGATGGTCAAGGTGTTGCTGGTCTAGTTGGGAACAATGTGGCTGGAAATCAAGTTATCCATCGAGATTGTTCATGTCAGTCAAGCTCTCAAAGAGAATTTAGGCCAGAACCGAAAAGGGTATATACAATTAATAATGTGTTTGCAACTTGCAGTAAATTAATATAAATCAGATCACATAACAAAAATCAGTTACTATTTGATGTTACACTATGTATATCCATTAAGATAAGAAAAGAACTTGAAAACTTGAATAATAATTCAGTGAATGCCTGATTTTTAATACAAATAAGCATCCTTGTTATTGTGAATTAAAAAAAAATGTATACATGAAACATAATTAAAGCATTATTTAGATTAAAACAGTTGATTGCGTCATTATGATCAAAAACCTTAAATAAACATTAATGTATACAAATAAATAATATCTTATAAATTAAATCCTTAAAATAAAAAAACATAAAATAAAATTAGTTAAAAAAACGAAAACAATCCAAAAAATACCTGTTAAATATTTGGATGCATCGTACCTCCATACCCAATTCTCTGGTATCTTGCAGTATCTTGACGTTTTCACAAACTATTGAATATAATCACCAATATCTGTCACTAAATCGCTCATATAAATCGTTCATATAAATCATAGAAAATCAAAACACCTATTAATAGAATATCATAGAAAACATCTAAAATCACAATACCTGTTAATAAATCATTCATAGAAATCGTTCATATAACCATGTGGCCCTGTTAATAAAATCGTTCATATAAATCATCGAAAAAAATTGATTAAAGGGATTGGAATATTATTTGATGAAAAACAAATTTAATTAATTGAAGAAAAAGTTGTATGAATCTGGTTATGAGTAAAAAAATACGTTTTGATTTTGTATAAATGAAGATCCATTAGTAAATTATTTTGATTTGACTTTTTTGGATCTAGTTATGAAAAATTTCAGGGATCCTGGTTTTGGTTAATGTGATTTATTTTGATCCATAAACAATCAATGTTGCGTTTTTTTGGTCAATGCATTAAAAAGTTAGTTGCTAAAGAATTGGGCGGGATAATTGTCAGAAAAGGAAATCTGGTAGGTTTTGTTTGACGTGGCATTATGGCTGAATGGTATTGGTCACATATCCTTCCTATATAAGGGTTAAGTATTTTATAAAAGAGAGAAAATTAATAATAAGAACCTCAAACACTATTGTGATTCTCTCAGAAGAATCAAAACATAACTTCTTATAATTGTTATGTAATTTTATAGAACCTCAAGTTCTATCATATTTATCTTTATTATTGTTTAATAGGCATTCATGTTATATACTTTTCATAATCTTACTTTTTTCGTTTCTTTTTTATTCAATTAGTATTTTTTATGTATGATGTACTAGAAAATGTTATTAAATTCTATAGCGCTTTTATTTATGTTATAAAATAATAATACATTTAAAAAATGCAAATCATAAGTTGAGTTTTGTGCAAAAAGTTTCTCTTGTAGGACTTTTTATGGCAATTGCATATGGATCACACAAGTAGCTATAAAGTTTTTTTTTGTTTTAATATATATTTGAGAAAAAAAAATACATAACTTAAATAACATTAAACATGTTGTGCTGTTATGCATACTTGAATTACAACTTAAATACCATTTATGAAATATTTTTATTGGGTATAATACTTATTAAATGGTATGTTTTTTTCTTATTAAAAGTATAGTATACGTTAGTTTTTACGATTAATGACTACATCTATTTTAATATAGATTGATTCTATTTCACTTCAAATTTTTGGATACGAGGGTATGTTACTTGTAAACTTGATTTGTTTATATTGTTTTTTTATTTTAATAAAACTATATTGTAGTTTACAAGAACAATAAGTATATATGTGTGTAATGTACATTTTTATGCTTGCTATGATAATTGCACATATGTTTTTAATTTGCGTTTTCCAATCTTCAAACATATATATTGAAGCTTTAATGACAAACCAAACACATAAATATATAAAAAATAATATAAATTGATATTCATTTCGATTACAAATACAACCTGTTCATCATTCAAAAATATGTATACACTTTTCCAAAAACATACATGTACTTTTCAAAAACATACATGTTCTTTCGAGAAACATACATGTACTTTCCTAAAACATATATGTACGATTCCATTTTGTCTCCAGATTTATTAGAACATATGCATTCGTCGATCATCTTCATCACCCTCGTCTTTTCAGTGATTGAGCCATCCCCACTAAAACATATGTAAAACAAAAATAAAATTGGTTATAACAAAAAACCGTAGTGCACCGTAACATATATGCACAATTTTTAAAAATAACAACAACGGGTCTACTTTACTTACTATGATGAATATTTTAATAAACAAATTAAAGTAGCCTAACACTTCAACTTGCATAACATAACAAACTTCACAGTTAGTCCGTAGTAAATAATCAATAGCTACAAAGACGTTCTTGTTGAGGAAAATGGAATAAACATCTAATGCACATTGATTCATACTTTCATAAGTTAATACAAATAATAGATTATTCATGATACTATATAATATTAGCTATGAAAATGAGACATAAACATAAAACCTTTAAACAAAATGCTTTAACCAAATAATTAATTTATTATTACTAAACACCTACACCACTTGTAAACATAAACTGAATTAAAAAGTCTTACCAACGTAGATCTAGAATGATATGGCGTGGATCCAAATAAGTATGTCGTTCATGAATACTAACTCGAGGACAACATATATGCACAACTTCGATAACATTTATGCACCGCTTCAAGGACATATATGTATCGCTTCAAAAACATTGTTTTTAATTTTTTTTTGAACGACAATTCTTACAAATCACACAACTATCTCATAATTTCTATCTCACATGTCTCCACACCGAGACTTGAACCCACAACCTTGAAGTTAGAGGACCACTCACATACCGCTAGATAAAGAAGCCTTTGGTGCTTCAAAAACATTTATGCAGCTATCTAAAAACAAAGAGTGTCCATTAATAATTTATGAAATAAATATATAAAAACATTGTCATTTATTAAAAAAACACTACAATATACAAATGAAGCAATTAGTACTTGACCCACAAAAATCTTTACACACTCGTTGACAGTGATGTTTTATATGTCATCAACAAAACAATTTGTTTATGTCATAAGCAATTATTAAAAAACTCTCAATACAACAAAAATAATTAATACAACAAAAATAAATCAATTCTAATAAAATGATTGTTTACAATGGAGGCGTCAAAACAAGCGCATATCAAATCATGCAAAAAAAATCAAACCAACAATTAGATAAAAAAATACGACTTGATTACCTTGTCAAAAACAAACTTCTAATCGGTTATAAGATACATTGAGATAAACATATACGAACACAGATCTGCATCGAGTAGCGGCTTTGGCTAAATCGTCGGATCTCGCGACATGAATTCTCGGATCTAGCGACATGGATGTTTAACCTTTGGATCTCAGCATGACCAGATCCAAAACACAATGCAACTTCAAATCACAACTTGACACTCAACGAGCATAAATGTCGACTAGTGAGTTAAGGAACTCGACTTTTTAATCAAAACCGATTTTAAAAGTCTACTGGTATTTTATTTTTTGTCTAGAGATCTAATGAGAGAGAGAGGGGGAGAGGCAGTAGGTGAGATGTATGTTTATGGGATTAAGTCAAGTATTGAAAACATGTATATCAAATTCAAGGCTTTTTTTTAGAGAGTTCTAAATACCAGATTTACCCTTTATGTATTTTTTTCCCAAAATGATTAGTATGTATTTTCAGAAATACCATCTTGCATTAATGTGAGATACATCATGCATTAATAGTTGTAAAAAACAGGTTATGTACCAAAAAGAGGTTCTGCAAGTAGCGTTGCACTATATATATATATATATATATATATATATATATATATATATATATATATATATATATATATATATATATATATATATATATATATATATATATATATATATATATATATATATATATATATATATATATATATATATATATATATATATATATATATATATATAGAGTTAGGTTAACGTGGTGTACCTCTTTAAAATTGTTAAAATGAAAAGTATTATGAACCATTGGATTTAATTAGTTAGAATTAAATGCAATTAATAATATATGAATTATATTAATGTAACTAATATATGGTCAAAGGACAATTAATAAATAAACCTAGAATTAATTTTTATTTAACCAATAGTATTTAATGATTTAAACAATATTTAATTTTCATTCAACCAAACTTATAGATAATAACGGTTTTCTTGATACATCTTCATATTTTTCTTTTTTTATACATTTGTATTCTTTATAATAGCTAAACTTGATACATAAAAAAGTTTTGATACATTATATCTAAATAATATTCTTTACAAGTAAACAACTACATATCCAATATTTTACAACATAATAAGATGATACATCAACAAGAAAATAGAGGTACATATTTATCAACTCAAGTAAAAAATAGATACAATTCATGTCACATCCAAAATTACAAATATGATGGTACATATTTAACATTTAACTCGTACACAACCGAAACAAATAAAAAACCGTTATGTACCAATTGATGTCCGTAACTATAACTTAATATAATATACACAAAATAACTTGTCTTGAATTGTATAAATTAATAGGTGATACAACATAAGAAAAAACTAAAACTCCGAAATAGTTACTAGTACATATTAGTAAAATATAGTTACTTTTGAAAAAAACATAGTAGTGTTTTTTTCCAATTAATAGCAAGTTTTTCAATTAAAATACAATTAATAAGTGTAATGAATATGGTTAAATTTAATCAATGAAGTCTTTTTTTATAAATTTCCAAACAAACATAAAAATGCAATTAATTAAAAATTTAATGTTCTTTTAATGAGAGTGATGTCATCTTAATTAAACTAGTAAATCTAAAGGTCCAAATTACTTTTTATTTTAACAATTATAAGACACTACACTACTTTAACTAAAATCTATATATATATATATATATATATATATATATATATATATATATATATATATATATATATATATATATATATATGTAAGAGTTATATGCAGAACCCAATTAAGCTGTAGAACTCTGTAGAACTATTAAATTTAATTTAGACCATTAGATGAGTTTGATTAACGGTTAAGATTAAAAGTGCTAAAAGTGCAATTAAACAAAAAAGGATGGTTTCTTTTCAATTAAGCAAAAAACTTGAGGATGGTATATACAAAACTGAAATGGTAATTTTGGAATATCAATAAATTAAAAAATATTTCTCTCTTTTTTGCATTTAATAATATACAACCCATTTTCAGAAACATAAAAAAACTCCCCTTTTGTGATCTTTATCTCTCTCACGAAACCCTAGCCGCCTCTATCAAAAATCAATTGTTGTAGTATATATCCTTGGTGCCAACGTCATCTATTATCAGTATCTAGAACGTCAGCAACAAGCTTCATTTGAATCACTTTTTTACGAGTCGATGTAAATCCATTTTCTTCTTTAATATCGATGGTGTTGATCACTATTATAAGGTATGTTTTTTTAACTTTTCCATTAGATCTGAATTATTAATATGTATTTCTATTAATACAAGAAAAACGATAAAAAAGATCTATTGCTTTTTTTCAAGAATGGATTTTTATAGATATTTTAAAGGAATCGTAGATATGGGTTAAGACCACTTTGTTAATATATGAGATATTTTAGAAAAAAAGTTCATTTTACTTTTTTTGGGCGAAACGAGACGAAAACAAAACTTGTAGAGATATTCATGATTTTGATGCAATTTAAAAAAAATTCATATCATATGAATTAAAATTACGCATGTGAAGATTCTCGTAAACCCAAAAGAACTAAAAATGGAGCTTGATGTAAGTGGATGTGATTAAAAAATAATTAATATTTTGATTGATTTTTTTATTGCTAGGGATGGTTCATAGTTAATATTTTGATTTTGTTTTGTGATAAAAAATTTCGTTTTTTTCATAAATTATGTTTTCTTGATTGATTTTAATAGCTAACATGATTAATTATTTAATATTTGTTTTAGTGTGCAACGGCTCAATCATATAAGAAAAATGATTCGTGTGATGCGGATGAATTTGAAGGCGTGCATTAATGTTTTCAACCGTACGCACATGTTCTTCGATGTGTACATTGATGTTTTCAGTCCCAGATATGTTTTTGGAAGGTGTGCATTGATGTTTCCAGTCGTGCATATATATTTTAGAGATGTGTGCATTGATGTTTTCAGCCGTTGCATATGTTTTTAGAAGGCGTGCGGTGTTTCTAGTCTTATATGTTTTTGGAAGACGGGCATTCATGTTTTCAGCGGTACATATATGTAGTTTGGAAGCCGTTCATATATGTTTTTAGAAAACACGCACACATGTTATAGTGAAAGATGGTCAATGGATTTACTTGTGTTTTTAGATGAAGTGCACCAATGTTTTTGAAGCCGTGCATATATGTTCTCGAAGTCGTGCTTATACGCTATTAAAGCCTTATATGTTTTCAGAAGTCGTGCACATATGTTCTACACGGTGTGCATATATGTTTTTTAAAGTCGTGCGCCTATGTTATACGGAGTAATTAATTTGATAGTATTTTATTTTCTTTGTATTTTTGTTTGATATCAAATTTTGTATATAATATTAATGTTATTGTTTTGTAATGAATTTAGCCATTATATATACTTATGTTTTTTGTCTTATGTTGGGAATAAATCTATGCTTATTTGTTTCCCCTGCTAGTTGATTATTCGTACCCCTGCTAGAGTAAGTTCCCCCTGCTAGATAAAAAAGGCAGGGGGATTGGTTCCCCTGCTGAAGTCAAAGGCCCTGCTGTCAAAGATAAACATGGAATAGATTTTTACGCGTTTCAGTTATTATTCCTTAATACTTTCCATGTTTGTTAGTAGTGATCTTGTACGTGAGTCCTTGTAGCTATAAAAGGACTCACTAGGTTAGCATGCAAAGTGTGTCTTTCTCATTTGTCTTTCATTATAGTACTTTAAGGTTTTGTAAACCCTAATACCATTTTAGGGTATTCGTATATCTTTGATATATTAAAGTTCAACGTTTGAATCACATTTGTTCTTGTGCTAAACACTATATTCCGCATCTTGTTTAGTTACTTTGCTTTGCAAAGTTTCTCTAGTGTTAGATTGAATTCTTTCTCTCTATCACAACCCTTAACAAGCTATTAAGGTTTAAGATCTGACTTTGGGATCAACAAGTGGTATCAGAGCTTGTTGAGAAACTTTGTCTAAATCAAGAACAAAATCCTCATAGCAAACATGTCTTTAGATTCATCCTCAAATAGCAACAACCACAATAACCTCAAGTTACCCATGTTGGATCCTGAAAACTTTGAATTATGGGAATTCAGAATCCAACAATACCTGAAAATGGAACACTATGTTCTTTGGGAGATCATAGAGTTTGGTGATCAATTCACCAAAACAATGGCTGTTGAAGATGGCAAGGAAGAAGAAAAAGGTGAAAGCTCCAAAGGTAAGGACAAGAAAAAAATCTTTGCTGCTCTTTGTACATTAAGTACAGACTTCTCAAGTACTTCTGGAAAAATTCCACCTGCTTGATGTGATGCCCCTGCTTGTGATGATGCACCTACTTGGGATGATGCACCTGCTTGTGTAGTTTCCAAAGTTGTTTCTCCAGCTTTTCTTTTCCTAGATTCACTAACTTTCTGTAACATTTCACTTTGTCTCCTGATATACTCAGCTTCCTCAGGAGTGTTGATAGTCATCCAATCCTCCACATCATACAATTTTAGAACTGGTCTGACTGTTCTTTTTATGGCTTCAAAACTCATATCTCTGAAGTCACCATCCTTCCACTTCCTATGTCTCTTAAGCAGAACTTTGTAGTGTTCAAGTTGCCCTTTCTCTGAAGTCAGATACTTCTCACTCTGAATTTGATGTGCCCTTCTTTCCAGATACTCAGTTTGATATTTGTAAACAAGGAAAGTCAACTCATACCTGTCTTCCAAAGGAGCATTGATTAACTCCTTCTCCCATTGATCAAGAAACTCTCCAACGTGAGGTACCTTGTCATCTAGTTCTCTATGCATGATCTCAACTTGCTTGAGCATATCTTTGGGCCTCATCTTTTGCATTCTTTGGTCCTGCATATCCATCTCCTTTTGTTGTAGCCTGAGAGCTATTTGTGCATCATGTGCTTCTAACTTTGTGCCCCTGCATGACAATGACGGTGTTTCTTTTGGAGATGGACATGGAACTATAACAGGAAAAGGAACTATTGTCACAAATGGGATGACTTTTGACAATGTCTACTTGGTGAAAGAACTCAAGTACAATCTCTTCAGTGTGTCTCAGATGACTGATAACAAGAATTTTGTCTTGTTTTCTAACACTGAATGCTTGGTGTTAGGAAAGGAGTTTGTCTTGCCAGCAGACACTCCTATTGTACTCAGAACACCAAGACAGAAGAATATGTACACAAGTGATCTCAAGGACATATCTCTCCAAGACAATGAAACATGTTTCATTGCCAAAGCTTCAGTAGATGAATGTAAGAAATGGCATAGAAGACTTGGTCATCTTAATGTCAAGAACATGAACAAACTAGTAAAGTATAATCTGGTTCATGGTCTTCCTTTCAAGTCTTTTGCCAATGAACATACTTGTGTTGCCTGTCTGAAAGGGAAGCAACACAGAGCATCTTGCAAATCAAAAACAAGTATGTCCACCACCAAGCCATTGGAATTATTGCATATGGATCTCTTTGGTCCTACTTCTGTGGCAAACATAATGAAGAAATGGTACTGCCTAGTGATTACTGATGACTTTTCAAGGTTCACATGGACATTCTTTTTATTTGAGAAGAGTGACACAGCTGATGTACTCATTGGGTTCATCAATCAAATGGAACTATCAAAAAGCATGAAGGTAGTCACCATGAGATCAGACAATGGTGGTGAGTTCAGAAATCAGAAACTGGACTCTTTCTACATAAACAAAGGCATCAAGAGGCAATTCAGCATTGCAAGAACACCTCAACAGAATGGAGTGGCAGAAAGAAGGAATAGGACACTCATTGAAGCTGCAAGAACTATGCTGTCTGATTCCAAACTTCCAGTTATCTTTTGGGCTGAAGTTGTATCCACTGCTTGTTATGTACAAAACAGGGCCTTGGTTGTTAAGGCACACAACAAGACCCCTTATCAGCTGTTAAATGGAAGACCTCCCTTAATTGACTTTTTCAGACCTTTTGGTTGTCATGTGATCATCTTGAACACCATTGACAATCTAGGTAACTTCAGTGAAAAGGGTGATGATGGATACTTTGTGGGTTATTCATTAAACAGCAAAGGATATAGGGTCTTCAACAAGAAGACAAGCAAAATCACAGAAAATCTTCATGTGAACTTTCTTGAAGACAAACCTGAAGATGTTCAAACAGGTCCTGACTGGTTCTTTGATATAGAAGTACTTTCAAAGTCTATGAATTATGTACCTGTTGCTTTGCAGAACACTAACATTTCAGGTACTCAAGAAACAACTGGTGCAGAAAAGTCACCTCTGAGGTACATGAATGTACCCTCATTGTTTCCTATTGAAGCTGATGTTCAAGAAGATAATTCTTCTCTAGGAAAAAAACAGCCAATCTCATCCCCTGCTATGGCTGAAGGCAGCGGAATGGCTGAAGGCAGTGGAATCCAGGATTCCCCTGCTAGACCAATTGCTTCCTCAAAGGATCCTGTTGCTAATGTTACTAATGATGCAGAAAGAGAATCCCACTCATTTCATCATCTACACCCATAACTGATGGTCCTATTATATCCAGCAGTGGAAGCAGAATCATCAAGAGTGGAGGTCCTAGTTACTCAGAGCTTCATTCTGCTCACCAGCACCCATCTCTAGGTCATGCTGTATCATTTGGAAGTTCCTTTGAGGACTTCTTTCCTAATCAAAATAGCCCCATCAATTCTGATTTGGAAGAAGATGAAACAGAAGTCATCATGCAGCCTACCTACAGAAATAATAAGGATCACCTTATCTCTCAAATCATTGGTAATCCTGAAGCCCCTAGACATACAAGGTATACAGCAAAGGAGCACAACTTCATTGCTAACATCACCATGAAGTTCAATCATGACAACATGCAATGTTGTCTGTTTACTGCATTTTTGTCACAAGAAGAGCCAAAGAAGATTTTTCAGGCTTTAAATGACCCAAGCTGGGTTGAAGCCATGCAAGAGGAGCTCTTACAATTTGACATACAAGAGGTTTGGGTTCTGGTAGATTGTCCCAAATGGGCAAGGCCTATTGGGACAAAGTGGGTACTCAGGAACAAAAAGGATGAAAGGGGAATAGTTGTCAGGAACAAAGCAAGACTGATGGCACAAGGGTATACTCAGGAAGAAGGAATTGATTATGAAGAGGTGTTTGCTCCAGTAGCCAGAATTGAAGCTATTAGATTATTCCTTGCTTATGCATCATTCATGGACTTCACTGTTCTCTAGATGGATGTGAAAAGTGCCTTCCTATATGGAACCATTGATGAAGAAGTCTATGTTATGCAACCTCCAGGGTTTGAAGACCCAGAACATCCAGACAAAGTATACAAGGTGAAAAAGGCTATGTATGGACTCCACCAAGCTCCTAGAGCCTGGTATGGTACTCTCTCTAAATATCTCTTAGACAATGGATTCAGCAGGGGGAAGATTGATCAGACCCTGTTTACTAAGAAACAAAAGGGTGACCTTCTGCTAGTACAAGTCTATTTTGATGACATCATTTTTGGATCCACTAACTCTATGCTTAGCAAAGAGTTCGCCAAATTGATGTAGGATAAATTCCAAATGAGTGCCATGGGAGAACTAAACTTCTTTTTGGGGTTACAAGTTCAGCAACGGAAAGATGGGATATTCATCCCACAAGACAAATATGTGGCTGAGATTGTGAAGAAGTTTGGCATGTCTGATGGAAAGAAGGTGTCCACTCCAATGGACAAGGATCATCCATGGGGTAAAGATGGTCCTGGAAAGCCTATAGATGTCAGGAACTACAGGTCTATGATTGGGTCTCTTATGTATCTCACTACTTCAAGACCTGACATCATGTTTGCAGTCTGCTTATGTGCAAGATACCAGGTGTCACCAACAGAGTGTCACTTATTTGCTGTGAAAAGGATCTTTAGGTATCTAAAATGTCATCCCACCTTAGGACTCTCGTATCCAAAGGAGTCACCATTTGAGCTGATAGCCTATTCAGATAGTGATTATGCTGGTGACAACAATGATAGGAAGTCTACAACAGGGGGATGCCAATTTTTGGGAAGCAGACTTATATCTTGGCAATGTAAGAAGCAGACCATCATGGCAACATCCATAACTGAAGCTGAGTATGTAGCAGTTGCTGCATGCTGTGGTCAAGTTCTTTGGGTGCAAAATTAACTGCTTGATTATGGGTATAACTTTCTTAAAACCAAGATATTCATTGACAACAATAGCACCATTTGCATTATTAAGAACCCTGTTTTTCATAGCAAGACTAAACACATTGAAATTAGACATCATTTTATCAGAGATTGTTTTGAAAAAGGACTAATTGTCCATGAGAAAATTGATACAGAAATTAATGTTTCTGATCTTTTAACAAAAGCTTTTGAAGTAGGGAGGTTTCAGTATCTGGTTGCAGGTATTGGAATGGTTACTCCTTAAAATCTGATGTCTATATTGTCATGTATGATCAGGGTTGCTTCACTGCTATTGTTGTATAACTATTAGTCCATTTTTCCATCACTTTTTATTCCACTACTTTTTAACACAGATTCCCCTGCTGGGGGTTCATTCCCCTGCTAAGAGAATTTTTCTCTTAAGCTGGGTGTGTTCTTTTTACAAACGTGGTTATATGTGGTTTTAGACTAACAATGCAGAGGTTCATATGGTGCATACTATTCTCATTGGTGAATCAGGTATATACTCTATGTTTCAGGGGAGGTTAGGTCACACCTTTAGGACTCAGGGTATCCTTAGGATACTCATATATGATCTTAGATCATATCCACTGGTGAGTGAGGGTTCAGGGGTAATAAGGACTTGCTGCAAAGCTTGTCAGAACTTTGAAACCTTGAGGCACTATAATGAGTGCTTACATTTCTCTATTAAAACAGCTTGCTGTTCAAATACAAATGTGTGGTACACATTGCCAAGACTGACTGACCATAGGTAAGGGACAAGGTAGGGATGGTGACTGGGGTATACATGTTTTCTTGGGTTAACCTGGTGTAGGGGGGCTTATGTATTGACTCTTTGTATTGGGACCATTGCTGAATAGAGGACTCTTGAGTGTCTATGTATCTATCTTGTGTATACAAGTGTGTGCATTAGAGCAGAGCTAGTTAGCATTGGTCTCTCCATGACTAGTTCAATACCCCGAGGAAAGTTTCCCCTGCTTTCATCTTTTGCTTCCCCTGCCTTCATAACATTCCCCTGTTTGACCGTTGACCGACAATACCGTTATCCTGTTCATAGCCGTTGGGCCTGCTTGCACAAATTTTGGTTAGGGAATATTTTATTGTTTTTAAAAGATATTTAAGGCGCTATCTTCGCTGATTGGTAATCTTTTCCTGTTTATTTCAAATAAATTACTTTTTTATCAAGATTTATCTTTGATATTTTTGCAATTTGAAAATTTTGGTCCAATCACAGCTCTTCAATTCGCCTATAAAAACTTAATTCCCTTTACCAGCAGGCCCATCTCTCTCTCTCGACTTAATCCCACCTACCTCTCACATTTATAAACCTTCAAACTATTTTCAAACTTTATCATGCATCTCAAAATTGCTGCTAATCCTAACCAAATCGCATTGTTACATGATGAACCAGCAGAGTTTACTGATGTTGTGGCCTTTCTAAAGTCATCTTACTTTAGAGTGGCCCTTCTCATCAATCCTCGAATCTATACCTCACACATTCAACAGTTCTAGTCTAAAGCCATGACCAAAACAGTGAATGGAGAGGTTACAATTCAAAGCTCTGTTGATGGTCATCCCAAGGTGATTACACTTGCCTCCATCAGGGATAATCTTCTCCTTGATGATGAGGATGGGATAACCAACTTTACTGAGGCTGAAATTTTTGCAGGTCTTGTTAAATTGGGGTACAAACTTTCTAAAAATCAAAAATATAAGTTTGCTAAAGGCCAGTTTGCCCCTCATTGGAAATATTTGATTCATACAATTTTGCAATGTCTGTCACCAAAAACCACTGTTTTTAATGAGTTTAGTAGTGAGATGGATTCTGCCCTGATCTGCTTTGCAACAGGGAGGAAGTATTGTTTTTCTCAAATGATTTTTAAAGGAATGGTTAAAAACGTTTCAAGCAACTCAAAATTTTGTATGTATCCAAGGTTTATAGAACTTCTACTGAAAATGAGTGATCATGGTCCAGTTAAACACAAAAACTATTTTTAAGCAACCAAACATACCACCAAACTATTCACCACACTACTTGCACCATCACTCTTGTTCTCTGGCAAAACCATTCCATTCACCTTAAATATGATGAACCAAATCAGACGGGAAGAAGCCAAGAATCAACCAGATAAACAACAACCTCCTGATTCCCCTGCCAAGAACCTACACCCTGCTAGCTCTTTACCCCCTGCTGATCCACACCAAGAAAGGCGATCTAAATCCAGGTTTGCCAGGTCTCCCTTGCCTGGGGAATCTTCACAAGCAGCAGAGAGGAGAGTCTCCAAGGGTTTGGAGCAACCTGAGGGTTTGGCTGCCACTACTGTCTCATCCTCAAGGGGTGAGCAGGACAGTGACACCATCAATAAGTCCTCTCCCTCACTCCATGATATCCAAAAAGGGGAGAAATTCCCTTCTAGGATTGAGAGCAGTATGAAACCCTTGACTAATTTGGAATTGACGAAAATGTGTATGAGTCTGAAAAGGCAAAATGCACAACTGGTACAAGATGTCAAAAAGCAAGGCCTGGTTATCAATAACTTGGAAACCAGACTTGCTACTCTTGAGGGGAGGAGAAAGCCAAGACTGTTTCTTTCAACAGATGAGGATGCTTCTAAAGGGGAGGAAGTTCCACATACAGAAGGGTCTACTGAGTACTATTCATATCCTGGTGGTGTACATGGAAAGATAGCAAGTGCTGAGAAAGAGATGGAGAAAGGAAGTGCTGAAAAGGGAAGTGACAAGGGGAGTGCAACCAAAGATATTGCTCAAACATTGCTCACCATGGGCAATCCAGAAGAAGCCCCTGCTTCAAAAGTTTCCCCTGCCATTGTTGATCCCACTGCTGTAAGTCATTCCCCTGCAAAGAATATTACTCAAACTTTTGTTAGAAAGAACAAAAAGCAACCAGCTCAGAAGGGGATTACACTCAAAGAACCTGCATCCAAAGTGAAATTAGCACCAGCAGTGGATCCAAAAGACAAAGGAAAAGGAATCATGGTGGAACAGCCCAAGAGAAAATACAAGCATCTAACTCCTGAACAGCAAAGAGACTCAAGAGAATGGAGCAAGTTGGCACAGTTACTAAAGAGTCTCAAAGGCCATCAAATGATGAAATTGATAAACAGCTAATTCTACAGGAAAATGATGACATCTCACCTAGTAAACTTGGAAAGAAGTTTGCTATCATAGAGTATGCTGTTTATGAACACAAAGGGAGGACTTGGTGGAAGCTTACAAGAGCTGACAATACAGCACAGACATTTCTAAGTCTAGATGTCATGTTTCAAATTTTGGATAGTGAAGACTTAGAAGATCTGTGGAAAATATTGAAGAAGACATTTGCTGCAAAACCTCCTACCATGGATGGTGTGGAAAAGGATTGGGTAATCTGGGAGTGCATGCATAGGATGTATGAGCATGAGTTATTTGATCCTATATTTGATGCAGTGAATAAAGGAGATTTGTTGTATTGGAAGCTATTTACCAATTCTAGGGTCTATGAAGTAGTGATGGAAGGTATAAGTGTGTACTTGATCAATCATAGGTATTATCCTTTCTCTCAGGAGACCTTGAAGAAGCTAGCACAGGCTAACTTAATTGTAGATGCTAAAAAGCCTGTTGCTTATGATCTGGTAAGAATGATTCATAGTCAGATTTGGCCAGAAAGTTTGTAAGCATCCTCATCAACTAGTATTTATTCAGAAACTTGTCTTTAGGGGAAAGCACAAGTTTAGGGGAGGATTGTTGGGAATAAATCTATGCTTATTTGTTTCCCCTGCTAGTTGATTATTCGTACCCCTGCTAGAGTAAGTTCCCCCTGCTAGATAACAAAGGCGGGGGGATTGGTTCCCCTGCTGAAGTCAAAGGCCCTACTGTCAAAGATAAACATGGAATAGATTCTTACGCGTTTCAGTTATTATTCCTTAATACTTTCCATTTTTGTTAGTAGTGATCTTGTACGTGAGTCCTTGTGGCTATAAAAGGACTCACTAGGTTAGCATGCAAAGTGTGTCTTTCTCATTTGTCTTTCATTATAGTACTTTAAGGTTTTGTAAACCCTAATACCATTTTAGGGTATTCGTATATCTTTGATATATTAAAGTTCAACGTTTCAATCACATTTGTTCTTGTGCTAAACACTATATTCCGCATCTTGTTTAGTTACTTTGCTTTGCAAAGTTTCTCTAGTGTTAGATTGAATTCTTTCTCTCTATCACAACCCTTAACAAGCTATTAAGGTTTAAGATCTGACTTTGGGATCAACATCTTAAAATTTAAAGATTAAAAAATGTTACTAGAAACATACATGTAAGCTTACGTAAGAAAAAACAATTTATGTTTTCATTAAGTATTTTAAATAAAAATTGGAAAACAATAATTTGTTAAAAAAAATAATTTCGAAAAATATTAAATCTTGAAAACTTTTACTAATTTAAAAAATAAAATAACATATTAAAAATGTGATTTCACTAATATACCCTTTTGAATAAAATAAAAACATTTAATATTTGCTAAATTTTGATTGGCTGGGAAGAGTTCTGTATAGTTTTACACTTAAAATCGGTTCTGCATATAACTCGACCCTATATATATATATATATATATATATATATATATATATATATATATATATATATATATATATATATATATATATATATATATATATAAAGCACCAATTATCCCACATAACAGAAATTTTTTTATTGTTTTAATTCCTTCTCAATATCATAAACTTTTCCCTCATACTTCATTCCCTCATGCCGATAATTCGCTTGGAGTATTCACTCGAAAAAGACGACAGATGGATTCCCTGAAAGGTGTGATTCAATTAAGCTTTTTGAAAACTTGATATTGCTATTGTGTATGTCATATTGCAATTAACCGAGGAGCCGATTCTATAATGATTTCTTATAATAAACTTTTTTTATTATCTAATATAGAGAGGAAGAATTGTTGATGCCGAAGAAGAGTTCACTAAGCTTCTAGGAGGTTTACTTGTTAAATTTCCAATGGTAGAACGATAGACAGACAAAAGGTATGAAGTAGCGGAGTAAAGTTTTCAGATCTGTTTTACGGACGTTGTTTAGAGGTATACATATCACTGCATTTGTTTTCAATATAACATTCATGTGTCTGTTGGTTGTCGTTCAGTCCTGCATATGATTCGAATGATGGCGCGCATATGTTAGGAGAAGTGCAAAAAGAGAGGACTATAGCTTGTGATGTTATCTGCTTTGGTGACCCTGCCGAAAATTAGCCGGAACTTTATCACACCTTGATTACTCTTGCAAATAATAACGGCAATAGCAAGCTTCTTCATGTTCAACCGGATCTTCTTCAGTCTGTGACGCCCTTTTGAGGTTTATTATAATTTGTTTCCCTTATTGGATTCATATTCAATTACATTACATCCCACTTTTTAAATTAATTTTTCTATTTTTTACTTGGCTTATCATATAGCTGAAACATTTGGTATCAGGTCCCAAATCATTCAAACCGAAGCTAAAATTGTTGATTTAAGGGCAAGTTTCCACGAGTGACAGGTTTGATTTTTTATACAATCTATATTGCACGTATGATCGAAATTGTATCAACAAACTGTATAGTAAATCGGATGATCCTACATCTCTTGATTGTTATAGGTTAGTTTGGTGTTATTTTTCTACAGTACTTTCTTTAAGAGTAAGCATGTAATTTCATAAACTTGAGTAAATATGTAGTACATTCCTTCCTTCGAATCATATATAAAATGTTACAACAATAAACTCCTTTTGTTGCATATGGTTTCCGAAAGTGTGAACATAAGATAGCCTCATACTTCTCTACTTCCAAATAAGCAAATGTTATGGACAACTTCATCACGTGAACGCTGCAACTAAATCGCTGAAATAGGGCAGTGCGCAATCTGAGGAGCAGGTATAGTTGCTTTTCTTAATTAGCCTTTTGTGTGTGTCGTGTGTACGGTATCAATTGATGTGTGGAAGGAAGCTGAATTTTAATGCTCCATGTTTTTACTATTATAATTAGTATTGAAGTAGATCTTATCCACATGTATCATAAACAAATGGGAAACAAGGAGGTGATCCAGTCTTATTCCCACCTTTGGAATCATATTTGAATTAGGTGCATTGGGTTTAATTAATTAACAGGAAACTTTTGGGATCATCTAATTATAACATTTGTGGTTTTTATGGTTACCTGGGGTTCATAGCATTTGCATGAGGAGATCACATAAACAGAGCAATATTAAGGCCATTATCTTTGTTTGATACAAGGATATACATATAATAGCATCTACAAAAGGAAAGAGGTTGTAGTTTCAGGCTAAAATAATATAATGTCTTTCAATCGAAAATTATATAATGAAACAATAAATTTCGTTGACAATGTTTAATTAGCAAATCCCAATTACCGTCTTTAGTAGCTTAAATGTTATTTATAAGTACTCTTTGATTGTGAACCATTTTAACCTGAAATCATGTATATTAGCTTACACCTTTTGATCCGAAATCCCTTACCTTAATCGAACCACTTTAAAGTAATCAAGTTCAGTATCACACTTGTCATCTTGTCTACCAAACTGAACTGCATTGTTTAACCAGAATGTGAAGTTTTATTGTTATCTATATGTTCTATTACAACACTGGACAGCGTTCGTTTAAGAAATAATTGTTATCCACCTGTATTCTCATTATTAATTCTTTCACTAATGTATATATAGTCCGTGATGCTTTATTGGCTATTACTCTATAGAATATAACAAGTGTATATAATCTTTGCAGTGAATCTATTCTTCATCGTGGGACAAAACTCATCATCTACAATCTATGGGTTGACGATGAAGGGAACACGGAGCTTGATTTGAGTCGGATCCCGAGGTTTTGAATTCTTTCTTTTTCTGTTTCTCCTGTAACCCCATCGAAAATTTATAACTATTCGATATAAGAATAAGGCTTCAATTATCTTATTATTGCAAATAATCACGTGTCCCTTCTTGAAATATCACATCACTTTACTATCTAAAATATAGGAATACATGATGATAATACTCTGATATGAACATGTGACACGGCTTGATTGAACTGTTGGATGCGAAGAATGAATATGAATCAAGCTATTATTTTTCTTACCAAGTGAGATGTGAATCAACTATAACCCTTCTTGATACGTTCTTCCATACCATTATAAGGTGCTTATTGAGGGTTATAGATGAGTCTACACAGAGTGAAAGGTGGAAGGGTGATGATTGGAAAATAATGGCAATGACAAATCACGAGAATCAAAGCATCGCAGTAAGGTGAAAAGTAGGATTAATCGAAGAGACGAGAAGGATCACATAAGTCGAGATCGATAAAAATCAAAGATCAATGATGCCTCAAAAGAAAGAGATAGAGAGCCTAAAGGATCTCTAAATATTCTAACAGAGATCATAGAAAGGAAGACGTGGATGCTCGTGAAAAAGAAAGGAGCAGAGACAAAGTTAGAGAGAAAGAAAATGATAGGGGGAAATACAGAGATAAAGATCAGGTGAGGGATAAAGATCGTGAGAGGAAGAAAGAGTTGGAGAAACGGGACAGAGAAAAGGGAACTGACAAAGGAAAAGAGAGGACACGTAAAAAGGACAAATAGAAAATTAAAGAAAGTGAGAAAGATAGAAAGAGAGAGAAACTCGTGGAGATAAGGACTGTGAGATAAACAGAGAGGGAAACTCACGGAGATAAGGACTGAGAGATAAATAGAGAGAGGGGTGGAGATCATGATAAAGATATGTTCAACAATAGAGATAAAGGCAGTCGCAAGCAACCCAATGAGTTTCATAATGGAAGTAAAGACCTGAGAAAAGATGCAGCGAACTCTGATTCCGAGGATGGCGATTTTAGGGATGCCAGTAAGCATGGTAGACAGACTCTCGTCATGGAAGTGATGAAATTAAAGCCAGTAAGAACAAGACCAAATCTGAAGGTGCATATAGAGGATGCAGACTCCAAGATCGTATTATGAGGTGAGGATTTGCTGTCTTTGATTTCCCAACTCGAGCAGATGACTTGAAGCTTGTAGAAGATGAAGAATTGGGATGTCATATTTGGAACTGATCGGACAGCTAGGGTTGCAATTTCTATTGTAGATACATTCATTGACCCTGATGAAAAGGTTACGCCGCTGAGGTGCAACAAATAAAGGTTAATTTACAGATGGCTAGGAACCAGAATTTGCATCTTGCTGAGTCAAACACTCAGTTGCTCATTGGTTAGTTATATATAATTCTTGAAAAGTTTGAGAGTTTCTATCTCATTTTCTTTCAAGGTTTCTTGAAAAGTTTTGGCACTTTTACTTGTAATTTATTTGATTCTCATTTGAATATCAAAAGGGATGTTGTCTCACATTTTGAAATTTTTTAGGTCTGAAACAAGTAGCTAATTGTGTCCTCTGTTATCTAAATGGAAGCAATTCTACATTCAGCCATTTGAACTATAGATATTGGATAATGGTTTGACATGTGTTCCTATCGGCTTGGGCTAATCATAATTGACCAGGACTGCTTCTAGACTAAGGTTTGACACAAAGATTTTAACAAAGATGAACAAACAATTAGGATAGAATAGACTATGCATCAATTTTAAGATACCAACACATGTAATTAGGTTAATTAGGCAAAAGAGTCAATATAGTTTTTATGTCAGGTGACCAACATTTTAAATATATGTTATATATATAGATTTTTTTATGTCGTTTGTAGAGGTGGCAAATCTTGCCCATTTTGATACATATGGGCACTTTTTGCCCATTTTCAAAAAAGGATGGGGCACGTTTTGCCCATTCTTCATAATGAATGGGCTAAACGGGCGCATATGTAAGAAACTAAATGGGCTAAACGGGCGCACTTGTGAAATACAAATTAGTATACTCGACGAATATTTTTTATTAATTTTTTTATCCCGGCTTTCAAACAAGTATTTTTATTTTTTATTTGTAGGTTTTTATATGTTTTTTCCCTTATTTAGCTTGCGCCCGTTTAGCCCGCCCGTTTTGCCCGCCCGTTTCGTCCGTGCCCGTTTATCCCGCGCCCATTTAGCCCGCCGCCCGTTTAGCCCGTTGCCCGTTTAGCCCGCCGCCCGTGCCCGCCCGCCCGCCCATTTTGCCACCTCTAGTCGTTTGAACATATTTTGTTTTTTGTTTTCATAGATATTTTTATTGAAAAAATGAACCGCTACTTATTTGAATCTGAAATTCTTATTTGATCAAGAGCTTTTTGTATGATCACCTGAATCAATTAGGTTGTTGGTTTAATATAGTATATACAACACTTTGTGATTGACGCAGCTGAAATAGCTCATTCACAGTTAGGATTTCTATGTAGCTCTTCTCAGATTCCTTATATTTAAATTAGCTTAAACGTCCTGATAAATATACGTTTTTAATACTGAATTATGTATGATTATTTCAGTTTTCAAAGCTGTGTTTATGGTGTTGGCCCATATAGATCTCAGATTCATAAAGTAGAGGTTTCCACCGGCTCATACTTGGTACGTGTTTCTGCTCACTGTTTTTTCCATTTCTTCATGACTCTATGTATTCTAATTTTCTAAGTCTCAACATCATTTTATCGAAGGACTGGACCTATGGACCGTAAACCCAAATCACCTATGTGTAGGTTCTACCTTTATAAGCATTAACTTGGGCTGAATCAGAAATTGAGACTCCAGTCTCTTCTTAATAACTAATATTTTTGTTTGCAGATTCCCTTGAACTGAGCTTTCTATGGCCAAGTATCGAGAAATTAGGGAGAATATCAATAAGGGATTGAATTTTTATGCTACCCGTGAGGTGATATTTTTTCTAATGATGACATTATTCTATTGACACGAACAAACTTTATCCTATACATAATCATCATTTTACAGCAAGAGATCAAAAACCTGAAACAGCAGACGGTTACAGAAAGACAAATGTCGGTTCTCAATGATAAAGAGAGTAGAAACAAAAGCTCTACCCATCCCTAGAGCACTAAAGGTCTATACCCGGAGAAAACGTTAACGGAGTATGTGTGCAAAGGAACCAGCAGAGGTAAGTTCTGGTAGTGACAAGTTAAGGACTGTATGATGTAAAATAGATAAACGCAAGTGTTTATAATACTGCCCCTTTTTACAGCATTATGATTCTAAAGTGAAAACAAAAATCGAGCCATCTATTGTGATTATGTTTAACATTCTCAAACACAAAAGAAATGTTGGTTTCGGTAACCTTTGCCTTAACAGAACGTCATTATCGATATTTATTAGCTTTTTAATTAATTGCATTTGAGACTAAACTGTCAGTTATTATTGTAATGAAAATTAGATTGATTAGAGACTAAAGTCGTGTTTGATCTTTTTAACCATTTGACCTGTTTGAGATATAAAACAAATTGAAATGACCCTATTATAAGTGAGTGAGCTGAATCTGTTACCTAAGCATAACATTGTGTAAGGGTGATTATATATAACATTATTTATTTCAAAATACACGCATGGATGTCGTCACAGTATATGCAAGATTTATTATTTTAGTGTGTCACCTTTGGTGGTCTCTCACCAGATATTATGACTATTGACAAGGTTTGAGTTGCTATGCTACAATTTTATACTCTAAAGAAGGGATGGTCTTAATAAGCTATACATTCAATATGTAGGAGTAGAACAGTCAAAACTGAAGCGAGCTCAAGTAAAGCTATACTAACATGAATTTTTGAGGGCGATAAGCTATTAGAGAAGCCTAAAGATAGTACCACCCTGAGCCAGAACCAACACCTGAACCTGAACCGAAAGATGAGAATCCTAAAGAATAAGAAAAACCCGACGAGAAACCAATAGAAGAAGCAAAACTAAATGAA
Source organism: Glebionis coronaria (assembly GCA_025667525.1). Lineage (NCBI taxonomy): Eukaryota > Viridiplantae > Streptophyta > Magnoliopsida > Asterales > Asteraceae > Glebionis > Glebionis coronaria. The sequence goes on along the minus strand of CM046879.1, from coordinate 2,491,299 downwards.
AATCCATCGGAAGAAGAGAAGAAAGAAGGCGAGGACGAAGGTATTAACAGAACTTCAGCTATTCTCCATAATTCAAGGGTCAAATTCAGATTTAAGCACAATAATGCAGGCACGAGAACAACGACTCTTATAAAGGATGTCGCTCTTAAAGCTTCTTCTGCAACATCTTCAAAAGTCTAATTTACTATGTATTTGAACTCTTTCAGGAATCACATCATCATAACCCAACAAGATGACTGATGAACTCAGGTTTAGTGTCGAAAAATAACCGAATCATCATTTGTAGAAGTTCAAGGTCATACTGTTGGCAAAGTGTTATATGTTTTTTTCTTTGTGAATATGAGGTTTTAGCTCTTATATATGTAACTCAATGATTTATAAGCTTTTGTTTAATTTTATCATACTTCGGTTGATATATTGTGCATGATAGATTTTTTCTATGATCAGTGTGTTGGTGCGATCTCGGAAGAAAAGAACCCCGTCAAATTAAAGGCATTCGTCATTTCCTTACTACATTCTGAATGGCCAAATATGTCTTTTATGGGATTTACAAAGGCCTACCAGCATCCCTCAAAGGTATGGTAGTTCACCGAGGACTCTATGTAGACAGGTTTGATAACGTTGAATTGTAGATCAAGTTGTGACTACGTCTGCTGGCATTTTATGATCCCTGCAAAAACTACACAATTAGGCTGGCTGGGTGCCGCTAGGAATCGCAGATACAACATCTGAATTTGGGGCCTCCTTTGTTGAATCCCAAACCCTCACCATTGGGCGAAAGTTTTGGGTGGCTGTGGTAAACTATTGAACACGTTATGGATGTCAATAGATGGAATATATATTAAGTTTTCTTAGCTTCAGCCTATAGAATCACTTTCACTTAGATGTTTGGTTTACTTCAGTTTGTAGTAAGGCAAGAGCCTACAATTTTTGCAATTTAGAAAGTAAAATGCCCAGGTTAACCGGATGTAGATATTAACAAGATAAAGCAATGTTTGGTTAAAGAGTAGCGAGGTTGTAGTTTATGGAAAAAGTGACTTGATTTGACCGATTACCCTATCCACTGGGCCTTACAATTTGGTCATCACATTTCTGGTCAAAATCGATACAGTTTTTGTGCAATACACCTTTTTAGTGTAGATAATGAGTGTGCCAAATAAGAAATTAGAAGTTATTATTATTTCAATAATAGGTGGAATTTGATCTATTAGAATATTTGTATGACCAGTTAAATCCTTTAGGATCATTTACTAAATCAATACCTTTACATTCAGTTTGGCAATGTGTTTAGATTTGCAGATGCTTTAAAGGAACTGAATTAGGAAACTTTATCAAAGTCTTATCAAATGTTGATTGGCCATATTGAGACAAACTACATAGCATATTAAAACCCGTGTGTGATTAATTTATTATACTAAAAATCATACGATACATATAGTTCGTGAAGTTAAGCACTAAACATAATGGTGAAGTCAAGAATGCTAAAATTAAAATGCACTTGAAGTTTAGAATACCATTCTCGGTCACTGAAGTAGAAGTAATTGTGGAAGCACTTGAATAAATTAGAATTGGAAGGTGCAAAATGACACACCTAGCAATCTTATTCCTATTGAATGGGTGTGCGCAATCTGAGAATATAGTTATGATACTTATATAAAACATTATGTAGATGGAGTGATGTTAAAATTCGTTCCTAGAATTGGCAGCCGGGTTTGAATCCCATCGTAATGCCATGAAGCCTCTTAATGAGAAACTGGATGGCTAGCATGGGGTTGATATTCTCTTCGTGAGATGATTCAAACTCGGGTTGAGAGACTTGGTGCCTTGGTGGCACGCAAGATACTCCGCTGCACCAAACTGTCGTTCAAAAAAAAATTAAGACACAAATAATACTACTTCATGACATTTTGTTTGAATAATTAACGATACTTTTAGTCCAGAATCATTTCCTAATAACAACAATTAATAAAAACATATTTTTATTTGAAATTACTACATTTACAATAGATCAACCATTACCAAAATTATAAGATTTTTTGCTATGATAAAGATTGTAGACAGACAACTTATATTTTTTGTTGCTTATAAACTATTAACTTTTATTTTGTTGATGAATATTCATTTTTAAATAAATAATTTGGTTTGTTTATGATTTATTTACCTTTACTTGAATTTTTTAAACGATGTTCAAAAAACAAGTCCGCCCATCTTATGAATATATAAGTGACAATTTGATATTGGGACGGTGAACCTCAAGCGTGGCATAGGTAAAAACAAAAAATCAGACAAAAGTTATGCCTAAAAAATAAATGTTATGCTTAAGGGTCCGTTTGGTTTGAAGTCGGGTTTTACTTTAGGTGTTAGGTTATAAAGTGGGTGGTTTAGAATTAGGTAGAATTAGGATTTTGTGTAGGTTTTGGAGAGAGAAAATAAATTTATTTAATAAATTTTATAATAATATAATATTATTATTTAAATACATATAAAAGGAAAATAATTAAATTTATAATTATAAATTGAATTATAAATAAAAATGTGTGATGGGGAGATAATTATGGCCCACTTTTGTAGAAAATGACAAAAAAATGTCTTGAAACCAATTTGTAATCCCTGGCAAGGGGCTTAGATTTGTATACGGAAATAATTTGGCATTCAAGCGAATCTTTGGGTCCCACTTTAACAAACCAAACAGCATACTCTTAGGATTAAGTCAGAAACCCATGGAAAATTTGCTAACCAAACGCACCCTGAAAACAATAGGTTGCTATTGTTTTAAAAGACAACTAAACAAGAAAAAAGTACTTAAAAACAATTATATTAAGGAAACATTAAATAACTAATACTATGCATAAAAAAATTTAAACAAATATTTACCCAAAAAAACTTATAAATAATTAATTCTATAAACAACAAACTTAAACAATAAATACAGTTCATCAAAACTAATAATACATTAAAAAATAAAATATACTAAAAGAACTACAAACAAATATTTACGAAATGAAAAATAAGTCAAACAACAAAAAGTCATACTCGTCAATCGGACATTACAAATAAATAGTTACCAAATAAAAAGAAGTTAAACGACAATTCGGAGTCATACCCGTCCATCGGACGGGTTTTGCCACTAGTGTATATATATATATATATATATATATATATATATATATATATATATATATATATATATATATATATATATATATATATATATATATATATATATATATATATATATATATATATATATATATATATATATATATATATATATATATATATATATATATATATATATATATATATATATATATATATATATATATATATATATATATATATATATATATATATATATATATATATATATATATATATATATATATATATAGTGTAACATTCTATGCAGAACCAGATTTGTTTACAGAACTTATAGAACCAACCTTTTACTCATAATAATGCAAAATGTACATATAATAATGCAAGTTGGTAGTTACCTAATTAACAAAAAAATAAAATTAGTAATTTTAAAATTAAAAGGGCAACTTAGGGTTTCTATGTTAATCTAAAAATAGTGCTAACAAAACCCACTAAAATAAACTGCCGACACCTTCTTTATTCAAGGTCTATTTTTCAAAAAAAGAAACATCTACACTCTCTTTTCCTCTCAATCATAGCTCGTCGAGAATCCACCATAATTGAACCCACCTCAATCCCATTCACCGAACCCACCACGCAGATCTCTTGCGTTTTTCTACATGTTAAAGGTTAGTGCAGATCCGAAAATGATGTGGCTTTTTGCTAAAGTACGACGACGGCAGCCGGATATAGAATACGAAGGTCGGCCGGATAGTGATTAGGATAACATATTTCTTTGATATCAACGTCCTTTTTTATAATAACATTATAATAAAGAATGTAAAATGAAAAATTTGTTATGATATATTAGTAGTATATTGCGGTGTACTATCTGTGATCGGGTAAAGTAGTTGGTAGGCCTAGTAGGTTTCTTGATGTTGGGTATATGTAAATGTCAATGCATATCTTTCCCTTTTAGATCTAGTTATACTTTAGTCTTGATATAATTATTGAATTGCTAGCTTCAAATGTAAAAGAATTATTAGCTGCTAAGAGTGATAATTTGGTAGGGACAATCTTTTCGGTTGTGGTATATTTGGAATTGAATGCATTTAAGCATAAAATATAGTTTTTATAATTCTTATTATTAGTTGTATTAGACTTAAAAGGCTTATATTATCTCTCTTTATGCCTTTTTACATCTCCAACCAAGAAGGCTAATAAAATTGTAATAATATTAGTCTCTTTCGGTGAAGTTGTTGATTAGTTGCACATATGTTCGGAGAAAGTGCATATATGTTTTATAGGTGGAACAAAATAAGTAAAAATGATGTGCAGATGTGCATATGTGTTAATATCCTTTTTAATTAAAAAAAATTGTTTACTAATAATTTTTTAATATATTTGTATCAGATTATTAAAGAAGATGGAGATGATGATAACATTCAAGACCGAAGACTGTTGTGTCTTAGGATCTATAATCATCTGGAATATCATGATCATGATTGTAACATGCACAGCGGAATCATAATAAACATAATCATAACCAAGAACAAGGCTTTCACTAATAAAGATTACTATTAATAATGATACTAACTACTACTCCTGGTGCCTTATAGGCTTGACACCAGGAGGAACGCACACACACCTATGGTTTACATTGTTTGTGAATGAGTGAATAACCATGTGTGCCTAACCCTCTTTATATAATAGAGGTACTAGGGGTACATCACAACCCTAGCTTACTATAGAAGCTAACTATTTGATATTAGGTCCTTCATCTTGTTTTGTCATATCAACTCAAGATATATAAGTCCCAACAATCTTTCCCTAGTTGATTTGACAAAACCAGTAAGCACAAGCTTCCCTTGAAGCTGATATGGATGAAGGCTAAGCTTCCATTTGATCCATGCATTCTTCCCCTTTTTGTCACATCAACTCAAAAGGGATCGTCTTCCCCATAAGAAGTGCACGGCAAATCCAGTAGGCTCCATGGAGAGATCACTGATGAAGAAAATCAAGTATAACGAATTTGATGAAGAAGCGGAATCTCCCAAACTTGTTTCTTATATCTTGCACTAACCACGTGACGTCGAGCTCAAACAAAATCCTCAAATAAATGAGACACTGAGCACAATAATGTAACCCCTTCAAGTGATAGCAAATGTACGCATAGAGCAAGTTATCTTAAAAAGGCTCCTAATATTTTTAAGATATGAATAGATCGTACCCCTTCGCTAGATATGTCAAGTCTTCGTCACCATACAAACCAAGCAAGTTATCTTAAAAAGGTACGGGCTTCCTTTGAAGATATGATAAGAACACAAAACTTGTGAAACTCAACTACAACATAAAATAAGTGATAATCAAATGTCTTCTTCAATGAATCTCCACAACGAAATGATGATGGCTGAGAAATCCTCCTCCAATAACAGTAGTGACATCAGACTAGTCACTAAATCAGAGTAGTATCAATCTTACTTGACAAGAAGGAACCAAAACCGGCCAAAGAAAAGTTAGTATACAACAAGCCAGCAGGAACCATCCCCTACTAAAGTCAGCAAGAATATAAGCCCACCAGTAGGACCAGTAGAAACTGACTAATATTACCAGGAGGAACCAAGAACACAACCAACATGAATATATGAGACCAGTAGGAACCATAGCTCACCAGTAGGAACAACATAACCTACCAGTAGCATCTCAAAACCCTTTTTTTCACATACGGTCACCACACTATCGATAAAGATGTCGTTGTTGTTGTTGCGTCTGTTGGTGCACACTGTAGTCCAAAACGTTTAATCCATTATCCAGCCCATATCATCCGAGCATAAGTCAAATGGAGAGACAGTTATGGAAATATTTAAGCAATCCAAAAAAAATAGGAATGTCGCATCATGGTCAATGCCAATCTTCAATATACACGTCATGACTTCCATCATATTCTTACTCCATCTATTATCAATATGTTTTCCATATATTATTATTCAAACATTATACGTTATTTGTGTCCAAAAATCACGCATATGTTTGAATATATAATTAATAATCCCAAAAGTCAGGAAGACAAACCGTGTCCTTCATAATTCACATGAATATGACCTTTTTAAAACCAAATCTTATCCCTCGTGTGTATGACCAAAAAGAAAGGAGATAAATATATATACTCCTGACAATCAGGAAGCAATACTTTCCAAACCCAATCCATAAATATTATGTAATCCCATAAAGGACGAGATTTACATTTAATCACATTTCTCATTGCCAAAAATATTTCTCATAGTCGGTTGTTGGAATCACACGTTTTGTTCCATCCATCATGTCCACAAAACATGTACCAAATATAAAACCTGTAGATAACCACGCATCTTTCTTGGAGGCACACGTGATAAACAAAATAACAAGTAAAAAATACATGTTGGTTCACAGCAAGTACCCACATATCACTCCTTTGATATGAACGTGAATGGAGCCATCCAGCTTTAATCAGATCTCGGACCACAAATGTACCACAATACCAGCACCATGTGAAGTAGTATTTTGTACAAAACACATCACACGAGCCCAGCAGCAACTGTATGCTTTGTACGTGACCACCTCCTCCTATACCATCTCTCTCGTCCTGATCATGTTGTCCTTGTCCTTTTAATCGTCCAATACTCAACAACATGCTTGTGAATCATGATTGCAGAAACAATACACGGATCTAGGGTTTTGTATGAAAACCCTAAACCGGAAATCTATACAAGAATATCACAACGGCCACAAACATCAATCATACCAGGGTTCATCGTTGATTGAAGAATCAACTCACCAAAGCTAGTATAGTTATCAAACAGGAACCCGATCTTCTTTTTCTGATGAAACGCATCAACAGTAGCAACATTAAACGAATCATCTAGGGTTTGTTGGGAAAAACCCTAGATCAGCTAGAACATCTTTATTATTAAAAAAACAGAAAATAACATTAACTGAAAACTTTGTAGATCAAACAGATCAAGAGCCAACAAGCTCTGATACCACTTGTTGAGTCTTATGATCTAGACTCATCTGGGATATCATGATCATGATTGTAGCATGCACAACGGAATCATAATAAACACAATCATAACCAAGAACAAGGTTTTCAATAATAAAGATTACTATTAATAATGATACTAACTACTACTACTGGTGCCTTATAGGCTTGACACCAGGAGGAACGCACACACACCTATGGATTACATTTTTTGTGAATGAGTGAATAACCATGTGTGCCTAACCCTCTTTATATAATAGAGGTACTAGGGTTACATCACAACCCTAGCTTACTATAGAAGCCAACTATTTTCTATTAGGTCCTTCATCTTGTTTTGTCATATAAACTCAAGATATCTAAGTCCCAACAAAGACGATGAACGAATATAGTCATGAATGCACACATACAAGATGCCGCTTTTAAAGAAATATGATTATCGCATTTGTTTTTTTTTAACGTGCATAAGCGTATTTCATCTTGCATACATGTTGTTTTATACTTGTATAGAATGGAACCTAACATGTGTCTATGTATAATTTTTTTATTTATTTTGTAAGACTATTCACCGATTTTGTTTATACATCCAAACATAATAATAGTTAAGTGTATTTTGTGAAAGCTGGTTGTTGATCGAAGAGAAAACATATATGCATATAATTTAGAAATATATATTCTTTAGAAAACACATATGCACGTTTTTTGAAATTGAATTCCAAAAGCAAAAACCAAAAAAACTTTTTTTATTCCAAAGTTATAAAAAAGTTTTCTAATTAAATATATTAAAAATAAAAGTAAAGGTGTGTTTTTTAAAATTCATATATTAATTAAAGAACAAAAATAAAAGTAAAATATATGAAAAATCAAAATACCTAATTTACCCCTAATTAGTTTTTTTATTCAAAATGAATAGTATATATTTATAAAATTGCCATCTTGCATTAATAAGATGTACAACATGCATTATTAGTAGTAAAAGTTAGTTCTGTAAGTTCTGTAATGAAAAAGTGGTTCTGCATTGAACGCTCCCATATATATATATATATATATATATATATATATATATATATATATATATATAGAGAATCTAGATCATATGAGAACTTTTTAAAGTCTTACAAATAAGAACCAATGAATATTTGACAAGTGTAATTTGATATTTGAAAAACTGATAATTAATTAAATAGATAAAAGGACAGTATAGGTATTTTGCACTCTTTCAGTTGACTAACCTCTTGCCTATCATAAACATCACATTCCTAACACCCTCACAAAAAAAACTACAACCATCACTTCGTCATAAAAGAGAGGTACCGGAGAAACCAATCGCCACTACCCGCCCCAACCCAATCAAACCACGCCACTATTTAGTCTAACACACCATAAATTCTTCGTAAAACTTATTACCATCGCTACCTAATCACCGCTGCTTCCTAACCGCCTCTGTCATCAAACCTATCCACCACCGCCAACATGTCAGATCTACTCATCTCTTTTTCCATACTCCAACGGTTATGTTCGTGTTAAAACATAGAGATCTAGTAATTTTTGTCATGTGTTGATTGTGTATGACTATCATATCTAGTCACTACTGCTTGTCGATGGTTCATTCCAACATAGTCGGCACACGTGATACAACATCGTGGTATGTGATGCACACAACCACCATGCACTGTTAATATGGGTATACTAGAGTCTGATGGTGGTGGGTTAATGTACTGGTGAACCAGCGTCTGTTGGAGGTAGTTGATGTACCGGTGATAGTGATGGATGTTGCTGCTGATGTACCGATGATGCCGGTGGCGGCTGCTGCTGATGTACCGGTGATGCCGGTGGCTGCTGCTGCTGATGTACCAATGCACTAGTATTTGATTATGGTGAGTTGATGATTGCGGGCTGATGCACCACGTATCAGGAGTAGTTTATAAGTATCGTTTCACAAAAAGATGATGTACCAGCATCTGGTGTAGCTTTATTTGTTGATTTAAGTTCTTTTGGATACCAAAGTTTTCTAAGATACAAGGGGACTCATCCCCACCATCCATCTCCATCTCATCCGATGGCTGAGATTAAATCCCCCAATTTATACTGTAGGGGAATTTTCGTCTTTTTACTTCTGGATATATATATACGCTTTAACAAACTCGTTTCATTCTTCCTTCTTCTTCCCCGATTAAACTGGTACTTTCTCTCTCTATGTTTCTCTTTCTAGATATACCGTTTGTTAATATTGCTTATTAATAAGCTTATTAGTAAGCTTATAAATAAGCAATTCGCATCTATTAATAAGCTTATTAATAGATCGGATTATTAAATACGCTTATTTATAAGCTTATTAACTATCCGATTGATTAATAAGCTTATTAATCGTTCGAATTGATTAATAAGCTTATAAATAAGCGTATTTAATCGAGCGGATTGATTAATAAGCTTATTAATCAGCTTATTAATCGATCGGGACGATTAATATGCTTTTTTATAAGCTTATTTTATGTGTCTAGTCTATTTTTATTGATATTGTTTATAAGCTTATTTGATAAGCGTTGATTCTTTTAGGTTTTAGATAAGCTTTTTATGAGTTGTTGTTTTTTCGATTTTTCATAGGTTTTAATGATGGATTCGAGTGATTCTAGTGGTCGTAGTGGTGTTGTTGATCCTTCTACGTTGGTTGATTTGACTAACGATCAGTCTAGTGTCGATCAAGGTTTGGATTTGCCATCCGAAAGTGTTCTTCATAGTCTTGCGGATGAGATTTCTGCGTATGAACAAGACGATGAAGAAGCAGAAGCTGTTAAGAGTAAGTTTTCTAGTTTTTGTTGAGCTTAGTGCATGTCGCCAGTGTATCATATATGATAGGAACCTATCATATATGATGTTTGTATTTTTACATAGATATGATAGCCATGTAACATATACTATCATATATGACACATGTCTATCATATATGATGTTTACATGATATGTGTTGAATTTTTCTAGTATTTTGTAATCATATATGATAGTATATGTTTCTTTTTGTAGAGTTGAATGCTGTGCGGACTCCTGAGTCGTATATCACTCATTCCAACTTTGATACTCCTGGGGGTACTGTTTACTACATTCCGAAAGTGCCTGCCGAGTTTCTACTTGTTAAAAGGAACGAGTACGATTCAGTTGAGCATTGCATTGCTGCTTACAAGAAGTATGCCATTAAAGCTGGTTTTGTTGTTAGGAAATCGTGTCAGAAAAGATTGAGGAGCGGGATTGTGAAGCAAAAGTATTTGGTTTGCAACAGGACGGGTTCCCCGAAGGATATATATGTAGACACCGTAGATTTGGAGAATGGTTATAACCAATTGAGGCATTCAAATGTGCATATCACCGGTTGTAAAGCTCGTTCTGTGTTTGACTTAATCCCTGGTACGATGAAGTTCAAGTTGAGTGTATTTGATACTATCCACAACCACGAGCTTGAACGTGAGGAGTACAAGCATCTGTCAAAGAATCAGAGGCAGTTAACATACGCGGAGCAGGTGTTTATTGTCAAGGCTGCGAGTATGAATATCGGTGCTACAAGAGCTCATCACCTTCTGACCGGGATCAAGGGTTCTTATCTGCTCGTTCACGGCACTACTGTTGACTTTAAGAACTTCTTCCGTAGCGTCAACTGTTACATCGGGGACTATGACGCGCAGATGTTGATAAACAAGATGGAGAAGAGGAAGGAGTACGTTGCTGATTTTTCGTTTGATTATTTGGTTAACAAGGCTGAGCTTATTGGCTTATTCTGGGATGATGAAGTGTCCAAGTACAACTACAAGGAGTTCTGTGATGTTGTCTCTTTTGATGCCACGTTTAAGACAAACAAGTACAAAATGGTATTTGTTCCTTTTACGGCGATTGACAACCATAGGAAGTGTGTTACGGTTGTTGCTGGTTTGCTCAAGTTCGAGACCACGGAATCGTATGTTTGGTTACTTAAAGCCTTCATCAAAGCGTTTGGGAAAGCACCTAGCATAGTAGTGACCGATCAAGATAAGGCGATGAGGAATGCCATTGAAGCCGAGTTTGTTGGTACAAATCATAGGCTGTGCATGTGGCATATCACGCAGAAGCTTCCAGCGAAGGTACTTTTTTTTAAGACTAGTATCATATATGATGAAGTAGCATCATATATGATATTTTGTTAGTATCATATATGTTGAAGTAGTATCATATATGATGTGAGAACAGAATTTTTACTCATATCATTTGGTTTTTGTATGTCTTTGCAGATATGTGAGAAAATATACAATGATCGTGTTTTTAAAGAGAAGTTGAACAAGATTATTTGGAACATGTACATTGGTCCCGAGGAGTTTGACACCAGATGGGGTGATCTGATGACAGAGTATGATTTGGTGGGACACAAGTGGCTGACGAAGATGTATGATATGCGTTCAACTTGGATCCCTGCTTATTTTTCTGACTCGCCGTTGTGTGGACTGATGAGGACTACGTCTAGATCAGAGAGCGAGAATTCTTTCTTCTCCCACTTTACCAATTCTAGCTCGACGCTTATGAACTTTATGAATTGCTTTGAGACGGCGATGGAAAAGCAAAGGAGTGTTCAAGAGAGAATGGATCATAATACAATGGATACTGTTCCGAAGTTAAGGACTTTTCTCAAGATTGAGAAGCATGCTGCAATGGTTTACACTCGTACCTTGTTTGAGTTGGTTCAGAAAGAGATTTTTGTTGGATTATGGTATTGTCAGATAGATACTAAGAATGTGCTCGAGGGTTCTGAGGTTTCTGTTATTAGAGTTAGGCATTTTGTTTATGAAGAGCCTGGTAAGAAGAACAAGAAAAAGGTGAATGATAAGGTTACTGATAAGGTTAAAGTTGGCGATTCTTCTAATAATGTGAAAGATAAGGAAAATGACAATGATAAAGAGAACGAGAAGGAAGATGATGAGGTTGACATGTTTACTAGAGAAGATGGGTTGTACAAGGTATGTGAGTTTTTTGTTGATGTAATATTTTTTTTTAACATATCATATTTGATAAGCACATGTATCATATATGATATTCACTTCTTTTTTTTGGTTTTTTTTCCCAGGTCTTGCGCAACTTAGAGGACGGTTCAGTTATTTATACATGCCAATTGTTTATGAGGGTTTGGATATTGTGCAGGCATATTTTCTGCGTGTTCAAGAATGCCAATATCGAGATGATTCCTCAGCAATACATTCTTAAGCGTTGGACCAAGAACCTTATCCCGGCTGCGTTGAGGAACAAGAGGAACAGGTATGGGGAGATGAATGTTGTATTGGAGAATTATTCGTGCGAGGCGACATCTATTGTTGATCATTGTGTGCATTTGTTGAGCAAAGACGAGCCTAGGTTGGGTGCTTTTGTTGAAAAGTTGAAGCAGCTGAAGAAAGATGTTGAAGCGGATTGTCCAAATCCTCCATCTAAGAAGAAGGTAGACTGTTTGGAGCAGCTCGTTGGTATTTCTCATCCGGCTGTACGTTTGGTTGATAATCCAGATGTTGGAACCCCTAGAGGACGTCCTGGGCGTCAAAAGCTGCGTATTGAAGGTGGTAGAGAGATAGCTATTGAGAAAGGCAAGAAGAACAAGATTACATGTTCGGTGTGCGGGGGTACTGATCATAACAAGAGGACTTGCACCGGTAAGCGATTGGAGGAAGTCGTTGTCGAGGATCCAGCTTTTGCAGATGCAAGTACGAGTGGATGAGCTTGGATAGAAGAAAAGTTTTTGTTTTAGGAATTTTTTCCCGTTTTATTTTACTGTTTGTAGTTTCTGAACATGTCATTTTATGATGTATGATGCTATTTTGTCTTGATTACTTTGATTCATGAGAAGTTGTTTTTCATACTATCTTTTTTTGGATAATCATATGTCAATGAGTCATGAGAAGTTGTGTTTAATCCCTTTTTTTCTTTAGTTTGTTTGCTTTTGTCAGTTTTTTAAGTTTTTTTTGGAGTATCATATATGATAGTGATGTATCATATATGTTAAGTTGTCAACACAACATATATGATACGTATGTATCATATATGTTAAGCTGTGTTCAATCCTTTAGTTTTTTCTAGTTTGCTTTTGTCAGTTTACAAGTTTTTTTTGGACTATCAGATATGATAGTAATGTATCATATATGTTAAGTTGTCAACACAACATATATGATACATCAGTATCATATATGATAGTTTTTAAGATGCTAATGTTACTTCTTTCAAGAATTCCGTTTCCATAGCAAGTGTGTTTTTACAAGTTTTTTTTTTGGACTATCATATATGAAACTAATGTTTCATACATGATAGTTTTGTTTTTAACGGTTTACATGTTTTACAATATCCTTCTGTTCTCTAGAAATTTAATTCAAGAACAATACACATGAAACAAAATATTCATTTTCCATTTCATAATAGAAAATTCGACGGGTTACAAGTTAAAACAAGTTGTATCCACAAAATGCGGTACATCCTACTTTACCGCCAGCAACTTGTCTTCCCTACGATTCTATCCAAATGTTTTCCAATGGTACGTCAGGTGTAGGCGACATGACTCGGGGGTAGTCGGACTAATGGATTCCTATTAAACGACCCACGATCTACGACCAGTTGACCCCAAGCTTAGAGCAACCCATCATGGGTTCTCTTGCATGTCGCGTACTCCTTTTCCGATTGGATAAGTCATCTAACTGCTTCTAATCTAAATCAGTTCACTAATCTCTTTGCCTAGCCTAATGTTCCAGTGGGTTAAGCGTTAAAGCTTATCAAGGTAGGCGACATGACTCGGGGGTAGTCGGACTAATGGATGCCTATTAACCGATCCATGATCTACGACTAGTTGACCCCAAGTTTGGAGCAACCCACCATGGGTTCTCCTGCATGTCGCGTACCCCTTTCCCAGAGGATAGGCTAAGCAAAGCGGAAGTCTTAAACAAAAATCTAAGTTATTACAGACCAAATTACAAATTAATGTCTTAAACTGTATTGTCTTTTTGTCTTTCCTTCTTCAGATGGCGCTCTTGGCCACATCTCTCTCTTGTTCCTCCTTTCTTGCTTTGATTGCCTCTTTGATGACCTTTGTCTTGTATGGTTGCATCTGGTATGTTCTTGCAAATTCATAGGCTTCATCTGTTACCTGCTGCCTCTTGGTGTTCTTCTCGTGTGATAATATCTTTGCAGCTATCCTGAACCTCAGCTTCAGTGTTTCCTTTTGTTGCTCATCTGAATCACTCGGGAAGTCCAAAACCCAACCTTTTGCACTTTCGCCCTCATAATGCTCCATGTGCATCATCACAAACACCCCACAATCGATGTCGTTGTACATTGTTCCCCACTTTGGTCGAATGATTGTATGCTTCCTGAGTTTTTTTGTCATTTTGTGCTGCACACTCTCCATATACATCATAAACATTTTCATCTGCAAAAAAAGCCCCAAGTTTGTCATATTCTTTGGTGTGTGATTTTTTTAGATGCTTTTTGAAATGCACAGATGTTCATGTTTTTTTTAGTTTATTTATGTATTTAGTGACATACCAGTAGGTCACAGTACGTCTGGTACTTGCTTTCATATGTGCTGCCGACTTTCGAGTTGTCGATGATTGACACGGCGCCGTTGACGAGGTTAAAGACCACCAAGTAGTAGTGCTGGTGAGATATGACCGGGAAGAACACCTACAGAGTTTTTATAAGTTATATTTTTTTGAATCTATTATAAAATTTAATATCAAATATGTTCTAATCCTACTGCATTTGATTGCATGTCACTCATCATATATGATAAGTTTTTATCATATATGATAAGTTTTTATCATATATGTTTTACTTTTTTTATCATATATGTTAGTCAAGTGTTTACCAGATTTATTGTAAACTGTAACTGTAATATCATATATGTTCTAATACTATATGTTTTACTTTTTTTTATCATATATGTTAGTCAAGTGTTTACCAGATTTACATTCTTCAACTTCAGCAAGTCCTCATCTTCTCCCATGGAGGTTCTCATGTTCTCTTCAAACTTTTGAAACTGCTTCTGGACGTCATACTGTCCGTTTGCCAGTTTCCAATGAAACATGTTCGCTGTCTGTATTGCATAATCAATAATACATTTTTTGTTTTAGTTTGTGGACATAATTTTGTTATAAAAACACATATGATGTAAGATGTACTTACAATTATAGTTGACATGAAGTACTGTTTCTTCTTTTTTTCCTCCTGTGCGAGTGTGTTCTTCAAAGTTCAGTACATTTGAGTATGTGTCAATGACAGGTGCATCTACCTTTAAGCCCGGAGCCATTGTCTACATGTTGTCCCTCATGCAAGAATAATTATTGTCCGCCGACTCAAATATGAAATCCCTGCAAACATAGTTCAATTACTTACTTTTATCATATATATATGATCCTACTTGAATGATAATTAGTTTGTTAGTGTTTTAGCTTTTACTTACAGATTGTTATTAAGCATTGAGAACAAACTCTCTCCTATCATCAACTCTTCTACAGTGAGCTTCCCCCGTGCTGGTGCTTTCTTGTTTATGTAGTTAGAAAGGAGCAAGCGGGATGGCCTCTTTTGTTCTTTTGCAGCATCATCTTCTTCTACCATCATCACTATCTGCTTAGGTGTTGTTTCAGGCGTTTTTGTGATTTGGCTGAAAGATGGTGTTGATTTGAGAGACTTTGGTTGCCTCGTTCCTCTGGTTTTCCTTTTCGCCATCGCTTCTTCCTCAAGCTTCTTTTTTTCACTTTCAATTGCAGCTTGGCGTTCCAACTCCATGCAATACCTGTCCAGGTATTCATCAAACTCTGGGTCGTTTTCAAACTCCCCGGACAATGGCTCGTCTGTAAAAACAGTCTTATGAACCTCTGCCAACATCGCTGCTTCTTTAGCTGACTTTGGATGGTGAACCAACCCAGCATCGGTGACCAGTTCCTCTTTTTCAGTTTCCTTTTCTTTATATTTTGCCTTTTGAGCTTTTTGAGCAGATTCCTCATCCTCAGTTTGTATACTTTCAAGAGTAACCGGCTGTTTTACTGAAGCAGCAACATCTTCTGTTTTCCCATCTTCCGTGGAGGTTTGCTCCCAATCCATGAAATCCACATCAAGGTCATCGTCCTTGTTTCTTTTGAATACCACCTGGTATTCCTTGCATAGACTAATTAATGTTTCATCATTTTCAAACTTTTTAAGTCCTTCTCCAAGTGTTTCAGCAAGCACTCTTCTTGCCTCATATATCTCTCCAAATCGATCAATACTTTTTTCAACAAACTCCTGCATAGAAAAATGTATGTTGCAAGTGTATTAGTATCTTTTGTATATGATACTTTATATATGATAGTATGTACTATCATATATGATAGTATGTACTATCATATATGATAGTTCATACTATCATATATGTCATAGTTTTTTGTTTTACCTCTAATGTTTGTGGTTTCCTGTCTTTAATTGGTTCCAGGTAGAAGTCGTTGTTTTTGTACACATCAATCCCCATGTGGACATCTTCTTCCTTGTACTCATCTTGATGTTCTAGGTTCCCCAAACATTGAATCTTCATTTCTTCTTGTATTCTCAACTTCATTAACCGACCATTCCAGCTTCTTATTGCTGGTCTTCGTCGCATCACGGCTACTCCTGGGAAGTAAGTTGAGTCCAAGTAAAGCAGCTGTGAAAAGAACAAGTTTGTTTTGGTTAAAGAGAACGAAAACATATAAAGTAAGTTTTAAATTAAAAAAACAGTTGGTTTTACTTACACACAAGAAAGTTGCAGGTCCGTTGTACCATCGTTTTACAGCTTGGTCGTTCCACTTGCTTTTACTTTTCTTGAGGCTTTCTAGTATATAGGACGACCAGTCTATCTCATTAATGTTTTGTTTCTCTGTGACCTTTTTCAAAATCTTCAAAAGGACTTTCCCACCAGAGTCTAAGTTGCACATCGTGCCACCAAAGAGCATAAGGAAGTTCATTATGAAGGTGAAATCTGCTGTGTTGGTCGACTGGATCCTTTTTGCAATTGTTGTTGGGCTTGGTTTTAATGTGCCGTATTGAGCCTTCCATTCTTCGATGAAAGCATCATCGTCTTCCCTTTCTGGCAGTTCATTAAGAGATGTTGTCCCCATCGGGACACCAAGCATTTGTTGCACCCTTTCTCTTGTTATTTTGATGGATCCTTTGGGGAGTCTCAGTTCCATGCTTTGTGGATGGAACTTCTCGACAACATGGTACAGAAGGTGTGAAGACAGCTCGTCTATGGGAAACTCAATGTACCTCTCAAAACCAATTTGTTTTAAAACTTTCTTTCTCTCATCTGACAGTCCTGAGGTTGCTTCGAACAACGATTTAGGTGAGCATCTGGTCAAGGCAGTAGGGTATACCTTTGTCTGCTTCTTTTTTATTGGACC
Organism: Glebionis coronaria; assembly: GCA_025667525.1. Classification (NCBI taxonomy): domain Eukaryota; kingdom Viridiplantae; phylum Streptophyta; class Magnoliopsida; order Asterales; family Asteraceae; genus Glebionis; species Glebionis coronaria. Next base: position 2,473,809 of record CM046879.1, on the reverse strand, counting down.
TCTACCCTTCTTCTTTTTATCCAAAACCATCGCGTAGTCGTCTTCTTCTTCTTCAATTTCATATTTTTTTAACTTGTTGCCTTTAGAAGGTGAAGGTTTGACAACTAGCATCTTTGACGTGCCAACCATCTGCTCATTCTCCTCGTCATCGTCTGTTTCGATTTTCTCATCCATCTGGTCATCTTCTTCTCCTTCGCTTGATTCTTCCTGCGAAGTTGTTTCTTTTTTCCTGGTTGTTTTTTTGCCCCCACTGTATGTATGCTTCTGTCTTTTTGTCCCTTTATGTGGACGTTTTGCTTCTTGCTTTTGTTCCAACTTCCTTTTTCTGGCTTTTTTATCCTTCTTTACCACTTTAGGAAAGCTTGCTGTTTTGCAAAATAGAATGAAACGTGTTAGTATTATACAATCAACATAAATGATACATAAATATTTTCTTATGATATATCGTATTTGATAAAATTATCATTAATTGTTACCTTTTTTGTTTTTGAAGGGTTGATGAACTTGATTTTTGTTATTTTCTTCAAAACATCTTTGACCCTCTCTTCTTTCACAGGTTCCTCTTCATCCTGGTCTTCATCATCATCTTCGCTACTTTCACCCTCATTATTGACATCGTCTTCCTCCTCGTCTTCGTCATCTCCATCGTCTTCCTCCTCGTCTGCGTCATCTCCATCGTCTTCCCCCTCGTCATTGCCCTCTGGCTCTTCTTCGTTTTCCTCATCCTTGTTACCTTCTTCTGTCTCGGTTTGTTCAGACTCGGCTTCTTCATCTACATATTCTTCCCCGCTGCTAATTCTCTCGTCTTCTGAAACATCATCTTCTTCCGTACCACTTTCTTCTACATTTTTTACAAAGCAAAGAGATGTTCAGTATTGTATGTTTGTTCCTAATGAATTAATATGATATGTAGTATATTTTTCTTACCTTCTGTCGTCTCTATTGTCTTTTCAGCTTTCTTTGTTTTCAAATTCGTTTTTCCTTTGCCCTTTGTTTCAACAGCTTTTTCCTTGGTCTTTGTTTGAGTGACAGCTTCAGTGACACCTTTACCCTTCTCTTTTCTTTGTCTTGCTCTTTCAAGCGCTGCAGCTTTTTCTTTCATTATTTTTATAGTAACTGCTGATAAAAAAAAACTTATCAGATATGATACTTATTTTTACTTTTCTGTATATTTTTTTGCTTTTTTTATCTAAGCTTCTTTTAGGTTGTTCTTCTGTCTCGTCATCCTTGTTTTTTGTATGCTGTTCATCTGCAATAAAAGCGCAAAGTTAGACAAAATTACATCTGTTTAAAGCTTTATATGTTGCATAACTTATGAAATATGATGAATTATATATGATAAGGTTCTATCAAATATGATGTCTCATTTTTTAACTATCAAATATATGTTCTAATCCTTCTGCTTTTGATTTTATTTTCACTCATCACATATGATAAGGTTTTATCATATATGATAAGGTTTTATCATATATGTTTTATCAGTCTAGGAAACCATTTTTGCTCAACCGAGATGTTTATATTCACATACAAGCAATATTTAAACCCAAAACTCGCTTAAAACTATCAAATGATGCAAGCAATATGATATCATATATGTTCTAATCCTTCTGCTTTTGATTTTATTTTCACTCATCATATATGATAAGGTTTCATCATATATGATAAGGTTTTATCATATATGTTTTATCAGTCTAGGAAATCATTTTTGCTCAACCGAGATGCTTATATTCACATGCAAGCAATATTTAAACCCAAAACTCGCTTAAAACTATCAAATGATGCAAGCAATATGATATCATATATGTTCTAATCCTTCTACTTTTGATTTTATTTTCACTCATCATATATGATAAGGTTTCATCATATATGATAAGGTTTTATCATATATGTTTTATCAGTCTAGGAAACCATTTTTGCTCAACCGAGATGCTTATATTCACATGCAAGCAATATTTAAACCCAAAACTCGCTTAAAACTATCAAATGATGCAAGCAATATAATATCATATATGTTCTAATCCTAGTGCTTTTTATTGTATTTTCACTCATCATATATGATAAGGTTTTATCATATATGTTATACTTTTTTTATCATATATGTTCTATCAGTTTAGGAAACTATTTTTTCTCAACTTTTTTAAATCCTATTCTGTTCATTTTTTTAACCAACCGAGATGCTTATATTCACATGCAATCTATTTTTAAACACAAAACTCGCTTAAAGTATCAAATGATGTTTATTTTCATAGATCTACTATATTCATCATACATTTAGTTAAACAGCATAGAAGAATCATTGATATAGCTTAAAAGTATAAAAAAACAGAGAAAAAGCTCAGAAAAAGCTTAGAAAAAGCTTAAAAAGCATTTAAAAAACTTAAAAAGCATAGAAAAAGGATGGATATGTGATTTTATACCTTTTTGCCTTGTTTTTATCGTCCTTTTATCTGGTTTTTTGGAAGATGGCTCGTTTTTCGGCTTCCCTTTCATCGTATTTGTTGATTATTTGATCGGATGATGTGTTTTTGAAGGTGAAATCGTTGATGGAGATGGTGGGTTTTGTTTATGTGTGTTTTCACTGTGTGTTTTTTGTGTGTGTGTGATTTTAGATGAAATGAAAAATGACGGTTGAATGTAGCGAAAAGAGGGGGTTAGGGTTTGGGCGGGGTTGTGATATTACGTAACTACCCCTCCGCTTTTTTTTTTGTTTAAACGTGGATCGTTGATTAAAATGGATGAGTGGCCCAGATTTGTCCCCATGTATCCAAAGGATACAAGGTATCTTAAATAACCGGACTCTTATTTGTTTATTGTTTTTTTTTGCTTACATGAACTAGTAAAGTAGTTTTTATGTTTATAATAGTTTACTAGTTGGTTGTTTTGAACATAATATATAATAGTAGGACTGTATTACTTTGGAAATGATATATGTATATTGCTTATTTTATGTGATCCAAAGTCAATGTACCATTCTTTTGTTCATATGTGTTTACTACGTAGTATTTAAAAAATGGTTAGTGATGTATCAAACAATGAATTAGTTGAAAAATACATGCCATTTGAAAATATGGTTGGAGATAAACGATGCCCCAATAACTATTTTTTATTAATATGTTATTAGAATTCTCCAAAATACGCTTCAAACACTATTTATTTAAATTTAAATCTTTCATTTAATGTTAATCTAATCCTACAACAATAAAAAGATCTAACGGTATAGATAAGTTCTTATTATTATAACTTTAAGAAATCTCTTACATTAACCTTCCTCGATAGATAGGTTATTGTGGTGTAACTCGTTAAAATTGTTAAAATGAGAAACGTTATAAATCGTTGGATGTATTAGTTAGTGTTGGATGAGATTAATGATTAATTGATGACATTTTTGAAATTAATATTAATTGCAAGAGCTTTATGTATCATAATAATATAATTATTCCTAACTGAAGACTATTAAATGCCACCTTTAAATGATATGTAACGTTTCATCGTAGCAAATTTATAGTATTTCATGATGTTGAACATATTTTATACTTTTTTATGTCTTCATTTTGTAAACGTCAAGCCATGGTTCATTTGCATATTAAAAGGCCCACACATTTCAATGTATTATAATAAAAACAGTCAAAAAATTTTGTTGATATGTTGATACATCTAGACAAATAAAATCCAAAAACAGTGAACTTCATTTACTTCCTTTTGTGCGTGTATTTTATTTTTTTACATATTTAATATAGCTTGGGGTAAATGAACACCTATTCTGAGCTTGAAACTTTCAATTGCTCATAAAATAAGACACAGTATTAAACAAAATTGAGTACATAACGCACGATGTTTAACTGGTACATAATGAAGAAAAAACAACTCGTATACAAAGAACAACTCGTACACAAAGAGAAACTCGTACATGAAGAGGTAACTCCTTTACAAATAACAACTCGTACACGAAGAACAACTGGTACACGAAAAAAAACTCGTACACGAAGAACGAATAGCAACTCGTACAAAAAGAGCAACTCGTACACGGAGAGCAACTCGTACACAAAATGAAGCTGGTACATGAAAAGTAACTCGTACACGTAAAACGATGGCACACAACAGTAGCAATATCGGGTCTCGTAATTTTCAATACACATTACATGCATTTCATTGATTGATAATAGCCATGAAAATAGCCAATCGCTAATTATAACCCATATTTGCTGGAATATTTCCAACTGTAACAAATTCGAGCCATATATGCTGGAATATTGAAGTGAAAGACGTTGGTTATTTCGGGCGCATCTAGGAAAATAACTATTATAATACACAAACACTTCATGCCTCGTCGACTTTTGGGAAGGATCCATCACCGGCAAAAAGACAAAAGTGAGAGGATAAGGAGGAATTACAATAGTAGATTTTAGAATGAAGAGCGTATGTAATTTATTTTCTAACGAATTTGAATTGAAAAAAGAAAAAGTAATGGTTATTTTGACTACAATCGTGGATGATTAGTCGGGCATAACGAAAATGTCAAAAAGACAAACGTGTATGTAATGCACATTTTAGTTTCAATTTTCTTTAATGACATTTATGTCATCTTCATTAAAATAATAAATCTAATAGTTCAAAAAACTTTTTATTTTAAGAATTATAAGACACGACACTACTTTAACTAATAGATTGAGGTTCATGTAGGATAGTGTTTAAAATAAGATAGTGTAGGCAGCCAATGTATTAATGCCAAGTGTTATTTACTTAATTTAATCTATCTATATTACTTTATAAAGCATTTACCTCATTCTATTTTTAGATGTCTTAAACAAATTTAGCCTAAAACATTTCCTCAATTAGAAATCTATACAAGCCATTATCAATGTTCATTCATATAAAATTTTGACTGTGTATGTTTTTTCAACACATTTAAAATCTTTAATTTAGTCAAGCTTTTTTTTTCAACTCATTTAAAATTTTTAATTTAGTCCACCTTTGTAGGTTTCTTCAACCCATTTAAAAAGGGAGTAAAAATGAGTAAGCGACTTAGAATTAAATATATACGTTTGTTTTTCTCAATATATATATAACTACAACGCATTTTACCCTCCTAATCCTCTCATCTCCTCAAAACACTTCACGAGTTAATCGCCACCATCAACACCGGGCTGTTACAACCCTACAGTTAAGATAAGTTTAAACGACATGTAAGATATGATATATCATTGTTATTGGTTAAACTTATTTTAATTTTATTATCATTCATATGTACGGCTATTTTAGAAAAAAAAAACGTGTAATCGACAACGTTTCCTTGGTGCAAAAATATGTCGCAGGGTACTCGCCGCTGCATTACGCGGGTACCCTGCTAGTAATATTAATAATTTTAAATACAGGAAAGGGTAAAATCGTAATATTATATTTAATCTTTTTTTTATGATAAAACTATTGTCATTTAACTTAAACCGATCCTTAGTCATATGTTTTGACTGACTATCTTCCCCATCTAACCAGTTTCACTATCTTCCTCATCCCACCATTTTAGGTTAGTAGGTTCTTCATTGATGAAGAAGTCATCCTACTTCTTCGGATCCCCACCTTCCCGCTTCCCGTCTTTCCCTCCTTCCCGCCTCCCCTCTTTCCCTCATTCCCGCCTCCACTATTTCCTACTGCTTCTCCTTATATATATCAACAATCATTTAGTCATTTATCACAACTTGAAAAGCTTTTAATAACCACACATACTAACATCTCGCAAGCACTAATGGCTGATGAATTCGAATCTTCGATTGAACAAGGTAATTTTGTCACGATTTGTTTTTTATGAATCATATAATTAAGGTTTGCGTTGATGTGGTTTTGAATTTTTTTTATGTTCACGAAACCTCAGCGAGAACCCCTCAATCTGCTGGATCTGAATATGTGTTTGAACAAGGTATATGTGTCACTATTTTGTTTTGATGAATCATGCAATTAAGGGTTTTGTTAATGTGGTTATTAAACTTTTTATGTTCATACATTTTTTGATTTTATAAAAATCATAACCAGGTGGTTCCAATCAAGCAACCATAACCGAAACCCCTCAATCTGGTAGCAGTAGCAGTGTTCGTCCTGCGCCATTGGGTAAAACATTAGGCCTTTATTCTGAATAAATATACACATTATCTTTTTAGTTATTTTGTGCTAGCATCATAAGTTTGTGTATATGATTTGATTTGATAGGTTCTGTGCCTAATGGTTCTGATGAAGATGACCAGGGCCGTCTCATTGATTTCGGTGGCCCTGTGCCGCAACTATAAAGGGGCCTCGACGAGACTCGACAATCCTTATTGTAAGTAAGCAATTTCTTAGTAAAAACATCATCAACATCAGTTTGATGATATTTTAAAAATACGTATTTATTGAATGCAAAAAACGCTACTCTATTATTCAGGGGTGACAAATTTTTTTTCTTCTAAAATTATTACGTAGTTAGTTTATCAAAAAAGTTACTTTTATCACCAAAATAAAAGTGTACCTGATACTAACAAATTATAATCAACTAAATTCATAAAAAGAAAAAAAAAGAAAAATACACATAAAATATATTATCTTGAAAACAGGATAAACAAGACCTGTAGACTATTCCCCAATTGACTTTTTATTACTTATCTTCTCTGCTGCTCGTCTTCAACAACAAGTACGTAGTTCAAGATTATAGTGCCTGTTTTCCAGGTGGTTTTCAACAATAAACCAAAGCAGTTTCCAATTTCAAACACAGGTTGGTCCTTTAGAAAGTCACCACATCAGTCATGAGGATTTTTTGTTTCTAATGAGTAACGAGTTTCATGGAACCGCTTTGGTATAAAGTTCTTCCACCTCTGTTTCTATATAAGTTACAAAACTGAAAAAATGAGGCCCCTCTTAAAGTGTGGCCCTGTGCCACGGCACCTGTGGCACACCCCTATCACCGGCCCTGAAGATGACTCCCTTTTTGTAGCCCAAAAGGGAACACCTCAATCCCATATCAATGCTCGGCGAACTACTTTGGGTAAAACTTGTTATTTTGTTACCATTTTTTACATATTCAATGTTTTATACTTTTCATTGTGTTATCACTATTAGTTTGTGAATGTGAAATTATTTTGTCAGCTTATGAGCCTAATAATACTGAAAATGAGGATGAACCCCTCCACACAGACCTAATGGGTATCCCTCAAGCATGGCTTGTCGATCTACTTTAGGTAAACCGTTCTATTATTTATTCCAATATATTTTTTTAGCATTATAAGTTTGTGTGTATAAAAAAATATAAACACATGGCCAGTTATTTCCTTTATTTGTTTAGCATTATGATATTGTGTATTTTAATTCATTGGATAGGCTATGCACCTAATGGTTCTGATGATGAAGATGACACATCACCAGAAACCCCAAAGGGTACATACTTTTTATATCAGAAATCATTTTTTATTGATATGTTTTATTATATACTTGTAGTTTTTATTAGTTTATATGCATTATTTGTACAAGTTATGCATCAAGCGGATCTGAAGATGACATGGTCGAAACAACACCGAATGGTAGTAAGTTTTGGATTCCGGAGGCAAAAAATAAACCTGCGGTTGGAGATACTTATGATTCTGTGGAAGAAGCTTTTGAATATTACAAAGCTTACGCGATTGAAGCTGGATTTGAAGTTAAAAGGGGTGGAGCTTGGAACCCGAAAAAACAACTTAATCCGGAGTTGAAGTTCTTCTATTGTGTCAGAGAAGGGTTCAAACCGGCTGCAAAAAAAGATCAACATGTCAATGATCTTTCAAGTAATGAACAGTCAAATAATGACCAGACCACTGATGCGAAAACCGATGGGAAAATGGTTGAAAGGAGGAAACGAGCGTCGTGTCGTTGTGGGTGCAACGCTCAGCTGCGAATCAAGAGGATTACGGGTAATAAGTATAAGGTTTATAAGTTTGTGGAAAAACATAACCATTATTTGGTCCATGAAGATGATATCAAATATCTTAGGACATGTCACAAGTTGACTTATCCTAAGCAACTATTATTGCACCAGCTTTCTAATGTTAACTTAGGTCCTGTTAAAAGCTTTAAAGTTATGAAAGAAATGTATGGTGGTTTTGAAAATATAGGAGCGACTTCAGTCGAGTGTAAAAACTACAGGCGTGGCATGAATCATTTCATTGGCAATCGAGATGCTCATATGGTTGTTGAAAAACTTTTGGCGCGCGCAGAGTTTTTACCTGGTTTCTCTGTAGAATATGAGCAATACAAAGATGACAAATCTTTGGTCGGGCTCTTTTGGGCAGATGAGACAGCCAAAAACAATTATGCATCGTTTGGTGATGTTGTCTCCTTTGATGCTACATTCCATTCCAACAGGTTAACTACTCATTCGTTTTAAATTATGTCATTTACCTATAACTACATTATAATTTATCGTTTTATCTATTATACCTACGTTAACTTATCTAATCAAACTAATAAACTTATTACTTATTTGTAGGTACAATATGGTGTTGGTTCCTTTCACTGGGATTGATAACCATAATAGGTGTGTCACATTTGGTGCCGGTTTTTTAGCTAGTGAGTCTATCCAAAAATACACATGGCTGCTAACAACATTCAAGAAAATCTTTGGTAGTGCACCTAAAGTGGTCGTGACCGACCAGGATCCAGCGATGCGATTAGCTATCGCTGAGATTTTTCCGGACACTAGGCACCGTCTTTGTATGTGGCATATCATGAGTAAACTGACAGTTAAGGTATGTAGTACATTTTCAAATTAATTTTTTGGGACAATCAAATGTATATTTGTTATTTGATACACATTTCAGTAAATTTGCACATGTTTATGTTGTTTTCTGTTATTTTGTTTAAAGGTTGGATCAGAAATCTGTAGCAATACCGATTTCAGAAGACGCTTGTGCACCATTGTATGGACTGACAAAGTCGACCCTGAAACATTTGAAAAAAATGGGCTGCTATAATAAACGATTTTTCACTGAACGATAACAAATGGCTAAGTGACATGTTTGAAATGCGTGATAGGTGGATCCCTTCTTATTTCCGCAATGAGCCTATGTCAGGTCTTATGCGTACAACATCAAGGTCTGAAAGCGAGAACCACTTCTTCGGCCAGCTTACAAGCACACGTTTAAGTCTTGTCGAATTTGTGAGCCATTACGACACAACAATGGATTCACAAAGATTCATTTATGGTAAAAATACTCATGATTCCAACTATACTACGCCTGATTTTAAGACTGGTCTTTTGGTTGAGAAGGAGGCGGCGGAGCTTTATACAAGGACATTATTTTATGATGTACAAGAGGAGATTTATTCCTCTCTAATTCATTGCTATGCCTTGAATGTACGTGAGGGTGAATCACATCGTCACTTCGTTATTCGTGACACAGAAGCTGACTTTGAGCACAAAGGCGTGGTTATTGAAGTCAAGCATGAGGTAACACAGTTTATTCCCTTATATTATGTGTATTTTACTTTTTTAGATAATAAAAATTAAGTACTTCCATTGTTTGTGGATTTGTAGGTTCACTATGTTCCATCTGAGGAAAAAGTTAATTGTAGCTGCCTAATGTACGAGCGTTACGGACTTTTATGTAGGCATATTTTTTATGCGCTCAGATTACCAAAGGTTGACAACTTCCCTAAAAGTTATGTCCAAAAAAGATGGTCTAAAAATGCTATGCCGCGTAAGAGTTCTGGCCGTACTGTGGAATCTGGCAGCTCGTCAAATGCAGGCAATGATTCAGATTCGCTGATCCGGGACATTTACAGTAAAGTTGAAGAGTCTGTGAACCGGCTGGTTGGTGATTTCGACAGACTTCAGTTGTATAGAGATGACCAGTATGCATTGCTCGAGAAAGCTAAGTCGGACATACCTAACCCCTCTGTCATGAACAAGAACAACATGTATGCGTCCCTACTTGGTGTCAGTGAACCTGAAGAGGTTACTATACATCTTCCTAATGGTATTCGAAACAAAGGAACTGGACGTGATAAGAGGTATGTATCAAAGAGAGAGATTGCATCAAGTCAATCAAACAAGCCAAAGAGGTTATGCAGGAGTTGTAACAAATATGGTTACCATGATTCGCGAAACTGCCCGGAGAAAGAAAAGTCACATGATGACCAGGATGTGAGCATGGAAGATATCGATTAAGATGCTTTAGCTTTATGTTTGTTTTCTGTTTCTCCTAGAACAATTTCCATTTCCTTTGTTTTAAATAAGTTCTGACATTCTTTTGGATGTTTAGAATTTTTTATTTCTGTTGGTTTTAGGTTTTGACATTCATTCGAATGTTTTTAAGTTTTGCTATTTTCTTTGAATGATTGGAATGTTTTCATTCTATTAGTTAAAACGTTGTTATGACATTTTTGTTTTTTATATTTCATTATATTTCATTTTTTTATGTATGAGAAGTTGCTTGCTAAATCATCTGAGAATCTTTTGCAATTATCTGACGATTGATTCTCGCCTTTGAGATGGCTTGAGTGATATAGAAGTGCTATCTTGTTCAGCAACGATTGATTCTCTCGTAGACTTGGTCGAGTCTCTTGCAGAATTGTCTTGAGGTACTATACCAGGCACGAAGGAGTAACCTTTGGCTTGCCCAGTAATTTTGGACGCAGGAACTTGCTTACGAGCAGCTAAGTTATCAATCTCTTTGGAGTATTCTAAGTTCACAACTGTTGGTATCGGCCTTGATTTTTTGAAGCAACATGAGTCACACCTACAGATTGACATGAAACAGTATACTACGGTAAGAGAAAGTAAATCACAAACATGGAAGAGAACACGTCAAAGAGATAGTATTTTCTTTATAAAACACTTTTACGGTGTTATAGACAAGATATAGAACGAATTCAGCAATCATTTTGAGGACAATATTGCTGCTAAATGAACAATTAAAAACGATTAAAGAATGACTAAACGATAACTTACTGTCCACATATATGTTCTTTATATCCTTTGAGTCATCATCTGAAGACATGGCGGACCTTCTGGGACTCTCAACTCTCTATGTTAAATCTTGCTGGTGACTAAATTTTGTCTGCACTCTGGTATTCTCCCCAGGTAAGATGGTTTTCCCGTGTGGTTCAATAAGCTTCACAGACCAAAGCACACGAAAAACATCATAATCTTTAAGATGGAAGCCGTTAAACTGTGACCAATAATACTTGATCATGCAAAAGTATAAGAGATCAGGGAACAACTACTGTAGTGTCCGCCACCCAAACTGCAACAGAGTTCTGATAATATGAGGATCCTAAAAGCTTCCCATCGTCTATGCAAAGGTCGCCCAATGTTGAGCATCCCATATCAAGAGCATCATGGCAAATAACAGGCTCCCATGAATAGACCTGAAATTCAATGGAGGACATCTAGGTGAACCAAATCTTATTTAAGTAAAAAAAATCTCATTTAACGTAACAAAATAGTACCTTTAAACTGCTGTCTAACCCGCAAAATAGAGTTCACCCATCAGGGTGAAAAGTAACTGACCGTACGCCTGGAGCCTAGCCAATCGAAAGTAGTTAATGACTGAATGAAATAGATATCTAGAATAAGATAATAAAAAATGGAAAATCAATGTGTCCAATGAATGCATATAAGGAAGGGGATCATGCAGCAGTTGGTACCTCTGGTCGAGTTGACCCAATCAATTCAAATGTCTCCAAATCCCAAAATTTTACGGTTTTGTCTGAAGAACCTAGAACACGTAGTTGTGTTAGTACAATTTTCCAGCAACGGAGAAAAACAAATGCCCAATTGACGGATTAATCAAGTATAGTAACAATCAACATGAAGCTCTTTATCAAGCTATAAACATTCGTAATACCATGTGCTTCTTTTTGCTTCTTTATTTTATTATAACAACAAGACTGGCACATTAAAATACTAAGACCAGAAAAACAGAAAGAAATAAGACACACGAGAACAAACAGGAAGTATTGACTGCACATCAGGTATGTACCTGTTGCTAGAAGACATTCCAGAGGATAAAAATCCATTGACCGTATGTGTCCTTCGTGAAACTTTGAACTCATGTAAAAGCTTTCCAGCTGTTAAGTCCCATATCTGTCTGACAAACAACATTAAAACTTAACCACGTGATGATACTTGATGTGCTGACATGACTGAAAATAAATCATACCTTTACAACATTATCAAGTCCCCCTGATACCACCCACCGACCATCGGGACTGAATCTGATAGTACTAACTGCTCGTCTATGTCCTATATATGTGTGAATGCACCCTTTCTTTCTGATGTCCCAGATCTTTAGGTTAGTGTCCATGGAACCCGACGCAAAAAACTCACCAAAAGGATGAAACTCAAGAGAAGTGCAATACGATCGGTGTCCATTAAATGATCGAACAACTGCAGGACAGATATTCCATAAGAAAAATGTACAATTTGAAATCAAAATTCAACTACCATCCACGATTTATATACCACCACAATGGAGTGTTTCAATCAGCAATTATTCAAAAATGGACGCACGAAAGATCAGGCTCGAGAACATGGTTTTTAAGCTTATTAATCTGATGATTCAGAAGATGGCGTTGTTCGAAAGGCCGCAAACGATATTTTGCAGCAATATGTTATTGCTCAAGCTGCCAGCCGAAAACCATCTACTAGTGGAGCGCCTGTGTCTCTTCTACCAGGTGAGAATGAAGGGGATGCTAGGGCTGCAGCCTTGGTTGCTGTCATGAACTTGCAGCATAATTTGCGAGGATTCAGTCAGAATCTTTGCGGGATCATTATGAAGTAGAATTGGAAATCAATGATTTTCCTCAAAATGCTAGGTTGAAGGTAACACATAAAGAAACACATGGTCAGATTTCTGCGCAGCCACCTGCATAACCACCTGTGTATAATTACTACCTATAGCTGATAGTTTATGTAACACCCCATTTTGGAAATGGAATATTACGCATAATCATGGCGTGTCATCAAAGCATACAAGGATAAATGTCTAAGCATTATTCGACCATAAAAGGGAAATACCGGAATCAAACATCGGTAACCCCAAAGTAAAGCTCATCACACACAAACATAAATACTGAAAAAGGAAAGGACGAAACAGTGTCCATAGCAACTGTATTAAAGTAAAGGAAATGCACAAAGTAAAGAAAGACAGTAAAGCTTCCAATCCATATGCACGTACGTTTGAGATCTACGAGCGTCCCTGAGTACCTGCCGTTTCGGGAACATGAAAAGGAAAACGGCTGAGCAAGACGCTCAGTGCACGGATGTACAATATAGCATGAAATAGGATAAACATGTAACATATAACAGCGGAAGACTAAGTTCTGAGTAAACTGGTTAAGTATTAGGAAACTGGTTTTACAGTTTGAAAAGCCTTATGTTTATCTTATGAAAACTGTTTTAACATAAATATACCATATCCCATATAGGTCATGAAAAGGTCACGTGCATGAATACTTGGAGGGGTGACCTCATCATGCTGATTAGAGGGGATGCCTCTAATTAATATACTGGTTTGGGTAGGAGGGATCAACTCCTTGTGAAGGATGCAAGGCACACACCACATTCACCATGATATACTGAATAAGACATGTAACTAGGATGCACCCATACGCCCCACCTGATATAATAATATGGCCAAAACTGAAAAGGGACGCCACGAGCAATCACTCCGCCGTGGGGAAGTCATAACATTGGTGCCTCCAATGTTATGGTTATGGTACCTCCATAACTAGGTGAAACTGGTCATGCTTGTATATGGCTATAGATTATGCTAATTAAACATAAGCAGTTCAAAATAATAAAACAAATGCTAGGGAAAACAGTTGGCTGCATACGGGGAAATCCTAATAAGGAAAGAATGTCCATATTGAAAGGACGGAAATCCGTACCTCAAGTCCAGTGAATGAACGGAAGAAAGACTCCTACTTCTGGATCACTAACGCTACATGAATACACACGTGTATAAGTATCGATTCACTGATTACGTACTGGGTTTTATGTCTCATTTTAGCTGACTTGGTATGTTTTAGGTCATGGTTCACTGTTTAAAGCCTTAAACTGTGTTTATCTTGTATTTTGATTAATCTGTTTAAGTATTACTGGTATTTCATGTATTATTATACTTACTGTGTAATAATAAGTAACTTTCCAAAAATAGCAGGTTTCCAAAAATAGAAAGTTTCCAAAAATAGAAAGTTTCCAAAAATAGAAAGTTTCCAAAAATAGAAAGTTTCCTAAAATAGAATTTACTACTTAAAATAGATTAGTTTCTAAAAATAGAAAGTTTCCAAAAATAGATCAGCTGCCTTAATTAAATAAGTTTCCATATATAGAAGGTTGCCATGATTAGATTAGCTGTCTGAATTAGATAGATTTCCATATATAGAAGGTTTCCATTAATAGATTAGTTGCCTTATTTAATTAAGTTTCTATAAATAGAAGTTTCCATATTTAGAATTAAGCTGGTTACATAAGCTAACATATAAGTCTACGTGTTTATAAGCTGATTTCTTAAGTCATATGATATAGTATATAGTTTAATTATTATTTCATGTATTTTAATTAAACTATAGGTTAAGCATTTTAATTAAAGTATAACATGTTTTAATTAAAATGAAATGAAAATACTTAGGTTAAAATGTGTATTATTATTATTAATAATATAACCTAAGTCATGTCTAAATTAATTAATTATAGGCATGTTTTAAATAATTAATTAATTATAACTTATAACATAAAAATACTTAGGTTAAATTAATATCATGCTAAATTAATAATTAGAATAACCTAAGTCATGATTGAATTAATATCTCATGTTATTAATTAATTTATATCCTAAGTTCATGATTCATAAAAATTAACATGTAACATAGATCATGATTTAACCAACGAACCATGAATCGGGCATGAATTCGACACCGTACCCCGAGCCAAACTCGGGGCACGTGTGCCTCCTTGCTGCCGTGGGTCCCACAAGCACCAACCAAGACCAAAAATGGTCTTGGTGGTGGCGGCAATAAGCAAACCAAACCCCCCTCGGGTTTGTTTGCTAGGCGGCTAAAACAAACACCCTTTTTATAACGTTCTTTGATTTTAATTTACCCCAAAACATGTTAGATCAATGTTTAATTATCATGTTTTAATAAGAAAAATAATAACATGTTCATGAAAATAATCAAAGATCAAAAAGAATTAAAAAGAAGGGTTTAGAATGATATACCAACACGTAGCTTAAAAGGGGATGAACAAACACGGTTTCTAGCACTTGTATTTAATGTCAAAAATCAACAACACCCTCCTATGGTGGTGATGTAGGTGGCGGCACAAAAGGAACCAAGGAGGAGGAGGAGAAAACTTTTTAGGTTAAAATGTTATTTTGCTTGAAAGTGAAAATTGAAAAACATATTTACCATAACCCCCCTTTACTTGTAAAAGTCCATGGGCTTAGCCCATTTCTTGTTGTTGTGTCGTGGGTATGGGGGCCCCACATGGGGTACCCATACCTTTCTCGTGTCCCGATGTTTCGTGTTCGTTCGTGGTTAACGTGTTCGTGTTTAAAGTGTTTCTGTTTATTTTATCATGTCGTTTATCGTAATTTTAACGCTCATAGTTATATTATATGTATATACGTAATTATTCTAGTTTGTATTTTAAATGGTGATCATGATTTAATTATGTTCACGTGACATATTTATTAACTGTTTATCATGAGTTCGTACGTAATCGATACTTATCATGTCATACACGTATGCACTTGCTTGATTACTAGCACATGAATGTGATCAATACCAAATAAGGTAAGTTTTAATCTAGGACGTACGATCTTAAGGGCACTATTCATGGTAAAAGCATGCGGGTTTTACAATTCTTCCCCCCTAAAAAGAATAATTCGTCCCCGAATTATAGATAAAGTAAGCTGAAAAGAAGTAACATACCAAAACTCAAAATATGAAGTGAGGGTAAGAAGCCCGGATAGACTCCTCTGTTTCCCAAGTGGCTTCCCGCTCGGTATGGTCCCTCCAAAGAATTTTGACGAATGGAATCGTCTTCCTTCTCATGACTCGTTCTTGCCTATCGAGTACTCGTTCGGGTTCTTCTATAAAAGTGAGATCTTCACGTATCTGTTCCAGTGGATACTGAACCATGTGAAGGGGATGATAATTGTACCCTCTGAGTAAGGACACATGGAACACGTTATGCACGTGCGAAAGCTGAGGAGGTAACGCCAATCGGTAAGATACTACACTGATTCGTTCAATGATATCAAAAGGTCCGATGAAACGAGGACTGAGTTTTCCTTTGATCCCGAAGCGTTTAACACCACGTGCCGGCGAAACCTTGAGGAAGACGTGATCTCCCACATTAAAATGTATGTCCCTACGATGCTTATCGGCGTAACTCTTCTGACGTGACCGTGCTTCTTGCAACTTCTGTTTAGCTACCTCGATCTTCTCATTCGTCATTTCTATAATCTCTGGTCCTTCGAGTGTTCGCTCTCCCACTTGATCCCAGCAAGTTGGAGCGCGACACTTTCTGCCATACAACATTTCGAAAGGAGCACATTTGATACTTGCGTGCCAGCTGTTGTTGTATGCAAACTCGACCAAACAGATGTAATCGTCCCAATCACCTGTCCATTCCAACGCACACGACCTTAACATATCTTCCAATGTCTGAATTGTTCGCTCCGATTGTCCGTCCGTTTGAGGATGGAAGGCCGTATTCAGCTTAAGTTGTGTACCCCAAGCTTTTTGCAGACCTTTCCAGAATCGCGACGTGAAACGGGGATCTCTGTCTGAGACGATGCTGGAGGGAGTGCCGTGGAGTCTCATGATCTCCCTTCTGTAAGTATCTGCGAGTTTACTTACCGGATCTTCCTTGCGTATCGGTAAGAAATGAGCTGATTTGGTGAGTCGATCAACAATGACCCAAATAGCATCGTGCTTCTTCTTGGTAGGCGGAAGACCGGTAACAAAATCCATGGTGATTTTGTCCCACTTCCACTCTGGAATATCCAACGGTTTAAGGAGACCGCCCGATCGCTGATGTTCAATCTTAACCTGCTGGCAGGTAAGACATTTGGAGACATACGTGGCTACATCCTGTTTCATACCACTCCACCAAAAGTGCTGTCTGATGTCATGGTACATTTTTGTCGACCCAGGATGTATAGAAAATGGGGAGCTGTGAGCTTCAACTAACAATGCTTCCCGGAGTTCTTGGTTGTCAGGAACACAAAGTCTCGTGCCCTGCCAAACGATACCGTCTGCGTCTATTCTGAATTCTGTCTGCTTCTCCAAATTCTGAATTATCGCCCAAATCTCTCCATCATCCTTCTGCGCTTCCTTGATCCTAGTCAGTAACTCAGGTTCTACTCTAAGATTCGCCCAGTATCCGTGCTGCCCACGTACCATGATTTCGATGTCTAGCCGCTCCAAGTCTCTTATGTTTTGTTCCTTGATCTCAATGCCGTTGATCATTCCGGACTTTCTGCTGAGTGCATCTGCTACTACATTAGCTTTCCCGGGATGATACTGTAGGTTAATATCATAATCCTTCAACAGTTCCAACCATCTCCTTTGTCTCATGTTCAATTCTCGCTGTGTGAAGATATACTTCAAGCTCTTGTGATCCGTGAAAATGTCGCATGATTCTCCGTATAAGTAATGTCTCCATATTTTCAATGCGAACACCACTACAGCAAGTTCCAGGTCATGCGTAGGGTAGTTTTCTTCATAGGGCTTAAGCTGCCGTGAAGCATACGCGATCACTTTCCCATGTTGCATGAGAACACAGCCCAGTCCCTTCCCCGATGCATCGCTATAGATCTGAAATCCACCTGTACCAGATGGGAGAGTAAGAATAGGTGCAGATACTAACTTCTGCTTTAGGTCTTCGAAGCTCTTCTCTCGATCTTCCGTCCAGACGAATTTCTCTCCTTTTCGCATCAGTTTGGTGAGAGGTAGT
This sequence comes from Glebionis coronaria, assembly GCA_025667525.1. NCBI lineage: Eukaryota > Viridiplantae > Streptophyta > Magnoliopsida > Asterales > Asteraceae > Glebionis > Glebionis coronaria. The sequence continues at coordinate 2,455,847 of CM046879.1, read as the reverse complement.
GCCAAGCGGGAAAAGTTCTCCACGAATCTGCGATAATATCCAGCTAAGCCTAAGAAACTGCGGACTTCTGTCGCTGACGTTGGTCTTGGCCATTTAGTGATAGCCTCAACCTTCGCTGGGTCCATAGTGATCCCTTCTGCTGATACAATGTGACCTAAGAATGCCACCTTGTTTAACCAGAACTCACAATTGGAGAATTTCGCATACAGCTGCTTCTGACGAAGAATCTGTAGTACCGTACGGAGATGGTCTTCGTGTTCCTCCGTGGAATTTGAGAAAATCAGGATGTCATCGATGAATACAATGACAAACTTATCAAGGAATTCATGGAAGATTCTGTTCATCAGATCCATGAATACTGCTGGAGCATTAGTCAGGCCGAATGGCATGACTACAAACTCATAATGGCCATAGCGGGTACGAAAAGCAGTCTTGGTAATATCCTGCTCTTTAACCCTTAGCTGATGGTAGCCTGACCTTAGATCGATCTTTGAGAAGTGTTTGGCTCCTTGAAGTTGGTCAAACAGATCATCTATACGTGGCAGTGGATATCTATTGCGGATGGTAATCTTATTAAGTTCATGGTAGTCAATGCAAAGTCGCATGCTGCCGTCCTTCTTCTTAACGAACAAGACCGGTGCGCCCCATGGAGATGCGCTTGGTCTAATGAACCCTCGTTCAAGAAGTTCCTGCAGTTGGTCCTTCAGTTCTTTTAGCTCTATGGGAGCTATACGATACGGAGCCTTAGAGATTGGCTCAGCTCCTGGAACAAGGTCGATGTTGAACTCCACTTCTCGTGCAGGTGGTATGCCTGGAAGTTCAGCTGGGAAAACGTCTTGAAATTCCGAAACTACTGGTTGATCCTGAATCGATGGGGATTCAGCATCCATGTCATGAACCGTAGCTAGATAACCTTCGCAGCCATGTGACAGTAATGCACGTGCTTGCAAGGTAGATATCACTTGTACAGACCGTCCGGGTATGAACCCGTTATGAATGTACTCTGGTGCGTTAATGTCGCCGAAGATCACCCGATATGAGTGGCAGTCTATGGTAGCATGGTGCTTGGATAGCCAGTCCATGCCGAGAATCATATCGAATTCGATCATGTCTAGGGGAAGTGCATCTACTGCACGAACTTTATCGTCAAACTCTAGAGGGAGACTCTTGTATACATGAGTTATTAATACAGAGTCCTTCAAAGGCGTGGAAATGGTAAGCCTATTTTCTAATGGCAAGGGAAGTGTCCTGATGTTCTTGGCATAAGTAGTGGAAATAACTGAATGTGTGGCGCCCGTGTCGAAAAGAACACATGTAGCTTGGCCGTACATATACAAAATTCCAGTAATGGTACCTGTAGATTTGTTTGCCTGATCGAGCGATGTCGTGTAGACACGCCCAGTGGTAGGAGGCGGTTTAGTATCAGCATGACCCGAAGTACCCTCCATTTCACCCTTACGGCAATCTCTCATACGATGGCCAGGGAGGCCGCACTTGTAGCATGCGTCAGAATCACGACGACATGGGCCAGGGTCTCTGCGATGGCAAGTACTGCAAAGAGGATGAGTGAATCCTCCAGCAGGAGTCCTTGCTTGCTGAGGGCCTGCTGATGACAAAATGTGTTAAAATAAAGTATATACACGAGTATAAGACATATGCGTCATAAGATATTCACCAGTGTTAGCTGAACGGTTAGGCTGAGAACCCCTGTGGTTCTGGTCCTTCCCGTTACCGTGGTTCCTGGTAGAGATTAATATAGTGTCAGCATGAGAGTTATAACATGAAATCATGAGAAGATGCGTAAATAGTAGGACCTGCTGTTGTTGGAGTGTCCCGCATTGTTACGGTAATTATCATTACCGGTGCGCCTTTCCACAACAGAACGGTCGTTAGTGTGACCGTTTCCTTTGGGCTGATTAGGCTGCTGCTGAGTAGCTGGCTGAGACCGGTCCCCAGTTTTCTGCCTGGAAGATACAGTTTAAGAGATGATTATAGAACATATAATGATAGGATGGGGTCTGGTTATCGATAGAACACGAAATGTTTACCTCTTGTCTGGTCTTTCAGCTTCCCCGAACTCATCGCGTTCCTGCAACATCTCAAGCTTCCTTGTTGCGTCGGCCACTTGTGCTACTGTATTGAACGTAGCACATACCAGATTGTTCGCGACCGAGGTGCGAAGTGCCCACCTAAAGTGGTGTGCCTGCTCCTCTGGAGTACCAGCTGCTGCTCCCAGAAAACCAGCTAAGCGAAGAAAGCGCTGCATGAATTCGTTGCTATTCTCGCCCGCTCTATGACGTATCCCATGGTATTCTCGCTTGAGTTTGTCCTGCTCTGCCTTAGGAAAGAACTGCTCCATCACTCTCTCCTTGAATTGGGCCCATGTCAAACCAGCGACCCATTCATCACCTCCTTCTGACTGCGTCAAGGCTAGCCACCAGTTGAGTACATCGCCTTCAAACCGGTAGCATGCCAATCTCGCCTTGAATGCGGGGTCACATCCCATAGCATTGAAGATTTTCTCAATGTGAGTCAACCAGCTTTCAGCATCGCTGGGGCTATCAGTCTTTTCGAAAGCTCTAGGACGGAGCTTGTTGAATCTTTCCAACCACACTGCTAGTGTCACTGGGGGAGGAGGAGGATGTGGCTGATTGTGCTGCTGATTGTTGGCAGCTTGGACTTCAGCACGAATGTCATTCCTTAGTTGAGGAAGTAAGGCTTGCATGGCAGCCTGAATTGCAGCATTGAGCTGCTCTTGCTCGCGTGTGAGAACCATCTGACAGTATAACATAAACATATGATTAACAGTTCAAACATAAAATATAACTTATATATATACATGAAAAAAAAAAATTATGCTAAAAATTTCACGAGAAAAATTTTATGCAAGAAAATCTTTGTATGAATGCATGATGCAGTTTTATGAAAACTTTTGATGCTCGAGAGTGAACGCCTCTGGTTGGTTCACTCAAAACAAAAGACATATCGAGGGGGACGCCTATGGGTCGGTCCTAAATTTAAAAGTTTCGATAAAACACATGCGACTAAATAGGGCCAGTCCTGTACCAACCATTACTTAGTCAAAAACCCTGTAACAATGACATGTATATGTATGCTTAAAAATGATGAATGCATGAAAACAACTGTCAGTTCTAGGAAGACCGTAGTGACTACCTACTAATCACAGGTCATATTTGACAGCCTACAGGTCGAAACCTTGTCTCTGATACCATAATTGTAACACCCCATTTGGGAAATGGAATATTACGCATAATCATGGTGTGTCATCAAAGCATACAAGGATAAATGTCTAAGCATTATTCGACCATAAAAGGGAAATACTGGAATCAAACATCGGTAACCCAAAGTAAAGCTCATCACACACAAACATAAATACTGAAAAAGGAAAGGACGAAACAGTGTCCATAGCAACTGTATTAAAGTAAAGGAAATGCACAAAGTAAAGAAAGACAGTAAAGCTTCCAATCCATATGCACGTACGTTTGAGATCTACGAGCGTCCCTACGTACCTGCCGTTTTGGGAACATGAAAAGGAAAACGGCTGAGCAAGACGCTCAGTGCACGGATGTACAATATAGCATGAAATAGGATAAACATGTAACATATAACAGCGGAAGACTAAGTTCTGAGTAAACTGGTTAAGTATTAGGAAACTGGTTTTACAGTTTGAAAAGCCTTATGTTTATCTTATGAAAACTGTTTTAACATAAATATACCATAGCCCATATAGGTCATGAAAAGGTCACGTGCATGAATACTTGGAGGGGTGACCTCATCATGCTGATTAGAGGGGATGCCTCTAATTAATATACTGGTTTGGGTAGGAGGGATCAACTCCTTGTGAAGGATGCAAGGCACACACCACATTCACCATTATATACTGAATAAAACATGTAACTAGGATGCACCCATACGCCCCACCTGATATAATAATATGGCCAAAACTGAAAAGGGACGCCACGAGCAATCACTCCGCCGTGGGGAAGTCATAACATTGGTGCCTCCAATGTTATGGTTATGGTACCTCCATAACTAGGTGAAACTGGTCATGCTTGTATATGGCTATAGATTATGCTAATTAAACATAAGCAGTTCAAAACAATAAAACAAATGCTGGGGAAAACAGTTGGCTGCATACGGGGAAATCCTAATAAGGAAAGAATATCCATACTGAAAGGACGGAAATCCGTACCTCAAGTCCAGTGAATGAACGGAAGAAAGACTCCTACTTCTAGATCACTAACGCTACATGAATACACACGTGTATAAGTATCGATTCACTGATTACGTACTGGGTTTTATGTCTCATTTTAGCTGACTTGGTATGTTTTAGGTCATGGTTCACTGTTTAAAGCCTTAAACTGTGTTTATCTTGTATTTTGATTAATCTGTTTAAGTATTACTGGTATTTCATGTATTATTATACTTACTGTGTAATAATAAGTAACTTTCCAAAAATAGCAGGTTTCCAAAAATAGAAAGTTTCCAAAAATAGAAAGTTTCCAAAAATAGAAAGTTTCCTAAAATAGAATTTACTGCTTAAAATAGATTAGTTTCTAAAAATAGAAAGTTTCCAAAAATAGATCAGCTGCCTTAATTAAATAAGTTTCCATATATAGAAGGTTTTCATGATTAGATTAGCTGCCTGAATTAGATAGATTTCCATATATAGAAGGTTTCCATTAATAGATTAGTTGCCTTATTTAATTAAGTTTCTATAAATAGAAGTTTCCATATTTAGAATTAAGCTGGTTACATAAGCTAACATATAAGTCTACGTGTTTATAAGCTGATTTCTTAAGTCATATGATATAGTATATAGTTTAATTATTATTTCATGTATTTTAATTAAACTATAGGTTAAGCATTTTAATTAAAGTATAACATGTTTTAATTAAAATGAAATGAAAATACTTAGGTTAAAATGTGTATTATTATTATTAATAATATAACCTAAGTCATGTCTAAATTAATTAATTATAGGCATGTTTTAAATAATTAATTAATTATAACTTATAACATAAAAATACTTAGGTTAAATTAATATCATGCTAAATTAATAATTAGAATAACCTAAGTCATGATTTAATTAATATCTCATGTTATTAATTAATTTATATCCTAAGTTCATGATTCATAAAAATTAACATGTAACATAGATCATGATTTAACCAACGAACCATGAATCGGGCATGAATTCGACACCGTACCCCGAGCCAAACTCGGGGCACGTGTGCCTCCTTGCTGCCGTGGGTCCCACAAGCACCAACCAAGACCAAAAATGGTCTTGGTGGTGGCGGCAATAAGCAAACCAAACCCCCCTCGGGTTTGTTTGCTAGGCGGCTAAAACAAACACCCTTTTTATAACGTTCTTTGATTTTAATTTACCCCAAAACATGTTAGATCAATGTTTAATTATCATGTTTTAATAAGAAAAATAATAACATGTTCATGAAAATAATCAAAGATCAAAAAGAATTAAAAAGAAGGGTTTAGAATGATATACCAACACGTAGCTTGAAAGGGGATGAACAAACACGGTTTCTAGCACTTGTATTTAATGTCAAAAATCAACAACACCCTCCTATGGTGGTGATGTAGGTGGCGGCACAAAAGGAACCAAGGAGGAGGAGGAGAAAACTTTTTAGGTTAAAATGTTATTTTGCTTGAAAGTGAAAAATGAAAAACATATTTACCATAACCCCCCTTTACTTGTAAAAGTCCATGGGCTTAGCCCATTTATTGTTGTTGTGTCGTGGGTATGGGGGGCCCACATGGGGTACCCGTACCTTTCTCGTGTCCCGATGTTTCGTGTTCGTTCGTAGTTAACGTGTTCGTGTTTAAAGTGTTTCTGTTTATTTTATCATGTCGTTTATCGTAATTTTAACGCTCGTAATTATATTATATGTATATACGTAATTATTCTAGTTCGTATTTTAAATGGTGATCATGATTTAATTATGTTCACGTGACATATTTATTAACTGTTTATCATGAGTTCGTACGTAATCGATACTTATCATGTCATACACGTATGCACTTGCTTGATTACTAGCACATGAATGTGATCAATACCAAATAAGGTAAGTTTTAATCTAGGACGTACGATCTTAAGGGCACTATTTATGGTAAAAGCATGCGGGTTTTACAGTTTATCTATTGAACCAGATCCGTGTTTCACTCAGCGGCACTGCTAAGATTCAGTAAGTTGCGATTTACAAAAGTTAAGCAAGTAGATCAACATGTGTTTTGTATTTAGTAGTGTAACAAACTAGTTGTTACATGTTTTAGGTTCGCTTATTTACAGATGGATATGAAAAGTACACCAAACAAGAAAGGACTCAAACAAGAAAAGTTTTCCAAACAACCAATGTACTCCAAACATTAAAAGTACTCCAAACAAGAAAAGACTAAAACAGATTACAATTTATTGATTCTTTTCTACTAAAGCTTGCTTGTATCTTTAAAATATAACAACTGAAATTCCAGAAAAGAAGTGAAATAACATTTTTGGTAGTATTGCCAGGAATTTTTATTAAAGACCCACTAAAATTTGTGGACTTACATGTGGTACGAAAACAAAAAAACTTAGAAACAATCCAAAACAAAGTTACTCGAGCTACCAACAAGTCCTTACTTAAGCATATGTTAAAACGAAACATATATGCTCATTATTAATACAAAAAACAAAAATCTTCCATACTAAAACATATGCTCCACACGTTCCATAAGTGTTGCTGATGCATTTTCACTTAACCATCTTTTTTCCTCAATTGGCAAGCTTTTGTATGCTTCAGTCTCATTCTCAACGACTGCTTTTTTCATGTTGATGTCACAGAGTAGCATCTTCGCGACGTACTTACATCGAAGGTCGTTTAGTAGGAATTTTTGGGCTTTACCCTCCATTCTTAAACCACATATATGACCGTAATGTCCTTCCCCTTTATAGGTTTCCATGTGTCTCATTGCGAATATGCCACAATCTACAAAGTTCCTCGTTGTTCGGCACCCCATTCTCAGAATTTTACATTCAGCAATCTCCATTCGGCCTTCACGATGATGCTTCTCGAAAGATAAGTAATCCTCAAACAATTTTTTCTGTCAACCATAATCATGGACATTTTAATAAAAAATCATACCACAGCTTTAAACACTTGTAATGGTAAGTGAAAAATTATATATTTATAAACTTACCAGTACACACGGCATTTGTCCATATCTTTTCACCAAGTTTTGCTCATCAGAATTGATGTTGTTCATGATATGTATTTCAGAAAATTTTAGATTCATGCATATCACGTAAAAGTGTGCTCCTTTTATTATTGGGAAAAAAACCTACTCAATTAAACATCGTAATTAATATGTTAACAGGATGTACATGTATGATAATCGTTAAAAAACAAAGGCACTGTATGTATTATTGGTATATTCACCTACCAGATCAACATTCTTAAGAGTTTGATACATTGTCGTCCTCAACACATTCCTCATATTCTGAATGAACAAATGTGATTTATATTTACCATTCCAATCTTCAGATAACATCTTCTCACTCTGATTATTAAGATATTTCACACACCGTATTCATTTCAAATGCTTATATGACGAATAATATTTAAATTAAATCAACTTTATAATTAAAAACATACCACCATTGACGTATTACAGAACACCCTTTTTGGTGTATTAGCGATACGAAAATTTTCCCCGTAGTTAAGAACATGTATAAACACATCAATTACTCCACTTGCGATACATATTCCTGGATCCAGAGTTTCAAAAACACTTCGTTGCACTTCTAGTGAATGCGTCTCAGAATGCGTACTGAATATTATGTCATTGTGAACATATACAAATTATGTATCAGAAAAAATGTATGTATATAATTTCATAATAACTACATAATTCAAATAGATATGCTTACGTCGGTGTTAAACGGCCAGTGAAAATGCAGTCGGAAACCCATTTCTCTGAGTAGGTTATACCATCATCCACCGAACATTTTTCTTTAGTGTACGGTGATTCTAAGACATCACCAACACGGTTAAAAATAGCACCAACATTATTTGGTGTTATAGTGTTCAATGGTTTAGGTTCCAATTTTCTAACGCTTATGCTTGAACTTAAGTGTCTACTAGACACCATCGACAAATTTGACACAGGTGTCCTGAATTCAGGAGAGTCGTCATATTTTGTACCAGCAAATACTCTACCTATACTTGCAGGTGACTCGTCATATTTTGGACCACCTTACTTTACCTATACTTGCTGGCGACTCGTCATATTTTGGGCAATCAAAGAGCATGCCATGACCTACATTTTTTATATGTGTCTCACTTTGGCGAGATTTCATACCCTGATCACTTACCTTGATGAGTTCTGTTTGTGCACCATTACCATTTGCTGCTATTGTTCCGTCTACATTATCCTTTGGAGTTGTGCATTCATTGCTCTCCAATACATCACACATCTCGTTCCTCAATTTTAACAACACCTTCAAATCAACATCATTTGGGTTCTCTTTAAGAGCATCCTTCAAGCATATATCCGCCTCTTGAAGATATATATCTGCCATTTTCAACTTGATAGCAACATATTTTTTAACTTCTTGTTACACTTTACAACGTTATGATATATCCAATCATTTATATTTAAAAACATATACACTTGTTACTAATTACCTCCAAGTTTTGTGGTGGCCTTTCAGTCCCATATTTGGAAAACATCCCATCCGCCAAAATCGGGTACAACCCTTCATCCCCGTCAAGCAAATGTGGAGTTGATAGCTCATCTATCAGATTTTGTGTTGCATAAGGATTGTATTTATCATCTTCGATACCTTTCAAACAAACAATAAACAATCATGTAAGTTTTTATATATGTTTTATTCATTCATTAACAAATAAGTTAGTCTTTAATACCTGCTTCATCGATTTCTTGTTTGACACAGATCTGAGTTGTTGTTATTTCATCTACTACAAGATCTTGTTTTTCACAATTTCCTTGCTTTTCACCTTGCTCATTTATCCCAAATCCACCACTAGATATCTCTTCCATTTCTCTTTTGTTTAACAAACTTGAAGTCCAGAATGCTATTGCAGGTTTAACCCTTTGAACATTACAAGTAAGTGACTTTCTTGAATTTGCGTACAATATCTGTGTAATAAAAATTGTGTTAATACCAACTAAATTAGTAATGCATCACAAGTACATCGATTTCTTTTCATGTATGAACTTACCGGCAACATCATAACAGGACCATAAAAGTGTGTAGTTCTATTCCATGACCTCTTTGTGTTTACCAAGCACTCTATCATGTACGTACACCAATCTAACTGTATGATATATTCCTCGCCTAGAATACAAGGTAGGAATTTCAAGTTAGCATTTGCACACATGTTACTTTGTCCCATTGCTGTGAAGAGTAGCACCAAAAATGTTATCTTGAACATCCAACCACCTTCTTGCTGTGACATAATTATTTCTTCCACATTCGAGTGATATATCCTACTAATATTCCCACCAAATAGCATTTTCCAGTTTTTTGTTAGCTTATTATTGCGTGAGGTTGATTTAACTGCATCTATATGAATTATCCCCATTGGGATTCCTAAAACTTCATGCACTGCTTCTCGCGTGACAGGTATAGCAGTATCACCGAATATCAACATGCATTTGTCTTCATCAAACTTATCTAGTACCCAGTACCCTAAACGGGTTGGTATTTCACTTAGTCGGTATTCGAGAATGCCACCGAATCCCATTCCGCTTACAGATTGTCGTTGTTTTTCCGTTAAATTAGTTATTATACGAAACAACGATATTGGAGGTATTCGTAGATGAACTCGTCCCATCTCTTCAAGATTTTCATTAGCTTTGTTAACAAATTTAGTGACAACCTTTCCCTTGTTTTTCTTGACTTTAACTTCTTTTTTTTTCACCATTTGTTGAGCCTGCCACAATACATAACAACATGAAATATAACAATATACACATAACAAATTTATCTTTACCCTTTACATTGTTTTCCTTGACTTTAGCCTCTCTTTTTTCACCATTTTTCGAGTGTTAAACAGTTACACACCAATTAGACTTTCGATCAAATACATAACACCATAAAATCTAATGATACATATAACACCTAAATCGATTTTACACAAAAAAACGACAACCACTTTTAAATAATTATCCACCACTAATATACATACATAGATTCAAACCTTAAATTTTCCATATTTTCATTCTATGCTAACTAATAAGACTACATGCTACTGTGCGATGTTGGACATGGTGTGCAAAGTGTTTAGATTATTACACACTAGCATGATGAATATTTGTCGAGCTTCAAACCTTAAATTTTCCATATTTTTATTCTATGCTTCCTGTACATATGCTATATTTTGTGTGTACCATGTTTTTCCTTCGGGAAATGACACATCAGATGGATCATTAAAGCTCATAGATTATTTGCAACAGAATTACTATCATTTTATGTCTGATATGTCGTTTGTTGTCAGTATTCCAATACATTCGTAATGAGTTTCTCACTAACCAACCCCATCTATTTCTGCTTATACACTATGTATTCCGCAAGACTGCACTAGGCTATAGATTTATTTGCACTGTTTTATTATTCAGCAGATGTCATACTGTCATAGTCTTAGCTTGTGAACAGAAGTCAATGTCATTGACTTTCCACATAACAACATAAAATCTAATGATACACATTACAAATAAATCGGTTTTACACAAAACGACAACTACTTTTAACTAATTATCCAATACTAATATACATACATAGATTTTTCATGTATTTTTTTTTGAAAATAAAAATCAACTTACCGAAGTTATTTGTTTTTGGATACTCATTTACGAAATCATCATCATCTGGATCTACTTGATACACCAACTTGCGGCTTCGACGAACTAGTACACAATTCAACCACTAAATATTAGATAAATCCATATGTTGATAAACAAAATCATACCACAGCCTTTTGTTGTGTACCTTGGCCATCGACCTGCACTGGAGTTGCCCTTTGTTGACCATTATTTGAAGGTTGTGAAACATTGATATCATCAACCGGCAATTGAGCACGAGTACTTTTCGAAGACTCACCATCAACAACACCAGAAACGTTTTGATACACCAATCTATTACTTCGACGAACTAGTTTGCATAAAAAATGATTGAATAATAAATACCTTTTTCAACTAATTAGGTTAATTGACTATAATAATAGATTAGTGATAATTACCTGGTGTATCATCGCCTCCCTTATGCTTTAATGTCAACATACCTCAAAATTAACAGAAAAATCAGACGACTGTGTAAAGAAAATGTGATTATTGTTTGAACTAATTGTTCAGGTTGAACTAGTTGATGATAATCCGAGATTTTCTTCATGGTTTGTTATTAATTTGAAAAGCAAATTTTGAGGATATAAGATGATAAGATAAATCTATTTGTACATTTTTTTTTTAATGTGTAAATGTTTAACTTTTATTTTTGTTACTCGAATACTAAAAAAAATGATACACAATGCCCTTATGGTTAAATGATTATTACAGATTTGCCAGGATTGCTTCCTACACTAATTTACATTAACCACCCTCCTAACTAATATATATATATATATATATATATATATATATATATATATATAGGTATAATTACGATTTAAAAACACACCTTTAATCCCAGTCATATGTGACAAGAATTGAACTGGGCCAGTTTGTTATAGTCCAAACAAATTTACCAACTGTGCTAAAGAGTTGTTTGTTATTTCCTCTTAAAAACTCTATTAATAACTCCTATAAAACATACACACAAATACACACAAGAACAATACCCGTGCGTTGCACGCGTAGACATATTTTATAACTTAAAAGTTGTTAAAACATCTAAAATATAAAAAGGTCGTAAAATATGAACCAATCATTTTAAATAATACATATAATCATAGAACATTTTTAAAAAGAAAGTATGGTGATATAAAACCAATATTTTTATAATGTAACAGATGATCAAAGTAAACATTAATTGGAAGCGAGATTAAGTGTTTATTGAGTCCAATCATCTTTCATAATATCAACATATCGATTATCTGCAACATCATTAACACTCATCTTATCTAAATTACCACAAGTTAGCATTTCGTCTGATAATAATTTAGGACTTGAATGCATGTTGACAATACATTTGTATTATCCATCATACGTCTATTTGGATTTTGGGTTCTCATTTGATCAGTTCACTCCCTATCACTAATATGGTATGATGGAACATTAAGTTAATTCAGTGGTCACTCTTGAGTTAAATAAGGCTTTGCAAATTTTAACTCTTGTAAAAACAAAAACAACAATATCCTACAGGTTATTTTAGGGATGAGCACGGTACCGGTACCGTACCGAACCGGTACCGAATTGATAGTACCGAATTTTTCCCGAGCATAAATTAATGGTACCGGTACCGTATCGAACGGGATTCGGATATCGGTACCGGTATGGGTACCGGGACCGCGAAATCGGGATTTTCACGTTTTTTTTCGGGAATTTCCCGATTTGGTACCAGTCCCGTACCGAATTAGTGGTACCGAATTTTTCTTCACCTTATTTCGTGGTACCGGTACCGTACCGAACGGAATTCGGGGTACCAGGAATCAGTATGGTTCCGGCTCAGTTCCGGGATTCGGGTCCAAATGCTCATCCCTAGATTATTTATTAAAATTTGCTAAATCTGTAGGACTATCATTTAACTCTTTATATATTTTTAAACCTGTAGCATTATATATTATATCTTAGTTCTGAGAGATCTGTAGTATTATTATTATTTTTAGTATGCCATACATACCTATATATACAACTAAAGCATTTCTTTTATATAAAACAATAACATTAATTAACTATATCAACAAATGGTTACAGTAAGCATTGCAATTTTCTTATAAATGGGTTAATGAAGGTTGTCACTGTGTTGTTAGAAAGCTATGATAATATGCATGAGACACTATTAATTATAATACAAAGAATAACCTTTGAAAGAGAAACGAAATATCAATACAAAGACTAACCATTCATGCAAGCTTCCGGCCTTGATAACTGTACATTCATTAAGAACAAAATGAAAAAAAAAACAATGCAAAAATAATACTACAAACACCCTAATACCATTAAGTATTAGGATTTACATTTATAAGAACTCAAACATGTTCATAAATATCTTCATCATCTTGATCCTTGTCAAATAGTTTATACAACATTCTTTTACGGAGTACCAGTTGTAAAGTAATCATTCGAGATCAATCTTCATATGACCACCTCGTCATCTGTAACAATGACCTCATTCCACTTTCGATTAATATAATCAAGTTGTCTTCACGTTTGTGTTGTGGAAAGGTAGTGCGTTGTTGCCATGTTTCTTGAAGTTAAAAGAATTCAAAATTGAAATGTCCGTAATTATATGTAAATTGGTTAAAAGAAGATAAAGTCACGTCACTATCGACTTTTGTGTTTATCCTCACTCTCAGTTTTATAAAACGTGGGCAAATGAGTTGTACTTATCTTCACATGCAAACACCATATATATAGGACTAATTTACACGGCCTGGATTAGTTTTAGGATAAATCATACGGTTTTAAGTCATGCCATGTCATTATTTTTTCTCTTTGTAGCGTCCTCAATAAATAAGGGTAATATCAATTCCTAAATTATAGTTTTAAAACTAATCCTAGATTTATTCATAAATAAAAGAATATAATACGTAGTTTTCTAGAACCATTTGCAAATTCTTATGTTTTGTGTTATAATGGCTATGTGTTCTTAAGGTTCTTTTCAATTTACAAGTTTAGAATTATGTTATATTTTTTTGTGTTTTAATTTTGCAGGTTTTCCCTTAATTATCAAAATCCTAATCATATTACAGATTCATAGATTTGTGGTGTTTTCTTTGTACAAAGGTTAGTTGTCTTCTTTGATTTGTTTTGTAGAAGAATAAGGTGATTAAAACACATGTACGTCTCTTTCTCAAAACCCTAATGAGCCTATGTTGTTTTGATGTACTAGATATATCCAATCAGGAAGATCAACTGCTAATCAAGGAAGTGTTTGTTTTTATAATCAAGGAAGTCCGTGATATATGAAGGCGTGTAAATGGTGAGAAGCAAATGGAAGCAACTTTCTAAGCAGAAGGATGTTAGGCCCCTCCTATACAAAAGAAAGTCACATGCCCGAATGATTCTAAAAACATGGGATCTCTGATTCTGGCTGAGAAAAATTTGAGTAAACGGTCAAAGCTTACTTCTTGCTAAAAAACTCCAATTTTTTTGCTAATATTTTAATTTTATATTCTTGCTGCTATTTGCGTGTTTGAATAATGAGATATCTGATTGGGTGTATCAGGTTCTATGTTTTGCTCAGGTGCACTCAGCTTAATAGCCAAAAGCGCAGTTTCTGCAGCTTTAAGTAAGCAAATGCATGCCCACGATCTAAAAACATTCTTAAAGCGTCAGTTCTTTCACTCGCACAGAGATCAGGTAACCAGTTTTTATAATACAAACTAATTCTCTAAACTGAATCAAGGCCACGGTAATCGACAATACAAACTAATGGTTATGTGTAAGAATATATTTTCTGGAATATACACACGTAAAAAATTGTTATAATATTCAGACTATTTTTTTGTGTTTTATCAAATCGTTGTGGTTTGATAAGAACCCGCTCAATGAAGGGATAAAAAGAACATGAATCGTTGTTGCTTTAGTTTGAATCAAGAATCTCAGTCGATCCATAGGGTCTTAAGCCTTAGCTGTTGTATCAATAAATTCAGCAAATGGCATTGCAGGTACAATAACACTAAGATTTCAAAACAAATAAGCACCACAAGCTAAAAGGATGAAATTGATAATTTTAAGTCAGGTCAAATGTCAAATTCCTTTTTTTCAGAATGAATTTTGAAGAGAAATCTAACTTTTGGCTGACGTAGTAGAGCAATCGGTCGTTACAAGACGTCTATTTAAATAGGAAGTTGCTCCTAACAAAAATGCTTATGTGGTACGTATGATATTATATGTATGAGATGATTCTGATCTTATTAGTGAATTAGTGTATCAGTAAATTCTGATATTAGTCAATTGGAGACGCTTCAATGTCTGACATCAGATTTTAATCCCCCCAAAAATCTAAAAGCTCTATGTCAAGGTTTTTATCATTCTCCTTTGGTATTGCAGCAAGTAGATTAGAAGGAAGGGCCCGTCCACATTACCCCACAAGTATAAGTTCATAGATATCAACAACTTCTTTCCAGAAATGAGTTCTTGCAGGCCTGTAAGTGCTTAGACCAGACCCTGATCGATGTTTTACCTTGCTGGCATGTAGTGGAATCCCATTTAATTATCCGATCAACACTTTGTTTTCATCAAGCATTAATAATATGGAAATGGTTTTGCATGTTTAATAACATGTTTTCCATGTGTTGCCTCTGGTCAGGCTTACTATAATATTAACAACTGCTTTAGTTTTTGTGAATCATATAATTAATACTGTAGATATAAATAAGCTAGAATGAGGAAAAATGTAAAATAAACAGGAAAGTTAAAAATCTGGAAACGGTAGGAACTGAACGATAATCATCACGCTTAAAGTAATGATGTAAACTTGGTGTGATGTCGTTAATTCAATTTTTTTTCCATAAAAGGGGGATTAGAAGGGGTAGGTAGCGGTTCATATTCTTTGCTAACATTTTAAGTACCATAGACATTGATGGTCTCAAAAAAATGGATCTTCTTGGCTGCAAAGAAGTCCTATATCAGTTGGTTTTTGCATATTTCTGGTAATTACTATTGGTGCATTTCTGTGTGTCTTTAATTATTTTCACACTAGATTGTTGCACGTATGAGTTAGCACGTGGATTGTATAACTTGGTAGGTTTTCTCTTTCGGGGAACCCGCATACCCACAGTACTCATTAGTAGGTGCAGTGGCGAAGGCAGCGCCGCTGATTTTTTAAAATGACCTCTAAAAAGTCTAAAAAAGTATGTATAAGATCACTTTGGAGCATCTTTTTCCCTTTTATGTGACAGAATAATCATCCATTCTTAATATGTTTTTTATCAGCATGAAGTGCTTTCTATTCGCAGGCATCTGGCTGTAAGTTATATTTCCTGTAAGTTCAGTCTACCTTACTCCTGTCACTGTGTTACTTATGGTAGCGCCTACTATACAAATTCCATTTGTCACAAAAAAAACAAACAAACCAATTCTGATTCTATAGTTGTAAAGGTTGCCCTTATGTCTCCTCATGCAAATAAAGTGAGCAAAACTTGATAAGACATATAGGGGGGGGGGGGGGGGGGGGGGGGGGGGGGGGGGGGGGGGGGGCGGTATCAATTAAACAAATAATTAATCAAGTGGAATAGAAATTTGTAAGGTTGGTACAAATTCCATAAATAGCGCTTTTAAAATGAACTATAAAATAAATATGTTACCATCCGTATCTTGATTTCATCAGGAGCAGGAAGGTGACGAGGAGGAGATGGATGTAGAGGAGTTTTTCTAATGGAAATTTATAGTTAAAAAACTAAACGGCTAAACGTAAGTATCATGTCTAGGAGTTTGGTTCATACATCTAGAAAACTGGCCATGCTTCAACAAACGATCATGTACGTATCATATGTAAACATATTCCTAAACTGAATCTTTTATGTTTTAGCTGCAGGTGTTGTGATGGCGTTAATGGGATTGCTACTATGTGTAATGGTGGTAAGTATCCAACCTAATCTTGCAATTAATATCAATACATCTGCATTCATAGATTACTTCTTAATCTCTAGAGCTGATCACTGCTCATAAGTCGACAACTATAATAACTGTTCATCAGTAGTAGTATTAGGAGTTTAACCACATGGGTATACACACTACTAATGAATCCATGGTTTTTAGTTCAGCTATTTGGCATTCCAGTAACGAGTGGCGAATGTTATGAAACTTCATGTATCAACTATGATGGATGTCAAAACATAATATGCTGTCCAACTTGAACGGCTATCTCTAGGAAACCTCTATTATGCTTAGACGCGTGTGTACTGTACCTGTTGCGAATTTAATCCCATTAACGAACTTATAATTACAAATTAGTTTTTTTTGTATCTTTTCAATCGTATTGTCTTCACATTATATATCTTAGACATTTTCGCATGAGTATTTCAGTTGGGACACTTGATGGCGGTCTTTTTTTTTTACGAGGCTTGGTGACCATTTAGGGGATATCACTAAGAAGTTTTAGTATTTGGAATCCTGTAAGTTACTTCAGATAACTTTTGGTAGGACTTATATATTCTGAGATATATGGTTGATATTGATTCGCCAACAAATGTTACTACGGTGCGGTTAGATCTTCCTGAACAAATGCCGAAATTTGAATAACAATTTTGTTTTGACTCACCTGAATGCTTTCATGACCGCATATTACCAGATAGTTATGGACAAAGAGTCAATCTTTAAATCTCATTACAAGAATTAAATGGCTCAAAAGGCGAGATAGACATACTAAACAATGATATCCAGTTTTATATTAGTGCAAATATCAATAATATATGAGTGTGGCATGAGGTATGATAGATAAACACTCAAGGCCACAAAGGAGCTGAAGGCCGCACAACCGCACTTTTAACTCTCATCCATGTAACAATTTATGGTAAACTCTTTTTTTTTGGTTGAATTGAAGAGGGACGGAACAGAACAGAACGATGTGGGTCACCACTTTGGAGATCCTTAAGAAGCAGTGCCATGATACTGTCACAATACGGAAACATCTTGTCATCCAACGCCCGGCATATATCACCAACCACTCCAACAGAAATGGAACAGACTTGGTACTCCCCACAAACACTACTCAAGGAGCCTATTTGCTTATTCTCTGGTTCATGACCTTTAATCTTGGGGTTAGTGGACCTGTTTGTTTATACTATTGGTCACATTTTCTGATCATGATCGAAGTGTTTAAGATTTCTTACTGTTGCACATTTTACTTATTTGTCTATGATGAAAAGTATATGAAACCCGCCAAATATACTTGATTTGTGAGGTGACTACCTACATATGACTATTAATCCCTCTATTTACTGACTTGATTTCATTTGTGATTTTCTTCCTTAAATCTAAAATTTTGGTTGAACTCTTTATTGTTGGATTTGTTGATGACACAGCCCATGCACTTCCTATGATCTGGCCATTGTTTTCTATTGGCCGCTGAGTGGATTGATTAAGTATACTTTTAATGAATTTGGTTTCTTGAATGTTTTTTTGTGTTCAACTTAACCCGATAGACGAAGTTTATCTCTAAAATATTCGCAATGGTGTGACCAGTTTGGTTAGTGATGTTATCCTATCCCAACCATACTTGGCCCTTATGTTTCCTTATTATGTTTGTTACCAGGAGGATCTTCTGTCTGGACGAGGATGCGCATGAAAGATCAAGCGAGTGCACTAGACTCTTGGTAGAAAAAGGTAAGAGACGTAGTCGATGTATATTCTGATGTCCTGCCTAAATGCATTGCATAGAATCACCAAGAAAAAAAAAGAATCACTCTACAAACAAGTATATAAATACCAACATTTAAATTTTTCGTATGAAATTTTTATTCTAATGTTCTTCAAGTAGGTATCAATATTAATTTTATATAAGATTCATTCCAAGTATAGTTCTATGGTTCTTTGTCAATCCCAGTAGGTTTTTATTTTTTACATTCCAAAACCTGCAAGTTCAAATATGGGATGTGGTTTCTCAAAGATTTTGAAATGAAAGCAGGGGTGTGTATATATGGTATAGACCAGCACAACTTAAGAACCTAATCGATTGACTGTCCAATGGCCATTGGTATGACAAGTTCGATACCTATATGGACTCCATATACTGCTGTAAGAAACAAGTACCAGTAGTTGTTTCCGCGGGAAGTGCTACCTTTGACATCATGTGAAGTTTACTAAATACACCTAAGACAATTGACATTCTTTTATAAAAAAGGGATATGGATAAGCGTGAACCAGTAGATAGATTGTATGACGTCTTGATCGGGGGTAGGCACCATGGTGAGCGGGATGCAGCAGGTGCCAAGGTGGTCGTGGGCTGCTGTAGGTCCTATGGGTCTCTTTGGTCCTAATGAATGGTCTTGTCAAATGTAAGTATAAAACTGTGTTTATTTATTATAAGCATCGCATAACCTCTGCTTTTGGATATTGGCTAAAATATTATTCATTTTGCGAAAAATGTTATGTTGTGTTTATAATTTCTATAGGTTTGGTACCATCAATTGCGCAAATCACTTAAAATGCCACATTTGCAAGACCAATAACTATGTTGTTTGCGTAGGGGGCGTGAGGTATGGCCGAATTTTTAAAGGCACATCATAAAGTACTTGAGTTGCCATATATAAATTTAACATCTTTTATTGAATCCGTGTAATTTAAGGCGCCTACAATGTTATACAGAAAATTTTATGCTAAATATACAGGTGAAACATTTTGGGACCTGTTTCTTCACATGGATCTTTGTCAATCGGAAAGGGCTACATACGGGATAATGGACAATCTGGTTCGCTTCAACTTTGGTATTAAATACTTTAAGAATCTCAAGACTGATGTCCTCCAGGCTTTGGAGGCAATATAGGCATGATTCACCTGCATGATTGTTTTTTTCCAATTCCATGGTAAGAGCCTTTGTTTTTCTTTTAAATGATATTTGGTTTTAGTTTAATTTCCTTGGAGTCCCTATTGCCAACTAGCTAGGTTGAGAAATGTATGTTTCCTGCGAAATTAGAGCTGTACTTTGATATTAACTGTGTCCTGATGGGGGTGGGTACTATCACATATACAACTTTCTTTAGTTTTGCTCCCCTAATTATGATTTGTTTTGTATTTATTCTACTTGTCAGTGTCCTTTGTTCATCAATTTCTAGCATTTATGCTCTTTTTACCAGTTTCCTTATAACTTCCTGCGTGTTGTTATTTGTTTTTGCCACTGTATGTAGAAGCATGACTCTCCTTTGATATATCTCTCGCTGGTCTTCCAATTGAATCTAGTTCTGATCTTTAGAAAGTTCTGACAATTGACACATTCACATCCCGTGCAAGTGTAATGGAGAAGCTTGAAGAAATGATTCCAAGTTTCCGTAGTCGTATGATGGCACTACTATTCCTTATATCTGCTTTGCTGTCTAGAGGGCTGGTATGCCAATAATATTGCGGCTAATCAAGGTTAATTAGCGATTTGTTAATAAAAGCCTCACTTTTGCATTTCGGGAAACCGTTCAAGGCTGACAGGGATGACCTCGAGCCAACCATTAGTTACTTTGATTGTTTCGATTTGCGTGTGTAACGTTTCCAAGTTAGTTTCCACTGTTGGGGGATCATTTATGTGAACGCGTGGGGCCCGCCCCCTCTCTTGAGAACATGTATTTGAATCATTTTTTGCATGACTATCTTTTTTCTTCTTCATATTTATGCAAGACGGACACGAATAAGTGAAAGGATGAGGAAACTACAAGATCTTATCCCAAATATAGATAAGGTAACATCATTGTTTATTCAACTATTGTCATTTGATGTTTACTCAGAATCTCGCAGAATAATAAGCTTTTATATTTGATACAAAACAAACACAACAGACATGTTGGATTTCGCAGTAGACTATTGAGCTTCAGAAACAAGCTGAGGCATGCGTATATAAAATACAATTTATCAGTCTATGATCCATTTACTTGTAGTCCTATACAATGATCCTGCATTTGTCTTACTGTTGTAACTTTTCAGAAACTTTCAGACCATCACGCAAACCTTTTCATCTATTTTCTAACCCACTTCGAAAAACTCAACAAACTCAATCAGAAACTCATGCTTATGGAACTCAAGGGTATGGTCAGGATGGTTATGCAGGGTATGCATCTGCGCCACAATCGAGATATGATCAGCGAAGTTACGGTAATCCTACATCCGGATAGAATGCTGCTAGCCAAACCACTGATGGTCAAACCGGTCAAAGTGCTACACAAGGGGGTCAAGCCGATAATTTTAATCAAGCCCCTCCAGCATATGCGCCTCAATCTGGTTATGCTCAACAACCTGGTTCAAACCCGAGTTATCCACCTTGGTTTGGCTATGGGGTCCCACCAATTTCCTAGCCCGGATATGGAACTCAACCTTGATCTGGATATGGCAGCCATGGACCTCCACCAACCAAGCAACTATGAACATCAAATTGTTAAATGTGAGTTACATATTAAATTGTAGCTTCTGATACAAGTGTTTTACATACCAACATGTTAATCCAACCAATCGGTGACACTTTTTGGAGAGGTTACATGTTCTTCCAAAGAATGTAATACCACCTTACATCCATAATTCACCCAACAGTTCGAGTACCAGTTGTATAAAAAGAAAAAATGAACACACTTGGTACCCACGCCAATGCTTTTTATTTTGTTTTTGTAAAGATTTTGGAATGAAATATGCTTAGGGTTTAAATATTAGACAAGTGTCTTGAATAAGAAACTAGAAAAGTTCTTATAGTATTGTTAGTTTCAATAGTTCCATTTTTTAGGAACAACATTTTTTTTGGGCTTGGTGTGATAACAAGTTTCTCGCTATTGTATCTCACACACCACCCCTCATTTTGGATAGTTTTTCTAAGCAACACTTATTTTTTAATCTATCATTTGGATGAGGAGTAGATGCTAAGCTTATTAATCCTTTAGTACGCTGGATACCCTAAAACTGTCATTTATTGTCAGTATACCCCGGTATTAGGGGGTATTGATGGTAGAAAAAGGTAAAGGGGGGTAGCAATAGTATGACCCTTTCATTGTTCTTTTTTTATATCATGATACAAACTTTGTAAACATAAAGCTGAATACAGTATTTTTTATCTATTATGTGACAGACACCACATAAAAAAGATGAGGTTTACCTTAGGTCTTGAATCAAGAACACCACTAGACATCCCCACATCATCAACACGCCAAATGCTTAACTTATATTCATTGCATTGTTGCCATATAAAATATATTTTTAAGTGTTATTATTTGACTGCCATAATATTTACTTGCTCAAAAGCTCCCATAAACTTCGAGATTTTGATTTGTCAAACATCTAGAATAGCTATCATCCTATGATAGAGACGAGCGGATCTTGTGGTCCCAAATCAATACTATAAAGTAATTAACTTTTCCATGGGATGTACTCGTATTGCCCTATTAATGGAATGATTTTGCGTAGGACTTGTGGGGGCCTAGAGGTTGTAATCTAACATTTATACCACCTAAGGTGAAAATGGGTTTCTTGATACGTTAAAATGAATTGAAATGGATCAAAATACTTTTGAAAGTAATTTGATTAATTATGTTAGTCAATTATAATTTAAATAAATAAATAAAAGTTTTTTTAATGAGATACAGGGACTTACATATATTTATTTTTATTATGATTGGAGAAATTGATCTATCAAATTTGGTTCAATTTGAGAGGATCTTTTTCTCATTGAAAATTAGGTTAGGTTATCGAGACACCCATTTTCCTCATTCATACCCTTTAAGTTTTTCAATAATTTAATATTTTTAATTTTTTCTAATTTTTCTAATTTTGTATTTGCAGTAAAACTGCAAAACTAAAATTGCGCAAAAAATATTAAGTTTTCACGAGTTAAAAAAATTAAACATACAAAAAACATACTGACGCTGAACTGTAAATTACAAAATAAAAACAAGTGGATGTATCTTTTTTGTACTGGGGAAAGGGCCTTAATAGTATGACTCTTGAAAATTATGTGGTGTAAGAAACTATATAAATTGAACTATGAATATATTTCAAAACAAATTTTATGCTTCCAATCAGCAAGGTTAATTTTAATTTTTTAATCCAAACTTTCAAATACTATGTTACTTTTCTTAGTTTACATCTCACAAGTAGAATATCATTTGTATTTGTTTTACATGATTTCTTACATTTTTTATTATTCTTTTTTACATAACTAGAGTTACATAAACTAATTTGCGTTTTATGTTTGGACAAACACAGAAATAATAAAAACTGAACGATAAACATTGTTTTAAAAAAGTTTTATGAACCAATCAGAGTAGGTAATCTATTATAAACCAATAAGACGGTTTGTGCCATTAAAATATTTAATCTTTTATACCTGTTTAAACCAGACAGGGTTGGGTCAGTCAGTCATTTCTTTTTTTCTAAAACCACATCTTTACAAAAAAAGACAATACATAGTACATTAGACACACTCCCGTCACTATTCCCCTCATCGACACTAAAGTATTATTATTACTTCCAACAAACACATATAAAACACAAAATGCATTTTAAACTTCTTTTAAAAAATCAGGTTGTTTAACAAATTATATTATTCGGACTTTAAAATAGTAAGCATTTTTATTTAAATTCAAACACATATAAAACACAAAATGCATTTTAAACTTCTTTTAAAAAATCAGGTTGTTTAACAAATTATATTATCCGGACTTTAAAATAGTAAGCATTTTTTATTTAAATTCAAATTGAACTTAAAATTTATTAAAAAAATTTAACATAAATTTAACGTTACTTAAGCCTAAACTATAACAAAAAAATACAAAATATTAAATTAAAAAACAATAAACAAAAAACGCACAAACAATATATCCTCCAGAACAAAAAAAAACGACTCCGCCTGTTGGGCGGGTTATGACGCTAGTATATATATATATATATATATATATATATATATATATATATATATATATATATAGAGAGAGAGAGAGAGAGAGATAGGTTAATGTGGTTGGGTTGCTTAAAGTTATTAAAGTAAGAAGTAATATACATCCTTAGATGATCCATCATAAGTGAAAATTTATTAAAATTTGATGAGTGGTATTATTGTATAAGCATTAAAAACTAATGGCTTTATTTATCTACTTTTCTTAATTAATACTAGTTCAAACGTTACAAATTTTTCTACTCAAACATGCATGACATTTGGAGATATTTTTTTCTCTTTCTTGCTTTTAACTAGGTCTTGTACCCGCGCTTCGCCGCGGCGCTTGGTACAGTGGATGGTTTGCGTGCTTTTCGTCTTCAGCTTGTCTAGAATAACACCAGGCCTATTTTCTTTATACACCGTAGACACTACGCGAGTGAAACTGAGTGGTAGTAGTAACTGCAACAATACAAAACAGAATAAAATGCGACACTACGTCTATTTTTCAGTAAAAAATAGTTCATTTGAAACTGAAAGTACTGGGAAAAAAACTGAGCAAGAGGAAAACAACAACTAACACATATAAAACAAAGTACACAGTAGGTGCAAAGTGCATTGGACTATTTAAAAATCCCGTTTAAAATCTGTAATAATAATGAATAGTGCATGATCGAGAGTCAGTCGCATATTACAAAAAAATGGATTATTCGTTTTCTTGTATGTAGTAAATAATTTAGAATGAGCTAAGTCAGGACCTGATGATTCTAAGTGGATTCTTTTCGTTTGACTATACAAAATGAGTGTTTGGATATGCAATTTGAAAATAACTATGTGACAACGTTTTTTTTAATATCAACTGTGACAAACATCAAGATATTCATATTAGTTTTTAATCCATAAATGAACGTCGAACGATATCTTCTAATACTACTGAAAACAACCGTATCTACTATGTTTCATTTTGTATGGTTTGGTAAATGATGAGAAACTATGTGAGAGTTGATGTGCAAAAAAGCAGGGGATACAACTTGCCCTGCAAAACAGGTGGTTAAATCACGTCACAAAAAGATAGCTTAAAATGGAACGACTAAAATGGATCATAAAGGTCAAAACAAAAAGTCATCTATAATGGTTTTTACCCATGTTGTTGCTCATTGCATATGGTTCCTTTTCTACTCGGCTAGCATTACCTTGGCCTTTGTCTGTTCGTCGCCATAATCATTGAGCCGGAACTACAAAAATAGTATATAAATGAGGTTCGTAAGAGCAGCCGGTAAAAAGTACGGACTATTACATTGTATAAATTTTGCGAGTTGTTATTTTGAATAAGAAACAACTATAGAGTATACCAGTAACTGAAATGCCACCAATAATATTAAAGATAAAGAATTAAGAGTTCGATCTTTTTAGATGTTATCATGTGTTATCACATACTCTTCTCAAGAACCTATATTGGAAGTAACCAAAACTGTAACCAACAAATGTGTTATACATTGAACAGAACTGTATATCTGCTATTATTTTTATTCATTAAAAGGGAACATAGCGTAATTTGTAGTAAGAGCGTTACTGGTTCATTCCATATAGCAACATATTAATTTTTTATTCATTAAAAGGAACATAGCGTAATTTGTAGTAAGAGCGTTACAGGGTAGTTCCATATAGCAACATATTGGACAAAGAGTACATAGGGATGGCGAAAATATACTATGAGGAAGCAAAAAAGGACAAAGCAGGAAGATCCGGATGATGTGGCAGGAAATGGCAGCGGAACTGCCAGGAAAAGTACACCACAGGCTTTTGATTTGAAAAGTGAGAAGTTTGATCCAATCATAAAACATATTTTCGCTATATCTGCTACCAAATTCGCACATTTCTAGTTCCATTCTAAACATTAACAGCTTCGTTCCTAGTTTTGCACACTCCTAGTAGCACATGTACAACTAAAACAACAGCATTCATCATACATGCTTATAAGAAAAATCATACATCTACTCCACATATAGCAAAACAACATCACTTAATTCCGTTTATTAATTAAAAAAAAGGAAGAAATGTATCGATATCATTTTAAATCATCATTGTCGCATTAATCAAAATGACAGTTATCTTCGTTACCAATTCGCAATGTTCCAATTCTATTTAAGTTCTATAGTTTCATCTCGAGTTTCACATACTCGTAGTATATATAATCAACATCATCAAGCAAAATTATAAATCTACTTCGCATATAGCATACAACATCACTTAATTCCGTTTTTTACTTAAAACATTCAAACGGCAACAACTGTATCGTCATTATTTCAAATCATATCTTTCAGATCAAAATGACAGTTATCTCCGTTACCTATTTCGCACTGTTCCAGATCTATAGTTTTATCTCGAGTTTCACATACTCGTAGCATACAAATCAACATTATCAAGCAAAATTATAAATCTACTCCGCATATAGCAAAACAACATCACTTAATTCCGTTTTTTACTTAAAACATTCAACAACATCAACTGTATCGACATTATTTCAAATCATATCTTTCAGATCAAAATGACAGTTATCTCCGTTACCTATTTCCCACTATTCCAGTTCTACTTAAGCTGTACAGTTTGGCCTTGATTTCACATTCTCCTAGTAGCATATATAATGAACATCAACATAAAACCGATCAATTCGACACGTGCCTAACCTCACCACCGTGACAGTTAAAACTTAAAACCACATGTGATTTGATTGTGAGATTAAAACCACAGTTAAAACGTGACCGAAACTAATAAGAGATGCCAATCCTTACATTAGCAAAATTTATTATTAACCATAATTGATAACCTTAAATTAATTATTTTCCAAACGCCCCTTAAATCATATAAGAGTTCCAATCCTGTACAGTGGCAAAATTGATTAACCATGAATTTGATAACCGTAAATTGATTATTTTTCAAATGCCCCCTAAATCATATTAGGGTTACCATTCCTAACAGTAGCAAATCGATTATTAACCAAAAATTGTATAACCCTACATTGATTATTAACTACAATTGTATAACCCTCTCTCAAAACCTCAAAAAATTAAAACAATGGGGATAAAAGATGCATAAAAATCGCGAAGACTAACCGTTGGAAACCGGATACTCTGCAACGAAGATACGAATGGATGTAGGATTTTGTCTGCCAAGAAGATAAATCATAGGAAACTGCGGTTTTGTTTGTAAGTTTGGAACGTAGATAATAATGGTATGTATGTCAGAAACGAAGATAATAATGGATGGGTTTTTTATTTTTTCATTATGTGAGGCGGTTTTTTTATGTGAGTTTTATTTGAAGCGTTTTTTTTTATGTGAGGCGGGTTTTTTTTTGTTTTTATGTGAGACGGGGTTTTTTGTTTTTTTTAATAAGGAAAATTCCCATTTTTTATTATAATTATAATATAATATAATATGGCTCCTTTTAGTCATTTATGTACAAGGTTGTGTAATCATCAAAATATTTTAACCATTATCTCAAAAACGTTCGACGGATATTTTTGGGGCATTTGTTCATTTGACTCGTCTTTTTCTCCAAAGTTGTGTATCAACACAATATTTATCACCCTAGTTTTTTTATTAAAAAACATGTGCTACATGAATGCAAGACAACCATTTATTAGATAACAAGTGATACACGAATAACAAATGTTGAACACCTTTATTAAATAACAGGTGATACAACTATTTATTATTATATAACTGATCTATCACGACTTAAAAATGTTCACCTTTAAAGGTGGTTTCAATATACAAGGACTCTTATAAATTACAATAAAACAAACAATTTGGAAACAAAATTGATACACTAAAAAAACTGATACACATAAAAGACAACTTGTAAAAAATGATACAAAATATAATAGCCTAGAAACAAAATCTATACCAAAAAACCTTTCAAAAAGTATTAAAAGACTAATAACTAAAAACTTGCATGAAGTTCGTACAACTTTGAAGCATTATACATGCTTCAACATGAATATATTGTACATAATTAAAAGTATACAACCAAAATCTTTCAAGTACTATTGCCTCGTACACGTCCATTATTACATCGAAGTTCGGCGTCTTCTGAAACAAAAAAAAATGGTTGAAGTTGTGGGGACTTGTTTCAACGTCTAAAACTCGTGCACCACCGAACTCGTGCACCACCAAACTCGTACACCACCGAACTCATGCACCACCAAACTCGTACACCACCAAACTCGTACACAATAGTGAACTCGACGATCGCCACACGCGACTCGTACACCGCCGACTCGTACACCACCGAACCTAAATGTGTATGTCACCTGTTGATATAAAACTAGTACGAGTATCACCTATTGATATACCAAACTCTATCTTTTTTTGCACAGAAGTCATGTAATGCACAAACCAAAATCTATAAACCACCAAAATGCACATCCCAAAATCAATAATCCTCCTATAAACAAGTACACAACCAGAAGACGTATAAACCATTTGATACACATGTGTTTTGTTGACATATAAACCATTTAATTTGAATAGAATGATAGTGGTAAGAACAAATTAAATAAATATGATAGAAACGTCAAGGGAATAGAATCGACGGTTGGGATTTCCAATCCATTTTCCGGTCGTAGTGGATCGGATGGTTGGGTTTTTCGATCCGTTTGGTAGTCGGTTGTAGATCTAAAATCGTTGTATCACAAACTTGTTAGATTAAGAAAAGGACTAAAATCATTAGTAGGTGGTAGGTAGTTTTTTAAGAGAGAGGCAATGATTCATTATGAGGTAGTATGTGTTTAGAGAGAAATTGAAGATGACGATTTGTTTCGAATGATAAAGTGGTCAACGATAAACTAGTAAAAGCGTATGGCGAATTACCATTATACCCTTATTGATTTAAGACAGTAATTAATTATAATTTTTATTTTTTTAGTGAGGTTGATGTGATCATAATTAATATACTAAATCTAATGGTTCAAAAAGCTTTTCATTTTAACAATTATAGAGTACTACACCATAATAACTCAAATCTATATATATATATATATATATATATATATATATATATATATATATATATATATATATATATATATATATATATATATATATATATATATATATAGGGGTGAGATATATGCAGAACCCATTTTAGGTGTAGAACTCTGCAGAACTATTTGGACCAATAAGAAATTAGTATTATTAACTATTTTTATTAAATTCAAAAGGGTAAAATAGTAAAACTCATTTTCAATTTTTTTTTTAATTTTTTAATTAAAAAACGTTTCTAATATTTCTTATTTTTTGAAATTTCAATTTTTTTAACATTGATGTTCTTAGAAAAATAAAGCGCATACATGTTCTTTTTATATCGTATATCTATATATGTTTCTTGCGCATAATTGTTAGGACACCAAGATTGTTTTTGTTTAAACTGTTAATTACATGATCCTTAAAATTCATAATAAAAACATAAACACATGCATGTAACTTCTAAATTTATAACATAATAAAAACATAAATAGTATACACAAAAAATAATACAAAACAAAATACAATTCAAATACAAATGTATCTTCTTAAAGATAAATGCAGATTTCATTCAAAAACATAGGTGCATTGTTAAAAACATACATGCACTCTATAGAAACATACATGCACTCTTTCAGAAAACATACATGTACTCTTCGAGAACATTAGTGCACGCCATTCGAGAACATAAGTGCACATATTAACCATCTTCATCACACACGTCTTTCTTATGATTGAGTCATTCTTACTGAAACAAACAAACAAAAAGAGACTTGTTATATCTAATATTGCAATGCTAAATTAATTTTAAAGCTAGTTAATAAAATAAAATTAGAAAATAACATCAATGCACGTGTTCCAATAAATTGAAAATATTAATACACCTTTTCAAAAATATATGTAGAGAGCTAAAGCCATCAATGCATGCATTCACGCCTTACCACTGTAACATGCATGCACGATGTATTAAAAGAACTGTATTAAACACCCAATTATATAAGTAATCTTTAAGCAGCCTTGACTTATATAGAACAAAAATTACAATCAAACAACAAAATGATGCGGCAAAACAAATCCACGAAAAAAAATTGCACAAAACTTTGTGCAAACACAACCATAAAAACACTTGATGCAAATATGTCAAATTACACAATGCTAACTCAAAATTAACTTGAATACATGACGTACTCTTGCAAAAATGATAATTACGTTCAATATACCTTTATCCGTTTATGATAACTTTTCTTAACTAACCAAGTAATTAAAAATATATATGCACGTCTTTCCTGCAAACCTTAAAACATACATCATCAATAACGTACATGACTTTTCAAAAAAAAATGTACATGTACAATTAAAAACATCTATGCAAACATTAAAACATATATAATCATACTCAAACTTACAAAGATTATAACTTTTAATTAAAAAACAATTTGGGACACGAATAATAAAACCCATAACTACTTCATCAAATCTTTACTTCTTATGTGGCATGCATGATTACTTATCTTTTTTTATTATTATTTTGAAAGACTAGACAAAAAATCAATTTGCGAAGCATTGACTTTGAATGGATGGACTTAGAAAAATCTAATCTATTGTTTAGTTATGAGAACAAAACATTGTATGTTTCTTTTATTGTAAAGATCGAAGCTATTGTAAAAAGTGGTTAACACAAGTGCTTTGAAAAATATTAAAAAAAATGAATCCATTAATTGTTGGTAACTGTTAATAGGTTTAATCTCTAATGGAAAAAAAATATGTTAGTACCTTTTTGATTCAACCACTTCTAATCCGATCATGATTTATAATCTTTAGTTTAGATGGATTTGTGTCTGGTGCAAGTCGTCTTTAACCGCAGGTCCTGTCGCCGCCGACATCATCCTTTTTTGCCTTCGCCGTGGTCTTCATCTTTCAGCCACAACTCATTGTTATCCTTGAAATAATGGTGTTTCGGTCCAGATCTTGTTATCTTTTAAGAAATGGGAAGATCAGATTTAATGATATATTTATTCAAAAAATGAGGTTGCGGTGCAAGTGTTCTTGCATTTTCAGATTTAGTGTTTTCTTGGTTAGGAGTAATAGATCATATTTGGGTGTTATTTACAGTAAATGATAGGTTGAGAAAATGGGAGGAGGGTGGTGGACGGCTGGTGTGGTAGGTTAGGGTTTTGATTGATAAAGATAATTTTGGATTTAATTGAACAAAATGATACACTAGTTTTTTAAAAGAATAATGTGTTTTAAAAAGTCTACATTACCCTTTCCAGCTTTTTGATTAGTTGAAAATTAACCTTTAACTTTTTATTTAATTACAAATTTTGCACATTTAATCTTAACCTTTCTTTAAACTCATCTAAGGGTTCATATTTATTTAAATAGTTCTACATAGTTTTACACTAAAAATGAGTTCTGCATATAACTCTTACCTATATATATATATATATATATATATATATATATATATATATATATATATATATATATATATATATATATATATATATATATATATATATATATATATATATATATATATATATATATATATATATATATATATATATATATATATATATATATATATATATATATATATATATATATATATATATATATATATATATATATATATATATATATATATATATATTTATATATATATATACATAGTAGAGATCCAGTAAGAAGAAAAAATAAAATGAGAAGAATAAGAAGAAATTCTGACCACAAATTCCACAAAGGAAGGAGAATTTTAAGGGGAGATGCATCTGACTTTGTAGGTGCATCTGAAATGTGTGGCTGTGGTTTCTTCTCATTTTACTTAATCTTCTTATTTGATCCTAACTCTATATATACATATATATATATATATATATATATATATATATATATATATATATATATATATATATATATATATATATAACTCTTACCTATATATATATATATATATATATATATATATATATATATATATATATATATATATATATATATATATATATATATATATATATATATATATATATATATATATATATATATATATATATATATATATATATATATATATATATATATATATATATATATATATATATATATATATATATATATATACTAGTGGCAAAACCCGTCCGATGGACGGGTATGACTTCTAATTGTCGTTTTACTTTTTTTATTTACTCCCTCCGTCCCAAAATTATTGTCTTCCGACAAAAAACACACACCTTAAAAAAAGTAACATATTTTCAGCTTTCTCTTTCTTACTTTTTATAAAAAGACAGTTTTACCTTTAACCAGTTAATTTAAAACATTTTTAAAGTTTGTAATTATGATTTCAATTAAGGGTAATATAGTAATCTCGATCTAAAACTCTTACCTATTTTTAGAAGTTTTAGAAGTGGATAATTAATTTGGGACAACCCAAAAAGGAAACATAGACTATAATTTTGGGACTGAGGGAGTAGTAAATATTTATTTGTAATGTGTGATTAACGGGCATGACTTATGATTTTTTTAATTATTTAGTAAATACTGATTTTTAATTATTATTATTATAGTTCTCTTTTAATGCATTATTATTGTGAATGTATAATTTGAATAACTACATCTCCATCTTTTATTGTAGATGAAAGACTTGGTGTATGTTTACTATCAGGTTCAATTACCTTATAAAGATTAAGAGTTTAAATACGCACGTGAGCAAGACTCTAGCATTGTCCACACCTACAACAGTAGATAAGAGTGTTGAGTTCAGCATAATATCTAAGGTTTGATATAATGTTTACTATTTACGGTAAACATTTTTTTATTGTGAATGTATGATTTGAATAACTACTTCTTCATTTTTTATTGTAGATGAAAGACTTGGTGTATGTTTACTATCAGGTTCAATTAGCGTGTAAAGATTAAGAGTTTAAATACGCACATGAGCAAGACTCTAGCATTGTCCACACCTACAACAGTAGATAAGAGTGTTGAGTTCAGCACAATATCTAAGGTTTGATATAATGTTTACTATTTAGAGTTGATGACCTTAATTCGTTAACATGATAAGTTTTGCAGTCATATGCGATACATCGTGTTCATAATGAAAAATATTTAGTTTATGATAAACAAATCAACCAGAGTGAAAGTAAGATATTGTATGCAAAATATTTTTTAACCGTATGAGAACCATAAACCAAAATCAAGACATATTATATGACAATGAACAAACTTGAATTCATTCGACGAATAGTTTAATTTTTTTCTTATGATCATTGATCATAAACCTTAAAAAGTAAAGTGTGAAGTTTATTTTTACGAACATTTAGTTCTCATTATCACTGAAGAAGTTGAGGTCAACCACATCATTAATCATTATTGTTTATTCATGTCCAGCTTTCTGTGGTTGTTTGATCGACCTTTTTCTGTCTTCGAGGTCATTTGTTCTAAGTCTTGTAATGATGAGCTACTTTCGTTATATTTGTTGTTGATTATATTTATATATGTACGAAGTTAATTTTAGGATTTTATATTTTATATTTTTTGTTATCGCATTTGATAATTAAGAGATCCGTATATCTTAGTCTTACGATTGATGCGATGTGATCCTCGTAATCTGGCATAAGTAACCATGTCATTTGATTCCATAATCTCCAGATGATCATCAGCATCCCTGAAACTTTATTTATGGTCGCCAACTCTAATATTCAAGTGAATTCGTGTAATTAGTTTCATGTGATTTCTTCCATAATAAAACTCATTCCGTCATATATTAAATGGCTACTTAGACTTTTTGAGTTTTTCTCTTTTAACTTGACCTTCAATATTGTTGTTTGTGTTATATAATACTTGACATAAATATATGAATGGATTTTAGTATAAATATATTTTTCACTGGAATAATTTTTATCAAATATTAGATAACACAATAACATTATTTATGGTCAACATTAAAAAAGAAAGACTGATATTCAATATGCGACGAAGAAAGTATTAATTTGTGAGTAATAGTGTGAAATTGAATAAAAAAACTAATAGGTAGGAAATAAGGAAGAGCAAATATATATAAAAGGATGATGCATCATTTTATATAATTCAATGCCTCGTTACCAAAAAGTAAGTAATACCAATTTCTCATCAAAATTTATTACCTTCTCCCCATGATCTTTTAGGCCACGTTTATGTTTTTATTCCTGAACTTCTATTTCTAGATATATTTCCATCTTTTATGTAGATTTATATTAATTAATATATAAATCATTTATATTTGGAGTTAATTTGCACCACAATGTTGTTTGCACATTTAAAATATGTGTGTTATGACATTTATATATTTAATATTTACACTCCAATAAGTAATATAAGAACATAAATGACAAGACCTTAAACATTTTGAGTGTGCAAATAAATTTTAGAAGTATACAATACATTAGCCACTCATATTTGTATTCGTACACATTCTTAGGGAATAAAATATCGAGCATTAATAAACATTGACCAATCACTTCTTGAATCATGCGTATAAAAACATTTTTAAGTGTATCCGTGCAAATACGGTTATATAATATTATTATATCCATTTATTATTTTTGTTTATACTAATATATATCCTGTTTATAAATAATTACAAAACAACATTTTAGCTAGATCCCATTAAAAGAGAATGTCGGTGTATCAACACAAAAGACAATTTCACACAATAAAAATGTGAAAGAGCACCAAGTGTAAGTATTTCTTGGCATTTTCATATGTAAATAATTTTCTGTTTCCAATATTAAAACTATGAAATTTGAAAATATGCAGCTATATGTGGGTCCAATGAGAACTGGTTCATTTTTAGCCTAATATATGTCAGATTTCCTATGTGTTTCCATGCTCCTAATATCCAAAGTTACCCTATAAACTGATTTATAACAGGAGATGCGTGGCCCTATGGTTGAAGGACCAAAATCTCAAGCTTAGTTATAACGTAATTAACTATGGTTGAACCATTATAGACTGATTATTCGAAAAAAAATCACAGCCATCTGTATTCATGAAATCAAAAGCATCTTTGGCTAAAATAATTATGCTTCCAATCATTTATAGGAAAAAAAATCAAGGCCATGTAATAATTTTGCGAAGATTAGAAATCATGTAAAGCAACACATACCACAAAAGAAGCATTTTTTTCATATTAAAGACCCACCAATAGTCTGTTGTCTATAAGGTTATTCGTCCATCTTTGTTGCCAAACCTAGGAGCAGGTTGTATTAATGCTCATATGTACAGCCACGTGCATATATAATCTTCAGAATATGCAACAGAGAAAGAAGCAACATTGCATTATCAAGTATAACTCCAGGATCCATGCTAAACGGAAGAACCTCCTATATTAGGCAAAGCAAAAAAAAAGACATTAGAGGGGTTGCATTGAATTTTACGGAGACTGCAGGTATTGTGACAGTTGGTTGCTCATAGATGTGTTGTTACAACTTTCTATAAACGTTCATAAGCACCTAATGAATACATGTCTAAAACCATCATGGTTTATTGCATCTTTGTTCGCATGAAGTACAACTACATTCATTCAGTAGAAGATAACATACCACATATTTAAGCAGTTCTTCGATTATTTCTTGAGCTTTCCTGAAACAGTACATCAATGGATACTCGGAGGCAACTCAGCCTCAATCAAGATGTGAAGCTGTTCATTAAGGTGCTCAGAACCCGATCTACCCCTTAAACTCTCCTCCTTTTGGCAAAAATTACAAAATATAATCACCACCTTTTAAAAGTACGTTAAATCTACAAAAAAATACCAAAATTGATGCCCGTTATTTGAGTCACAGAATGCCGAAAATTGGTTTAATATGGAGGTGAGCTCACATAATTTCCTAAATTGAAAAAAGTTATGATCAAATGTTGCAAAAATGATTAATAGTTGTGATAATACCTGATACAAGTCCTGCCAGGAACTAACCGAGAAATACGGAACAGTACACATCCGACTTGGCAATATACCCCTAGTTTATAAAATAAAAGCATGTGCATTCAACTGTCTAATGATCACAAAAGGAAAAAGGTTTTTACCTCGTCCTATTAATAAAAGTGTCACCTATACAGGATAATATGACCATAATTTCACGAGAGTGTGTCCGGAACAGCCTCTTCCCGATGGCTTTTGGTGTAATCGATGACAAAACTAACGATAACTCAAAATTACCCATTTCAATGGCTTCTCAAATCTCAAGGTTTTTAAAAAAGCAGAGGTATAACATTATTCTTGTTAAACACTAATTATCAGACATTCTGACATACACAGATGCGAATTACAAATATAACGCTCATTTTTCTTGGTTTCTTATTATAGAACTTTTTTCGATTGCATCCAGCGGAACAACATACCTCCTTTCCAACCTTTCATAATTAAAGTAATTAAAGGCAACTGTAAAATCAGAAAAATAAACTACAAACTATTGCCAAGTTTTTAGTGGTTAGACTATTGAATAGTGAAGATCATTTTTTAGAATCACTGGTGTTAATTCCGGGTTAAACTATAACTTGAATACTTGATACGTTTGTCATAGCCTATATGTTGGAAATTCTTAGACCAGTATTTCTTATGGACTGGTTGTCTTAAAAAGTACAATAACCAAAAGGGTCAAACAAAAAGGTACAATGTTATTTACATTATGCTTTCTCAACATCTGTTATGTCTCTTTCTATAAATAATAAAGTACCTAACAAAACCTTGAATTACTTTCAGAAAACTAAACTTCTACACATCAATTTGAGAAATCAAGGTAATCAAGGATGAGAAAGTTGTGTACCAAATCTTGAGGTGTATACGGATGCTACTTCTAATAGTGACTGTCACTCCTGAAGAACATCCGCTAAAAGAAATCCGCTAAAAGAACCTATGACACGTAAAAAAATGTGAGCTAATTAAGATAAGTAGAGCAGAAAATAACAATACAGCCAGTGTATGTCTTTTGAGATGATAACGCCAAAAATCGGAGCTGCAGCAAATTAGCTAATATTTAGACAGCTGTATTGAGTAGAAGAAAAGGACCTCACCTATAACATTAATGACCGATTGATGCACAGTACTACCAGTTGCAGATGTAACACAATTTAGATCATCTTCAGCAACTCGACCAGCACAACATATATATTGGTCTGCAAGATACTGGAGATAAAAAACAATCAAGTTAGATGTTTCTTTTCGTTTTTTGCTAGATGCTTACACATCTAAGACGAATCGAGACTTTTTCATGATGGGTTCAACTGTTTTCGTTCATTTTTCAATTGGCCATTTAAAATGGTCACAATTTATAGCTAAAAAGCGCAATTTATTGAGAAGCGTATACGCAGATCAATAAAACTCACCCAACCACTGCTTGAAGTACTATTGTTTATCCAAACCCATTATGCCTTATTTCTCATAAAATAACCCTTTTTATCCAATACGATTTGACCTGTTACCTAACTTTCCCGTTTCCTGTCTTCAGGTTTAAGATTATCACTCGAAGAATATGTTTGATTCGAGGAAAAGTAGAGCATACCTTAGTACCGAGTCGCTTATTGAAGGCTTCACTCCACATGTAAGTAACGTATGTAGCATGCATCTCATTTCGCATGATCATAAGATATGTAATTTGTATCATTATTTGTCCAACCCTATATATGAGTCGTGAAATTTCGTACCTGATTTCTATTAGAACTTTCTTCATCACTCTTAGGTTCTTCATTAGTAGTGAGATTGCCCATTCGATTATCACTGGAGTATATGTACCCGCTGAAAAAACATCATGTCCTTGTCGTTGTTTTTAGGAATCTAATCAGTAATTAAGATCCATCACAATTATATAATGAATTTGAATTTAAAAACAATTAATAAGCCATACGGTGCAAAAATAGGCTAAGAAATGCTAATCTAAGCACTCCTTAACTTATCAAGAAAACATTTGTCTTATAAGGGCAGCGCCAAGTGATGCCTTGTTATAAACCCGACTAAATTAAACATAATTTGATGCATTTACCTGTAACAGCATGCAAAGATTATAGCTCATGCACATCGCAGTAAGGGGAAACTTAACAGCGCCAAACTTTAAAACATGTTGCTAACATCTTTAACCTTATCGAGAACGCGTGTGAACAACACGTATTACTGTTTAAATGGCACAATGGATAAAACAGGGTGCATAACCAAACACTACCAACCGAACAAACACTATGATGACCGTCCCACCAAACAGGTTGAAAATCACACACAGTTCATTTTAACGCATACAACTCATATGTATTTTCTTACACTAAAGATTGAAACATTCAACCTAGTATCCCCTACTAAAAGCAACCAATTTCTACACCAATTATTTTTGACAGATTTCCCAATAGAAAACCTAAAAAGATGAATATTTACCGAGCATTCTGCATAACTCTGCCGCTTCAGCAGCTTCATCTTCATTTTCTACTTCTGCCTGAGTTTAGGAAGGCAATCGTCTCATTTTAAGCCGCTTAACACCCACTACATTTTCATGATTTAACTCGCAATTTCCCTCTTCTTCGTCCTCGCCTTCTTCTGCGTCTAATAGATTCTCAAGATCCCCTGCAAATGAATCCGGGTCGCCATTTACTTACACACTTTTGTTTTCTTCACCATGAATGGCAGTAAGATTTTAGACTTGTCCGTCCCAAATTTCCTGGCACTTTTCTCTGGTTTGTTGTTGAAGCTACAAGAATGACATTCTCCGGCCAGTTCCTAAAGCCTTGAGTACATAAAACAAAATAAGCATGTAGCATAACCAATGGATCTACAGGAAATACATTGATCAGTTATCATACATACACAAGTAAGCAGGCTGTTATTTTTATAATCAAATGCACTGATGCTTATCTTACCAATCCAAACAACCAAGCATCCTTCCAACCACGACTTTAATAAAAAGTTAACAATTTTGGACCCTTGCAGAATATCAAACATCAATCAATACATAAAACTGGTAATCGCAATTACAAATAATTCCATTCTCATGAAACCTGTCATACTTGCGGATCGTCTATTCAAAAAAAGTATCCTAACTCATACGATCAGTGTCATTAGAAGCTGATGCATGATCTTCCTTCTTCCTTGTGTACATCTTCCTTGCTCACTAATGAAAAATCGAGATCCGTGCTGAACTTTAGTGTACATAATACCTAAACATAAAAAAACACAATTTCATCAGGTTTTCACAATAAGATACATACCTGTGTTTTATGTGGTTCGTTAATTAGGTTTTGAACTTGACTGGTTGAGGCGGCTGATTTTTTTGTTAATTGTGGTTCGTATGTTTTTAGGGATATAAATTAGGGTATTTGCCAAACATATATTAATGGTGAAGATATGCATCATATATTATTTCAAGTCCGGAATTTTAGCAAAGATATGCATGATATATTATTTCAAGTCCGGATTTTTAGAAAAAAAATATGACGTGGATTAACAACATGCTTATGTGGCATATCCCTCCTCTTATATATAATGTAAAGATATATATATATATATATATATATATATATATATATATATATATATATATATATATATATATATATATATATATATATATATATATATATATATATATATATATATATATATATATATATATATATATATATATATATATATATATATATATATATATATATATATATATATATATATATATATATATAGGCTCCGGTTCCATTGAGAAGGTTTTTATTTTGAGAAATTTGAGAAATCTTCGTTTGAGCCATTGATTCGAAATTTTTTCATTGATTCACTAGTTAACATCTTTTAATAGTGAATCAAAACTATAAATCATAATTTTGATTCATAAATCTTTGTAAAAATCGAGTTATGAAATGATTCAAAAAATTTGTGCAGTAAACTCAATATTTAACAAATATCGCAACATCGAGAGTTTTTTTAATGTTGATTCAAATTTTTTTTGACTCATTTTGTATTATTATCATATTAAAATGAATCAACACTTGAAAAACTTGAATCAAAGTTAACAAGCTATGGTTTTTGAAAAACCTTCTCAATTGAGAAGGTTTTTTTCCTTCTCAATCGATCCAGATTCTATATATATATATATATATATATATATATATATATATATATATATATATATATATATATATATATATATATATATATATACTAGCGTCGTAACCCGCCCAACGGGCGGGGTCGTTTTGTATTTCTGTTTTAAAAGTACGTTTATGTAATTTTGTTCTACCTGTTTGCAGTAGGACTCGTTTTTTGTTCTAGCGTCGTAACCGTTTAATGGGCGGGGTCGTTTTTTATGTTGTTCCGAAGGGTTTATGATGTGTGCTTTTTAACTTTATTGAATTTGTAATTTAACTTTTATTATATTTTAGTTATACTTTACGCTCAAGTAACGTTAAACTTTTGTAAAAATATATATATATTTTTTAAAAGTTAAAATTCAGTCCGAATTTAAAAAAAAATTAAAACGCATCTTTGTAGGCAATGTTAGTCGTTGATAATACGTATTTACCTTTTGTATCACCAAACAAAAAATGTAACTATTCTTTATCTTGATTCCTGAGATAGTGACACATAAGTGGTCATATTCTTTACATTATCACGGTACAGTTTTCTCTCAAAATCTTTGTTCTCATACTTATTATTATTGGATGATACGAATACATAAATGTCGTGTCAAAGTTGAAGTGAATCTCTATCTATACCTTTATACTGCTAGATAAAGATGTATGTTCACATCCTAACTCTGATCTTAAACTCAAACATATATTTATACTTGTGTTCCTAACTTCAAACCCAACTACAAACTACTCCCTCCGTCTCATATTAAGTGTCCACTATGGAATCTTTGGTTGTCCCATATTAAGTGTCCACTATAATAAATGATGGAATCTTGATAATTAGTTTTCTATTTATGCCCTTTAGTATGTGGATTATATTTAAGTTGTGTGTTTTTTTTTTTTGACTTTTTGTATTAAATGAGGGTATAATAGTCTTTTGGATAGCTAATAGTGGTAGGAATATAATATATCTAAAACTTTGTGCATTAGGAATCTAGACACTTAATATGGGACGGAGGGAGTAAAAATTAAGATAAAAAATAAGGATTTTTTCCATTAGATCATATTTTATCAAACTGATTTCTTTTATCCAGTTTTTAACTAAATTTGTAATAAATTATTAATAAAACACTTTTTAAAAATAAAATTATTTTTTTATCTATTTTTTCTGATTAAATTCCATCATATTGTCTAAATTTTTATGCTATTTATTTAACATATGCTTTTAAATACTATTATCAAAGTTTAAAATTTTCATCTTTAGCGGGTGTTATTTTATTTTTTTTGTTTTTGTATAAATGTAACTTTAAATTAAATATAAATTTGGTGGCTAAGAATGTAAACTTTGTTGCTAAGACCATTTTCCTATACTAAGATTTTTAAGTTGAGGTGCAACGACATTCATACATTCTAAAATCCGTTCAATTTATCCAAGTGTGAAATCAAATAGGAGAGGATTACAAACATTTAAATCATGTAATTACTTAATTTTGGCTAAAGTGAGATTCTTTATATTATATTTGAACAATTGGAGAAAATAACAGCATACTTGTCATTATTTTTATTACCACGCATAGTGGCATTGCCAAGATGCGAAATTGTAAAAGCGGGAGCTCTAAAGTTGACGATGTAAGAAAATACGGCAAATAAAAACTTTAAGGGAATAGTCATTGATTATACATGTCAAACTATTTTTTATAAGTTGGGACGAGACACTTTGGATCATTATTGATATATTTTTTGTATCCAGTTATGTTGAAGGTAAGTCTGTGACGTTTCACATATGCGAATGTGAAAGGTCGGAAAGATTGGGTTGGGAACGATAGGTCATGGAAGTGATGGTTATTACAAAATCCCATAAACTCGAGAGAGATGATACTAGGGGGGACCTACAGCCACTGTAGATGGTGCCCGGGAACCACCTTAGAAAATAAATTTGTTAAGAATCAGTGTATACAAATTTTTGGGACCTACCTTAGAAATATACGAGGAACCACGTTAGATCCATTTGAAAGATGGGAGAAGGAAGAAAAAGGGTAAAAATAGCCGGAAATGTGTCCGGAGAAGAAGATGATGATGAGGGCCGGAAATGTGGCCAGAAATGTAAACCACGGAGAAGAAAGGTCATGACCTTTTTTAAGTTAAAAAACTGTTGGGTTCTAAATATAAAAGTTGTTTAATAAGACCGGGTCTAAACTTGTCAGCCTGTTTCATTTTTATAATGTTTCTATTAAATGCATTTTATTTTATTTTTGCTTTTTTCAACTTATATGCATTGTTTTGTTAAAATTATACTAATGCTTTAAACCTTAAAACTTCTTTTGCCTTTCCCAAAAATTATGATAATTGATTGTATATA
The DNA here is from genome assembly GCA_025667525.1 of Glebionis coronaria. NCBI lineage: Eukaryota > Viridiplantae > Streptophyta > Magnoliopsida > Asterales > Asteraceae > Glebionis > Glebionis coronaria. The sequence continues at coordinate 2,413,629 of CM046879.1, read as the reverse complement.
ATGATAAAAAGCGTTATCAAAACTATCCTCTCATCAAACTATAATGAAAACCACAAATACTTATTTGTGCATGAAACTCAATAACAACTTCTTTATTTTTTTTATCGGTTTATCTCATAGGAAACAGTATGTTAAACCGATTAGACATTATTTCAATATACGACAGTGAGAAAAAAAGTTCATAAAACACTCGAATCAAGATATATTATTAATGAAGACTTATTTTTAGTCTTTCTTTTCATTGATGAAATTGTGCTAAAATGAACAAATCCAAACCGACCTGACATATTAGTTAAATAACTGGCTAAATTTTTTTTATCATAACAAAATCAACCACCTTAAATTTCTCGCTAGGTCCGCCACTGGAAGATACATACATCATTTTAGATTAGGGCTGAGCAACATGTCCGGACTGGACCGACCAAGACCGGACCGAGACCGAAATAGTCCAAAATACCAGACCGAAATGGTATGGTCCGGTCCGAGTTGATCCAGTCTGGTTCGGTATTCGGTCCGGTCCAGTCCGATTAGGCATAATCGATGCGTTTTTTTGAAGACCGAACCGAGGACCGAAATGGCCCAAAACCCCGGACCAAAATTGTCTGGTTCGATCCAGGTCTGGTTTTCTGATCCGGTCCGATCCGACGGCCCAAATACTCACCCTATTTTAGACGGATATATATATATATATGGTGGTTTAATGCTCTTTAGGTTACCAAATGGCAAACATAAACTCAGATTTTGCATTATAAATTTCTTACAATTGGGATTTTACTATGTTTACACTTTAAACGGAAACATATGGCGTTTCTATGATCCGCTTGACGAGATATATGTATCTGTTAAATCATGCCGCCTCACAATATTGTTATTACTTGTTGTTTTTGTTCCTATCATATTGTTATACAGTGTATTAGTGTTAATCAACCTATACAGCTAAAGAAGAAATAGAAACATTAACAATTGGCTTATATATAAATGCAACACAGTGCCTACGAACAAATGCATAATAACGGCTCATGTAATTGTGTGCGTAATGGATAGGTCATCATCAGCTCACTAAAACCAATTTTCGGAAACTCAAACTACTTACTGAAAGAACCTGTAAATATAATGAAGATGATTTCTTATATCAACTTAGGACCATAAATGTTTTGAGCTAATACATGAATAATAACGTGAGTCGTTAACATTTATTTGATGATAACTACCATAGTAATCATAGACTTTCATCTCGTGGTCTCAAAGCTATTGCCATTCTTTCTTGTCTTTTCAGATCTACAAAACATATAGATTGTTTAGACCACTGAAATTTCTTTTATGTCTATGACGTGAAAGGGATAAAACCTACATATGTTCTCCACAAACTTTTTTGCTCAAGCCAATAATCTTGTGTGGACGATTAGGCTCTTCAACACTCTTTTCCCTTATTCACAAGAAAAAGAAAATTAGATTATAAAACCTTAGAAATCAGTTCAGGCTAGTAACAAAATATAGAGCAGAACCGACTCATCAGTCATTACCTTAATCCAGTATATATCCCTTTAGGTTCGAACATTTTGATTTAACCACAATGTGAGTATGTGACCCTAACTGTCACACTCGCCGTCGGGTCACCACCGCAGCCGGTCATCAAGGTACTCGACACCGGCAGAGAGCTGAAGTGGCTCCACCGTAAGAAAACACAAACACAACAATTATCAGCTCCTATCATTTGAAATCAGAAAAGATCCTGATGTATCAATAAAAATTATTACTGGAAGCCCATATGTTTATACTCGTTATCTAACCTGCTATATCTGCACATTATTCGACCTTAAAATTACGATAGCAATAACGGATTTTCAGAATTACCTCTAGACCTTCCACCTTCTGTAAAACATCTAACCTTTTAAGTATCTTTTATGTTAGTCAAAATTGTACCATCCATAAGGGTCTTCCAAGCTATACTTTTAGTTCACTTGGTACGTACTTCTACACAGAAGCTTGAAATTAGAGAAGATAACCATGGAATAACACCAATGTTGAATTAAATGTCTAGATGTCTTATCAAATCTCAAAGAGTTCATTAGAAACCGTACCACAAAAAATAAAAGTGAAGTAAATTTCTACCCATTAGATTAACAGTCACATAGTGCATTTTTTAGTCCTTGAAATTAATATATATATACACGAGACCCACGTTGTATCATGAAAGAAAAAAAATAGGTTTATAGATGTCACATACGTTCAGATGCTCTTTTTATCTTTGAAGCTTCCAAATCTGCAAACTGAACATCTTAGCCTTCTTTTTTCAGTCGTCCACAATGTATGATCCCTTACTCGGAATTTAAGATTTTCATCAACCTGGACATCCCTCCTATCTGATTTAGAAGAAGGCACATGCTGCAAATCTGTTATGGCCTTGACATGGCAAATTCGTCGCTAATCATATAGTATTAACATTTGAAGCAGTAATCTGTTTTTTCCATGGCTTTTATTACGTAGTAATTACTCACATTTCCTGCATATAACCATATAACACTTAGTCCTATATATAGTCTATCAAATAAGCTCATAAGATCCACTATCCAAACACCCCTCGAACATTAAGCCTACTGTTGTTTAATCCAAAACAATGTATAAGCCTATTGTATTTTATCGCTTTAAGCTTTGAATAACATCTGCAACCACTCCAAATATAGTTTCAACATTTTTTTACACATATTGATCCAACAAAGAAAACAACAACTTCAATTTTGAGCCATTGGTGGCGGCTTCAAAGATCCTAATGATCCAACCCCATTATCCACTACATGTCCACACGCCTTTGTTCTTCTAAATATTCTGCACCTAACGTTAAAGGGTAAAAAATCAAAGCGATAAAGCATTGATGTCAGTTGTATGGTTGTATCATAAAAGAAAACATTAAACAACGCCAGGACGTAGTGCAACTCTATTAACATTTTTTCCAGGCCCTTCAAACTACAATATATATAGACAATCCCGACCGACTTATAATTCCAATTCACCAAGTTTTGAAATAATATAATCCCATGTATTGTATTATGACAAAAATGGTTATTTGTATCCCATGTAACTGATGTACGCACAACTATAACACAAATTAAATAAAAAATTAGAATGTAGAGGCACAAGAAATATAAATGGCATCCCAGTAATACCTTCTTAACAATGGCATGTGAGTCATATGCAAGGCGAGCATCCGCTTTGATTGAAACACGACGAGGCACAATATTTGATAGCTCACCACGAACATCTAGACATCAAAAACTGTCTATATATAATGCAAAGCCAAATGCATAACTAATTACCAAATGTTCCGTTTTAGTCATTCTTGATTAATTACTACAATTTCCATCAGTGGATAACCTACTTATGTCAGTGCTCCACATGGGTCATTGTTAACGAAGATAATTTATCCGTCTTGGGTCAAACCAATACATATGTAAATATCACTTACTGGGGGACCAAGGTGCATCAGTAAAACGTTCTTTGTTTCTGAAGTGACCTCATACCATAAACCAGTTGCTCTACATAAGAGCTCAAGAAAAGAAGGACGATATTACCACCTCTAGAAAACAAAAGCTCTTTACATGCTAAATGTACCTTGCATTTCAGTGCTAACTATTGCTATAAATGCTAAATGTACCTTGCATTTCAGTTAAAGCATGCGTTGAAACTTCTTTCTGAGGGTAAGAAACAATTATAATTCTCCGCTGATTATAATGAAGCAAAACAAATAAAACAACAACTCAAAAAAAGAGAAACAATAACGCCGGCCTCCAAAACCACTAAAGAAAAATAATCAATCCGTATGCAATTCACATCCACCAACTTGCCACATCCGCCAAATTTATCATATGTGCAAAGGATTTATAGCTTAAAATAAACTTACTGGCACAACATCTCACAACCAACTATATTGTTAGCTCCAGGTCGATGAGCTTTTCCATTTAAGTGAAATTGGCGAACGATTTGTGGGTCAGTCCAGCAACATGAGGAACAACATCAATAAGTTTTTTCTGCAGTGACTGAAGTCTACGAAAAGTTATATCATCAAGATGTGCAATACATCCCATGCTGTCATCCAGTGTGCCTAACGAAAGGATGAATCGGTTAGTCTTATCAGAGCATGAGGAGCACTGGTTGACGTAGGAAGCATCTGTAACTGTAATGCAAACTCACAGAATATACACATTTAGTAGGTTTCCAGTTACACAAAATCTTAAAGTAATCCGTTTGACTCATTACTGATAAATTTAAACAGCTAATCTGTAGCAGGCTGAGATTACCAACTCATATCTACATAAATAATCATGGGCAACTGAGATTGTACAACAAATCTTACAATTGGTATTTTGATATTTTTATGCTTTAGCATACACCATGAATACATATTGCAATGGATATGGATTCAAACCTTTAAGTAGACAATTAAAAGGAGCATCCAGAAAAACATTTTAACCTATACATTCTTATGGTCATCAGAGACCATGAGACTAAGAGGGCTTCCATCAATAAAAAACTCAATGGGAAAAAAATTCAATGAGCCAAAAACTTTAGTTCAGATCCACTTTTTTCCAGCTTATGAAATACTTATTCTTTTGTGGATATCTCCAATCAAGATAAAACACTTAACCAACAAAAGCAAATAAAATGACTCTACTCACTTGCGGCCCATTAAAAGCTCAAGCTTTGGTGGTCCAACTTTAGCAGCAGACGGTGTACTTTTGCGTGCTATTTTTCACCAGAACTCACAATACATGCTCTCACTACTACAAAAATGGGCTTTTAGACCGGTTCAAATCGTATTTTAGACCGGTGACCCAACCGGTCTGTATTAGGGGAGGTCCAAAAGGTAATTAACATTTGAACCGGTTACTGACCCGGTCTAAAAGAGTATTTTCAAGACCGGTCTTTTAATTTCAACCGGTCTAAATATGAATAAATTTATTAAAAAAAATTACAATTCCATACAGCATCATTTGTAGCCAGTTTTTAACAATCCATGTAACAAAAAGGAAGTTTCAGATAGCGCTAAAAGAACTTCGGAACAGGAAGACAAAGTACTCTCTGTTTCGGGAGAGAATTACAAATATACAGTGTTAAAACGAAGCTCAATAACATCACCATTTTCCGTCAGCTATGTCCCCTTTAATAGCAAGGCCTTCACACTCAAATCTACAAACAAAAATACAAACAATGCAACGTCAAACAAAAATAAAATAAAATGTTACCAATATCCACTTACACGCCAAGACAAAAACGACATATTACCCGGGTCGACAACAGACAGGATTCTCGAAAATGCTGAGCAAAATCACAATATGTTCTCTGTCAATGCAATTTATCAGATAGACCAAGCAACGCATAAAATTATAGTGCACCTACAGACTGATACCAATCACATGATAAAAATTAATGAGTTACATCCTGAGAGAGAGGAACTAACAAGATATCTAATTATATAAAGTGTGAGCAGTACTTAGTTTACGAGCTGAAAACCCCAACAAAATAAAGAAACTCACAACTAAAATATCAGTGCGTGTCAGCTCAGTATCCATTTCTTCATCCTTCATCCTACTGTTCAAGACCTCAGTCACCCCGTCCACCAATCCCTGAAATATAATACTCAGTCAAACGGGACAGTGTTTTGATGATGTGAAACTTTTTCGAACATAAAGGGAAAGCCAATTAATTAAGTAACGTGGCGAAATGGTGGTTAGAACAGAGATGAAAAGTAATGATGATTAAAAAAGTAATGTGTACGTGATAATAATACTCCCTGTATTATACTCTTCTTGAGGCTGTGTTTATTCTGGTATTACTAGGAAAAAGCGTTCAGTTACAGAAAACAAAAGCAATAAAAATGAAAATCGGTTTTACAGCACTATGAGATGACTAACAAGTACCATCATCAAACCGTAAAAAGTGAAAGCTGGGAATAATAGAAATTCAGAAGAGGAAGGAACGACTTACAAGAAGCTGATAGTATTTTGCCTCCCGCAAAAGCTCTGAACACTCTGAATCTGACAAATTGGGAACCACTCCATCCCTTAACCAATTCAAAATGTGTCGAAAACGTTTTCCACCCCTATCAGGAAATACATACCCTTGCAAAAACTTAGAATAGTAAAAAACGTCTTTGCAGGATCGGAAGAGAACCTAGTAAAATATACACGTTAACTATAGACAACTGAAAAGCACCTAACTTCTACCAAAGATATTTTCCAGTTCGCTTACCTTCTCAGAGTCCTTGCAAACAGTGTGGCGACCACTGAACATAGCTGCAAGCATCAAATGAGGCTCCTGCTGAGTTAATGTATCCATACTTGTGCAGAACTTCTTCCCCTGTCACACAAACAACATCATTAAACAACTATCATAATCCGACTGTCCATATTTACACAATTTACATAATTATTAGCAACAAAAATCCCAATTTCCACACCCTCTAATATTTGACCACCAACAGTTCAAGTTCTCATCAAGTGTCAATGACGTCACTTGAACAGAAAAAAATCCGTTTGAATTTCTAAACAAGTGCAGCTCCTAAACGTAATGCTACTAACAGTCTAAAACACGTTCCAATTTGCTCTCACAAACAATATTTACAAAGAACCAATAATGTTACGCGAAAAGATCAGCGTGACGCTGCTCTTATTAGATTTGGCGGGGGTGAGAAAATAAAGAAAAACATTTTTCATTTAGACAATAAAGAAAAACAGTTATCTCGTTTGTACCAGTGAATATTCGTGAGGGCGTTTTTCAACTGTTTCTTGGACGTTCTTGGTGATTCATTTCCGCTCTAATTCTCTAGTTTTCTAGTTCGGCAACAATTCTCTAGTTCTCTAAGGACTTTTATCAAGCACGTGGTGGGCATTTTAATAAGAACTTCAACTTAAGAAACAAAACACTCACTTAAACGGTTCACTAATTAAAGCTTCAAGAATAACACTTCAAATAAATCAATTCACCTATATCATTTGGTAAAGCAGAAACCAAAAAATATCTAGAAAAACGGATCTGATAAAACATCTCAAAAAAGGATTATGATGTCAAAACTTTATATATATACAAAAGAAAACTAAGCCAAACAATATCAATTCTAAAGACTTAGCTATTTTGCCAACATATCTTAATTCTTTACATGTACCGTAAAATTAAGTAACCAAAAAGCATAAATAAGCATAAACAAAGAACTAATATGATAAAATCAAAGTTTAGTATTCGGATTGGGAAGATCCCTTGTTAGGATCTCTTTTGTAGTTGGGTTGCATACCTGATTATTGATGGATTCTAGCTGAAAGTTTGGATTGGAAATTATGATCTTTGAATGAGAGGGGCTAAAGAGATCCTAGTTAGAGTAGGTTTCATTTTGGCAGTGTGTGAAAACATTGAGCTAATATTTTCATTCAAGTGTTTTCACTTTTCAGTTTGGTGGGGGTTGAAAAATTTAAGTTTTCATTTGGCCGCCTAAATCACAAACGTGAAAAATAAAGCTATTTGGGCCGGGTGTTTTAGTAGCAGGTATATAAGGCGGGTCTAAATGATGTTTTAATAAACAGACCGGTGTTCATATTTTAAACCTGTCTATATTAGATTTGGCGGGCCTAATTGCTAAAATAGACCTGTGTGTTTCGAAAAGGGTCTAAATGAGAAGGTCTAAAAGGCCTCTTTTGTAGTAGTGTCTATCTTTGCGGTTCTTGGCCTTCATGTCATCTGTAACTTTTCTTAATCCTGAAGGCAAAAAAACATTGTTGTCAATATACGCAGGTTTTGCAGATTGTAATATCTGCTAAAAGCAGAATTTTGAAGAACAATCTTTTCAAGAAGCTCGATTAGTTCATGGGGAACATCAGCAGTTTATGCTACCAGGTAAAGCAGTCGAAACAACTTGATCAATGAGTTTTCAAATTCATTCTTGGGGTTAAGAACCTTCTGTCAGAGATCACCATCTATTCTCTCAACAACATATCTAAAAAGAAAGCTTAAATATAAGTAAAAATATTTAATAGACGCCCCCCTCTCCATCAGTGTCCTCTCAATTACTCTCTGCGGCTTGTGCGTTATCATCTGCAATGGATGTATCTTCAGGATCTGCAGTGTGCTTGCGCAGCTTGCCAAACTACATTAGCAGCCTCAACTTCAGCAGTTGAAGCTTCAGCCAGACTATCCATACTTTGTCAATGCTGGAAAACATAAAAAATAATTCAATATGTGAGAAAAAGAAACACAATGCAAGTTTTAGGGCCTAAAGTGATATAAAAAGTCCTAACCTTGATGCCCTAGGATCAAATTGGCTCAAATTACTTATTCCCCTAGGACTGGCCATATTTTTTGGGTAAAGGGGACTGGACTCGGTAAAATAAGGACTGGCCATATTCCGCTCATGTGAAACATATATACTGAAGCTAGGTTGCTTGGAACCGATTCATCAAACCAGATGCAGAGCATTTGGTAAGTTTCTTGCGGGACGACATTATAATTTGAACGGTATCAGTTTGCGGTATATCAACGTTTCGCTCCAAGAAACCGGTAACATTATATTGAACGTACACATGGTTCATAACTTGGTCATCAAGAAGTTAAACAAATAGAAAGCTTTGCATCTGATTGTGTAGTACTTTTACAAAGTATGAGGTGTATAGGTGATAGGCACATGAAATGCATATGGAATCGAGTACCTTTGCTAATACATTTGTTACTTTAATATCCCTCGCTCATGAGATTATTTGGATACAAATATCAGTGGTTCACATGTAGCAAGATCAGTTTGAGCCTCTGCTTCCAACGCTTATTCATGTAATTGATTTAAGTGAAGCAGAGGAAATTTAATACTGGGGACGTTGTGGTGTGTCAGAGGGGAAACAACTTGATTTTGTATAATTAAACTTGGCCCCCTCTTGGAATTCACTTTCAACATCTGGTTCCATAGGTATGCAGCTATTCCTTTCGTGATCTCCTTCACCATCAACTCTGCAACTGATTCGGGATCATCAGCAAGTTCTACTGGGTCAAAGCTCCTGCCAGGGTATAAAGGATCGACCACCTCACCAAGTGGTCCACCGGTTATTCTGTAACCCTCAACAACACCTATTAGGATCACACAGATCACACTACAAAACACGAGTTTATACTAATGTTAAATATTACCTCCTTTGACGAATCCACTATTCTGGGTTCTCCGCCATACAAAATTGGGTCTTTTGATTCGAAGAAGCAAATGATTTTCTTAGTTCTTTTATTTATGATAAAACTCAATGATATTTAATAACAAAGAGGTCGATTACCTTTTGAGGTCCATAAAGAAGTATAACATCCTCGTTTGACCAAAAGGTGTTGCATTGAGGGCACTGTTGATAAGAGGTAACTGAGACAAGAGTATAATGGTAATAACTGAATGAATAACAATTGAAAAAGTGGAAAACCATAACTTCCCACGAGATGAACTTTGACGAAGCCATTTCTTTATACATGACAATCCATACATATGCCCGCAAGGAAGACAACTAAAGAATAATCACAAATTTATAATGTCAAAATAGCCCGAATTAGTCAATTTTATTAACTTTTGAATTGCACATCAAGGATGTTTTCCTGGTACTCCTCAACAAAATCAAATATTTGAGGTAAATTAATCTTTAATAAAAATAATAAACTACTGGTGCTTTGGTTGGGGGTCTCTAGGTAATGATTTTGAAATATTATTAAAACTAAACCTGATGTTTTATTTTTATTATACCTGAAACATAGAGGGGTTCAACGTTTCACTGAACAAAAGGTTCATATCTTTTAAACCAATGCTGATGGCTTTGCTGTTGCGAAAACGCCAACCTCCACAGATCTGCATCCTCCTTTCCATATCTATCACTTTTGTCATATTCTCACCGGAAAACTCACCTTCATCAAGCATCTTGAATGTCATTTTATGATGATCTAATATTATCACACTACAAAAATCAAAAGAAGAATAACGCAGCTGAAGGAATGTTAAAAAATGCCTAAATGCCTATGAGTTTAAGATTGACTTTGCCATGAAATAGCGAACTGAAGGTTTATGATCATCATAACAATTATAAAAACCTTAACATAGATCAAAGAGCACACAGCGGAAGCAGATTAACAACATTTTTATTTAACAAAATTATAATTAATCAAGACTAGGGTTACATACCTTTATCCTAGCAAGATCTACAAGTTGACAGAATGGTCACCGGTAGAGATAGATCACGAACACCACCAGGATGTAATCTAAAATAAGATTACACCACGATCTTGTACACACGTGATACGGTGAGTTAACCGTGAGTCTAGCACAAACAAAACCGAGCTTCCAAGTCTATGGAAGATCTACCCAACAACCCTAGAGAGGGGCTAGGACTATATCTAAAATAGCTTATTGAAAATCAAAGAAAAACCCTAATGGGTGTGTTTTGGCCGGCGGTATAGAGCAAAGAAAAGAAGAATATGGAGTGAAAAATTATAAGGCTTTTTTGGTTTGTTTATATACACCTTAGAAACTTAACTTCCAAGGTTAAACAAGATAAACACAAAAAACTTTTCCTCCTTATCCCTTCTCTCTAATTAGGCCGGATATTCACATGCAAAAGGAGGTTTCCGGAACTTTCCGACTCCTTCTTTTAGCTTCTTTAACATTCTATAACGGTCGTTTAATACTTAACTTTTAATTACTTAACGATCGTTAGCCACAGTTTGATTTAATAAATATAATAAATATATTTTAAATTAACTCTTCACGTAATGTGTGCAATCTCGTGATCTCGAGTTCGATCCTATCACACGACTATCGATTTTAAAGTCCATAAACTTTCAGATCCCACTTGGACAAAATTCGAATATCGTGATCACATTGATTAGCGTCTAGTTACACTAACAATGTCACTAGTACAACTCGAGTAAGGTTTCCTGGACAAAACCTTTTAATGATATATAACCATTATTATTATCCTTTCATTTTAAATACATTGTTAATAAGGATATGGATCTTAGTCATTCCTTCATTAACTATTCTGTTTCTCGTTTACGGATATAGCAAGATTACCAAAACACATTTGGGTGTGGCCGCACAAACATCTTACTATTCCCCCGAGGGGCCTAGTTGTATTTATACTTCAAATAATAATTTGAAGGAAACGAATCCCATTTCGACTACAAGCAAAACACATGAACTTCGCAACACTTCTGAAAATAACCCTTATGACTACCAGTTACGTTTAGCGTTAGGTTACCTTACAGAAATGCACTATATTGAATGCAGTTTTCTGTCATCTCAGGTCTAAGGATAACTATTTATGATTTATTTAATGACAAAGATCCATAAAGTAAAATCACATAGTTGGGATAAGTCCAATATTTGATCTATCAAATATCATCCAAAATTGACCAATATACTTTCAAGTATACTCTGTCACTATTTTGAATTGTCTTAGTTTAATAATACTCCCATATTATTAATCGACAACGGACATTTAGAAACATCATAATGCTCACGGATTAAAACATGTTAAATAGGATACAAAATCAAATAACAGAAAAATAAACGAAATCCAATCTTTATTTCATCAATTCAATAATGTCTTACATCCTTTATCCAAATACTAATCAACAGATTTATTGCATGAATTCGCTAGCTAGTTGCAGCCCAATTGCCTTGGCATGCTTAACTACCTTTGGCCTAGACAAAGCCTTAGTAAAAGGATCAGCTACGTTATCATCTGTGTGAACTTTTATTAATTTTATTTCTCGAACTTCCACTTGTTCTCGAACGTAGTGATATCTACGTTTAAAGTGTCTGGCGCCCTTCATGACTCCAGGGTCATTGGCGAATATTATTGCCGCAGAGTTGTCGCAATATATATCAGTAGGTTCTTTAACTGAAGGCATCACTCCAAGATCTCCAATAAACTTCCTAATCCAAACAGCTTCCATTGCAGCTTCTGAAGCGGCCATGTACTCAGATTGAGTCGCATGCATAGCAATGGTTTTCTGCTTACTGCTCTTCGAGTCAACTGCTCCTCCAGTGATGACAAACACTTAACCCGTCTGAGACTTCGTATCGTCTTTATCACATTGCCAGGACGCATCACAGAATCCTGTTACATTCAATTCTGTGTCTGGTTTACCCCCGAATACCAAAAACATATCTTTCGTACTTCTTAAATACTTTAGAATATGCTTAACAGCAGTCCAGTAGGACTTTCCTGGATTCTGTTGGTATCTACTGACCAAGTTCTGAGCAAATGCCACATCAGGCCTTGTGCATCTTACAGCATACATAATAGATCATACAGCCGAAGCATAAGGCACCTTCTTCATGTAAGATACCTCTTTAGGTGATGATGCATCTTTCTCACGACTTAACTCATGCTTAACATTCATCGGTAAGAAACCTTTCTTAGAGTTATGCATGTTATATTTCATCAATATCTTATCAATATAAGCATCTTGGCTAAGACCAATTAACCGTCTACTCCTATCTCGATAGATCTTAATTCCTAGAATATATGCAGCATCTCCCAAATCTTTCATAGAAAAACATTTACCAAGATAATCCTTAACTTCCTTAAGTCTTGGAATGTTACTTCCCATGATCAATATGTCATTGACATATAGAATTAGGAACACTACATTACTCCCACTAGCTTTGCGGTATACACATGGCTCATCACGATTTTGAATAAATCCGAAATTTTTGGTTTCTTCATCAAATCGCTTATTTCATTGACGTGATGCTTGCTTCAAACCATAAATAGACCTTTGAAGTTTGCACACGCGTTTTGGATATTTAGGATCAACATACCCTTCCGGTTGTTGCATATAGATGTCTTCATCTAAGCGACCGTTCAAGAAGGCAGTTTTAACATCCATTTGTCATATCTCATAGTCATAGTATGCTACTATAGCTATGAGAATCCTAATAGCTCGTAAGTATGCTACAGGAGAGAATGTCTCCTCGTAGTCTATGCCAAAAGTTTGAGTAAAACCTTTAGCCACTAAACGTGCTTTATAGGATTGTACATCACTATCCATGTCAGTTTTCTTCTTATAGATCCACCTATTTTTCACTACTTTAGCATTTTTAGGTGCGTCTACAAGACTCCAAACATCATTGATTTCCATGGATTTCATTTCCTCATTCATCGCAACTATCCATTTTGACTTTTCTGGATCAGACATTGCGGATCGATAGTTAGCAGGTTCACCAAGATCCCCTACTTCCACCTCATCATCCTCTATGTATAGACATAGTTTGTCCGGTGCACGTATAGCCCTTTGAGACCTACGTGGAGGAATTAATTCCGGTGGAACACTCAGACTTTCTGGTTCTACAGGAATTTCATCGCTAGTATTTTCAGAAGGCAATGTATCTTCTTGAATTTCTTCAAGATCATAATTTCTCCCACTGAATTCTTGATTTACAAGATCATTTTTAAAGAAGTCCATACCGAGCCACAACTATTTTGTTCTCAGCCGGATAATAAAAGTAGTAACCCATAGTTTCCTTAGGGTAACCTACAAAGATACATTTAACTGAGCGTTGTTAGAGTTTATCACAGAGTCACGTTTCACATACGCCTCACAACCCCAGACTTTCAAATAAGACAAATATGGCTTCTTGCCATGCCATAGTTCATATGGTGTCTTATCAACCTTCTTTGTGGGAACCATATTCAGAATACGAACAGCAGTTTCAAGAGCATAATCCCAAAAGATAATGGTAAAGTTGTAAGATTAAACATAGATCGTACCATATCCAATAATGTATGATTTCTCCTTTTAGATACACCATTTTGTTGTGGAGTATATGGAGAAGTAAGTTTCTGAACAATTCCATTCTTACTTAAATAATCTTTAAACTCTTGACTTAAATATTCACCATCACGATCAGAACGAAGAGCTTTAATCTTCTTTCCTAGTTGTAACTCTACTTCGGCTTTAAACGTTTTGAATGTTTCAAATACCTCATGTTTATGTTTAAGTAAATAAACATAACCATAACGGCTATAATCATCCGTAAACGTCAAGAAGTAGCTAGCACCTTTCCTTGACACATGTCTAAGTGGTCCACACACATCAGTGTGTATTAAACCAAGTAGTTCAGTAGCCCTTTCAATATTGTTATTAAAAGGTTTCTTGGTCATCTTCCCAGAGATACAAGATTCACATTTATCAAATGATTCATCATTGATACTTTCCAAAAGCCCATCACGTTGAAGCTTTTGTATGCGAGTCTTCCCAATATGTGCAAGCCTACAATGCCGAAGATAAGAAGAGTTCTTGTCTAACTTACTCTTCTTATTCATGCTAAAAACAGAATTATTTTTCCTCTTGGGATTTTTATCATGCATGTTAATTTCAAAAACACCATTCACAGAAATTGCATCAAAATAGAATAAACCATTTTTGAAAACAGAAATTCTATTATTATCAATCGTGTGAGTAAATCCAAGATCCAACATACAAGAAAAGGAAATGACACCCCTAACAATTGTAGGTGCATAGTGACAATTATTCAAAAATAGTACTAAACCCGAAGGTAAAACTAATTTAAATATTCCTACAGCTTCAACTGCTCCTTGTGCGCCATTGCCCACTTGCAGAAATTGTTCCCCATAGGTAAGCCTCCTTTTCAACTCAAATCCCTGCAAGGTATTACAAATATTAATACCACATCCCGTATCATATACCCAGGAGTTTGATTTGTATGAAAGATTAAATAACTCTATCATAAAAAAGTTACCAGAAGATGGTGCTGCATCAACTTGCTCAGACTTCTTCTTATGTTCTGCCATTTCATGGAGATAGAGAGAGCAATTCCTCTTCCAGTGTCCAGTCATCTTGCAGTAGTGACAAGTCTCATCTTTCAGAGATTTCTTAGCAAAGTTCTGCTTTGGTTTTGATGTAGTCGCAACTTGCTTGCTCTTATCAACCTTGCCTTTGCCTTTTTGCTTCTTATTCACTTGCTGTTTTGGTTTCGACACTCTACCCTTTTGTACATAAAGTACTTGAGGAGTAGCAGTGGGTGCCTTATCTTTCAAACCCTTTTCGAAGTCAATGAGCATTGCATGCAAATCATTAACTGTCTTCCCCGTGCAATGCATATTATAGTTACGAACGAAATCATTGAAGTCCTTTTAAGGGACCTATTGATCAAGTTAATAGCCATATTATTATCAAAGGGTTGTCCTAGTGTTACGAGTTGTTCCATATAACCCCTCATCTCCATGTAATGAGCACTTACGGACTTTCCAGGAGCTTGCTTGCAACTATGTAGAGCATCAACCAGATCATAGATCTCTACAGCTTGCGGCGTTTCATACACAGCCTTGAGTTCATCAAGCATTTGCTGAGGAGAAGCTAGATCATACTTCCTTTGAAGTGATGGAGCCATTTTCCCTAACATTACAGCAGCCACCTCATGGTGCTTCTTAACGTTAGCAGCGTGTTGAAGCCTTTCCGCATCAGTTGCTCCTTCAACAAGAGCCTCCGGAAAAGGAGTTTCCAAGATATTGATGGTACCCGCTGCTCTTAGAACAATTCTTAGTGAGCGGTACCAATCATTGAAATTAGGTCCAGTAAGTTCAGGCCATTCAAAAAATGCTTTGAACGCCGAGCTTATTGTCAGATTGTTTTCGGGTTGAGACATTTCTACAGAAATAAGTTCAAACATTAGTATTTCGATAATAAAATTCAAGAAAATAAAATTACCCCAGTAATAAAACCATAGTATTTACCTTGAAAAACTAAAATCCATATTGACATAGATTTATCACATCAGTTGATCTGCTAATGACAAATGTATTCAACACAGTAATTTGTCGAACAATAATTGCCAAATCATATTGCAATTTCTAGATATGTCAGGGATTTACATTGCCAAAAACATTTGCATTGCAAACATGTTTTATCCCTTCTTTATGCCTTAAGTTTCCAGTTCTCACTGAGTAACTCAATTAAGTCGACTAATCTAAAGAACGTAAAACCTTCATGTGCAATCTTATTCAGTCATGAAGTTTTCTCTTCATTACAACATCGTCCGATATCTTATATGACGACAATTGTAACTTCAAGTGTTCCTCAATTAGAAGGCGTATGACTTAAATTTTAGGGTATAGATTTTGGTGTCAAAATCATGTATGGAGAAGCATGCATACATCTCCATGACATAAGTTTAATAAAACGTTTAGTAAACTTTTTGGTGAGACTAAAAGTTCATCATATATTTGCAAGTTGAGGTATTGGTTAAACCAACCAACCTTAAAGAATTATACCAATAACAACCGTAGGTAATTCCAATTTTGACGCACAGGCGAGCCGGGAATTTGGTCAGCGCTGAAGCATAACACCTCCTTCCTTAATCGGGTACTTGACCAGCGGTGCGTTATACCCACTTTATAGTTTGTCAAAATTGAGCAGGCCGTTAAGTTGATATTGCAATTCTAATCAACACAAATCATATGTAATTTAGATCTCAAAACAATTCATTAATTTTGATATGATTTAGTCCATATTATTTTTCTTAAAAAAACTTACCCTTATTTACAACATACAATGTAAAAACGCATGAAAACAAGTAGTACAAAAAAAAATTAAATCAAATAGCCACATGCATAACAATTTATTCAAAGAACATCAAATCTAGGGTTTTTATGAACATAAAAAGTCTTCCCTAATTTTAAAACTTTGAATCAAATAAAGCAAATAGCAATCAAAATTATATGATCCGTAAGAAACATGCATGTTTATTACGGATCTCCCATATTCTCTTAACAATTAAAAACTACTACGGATCGTAACCACGCATGACATAACAATTAATTCATGCAAACCATCTAAAGTTTAATTACCATGTAATTTTAGGGTTTACAAAAAAAAAAAATTATAAAAAATTCGGCTATAGCCGATTTTAAAAAATAAAAAAAACAAAACCCTAATTTTTATAAAACCTAAAAAACAACTTGTAATTTTTAACACAAATCAATATTAGTTAAAAAACTTCAGATCTTGATAATTAAAATCATGTTAAAACGACTCTCGATACCACTGAAGGTTTATGATCATCATAACAATTATAAAAACCCTAACATAGATCAAAGAGCACACAGTGGAAGCAGATTAACAAGATCTTTATTTAACACAATTATAATTAATCAAGACTAGGGTTACATACCTTTATCCTAGCAAGATCTATAAGTTGACAGAATGGTCACCGGTAGAGATAGATCACGAACACCACCAGGATGTAATCTAAAATAAGATTACACCACGATCTTGTACACACGTGATACGGTGAGTTAACCGTGAGTCTAGCACGAACAAAACCGAGCTTCCAAGTCTATGGAAGATCTACCCAACAACCCTAGAGAGGGGCTAGGACTAGATCTAAAATAGCTTATTCAAAATCAAAGAAGAACCCTAATGAGTGTGTTTTGGCCGGCGGTATAGAGCAAAGAAAAGAAGAATATGGAGTGAAAAATTATGAGGCTTTCTTAGTTTGTTTATATACACCTTGGAAACTTAACTTCCAAGGTTAAACAAGATAAACCCAAAAAACTTTTCCTCCTTATCCCTTTTCTCTAATTAGGCCGGATATTCACATGCTCAAAAGGAGGTTTCCGGAACTTTCTGACTCCTTCTTTTAGCTTCTTTAATATTCTATAACGGTCGTTTAATACTTAACTTTTAATTACTTAACGATCGTTAGCTACAGTTTGATTTGATAAATATAATAAATATATTTAATAAATAAATTAACTCTTCACGTAATGTGTGCAATGCCGTGATCTCGAGTTCGATCCTATCACACGACTATCGATTTTAAAGTCCATAAACTTTCAGGAACCTTAGCTCAGTCTCGGGAAAAGGGCCTTCGCTTAAAAAAGTCAGTTTGATAAAAACCACAGCTTAATTACCTTTAATAAGAAGTGATAGTGCTTATTCAACACAAGAGCTAGTCTCATCAGACCGTGTATATTATTTTTGTTGCGTATCTGCACCTCAGCGCCACTGGTCCTTTAGGCTACCTCCACGAACAATCCTATGCATATAAACGCATGCTCACCCCCAAAATCGTAAATTGATCTAAAATGGCAAATATTTCACACATTTGCATACCTGTTTAAGATTGATTCTACAATGAATTAGGGAACTCAAGCTTAGTATCGCTCAAAGGACCTACGGTTAAAAAGTCAATTTGAAAATATGCTAAATATGGCTTTAAACGTTTTCAAGTTTAAAATTCTCATCCTACGAGTTACAAACAAAGAGTGATAAGGATAGATACATGTAGCCATAATATCCCATGTTTCTCTAGGAAAGTCCATATCTTTTAGATTTGCTTTTAGAGCTTGGTTTTCCAATAGATAAACATTGAAGCCAATATCATCCAGAACTACCCTATTGGTATCTTAAACTCGACAAAACAAAAATCCAGTTGAACAAAAAAAATACATAACACATCATAATTGAAGTATTTTTTATGTTAGATGAAGTTAATCCTAGTTAAATACTAAGTGCAGTGTTCATTCACATCATAACAAAGAAATGATAGTACAATCCGATGGAAGTGAAGATAAAAATACAACAAATAACCTAAAGATTGTCGTTAGCAAGTGTGAAAGGAGAAGGAACCGCGATCAGGAGGTCAATGCTCAGAGATAAAGCGACATAGTTCTCAGCAAGTGAAATGTCTGCTTCAAGAATAAACCCAACGCTCTCTTCCTCTTTAGTAAGTTCAAGTTTTTATTTTATCTCTTTAATTTATGATTTAATAGAATCGATCCTATCCGCTCCTATTTGGTTTATTAGGAGGTCATCGCTCAGAAATAAATCGACATTGTTACGAGCAAAAGATCTGTTTATAAATTAAAGAAACCAATGGCATTAAACCCTATAATAATCTGGATTTCATTGTTCTTAGACAATAAAAACTAATTTTATCCAGGAATCATTCTTAGTACCTCAAGTCTAACCACGACTTTACATTAATAACATAGAAATTTAGTAATCAATCAATAAACAATATATAGATATAAATAGTAAAGATTTAACCTGAAGATTAGTCCTCAGAGATTGTAGATGAAGAAGAAACATATTAAAACGGGTCTACTTGCATCTCCCCCATTCTAATTATTCTCTCATTTGCACCCGAGTTAAAAGCAGTCAACTGCTGTGAAGACTTATACTTGATAGACTCAGAATCTTGAGATCGAGTCTCAACACTTTTTGGCTGTGATACACTCAGTCTCATGTTCATGATCTTATCAAGGGGGGCTTTTTTTTCCTTGTGTGGTTTCTTTGATCTCATCAACTTGGTGTTCTTGATCTTCTTTTTCACCCTTCAAAATCTTTGGGATTTGATCTCTATGCCGTGAATAAACAATTTTCCCAGCATTTTCATTCTGCTTCACAATAGCATCAAATGTTAAATTCACAAGATTATCAAAACAAAGAGGCAATGTCTTTATACAGACAATGAATCTTTTTTCATACCCATATCGAGAGATAGCAGCTGAAGCTTCAACCAGACTATCCATACTTTGTCGATAATGACAAACTTAAAAAATAATACTTTGCCTATACCCATTGGGCGGGTTATAGTTTATTTATGTCCTTGACCACAAGTAGATTATAAGTAACTTATAGAAATGGTGATAACACCCTCTTTGCCAACTTTCTCCATGACTTTAGCAATAAGCTGACAAATCTCATGCTCTCCATCTGGTGATATGTCGTAACCTTTGTATACAATCATACCAATAACAAAGTTAATAACTTGTTTGTTTCAAAATTGAAAATAATAAAGCATCATAAGCCAAGCAAACCTGTGCAATCTCTTCGGATGTGCTGATCATTCAAGCTTTGCTTTCTCTTCTATAATAACCTATTGATTAGCAGATTTGGGTAACGATCCCTATACATGCAGCAGCTGGAAACTTTGACACCCTCATGCGGTTATTGAAATGCTAATTAGAAATTAAGAACATGCATCACACCATTCAGATCCTTGTTTATTGATCTTCACATGAGAATTCAAGGTTACTTGCCAGATTTCTCTTCCGCTCCATTGATACCAATCCCAGAGAATATTTGATGTTGTTGAATATTAAAGGTCATCCCATACCTTGGGCGAGTTAAAACAACAGGTGTTACTTCAATGGACCTTAGCATGACCTGATAAAGAAACAAACCTACAAAAACAAAGAACTAACATATGCATACAAAAATTAGAAAATATAACATACTTCATCATTAGAGTTTTTAGAAAATTAGGATTTAGAGAAAATAATACACCTTTTAAACACAACAAAGAAGATGATCCAGCAAAAAAAACATAAACAAAGAAGATTAAGGTTGGATGCTTGTTGATAGAATTAGGTTTTGCTATGGTTTCGGTGATTTTTGGTTGAATTTACTGTGTTTATTAATGGTATACGTATTGTGTAAACCATAATTTAGGATTGGATGTGTATTGTGTGTATTTTTAAGAGAAGTTATTATTAAAGTTTTTGAGATGAAATCACAAGTAATTGGTTAGCACCGTTGGTAAAGTTGTTTAGTTTGTAACAAACAAACCCTGGTTCAATTCTTGTCATTAGCATTTTTTAAAAAAAATTCAAGAATTTTTTGAAAACGCGATTTGAAAAACTGCGTTTTCAATTCGCGATTTTCAAACAATTGCGTTTTCAAATTGCAAAAAACATGAAAAATGGAGATCTTTTAGGGATTTATGGAATACTATTGGCTAATAGGTGCCATGTCACATATGATTGGGATTAGAGGTGTGGTATCAAGTCATAGTTATATTTATATAATATATATATTGTTATCTTTAATGACCTAACCTGATAACCTTCTATAACTTTAAGGGCTTATTATGTATTGTTTATTCTTTCAGTTAGCCTAAAAGGACATGGAGGGAAGGAGCACTCTAACCTTGGGGACTAAAGTTGTGACTCTCTTAATGATGTTGCTGGACAAGGCCAAGCCCACCATTGAGGCCCATTACCTTAGCCTACAAACGGCTCTCTTGACCGTTTGTGTTAGATAAAGAGAGGAGCGTCTCTCATTTCTTGTTTGTATCGTTCAATCATGTAATGTGTGTGTTTACACATAGTGCTCTCTCTCTCTCTGTCACTCATATCTCTCAAACCCTAGTTTTGATCTATTTTCATTTCTGCTATTGATTGTAAAACTATTATCAAATAGATAATAGAGTTACACGTGATTAGCACTGGTAACTTATAGTTTGTTTTTGTTTCTTTACTTTGAATCATTGATAATAAAAGTGTTTTGGTGTTTGAGGATACTCTGATCATGTTTTTCTACATGGTATCAGAGCCTGGTTTGAAAAATCAATGAAAATTTTTTTTAGGGTTTACTTAAAAATTGGGGGTTTTTGATTTTCTATACTTTTTTGATAAGATCTGCTATTAAAATAGCTAGATCTGTTAATATTACTTCTTGAATCGAAGTTTTGAACCGTTAATTTTTTTGAGAAAAAATTAGGGTTTGTGAGATCTGCTCTCTTATATTTTTTTGATTGGCGATTGAGTTACTTGGAGGTGTTGTCTCTTGATTAAAGTGATTATCCCTAATTTTCCTCATAAAAAAAAATTAGGGTTTCACTTTTTTTGGGTGACTTGTTCGATTGATGGTGGTTCACTCTTGTTCCTTGTTGATTTGGTGCTCGTTTCACTGGTTTGGTCATTTTCCCCAATTTTTCCCTTGAAGGAATTTTTTGGG
Organism: Glebionis coronaria; assembly: GCA_025667525.1. Classification (NCBI taxonomy): domain Eukaryota; kingdom Viridiplantae; phylum Streptophyta; class Magnoliopsida; order Asterales; family Asteraceae; genus Glebionis; species Glebionis coronaria. Next base: position 2,391,858 of record CM046879.1, on the reverse strand, counting down.
GATTGTGACTTGGAGGTTCTGTCACATCTTAGACTAAGTGAATCTAAGAGTGACAGTTCGATTGAGCTTTGGTTATTGCGCTGTAACACCTCTGCTACCCTCTCTTTATTTGATTTGTGCTATTTGTTTTTTGTTTGCTTGTTCCTTTTTTTGCTTATTTGGGGGTTTTGGTTGTTCTTTTATTTATACCCTTTATCTTGGATCCTCCTTGCTGCTTGCCCTTGACCTACCACCCTTGAGTGGTTTTGGATTCCTGGGAACTTAGTTGGCAGTATTGTGAGTTCTTTTTGAACCCTTGACCTTTCACCATGTCTGAACATGGTGATGATGATGCTAAAAGTGTAACTGACCCAGTTACACTTATTAGTAAGCTTGACTTGAGTGACCCATTGCACTTGCACCCTAATGACTCTGCTGTTTTAACTGTTGTCACTATGAAACTTAAGGGAACTGAAAACTATCAAGTTTGGGCTAATGCCATGTTACTTGCTTTGGAAGGGAAAAATAAAATTGGTTTTATTGATGGTACTTGTAAAAGGTCTGTAACTGATGATGTTTTAGCAAGGCAATGGGACAGGGTCAATGCTGTTGTGTTGGGTTGGATTCTTAACTCTATTTCTGAGGAACTTTTCCTTGGACAAATTTTTTCAAAAAAGGCTAAACATGTTTGGAAAGAGCTAAAAGAAACTTATCATAAGGTTGATGGTTCTGTTATGTTTAATTTGCATCATAAGATAAATACTTTGAAACAAAATGGTTGTAACTTGTCTGATTATTATCATAAACTGAATGCTCTCTGGAAACAATATGATGTTATGATTGAGTTGCCTGCTTGTGTTTGTTCTGCTTCTAGTGAGTTTAAAAAACATAATCAGCTTTTGAAACTTATGCAGTTTTTAATGGGATTGGATGATTCTTATATGAGTATTAGGAGTTCTATATTGTCTAGAGAAAGCCTCCCTGATGTTAAGGGAGCTTATGCCATTATTTCTGCTGAGGAATCTCACAGAATGGCTTCTAGTGGTGGTTCTGGGCACTCTCAAAGGACTCAGACCACTGCCTTCCTGTCTAATGGGCCCACCAGAAACAATGCTCAAAGAAATCAGAACCCTAATGCTAACATATTGAGACCCATAACCAACAACTATAATCAGACTGGCGATCAAAACAACTTTAGACCTAACAATGCTAATACTGGTTTTAGACCCAATAATCAGAATGTTGTGAGACCCAATGTTACCTCTAATGCTGAATTGATTTGTGAAAACTGTGGGTACAATGGTCACACCATTGATAGGTGTTTCAAGATTATTGGGTACCCCAGTGATTTTGTTCATAAAAAAAGAGGAAATCAAAATCCTAAAGGAAAAAATGTGGCTAATAACTCTGTTGGTTCAACTAGCTCTACTGGGTTTTCTGATGAGCAAATGGCTACACTTCTCTCTCTTTTTAAAGGTAACAGTGGAACTGGGCAAAATGTACAAGCCAATATGGCAGGTACTGTTTTCAACTCTAGCAAAGTTTTTAATGAAAATTTTGATAAGTTTTATTGTTCCAACACCAGTTCTAAACTTGGGATGACTCATAATGGGAAGGTTGTTGACTCTGGGGCTAACCAACACATGACTGATAATGATAAGGAGCTTGATAATGTGTTTGATATCTCTCACCTTAAGATTAAAGTCACTCACCCAAATGGGACTGAGGCCATTATAACTAAAATTGGTAACCTTAAACTTCCTAATGGTCTAATTCTGTTTGATGTGTTGGTGATCCCTGAGTATCTTGTTACTTTAATATCTGTGCATAAGCTTGCTAAAGACAATAAGATCTTTGTTGTGTTTGATGAGTCCAAGTGTTTCTTTGTTAATCAGGATTTGAATCTGAAAAAGGTGATGGGGATTGGTAAACAATGTGGAGGTTTATACTATTTAGATACTGAAGGTATTAGTTGTAAAAATCAAAACCATCTTGTTACTTGTTCTCTGTCTCATTATGATTGGCATTGTAGACTTGGCCACCCTGCTGACCCTGCCCTTAATGCTCTTAAACAGTCCTTGAGTATTGATAAAAATGAGAAAACCTTCTTTTGTGAAATTTGTCAAAGAGCTAAGCAGACCAGAAATCCTTTTCCCTTAAGTGATCACATCACTAAAAGGCTTGGTGATATTGTTCATCTTGACTTATGGGGTCCTTATAGAGTGACTAGTCACACTGGCCATAGATATTTCTTGACTGTTGTGGATGATTATACTAGGGCTGTTTGGTTATTTCTCATAAAAACCAAAGATGAGGTTGTTTCTAACATTCAAAACTTTTATAATTTGATTAAAAATCAATTTAAAGGCAATGTTAAGATTTTCAGAAGTGATAATGGAACTGAGTTTATCAATCAAAACTTCAAAGTTTTTTGTGAAAAAAATGGCATCATACACCAAACTTCCTGTGCATACACACCATAACAAAATGGAATTGCTGAAAGGAAACATAGACATCTTTTGAATGTTGCTAGATGCCTTATGTTTCAGGGGGGTATTCCTCTTAAATTTTGGACTGAATGTGTGCTAACTGCTACTTATCTTATTAACAGACTGCCCTCTTCTGTGCTGAATGGAAAAACCCCTTTTGAAATGATTTACAATACTTGTCCTAGGCTCTCTCACATTAGAATGTTTGGATGTTTATGTTTTGCTACTATTCTTAATAGCTCTGACAAGTTTTCCAGCAGATCTGAAAAATGTGTTATGATGGGTTATTCTAGTTCTCAGAAAGGATATAGGGTTTACAGTCTTGATAGGCATCAGTTTTTTGTTTCTAGAGATGTTAAGTTTTTTGAAACTATTTTTCCTTTTAAGGATTCTGCTTTCAATTTCAATAAAAATAATTTTAATAAAGAAAATGTTTCTCAAGACTTAAATCTTTTGAATTTTTTTGACCTTGATGACCCTGAACTTCCCAATGATGAAGAGAGAGCAGCTAAACACAATGGTGACAATCTGTCACCAAGTGATAGCAGCCCACCTTCAAGTCTAGGTGACACTGGATACATTGCCTCAGGCAATGATACCAGTGATGCCAGCTTGAATAGGGAAGAGGCAACCACACTTGATGAAAATGCAATCTCTGAGGGAACCATTGAAATCAATCCCATTCCTTCCACTCATGTTCAAAACATGGAAGAAAACATTAGGGTTGATTCAATAAACAATGTTCAGGAAAATCAAGGTTTAAGAAGGTCTTCAAGACCCTCTGTTTTTCCCAGAAACTACAATGATTTTGTTGTGCAGTCAAAAGTCAAGTATGGACTTGAAAAATTTGTTGGATACTCAAAATTGGATAAAGAAAATTTTTGTTTTGTCACTCAACTTAACAAAATGAATGAACCAAAAAGTTTCTTTGAAGCATCTCAGAATCATCATTGGCTTGATGCTATGAACACTGAACTTGCTGCCTTGCTTGAAAATGACACTTGGGACATTGTTGAACTTCCAAAAGGTAGAAAGGCCTTAGGATGTAAGTGGATTTGGAAATTAAAACTTAAGTCTAGTGGTGAGGTTGAAAGGTATAAGGCTAGGGTTGTTGCTCAAGGTTTTGGGCAAAAGGAGGGTATTGACTATGATGAAACCTTTGCCCCTGTTGTTAAAATGGTTACCATTAGATGCTTAATTAATCTTGCTATCATTCAATCTTGGCCTATTTTTCAACTTGATGTTAATAATGCCTTTCTTTATGGTGATCTTGATGAAACTGTTTACATGAAACCACCCCAAGGTTATCTTCCTGGGGGTGATAACTTGGTTTTCAAACTCAAAAAATCCTTGTATGGGCTTAAACAGGCTCCTAGGCAGTGGAATGCCAAGCTTACTTCTGTCCTTAGTGAAAATGGCTTCACTCAAAGCAAGTCTGATTATTCTTTATACACTAAGTCTCATGGTAATTTATTTCTTGTGTTACTTGTGTATGTTGATGATATTATCATAACTGGGAACAATATTGCTGAAATTGAAAAGTTTAAAAACTTTTTAAGAACCAAGTTTATGATCAAAGACTTGGGTAAGCTCAAGTATTTTTTGGGTATTGAAGTTGTTGACACCAAGAATGGTATTTGCTTAAACCAAAGAAAGTATGTGTTGGACTTGTTATCTGAGTATGGTATGCTTGCTTGTAAACCTGCTAAAACTCCTTTACCCTCTAAACTTGTCATTACTAATCAACCCACTAGTGAGGACCCCCTTCTTGACAACATTGTTGATTATCAAAAGCTTATGGGTAAGCTCATTTATCTGACTAACACCAGGCCTGATATTTCTTATGATGTGCATTGTTTGAGTCAATTCATGCATTGCCCTTTGAACTCTCATCTTAAAATTGCATTTAAGGTTTTAAGATACCTAAAAAGCTCTCTAGGTTTGGGCATTCATTTCACAAGAAACTCAGGTATGATTCTTGATGCTTATTCTGATGCTGATTGGGCAAAATGTGTTGTCACTAGAAGGTCTGTGACTGGGTATTGTGTGTTTATTAATGGAAACTTGGTTTCCTGGAAAAGCAAAAAGCAAAACACTCTCTCTAAATCTTCCACTGAGGCAGAGTATAGAGCTCTTGCCTCAGTAACCAGTGAGGTAATTTGGGTTCTCAAAGTCTTGAAAGACCTAAATGTTGAGAACCTGCTTCCTGTTACCCCCCACTGTGATAGTAATTCAGCTATTAAAATAGCTGCCAACCCTGTCTTTCATGAAAGAACTAAACATCTTGAAATTGACCTTCACTTTGTAAGGGAAAAAAATTCTAAGTGGTGTTATTAGAACTGTTAAAGTTGAATCTGCAAATCAAATTGCAGATATCTTGACAAAGGGGTTGGACATAGAATTGCACCAAAAGTTTGTTAAAAAACTTGGAATGATAAACTTGTATGGGTTATCAGATTAAGGGGGGATGTTATCTTTAATGACCTAACCTGATAACCTTCTATAACTTTAAGGGCTTATTATGTATTGTTTATTCTTTCAGTTAGCCTAAAAGGACATGGAGGGAAGGAGCACTCTAACCTTGGGGACTAAAGTTGTGACTCTCTTAATGATGTTGCTGGACAAGGCCAAGCCCACCATTGAGGCCCATTACCTTAGCCTACAAACGGCTCTCTTGACCGTTTGTGTTAGATAAAGAGAGGAGCGTCTCTCATTTCTTGTTTGTATCGTTCAATCATGTAATGTGTGTGTTTACATGTCACTCATATCTCTCAAACCCTAGTTTTGATCTATTTTCATTTCTGCTATTGATTGTAAAACTATTATCAAATAGATAATAGAGTTACACGTGATTAGCACTGGTAACTTATAGTTTGTTTTTGTTTCTTTACTTTGAATCATTGATAATAAAAGTGTTTTGGTGTTTGAGGATACTCTGATCATGTTTTTCTACATATATATATATATATATATATATATATATATATATATATATATATATATATATATATATATATATATATATATATATATATATATATATATATATATATATATATATATATATATATATATATATATATATATATATATATATATCTTTACATTATATATAAGAGGAGAGATATGCCACATAAGCATCCCACTAATCCACGTCATCACTTTCTTTTTTTTTAATTTTTGTAAAAAATATTGGGTAGTTATATTTTTGTAAAAAAATATTCGATATCTATTTTGTGTACAAAATCACAAATATCTCCCCCCGATCAACACAAAACCCTAAAACCTGGTAACAAAAATTCTCCATAAAATATTCGGTTCGATATTTTTTTTGTGTACAAAATCACAAATACCTCCGTTCAAAACCCTAAAATCTGGTAACAAAAATTTTCCAGTCGAAATCCAAAAAAGATATTTGGTGTTTATGTTTTGACAATAGCAGGGACTCAGATCCAAGCTTGAAGATCACAACTATACTCTGTTGAGTTCAGTTGTGGTTTTTCGATGTTCTCCCAAACAGGATATGGGCTATTGTTAGTGGCTCCATACAACAAGCATAACCGATTTTTCAAGGACGCTGAAGGTAACATCTTTTAATCATACTATTTTTTATCCTATACATGTTAATATGTTTATGTTCTTAACAAAACTAAATTGATTAGCAGATTCTATACATTCAAATATAGAGTTTGAGTTCAACCCAATTGACTGACAGCTGGCAACTTGATCAATGGTTCCTAAGATGATTAAGGTTTTGATATTAACTAATATGATAATAAAAGTATTAAATCTCACAATGGAATAGCAAAGCTATGTTGTTCACCTGATGTAAAAAGTTTTTGTAGAACTGAAGCTTTTCTACATATCAAATAGAAATGCTAGGATGACTCATGAATTCGGTATGCATTGATGAATGTTAGAATGAATATGAACTATTTTGCTAACCGATATTTCAGGCCAGATTGGTGCTTTTTTTGTAAGTTTAGTTGTTATTCCTAACCACAATTATATTTTTGTTTTTGTAATTTATTTGCTTAATTAGTATTCTTTTGTGTGCGTTGTAGGAGGAGGACATAGAGATATTGACTGGCGAAGCTGATGGTGCATCGGTGATCGAAGATGATGAAGTTTCCAAGGACGACCATCATGATCAAAATGGTGTAAAAATGTGGTCATATCATTAATTGTTGATACTTAATATGCTCATCTGTTTTGTTATGTACAGAATTTCATAGTCTGAAGTCGTTGCAACCAGTACGTATTTATGGAAAGCTAGATATGGCTCGAAGGACCTTTTGATGTTTTGTTTCATGTTTAGTATATTTTTCCACATGGTGTCCTTTTGTAGATCAATATAGGCTCTACTTATGGGCACACCAAGGACTGTCTACAAGTAAGCAAGTTACTTAATCGCAGATTCATGAGTTTTTTTTGTTATTGTTGTGTAGGTTTAATATAGAATCCAAGTGAGATACGTGGTGGCAAATTAACATTTTGACTATTCCTCTTATGTTTCTCTACATTTTCTCCAAATCATTGTTATTCTGGATTGGCCAATAACACAGGTCGTCGCTACAGCTTTGCTCTTCATCTTTAGCCTCATCTCACAGATCTTTGCATATGCTGCCAACTTTCCCATCTAAAAATTCCTTCAAGCTCAAAGCATTCTGAATCGGAGTGCCTACATTGTAGTTGCAGTCCTCTTGGTCCAAGTTCCATTGACATGGATTGCATCGCGTGTGGGGGTATACTACATAACTGTATATAATTACATGTTAGGATCCCAAAAGAAAATCTTGAAAAGATAGGAAAGTCAAAGTTTACATAATTTTTTTGATCGTTACAGAAACATGGAGTTGGCGGAATGTTTATGGGTAGCAATCAAGGACATGGATATGGGCATTTTATTCGGCAAGCCGTTTTTGACAGGGACTTTGATAAGATGTTGGTTGGAAAGAACCCAAAACTGCTATTGCAACTCCTAAAACATGGGACATTCTGTATGAAACAAGTTGCCAAACACACCATAAGTTCTCCTATCCCGAAGAGGGTCTATCAATAATTTTGACCTTTTATTCGCCCAAATCCGTGGTCTCCTGGTGCATTTTGTTGATAGTTTTGTGTTTATATATTTTTCTGTAGGATATGGCTAAGGACGAAGCGAAGGAAGGGGTGCTGTAGAAAATAATAGAAATATGTTCTCTGATTCTTCAATTTCTATTTGTACTCGAGGTAAAAAGCATCCTCCATTCACTGTATATGTTTTTTAGTTCTAGCTCCATATGTTCAGTTTTAATTATCAAGGGCATACAATATCAATGTACTCTCAAGATTGTAATGATCTAAATATTTAATGGTAAATTGACCGGAATGGCCTTCCGTGTACCAACTGTTGATGTCTCAGTTTAACTGTGAGACTTGAGAAGAAGGCTACTTATGAGTAGATAAGGGCTGCTATGTGTAAAGTTCACGTGTTATATTTACATACAACCTTTATTAGGCCGGTCATTGCCCTCGACCATTTGAAGAACAATATCTACATTTAAGCATATAAAGAAGGCCATGTTAGAGAGGTACATATTTAGGCCGGTCATTGCCCTCGACCATTTTATGAGAACAGTTACATGATTCTTTGCCAGGCGTGTAAGGGTATGTGATATATTTACTCATAGCAAGATTTTACTGGTACCTATAAAGGAAATGACGGATATTTTGTCAGTTGAGAGAAAAGCAATCGATATCTTAAGGGATACTTGTGCCAGAATGAAGGTTGAAACATACAAAGGGGATCTTGCAAAGGTAATAACCTTTTTTCTTTCTTCTTGATGGGAATAGTCAAGCTAACTAAAGCATCTTCTCTTGCAGGTTGTGGATGTGGATAATGTGACACACAAAGTTAAATTTAAGCCAATGCAGGAAACAACGTGGTATGTCTGTTATGTCTTCAGTTTTGGTACCTTGTTGAAAGTTAAATTTAAGCCAATGTAGAAAACAACGTGGCCGATTTGGCCATCTATTAGACATTTTCTCAATAGGCCTCTTTAATTTATGGTTTTACTGTACTTAGCTCAAGTAAATTTTTTCGACACTAAACATCCATCATCATGCAGGTTTTGGCACGTTCTTCCTGCAGGTAGATGACTTTATGAGGTGATGTTAGAAAGTAAAGGATTTACAGTTGAAGGACATAGAACATGTACTTGCGAGATGTGGCAATTATCAAAAAAAATTTGCAGATGCTAAAAGGGCACAACGGGATAAAACTCTTGACTATCGGGTGAATGTGAATGTTGGATTTACATACCACCACTGGTATGTATTTTTGAATATATTAAGTTTTTGAAGCTGTTTTTGATAGCTTTGTTCAATGAATATCATATTTATGTTGAAACAAAAGGTGTTGGCAGAAGAGTTCTAGATACGGTGCATATTATTTACCGGTTTGAACTGCGATTAATGTAACAACCAACCAAGTCAACAATATTTTATATGATAGCAGGTAATGCCTTTTTGATGTATTTTATATGAAGCTTTACCCGAATCCGATTTGCTTTTGGTTGTTATTGGCATTCAGTTCATGTATCTTGACTATTTGAAGACACTTATCATTTTCGGATGATGGTGGGTTCTAGAGCAGCACTATGCGTCTGGGAGCCGATGTGATTGTTTCAGTTGTACATGTCAGAAATGGTACTTTTAAGATGTTCTTGGTTTCTTTAACTGAGTTGCTAGATTTGATAATTATTCTCTACATGTTATTTCTTTTTACATCTTGCATGCAAGCTACACAAACTGTTATACGTTTCTATGCAGAACTGGACAAGATGATGTGATTGTTCCAGTGGTAAATATGCGTGTGGGAACGACACGGATATACCCTTGAATGAGGTTGTATTCTCGATACCTCTACTGTTGTTTACTATAAATTTTGAGAATTCGATTTTTAACAAATGTCCAGCGCATAACAGCATCAAAGGAAAACTAAGCGTGTACTTTTGCTTCTTGATTTTAGAGCTTATCGTAATAGTAGAGGCGTTTTATTTAGTTCCTAGCAAAAACATATAAAATCTTAGTGAGATTCTTTATCGGAGTGTTTGGAATATAGCATAATATATGTGGAGTAGCTGAAATAGGACGGGTTCAAAGGTTTCATTTACCTACTAATGACAAAAGCGGCAAAAGTCAGGCGTTAAACAAGTCAAAGGAGCTGCAGGATCAGTTCTTCGTCTCTCATTATCGTCATCATTTAGAAATGGAAAAGATAATAGCATGGAATGTATCAGGAGAATCCATTTTGGAACTGTGAACAGAAAAGTTGATATCACCATTTTCCTCCCCTTGTGTATTTGCAACACCATTTTGAACTTCAGGGAGCGCAGAGTTGATATCGCCATTGTCCTCAGCTGCTGGATCTGCACCACCATTTTGAGCTTCAGGAACTGAAAGGTTCATATTGCCATTGTCCTCAGATTCTTTATCTACAACACCGTTTTATGTTTCAAGAAGTGAAGTATTCATATTGCCATTATCTTCTGCTGCTGTATCTGCATCACCATTTTGAGCTTACTGAAAGGTTCATGTTGCCATTGTCCACTGCTGTATTGGCAACAACGTTTTGAGCTTTTGGAACAGAAAGTTTGATATTGCTATTTTCCTCCCCTGATGTATCTACAACACCGTTTTGAGCTTTAGAAATATCCTTTTGTAGCATTGATGTTCCTATAAATTTCATCATAGCTGAGCATGTCTGCTTGAGCTCTTTAAGCTGGAACCAAAACATACGACATATAAGTCCTTAAGTAGAAATGAATAGAATGAAAAACATAAGTAGTGTTTGAAATGCTTTATGTAACGACTTAGGCTGAGTTGAACTGCAAACACATTTAGTCCCTTTTTGATTTTTCATAGAATTAATATGTTAAACAAGTTTTACAAAATCTATGTTTTTAATTAATATCTTATTACCAATCATTAAATTTTCATCTTACAGCCCTTGCTGTTGTTGTGTCATATGCTCAGTTTTATAAACCTTCATGCAACATATGTTTCCTATATCCTTCCTTTGAACTTTCTCACTGCTGCATTCCATATACACAGGTAAGAGGTTTACCTTATAAGCTAAAACTAATTTTCAAATTTCAACTCCAGCTTTGCATTTGAGATTATCAGCTTTGAGTCTAGGAATTTTTTTCTGCAGCTGTCAAATTCAAATTTCATATTTAATATGACTTCATAGTGATGGTTTTGTGCTTGATCTACCTTCAGAATTTCCTACCAAATATGTGCAGTTTCCGGCATCTTTTTTCTCTTTTTCTCTATTAACGTGGTTTGCTTTTCGTCAAGTGGGAATTTGTTCTCATGCTAACTGGAACTCAACTTGTCCAGGTCTTACTTGCTTCAATCCATACAAACTATGTTGACTGCTGTAGATGGCTTGGCGATTTCATAATATCTAAGGTAAATAACGAGAATTTGGTAATTATTCGAAGCTTGAGTTTACACACTCCTCAACTTCCATGTGTTTTTGTCATCCACATTTCCACCGATGTTATCTTCTATTGCCTAAGGTCCTCAATGAGTTTTTGTCTACCATGAACTATTGCTAACTTAACAATATTACACCGTATTAGTAGGGTTAGGTTGACCCGAACTGGTATGCATTACTGTGTCGGGTTAAATCGGGTTGAAAAAACTAATCGTGTTAGTTTGACCCGAACCCGATAACCCGACTTTGTTATTGGATCAGGTTAGGGTTATACATAGTATATTTTTGGTTATCGGGTTAACCCGATAAAACCCGACAAGGCGACAATTATATTATCGTACCATTATCATTTGTTATCAGACGTGATTTAACTTTTTTATACAAAATCATTAAGCTAATTAATACGGTACATTACCACACATGCACACAGTACTTAAGAAGTCAAAGATTTACAGTAGTTTAATAATGTTTTCATTTTTGAGCTCTAGGTGCCACTGGAAAAAAAATCAAATAAATGACAAAAATGATCATATTTGTTATGATTAAGTTCGTACATTGATTATAATTCTATATTCGTTATAATTCGAAGATGGTGACGGGTCTTGTAGTGTCCTCTTATTGGCTGCTCATTTGTATTTGCACCCAATAACCTGACCCGAATAACACCTAAACCCAATAACCCGATTCTTTATCGGGTTCAAGGATGAGTTTCTAAAGACCAAAACCCGACCCGATCCGATGAGACCCGCTAACCCGATAAACCGATCCGATAACAACCCCTAAACACATACCATTAAAACAAAACATTATCAACCTCAAACCCTCCGACCACAATTCTTTATAGACTGACAGATGTGCTGTCTTATATAGATCATACGTGGTATTTAAGAAGGAAAATCGCACCACTGATATCGATATCTCTTGAACACATCTGGAATTTGGCATCACTCACAATGGCGTATCGTATGTTATCGATCATTCAGTTACATGCTTTAATTATATTCATGTGTTATATATTGTGCCCTTTGTTATAGGTTTGAAATTATTTATATAAATTTATTCAGATTCTAGACGGAATCATGTTGGTGTCTACTGTGAGAATTTAACCCAAGTTGTGGAAGAAGTTGTCCTCCAAACACCCTTTAAGTACGAACTTTGCAATTCAACAAAAGTTTGTATGCTACACTTTTGAAAATAATTTTGCATTGCAGGTCCTTGACTGATCAAAACTTGCTGAAATACATCATTTGTAATTCTGTATTCGTCATTGAAATAAAGGTAACAATGTTATCTTTGCTTCTGCATTCTAAAAGTCATAATAAGATATATTGGACATCCGCTGCTACAGTTTTAATCCGATCATTGCAAGCAAACTTGGAAGTTGTTATTGGTATTTGATCTTTTTTTTTGTAAATCTCACTTTTGTTCTTTTCATCCACATAACTGAACTTAAAGACATTAAAAATTTAACATTCACGCTGCTTATTATATAGACTCTTTGAAGCTTTCAGTATCTAATTGATTTTCTAGGTATTTTGTTTAGCTTAGCAGGAGTTACTTTTTATTGCAGAATCAACTAAAGTGATCGTGCAAGAAGAGAATGTAAAATGAGGTCTTGAGTCTTCAATGGATGTAGTTTTTGGTTGAGAAGCCATCAAAACCTGCGGCTGATTGATCGAGGATAGATATTTCCATCCAAGACAAGGATGGCCAGAATTAGTTTCGTGTCAACACGGTAGTATCTTCCAGCTCAAATATACAAACTGAATATTACTGTATGGATGTACATACAAGTACATCTTATGTATGAATGAGTATAAAGTTCACTCGGTCTATTCATCGCTGTTATAGATTTGGTTACTGTCTGAATTGCCAAATCTCTCTTGGTAATCACTTTGCGTGGTAGTGGTTTGTTTTAGACTTTTATACAATGTCATTGTCTAATTCGTTTAACTGTTTCTTGCTAATCAGTTTGTGAGATGATGATTTGTTTAATGTGCAGTAATACGCCATACTATGTTAAAAAGAAGTAAAACGCCATACCTAAAGGGTTTGGTGTTGGTGCAGCCCAACAAAGCGCTGCTACATGTTAATGGTTGGAGTTTAATGGTTGGAGAGGATATTAAGTAAAAGGGTACTCATGTTACTCATGTTTATCAAATAGTGCAAATTCATTGGTTGCTAATTATTTAATATTTCACTATCGGTTATCGGTTACAATCTTTATCGGTTATCGGTTACAATCTTTAAGCATTACATGATTGGGTTAGAGTTATGTATGGCTTTTGTTTTAATAGAGGGTGACAATATATTTGTTTGTTATTATGCCATTTATCAAATACATCTTTGTGGTTTATTTATTTTGTTAACTAATCTTTTTTTAATGACAGTTTTTACAACTAACACAACTATCTCACAATTTCTATCTCACGTGTCTTCACCGAGATTTGAACCCACAATCTTGAGGTTAGAGGGCAACTCACATATTGCTAGACCAAGAGGCTTTTGTTAACTAATACATTCATTTATAAAAGCCCGCGCAATATGGTATCAAATACATCTTTGTGGTTTATTTATTTTGTTAACTATTCATTTGTAAAAACCCATGCAATACGGTATCAAATACATCTTTGTGGTTTATTTATTTTGTTAACTAATACATTCATTTATAAAAGCCCGCGCAATATGGTATCAAATACATCTTTGTGGTTTATTTATTTTGTTAACTAATACATTCATTTATAAAAGCCGCGCAATACGGTGACGAGTATTTGATGACGATTTTTGAAGTTGAACAAATGTTACTATTTTACCTATCAAGTTCGTATTCACATTAATGCTAAAGTGGTAAAAACGTTAAACACGCTAAAAATAAAAAAAAAGTTAATAAAATTTATCTAAATGGATATTCAATTAAAAAGCACACAAATTTAGAAAAAAATGGTGAATTTATCATTATGAAAATAATAAAAAGATAGAAAGATATTTCAATTTAAAATTTAAAATATTATTTTATTAAGTTGCTACAAAATTTTGCTGTAAAAAATTCTTACACAAGGTCATGGTATATAATGTGAGGAAGATATTTAACAAATTGTTTTACATAGTAAGTAAGAAAAACTGAATACTCAGTCTTCCAAAAACTATTACAAAAGTCTCAAATACTTTACTCCGTATAATATAAGTAAATAAGATACGTCTTTGTAGTTTATTTATTTTGTTAACTAATACATCTTATGTGAATTGAAGTTGATTTCTTTTTTAATTTATAGTATGATATTTTAGTGACGTGCTATTATAAACTTGCAATTAAATATGCAAGTTCAAAATACTCATCTTTCATATAATTTTGAGTTTTGTGATTCTAATTTTTAAATAAATCATGTATTGAAGCATGTTATAAACTATTGATGGTGTAAGTTGATGTATTAGCTAAGCGGCAAAGTTTTGTCTATTGACTTTGATAAATCTTATAATGCATGTTTTATTTGTTCATGTACTTAATTTGAGATCTAATTAGAAATAGCAACCACCACTTTCACCAGTGCAACCGCAACCTCCAAAATCAAATTATAGAACCCAAAGTTTATAAAAAGCATTGAAATTTATGTAAAAAACTAAAATTAACAAAACTCCCAAATTGTAAGAATACCCTAATTTGAATAATCAATTTTTATATACATGATCATGTTTGAAATAATTATTAGATTTGAAAGAAATAAGAGTGAATTTTGTATAAGTAATTCGATACGTTATTTAAAAAATCAACAGATGAACTCAGACTGGTTTCCTCAGTAGTACCTCACCATCCACAATTAACATCAAGTAAGCATGTCATTAGTATGAAAACTATGTACTATGTTTTAAGATATTTTACATCTTTTATGAAATTATATTGGTTTTTTAAAAGTGTTATTCTTAATTTATAACTTTTTAATAAATGGATTGATTTATGGAAGTCTATCATATCTTTTCACCCTAGAACATTGAACATCTTTTTTTTACTTATATGCATCATTTTGTACTATTTACGTAACACCATGTATCGTCATTTATACGTTGGACATTAAAATATCCCCGACAATTAACAATCTTAAATATAAGCAAAGACTTTAAAAAATGTAATTTACATTTTCTTATAACGCCGAGCTTTTGCATGAAAATAGACAAAACAAACGTAATGATCATGCTACACAATGCAAACAAATGACTATCAACTATATACTAATTAATAGAAAACAAATGACTATCAAGTAAACGCTAATTAACATATTGTTCTTTATCAACCACATATATAATTAGCTACATAACCTTTATAAAATATAAACACTAAAAAAAGATACGATTAAAAACAATAACACCAGCTACAAACTTTATAACTTCATTATTGGATTAGAAAAGTTTCTTATCTTAGCCGGTATGATATTCATACTGAATCATGCTATATTTATATAAAGTTGCAACAAAATATTTATCATAATTAAAGAAAAACGACAATCATTAGTCAGTATGAAATTCATACTAATTTATATTATACTTAAAAAAACCATATTTACAAACAAATATTTATCAAAATACAAAGCTAAACGACAATAAGAAGTCATATCCGCCCATCGGGCGGGTTTCGCCACTAGTATATATATATATATATATATATATATATATATATATATATATATATATATATATATATATATATATATATATATATATATATATATATATATATAGTGTAGTGCTAAATGCAGAACCAGTTTTTTGGTACAGAACCTACAGAACTAGCTATGTACTCCTAATAATGCATGATTTACATTATATTAAAGCAAAATGGCAGTTTTGTAAATATTTACTCTTTATAAAAAAATAAAAAAAATAAAGGGCAAATAAGGCATTTTAACTTCCCATAAAAATAGCATCCAAATAATAATCAGTTACAATAGATTTTAAAATAGCATCATTCCTCCAGATCCAAATCACGGTTGTTTCGATATCCATCACAAAAACACCAACCACTAGTTAACGTAGATCTAAAAACAATCATGTCCATTAATTTTCGATATGTAAAAAGAACCGATATGTCATCTCTTTGTATACAACTGATCTGACTTGTTCGACGGTCACCACGAGTACCCATCACCTCCCGGAGGCCATCACGTTATGTCGTTTCTGGCAGTGACCACGAGTGTCCCATTTGGTAATATGGTATTCGATACATATTATTGTTCATCCATTTCTTTTGTTTTTCATATATGTTTTCATGTCATTGTTTATGTGAAGTGACATGATAATGAAATTTGTTTTCTTATTATTCTACGACAGAATCATGATATTGGTGATGTGGATTATTCGCTCTTTAGTAAGGTAAACCGTCTCTTTTGGCTTTTTTTATTATTGATATAGTGCTGTATTTGTTAAAGGTTTATTGGATTGCATTGACTGTCTACGTTAACTAGTGGTTGGTAGATGGTGTAAGAGGTTTTATGACTCAGCTATGGGCGATTCGCCTGTTCTATACTTACTTTTATAGGAATTTGTTATTATAAAAGGGTGCTTTTTTATATCGTTGTCAGTAGGTTAACTAAATGAAATAGTCTTAGACTCTTAGTTCCGGTGAGATTTTACTTATGTGACTGTGTCAGAGTGTCCAAATTTTTTTATCTCGGTTACCCTAGAACAATCCGACTACATTGATTTAACTAAAACCATGTAAAAATCCCCTATCTTGTTGCATCGGTATAAAATCTTATGCAGATCAAATAACTCAACTATTTGAATTGAGAACTTGTATATGGTGACTTATTATCTGTAAACAAAATATTATTGTCTTTGAAGCAGTCTATTTCTTTTGTTTTTCATATATGTTTTCATCTCATTGTTTATGTGAAGTGACATGATAATGAAATTTGTTTTCTTATTGCTGTGATTGTCGGTATATTGATACAATGTACATAGTTGTTTCTGATCTCTTTTTTTATATTAAATATATTGCTATTTGTAGTAGGATGAAGCTACATTGTAAAAAAAATTATAATAATATTGAAAGGCTCGAATGATTTTGACACTCGAATAAGTTAAAATACATGTTTGTTTTAATAATTTTTAAACTTATTACGTAGTATTTCAATATCACTAGATAAGATCTAACTGGACATCTCATAAACCGAACATAGGATATATATTTTTTGTTTTAATTAACATCATTAGTTTCTTATATCTATGTATATGTTTCATGGGATAGTTCAATCATAGAAATGGCGTGGCGGTATATAATAAAGACGATTAATGGATACATTCATGCTTTCAGATGCCATGCAAATATGTTCTTGAAGCCGACGTACATATATGTTTTTGAAGGCGTGTGCACGTATGTTCTTGAAGCCGAACATATATGTTCTCGAAGGCGTACATATTTGTTTTTGAAGGCTTGCATATATGTTCTTGAAGCCGAACATATATGTTCGAACATATATGTTATCGAAGGCGTACATTTATGTTTTTGAAAGCGTGCATGTATGTTCTTGAAGCG
Source organism: Glebionis coronaria (assembly GCA_025667525.1). NCBI lineage: Eukaryota > Viridiplantae > Streptophyta > Magnoliopsida > Asterales > Asteraceae > Glebionis > Glebionis coronaria. Next base: position 2,374,379 of record CM046879.1, on the reverse strand, counting down.
CGTATGCTTGTTTTTTAATCTATGGTAGCAAAACATTTGCTTGAGTTGTATTTCTATTAATAGCAAATACGGTGTATTGTATCTATGTTTTTGCTTTTGTTATATATTTAAAGATCACGTGCATACGTTTATGTTTTTTGTTATGAATTTTCGTACGATATACGCTAAAAACATATGTGCAATTATTATTTTAAACTTAAAACAAGTTTGTGCTAAAGAGTTGTATGCAAAAAGTGTAGGTAAAATTAAAAACTACTAGAAAACATACATGTACCTTTATAAAAAATTGTATACTGGAAAAATAATCAAAACTGAAAAAAAAAACTTCCAAAATTTTTTTAAAAAAAAACCTTTTTAATAAAAAGAAAAAAGGTAAAATTTGTTTTTCCAACAATACCCTTTTGATATAAACAAAATATCTAGTATAACTAAATAAATAATAGATATTTTAAAAATACCATTTTGCATTAATGTAGTGTACATCATGCATTATAATGAGTAAAAATGTGGTTCTGTAGGTTCTGTACCAAAAAAGAGGTTCTGCATATAGCGTGCCCCTATATATATATATATATATATATATATATATATATATATATATATATATATATATATATATATATATATATATATATATATATATATATATATATATATATATATATATATATATATATATATATAAATGGGGGCTTTCTTGTTAGAACCAATTTTAATGTCAGAACTGTCAAAACAATAATAGACCAATCAGAATTTAGTATTATTAAAAAAATTATTTTAAATCATAAGGGCATAATAGTAAAACATACTTTTGCTCTCATTTTAGTTGTTTATTAAAAAATGTTTTTTAAATGTCTTATTTTTCGAAATTAATTTTTTTTTACCTTTTTTAGCAGACATTATTTTGAGAAAAAATTAGTATATGCATGTTATTCGATAAAACATGTATGTTTTTTGATAAACATGTATGTTTTAGAACTTCGATGTCTTTTGCTTAAGATGATAATCATATCTATTATGTAGCAAATATTTCTTTAGAATTCAAAATACACAGAGTTTGATATCAATTGAAATCAACTAAAATACAAATTTCTAATAAGCGAAAAATAAATGAATCTTATCATCCGACCCCTTCCAAGAACATAAATACATACTTCAAAAAGCATATATCTAGTTTTCGTTTCCATGAAAATCTTCAAACCATACATGAACGCCTTTCAAGAATATTTATGCACCCGTTCAAAAAACATATATGCACTTCTTGTTTTTCATCAGAATCTTCGAAACATACACGCACGCCTTGTAACAACATACATGTAGGCCTTGCTCCAATAAAAGATGTCTATCTGTGTACATGAAACAACAACACAATTATTACAACTTAATAATATATTACAACAACTTAAAAATATACTTACAAACAACTAATATACCAATTAATTTCTATAAAATAGTAAATGCATGTTTTATTACAAAAACATGTATGTTTTACAAAAACATGTATGTATTAAGTGAAAAGAACATACATGTATTATTTAAAAACATACATGTTTTTTATCATAAACAACAAGCAAACATAAACAATCTAAACATACATGTCCAATTCAATCTAAAAATATACGTGTTCAATTTAGAACATACATTTGCTAAAAAAAAATTAGAACATACATGTTTTATGTCTAGTTAAGAACATACATGTCTAATTTAAAATACATATATCATAAAACATACATGTGTAATTCATACTCCCATATATCTAAAAACATACATGTTTTATGTCCAATGCAACATGTGGCGAACATATTTGAATCTTTCGCTAAAAAAACATATTTGAATCTTGACCTATGTGTACAAAATATATAATATCCTTGACCCAATGTTGTCGTCTATTATCTTTCACAAGTCATATCCTTAGTCTTTTAACAAAACTAAGTAACTAATTCATGCCCACATACCATTAAATAAACTATTAGACTCACTAACTAAATTGGCAGAGTTGTAACATATTAAACAATATAACTCTAAACAATATGAAGACCCAACTACTCAAACCCCATTGAAATATAATTGGTTGCAAGAATATTGATAACCGGTCCAGATTTTAGATCCTCATTCAAATAAGCATATAAAAAAAATAAATCAAATTGTTACAAAACATCTATGTTTATTAGGTAACTGAACACACACTACTCATTATTACATTAAACATAAATTATTCAAACAATTAATTAAATAAACAAACTCATCATATAAGATACATATTTGCATAAAAGACTAATGAAACCCAGTCAATCATTATAAAAAACTAACAATTAGATGAATATGAAAGAACACGATGGGTTTTTTAAAAACTTAATATATCTAGTGTCGTATATCTTTGACCATGGTATAATACTCCAAATTTAAATATTTTAATAAAACTAATAATCTCTATTTAAAAAAATTGAGTTAACTACAAACCTGCTTGAACGGTACATACCTTTTAGTTAATTTTTCGAACAAACTCGCATTGACCTTTTGACATTGGCTGATGGATCCTAAAATCGATTATCGTTTTAAAAAACAACACGAACAAAAGATTAATAATGAAAGAAACTTATATATGAGTATATTAGATTTAAGAAAGATACAAATTATCATTATTATTATTATTATTAGAGAGTGATGATGATTGGTGGATTGGAAAGCGGTGGCTACAGTGATGATTATTAGAGGAGGAGGCTACGTGAAACGAGAAAGGGTGGTTAGGGTTTTCAATGTAGAAGATGACTTTATCTAGATCTAATAATATAATAAAGTTAAATAATTGGTGTATGATATCTCTGCAAAATGTGCAACACAAAATGACTACAAAACTTTTTTTATTTTAGTAAATGTGAATACCATATTTGCCCTTACCTATTAATTTCCAGTCATAATTTTTTTTTACTTATTTACAATGATGCCATCATGCATTAAAACATTTATACCATGCACTAAATATTGTAAAAATAATGGTTCTAACAGTTCTGACGTTAAAAGTGGTTCTGAAAAGAAAGTAACACTATATATATATATATATATATATATATATATATATATATATATATATATATATATATATATATATATATATATATATATATATATATATATATATATATATATATATATATATATATATATATATATATATATATATATATATATATAACCAAATAAATACGCAGAACTGCGAGAACCATCTTTATACTCTTAAAAATGCATATGTATTTTTATTATTATGTTTAAATTAATATTTAATAATTATTTTGTTGGTTATAGATCCGAGTGTGATGATCGATATGAAGAGTGCACATGTGTTTTCATATTATCCAATGAAAAGATAGTTATAATACATGCAAAACAAATACATGTGCATGGTCCTAGGATACATATTCCTAGTGACCTAGGACAATGAAAATTTAGATATTTCTACCTAATGAACTAACCCGATGAATATACATGTGCATATTAATAGTAAAAAGGTGGTTCTCGCAGTTCTGTACATTTATTTGGTTCTGAAAATAACCTCTATATATATATATATATATATATATATATATATATATATATATATATATATATTTTACAAAAATTAAAAAAAAAGAAAGTGATGACGTGGATTAGTGGGATGCTTATGTGGCATATCCCTCCTCTTATATATAATGTAAAGATATATATATATATATATATATATATATATATATATATATATATATATATATATATATATATATATATATATATATATATATATATATATATATATATATATATATATATATATATATATATATATATATATATATATATATATATATATATATATATATATATGATGAGACGGCTTTTATACATGGTCTCATCGTTCTTTTTGGACTTAAAATGCATTAAATATCATCAAAATACCCAAATATATGCTTGTGTTTGTTGCTTGTGTTATTTAGGTACGGATATTGAGAAAATGACAAAAGATCACAAGAATCACGCAAAAACGGACACGGGAAACGAAGCCGCACGATGAACCAAGCCCTAGTAAGGAATTTTCCAAAGAAAACCCTTGAAGATTTGAAGAATGTTGAAGATTGGTCCTCCAAGTTTGAAGAATTGACACTTTATACCCTTGTATCTTCATAATTACAAGTTTGGTCCCTAAAGTTTGTCAAAATTACAAAAAGGACCCTTAACTTTGAAGAATTGGCAAATTTAGTCCCTCATCAAATCTAAATTGTCAAATTTGGTCCTCCAAGAAGTCAACCAACAAGTCAAAGCCTTGAAGTTTGAAGACATGGCAAATTCAGTCCTTGGAAAATGGAAATATTGCATAAATGGTCCTTGTTTCAAGTTTACAAAAACATTGTGCAAAAAGTGACAATTGCTGAAAGTTAAATACAAAGGATATGGGGTTTGTGAGCTGAAAATTCAAAATGAAGATATAAAGAAAGACTGGGGACTATTATTGCCCAGACACAAAACCTTTCCCCACCAATAGTTTGCTGCCACCTCACTTTTGCTGCCTTGTCACCCTCCCACATCAGCATCCACTTTCCCTCAGATATTAATTAATTAAACAATTTAAACTCGTTTAATATATTAAAAATTGGTGGGAAACAAGCACTATTCATGATTAACCCCATTAATCCCTTTGTTCTTAACCAAATGAGCCCAGATTTTTAATCTTCAAATCAAAGGGTTTATCTAAATTAATCACCCAGAAGGTTAATTTAACCTTAGAGAATGACATCCCATGTGATAACTGAGACCCAGCTCACCCCACACTTGCTACCTGCCAAAACCATCTCACGGGTCACCACTACCATCCAAAAATCTTTGACCCTTTGAACGCCTAGGATGCATTGGCGTGTTCCCTAAGCACAAACCAACACTCAAGATCATCTCAAGGACACAAGTACGCTCAGAATTGCTCACATGACACCAAGAACAAAGGCATCTTCCTGGAATATCCAAAATTCCTCCAAGGGCTTTTCTGGAAATTCATTTAGTTAGGGTTTACGTTTTTTAAGTTTTCTAGGACCTTCTATGGCCTTGTATAAAAGGAGGTGCTTGTACCCCTTTCTAGTTGTTCCAGTTTTTATGTAAAAACGTTTTTATGAATGAAACTTTGTTAAACCTACATATGACTGAGAACCAAGATTTACTTTTCCAGCATTAATGTTTCCAAGTTATTTTCTTTATTGAGTTCATTTATCTTGAAGTTTGTTTGTTTTTTAGAAAATTGTCAAATCCTTGCAAGTTTTTCTGAAAAGTGAGATCCTTGCTAAGATTTGGTTTCAAGCCTGTTTAATTTGAATTAATCAAGTTGTATCAAGTGCTTTTAAACATTGGTAAAGTTGTGGAAAGATTTCAAGAAAGAAAGAAAAGTAAACAAGTTTATAGCATTTGTGTGTTTTCCTCTTTTGATTTTCTTAAACAGGTTTGATAAGTGAGTTGACCATTGTCTGCATACATCCGAATGTATATGGAGGTGGTTATGCAACCACTAGAACCCTGGATGTAGGGTTCTAAGGTAATCTTCTTGTTCCCTTTTCAAATTTCAGAAATATTGCAGTTGTATGATCTTTGTGGTTTAAGTGTTATTTGTTTGGTAAAGCTGTCTGATTTAAGTTCATTTGAGTATGTATGCATGTTTTAAGTGCTTAATTCCAGTTTGGTTTAGTTGTGTGTTGATTTGATTTGAAAAAAGTTGATTTAGGATTTTTAAGGGGTGTTTGGGACAAGAGATTAGCAGGATTTTTGTTAAAAGTTCATGCTTAAAACCTGTCTAAAAATATCACTTAGGTTATATTAGAGTGCTATGTGTTCTTTGGTTTCAGTTTGAGTAAGGTTTAAACTCATTTGCATACTTAAAAGGGTAAAACATAGCCAAAATCAGAATCTGCTTGTGAATGACTGTTTTTGAGATATTGTGCTATCAAACTTTGTAGGTTACTAGATTTTAGGGTATTTGAGCATTGTGTGTTACTTGTATGCATGCTTGTGAGCTTATTTCCAAGATATAAGGCCATAAAATTCAGATTTGTGCATGAAATATTAGCAATTGTTCATCAGACTACTCTTGGCTTAATCAGAAACTTGTAAGCTTGATTTGTGCTTATTCTTGTTAAGTGGCTGCTTGTTTTTTGTGCTTATCAGACTCCTTATACTCCAAAGAGTATAAGGGTGCCTTATTGTCCAAAAAAGCTATCAAGATAAGCTTTCCTAAGCTTATTGAAAATCAAAGCAAAATTTTACACTGTCAGTGGGAACTCCTTTCCCACTGCTAGTGCCTTTGTTACCACTGCTGAGCAAAAGGACAAAAGTCCATCACTTGTCACTATCTGTTTTCTTACTTTTTTGTCTTTAGTGCCCAAAAAGTGGAATTACACCTTGAAACCAGTGCCATTATTTTTCTTATTTAATTTAGGATTTTTCTGATTAATAAAATTTTTATTTACTGTTCATTTAGTAATTTTTAGGATATTTAGCTATTTTTAATTAATTTTAAGGTTTCTGTTTTTGTCTTTTAGTGCCAAAAAGTAATATTTTTAAGTTTAATCAATTTTTCTGAACTTAGAATAATATTTTAAGGTTTTTGGTTTAAAATTTAGTTACTGTTCATCTTTTTATTAATTTTTAGAATTAATTTAAATTAATTAGGGTTTTAATTAATCTAGTTTTGTCGTTTAGTGAGAAATTTAATATTTCTTAAGATTTTTCATTTTTCTACTGTTCATTAGAGTAAAATAGGATTTTTAAAATTGGTAAATTGTTTTTAGCATTATTTAATTATTTTTTATAATTATTTTAATTTTAAAATAGTTTTTAGTAATTTAAAAATAGAAAAATAGTGTTTAAAAATACAAAAAAATACTTTTTAGTTGTTAAATAATATAAGTAAGTTATTTGTTCAATAAAATCATATTTTGGACATTTTGATTAATTATATTTAATTTTAGGGCTTTAATTAGCATTTAAAATTGAATATTTAATTAATAAAAGGTTTTAAAATATTTTTATTGGATTTTATTCCTTATTTATATTATTTTAGACTTGTTTTAGCTTATAATTAATTTTTGGGTTGAAAAATTTTATTTTTGTCATTTTCTACGGTTTTACGTTTACGCCTTTTTCGTCGTAGTTTAATTAGTTTTCGTAACCGTCAATTCTTTCCTTTCTCATTTCTTTTTCAATTATCATAATCACAAACATCATAAATCAACTCTTAACACAACGCACTTGCCTCCTTAAGAACGAACTCACTTAGGGTCATTCACGCACGGTTTTCCTAAATCGTCGTGCACTTGCCCTATTTTATTGCTCTCTTTTCCTAAAGGGTTGCAAAACTCCAACATCATTTTGGCGCCGCTGCCGGGGAGGCGTGTTGTGTTTTGGTTGAACCATTGTTTTTTTTTTATATATTAGCCATAATAGTATTTGTATTAATAGCACTCTATTAATACGTATTATCGTTTTTCGATTTTTGTGTGAATATTATTACTATATTGTATACGTAGAACAATAAAATCACAAGTACTCCAAATACGTGAGCAATCACAACCTTGATTCGGGATTTCATCACTTGATCATTGTATTCGAATCTCAAACCAAAGAAAAAAGGCAAAAATAGATAAATACTTTCGTGAAGCTTGATTTTGATAATACAAACTATAAGGTGGGTATAAGGCGGTTGTATTTCACGACCTAAAGGAAAAAGGCTCTTAAGTGCTTCGCGCCGCCTCGTTTCCTCCGCTTGCTTGTGCGTATTAGATTTTGAGAGTGAATCGAGGGTTTTGCCGCCCAAAGTATTACTAAGTATCATATATATTTTCTTGGTTTCATTTGATTAAACCCTCTTGAACGATTTGGTGTTCCACCATCGTTCTAAAGTCATCGAAGACGTTCACTTCACGTGTTCGTTTTCATTCCTTGAGGCTTCGTTAATCAAGAGATTTGATTAGTGAGGAGATTTGTAGATTTTGGTCTACTTAATACATTCCAAAAAATCCAAAAAAGTTAAAAACAATCAAAAACCACAAAAAAAAAATTGAAAAAGTAAAAATATCAAAAAGAATCTTCTTTGCTCGCCTTCTCGTTGTACGTGACGTTTATGCAAACTCGCTCTAAAGCTAGACGTGCTCGTAAACGAAGAAACAAATCACTCACTCCCACTAGTGAGGACTCTCCTATTGACGAACCCATTATAGTGAAAGAAGCACCCATGGCTAATCGAACTATGATGGAGTTGCTTCAAGCACCCACCGAGGGTTATGGAGAAGCGATTGTGATTCCCGCTATCCTTGCGGAGAATTTTGAGGTTAAGACGGGTTTGTTATCCATGATTCAAAACAACAAGTTTCGAGGGGACGAAAAGGACAACCCGCATAACCACATTCGCCAATTTAATCGTCTCACCGCCACGTACAAGTTTAAGGATGTTTCAAACGACTCGATTAAGATGATGCTTTTTCCGTATTCCTTAGCGGGGCCCGCAAAAATTTGGTTAGAGAAAGAACCACCCAATTCTATATTGACGTGGAAGGATCTCGTTTCAAAATTCGTGAACCAATTTTTTCCGCCCTCTAAGACTACGCACTTGAAAAACGAGATTTCAAAGTTTTCGCAAGAGTATAATGAGAGTTTTTCAACGGCTTGGAATAGGTTTAAAGAAATGTTGCACGAATGTCCTCATCATGGTTTTTCCGACTTGCATCAAATAGACACGTTCTACAATTGCTTGAACGATCATGAGCGTGATTATCTTAATGCCGCCGCGGGTGGTAATTTCTTGTGTAAGACGGTCGAGGAAGCATTGGTAATTATTGAGAATAGGTCTAAGGTGTATAGTCCTCGTAGCACGTCGAGTGTTCGTAAGGCTTCGTCTTCATCTTCACCTAGTTTGTCACACACCGTTGATGCTTGCCAAGTCGAGGCTAATTTGGAAAACAAAATTTTTGATATAGTGAAAGGCTTGTTAGTTGAGTTTAAAGTTGGTGAACAACCCGCTCCCGCTACGATTAAAGCGGTTGAGGTTTCTTGTATGTATTGTGGTGGAGCTCACGATTATTCCGAGTGCATTACCAACGGTGGTAACACTTCGAGTGCCTTCGCGGCCGCGGGAACTTATAACCAAAACGGTCAAGTTCCTCGCACTAATCAATTGACTCCACCGGGTTTTTCACCAAATCAAAATGCTAACAATTATCGAAACAATCAAGTTGGTTACCAAAGCAATCAAAGGAACAATTATAAGGGTAATAACAACTATGGGAATCAAGGGAGTAGTAGTAATAGCCAATTGCAAAATCAAAATCAAAACCGTAATTTTCAAAATGCAAGTCAAGCTCTTCAAAATAACAAAGAACTTCCATTGGACTTTTTGAATTACACTACTTCAAATGATAAGATTATGGAAAACATTCAAGAGCAAATGGCTAATCAAGCTAAGGAAACGGCTAAGAATGCAAATGAGTTAGCTAATTTCATTAAGGAAAATCTAGCCATGAGGAATGAATTGAAAAATGATTTTGCTAACCAAATTCGAGGTCAAAACAACAAGATAGAGCAAAGTCATGCTAGGCTTGAACAAAGAATTGACCAAAAAGCCGCTAGCCAAGATGTGAAGTTTAATAATTTTGATGCTAAGCTTAATGCAATTTTAGAATGCGTCATGGTGAACAAAGCCTCTACTTCGAGTGGTCTACCTAGTAACACCGTTTCAAACCCGAAGGGAGAGATGAAAGTGATTACCACACGTAGTGGTAAGGCACTTAAAGAACCGACTCCTCAACCAATTACTCCAACGGTGGAGGAAATTGAGGAAGAACCCGAGGTGGTGGTCGAAAAGGAGCATATTTCAAGCCCACGAAGTACCGCTCATGCCACACCTACGGTTGACCCATCACCCATATTGGAACCCGAGATTCCAAAGGCTATGCCTATGCCCCAACCCACACCACCCTTGCCTTACCCATCGAGACTTAGGAAGGAGAAACGACAAGAGCGCGACAACTATCAATTTGAGCTCTTTTTGAAAATGTTTCGTGATTTGCACTTTAATGTGAGTTTCGCCGATGCCTTGGTCATGATGCCTCGATTTGCCGCTAACTTTAAGAGTATGTTGAACAACAAGGAAAAATTAAACCAAAAATCTAGTTGTTCGTCGGTTTATCTTAATCGCATACCTCAAAAAGTCGGTGATCCCGGTAAATTCTTGATCCCTTGTGCAATTCAAGATATGGAAGAATGCTATGCCTTGGCCGATCTTGGTGCTAGCATTAACTTGATGCCACTTGCAATCTACAAGTCGCTCAATCTTCCTAATCTTACTCCTTCACGAATGTCTATTGAGTTGGCCGACCATTCCACGATTCTTGCATGTGGTTTGGCGGAAGACGTTTTTGTGAAAGTGGGGAAGTTCTACTATCCCGTAGACTTTATTGTTGTTGACATCCCCACGGATCCTCAAGTTCCTCTTATTTTAGGTCGTTCGTTTTTAGATACGTCTATGGCTTTGATTGATGTGCATGCTAGAAAGATCACCTTACGTTTCAACGACGAGGAACTTGTTATAAACGCAACTCAAAATTCTCAACTTTCTCATGTTTATTCCGTTGCTACCATAAACCTCGTTGATATGATCGACGTAGTTTGCGAGGAATTTTCACAAGAGGTTTTAGGGTTTGGTGATGAAGAAACTAGTGGCAATCCCACTATGTTAGATCCCATTCTTGATAATTCGACACCAACCTTCACTCCTTTCGAAGGTGGTGGTTTTACGTTGGAAGAATTCGATGTTCCACGTACTTGTGACGAAGACCTCGACAACTATGAGGACTTCTCGATTATCAAGGATTTTCTCAACGATTTCCCATTTCCTCCACCCGAGGAGGTTATGAGTATCGAACCCAAATCTTCACTTGAGGAACCACCTATCCTCGAGTTGAAAGATTTACCTCCTCACCTCGAATATGTCTATTTGGAGGAGGACGACAAGTTGCCGGTTATTATTGCGAAGGAACTTTCGAATGATGAAAAAACCGCACTTGTCGATGTTCTTAAGGACCACAAAGGGGCGATTGCGTGGAAGTTATCCGACATTAAGGGAATCGATCCCAAATTTTGTACACACAAAATATTAATGGAGGAGGATTTCAAGCCAACAATCCAAAGTCAAAGGAGGGTAAACCCCAAAATTCACGATGTCATCAAAAAGGAGGTCCTTAAACTCCTTGACGCGGGAATGATTTACCCTATATCCGATAGCCCTTGGGTGAGTCCTATTCATTGTGTCCCTAAAAAGGGAGGGATGACCGTTGTGCCAAACGATGCCAACGAGTTGATTCCCACGAGACTCGTGACCGGATGGAGAGTGTGCATTGACTATCGTAAGTTAAATGAAGCCACTCGAAAAGACCATTTTCCCTTGCCCTTCATGGACCAAATGTTGGAGCGTCTTGCGGGAAACGATTTTTATTGCTTTTTAGATGGTTTTTCCGGTTACTTCCAAATTCCCATCGATCCTCGTGATCAAGAAAAAACTACGTTTACGTGTCCATATGGAACGTTTGCCTATCGTAGAATGCCATTCGGACTTTGCAATGCACCGGGAACTTTTCAACGATGCATGATGGCTATTTTTCATGATATGATCGAGAAGACGATGGAAGTCTTCATGGATGACTTTTCCGTGTTTGGTGATTCCTTTACTTCGTGTTTGTCGAACCTTGAGAGAATGTTAAAACGTTGTGAGGAAACCAACCTTGTGCTCAATTGGGAAAAGTGTCATTTTATGGTTAAGAGTGGAATCGTCTTAGGGCACAAGGTCTCGAAAGCGGGGATTGAGGTAGATCAAGCTAAGGTAGACGTCATCGCCAAATTACCTCATCCCAAAACCGTCAAGGGAGTTAGGAGTTTCCTAGGCCACGCGGGCTTTTATCGACGATTCATCAAGGATTTCTCGAAGATTTCTCGACCCATTACACATCTTCTTGAAAAAGAGGCACGTTTTGTCTTTGACGAAGATTGTGTACGAGCCTTTGAGATCCTTAAGAGGAAACTTACCGAAGCTCCCATTCTTGTTGCTCCAAATTGGAACCTCCCCTTTGAGCTTATGTGTGATGCAAGTGATTACGCTATTGGGGCCGTTTTGGGGCAACGTCATGATAAGCATTTCTTGCCTATACACTATGCTAGCAAGACGATGACCGAGGCTCAACTTAAATACACTACAACGGAAAAGGAGTTCCTTGCCGTGGTGTATGCATTTGAGAAATTCCGACCTTATCTCGTCTTGACGAAATGCATAGTGTATACGGACCATTCGGCTATCAAGTATCTCATGGCTAAACAAGATGCAAAGCCGAGATTACTTCGTTGGATTCTCCTCCTTCAAGAATTTGATCACAAAATCGTTGACAAAAAAGGAGCCGAGAATCTAGCGGCCGATCATCTTTCTCGTTTGGAAGATCCTCACCAAAGTGTTTACGAGCCTAAGGAAATCACCGAAACATTTCCGCTCGAGACACTTGGTGTAGTGAATTCTAAGCTTGATTCTTCTACACCATGGTTTGCGGATTTTGCAAATTACCATGCGGGTAACTTCATCATTAAGGGTATGACAACTCAAGAAAAACGAAAATTCTTTCGTGATGTCAAGTTCTATTTTTGGAACGACCCTTACTTGTTTCGAACTTGTGCGGATCAAATCATCCGCCGTTGTGTATTTGGCACCGAAGCTTCTAACATCCTTAGAGCTTGCCATGAGGGACCCACGGGTGGTCACCACGGTGCTAATCTCACGGCTAAAAAGGTGTTTGATGCCGGCTTCTTTTGGCCTACTATTTACCGAGATGCACAAGATCTTGTGAAGTCTTGTGATTCATGCCAACGACAAGGAAAAGCCTCACAAAAAGATGAAATGCCACAAAATATCATTCAAGTATGTGAGATCTTTGACGTTTGGGGCATAGACTTTATGGGGCCGTTCCCATCATCTCGTGGTAATAAGTACATTCTCGTTGCGGTTGACTACCTTTCTAAGTGGGTGGAGGCGAAGGCCTTGCCCACCAATGATGCTCGTGTGGTAGTCAAGTTCTTGAAAAGTTTGTTTGCTAGGTTTGGAACCCCTCGTGCTATCATAAGCGATCGTGGAACCCATTTTTGTAATGACCAATTCGAAAGAGTCTTAAGGAAATATGGGGTTACACATCGTCTTTCTACGGCTTATCACCCACAAACGAGTGGGCAAGTCGAGGTTTCAAACCGAGCATTGAAAAGGATTTTGGAAAGATCCGTAGGGGAAAACCGACAATCTTGGTCGGATAAGTTAGACGATGCTTTATGGGCCTTTAGGACCGCTCATAAGACACCCATTGGGTGCACTCCCTATAAGCTTGTGTATGGAAAGAATTGTCATTTGCCTATCGAGTTAGAACACAAGGCTTATTGGGCCCTAAAGCATTGTAATGATGACATGGAGACCGCGGGAAAACACCGGAAAATGCAATTAAATGAATTGGATGAATTGAGAGACATTGCTTATGAAAATTCATTGATTTACAAAGAGAAAACTAAAAAGTTGCATGATTCAAAAATTAAAAACCGGGTTTTTAACATTGGAGATCAAGTTTTACTTTTTAATTCAAGATTGAAAATATTTTCCGGTAAATTGAAATCCCGTTGGTCCGGTCCATTCACCGTGACTCAAGTGTTTCCTTATGGGACCATCGAGCTAGCTCAAGATGATGGTCCTAACTTCAAGGTGAATGGACATAGGTTGAAGCACTACTTTGGTGGGGAAGTTCCATCCTTGAACTACCTCGACCAAGTCACCTTCCCCAATGATAATTAGTATTGAGGGGATCGAGTCGAGCTCATGACTCGGTAATCAAAAACGAGGTGCCTCGTGGGGGAGTCCCATGCTTATCCTATGTACATATTATCGCTTTCTTAGTCTAATGTAGCTTACGTGTGGGGATTCGTGCCCTTCCAACCTTTGTTTCGTGGTTGTTTGTGCATTGTGGTTTTAGATCATGATCTTCACGATTGGAGCCTCTCGTGTTCGTTTTATGGGAGCACTCGATCATTTGCTTTGGAGACATTTCTCAATATCCATGATATATCCTTTATTGTTCTAACCTTAGGTTTTTAGCACACTTCATAAACGGCTTTAAATTTAATGGTTACACCCTTTCCATGCTAGATTAGGCATTCGACTACGTCTCTAGTATGGGGGTGTTTGCACCCCTAGACTCGAAACATTGAGGACAATGTTTAACTTTAGTATGGGGGGGTGAATAGATACTTGCCTTGCCAAACCTTCACGCTTTCCAAAGTTTATCGTTTTGTTTATCGTTTTCTTGCAAAATAAGGCTAAAAATGGCCAAATTTTAAAATTTTTCTCATGTTTTATAAGTGTTTGAAGACACGAATGTAGATTTTCCGATGGCGAGAATAAGAGTAATTTTTGACTCGACCGTGCGTGTTGAGCACTTAGCTTTGATTCCTTAACTACACATTAGGCTAAGTCTCTTAAATGAGGACGAGAAATGATAGAGTTAATTATAAGTTACTATGCTAAACGTAGAATACTCGTATTCTTTCAAAAACTCATGTGTTCTCATTGTTTGCTTATTCTCCCTTCGCATGTAAATATTTTTTGCTTAATAAATATTGACTTAGCGGTTTAGTTAGGATTGTTGGGTTTCTAGTCTTTTCTAGTAGCTTCCGTGTAATTAAATTGGGAAGACATTAAGGTATCGCCAGCGTCACGGTTTTGAAGTATTGGCAACCCGAATAATCGAAAGCTTCACCCAATAATAAGATTTCAAGTGCTCACCTAAATCAAGCAAACAATTTGAAGCCCCACAAGGCCTAAAATCTATGCAAAAATTGAAAGTGAATCAAGCCTTAATCTTCGAAGCTTTAAAGATCCAAAATTCGCTTTAGCGTGAGGATATACGTCTTTGGCTAATAAAACCACCGATGAGGCGGATAATAAAAGGCAAGGCAAGACCGAAGTCATAATAAAAGCTTCATGGCGAAGTTGAATAAAAGATGGAGGTAAACCAAAGATAATAAGGCCCTTCCGTTAGGGGGCGTATAAAAGTCTTGGTAATAAGTCTCATGTTCAAAACCGTTATAAAACCGTGTTTATCGATTCTTCTTGTCAACTTAATTTTTTAACATCGTCGTCTATTAGGAGGGGTTATTGATTTGATGGTCTTAGTTACACCGTTAGGACTCTATTTTTAGACCTAAATCTCTATTATCGCATAAGTCAAACAATGTCTCCTCGTGAACATTCAAGACAAAATAAAATATAAGAGATACAACTTAGGAATAATGGGAGAATAAGTACGTGATTAGGGCATATGAGTAGTGTTAGCATTACTAACTTATAATGACAATGATCTCGTTGCACGCTTAGCATGGAATTGAAGTGAAAATCGAGGACGACGAAATTATTTCTAAAGAAGCATTCACGTGTTCTTATTCTATGAACCTAAACGTCCCATTTTGCGATGAAAATCATACATTATGTCTATAACACAAGTAGTAGCAATAGTAGTAGTGTAGCTAGTTTATCATTCCAATAAAGTGAATAAAAATGAATTTTGGAGATGCTACGATACTTTATTCTAGCATTGCGTGAGGGCACGGCAATGGTTTAGTATGGGGGAGTGATGAGACGGCTTTTATACATGGTCTCATCGTTCTTTTTGGACTTAAAATGCATTAAATATCATCAAAATACCCAAATATATGCTTGTGTTTGTTGCTTGTGTTATTTAGGTACGAATATTGAGAAAATGACAAAAGATCACAAGAATCACGCAAAAACGGACACGGGAAACGAAGCCGCACGATGAACCAAGCCCTAGTAAGGAATTTTCCAAAGAAAACCCTTGAAGATTTGAAGAATGTTGAAGATTGGTCCTCCAAGTTTGAAGAATTGACACTTTATACCCTTGTATCTTCATAATTACAAGTTTGGTCCCTAAAGTTTGTCAAAATTACAAAAAGGACCCTTAACTTTGAAGAATTGGCAAATTTAGTCCCTCATCAAATCTAAATTGTCAAATTTGGTCCTCCAAGAAGTCAACCAACAAGTCAAAGCCTTGAAGTTTGAAGACATGGCAAATTCAGTCCTTGGAAAATGGAAATATTGCATAAATGGTCCTTGTTTCAAGTTTACAAAAACATTGTGCAAAAAGTGACAATTGCTGAAAGTTAAATACAAAGGATATGGGGTTTGTGAGCTGAAAATTCAAAATGAAGATATAAAGAAAGACTGGGGACTATTATTGCCCAGACACAAAACCTTTCCCCACCAATAGTTTGCTGCCACCTCACTTTTGCTGCCTTGTCACCCTCCCACATCAGCATCCACTTTCCCTCATATATTAATTAATTAAACGATTTAAACTCGTTTAATATATTAAAAATTGGTGGGAAACAAGCACTATTCATGATTAACCCATTAATCCCTTTGTTCTTAACCAAATGAGCCCAGATTTTTAATCTTCAAATCAAAGGGTTTATCTAAATTAATCACCCAGAAGGTTAATTTAACCTTAGAGAATGACATCCCATGTGATAACTGAGACCCAGCTCACCCCACACTTGCTACCTGCCAAAACCATCTCACGGGTCACCACTACCATCCAAAAATCTTTGACCCTTTGAACGCCTAGGATGCATTGGCGTGTTCCCTAAGCACAAACCAACACTCAAGATCATCTCAAGGACACAAGTACGCTCAGAATTGCTCACATGACACCAAGAACAAAGGCATCTTCCTGGAATATCCAAAATTCCTCCAAGGGCTTTTCTGGAAATTCATTTAGTTAGGGTTTACGTTTTTTAAGTTTTCTAGGACCTTCTATGGCCTTGTATAAAAGGAGGTGCTTGTACCCCTTTCTAGTTGTTCCAGTTTTTATGTAAAAACGTTTTTATGAATGAAACTTTGTTAAACCTACATATGACTGAGAACCAAGATTTACTTTTCCAGCATTAATGTTTCCAAGTTATTTTCTTTATTGAGTTCATTTATCTTGAAGTTTGTTTGTTTTTTAGAAAATTGTCAAATCCTTGCAAGTTTTTCTGAAAAGTGAGATCCTTGCTAAGATTTGGTTTCAAGTCTGTTTAATCTGAATTAATCAAGTTGTATCAAGTGCTTTTAAACATTGGTAAAGTTGTGGAAAGATTTCAAGAAAGAAAGAAAAGTAAACAAGTTTATAGCATTTGTGTGTTTTCCTCTTTTGATTTTCTTAAACAGGTTTGATAAGTGAGTTGACCATTGTCTGCATACATCCGAATGTATATGGAGGTGGTTATGCAACCACTAGAACCCTGGATGTAGGGTTCTAAGGTAATCTTCTTGTTCCCTTTTCAAATTTCAGAAATATTGCAGTTGTATGATCTTTGTGGTTTAAGTGTTATTTGTTTGGTAAAGCTGTCTGATTTAAGTTCATTTGAGTATGTATGCATGTTTTAAGTGCTTAATTCCAGTTTGGTTTAGTTGTGTGTTGATTTGATTTGAAAAAAGTTGATTTAGGATTTTTAAGGGGTGTTTGGGACAAGAGATTAGCAGGATTTTTGTTAAAAGTTCATGCTTAAAACCTGTCTAAAAATATCACTTAGGTTATATTAGAGTGCTATGTGTTCTTTGGTTTCAGTTTGAGTAAGGTTTAAACTCATTTGCATACTTAAAAGGGTAAAACATAGCCAAAATCAGAATCTGCTTGTGAATGACTGTTTTTGAGATATTGTGCTATCAAACTTTGTAGGTTACTAGATTTTAGGGTATTTGAGCATTGTGTGTTACTTGTATGCATGCTTGTGAGCTTATTTCCAAGATATAAGGCCATAAAATTCAGATTTGTGCATGAAATATTAGCAATTGTTCATCAGACTACTCTTGGCTTAATCAGAAACTTGTAAGCTTGATTTGTGCTTATTCTTGTTAAGTGGCTGCTTGTTTTTTGTGCTTATCAGACTCCTTATACTCCAAAGAGTATAAGGGTGCCTTATTGTCCAAAAAAGCTATCAAGATAAGCTTTCCTAAGCTTACTGAAAATCAAAGCAAAATTTTACACTGTCAGTGGGAACTCCTTTCCCACTGCTAGTGCCTTTGTTACCACTGCTGAGCAAAAGGACAAAAGTCCATCACTTGTCACTATCTGTTTTCTTACTTTTTTGTCTTTAGTGCCCAAAAAGTGGAATTAGACCTTGAAACCAGTGCCATTATTTTTCTTATTTAATTTAGGATTTTTCTGATTAATAAAATTTTTATTTACTGTTCATTTAGTAATTTTTAGGATATTTAGCTATTTTTAATTAATTTTAAGGTTTCTGTTTTTGTCTTTTAGTGCCAAAAAGTAATATTTCTAAGTTTAATCAATTTTTCTGAACTTAGAATAATATTTTAAGGTTTTTGGTTTAAAATTTAGTTACTGTTCATCTTTTTATTAATTTTTAGAATTAATTTAAATTAATTAGGGTTTTAATTAATCTAGTTTTGTCGTTTAGTGAGAAATTTAATATTTCTTAAGATTTTTCATTTTTCTACTGTTCATTAGAGTAAAATAGGATTTTTAAAATTGGTAAATTATTTTTAGCATTATTTAATTATTTTTTATAATTATTTTAATTTTAAAATAGTTTTTAGTAATTTAAAAATAGAAAAATAGTGTTTAAAAATACAAAAAAATACTTTTTAGTTGTTAAATAATATAAGTAAGTTATTTGTTCAATAAAATCATATTTTGGACATTTTGATTAATTATATTTAATTTTAGGGCTTTAATTAGCATTTAAAATTGAATATTTAATTAATAAAAGGTTTTAAAATATTTTTATTGGATTTTATTCCTTATTTATATTATTTTAGACTTGTTTTAGCTTATAATTAATTTTTGGGTTGAAAAATTTTATTTTTGTCATTTTCTACGGTTTTACGTTTACGCCTTTTTCGTCGTAGTTTAATTAGTTTTCGTAACCGTCAATTCTTTCCTTTCTCATTTCTTTTTCAATTATCATAATCACAAACATCATAAATCAACTCTTAACACAACGCACTTGCCTCCTTGAGAACGAACTCACTTAGGGTCATTCACGCACGGTTTTCCTAAATCGTCGTGCACTTGCCCTATTTTATTGCTTTCTTTTTTTTTTAATTTTTGTAAAAAATATTGGGTAGTTATATTTTTGTAAAAAAATATTCGATATCTATTTTGTGTACAAAATCACAAATATCTCCCCCCGATCAACACAAAACCCTAAAACCTGGTAACAAAAATTCTCCATAAAATATTCGGTTCGATATTTTTTTTGTGTACAAAATCACAAATACCTCCGTTCAAAACCCTAAAATCTGGTAACAAAAATTTTCCAGTCGAAATCCAAAAAAGATATTTGGTGTTTATGTTTTGACAATAGCAGGGACTCAGATCCAAGCTTGAAGATCACAACTATACTCTGTTGAGTTCAGTTGTGGTTTTTCGATGTTCTCCCAAACAGGATATGGGCTATTGTTAGTGGCTCCATACAACAAGCATAACCGATTTTTCAAGGACGCTGAAGGTAACATCTTTTAATCATACTATTTTTTATCCTATACATGTTAATATGTTTATGTTCTTAACAAAACTAAATTGATTAGCAGATTCTATACATTCAAATATAGAGTTTGAGTTCAACCCAATTAACTGACAGCTGGCAACTTGATCAATGGTTCCTAAGATGATTAAGGTTTTGATATTAACTAATATGATAATAAAAGTATTAAATCTCACAATGGAATAGCAAAGCTATGTTGTTCACCTGATGTAAAAAGTTTTTGTAGAACTGAAGCTTTTCTACATATCAAATAGAAATGCTAGGATGACTCATGAATTCGGTATGCATTGATGAATGTTAGAATGAATATGAACTATTTTGCTAACCGATATTTCAGGCCAGATTGGTGCTTTTTTTTTGTAAGTTTAGTTGTTATTCCTAACCACAATTATATTTTTGTTTTTGTAATTTATTTGCTTAATTAGTATTCTTTTGTGTGCGTTGTAGGAGGAGGACATAGAGATATTGACTGGCGAAGCTGATGGTGCATCGGTGATCGAAGATGATGAAGTTTCCAAGGACGACCATCATGATCAAAATGGTGTAAAAATGTGGTCATATCATTAATTGTTGATACTTAATATGCTCATCTGTTTTGTTATGTACAGAATTTCATAGTCTGAAGTCGTTGCAACCAGTACGTATTTATGGAAAGCTAGATATGGCTCGAAGGACCTTTTGATGTTTTGTTTCATGTTTAGTATATTTTTCCACATGGTGTCCTTTTGTAGATCAATATAGGCTCTACTTATGGGCACACCAAGGACTGTCTACAAGTAAGCAAGTTACTTAATCGCAGATTCATGAGTTTTTTTTTTTATTGTTGTGTAGGTTTAATATAGAATCCAAGTGAGATACGTGGTGGCAAATTAACATTTTCACTATTCCTCTTATGTTTCTCTACATTTTCTCCAAATCATTGTTATTCTGGATTGGCCAATAACACAGGTCGTTGCTACAGCTTTGCTCTTCATCTTTAGCCTCATCTCACAGATCTTTGCATATGCTGCCAACTTTCCCATCTAAAAATTCCTTCAAGCTCAAAGCATTCTGAATCGGAGTACCTACATTGTAGTTGCAGTCCTCTTGGTCCAAGTTCCATTGACATGGATTGCATCGCGTGTGGGGGTATACTACATAACTGTATATAATTACATGTTAGGATCCCAAAAGAAAATCTTGAAAAGATAGGAAAGTCAAAGTTTACATAATTTTTTTGATCGTTACAGAAACATGGAGTTGGCGGAATGTTTATGGGTAGCAATCAAGGACATGGATATGGGCATTTTATTCGGCAAGCCGTTTTTGACAGGGACTTTGATAAGATGTTGGTTGGAAAGAACCCAAAACTGCTATTGCAACTCCTAAAACATGGGACATTCTGTATGAAACAAGTTGCCAAACACACCATAAGTTCTCCTATCCCGAAGAGGGTCTATCAATAATTTTGACCTTTTATTCGCCCAAATCCGTGGTCTCCTGGTGCATTTTGTTGATAGTTTTTGTGTTTATATATTTTTCTGTAGGATATGGCTAAGGACGAAGCGAAGGAAGGGGTCATATTTGCTGTAGAAAATAATAGAAATATGTTCTCTGATTCTTCAATTTCTATTTGTACTCGAGGTAAAAAGCATCCTCCATTCACTGTATATGTTTTTTAGTTCTAGCTCCATATGTTCAGTTTTAATTATCAAGGGCATACAATATCAATGTACTCTCAAGATTGTAATGATCTAAATATTTAATGGTAAATTGACCGGAATGGCCTTCCGTGTACCAACTGTTGATGTCTGAGTTTAACTGTGAGACTTGAGAAGAAGGCTACTTATGAGTAGATAAGGGCTGCTATGTGTAAAGTTCACGTGTTATATTTACATACAACCTTTATTAGGCCGGTCATTGCCCTCGACCATTTGAAGAACAATATCTACATTTAAGCATATAAAGAAGGCCATGTTAGAGAGGTACATATTTAGGCCGGTCATTGCCCTCGACCATTTTATGAGAACAGTTACATGATTCTTTGCCATGCGTGTAAGGGTATGTGATATATTTACTCATAGCAAGATTTTACTGGTACCTATAAAGGAAATGACGGATATTTTGTCAGTTGAGAGAAAAGCAATCGATATCTTAAGGGATACTTGTGCCAGAATGAAGGTTGAAACATACAAAGGGGATCTTGCAAAGGTAATAACCTTTTTTCTTTCTTCTTGATGGGAATAGTCAAGCTAACTAAAGCATCTTCTCTTGCAGGTTGTGGATGTGGATAATGTGACACACAAAGTTAAATTTAAGCCAATGCAGGAAACAACGTGGTATGTCTGTTATGTCTTCAGTTTTGGTACCTTGTTGAAAGTTAAATTTAAGCCAATGTAGAAAACAACGTGGCCGATTTGGCCATCTATTAGACATTTTCTCAATAGGCCTCTTTAATTTATGGTTTTACTGTACTTAGCTCAAGTAAATTTTTTCGACACTAAACATCCATCATCATGCAGGTTTTGGCACGTTCTTCCTGCTGGTAGATGACTTTATGAGGTGATGTTAGAAAGTAAAGGATTTACAGTTGAAGGACATAGAACATGTAGTTGCGAGATGTGGCAATTATCAAAAAAAAATTGCAGATGCTAAAAGGGCACAACGGGATAAAACTCTTGACTATCGGGTGAATGTGAATGTTGGATTTACATACCACCACTGGTATGTATTTTTGAATATATTAAGTTTTTGAAGCTGTTTTTGATAGCTTTGTTCAATGAATATCATATTTATGTTGAAACAAAAGGTGTTGGCAGAAGAGTTCTAGATACGGTGCATATTATTTACCGGTTTGAACTGCGATTAATGTAACAACCAACCAAGTCAACAATATTTTATATGATAGCAGGTAATGCCTTTTTGATGTATTTTATATGAAGCTTTACCCGAATCCGATTTGCTTTTGGTTGTTATTGGCATTCAGTTCATGTATCTTGACTATTTGAAGACACTTATCATTTTCGGATGATGGTGGGTTCTAGAGCAGCACTATGCGTCTGGGAGCCGATGTGATTGTTTCAGTTGTACATGTCAGAAATGGTACTTTTAAGATGTTCTTGGTTTCTTTAACTGAGTTGCTAGATTTGATAATTATTCTCTACATGTTATTTCTTTTTACATCTTGCATGCAAGCTACACAAACTGTTATACGTTTCTATGCAGAACTGGACAAGATGATGTGATTGTTCCAGTGGTAAATATGCGTGTGGGAACGACATGGATATACCCTTGAATGAGGTTGTATTCTCGATACCTCTACTGTTGTTTACTATAAATTTTGAGAATTCGATTTTTAACAAATGTCCAGCGCATAACAGCATCAAAGGAAAACTAAGCGTGTACTTTTGCTTCTTGATTTTAGAGCTTATCGTAATAGTAGAGGCGTTTTATTTAGTTCCTAGCAAAAACATATAAAATCTTAGTGAGATTCTTTATCGGAGTGTTTGGAATATAGCATAATATATGTGGAGTAGCTGAAATAGGACGGGTTCAAAGGTTTCATTTACCTACTAATGACAAAAGCGGCAAAAGTCAGGCGTTAAACAAGTCAAAGGAGCTGCAGGATCAGTTCTTGGTCTCTCATTATCGTCATCATTTAGAAATGGAAAAGATAATAGCATGGAATGTATCAGGAGAATCCATTTTGGAACTGTGAACAGAAAAGTTGATATCACCATTTTCCTCCCCTTGTGTATTTGCAACACCATTTTGAACTTCAGGGAGCGCAGAGTTGATATCGCCATTGTCCTCAGCTGCTGGATCTGCACCACCATTTTGAGCTTCAGGAACTGAAAGGTTCATATTGCCATTGTCCTCAGATTCTTTATCTACAACACCGTTTTATGTTTCAAGAAGTGAAGTATTCATATTGCCATTATCTTCTGCTGCTGTATCTGCATCACCATTTTGAGCTTACTGAAAGGTTCATGTTGCCATTGTCCACTGCTGTATTGGCAACAACGTTTTAAGCTTTTGGAACAGAAAGTTTGATATTGCTATTTTCCTCCCCTGATGTATCTACAACACCGTTTTGAGCTTTAGAAATATCCTTTTGTAGCATTGATGTTCCTAAAAATTTCATCATAGCTGAGCATGTCTGCTTGAGCTCTTTAAGCTGGAACCAAAACATACGACATATAAGTCCTTAAGTAGAAATGAATAGAATGAAAAACATAAGTAGTGTTTGAAATGCTTTATGTAACGACTTAGGCTGAGTTGAACTACAAACACATTTAGTCCCTTTTTGATTTTTCATAGAATTAATATGTTAAACAAGTTTTACAAAATCTATGTTTTTAATTAATATCTTATTACCAATCATTAAATTTTCATCTTACAGCCCTTGCTGTTGTTGTGTCATATGCTCAGTTTTATAAACCTTCATGCAACATATGTTTCCTATATCCTTCCTTTGAACTTTCTCACTGCTGCATTCCATATACACAGGTAAGAGGTTTACCTTATAAGCTAAAACTAATTTTCAAATTTCAACTCCAGCTTTGCATTTGAGATTATCAGCTTTGAGTCTAGGAATTTTTTTCTGCAGCTGTCAAATTCAAATTTCATATTTAATATGACTTCATAGTGATGGTTTTGTGCTTGATCTACCTTCAGAATTTCCTACCAAATATGTGCAGTTTCCGGCATCTTTTTTCTCTTTTTCTCTATTAACGTGGTTTGCTTTTCGTCAAGTGGGAATTTGTTCTCATGCTAACTGGAACTCAACTTGTCCAGGTCTTACTTGCTTCAATCCATACAAACTATGTTGACTGCTGTAGATGGCTTGGCGATTTCATAATATCTAAGGTAAATAACGAGAATTTGGTAATTATTCGAAGCTTGAGTTTACACACTCCTCAACTTCCATGTGTTTTTGTCATCCACATTTCCACCGATGTTATCTTCTATTGCCTAAGGTCCTCAATGAGTTTTTGTCTACCATGAACTATTGCTAACTTAACAATATTACACCGTATTAGTAGGGTTAGGTTGACCCGAACTGGTATGCATTACTGTGTCGGGTTAAATCGGGTTGAAAAAACTAATCGTGTTAGTTTGACCCGAACCCGATAACCCGACTTTGTTATTGGATCAGGTTAGGGTTATACATAGTATATTTTTGGTTATCGGGTTAACCCGATAAAACCCGACAAGGCGACAATTATATTATCGTACCATTATCATTTGTTATCAGACGTGATTTAACTTTTTTATACAAAATCATTAAGCTAATTAATACGGTACATTACCACACATGCACACAGTACTTAAGAAGTCAAAGATTTACAGTAGTTTAATAATGTTTTCATTTTTGAGCTCTAGGTGCCACTGGAAAAAAAATCAAATAAATGACAAAAATGATCATATTTGTTATGATTAAGTTCGTACATTGATTATAATTCTATATTCGTTATAATTCGAAGATGGTGACGGGTCTTGTAGTGTCCTCTTATTGGCTGCTCATTTGTATTTGCACCCAATAACCTGACCCGAATAACACCTAAACCCAATAACCCGATTCTTTATCGGGTTCAAGGATGAGTTTCTAAATACCAAAACCCGACCCGATCCGATGAGACCCGCTAACCCGATAAACCGATCCGATAACAACCCCTAAACACATACCATTAAAACAAAACATTATCAACCTCAAACCCTCCGACCACAATTCTTTATAGACTGACAGATGTGCTGTCTTATATAGATCATACGTGGTATTTAAGAAGGAAAATCGCACCACTGATATCGATATCTCTTGAACACATCTGGAATTTGGCATCACTCACAATGGCGTATCGTATGTTATCGATCATTCAGTTACATGCTTTAATTATATTCATGTGTTATATATTGTGCCCTTTGTTATAGGTTTGAAATTATTTATATAACTTTATTCAGATTCTAGACGGAATCATGTTGGTGTCTACTGTGAGAATTTAACCCAAGTTGTGGAAGAAGTTGTCCTCCAAACACCCTTTAAGTACGAACTTTGCAATTCAACAAAAGTTTGTATGCTACACTTTTGAAAATAATTTTGCATTGCAGGTCCTTGACTGATCAAAACTTGCTGAAATACATCATTTGTAATTCTGTATTCGTCATTGAAATAAAGGTAACAATGTTATCTTTGCTTCTGCATTCTAAAAGTCATAATAAGATATATTGGACATCCGCTGCTACAGTTTTAATCCGATCATTGCAAGCAAACTTGGAAGTTGTTATTGGTATTTGATCTTTTTTTTGTAACTCTCACTTTTGTTCTTTTCATCCACATAACTGAACTTAAAGACATTAAAAATTTAACATTCACGTTGCTTATTATATAGACTCTTTGAAGCTTTCAGTATCTAATTGATTTTCTAGGTATTTTGTTTAGCTTAGCAGGAGTTACTTTTTATTGCATAATCAACTAAAGTGATCGTGCAAGAAGAGAATGTAAAATGAGGTCTTGAGTCTTCAATGGATGTAGTTTTTGGTTGAGAAGCCATCAAAACCTGCGGCTGATTGATCGAGGATAGATATTTCCATCCAAGACAAGGATGGCCAGAATTAGTTTCGTGTCAACACGGTAGTATCTTCCAGCTCAAATATACAAACTGAATATTACTGTATGGATGTACACACAAGTACATCTTATGTATGAATGAGTATAAAGTTCACTCAGTCTATTCATCGCTGTTATTGTAACACCCCCACAATTGCTATGCGCAGCGGAACTACAACAATGGGTACTACACAGTATTCATTGCACACAAGATATTTCAAACGACGCTAAAAAGACGTCAACTTAAAACTTGAAATTTAAAATTGTTAGATGATACATGTCCACGGTTTTTCCAACCCCAAATAGTACACAGAGTTAAGCGTTTTCGGTCCCCATTGAATCTCAACCCAAAAACTTCAGTTTTACAACAACATGACATTAAGCATAAAAATTGTTTAAGTAGAAAAGGAGGGAAAAACAAGCGGACGCCAAGCCGTACACACAACATCCATCCCATGCATGCTCCATCCTACACTTCAGCGGTTACCTGAAACACATGCCAAAAATTTGGTCAACGAAAATGTTGAGTGGAATTCATAGGTTTTTCAATCCATTTGAACGTATATATAATAAAAACCATTCGTGATCATTTATAGTCTTGTCGATCAAACAAACTATAATCAGGATACTGACAATTGTGTTTAAGCTCATGACACTAATCCGTTAACTCAATCACCCGCGTAATAATACCGGCGTGATTCAGATGAAACCAGTGCCCCTTCTAAAGGCATCAGTTGCAATTATACCTTATTTCTCATACAAAATAATCTACCGCAGAACTTACTAAAAGTACAGCTTCTCGGCTAGCATTGGGTCGTTAACCCCGTAGTACTACAAATTGCATAAGCGGCTATTTCCCCCTACTCGAGGGCAGGACAATAGTTAATAGTTCATGATTTTAGGGACTTTTGCAACTTTGGTACTCAACACAATTTCTAAGGCAACTTTCGGGTCTAACAATCATTCATGATATACGTTCCTTTTAAAAACTAGCATGCATTTCCCTCGCGGGTAAAACAATTTGAAATAAATATAAGCGAGGCTATATATTCACACCTTATATCTTAAGTAGTCGGTAGTTCGAGGGATGATCACTGACGACGAAACGGATGCCCGGTTAAATCAACACCTATCACAAATAACGCGTAATGAGTAATCTCATTTTATATACTTACGGTACTGTATAAAATACATATATATTAGTCACTTAGGACAAGTACAACTCACGCCAAAAACAAAAACAACAAGTGTCACTCATTTTATACCATTCGTTCTCATTACTTATGTTGTCCATTTTTACTCATTCTCGCCGGTACTCGACTAAAGTACGGGCTGTTTTACCTTATTTAACCACACTTATAAAATTTGACAAAATTTCCAAAAATCCTATAAGACCTGTAGATAACATGTTTTTAAGCCCATAAAAGTTTTTACTTTTACGACCCGTTACGCAACTCTTTTCCACGACTACATTTTACGGGCTGAAATTGCGCTTCGACCAATTTTGACCTCTTTGACCTATATGAAATGCACATTTGACTTCGTTGACTCCTAAGTCAACTTATAAACTCATTTTTACAGGTTTGGGACCAAATTTTGACCCTTGACCATTTACCAATTTATACTTGTGACCCTCGGGATTTGACTAAAACTTTGCACAAATTCGGATTATGAAAGTCCTCGTCTCCCGGTACTCGATCTTAAAAATGTCATAACTTTTAGCTCGTTTTGAGTCACGGGCTCTACCTTATACCAAATTAAAGCTAGGAAGACCCTCTATAACTACATTTAGTTTTCAAGTCCTGGAAGAAAAATCATTTTTATGAAATGGACCTAATGTTTCTGCCTAAAAATGACCATACCAAAAACGCACTTAGACTCGATTCCAAGCCTTCTAACCACCACTAAACATCATCCTAAGCCTTCCCAAACATATCCTAACATCAAATTTCAGTCCTACCCCTATTGATCAACCAATCTCAAAATCAAAAATTTAAAGAAATGAACATGCAACTAGTTAGACCTATGTAAAACATCCTAAAACAATGAACCAAACATAATAACAACACTCAAAATCAACAACCACCATGGCTCCCCAAACACCCCCATTGCCGTGGGGTTTGGGTGACCCAATCACCACAACCAAATTAATTTTGGTGGGTTTTCTTGGTGTTCTTGCATCCATAACACATAAAATCAACATGCATTAGCTCATTTAGCCACAAAAACGAATTTGGATCATCTTGAAAAATCTTGAAAAATTTTTGTTAGTGCATGTTGGATTTGAGCACATGAACATGTGGGGAATGACCAAACTAGATGTGGTCTAACCTTAGATTTTAGGAAAATCAAGTGGAAAAAGATTTTTGGTGAATTTTTCTTGGTGTTGGGGGTGTCCGTCGGCTTTAGAGAGAAAGGAGGGAGAGAGTGTTTGATTTTTGGTGAAAAGTTTGTGTGTGTTTGTGTGTTTGTCACTTTTGGCCTTTTTGGTGGGTTGGGAGGGGCCTTTTTGCAATTTCTAGCTTCTTTTGTCCTTAAATGGAAAACGTCCTCAAAACTTTGCGGGTTCGACTCATTTGTCAATTTTGAAAATTTTACGGGAGTCGGAAATCTTCCCGAACGCTCCAAAATATTTTTGGGATACTTTAAATGTACTCGGAAGGCTATAAAACTCACCCGACTCAACTTAACACGAACCGTAAATAAAATTCTCGAAAAATTACATTATCGATAAATCGTCAAAATTATATAAAATTGGGCATCCCTCGGGATCGTAATCGTCATCGTCCTTCTTAAAACGTCAAACGTAAAAATTATAACCTCGAACATCGGCTTTAACCAAAATACTTATAAGTATAGAAATTAAAATTTATTAAAAATTTCAAAAATTAGCGTAATTTAGGGTATCGTTAATGACCTCGATTCTAGGGTGTCACATCCACCCCTCCTTAAAGAGAGCGACGTCCCGGCGCTCGCCTCTTCTTGTACTCACATTTCGTCTTACTGGAACAGATGAGGATACCTTTCCTTGAAAAAGTCCTCACGTTCCCAGGTGTATTCCGGTCCACGCTTAGAATTCCATCGGACCTTCACAATAGGAATCCTACTACGCTTCAACCGCTTGACCTCCCGGTCCATAATTTCCACAGGTTCTTCCACAAAGTGCATTTTGTCGTCTAGTCGAATCTCGTCCAAAGGAATCACCAATTCCTTGTCCGCTAAACTCTTCTTCAGGTTCGATACGTGAAACGTGTCATGAATAGCACTAAGTTCAGTCGGCAATTCTAACTTGTACTCTACTGGTCCAATTCGTTCAACGATCTTAAACGGTCCAATATACCTCGGACTCAACTTTCCTTTCTTTCCAAAACGAATTACACCCTTCCACGGCGATACCTTGAGCATAACCATATCTCCAACTTCAAACTCCAACGGTTTCCTTCGGTTATCGGCATAACTCTTCTGTCGGCTTCTCGCAGCAAGTAGTCGGTTCTTGATCTGCACGATCTTCTCTGTCGTTTCTAAAACCATTTCGGGTCCAGTCAATTGACTTTCCCCTACTTCACTCCAACACACAGGCGATCTACACTTCCTTCCATACAATGCTTCGAACGGTGCCGCTTTGATACTCGCATGATAACTATTATTGTACGAAAATTCCACTAGAGGCAAGTGGCGTTCCCAACTTCCTCCAAAATCGATCACGCATGCTCGAAGCATGTCCTCCATCGTTTGAATAGTTCGTTCGCTCTGGCCGTCAGTTTCCGGGTGATAAGCCGTGCTTAAACTCAGTTCAGTGCCCATCGCACGTTGAAGCGATTTCCAAAATTCCGACGTAAATCTACTGTCGCGATCCGAAATGATCGATAACGGCACTCCATGTCTACAGACGATCTCCTTCATGTACACGCTGGCGAGTCTTTCCATGCTGTCCGTCTTCTTCATAGGTAAGAAATGAGCAGATTTCGTCAACCTATCCACAATTACCCATATCATATCGCTTCCACTAGGAGTCCTAGGTAAACCCGTCACGAAATCCATTGCGATTTTCTCCCATTTCCATTCTGGGATTTCTGGTTGTACCAACAATCCAGATGGTTTCTTATGTTCTGCCTGAACCTTCGCGCAAGTCAAACACTTACTAACGTAACGAGCAATATCTGCCTTCATATTCGGCCACCAATAAACTTTCTTCAGGTCGTGGTACATCTTATCCGATCCAGGATGTATCGAATACTTCGACTTATGCGACTCATTCATAACCAATTCTCAAACTCCAGGCTTTCCTTCCTCAGATGAACACAATGGTAACCAAATCCGATTCTCAAAATATCTCAGTCCGTCTGACCTAATCACGAAAAGAGGTTTCAACATTCGTCCCAAATTCTCGGCTTCAACATTCCCTTTCATTAATCCCCTCTCCTGAGCCTTCAGTATGGTTTCGGTTAAGTCAACGCTCTCACTCATCACTAACGCTCTAACCCTCAAAGGTTTCTCCCGTTCTTTCCTACTCAGTGCATCCGCTACAACATTCGCCTTTCCAGGGTGGTAGCAAATTTCGCAGTCATAATCACTCAATAGTTCAACCCATCGTCTTTGTCGCATATTCAACTCCTTTTGGTCTAAAATGTGCTGCAAACTCTTGTGGTCAGTGAATACAACACACTTTGTCCCATACAGATAGTGTCTCCACAATTTCAACGCAAAAACTACCGCTCCTAATTCCAAATCGTGCGTCGTGTAGTTCTCCTCGTTCTTCCTTAATTGCCTCGACGCGTAAGCTATCACCTTTTCACGTTGCATTAATACTGCTCCATAACCTCTACGAGACGCATCACAATACACTACGAAGTCTTCGGTTCCTTCAGGCAATGATAAAATCGGTGCGGAACATAACTTATCCTTGAGCGTTTTGAAAGCAAGCTCTTCCTCAATACCCCATTCATACGCCCTATTCTTTTCGGTAAGCCTCGTCAATGGTTTTGCAATCAAAGAAAATCCTTCAATAAACCTTCGATAATACCCCGCTAAACCCAGAAATTGTCGAACTTCAGTCGGCGTCGTCGGTGCTGACCATTCCCTGATTGCTACGATCTTAGCAGGATCTACACGAACTCCCTCACTATCAATCACATGACCTAGAAACTGCACTGATTCCAACCAAAACTCACACTTAGAGAATTTTTCATACAGCTTCTCCTTTCTTAACAACTCCAAAATCTTTCTCAGGTGCTTCTCGTGCTCCTCCTTACTTTTAGAGTAAATAAGTATGTCGTCGATGAAAACAATAACAAACTTATCTAGATACGGCTTGCACACGCGATTCATAAGGTCCATGAATACAGCAGGCGCGTTCGTCAACCCAAACGGCATCACTCGAAATTCAAAGTGTCCATACCGCGTACGAAAGGCAGTTACAGGAATATCCTCCTCCCTTACACGCAGTTGATGATACCCTGATCTTAAATCGATCTTTGAGTATACACTGGAACCTTGCAATTGATCGAACAAATCATCAATCCTCGGCAATCGGTACCGATTCTTAACCGTCAGCTTATTGAGCTCCCTATAGTCAACACACATCCTAAACGAACCATCCTTCTTCTTTACGAACAACACTGGCGCTCCCCAAGGTGATGAGCTCGGCCTAATAAATCCTTTGTCCATCAATTCCTTCAATTGATCCGATAACTCCTTTAACTCAGATGGTGCTAAGCGATAAGGTGCACGTGCAACCGGCGCAGCTCCTGGCACTAAATCAATTCGAAACTCGACCTCACGGGTAGGCGGTAAACCTTGCAACTCGTCTGGAAAAACGTCCGGATACTCACAAATAACTGGTACCTCTTCGATCCTCGCCTCTACATCACCATCGCTCGAAACCTGTGCCAAAAACACATCGCATCCGCTCTCTACGTACTTCATCATTTTCAAACACGAAATCACCTTCAAACGAGAAGTGCATTCGTCTCCCTTTACCGTCAAAACCCTATTCCTCAACGGAATCTGAACCAATCTCTCGCCACAGACGATCGTAGCACTATGCGCCATTAGCCAATCCATTCCCACAATCACGTCAAACGATCCTAGCTCTATAGGCATCAAGTCGATTTTAAAAGCGTAATTTCCTAACTTCAAGGTACACCCTTTCAGTATAGAATTCGTACTAACAATTTTTCCATCGGCTAATTCAACATTATAACTAGTCGTTAACAACACCGGTTCCCTATCGATATGACGACTAAATCTAACGTCTACAAAACTCTTGTCGGAGCCAGAATCAAATAAAATACTAGCATAACAAGCGTCTAGCAAAAACGTACCGGTAACCACATTTGGACCCTGTGGTTTATCAGCAGTTCCCACTTGATACACAGCAGCCGCATTATTACCTCCCCGCCTGTTTCCTGCCTTCGGGCAATTCGCTTGCACATGCCCTCTTTCTCCACAACTATAACATCCTCTCATCCTGATAGCATTAGCCCCAGTGGCTACTCCTCCCGTTCGACAACCAGATGTCCTATGACCTGCCTTTCCACACTTGCCGCATGCCGGCGGGCAATTTCCAACATGATACAAGTTGCACTTACCACAATGGGGATTCACTTTTGCACCTCTAGGGTTCGTCACTGCCCTCATCCCTTCGTTCCTTCTCTGATTAAACTGCTGGTTACGGTTCGGCCCATGGTTGTTTCGATTTCCACCTCGGTTCTGGCCTTGGGATTGATTGCTTTGTGCCGCTTCCCATTTCCTTTTGTTGCCCTCAGCAATGTAGTTCTGCTTGTCCTGAAGCTTAACGTCCATCAAAGCGTGAGCCATTTGAACCGCTTCATCAAACGTTCCAGGTTTTGACGAAGTTGTTTCACCTTTGATATTGCTAGATAAACCCTTAATATACTGCTTCATTTTCTTGGCATCATTGGCAAATATGTCCGGACACAAAAGACTTAACTCATTGAATCTCCTGGTGTAAGCAGCTATATCGTTGTTCTTCAAGGTCAAGTGCCTCAATTCGTCCTCCAATTGCCCCAATTCCTCCTCTGGGCAAAACTTCTTGGTCAACAAAGCTTTGGTCGCATTCCACGTCCTTGCATTCGCTACAGCCAATCCAACCGTAGCTACCTGGGTATTCCACCAACTTAACGCATCATCAAGAAACGTAGCAACTGCAAACTTTACTTTATCCGCTTCTGCACAACCACTGATTTCAAACGTGCTTTCAACCTTTTCCAACCATCGTCTAAGTTCTAAAGCTCCACCCGTTCCACGGAACTGCGTGGGACCGCACTTCATAAAACTAGAATAGGTACACACTCTCGGGGCTTGCTGTCTCCCCGCGTTCCTTCCCTGGTCCTGATTTCTCCCAGCTCGGTCCGCTTGCAACGCATTTGCTATAGCTTCCTGAATCATGGTGTTAACACGATCGGCGGTCAACTTTGGAGGCATGGTGTTATCGAATATCTCTTTCTGTAAGACAAAGAAAATAGAAAAACAATGTAAGTATTCATATCAAGTTTCCCAGACATAAAATACATACAACGACACGTCACTACGGAGTTACTAATATTCATCAATTCACACTATAAAAGATCAAATTTAAGACATATCACAGATCATGAAAGGTAACATAGATTGTATTGATAGTTAACCAAAATCGTGACAAGTATTGCCACTACAATCGTTCACCATAAAACATCAAGTACTTGAGTTTCTCGTCATAATACCATCATACAAAGGTCTAAAATAGTTCTATTACAATGATCAAAGAAAATACAAAACAAGTAACTAGGCATGTGGTGATCCACACGGCCTCTTGGATGGCGGCTCGTCGTCGTCTTCCTCGGTTTCCTCATCACTAATGTCCTCATCCACATCATCCACTTTTCTCTTTCCTTTATCATCTGGCCCACATTCCATTTCCTTTTTCGTCCCTGATGTGGATCCATACTCAATCGCTACCTGACTTCCCACCGAAATACAAGCACCTCCAGTAGGCGGCTGAATCATGAAGTCGTTCGCCTCCATCTCCAAATCATCCACGAATCTCCAATCCGGGGGCAATGAATCCCTCACACGATGCTCCCAACTCTGCATCCTCGACAACTTCATCTGATCTTCCCTCACACGGTCAAGACTAGCACTTAAATTCGCAACCATTGATCTTAAACTGTTGATGTCACTTTTGTTCACATTCCCGTCATACTCAATTCTTGCCGTCCTTTCCAACAGTCTTTGATGTTCCCTCTCAGTCTTATCAAACTTCTTAATTACCCTGGTCTCAACTACAAACCGCTCATACATCAACCTTTCCATCCTCCCCAAACGACCTGCGGGATCCCAGTAGTGTCTCGGTCTCGGAAAGTAGACCCTTGCAATATTCTCATGAATCGATGGCGACTTGGATGACTTGCTGGACTCTCCACTGCTCCCATTACTTTCTCGAACCAATCCTGGCACTGTTCTCAAATAATCCTTACAATTGTCCATCGGGCGATTAAAGGGTTGCTGCTCATAACGACCGGTCGGTGGTACCTCATAACCCTTCGGTGAATTCGGAGATTGAAACAAATCGGGTTCGGTCTGGCCTACGGCATCCTCGGGAATGCCATCATCCATTAGCTCCTCGGGCTCTTCTTCGGAATCCTCACTCTCGTCGCTACTCATGCTGAAATTATCCACCTCGCTTTCGCCATTGTCGTTTTCCGGCCCTATTTCGTCTTCTGGAGCGATCCATCCATTATTATTGTCCGGCGGGTTCGGAGGAAACGGTCCCCCTTCGTGACCTACGACGTAATCGTTTCCGTTATCGTTAGGCGGTACCTCGGCCATTCCTGCAATAACAGCGAATTTCGGAGGGTACATAAGTAATTATACAATAATTATAAATATATGCATGCAAATGCAATGCAAAGGTGGTACTTATGCCCAAAATGTAATAATATGATGCTCATGCATGATTAATACAAAAATTACGATGTCGGATATTTCACGAAAAATTCAACGTCTACATATAGTAATTCCATACTTATGTAATAATTACCCACATATATACTTTACTCAAAAGTATACGTCAAATGCCATAAATACAACAATAAATCTTACCGGAGCCATGCAGGATAGTTGTGTGTGCTTGGACCCTTTCTTACGACACCAAAAGTTATAGTTTAGGATTTTTAAAAACGACCTAGTTCTCTATAACTCGTGGCTCTGATTACCAATCTGTAACACCCCCACAATTGCTATGCGCAGCGGAACTACAACAATGGGTGCTACACAGTATTCATTGCACACAAGATATTTCAAACGACGCTAAAAAGACGTCAACTTAAAACTTGAAATTTAAAATTGTTAGATGATACATGTCCACGGTTTTTCCAACCCCAAATAGTACACAGAGTTAAGCGTTTTCGGTCCCCATTGAATCTCAACCCAAAAACTTCAGTTTTACAACAACATGACATTAAGCATAAAAATTGTTTAAGTAGAAAAGGAGGGAAAAACAAGCGGACGCCAAGCCGTACACACAACATCCATCCCATGCATGCTCCATCCTACACTTCAGCGGTTACCTGAAACACATGCCAAAAATTTGGTCAACGAAAACGTTGAGTGGAATTCATAGGTTTTTCAATCCATTTGAACGTATATATAATAAAAACCATTCGTGATCATTTATAGTCTTGTCGATCAAACAAACTATAATCAGGATACTGACAATTGTGTTTAAGCTCATGACACTAACCCGTTAACTCAATCACCCGCGTAATAATACCGGCGTGATTCAGATGAAACCAGTGCCCCTTCTAAAGGCATCAGTTGCAATTATACCTTATTTCTCATACAAAATAATCTACCGCAGAACTTACTAAAAGTACAGCTTCTCGGCTAGCATTGGGTCGTTAACCCCGTAGTACTACAAATTGCATAAGCGGCTATTTCCCCCTACTCGAGGGCAGGACAATAGTTAATAGTTCATGATTTTAGGGACTTTTGCAACTTTGGTACTCAACACAATTTCTAAGGCAACTTTCGGGTCTAACAATCATTCATGATATACGTTCCTTTTAAAAACTAGCATGCATTTCCCTCGCGGGTAAAACAATTTGAAATAAATATAAGCGAGGCTATAAATTCACACCTTATATCTTAAGTAGTCGGTAGTTCGAGGGATGATCACTGACGACGAAACGGATGCCCGGTTAAATCAACACCTATCACAAATAACGCGTAATGAGTAATCTCATTTTATATACTTACGGTACTGTATAAAATACATATATATTAGTCACTTAGGACAAGTACAACTCACGCCAAAAACAAAAACAACAAGTGTCACTCATTTTATACCATTCGTTCTCATTACTTATGTTGTCCATTTTTACTCATTCTCGCCGGTACTCGACTAAAGTACGGGCTGTTTTACCTTATTTAACCACACTTATAAAATTTGACAAAATTTCCAAAAATCCTATAAGACCTGTAGATAACATGTTTTTAAGCCCAATAAAAGTTTTTACTTTTACGACCCGTTACGCAACTCTTTTCCACAACTACATTTTACGGGTTGAAATTGCGCTTCGACCAATTTTGACCTCTTTGACCTATATGAAATGCACATTTGACTTCGTTGACTCCTAAGTCAACTTATAAACTCATTTTTACAGGTTTGGGACCAAATTTTGACCCTTGACCATTTACCAATTTATACTTGTGACCCTCGGGATTTGACTAAAACTTTGCACAAATTCGGATTATGAAAGTCCTCGTCTCCCGGTACTCGATCTTAAAAATGTCATAACTTTTAGCTCGTTTTGAGTCACGGGCTCTACCTTATACCAAATTAAAGCTAGGAAGACCCTCTATAACTACATTTAGTTTTCAAGTCCTGGAAGAAAAATCATTTTTATGAAATGGACCTAATGTTTCTGCCTAAAAATGACCATACCAAAAACGCACTTAGACTCGATTCCAAGCCTTCTAACCACCACTAAACATCATCCTAAGCCTTCCCAAACATATCCTAACATCAAATTTCAGTCCTACCCCTATTGATCAACCAATCTCAAAATCAAAAATTTAAAGAAATGAACATGCAACTAGTTAGACCTATGTAAAACATCCTAAAACAATGAACCAAACATAATAACAACACTCAAAATCAACAACCACCATGGCTCCCCAAACACCCCCATTGCCGTGGGGTTTGGGTGACCCAATCACCACAACCAAATTAATTTTGGTGGGTTTTCTTGGTGTTCTTGCATCCATAACACATAAAATCAACATGCATTAGCTCATTTAGCCACAAAAACGAATTTGGATCATCTTGAAAAATCTTGAAAAATTTTTGTTAGTGCATGTTGGATTTGAGCACATGAACATGTGGGGAATGACCAAACTAGATGTGGTCTAACCTTAGATTTTAGTAAAATCAAGTGGAAAAAGATTTTTGGTGAATTTTTCTTGGTGTTGGGGGTGTCCGTCGGCTTTAGAGAGAAGGGAGGGAGAGAGTGTTTGATTTTTGGTGAAAAGTTTGTGTGTGTTTGTGTGTTTGTCACTTTTGGCCTTTTTGGTGGGTTGGGAGGGGCCTTTTTGCAATTTCTAGCTTCTTTTGTCCTTAAATGGAAAACGTCCTCAAAACTTTGCGGGTTCGACTCATTTGTCAATTTTGAAAATTTTACGGGAGTCGGAAATCTTCCCGAACGCTCCAAAATATTTTTGGGATACTTTAAATGTACTCGGAAGGCTATAAAACTCACCCGACTCAACTTAACACGAACCGTAAATAAAATTCTCGAAAAATTACATTATCGATAAATCGTCAAAATTATATAAAATTGGGCATCCCTCGGGATCGTAATCGTCATCGTCCTTCTTAAAACGTCAAACGTAAAAATTATAACCTCGAACATCGGCTTTAACCAAAATACTTATAAGTATAGAAATTAAAATTTATTAAAAATTTCAAAAATTAGCGTAATTTAGGGTATCGTTAATGACCTCGATTCTAGGGTGTCACAGTTATAGATTTGGTTACTGTCTGAATTGCCAAATCTCTCTTGGTAATCACTTTGCGTGGTAGTGGTTTGTTTTAGACTTTTATACAATGTCATTGTCTAAATCGTTTAACTGTTTCTTGCTAATCAGTTTGTGAGATGATGATTTGTTTAATGTGCAGTAATACGCCATACTATGTTAAAAAGAAGTAAAACGCCATACCTAAAGGGTTTGGTGTTGGTGCAGCCCAACAAAGCGCTGCTACATGTTAATGGTTGGAGTTTAATGGTTGGAGAGGATATTAAGTAAAAGGGTACTCATGTTACTCATGTTTATCAAATAGTGCAAATTCATTGGTTGCTAATTATTTAATATTTCACTATCGGTTATCGGTTACAATCTTTATCGGTTATCGGTTACAATCTTTAAGCATTACATGATTGGGTTAGAGTTATGTATGGCTTTTGTTTTAATAGAGGGTGACAATATATTTGTTTGTTATTATGCCATTTATCAAATACATCTTTGTGGTTTATTTATTTTGTTAACTAATCTTTTTTTAATGACAGTTTTTACAACTAACACAACTATCTCACAATTTCTATCTCACGTGTCTTCACCGAGATTTGAACCCACAATCTTGAGGTTAGAGGGCAACTCACATATTGCTAGACCAAGAGGCTTTTGTTAACTAATACATTCATTTATAAAAGCCCGCGCAATATGGTATCAAATACATCTTTGTGGTTTATTTATTTTGTTAACTATTCATTTGTAAAAACCCATGCAATACGGTATCAAATACATCTTTGTGGTTTATTTATTTTGTTAACTAATACATTCATTTATAAAAGCCCGCGCAATATGGTATCAAATACATCTTTGTGGTTTATTTATTTTGTTAACTAATACATTCATTTATAAAAGCCGCGCAATACGGTGACGAGTATTTGATGACGATTTTTGAAGTTGAACAAATGTTACTATTTTACCTATCAAGTTCGTATTCACATTAATGCTAAAGTGGTAAAAACGTTAAACACGCTAAAAATAAAAAAAAAGTTAATAAAATTTATCTAAATGGATATTCAATTAAAAAGCACACAAATTTAGAAAAAAATGGTGAATTTATCATTATGAAAATAATAAAAAGATAGAAAGATATTTCAATTTAAAATTTAAAATATTATTTTATTAAGTTGCTACAAAATTTTGCTGTAAAAAATTCTTACACAAGGTCATGGTATATAATGTGAGGAAGATATTTAACAAATTGTTTTACATAGTAAGTAAGAAAATCTGAATACTCAGTCTTCCAAAAACTATTACAAAAGTCTCAAATACTTTACTCCGTATAATATAAGTAAATAAGATACGTCTTTGTAGTTTATTTATTTTGTTAACTAATACATCTTATGTGAATTGAAGTTGATTTCTTTTTTAATTTATAGTATGATATTTTAGTGACGTGCTATTATAAACTTGCAATTAAATATGCAAGTTCAAAATACTCATCTTTCATATAATTTTGAGTTTTGTGATTCTAATTTTTAAATAAATCATGTATTGAAGCATGTTATAAACTATTGATGGTGTAAGTTGATGTATTAGCTAAGCGGCAAAGTTTTGTCTATTGACTTTGATAAATCTTATAATGCATGTTTTATTTGTTCATGTACTTAATTTGAGATCTAATTAGAAATAGCAACCACCACTTTCACCAGTGCAACCGCAACCTCCAAAATCAAATTATAGAACCCAAAGTTTATAAAAAGCATTGAAATTTATGTAAAAAACTAAAATTAACAAAACTCCCAAATTGTAAGAATACCCTAATTTGAATAATCAATTTTTATATACATGATCATGTTTGAAATAATTATTAGATTTGAAAGAAATAAGAGTGAATTTTGTATAAGTAATTCGATACGTTATTTAAAAAATCAACAGATGAACTCAGACTGGTTTCCTCAGTAGTACCTCACCATCCACAATTAACATCAAGTAAGCATGTCATTAGTATGAAAACTATGTACTATGTTTTAAGATATTTTACATCTTTTATGAAATTATATTGGTTTTTTAAAAGTGTTATTCTTAATTTATAACTTTTTAATAAATGGATTGATTTATGGAAGTCTATCATATCTTTTCACCCTAGAACATTGAACATCTTTTTTTTACTTATATGCATCATTTTGTACTATTTACGTAACACCATGTATCGTCATTTACACGTTGGACATTAAAATATCCCCGACAATTAACAATCTTAAATATAAGCAAAGACTTTAAAAAATGTAATTTACATTTTCTTATAACGCCGAGCTTTTGCATGAAAATAGACAAAACAAACGTAATGATCATGCTACACAATGCAAACAAATGACTATCAACTATATACTAATTAATAGAAAACAAATGACTATCAAGTAAACGCTAATTAACATATTGTTCTTTATCAACCACATATATAATTAGCTACATAACCTTTATAAAATATAAACACTAAAAAAAGATACGATTAAAAACAATAACACCAGCTACAAACTTTATAACTTCATTATTGGATTAGAAAAGTTTCTTATCTTAGCCGGTATGATATTCATACTGAATCATGCTATATTTATATAAAGTTGCAACAAAATATTTATCATAATTAAAGAAAAACGACAATCATTAGTCAGTATGAAATTCATACTAATTTATATTATACTTAAAAAAACCATATTTACAAACAAATATTTATCAAAATACAAAGCTAAACGACAATAAGAAGTCATATCCGCCCATCGGGCGGGTTTCGCCACTAGTATATATATATATATATATATATATATATATATATATATATATATATATATATATATATATATATATATATATATATATATATATATATATATATATATATATATATATATATATATATATATATATATATATATATATATATATATATATATATATATATATAGGGGGGCTTTCTTGTCAGAACCATTTTAAATGTCAGAACTATCAGAACCATAATAGACCAATCATAATTTAGATAATTAATTTGATTTAATTTTTTTAGAAAAAAATGCATAAGGGCAAAAATGTAAAAGTGATTTGTTTACAATTTATAGAAACTTTTACTAGCCAAGTAAATAGCCGATCTATTAACTATTTTAAATATGTCGAGTTGTTTTTTAAACAATTCCCCTCTTTTACAAACATATGTCGATTTGTTTTTATTATATTCGAAAATGTCGAAATGTTTTTTTTTATATTTTAGAGTCTCGTAATTTCTTAAATTAAAAAATAATTTTTTTATTTTGTTAAAAAATTCCCCTCTTTTACAAACAAAGACATTCATGTTTTTAAATAATAACGTACATACATGTGATTTTAAATTTGTTTTTTATATAGATTTTATTTACGTCTTTTTTAATAAATTATATGAATTTACGCTTGCTAGTATAAAATGGTTTAAACTTTTCTATTAACATTCATGTTTTTAATAATAACGTACATACATGTGATTTTAAATAACGTAAATTTATTAACAAATGATAACATAAATGTTATGCACAAAATTTGATATCAATTGAAATACAACTAAAATACAAATTACAAAAAATCTGAAAATACATGTGTGCAATTTCAAACATGTATGTGCGTCTTCCAAAAACATATATGTCCACCTTCAAAACATGTATGTCCGCCTTCCAAAAACATGTATGTCCGCCTTCCAAAAACATGTATGTCCGCCTTCTAAAAACATGCATGACCGCCTTCTAAAAATATGCATGTCCGCCTTCTAAAAACATACATGTCCGCCTTCCAAAAACATGCATGTCCGCCTTCAAAAGTCATATTTATACTTCTAGTTTAAACACATGAGACCAATCATTTAAAAAAAATACACATAAACAAAGCCATCATGCAATTACATTGAATCTTTGTTAAACACATGAGACCTCAATGACGTCTACTATTTTTTTAAAAGGCTTGTTTCTCACCCTTTAATTGTATCTTCTATCATTCTTATAATAAGCTCCAAGCGTTTGATTCATTTACATAAAACTTTAATTGTATCTCATATGCAGGTGCAAATATTATTTGAAATATTAAGTTTGCAAAGAAACAATATCATATGATTTAATTAGTTTTGAACAAAATTGTTAAAAAACAATAAACACCCATCATCAAGACCAACCCATAATTATTACTTTTACATCAAGATCATCATCGTCAATTTAGTTGTGATTTATATGCCTATCGCATTTTTTGGTCTTTTTTAATAACTGCTAATTTATGATCATCGATAAGCTAGAAAATGATTTGATTTTTAACAAGATCTTAAATCCTACAAGACCTATAACTAATTATAGACAAGACACCAAGTGTAGAAAACAAAAAGTAAAATCTAACCTTATAGAATGATGAAGAACATACCATCGATCGTAGCATCAATAAGTTTTTTTTCCTTAGATCATGAAAGATTAAGACATAGAAACCAAATTAAAACATACAATAGATTACTCCAGTAGATAATCATCCTCCAATTAAATCACTACAATAGATTAAAAAAAGTTAATCGATCATGATTGTTAAACGGAAAGGACGTAAATGATATATAACGAACGGGATGGTGGTTTTAGGGATTATAAATGATGGGTGGTGTTTCCAGGTCATGGATATGGAGAAAGAGATACGAGAACAATGTAACTGATCCTAATGATACAGATCATATTTGTGTTTTTTCCAAATACCTAATCTGCCCTTTTATTTTATTTTTTTTCATAAATAAGTTGTAGATATTTACAAACACGCCATCTTGCATTGGTATGTTGTACGTTATGTATTATTAAGAGTAAAAAAGATGGTTCTGACAGTTCTGACACTAAAAATAGTTCTGAAAAGAAAGTTATACTATATATATATATATATATATATATATATATATATATATATATATATATATATATATATATATATATATATATATATATATATATATATATATATCTTTATATTATATATAGGTATAATTATGATTTGATACCACACTTTTTAATCCAGTCATATCTTAGTCACATCTTTAAACCAATAGCATATGAGATTTTCCTAAAAAATCTCAAAACTTGCCTAATTTTCGTCACTATTGGTTGAAAATCGTTTACTGAAAACGCATTTTTTTCAAAATCGCATTTTAAAACTGCTAGTATATATATTACTGTACACTTTTTTTCTTTATTTTTTTACCCCACAACCACGGGGTAAAAACACACACACAAACCGTCATGTAAACCCTAACCCAAAAAACATTAAAAAAACAATCACATCTCCTTCAACATCTTTGATCTTTGTTGTTTTATTCTGATTCAGTCGCAACACTTTTTATG
This sequence comes from Glebionis coronaria, assembly GCA_025667525.1. Taxonomy (NCBI): domain Eukaryota; kingdom Viridiplantae; phylum Streptophyta; class Magnoliopsida; order Asterales; family Asteraceae; genus Glebionis; species Glebionis coronaria. Next base: position 2,330,765 of record CM046879.1, on the reverse strand, counting down.
TTAGATCTTTGATTCTATCCAAAATAACACGGGGTGAAAACACACACAGAAACCCTAATCCAAAAAACATAAAAAAAAATCAATAGAGGTTTCCATTTTCCATTCAAATCACAATCGATCCAAACAACTATTACATATAATCAAATCATAATCATCAATTCGCAAGAATTCAAATCACAAAAACAACAATTCCATATAATCAGGTAAGTTTGATCACTTCCAACATCTTACTTCCGGTAACTCAGGTATGTCACATATCCCATCATCTTTACAACCTCGATATGAATTAGGAAGCTGCTGGAATAGAATTCATTTGTTTTCACGTGTGATCAATTCAAAAGCAGATGAATATTGGCCTCTGATCATTGATTAAATTGATTGGTTGATGTCTGATGATATTATGTGTTTTAAGGATTAATAAGCCAGTTACGTCACGGAACAGTGGAAGAAGAAAGTCTGGATGGTTAATCATATTCTAGAAAAAGGATGATCATTAGGACCATGTTTGTGGTTAGGTATCGTGGTTTCTTCTTTTTGCTATTTGTGAATGGGTTTGTGTTTGGCAGGACTAAAGATTTTGATTTAGTATCGTGTTGGCTAAGTAGTTGTCCTTACTATTAAGTTTTTAATTGTAGGTTTATACAAAGCTTCACACAAAATGAACATGTTGCATAGGCTGAGCATAGAGCATATGAAGAAAATGAAAGGTCAAGGCTACAAGAGCATGAGCAGGTTGGAGAAAAGAGGAAAATAGACTTAAATTAGTTTGTTTTTCCTTTTTGATTTTTAGTGATGAATTCATTGTTGTTTGATTTAACTGAGCACGTTACCGTTGTAGTTATGGTTCTCTATTAACAGATTGTTTTGACAGGCTCTTAGAGCACGTGTTGCTGCCAAGGCAGAGGAGAAGCAATTGGAACTACTATTTCTCCGGTGGAGTGAGCATCACTAAAAACTTTGCAATTTTAAAATAGAAGCAGGTACCAACCTACTCATTTCTTAAGCAAGTAAGCAATATAAAATTAGTAATCCCAAACACCACCTTAGTTATATCAAATCATAATAATACGAGAAGCTGATTAAATGAGCTCGCAAACACCCTAGCAAAGTATAATATAAGCTTTCACTCCTTGAACGGTTCCAAATCATTTTATAAAAACTGTATGGTTATAATGATTGCATCTTTCTTTGCTATAATAGTTAGCACATTAATTCTATCTGCAAAATGGAAACATGAAGTGTTAGCGAGTCAACCTAATTCGGGCCCGTTTGACCTGTACCAAACAAGACAAATTTGAGTATTCTTGTGCTGCTTCAATTTAATCCGTTTTATCTATATGGCATTGATGTAAACACTTGTACCTCTATTGTCTTTACAAATGCAGAATGCTTCCCCTCTACTTTCCCCGTGATAAAAATGAGGAAGAGATTTCTGTTTCTAAGCTTCCTGCTGATGTTAGAGATGAAAATAGTGAGATGGTTATAGATGAACGAAAAATCAGAATAAAACCCTTACCCAATGTCAAGATAGCCCAATCATAATTAAACTCACCACTATCTAGCTAATCAGTGTGTTCTTAGTAATCATTCTTCTTAACACCAATGCAAAATTGAAGGCTGTGATCTTTTGTTTCCTGAGGACATCTGACAACGCCCACCATACTCGAGTCAGTCCCACATAAATTAACCAGTTTTAACTATCAGAGGTAGCGACACTCTAGGTATGCTAAGCTGTTTGGACTGTGATATATCTAGCCTGTATGACATTGCAGCTAAAAATGGCTTGATCAACTGTACTATTCGTTGTCGTCATTAAGATTTCAGATTTAGTGCTGAGCGGAGTAGAAACCATTGGATTGGTAAACTTTTGTTTATTGTGTAATATAAATATCAACACCTGTATAGAAATTAATAACCCTTACGAAACGTAAACTAAGTTAAACATTACCGAAGTAGTAAAGAAAACAGAGCATAAATTTTACTCTCTTTTGGGTAAAGAGATTGGTATGTTAGTTTACTGGGGTAACCCTTCACCCAAAAAAAAAAGACTGGTATGTTTAATTCTGCCAAAATCTATGAATAGAAATTACAAATTGGAAACAGAACATGGTCAAACTGGTGGGGTTCAAGGGTGTTTATTTTGTGACAAGGTTACAAATATTCCTGTGCGTGGTGATTGCTCGCAAGAAGAGTGCTACCAATCTTTGGATATGCCTAATGTTATGGCCAGCCCTGTTGACATTAGAGGTATTGATTTCTTTTATTTTTGTACCATCATGCTCGCCGTTTTGGATGCATGTGGGTGATTTTCTTTACTAGAAAATTTGACATTTTAAGGCTCTTATATAAAAGTCTCTTTATATTAAAATCATTGTCTTAATTTTCCTCCAGGAATATAAAAGTCAAATTCGAAACAAAGATACATGCAAATGGCCGAATGAGGTTGCCAAAAAAAGAAATAAAGCAGAATGACATTATTAATATTAAGGCTCTTTATACGAGTTTGTGACTTTCTGTATGTTGAGTATTTTTTTGTTAGCGCCATTTCGTATGATGACTACAACAAGTGTTGTGTAAGTGTGTAACAAGGAAAGATGAACCATCATTTTGATGTCCTTGATCACAAATTAACTATTTATTTTCAATCGAGTCTTCAACTAAAAGATGTGTTAGAATAGTAGTGTTGGCAAGACAAAAGAACTATCACTTTTTACACTCGATCAACATTTTAATTAGTAGATCCTTTTTATTTTTATAGTAGTCACCTATAGAGATAGTCCACATGCTTCTCATTGTGTTCAACACCTCTCAGAAGAGTATTTCCATTTCAAAAATCTGTTGTGGAGCTTTAAAAATATTTGTTCAGTTGGTGTCCTCACTTTTTCAATCAATTGTTGGTTAAAACAATTCTTGGACTTACAATTCGCAAGTACCAGCGAATGAGTTTTAGACTTTTATTGATGGGAATAAGGGAGATAGTCCAGTTACCTAACCTCTAGCTAAAAACACGTGTTGTATGAAGTAGTTACGAGATTATCCTAAATATAGCACATACATTATACGTCGTTTCTATTACCTAAATTAGTATTTTTATACATTAGTATTCATTTTGATATGTCAGATGTAGTTTTATTCAATCCTGAATTAGTATTTTCATACAGTCAGTAGTAATTTTGATGAGTGTAAATGTTCAGGTGACTTTTTTCAATACAAATATATGAATTTGAAAACATTTTTATGCTATATCACTGACATTACAATAAATTGATCTATAGATATGTAAATTGGTTGTCAGCTGGGCTATATGCTCACAAAGCCCGTAATGCAGGCTCCAACTCTCCATTTGAATGGGTGTTCTGCTGCTCCACATGATCGTATGTTTGAAGTTTTACTTCCACTTAATTTTGAAAAAGCTATGATCACTAAGAATGTTTGTGATGATATTTTTTGTTGTATCCTGTAGGTAATGCATGATTTAGTTCGCGGGGTAGCGGGTCAGAAACATTCAACCTAAACCCAACCTGTTTATATAAACGAGTCATATACCTCAACCATAACCTGTTTACCTTCAACCTGAACAAGACCCATATAACCCGTTTAATTAAACAGGTTAAACTGGTTGGTGGTTTAAATGGGTCAAACAGGTTATTGAATGTGAATGCAGAACTTCAAAAGTGCAAGTGCGTAGTTTGAGCAGTTGGAGCATATACAGATGCTGATCATTAAAAGGAACTTGAGCACATTGAATGGGTGAAGCTTCTTTTCAACCATCCTATCTGTGTACGTAAACCAAAATGCAGGTACACGTATATTAAAAGTGCACCTATAACTAATAAAATACAATTGCAGATTCACTTATAAGATAAAATTATGTTTGTTGCGAAGGAGCAACCAGTAAGAATAAGGTTTCCGTTGTTACTAGGTTTCAGATTGGTGATGTTTGGTCTTGTAGAGGTTAAGGTTATAGTTGTAGGAAACATGGGTATTACTAGCCTGTGAACAAAACTAAGCCACAACAGGACAGCTTGAGAGAGCCATGAGTTGGGCTTGTGGTGTGCCTAATTTTGGTAGCTCGAGAACTCCACATAAGTTTTAGGATCACTAAGAAAATCGACGAAAGCTGTTATAGGGTGCTCCTAAAAAGGTGTGTGATATAATCAAAATCTTTCAATATTGGATTTTGAAAGATGGTGTGCATGGGATTCCAGGGAAACTATACGCCTTTGGACTGGTCTAGTTCTTTTCACGAAATTATATACATATAAACATATCTCTTCAAAATTGTATGCTCATCTACGTAATGTGCAGAATATGTTGAGAACCAGCCAACAATTTTTGGTGTTAGAAATCACATTGCTTTATCCAGTGAAGTTTTTTTTGACATATAACTGAGCAAGACCTTGATTCATTATCAAGTAGTAGTATATCAGAACTGAGCAGGGACAAGAGGGTATCTGGCACCAGACAGGATTGCTATTCTGTAATTGTTCGAGTGGCTTCTAGCTTAGATCAAAAAGTGAGTGGCTATTTAAAGTGATTGAAACCAGAGATATAGAGTGATCTCTGGTAGGTGTGTTAGTAAAACGGAGTTACGATGTGGGAGAAATGAGGAAAAGTCCAATTTTATCATCATTAAACTTAGAAACTTGCCTTCAAATAAGTTGGTGGTGCTACAAAAGTTTATAAACGAAAAATGTTTTTTTTTCTGATATTGGACTTTTTAACAAACGGCTTCTCATGGCTTTGCTAAGTGATATATTTAAGATTCCAATATCTTCATATCTCAGCTAAAATCATTGTCTTAACTATAGAGTATGGCGAAGGAGACTTTCTTCCTCAGGTATGCAAGATATGGATATGAAAAAAACAGTAGTTGATTACAAGTTCGGATTTGATTAAGATTCTATATAACTCATACGTAAGTTTCAAACAGTTATTTGTTTCTTCTAGGTGATACAATGGGAAGATAACAATTCCAGAAATATACCTAATCCATATTACTTTGTTAAATGATTAGCTAGATGTTACAACATTAATCGCTGCTAGATTCTGGATATTGATTTTAATCTATGTTGTTGGTTTTTACAGTCATGGCGGTCACACCAGATAGATGGTTTAAATAACCTCGCTGTTTTCTACCAACAAATGCAAGACTTGTGTCTTTGATGATAGAGGTAACAAAGATTGATATCGGCAATCGGTTCAGCCAAGATAAACAGGTTAGAACCAAGAAGGGCGAGCTCATTTTATTCATATGTACGTGGTTTCATCGGGTTATTCCCGAGATCGTTTCTTCTTTTTCAGCAGCATGCACAGAATCATTCCATTAGCTGAACATTTGGGTTATGCAACTAAGTAAGTATTTTTTAACTGTTCTCCTAGCCCGTTTAAAATGTTCACTAATTTTCGACCTGTGATATTTACATTCACCCATAGTGGAAGACCTGGTATGATTTCCACTTAAGTTTTGAATTCTTCTAATGCTTTTTGTAGTTCTGATCTGGTAGTCCACAAGAACACACTAAAAAAATGAGAAGCCTCTCCATTTTACAACTCTTGCAAATGCATCACACAAACTCATTTTCTGTACTGGATTATAACCATTAGTATTTACCAGCTCGATCTATACAGAAGTAGATGGAAAGGTATGTCAATATATTTTTAGAGGAAAAATCCCAAGGATCAATGGGTGACTGGGTGTCATGGCCAAAAATAGCAGTCCCATAATTGTCATCGACAGTTATGACAGCTTCACTTACAACCTTTGCCTGGTTATTTAATCTTATTCTATTATGCATATAATTACTGTCCCATGATGAAATAATTATTTACAACTAATTCATGACTATTGATGGAATTTATAATAAGAAAAGCATGAAATAATATGTATGACCTCATGTTGGCGAAAATAGGAAAAAAGTGTTTTTTAAGAGAATCTAACCTGAGCCTCTCGACCCAAATCCAGTACGCCAAATACTGTCTGTTTAATGGCCATAGGTTCACTACTCAGTCTTATGTTCACTTTTTGTTTTGCCTAAGTAGGAAATTCTTGAAGAAATAGAAGCAGAATGGGAGAAGCAAGCTACATCAGTTGATGAATGTGCTACCAAAAGTTTTCAGGATTATAATGGCATTGTCTTAGTTGCATGCTAAGATGAACACTCCTGCGTGCAGCTTAAAAAGTGTATGAAGAGCTACCAAAATCAGGTGTTTGTTTTTAGTTGCATGCTAAGATGAACACTCATGCGTGCAGCTTAAAGAGTGTATGAAGAGCTACCAAAATCAGGTGATTCAAAATTTCTGATAAATCGTCCACAAGGAAATCAGTTATTACATGTATTATATAACTCCATTTTAATCTGCTTTTTGTATGTTTTCTTGCTTCTTATTAAGGTCATACGAGGGGAATGGGAGAAATACTTGCTGAGTAACAGTTACTTATGAAATCCTAAAGCGGATATACAGGTATATTGTAGTGCTATAGCCAACTATCTAGCCAGTTCGATGCCTTTGCTACTTGCTCTAAGTTTTCTTTATTTCAGGCCCCCAAATTCTTACATTTTGGCTGACCATAGTTGCGTACCCGTATCTTTAGTTATGACATACTTAAAAAATTTCTGACATTATCTTATCTTCTCCAGTCTTGGAAGTAACATTCTCTATATATTATATGACCTTAAATAAGATATAAAAAAATTCAAGATATTGTAGTGATCATTTGCTACGTATTACAATATTGTCTTATAAAGCTCAGTTGCGCATTCAATCGGGTTATTAGAGTTTGATCTGAAATATTTAATTTGTAGAAGTACATTGGGTTCCGTTAGAATAGGAGGAAGATATTTATCGACAAAATCTAATAGGATAGATGAACCACTTAAAGTCGAGGAAGCTAAAATAGTATACACTACACCCCCTCTTACTGAAAAGGTACTTATTATTGCGTTTTCTTACTAGAAATAGTTGCATTTTTTCAGCCTTTTGTGATTGCTTATTTAAGTTAACTGCTCTTGTCTTACTTTTTGGTGCTTATTTTACATAAAAATAAGCAGGTAGGTTGGCGTTCCCTTATTTTCCTGCTAAATAAGCATCTTGATATAAGAAATTCCAAACACACAGATATTCAAACTGACATTATATCTTGCATAGCTCTCAAGGAAGCTTCAAAAGTTACAAATCTGCTTGACAAGCAATCTGCAACTGTGAGTATTTTGCAGGGCACTCTGGACATAAATACCACTCTTCTTCACTTGACATGTCAAATACTTTGTTTCTCTCGGTTAGGATTACAAGGACTGAAGGCGTTGAGAAAAGATGGAACATAAATCTTTGAAGCATTCATTGTGTAAAGTTTCCTATATAGAGTTTGAGAACAAAAAATAAATAAATATACGCATATCATAATGAATGTTAATGAGGGCTAAAAAAGGTATTGTTTCAAACAATCAAGAAAAAATGTATCCTAATGAATGTTGAGTGTTGACCACTTGACCTTACATATAGTATTTGTCTTTTTTTCTTATGTTTGTCTTTTTTTATTGTTACTTCAGATCACATGGTATGTTTGCTTCTTGGTTGAATTATGCTTTTATATATGTATTGGATTTTGATTTTTTTTTCAACAACCAGTAATTGGCACAATGGGTGGGTTTTGGTAAATGGGAAAATATTCTTTGGTGCTTGCAAGTTGCAACTCAGTTTAATAGAGGTGCGATGTTGACCCATTAACTTCTGTTGTTTTTTTGTTTTTTTTTTTATCTCAAATGGGTAAAAATAGTTGGAACGGATTAAAGTGGTACACCCTAGTATCTCCTAATTGCATCTTTTATTCAGGATTCATGTTAATTATGATAATGTTATCTCTATTAATAATTAACACTTTAGCATTTCATAACATGAAAGAGTGCTTTTTGACAGTCTTTGACTAACGCTTAACAATGCTTTGCAGTTTCACAATAATTTAAGATATGTAGTTAATTTGCTATAATATTTGTAGACATGTAGATATGTAGTTATATTACATAAAAGTTGTTATTGTTTCAAAAAATTGACATGGTTTTTATTGTGTAGATTCACTTCAAGTATCCAACGCATACTTTTATTTAGTATGTTAGGTGATGACGTATGTTTGAAGCAAGAGTCTTGATGCAGTAGAATTGATCAAAAGTATGTACAATTATATTTCGTATAGTAGTTTTTATCTCAATATAATCATTTAAGAACTTGATTATAGTACATAATTTTTTTTATCATTTTGAACCAAACATTTATACCGTTAGTTATAATGTGACAACATTAATCTATTTGGCCAACGATCGTTTGCAATGTTAATCATTTATATTAACAGACGCTTAAAATTAACTAAAATAAATAAAAAAAATTCGTAATTTTTACAAAATTTTATTTCTTTTTTTTGTACTTTTAAAAAAATCATAATTTTCTTAAATAAAGTGCATTTTACTCTTTTACATAATTATTTTTTATTAACTTTGAAAAAAAATTCTTAATATAACTGATACACAAACATACTTTTAAAAAAGTTTTACAATCCAAACCCGACGTAAATTTATGTACATTTCTAAATTAACATGACACCAACACAAAAATATTTTCAAAAAATAAACCAATATTATTAGAACGTAAGATTAGGATGCGAAAAAACAAGTCTGTTGAGTAGGCCAACCCGTAAAACAATCAAAAATTAGTTTCGTTTATTTTTTCTTTAAAAAAACAAGTCGCAATGCAAAAGAATAGAATTAATACACAAACATACTTTTAAAAAAGATTTACAAAACAAACCTACCCATTTGAGTCTATAAAGATATTGAAGAGGATACCATGTTTGTTTAGGCTCACTAAAAAAATACACAAAAGTACCTTTTAAAAAAATTACAAACCAGTATTTGTATCATCAAATATTCACATAAGACAAAACACGTCGTTAAATAGCCAAACATCAAAAATAACAAAAAAAAACGTTTAACATTACTTTAACAAAACGAGACCCACTATCAACACATATAACGAACACACAAACGTACTTCTAGATGGTGCAACAAGAACTGATGATATCAGATGATCATTTATTTTAAGCAACGTAATTAAAAAAAAATGATATTAGTACAACAAAAGATTAATATGCCTAAAAATATCAAGAGGTTAGTTTTCATAAAATTTTACTTTAACAAAAGCGCATTCCATCACAAACAGATATAATTGATACAAAAACGTACTTTTAAAAAATATTTATGAAACAACCCCGCCCGTTGGACGGGTTACGACACTAGTATATATATATATATATATATATATATATATATAGTGTAACTTTATTTACAGAACTCATATTAGTGACAGAACTTGCAGAACCCTTGTTTTTTAAGGCAAACATGTATGTCTAAAGGAGTACATGTATGTTTTTAAATAATATTTGTATTCTCGAAGTATATTTGAAGTTATTTTTGTCAAAATTAAATAAAATTAAAAAAAGATATCGAAAAACATACATGTTTGAGGGCGTGCATGCATGTATGTTCGGGCATTCAAAAACATACATTTTTAAAAGCGTGCATACATGTATGTGCACCGATCCAAAAACATACATGTACGTATTCAAAAACATACATGTACGTATTCAAAAACATACATGTACTCTTTCAAGCATACATGTTTGCCTTCAAAAACAAGAGTTCTGCAAGTTCTGTCACTAAGATGAGTTCTGTAAATAAAGTCCCCCTATATATATATAACCCAAAATATTTTCTTTTATTTTGTTTGTGGACGAGCAAACTCTTAAATGTGAAGGGGTTTGCACCTTTAGCCATTTCTTATAAAAAACAAAAATATTTTCAATTTTTCGTAGAATTTTAAGTTTTCCATAAAATTTTAAAAATTTTCTTTTCTTTTAGAACCTTGGTAATATGTTTATAACTTTATTTTTATTTTTATTTGCTTGAGGTAAAGTAAAGTTTTTCTTTTCTTTGCTCGAGGACGAGCAGAACTTAAGTATGAGGGGATTTGATAACGCTCAAATCTAACATATTTGTAGGAGCGTATTCATGGTGGTTATGCATATATTTATGTGATTAATATGAACTTTTGATACTTAATAAAGCTTATCTGTTATTGTAGGTTCATCAATGGTTACATCATGAGAAATGAAGAAAAGACGAGAAAGTGAGGCGAAAGGATGAACGAGACATGAAAGTATAGCTCTCATATGATAAATAATACAAAGATAAAGAGTCTTGGAAAGTTTGGAAGAAAGAAATAGGAAGAAACAAAGAATAAGGACCAAAGAATGAATAGTAGAAAGTTGGAAAAGAGGGAGGCAGCAGAAAAGAAGCCAGCGGAGTCAATATTGCCACCAGCAAAACTGCATGAATTTGTCGCCGGCAACTCCAATTCTGCCGCCAACAAACTCCATTCGCCGCCAGCAAATTTCCGCCTCGCCACTTTTCCAAGGAATCTTAAACACCCCATTAACTTCCCATTGCTCCCCAATCCGACCATAACTCCATTTCGTTTCCTCCAAGCTTCATTAAACCCTTCATTACATATCTTTGGCTCCAAGAAAACTACTTGGTAGCCAAGGCTAATTCACCTATAAATAAGACCCATGGGGTAGTGTTTATAATCATCAATCTATCTACCATCTCCACCATATTTCTGTTGTTTTGATATCACCCCTAACCCAAGTGGTGAGGGGTGGAATTGGTTACCATGTTCATGTAATAACCCATAGAAGAAGTAGAGAAAAAGACACACCATCATAAACAATTCAATCTCCAATAATCCACATTCCCAAACACACTAAAGGCTCTATACTCGCACCAAGAGTTTGATGTCTAAAAAGGCTATGGGTAGGACGAATTCTATAAATATTGTTTGTTTAGTTAGAATCATTTGGGTAATTTGGTACCATGAACTCTAATGTTTGATAACTTCTTTATTATTCAATGTTGTTTACTTGTTTATGTTCATGTATATGGTGATTCTTGTGTTTTGTAATATTGTGAATGTTGTGATACTTGTAGTGTTCATATGAAAACTTGTGATTAATGGATGTTTAGATATTATTAGTGCTTGTCATTGGATTATGGTGATAGCATTATATTTGGTTGAATTGGAACTTGTTCTTGTTTGCCAATTTTGTTAATCATTGTTGAGTCTATATGTCGGAATTATTCTCAATATGGTTTATTTCAATTCATTAACTGATAAATGATTTGGTCTTGCGCTTTGTGACAATTATGCAATAGACTTAATAAACATAACAAGTAAGGTTTAATTAAGATTATAAGTCAAAAGGAGTCTTTTGAATATATAGTTCTAATCATCTTTCAAATAAATGAAACTTATCAAATTGAAAACACCAAGTCTATGGGTAGAAAGGATTCTTGTTGTTGTTGGTTTAGGCATAAGGCCCATGAGTGACCACTTGATTGAGACTTGTGTATTATTGATTTATAAAGCACTAATCTCTTATCATTGGTTCTATAGGTCGAAAGGATTACTTTTGATAATATTTTTTCCAAACTAAACATCCTAATGTCCATGTGATCATTTGACCATACATGTATGTTCTATGTGTGCTTCTTCCTAAAACGATTCTCATGGTGGTTTGATCGTGACAATCATAACCACTATTTTATTACAAATAATAACACTTGAGTATAACCAAGTCCATGGGATGACTTTGACTTACCAACCTAATTACAACATGACTATGGTATACTTGCCTAAATTTGAGTTCTTAATTTAAATCGGTAATTCTTTTTTATAAATTTAAAATCTAGTGTGTAACGAACGAGAGCACATCATGTACATCACTCCATCCAAACAAAGTCATCCACAAGGGAAGGAGAAAAGGGGTGTGAATGGTGATCCATTCACCATCTATGGGTCTAAATATTTGTGGGCCACCTTTTGTGTTTTAATATTTTTTTATTTTGTTTGTGATTGTATATGTGAGGTATTTGGTAAAGTATATTTTGTATAAAGTGAGTGCATTTAATGAAAAGTAAGGTATAGTAAACAAAATAATTTAATGATGAAGTATGCTGAGAGGAAGTGAGATGAGAGAGAAAGATGAGGTGGCGTTGAGGTGGATGGTGAGGCATGATGACCACATGTCATGAAAACTTGGAAATGGATGTAAGCTTATAATATTACCACTAGACATAGTTTTTTTTTTCAACATTAAAACCGCTTTCTATTTAAATCCCCTCTCTCTCGGATTTAAGAAATCACTCCTTATTGAAATACATGCAACCAACCCTAGTTCACTAGCAATCAATGAATCACTTTTGCAAAATATAAACAAAATCATAGTCTTATAAAAATGATGTTTATTACTGTATTTTAACTAATCTGTATAACAAACAATAAGTATGTTAGTACGTTTGTGTTAAACCACCAATAAACCAAACCACTTGAATCAATCAACTAACGAAAACCTTGTTTCTTTCTTCTTGGTTGAACCACTCGAACAAACCGAAACCCTAATTTGGTTGTTCGATCGATCAACTAAAGGAATAAAGGAGGAAAGATTTTGGGATATAACTTATGAATAATGAGGACTCTAAGACCTCCTTATATAGCCCCATACCTTATCTATTTAAGGTTTTACATAAGAGGGTGGGCTTCCACCAACTACAAACCCAAAAGGGTTTTCCCTTTCTTTTTTTGACTTTCCATATATTAGGTTAATTGTTTAACAAATAATTAATATAACATTATATTAACTATATTTATTGCTTAAGATTTAGGCGTGCGTCTCCTTAGGCTCGGGATGACTTTCGGACATATATTATTTCATGTACATATTCCTTCAGCTCCCACTTGCACATGCACAATAATATAATATAATAACATTGGTTAGTGTCTAGCAACACGCCAATTCTCCCAGAAACTCTCGAGTGTAGTTTTTCATAAAGTACATGTAAATGACTTAAACATTTACAATCCATTTGTTTCTCAAATGCCATGTTAAAAATGGATATGGATCGAAGTCATTCCATTTAACTATTATGTTTCTCATATTACATAATTCAATCAAGATTACCAATCTAATCGAGACAAATCTAGATTACCATTGGTACGGCCGTACACACATCTGATTAATTAAACGAGGGACCCAGTAGTATCATTCTTTAAACCTTGTTGAATGAACAAATTCTATCTTGACTACACGTGCCTCTTACATGCTTCAAGATACAAATGATTATAGTCTTTATTACTACCTTGTTCAGGATAGCGTTAGAACTATAGCAAAACGTATCATCCACATATATAAGACATGCTTGCATCTCAAGTCAAAATATTTAGTAATGTAAATCATTTACATGTTTCAATTAATGTCATCGATCCATAAAGTTGTTGACTTGTTAGTAGGAGATGTCTAATAGGCAACCTTTGAATATTGTGTGAGTTGGTGAACCGTTCTTACATATTTTACAAATATTACCATCACTCAAATATCTCTTAACTCAATTATATTCCCATTTCATATTTTTTACCATGGTAACAAGGATATAAATCATGTAATGTTATGCTTGGGTGCCTTTTGACCCATATGGGCCTTTAAACATATTTCTTTTGTTATTTGTTTAAGCATTTGACACGTTAGGGAGATACTATAATTTAAATCAACTCATTTGCAAGCAAAGAATCCTAGTTAAGCTCAAAATAAAACCTACACAATAACAAACATTAGAAAATAACTCTATACAAATCCTTTGAAACTCACAGCCAAGTAGTTATTATAATGTAGTTTTCCTTTGCTTTAAAAAGAAATCTTTTTCATGATGTAATTTTTTAAATTTAAAAAAAGAAATTATGTTATTATTCGGTAAAAATTGAAATGTTTTTTTTACAAAAGTTAACTTTCTTCACACATTTTAAATCTTAACTTTTCGTAGTTTTTGACTTTGAAATTGTTTTTACAAAGCTTAAAACTATTCTTTTCGCACTATTTTTAACAAAAATTTAAATTTTTTATAATTTTTTGTACTTTCTTAAATCCTATATTTTTCAAAAATTGCACTTTAATTTTTAAAAAAGATAAGAATGTCTTTATTTTTTTATTTTTTAACTTTGAAACTTTCTCGTTAATTTTTTTCATAAGAAAAAAATTAAATCTTTAAAATATTATATTTTTAAATTAAAAAGGTAAGAAAAAGTTTTATTTTTTCTAGAAAAATTTAATTTTTTTCATACGTGAACATTTGAGAAAGTTTCTTGCTATTAGATGCCATTAACCTTATTAATAAGAGATATTAGGCTTTGAATGTATGAATACATGTCCAAACTATGATTTACAACTTGTGCGTCGAGGCTTACAACTCCAATAATACATGCCTATGTAATCAACCATAATCTAGAGTTTATATGGTGAGCATTGTATTTTAGAAGACAAAAATTAACAAGTATGTAATATCTAAAATAGTTAGTATAATAACTTTTTTTCCTTTTATCTATCATAAAAGTTTATGACATGTTTTTAACTACTAATCAGACATTGCCTCCTTTTGTATCATACGTGTTTTCGTTGCCATCTTCGTCAATGGTGACAATGATGATGTACCATGGTGTGAGGTTTTGTTGTTGGTCTGAATCGAGAGTGAGTACGTTGGGTTGAAGGTTAGTGGGCCATGGGTGTGAGGCTGAACTTCAGGTGCATAACCTATTTTTGTGACAAGTTTATTTAACGAGCATGGTATTTTGAATAATTTATCAACAAAGTTTGTAATTTCACAAATATCTTGTATAATATTTAATTATTTTTATTTATTTGATTTATCATATAATTTAAGGGTTTTCAGTTACTATGATATGTTTGAAAATTTGATTAGAGAATGTGTACTCTTAAACGTAATTACATTATATTTACTTATTCTTTTTTTGTTTATATAATAAAGAAAAAAAGCCGAGAAAGAAAAATTTATATAGCACACATGTTGATATATTTCACCCTCTTTGACAAATAAGCATACAAAATTTGAGTTGATTGGCAATTAGTAAAAAAATTAATATCGTAACAACTAAAAGAACATTAAAGACTAAAGTTATTTCAACGTTCAGAATATGATATTTCCATGTTTATTGATTTTCTCAAAATAATTGAAAAATGTCTTGAAGGAAGACAATCGAACAAACATGAATGATATAGTTTACCTAATTGAGATATCATAAAGCGTTTTCTTCTATTCGTTATTGGTTCCTTTGAGCCATGACGAATCATGTGGTACATCATCACTATCACTGATGACTGAGATGGTAATAAAAGTACTAAGAGAGGATGACGTTAATGAAGATAAGGACTATGACTAGAGTTTTTATTCTAATGACCAATTTTGAAATTATGATTTGAATAGATAAGTATGGTTACATGAAGTCAATGTGTAATAATTAGTTGCTTAAAAATTGACGTGTCATAAACTTTTTTGATCGACAAAAGGAAAAAAGAATCTTAGAAATTATATTAAATAATATTGTGATTCCATATTTTGTTAAACTTTTTAATGTATCATGATCGCCAAATAAACTGTTGATTATTGTTTATTACATTGAACTGTACCATATTATTTAATTTGTAGGCCTCGGCCCATTTGTAACCTTAGTATGTTCATGAATTTATATGATGGTATTAAATTGAAACATCACACATCCAAAACCTAAATTACGTTTCTATCTGTGGTAAAAAATAAACAATGAAGGCTTATAATTTAGCAAAAACCGTGAGAAGGCTAATGAATGGTAAGACTCATACTGGTCGTCACGGACACCCAAATAAGCCGACCGCAGTCGCTGATAGTTTCATGAAGTGCAAGGGTACGATATAATACTACATGATTATTAGCTTATTATTAAATGCTCATGATTTACTTTTTTTTTGCATATTTAGACTCTATTAATGTTTGCTACAAGATAAAATTAGAATGATGATAACTTTAGTGTTAAATCTTTGTTTACAGTGATACCTATTGTATTTGGTAGGTTTTTAATAGCAAAAATTACAATAGAAACTTAAGTATATTTTTATCAAGTTTTTTTTAACCGACATATGTTTATTTTTAGCTTTACGCTTTGTTTACTTAGTTTAAAAATAACAATAAAAAAGATACCCATGGTGTTTTTAGATCTATCCTTAATAATGTTGTAAGTGAATATGTTTAGTTTTTTTATTTAGTTTGTTGTGGTTTGGTAAATAATAATCCAACTTATGTCTTAAGTCTTTGTTTATATCGATAAAATATTGTTTAATAGTCTTTATTAATAAAAACGTAGGGTACGAGATCATGGTTTGTTTGCTTATAAAAAATATAAAAAATTGTAGTATATTAGTCGTTTATATCGAATTAAAAAAATACATTAACTAGTAAGAAAATTTCAAAGACACTTAATGTAAATATATGCATAACACAAATATAAGCTCAGAACTTATATTGTAACGAATATCAAGTTTGTAACAAAATCGAGTCTCGTATTAAAAACAATTCTCTTAAAACATGTACTATTTATACAAGGTTGCTCCCAAGGTACAACATCATAAGCAACGTAACGCCAATATTGATAACTTACCCGAAATTTATAGTGAACTGTAAGTATGTTAGAGTGTATAAATGTTAGCTTTGAATTGATGGTATGTTTTGAAATGGTAGGAATTGATTTAACTGTATAGAATTTGATGTTGTAACATATGGTTGATTGTTCCAATCAAGTATGTTAATGACTCGTTATTTTGTTGTTACAACCTCTTATAAAAACCATTCAAATGTCATGTCTTAAACAAAAATCATTACTGACTTTTAACGATATACCATAGACTCTAACTACACTTTCTTTTCTTCGAGAGTCGATATCCCATTCAATCTGACTAAGTTTTGACATACAATGGCTCGTTACAAATATAAGGACTTAATTACAATAATTATATTTAATGATAATTATCTATGTTCAAATTTAGTGAAAACTCATTCTCCACTAAAATTTCCAACAATCCTCAACATGAATGGAGATCGAGTATAAACACATAAAGTTACAATAAGTTTCAGCGATTGATTCTTGCATAGTATATATAAGTATTAATCTACGAGTTTTTTCCTTATGAAAAATATAGTTAGCAATGAAATTGAATTGACATGTTGTCTGTGTAGACGACAATTTATGGTAATGAAAATATTCATCCTGACACTATCAGCTCATCGTAGTCATGTTCATTATGATCATGATTCATGAATACTAAAATAGTTTTGCATGATCTCTTAAGAAATGTGACCTCATATTTACCTTCAAAATGACCACACTTATCTCGCATATGTGATTTATTTTTTAATCATTAAAATCCATGAGCATAACCTCACATCTTGCTAATAAGAACCAACCATAATGTTTATTAGCACCCTTATGTTGTTTTTGGGAGGTTAACCCCCTACCCCTCCTAACACACAGTTTATACTAGTAGGTTGTCATGTTGAACTCAGATCTTGAGATCTCTAGTTAGTTGGGTTAGGTTTTTCTTCATTTAAACTCATTCATTAATGAGGTTTAGTCCTATTCCTTTTGATCACTTATTAACTAACTTTGTGCTTACGCATTTCATAACCACAAGTAATTTTTAATCATTGCTTCCATCTTACTCATGGAAATAAACTTGAAACTGGAAAATTTCGTTCGAGTTTTTCATTGTTTGAACAAGGCATATATTCAGAAACACTCCCAATGAAATCGCAACATCGTCCCCATTATCAGTTGGGGCTAATAAGGCAATATGTTAATGTTTTTGATATTCGAAGATGCGTTAACGAAATGTTGATGTGAATTCGCATCTCCCTTATTCACATCTGTCACATTTTAGGTAGCATTAGGCTAATTGTGCATTAGAGATGGTCCACTCATTTTAATGGTTTCCCATCATCTCCTAATAATAAAAATAATATTCAAATTTTAATATTATGAATTTTGTATCTAAGACTAGAAGGAGTGATGATGAGCCCTTACCTCCTTGAGGTGAATCTCACCTGTGTACATCATTCCATCAAAACCAAGTCATGCACAAGGGAGGGAGAAAAGGGGTGTGAATGGTGATTGGCTCACCATCCGTGGGTCTAAATATTTGTGACCACCTTTTATGTCTTAATATTTTTAATTTCATTCGTGATTGTATATGTGAGGTATTTGGTAAAATAATTTTTTTTATAAAGTAGGTGCATTTAATGAAAGGTGATGTATGGTAAACAAAACACTTTAATGATAAAGTGTGGTGAGAGGAAGTGAGATGAGAGAGAAAAATAAGGTGGTGTTGAGGTAGATGGTGAGGCATGATGACCATGTGCCATGAAAACTTGGACATGGATCTGAGCCTATACTATTGCCACTAGACATACTTATTTTGCCACCATTAACACCCCCTTTTCATTTAATCCCCTCTCTCCCGGAATTTAAGAAACCATTCCTCATTTAAATACATTCATCCAACCCTTGTTCACTAGCAATAATTGAATCACTTTCGCAAAGTATACACAAAATCATATTATAGTTCTTATAAAAATGATGTTTATTACTATATTTTTAACTAATATGTATATTTTCTTTTTAGGCTCCAATAAACTGAGGAAAGGATCCATAAACATCTTGGTAAACCAAGATGACAATATGGGATTTGTTGCATCAATTATTGTTAAAAAGTTTGGACTCGAGGAGTATAACAAGATAACTTGGGTTACAAAGAATAACGAAGGTAAAAGGTTAAACTTGTTAAAGTAGCTAGCTAGTTTCCTAGTAAAAAATATTTTGTCTACATTTTACATTCATGGATCTAAATTACAAAGAAATTTTGGAGGTACCCAAAGGCAAGAAGAAACTACAAGGCTGCCAAGTCTGCTGGTGGTTTGACTGTCTTCTATGAGATGGATCTCACTAGCATGAAATCTAATTCAGAACTCAATCAACAGTTGTATGACAAGATCTATTTGATCAGCCCGCATTTTACTGAAGATGTTAACGTGGTTGAGGATGACGAAGATGATAAGGATGGTTGTGATGATGATGGTGATGATGTGGATTTGTTTGTGGATTTTGTTGCGGATGATAATGATGATGATGTGAATGTTGATGAAGAAGATGAGGTCAAGAAGAGGTTTGCATTTGGCATAAAAGAATAAGAGCAAGCTAAGCCTGAAGTCATCGTAAAGAATCGACAACTTATGAGAGACCTACTAGGTAGTGCAACTTCCCACATCAACAAAAATGGAGTCATCATTGTCCTTCACTAATTTTTTTTCTTATTATTCTACGACAGAATCATGATATTGGTGATGTGGATTATTCGCTCTTTAGTAAGGTAAACCGTCTCTTTTGGCTTTTTTTTATGATTGATATATTACTGTATTTGTTAAAGGTTTATTGGATTGCATTGGCTGTCTACGTTAACTAGTGGTTGGTAGATGGTGTAAGAGGTTTTATGACTCTGCCATCTATGGGCGATTCGCCTGTTCTATACTTACTTTTATAGGAATTTGTTATTATAAAAGGGTGCTTTTTTATATCGTTGTCAGTAGGTTAACTAAATGAAATAGTCTTAGACTCTTAGTTCCGGTGAGATTTTACTTATGTGACTGTGTCAGAGTGTCCAAATTTTTTTATCTACGTTACCCTAGAACACTTCGACTACATTGATTTAACTAAAACCAAGTAAAAATCCCCTATCTTGTTGCATCGGTATAAAATCTTATGCAGATCAAATAACTCAACTATTTGAATTGAGAACTTGTATATGGTGACTTATTATCTGTAAACAAAATATTGTTGTCTTTGAAGCAGTCTATTTCTTTTGTTTTTCATATATGTTTTCATCTCATTGTTTATGTGAAGTGACATGATAATGAAATTTGTTTTCTTATTGGTGTGATTTTCGGTATATTGATACAATGTACATAGTTGTTTCTGATCTTTTTTTATATTAAATATATTGCTATTTGTAGTAGGATGAAGCTACATTGTAAAAAAAATTATAATAATATTGAAAGGATCGAATGATTTTGACACTCGAATAAGTTAAAATACATGTTTGTTTTAATAATTTTTAAACTTATTACGTAGTATTTCAATATCACTAGATAAGATCTAACTGGACATCTCATAAACCGAACATAGGATATATATTATTTGTTTTAATTAACATCATTAGTTTCTTATATCTATGTATATGTTTCAGGGGATAGTTCAATCATAGAAATGGCGTGGCGGTATATAATAAAGTCGATTAATGGATACATTCATGCTTTCAGATGCCATGCAAATATGTTCTTGAAGCCGACGTACATATATGTTTTTGAAGGCGTGTGCACGTATGTTCTTGAAGCCGAACATATATGTTCTCGAAGGCGTACATATATGTTTTTGAAGGCGTGCATATATGTTCATGAAGCCGAACATATATGTTCGAACATATATGTTATCGAAGGTGTACATATATGTTTTTGAAAGCGTGCATGTATGTTCTTGAAGCGCGTATGCTTGTTTTTTAATCTATGGTAGCAAAACATCTGCTTGAGTTGTATTTCTATTAATAGCAAATACGGTGTATTGTATCTATGTTTTTGCTTTTGTTATAAATTTAAAGATCACGTGCATACGTTTTTGTTTTTTGTTATGAATTTTCGTACGATATACGCTAAAAACATATGTGCAATTATTATTTTAAACTTAAAACAAGTTTGTGCTAAAGAGTTGTATGCAAAAAGCGTAGGTAAAATTAAAAACTACTAGAAAACATACATGTACCTTTATAAAAAATTGTATACTGGGAAAATAATCAAAACTGGAAAAAAAAACTTCCAAAATTTAAAAAAAAAAAAACGTTTTTTTAAAAAAAAGGTAAAATTTGTTTTTCCAACAATACCCTTTTGATATAAAATAAATATCTAGTATAACAAAATAAATAATAGATATTTTTAAAAATACCATTTTGCATTAATGTAGTGTACATCATACATTATAATGAGTAAAAATGTGGTTCTGTACCAAAAAGGAGGTTCTGCATATAGCGTTATATATATATATATATATATATATATATATATATATATATATATATATTATATATATATATATATATATATATATATATATATATATATATATATATATATATATATATATATATTTATATATATATATATATATATATATATATATATATATATATATATATATATCTTTACATTATATATAACAGGAGGGAAATGCCACATAAGCACTCTATTAATCCACGTCATCATATTTTTTTCACAATTTTCGGAATTAATTTTTTTAGTATTTACTTTTCAGAATTAAACTTTTTTTGAAACAAATTTTAAAAAACCATGGACTCACAGGATTCGAGCTCGAGTCAACAAGTACAGACACAAAGGCCTAAACCAGAGAAGCAAGTTAACTTTTTTTTGATTGAGAAGTACAAACAATGTAATTAACTAATGAACAAAATCAGAAAGCAGATTTTATATTAAGTACCGAATATACAAAAATCCAAACTGTGATGTTTAAACCCACATCTCAACGATTTTCTCTCAAACCCTAATTTTTTCCTAACTTGAATCCTGAACCGATCGTTTACCCTAAATCGTAGATGTTATTATCTTACAGGTGGTTTGCTGAGGTGCGTTTTGCTCGCTTAATTAATCCATCATGCATTTGTTTTTTCTTCATCACGGTATAAATTATTTGTATATATGATAAGTGATAACAGGTGGGGTTCTTTGTATATGATTGCTAGGAGGAAGTACACACGGGTTGTGCCTGTGTATCTGAATGCTTATGATAATACCCCAATTAACTTATTGGGTTACTCCAATTAATTTATGATAATACAGGGTTTTGAATTTGGGTTCTTGCTAATTGGTGCAACATTGTGGTATTCCATCTAGGTGAAACTGTCAACCCTTCAAGTCCATCTATGATTTGTGCATCATCAGATCGGCTTAACCTTTGTTACCTGGTATTTGCAGCTTTACTTTTTCAGGAATGTTACAACTGAAAGGTACCCTTATGCCAATTATCATCATTAGAAAAACATCAGTATACGCCCTGGTCAAAACTACAGAGTTTCTGAAAAATGGATCAAATTAATTGTCAACTACCATTTTATAATATCTACATAACAGGTACAGGATTCAAAATTTCGTTTCTTTCTGCTATTTAATGGCTTTGACATTAGGCAAGATCGACTGGGTGTTTTTTTTCTTCAATTTACTTACAATGCAACCGACTATTAATACACATTCTTTTTGCTACTTCAAATGTTCCAGAGCGGTGAGGCTGATTCAAGATAATCTAAATGTCGATCAACTCGCTGAATTCAAGTCGAAGAAGTGCTACATTCTAAAGCCATGTACCACACACAGTATTCTAAGAAAATGTATAGAGAATTAGATATAGATGTTGCAACAGCAGTACCAAAAAGTGCTCGATATATTCATAGGTTTCACCGCTAAATTGCTGCAAATAAATTTGTATATATTTCTTTTGTCATCATAAGTCGCTCCAATCTTGGTCTCTATTGTTTCCACCCACGATAATTAAATGTATTCTAATATAATGGTATGTGTTGCAGGTTGATCATCACGACCCGAAAACCTAAAAATATGCTTTTTGTTGCAACAACTTAATGTGAATTATTATAAAGTGGAAACTGTTGGGAAACACACGGGGCCTTTTAGGCTAATACTAGAGGAAGAGATAAGTTTTAGGAATGTAGGTTTATTGCTTGAACTTTTCTTGGTACTTCTTGGTTCAAGTTGGTTCCATACAAATGCTTATATGACCACCTATTTATACTACTCCATGGAAGTTTCTAGATACAAGATATTTCCATGGATACTTCTACATCATCTTCATAATTCTTATCTAATCTAGATAAGTTTATCTAGATATTTCTACTTAATATCTTTCCATACTTATCTAAATGTTTCTACATATTTCCATAGATATTTTCTATGGTTCTTTCTTCGACCTTCTAGAACCTTCCTGTATGAGCTCGGCTTTCAGCGACCAAATCAAGTTTACGAACTGACAGCCCCCTTTAAACTTGATTTCCCGATTCCAAGCATCATCCTTTGTCTTGAGAAATCTCGCTCGTTGAGCGGCTTGGTGAAGATTCTTGTAACTTGGTCTTTAGACCTCGTATGTATCACTCGGTCATCCTTCCTTGCGATGCGATCCCGAATAAAGTGATAACGAGTGTTGATATGCTTACTTGGATCATGGTAGAATCGATTGTTCATTAACTCGATCCCATGCTTCTTCTTGTAGCCTTTTGCCACATGTCTTGCCTTGTGCTTCTCCACTACGCCTTTGGCGTTTTTATTTTCCTTGTATACCCACTTGACTCCACTAGCCTTTTGGCATTTTAGAAGGTTCCTCGGCTCTCGCGTATTCTTCTTTGAATGTATCTCCTTATCCATGGCTTGTCTGCGTTTTTTCCTTTCATAGCCTCCACAAAAGCTAAAGGTTCAAAATCAGCATATAAACAAAGTAGGGGTATCTCATCAGTTACCTCGTAAAGCTCCAACAGACTTCTAGTCTTTGGTTCTCTTTCACTTGAACTTGAAGGTGAGTCTTGGGTTAGAGTTGGAGTTAGAGTTGGACTTTCAGGTTGTTCGACTTCTTCTCTTGATTCACATGTCTCCTCTTCGTCGTCAGACATAGGAAGAAAATGATATCTTTCATTTTCCTTAATACTCCAATCCCATGATCCTTCTTCATCGAACTCCACGTCTCTGCTCACTACTACCTTCCTTGTGATCGGGTTATAGAGCTTGTATCCTTTGGACTGCTTATCATAACCCACGAACACATGCTTCTCACTTCTATCATCAAGCTTGATTCGCCTTTGGCTCGGAACGTGAACATACGCTATGCTTCCAAATATCCTTAGATGAGAGACGGTAGGCTTCATCCCATTCCATGCTTCTTGTGGGGTCTTGTTATCTAAACTATTTGACGGACACCGGTTCAATAAATACACCGAGCAATCAACCGCTTCAGCCCAAAACTCTTTTGGCATCTTCTTACTTTTCAACATGCTTCGGACCATGTTGAGAATGGTTCTATTCTTTCTCTCCACCACTCCATTTTGTTGTGGGGAGTAAGGAGCCGTTAGAAATCTCCGGATCCCATTATCCTCACAGAATTTATTAAATTCCTTTGACAAAAATTCTCCACCTCTATCCGATCTCATGGATTTAATTTTTAAACCCTTCTTCTTTTCAACCATAGCTTTAAATTTCTTAAAAGCATCAAAGGCTTGGGATTTTTCTTTTAGAAAATAGACCCAAGTCTTTCTAGAATAATCATCAATAAAAAGCATAAAGTAGAGATTCATACCATGAGAAGGTGGAGTAATGGGACCGTACAAATCCGTGTGAATTAGTTGTAGAGGCTCCTTCGCTCTTGACGTCGCTTCCTTTGGAAAAGGACTTCTTGCATGCTTCCCAAGAAGACATCCTTCACATACTTGATTGGGATGATCAATTTGATCTAACCCTTTCACCATTCCTTTAGAAGATAACAACTTTAAGTCACCAAAGTTTAAATGTCCGTACCTCACGTCCCAAAGCCACGACTGGTCCTTCAAGCAGCTCTTTAAGCTCTTAGCTTCATCATGTTGAATGTTCAAGATGAACATCCGGTTTTTAGTCATAAGCACTTTTGCTATGAGCTTTCCTTCATGATTTCTTATCGTGGCACTACGATCTTTGAAATGAATATCGTAGTTTTTTCTCCAATAGTTGTCCCACACTTAAAATGTTACTTTTAAGGTTGGGCACATTGTATACATCCGAAATATACTGGTGACTTCCATCTTTAGCTTGGATAAGTATTTTACCTTTTCCTTTCACCGGTGCCTTTGATTCATCTCCGAAGGTGACATTTCATTTACGTTGCTCCATCTCCACAAACAAGTCTTCTTCACCCGTCATATGGTTACTAGCAGTGGAATCTATATGCCATGGCTCTGTCCTTTCTTCTTGTTCGCCATGTCTCGCCATTAGCAAAGTAAGCTCGTCTTCGTCATCTACCTCCACAAGATTGGCCTTTTCTTCCACTTGTATTGAGCTAGTACACTCGCTAGCATAATGACCAAATTTTCGACAATTATAACATTGTATTTGAGACTTACCTCCTCTTTGAGATTGGTAGCCTCTTCCACGACCTCTCCTACTAGGAGACCATTGGTTCTTTTCTTCTTTATTAACATCCTCTCTTCCTCGTCCTCGTCCTCGTCCTCGACCTTGGAAACCACCACGACCTCGAAAATTACCGCGTCCTCGTCCTGGCTCGCGTCCATGTAAAAAGCTCTTTTCTCTTTCTTTGAAAGAGACCTTTGAGTATAGAGCTTGCTCTAAGGGTTCTTTCCCCCTTCTTTTCTTCAACTTCTCTTCATGGGCTTGTAAAGATCCCATGAGTTGATCGACGGTCATAGAGTCGATGTCTTTTGACTCCTCTATGGCCACAACAATGTAATCAAAGCTTGGTGGCAACGAGCGAAGAATATTTTCTATCACCCTTGTGTCAGTCAGGCTTTCACCATTTCTCTTCATCTCATTTGATATGGTCAAGACACGAGTGAAATAATCCGAAATGGTTTCGGATTCCTCCATTTGGAGTTTTTCGAACTCTCCTCTAAGAGTTTGAAGACGTACCTTCTTCACTTTATCAACTCCTTTGAAAGCATTTTGAAGGATCTCCCACGCTTCCTTAGAAGTGGTTGCATTTGTAACTTTCTCAAACATCGCATCATCAAGACATTGATAGATGAGAGTAAGAGCACTTTGATCCTTCTTTCTCGCCTTCTGCAGATCTACCCTTTGGGCATCACTCAACGAGTTTTCATCTTCAACCTTCTCAATCCCTTTATCGACTATCTCCCACACATCGTATGAGCCAAGTAACGCCTTCATTCGAATACACCAAGTACCATAGTTATCTTTGGTGAGACGAGGAAATTGGAACAAGTTCATTGAACTCGACATCTTGATCTTCAGCGTAGCTCTGATACCAGTTTGTTGGGAAACACACGGGGCCTTTTAGGCTAATACTAGATGAAGAGATAAGTTTTAGGAATGTAGGTTTATTGCTTAAACTTTTCTTGGTACTTCTTGGTTCAAGTTGGTTCCATACAAATGCTTATATGACCACCTATTTATACTACTCCATGGAAGTTTCTAGATACAAGATATTTCCATGGATACTTCTACATCATCTTCATAATTCTTATCTAATCTAGATAAGTTTATCTAGATATTTCTACTTAATATCTTTCCATACTTATCTAAATGTTTCTACACATTTCCATAGATATTTTCTATGGTTCTTTCTTCGACCTTCTAGAACCTTCCTGTATGAGCTCGGCTTTCAGCGACCAAATCAAGTTTACGAACTAACAGAAACATGGCTTGAGTTTAAATTTTGAAGCTGGTGTAGAGGTATTATTATATATTGAATTATTATATTGTGACTATGGCTATGAAGCTGATCACGCATATCAACTGCTTGAAGCCGATTCGTTACCAGACGGTTTCTTTGACAGCACGGCAGACCCTTTAGCTCCATCTCTCGCGATGGCTGAACAAGAAGATACGTGAATGATTAAGTGAGAGAGGTTGGTAGAAGTTGAGGCCAAGCCTGATTTGGTGGTGCATGATTTTCAGTCGACGATGGGAGTATTGATCAAGGGAGGACGTTTCCTGTTGAGTTGTCCGAAGTGGTCGAAATCAGTGCATGCACGCAAGGAGAGCAACGTTCAGAAAAATGTAACATTTTCTGTTTTTAGTTCAGAAAAATGTAATGTTTTTTGTTTTTATGATTTTGAAATATTATGCACTTTGTTTTCGAGTTTAGCCATTAAGTTAAAATGTAATTTGTGTTGCAGCGGTTGAGGAGGGAGCTAAGATGCAACTATGCAAGCAACTAATGTACAAGAAGCCATATCATCAGAGAGCTCTGGATCAAGCAGAAAAGTATTTAGTAATAATTTTGTACTTCGAATTAACTAATCATCTAGGTTGCATTATTTATTTAGGGAGTTAATATGTGGGAATGGTGTGGTTTGGGAAATATATATACTATTTTTCTAGCTGCTAGAGCCAAGAGGTATAAGGTATAGACTCAAAAGACAAGCTAAGAAATAATGACGTGAAGTCTTTTCATGGCTGATTTCTGTTTTCTGTGAACTGTAGATTGGTGTATTAGAAGCAATAATAAATTAAACTTTTTAAACTTTTGTTAGTTTTGGATACTTCTGAGGTACTAGGTAAAAGTGCCAATCGTACATTCAAGACAGAACAATTTTTGGAGTTCACATTGAGTTATCAGAAAGTTCTTTCTGAAAGAGATTCGGGTGCGTTATTTTCATTGATATTGTGCGTGTTGGATCTACCTTCTTATGAAATTTATCAATTTTAACATTGACGTGGTTATTCTCTTTCTGTCAGTTATTTCTATGCGAGATAATATTGTTGGAGATCTATTGTAGAACTTTAAAATTACAAGATTTATATGGTGTCAACACTCGGTAATTGTGAGTATACGTAATAAACATAATTTTAAATTAGTTCAGACATGTGATTTACTATTAAAATAAGTACCATCATATACCCAGGCATTAAAAACAAAATGAAAAGCCCAGGCATGCTATGACATTGGATGAAGGCCAACAGAGATGGGAACAAGCATGGACTGTTATAAAAAAGGCTAGAGGAAAATGTTTTCTAATTTTACGTATGCTTTTACTAATTTGGAACGGCTGTGATGTTTAGACAGTACTTAGGCATCAATGGGATTAGCGAATTGAAAACAAAAGTTTGTTGTTTTAGTTGCTTAAGGTTCTGAAGTATTCGCTGCTATTTTGTGTAGGTATGGATTCTGAAGTGGCATACAGGTTCCATAAGTTACACCAAAAATGATTCAAGAATCAGGCAGCTAACCATGTACCTCTTCACTTTTTACTCTTTGATATGATCAATATATGCAGAAACTTATCAAGAAAAGCTGATTAATTAGCTTAATGAACGCAGTGCGCACTCGTGGATTGGTAAGATGTCCAAACTCCACAATATGAATGATAAAGTTATAAGTTCTAATGAAAAATGATGAAACGCAGTTTAGTTATGAGGGACATTCAAAACTGAGAATTTGTTTAATGTTATTGTTGTGATTTAGATTGTAGAAAATAAATTAGTTGATTAACATTGTTTTCCATTAATTTCAATTTAAAATTATAATCAAAATCTCATATTTGAATTGTGGTTATGATTGTAGGTGATCACAAACGCGTACGGGATCTCACTGAGCCAATCTCAGAACTAACAGGGAGACCAAAGGTATTTTATTGTCACCAAAGTGGACCAACGAACAAATGGCTCAGCCGTGGGTGCTTTGGGTGCGTGTGACTGAGAGGGTAACAATAAAAAAGATCAGCCTAGAATGAGCAGAAAGTTGTGGCTACTTTAAGGTAATACTGTGATAGTAGACGAAACGCAGGGAATGTGTTTTCAGACACTAAAAGAGGTTTCAGCTATTTCAAACTAAACTCTGGAAGTAAATATCTGTAACTTATGTGGTCGCTCTTCCTTCACCACTTTTAAAGGATAGAATAAAAAGAACT
The DNA here is from genome assembly GCA_025667525.1 of Glebionis coronaria. Taxonomy (NCBI): domain Eukaryota; kingdom Viridiplantae; phylum Streptophyta; class Magnoliopsida; order Asterales; family Asteraceae; genus Glebionis; species Glebionis coronaria. The sequence continues at coordinate 2,302,096 of CM046879.1, read as the reverse complement.
GTAAGCTACAAGAAATGTCAATTACATAGACTGCATATGAAAAATTGCTTATGTAGTTTCATGAGTAGCCCTCTTGATGCTTACTTGGTTAGAATCATGTTGCTGTTCTAATAAAGTTCCTCGGAATTTTGGACAAAGAAACTACAAGGGCATATTTCGAGTGCGAATGACGGACAGAGTGATCAAGACGGACTCATTCAACCAAATTCTTAACTTAATGCATATGTAAAAGGGCCTTACAGGAACGAGTCGCCGTACCACTTGATGTAAGTGCATCGATCTGAATCTGAAAGTATATTATATTAAAATACTAAGATTTGTTGTTGGTGCTACGAAACTGATCATTCTGCTTCGATTGCAGATACATTGCAGTTACCTTTGAACTTTTGAACTATCACTTTTTTTCATTTTACCCGTTTGACCCTTTAAAGATAATGCATGACCTGAATTGATCGATTCATAAGTAAGTGAATTTAATTAGTAATACGTATCCAACGTTGTTGATTTTACAGAAATAGTTGAAACAATTGATAAGCGTTGGGAAAATGTGGATATCGGAGTGATTCTTTGTGGTCCCCCAAATCTTCGTACATGTATTGCTAAAGAGTGCAGGTCCAAGAAATTTGGGAGGATCAGCAATCCGGTCTTCCGTTTCAATAGCCACAGTTTTTATCTATAGGTACCCCTGTGTTTTGTTTGGAAGTAAAATTTAGTGAAGTATATATAAACTTAGTTTGTACTCCGTATATATGGTAGATAGTAGTCAAGCATAAAGCTATAATTCATATCTATATTTAATGCTCCCTATGTCCGAGAGGATTCCTCATATCTACAAATATCCAAAAGTGGTAGAATATGTTTATTTGGTTGGTTAAATATAGCTTTATTGATTTCTATCATACATATAAAGCAAGAAAACTAAATGTGAAAAGGTAAAGAATGTATTTACTGTTTTCATCCAATTATATTTGTTTGAATGTAGACTCTTATTAGTGAGTTTATATTGAAATGTATCATTCTCTATAGGTGACTCTTTTGTGAAAACATGATCTATAATTTCTGGTCAATCAATCGAATTACATTACCAACGAGTCACCTATAGAGAATGATAGCGGTAGTGACTAGAAGGACTTGAGGCTATCTGAGAATGTCACTCATGCTGCTGCTTCTACTGATCACGAGGATACTAGATATTAAAGTATGAGAACTTCGAGTGACTGTGAAGATGACAAAGATGAAAATGTTGTGGCTGATGCTAAACAGAATCGTGGTGCTATTAATGTTGAAGGAAAGTATCGGTCTGAATTAGGTTAAAAACATACATCAGACACGTACATGAAGAAAATGATACTTACCAGATATTCTTTAATCATTTGCAACGAAAACCTGCAGATAAGCGCAGCAAGAAAAAGGCGAAAGGGATCTTCATTGCTAGATGATATCCAGGAGCAAGAAAATGTACTTCAAGAATGTGTCAACCAACTTGAAACTGCTCGAATAACTCGATCGTCCTTGATTTCACAGTTTAAAGAAGCACTCCAGGATCAGGTATGATTATATTACAAGTTTTCTTTATCTGTAGATGTAAAGATTGTGATAATATGCTACCAGCTAACTCTTTAAGTGCATAAAAACCCAGTTTGTATCTTATATGTGTTTAAGTAGCACTTGATTTAAAAGACCTTCTTGAAATAACTAGACTAATTTTGATAAAGAAAACTGTTTGTGCTGAACTTTGAGATTTTTTTGGGGTCGCAATACGGGTTTTGGACCTGTGTACAGGTCTTGGTTTGGTTAAATTATTCTTATAAATCGGTAGATATGGTCATGCTGTTATATTGCGAGTGCCTTTGGCGCTATTTTTTCATTTACTAATACTGTAGATTGGAGCCATATTAACTTTAGTTTTGAACAACCAACCTGTTATCGTAAATTCATATTTTCAGTGATAGCATTTGATGCAATTCATGGATTTCCAACTATTGTATGTTTATTTATATACAAGTTAAACCTTGGAGGACTGTACTCTTTCTAACCAAAACCAGATCGGGAAAACACCCGAAAGAGCTTTTCACTCGCAAAAGGTTGCTTCACATCCACACCATCCCCCTCATGTTGGTTATGATCAGATAGGTGGTCCTTAAGGGATTTGAATGCAGGCTATGCTGGGGCAGGTTGTTCACATGCTGGTATCTACATCAGATTTGTATTAAGAGGCATTTATACCCATTGTTTTGAACATATGTGATTACAACTTTTATAATTGATCCTTGCTTTTTGTTCTTCAGTCACTTATTTATAGAAGGATTGAATAGCTCATGTAAGTGAAATATTCTTTTTGAGCTCGATCATACAATTTCTTCCTGTTTTTTATTGCTCTAAAATCTAAAAACTGAAGCGATGAAAACTAATTAGGAATAAAGATGGCAAAATGGGAATTGTGGATGAGATGGTTAATGGGTTAAACAAAACAACTTTTAAGTAAGCCAACAAAACCAAGGAGGGTTCAGTATCATGATCTGAATTTTTTATTTGCACTGATCTGATTTCATTCTGGTCTATTGAAGGTCCAAAGGTTGGCATCAATTTATCGCTACAGAGTGAATAGATCTGGGATAATCCAGGCACCTGAAGGTACTACATGTTCCATACAATCAATAGAAAAATATTATGATTGTAAAAAAAAGGAGAGTAAAAGGAACTAAAGATACTTCTAAGAAACTGAAGGCGGTTTCGTTCTGTTCGTTTGCAAAACAACTAATCTAAACTCAACTACTTTGAAATGCCATTGTGTAAAGGTTAAAAAACATGGGCTCTATTTTTGCATGACTTGGTTCCACCCAGGGCTCTACATGCCAGCACACTTGTGTCTAGAACAAGAGACTAGGTGCGTGAGTGCAACTACATGACAAGTTCAAGAAAGCCACGAAGAAAAAGGTCAAACAAGAGAAATCGACTTTCTCGGATACTGTAAAAGACCCCAACTTCGCTTGTTTTAAGTTCTATTTTTAAAAAAAATGTCATCCACCTATTCGATTCTTCATATAGGAAATTGTTTTGCATACACCATTGTTTTGCATACAGGTAGATGGATCTTTCTAAAGTAGTTCCATAGTTAAACACCTATAACGTTGACAAATGAAACAATAATTATTATGAATTGTTTTAACTTTTTACAACTATATGGGTGTGAATGTTGGCAAATATGATACTCGATTTGCATTCACCAAGTGATCAGAGCAAACAATATTAGATGGTCGTCTATATTCTAGACTTGATTACCTACTAGCTTATATTTTTTTCCCTGAAATTGTATACTTCAAAAGTGGAGTCAGTGATCTGGAACAGTAGCATCTATAACAACAAAGACAATGAATAACTTGAGCTTAAAAAATGCAAAAGCCAAATCCATATAGTATGCACATTGATTTTTTTTCGTCATAGTAAACATGACAAAAATCATAACATGTAAATGAGATATATCATCATATATAATCGCAATGAAAAAAAAAATAAACTATAAACTACAAAAAAAATAGATCTAAAATATAATTACCTACAACTAATGACAAATCTAATACATAATGTATCATTGTATCCACATATCCTAGCTATGTATAAGATTAATCTTTTATGTTGCCTTCGATAACTTTTCTTTTCTTAAAATGTTTACATACTCAAGTTTTATTCTTTAATGTTGAGTTTACCAACCTCTTCTACTTCAACTTATTGACAATGTTACTCAACTTCTTCTTACGAATCATTGTTCATTGTGACGAGCGTCGGCTAAGGACCGAACGGGTTGATAAACTCAAGACTCAAAATTGAAACTTGAGTACTTGACTGTTTGTTGCTAGAATGAAAAGTTCCATCTCATGTTTATCTTTATATATTGTTTTATTAATTCGTTCAATATTTTGACCAAAAGAAACTTACTGCAAAGGCATATATTGATAGTATATAATTTCATTGTGTCATTATTGTAATTTTGAATTAAAGTTACTACAAAGTCGATGTGGACTTTGTGTTAAAATTTACAACCACTATAAATCTATTACCATGCATCATAAATAGTAGTCACATTATTAAAATTTTATATGTCGTGATGGATTCGATATACAAGTACTATAGGAATGTTGAAACATCTAGGCCGCCTGATGGGGCAGATGAGCCTTGTGAGTATCCAAAAATAAATCAATTAATGATTAATAAAGGACGAACATCACAAACTTAATATAATGGATAAACAAAAAAAAATGATAATCCGATAAAAAGAAATAAAACGTAATAAGTTATTCGCCATTAAAAAGTAGATGTTTTCAGTTTACCCGCCCTGTGGGCGAGCCTTGCGAGTATCAAAGGAAAAAATTATGTAACGGTTAATAAATTATAATCAACGTAACATACTTATTGAGTTTATTAAGAAAGAAAAAATTGGATGATAAATTATTGACACATGAACATTAATCTCACTCATAAATATCTAAAAGAAAATGATCAAATAAATATGTTTTAACATACTATATTTTTGAAGTAAAAGATAAAAAATAACGCTTTTAAAAGCATCAACAAAGTCATGCAAACTAATCATAAACTAAAAACCAATTATACTAAAGAAACCATATAATACAAACAGGATGCTTAAACATCACGACTGATAATGCATTAAAACACAACGAAACTAAAATCAAATATTAATCGATTTATCAAATAAACAAAATAAAAAACAATCAAAAGTCATATCTGTCAACCAAAAATTACAAACAAATATTTACCAAATTGAAAATAGTAAAACGACAATTAAAAGTCATACCCGTCCATCGGACGGGTTTTGCCACTAGTATATATATATATATATATATATATATATATATATATATATATATATATATATATATATATATATATATATGGGGGCTTTCTTGTTAGAACCAATTTTAATGTCAGAACTGTCAAAACAATAATAGACCAATCAGAATTTAGTATTATTAAAAAATTATTTTAAATCATAAGGGCATAATAATAAAACATACTTTTTCTCTCATTTTAGTTTTTTATTAAAAAATGTTTTTTAAATGTCTTATTTTTTGAAATTAATTTTTTTTTTCATACCTTTTTTAGCAGACATTATTTTGAGAAAAAATTAGTATATGCATGTTATTCGATAAAACATGTATGTTTTTTGATAAACATGTATGTTTTAGAACTTTGATGTCTTTTGCTTAAGATGATAATCATGTCTATTATGTAGCAAATATTTCTTTAGAATTCAAAATATACAGAGTTTGATATCAATTGAAATCAACTAAAATACAAATTTCTAAAAAGCGAAAAATAAATGAATCTAATCATCCGACCCCTTCCAAGAACATAAATACATACTTCAAAAAGCATATATCTAGTTTTCGTTTCCATGAAAATCTTCAAACCATACATGAACGCCTTTCAAGAACATTTATGCACCCGTTCAAAAAACATATATGCACTTCTCGTTTTTCATCAGAATCTTCGAAACATACACGCACGCCTTGTAACAACATACATGCAGGCCTTGCTCCAATAAAAGATGTCTATCTGTGTACATGAAACAACAACACAATTATTACAACTTAACAAAATATTACAACAACTTAAAAATATACTTACAAACAACTAATATACCAATTAATTTCTATAAAATAGTAAATGCATGTTTTATTATAAAAACATGTATGTTTTACAAAAACATGTATGTATTAAGTGAAAAGAACATACATGTATTATTTAAAAACATATATGTTTTTTATCATAAACAACAAGCAAACATAAACAATCTAAACATACATGTCCAATTCAATCTAATAACATACGTGTTCAATTTAGAACATACATGTTTTATGTCTAGTTAAGAACATACATGTCTAATTTAAAATATATATCATAAAACATACATGTGTAATTCATACTCCCATATATCTAATAACATACATGTTTTATGTCCAATGCAACATGTGGCGAACATATTTGAATCTTTTGCTAAAAAACATATTTGAATCTTGACCTATGTGTACAAAATATATAATATCCTTGACCCAATGTTGTCGTCTATTATCTTTCACAAGTCATATCCTTAGTCTTTTTAAAAAACTAAGTAACTAATTCATGCCCACATACCATTAAATAAACTATTAGACTCACTAACTAAATTGGCAGAATTGTAACATATTAAACAATATAACTCTAAACAATATAAAGATCCAACTACTCAAACCCCATTGAAATATAATTGGTTGCAAGAATATTGATAACCGATCTAGATTTTAGATCCTCATTCAAATAAGCATATATAAAAAATAAATCAAATTGTTTCAAAACATCTATGTTTATTAGGTAACTGAACATACACTACTCATTATTACATTAAACATAATTTATTCAAACAATTAATTAAATAAACAAACTCATCATATAAGATACATATTTGCATAAAAGACTAATGAAACCCATTCAATCATTATAAAAAACTAACAATTAGATGAAGATGAAAGAACACGATGGGTTTTTTAAAAACTTAATATATCTAGTGTCGTATATCTTTGACCATGGTATAATACTACAAATTTAAATATTTTAATAAAACTAATAATCTCGATTTAAAAAAATTGAGTTAACTACAAACCCGCATGAACGGTACATACCTTTTAGTTAATTTTTCGAACAAACTCGCATTGACCTTTTGACATTGGCTGATGGATCCTAAAATCGATTATCGTTTTAAAAAACAACACGAACAAAAGATTAATAATGAAAGAAACTTATATATGAGTATATTAGATCTAAGAAAGATACAAATTATCATTATTATTATTATTAGAGAGTGATGATGATTGGTGGATTGGAAAGCGGTGGCTACAGTGATGATTATTGGAGGAGGAGGCTACATGAAAGGAGAAAAGGTGGTTAGGGTTTTCAATGTAGAAGATGACTTTATCTAGATCTAATAATATAATAAAATTAAATAATTGGTGTATGATATCTATGCAAAATGTGCAACACAAAATGACTACAGAACTTTTTTTATTTTAGTAAATGTTAATACCATATTTGCCCTTACCTATTAATTTCCAGTCATAAAACTTTTTTACTTATTTACAATGATGCCATCATGCATTAAAACATGTATACCATGCACTAAATATTGTAAAAACACTGGTTCTAACAGTTCTGACGTTAAAAATGGTTCTGAAAATATATATATATATATATATATATATATATATATATATATATATATATATATATATATATATATATATATATATATATATATATATATATATATATATATATATATATATATATATATATATATATATATATATATATATATATATATATATATATATATATATATATATATATATATATATATATATATATATATACTAGCGTCGTAACCCGCCCAACAGGCGGGGTCGCTTTTTTTGTTTTTTCAAAGGGTTTATGGTTTGTGCGTTTTTAGTTCTTGAATTTGTAATTTAATATTTAGTATTTTTAGTTATATTTTACGCTCAAATAAGTTGAATTTATATTAAAAAAAATTAATTTTAAATTCAATCCTAATTTACATAAAAACTGTTAATGTTTCAATATCCAAAGTAATTTTTTATGTTTAAAGTTTTTTAATGTCCATTAACAAAAACCCGAACGTACCTCATTGTATTTTTAGTCCAGTTTCTTGCCATGTGAGGTTATTGTTGCACACAGGAAATATGGAATGTTTCCTCAAATAAATAGATATGTTTAGTTATTTTTCTCCATTATATCTCTAATCTTATTACCATCAACTTTCTTTTACCGAACATCATGTCTCTTAGTTCCCCCTGAACATCATCTAAAAAGAAGCATCCAGCTATTGCTGATTAAGCTTCAAGGTAAAAATTTGCATGTGAAGCTTGGTACCAAAGCTACCAAGATCACCTCTTAAATAAAATTTTAGGCCAAAAACAGGCTCGCCATGAAAAGTTCCTATTATCTTTTATCTTAAATGGATATTTGTCTTGCTTACGTCAAGGAACACCTTGATAGTTCAGGAAAGTCGCTGGATCTCTTTGACATTGTTACAATCTAGATGGCGTCCTATTGCCTTGATGTGTAGCAATGTTCTTGTTAATGAATTATCATTATCAAAACATATATATGAGGATATTTATATTTATATTCACGGCCGGTCCATTGTTGTCGAAGGCCCTAGACGCAATAAGAATTAAGAGGTCGGATTACACTTCTAAGTAAAAAGAAAATTTTTATTTAAACTTGAATCGCATTACTCATACATGTTTTATCATATAATGTATCTATATATAATCGTAAAAAAATAAGACCCTTTCAAGTGGAGACCCGGTACGATGGCACCGCTTGGACACCCCTTAAGCCGCCTCTGTTTATATTATACGAGTAATTTTTTTTAATTGTATTTATATTGTTGGTTTGTATCCGTAATTATTATTATAATTTTCTAATTATATTACTTGGTGTACACGTCTTTCTATATCATGTCCTCTTTCCCAAGTTCATTTCATTTCATGCCTCCTCCTCTCCGAATTATATAACGCTCTGTTCTCGAGTCTAAATTTTAAAGAAGGGAAGGGAATAGGGTGGGAAGGGCAAAGTAGGGATGGCATTATGAAGAAAATGGTTAATGCAATATGTGTTCTTGAGTTTTATTTTTGAATAGAAAAGAAAAGGTATAGAAAATACAAATTTACTAATATAACCTCAAAATCATGTACTTTTTGTCTATAGTATACTGCAATTACAATTACTATTCGCAAAGATGGTCTCTTTCGTCCAGCAAGACCTTCAAAGTGGTCTTTACATAACTCAAACAACATTAGTATAAGTTAGTTAGGTGCCACTGTCCTCTTTTATCCAGCTAGAAGAAACACCAAATTTGGTGGTAATCATAGAATAGTACAATATCAGACACATCAGTAAGGATACAATAACACGTGCAATATCAAACAAAAAACATGTGGAATACAATAGTACTACAATATCAGAAACACAACCAAGGACATAATAACACTTGCAATATCAAATACAAAACTAAGGACACATAACACTTGTAATCTAATAGTAACCTGATGATTGAAAAAGAGACGTCGGTTGTTATTGTGTAATGCTGAAACCCTACTTCAAATATATAAGGTGTGCATAAATAATGAGGATATAAAAGTAATTTTATAAAGCCCAACCCATTTTCCTTCCCAATCCCCCAAAAATGGACGGAACAGATATGCACCAAAAAGCCCACACCTTTCCTTCCTTCCTCCTTCCCGTCCCCTATCCTTCCTTCTTAAAAAAAACTTAAGAACACCATTTTTTTTTAATTTCCCTTTCCATCCCCTTTCATTCCTTTAAAAAAACTCGAGAAGAGAGCGTAAAGGTTGACCAAGTCCAATAACCACAAAAAATTCATATTAATAGCATCGTAAGGAACTAAAAAGATTAATTGATTATTTCAAGGCTTTATGAGATCAAACATAACAAAAGTAAGATTGATTTTACATCTTAAAACAGATGGTTACTATATTTTCGTTAACAAATAAAGAAAGAACCGTAAAACGATTTTAAGATGGTTACTATATTTTCGTTCACAGATAAAAAAGAACCATGATGTTAAATGACTATGAGACAAATTTGAGATTATCTATTATTCAAACAGTACTTGTTTTGATGTAGTACAGGTTTCTCGAACCCGGTACCGGTACCGATATATCTTTTGGTTCCCGGATCGGGACTACATATTTTGACGGCAAAAAAACGGTATCTCAATAACGATGTCGACACGGTACCAAAATAGTACCGTGCTATTCCCAATCATGCCATGTTCATTTTAAGTGTCCTGTTCTTAGCATCGGGACTTCAAGAAAATAAGTGACATATCTTAAATCAGTATTGTTCATCTTATCATATCTTAAATGTGTCAAGTGGGTAAAACGGGTCAAAGATGGCGAAGTGATCCAAAGTATAATTAAATGTGTAACAGCATAAATCTTTCCAATGAATGTCAATCATAACCAAAAGGCAAAAATGTGTCACGTGGGTAAAACAGGTCAAAGATGACAAAAGTGATCCAAAGTATATTAAATGCGTAAATCGCCTGCCTCAATTTATTTCAAATATATTACTGATTACAATAAGTGTATTTTTAAGTAGATCTAACTAAAGAATAAAGATATTATACATAACGCTAAAAGATACTGTAGTAGACAAAAAGGGTTGTCACATCAGCCTGACCCACCCGTTTGCATACGTGAGAAAATCCCCATTTTGACCCGTTATTTTCTGTGACCTCTATTCTTAAAATTATAGCATGGAAATGGACATACCGGGGGCTGATTAGTGGAAGTTTCCCGGTTATTCTGGAGACCAACACGGATAACCAGCCATAAATGTTGATCATGAACAAAGGAATGTTAAACCAAGGCTTTTTTGTGTTGGTAATAGACGCAGATATATCAAATACTTTCATGAAGGATGAATTTTCGTCGGTCACAAAATGAAGACATAAAAATGGTTGGTAGAGTAAACTGAAAGATATAAAAATGGTTGATATATCTGCATACTGAGTTTTAAATTTATGTGGAAATCGAAATACAATAGAAAAATGGTTGGTAGAGTAGAGAGCTGCTCATGACGTACCCTCTGACTTCCACTCTGGTGAAATACTAAACATGGACTAAGCGATAGAGCGGGCGAATTCTCTTTTATGAATATAAGATAATATCAAGTACATCAGTAGTGCTCTAAATATTTAAGAATTCAAACCACGAGTCAAACAAATGACGTACAGACTCTTTTTAATAGAAATATTTAGTAATGCACCTCAAAATAAGTCTGCACAATCTCTTCCTCGTGAATATACACGACAGGTTCAGCTTCCCTCAAATACAAATATGCGACACGAGACTGACAAAACGCAAGGGAAAAGGGCAGGTGCAAGCGAGAATTCATTGTACCTTTATTGATCATGATAACGGACTTTGTGAGAACTCCAATCTCACCTGTGATAACAACCCAAACCAACAAAATCATACATAATGGGTCGAAGCCTCTGCCACACCAGCAACAATACTACTAATTACCTGAAGGTGTTAGCTGCATAAGTAAAATGTTATCGCGGCAATTAAGTACCCCTACTCACGGAGGACACATCAACATTATTTACAGAAGCTGGCATCGTTTGTTGTTGACCGCCTATTTAATACACAAACACATAAGAAATTGGATATAAAAACTCATATCTAAAGAAAATAGATTCAAAAAAGTGTACTTACATGTAGCAGATGGTATTTCAAATAGCTGCGGTTGTAGTTCACAACGCAATGTGGATTCCGTCGGACATACACATGGTCTCTTCGAGGAATCATTTGGAAAGCAGCTGACATCACCAACACCATAAGCATTCCCGGGAAGGTCATATAACCCAACATCGCTTCCACTGGTCTGTTAATTATCTTTTGCAGTGATACACTTAGGGGAAGTCCAAAAATTATTGATCTTTCATTTGGTAAGACAGTGACCTTAATATCTTTAATAAACTGAGCAACAAAAGGAGAAGGCATGCACTTACGCTGTGCACAAGTGATCCTCCTTGTAGCATTTTCTTCAGGACAAAAATGATATATAACCATCTTCCTTCCTATATGCTTTAGGACCTTTAAACAATCCCTCTAAATACAATAAATATGAACTTAAAGGTTTATGTGTTGAAATCAGAATAATTTGAGTTTGAATGGCTATTGAACTGAACAAAAACTAATCAAAACGTGAATATTATTGAAGCCTTGTGTTTAATTTTACATTTCAAGCCCAAACACCCTTAAGTACAGTTTTGTGACACACCCAAACACCCCTAAAATATGTAGCAAGCATACACAAACACCCTTAAAATATACAGTACACAGAAGCCAGATGTGTAAATATATGATTTGGCAAAGGATAATCTTACAGGCCCACGCCTTTTGATATTCATCATGAACAAAACTTAAATCTTCAAACATAAAACTGAAAAGAAAATAAAATAAAAAATCTGAAGAAACTTAGAAATATAAACAATTGACGATTTGGAATTTAGCAGCTTTTCAAAAGCAATTGCTGATTTAAAAATCTGTAGGTACAAAATTTAAATTTGTTTTATGCCGAGATGCGATATTTCAATTTAAAGTTCTTGAACGAAAGAGTCAATTTAGTACCTGAAGGCTAACGGGTTAATAAGAGCTGCAAACATTATTGCAGATACTCCATACAGAATTCAATCATACTCTTCCTTCATCAGATAAAAAAACATATGAAACCAACTTCTTGTCCAACTGCTGCATTGTTAGTGTTGCTATCTCCATGAGCCACCAAATTAGCCAATGCACGGGCCGCATATTCAATAATAACCATAGAATAAGATACGACATGGAAAGTTTGTATTTTTGTTTAAGTGTTGGTAAGAAGCTTACCATTTGTAGCAGCAGCATATCCTCGACAGGAGCGGCACACTGGACCGCAATCAAGGTAGCAACTGAGGCAGGAGCCATGGCTAATACTTCTTAGTCTGATATAGCCATAAACATGAAAAGGAGCAGTAAACCCTATCTTTAAATAACAGTCTGTATTAGTGTAAAATGGTCACCTAGTCAATTACATTGTTGATCAATGTTTGTACAATACCACCAGTTGCAGATATAACACGATGCATATCATCTTCCGCAACTCGACCAGCAGAAAAATATATCGGACTGCAAAATATTGATGACCAAAAATGATTCAAGTCAGGCGTTTGAATTCTTTATAACATAAGTAAGTTACATTTGAAGGGATCATATATGATATTCCATTCGACATCAACTATGGACTGGTATATATTGCAACCATGACTCTCTGCATCTTAGAAACTGCCACCATTAAAAATAGTCATTAGCAGTTTAGCAAGTAATAAATTAGGCAGCAGCAGGCTTGTAGCAGACTTGCAACAAACATGCATCAAAAGAATAGGAAGCATACTACCACTTGCAGCAGAGAAGCAGCTATCCAAAAGAACAAGTCCAAGATAACATCATCTCAGACTGCCACTGAACACAAACATAGAAATGAGGAAAACCTAAGTGACATCTTCAAGCTGGTGAAGTGCTATATTTTTTAATTTTCACGCAATCCTCATGTGTGATACGTTTACACTTGGTTTGAACGTGGGAGTTAATAGTTTTAGCGGAACATTCATGTATATACACACCACTAACTTTTCTACAGGTGTACAGCCCCATTTGAGTAGCATATTGTTGCACTTGCCAAATATAATTGTTGCATGCACAATATGTTGAGTAACACTCCGACTTGTATTTCGATGAGCACTAACCTTTGAACCTCTATAATATCTATCTAGCATGTCGAAACATTAGCGATACATCTATTGGCTCTGGGTCGACTTCTGACACTTGTATAACACAATCTTTGACTGTTGGATGTGGCCTGCCACAACAGTTGCGGGTTTCCTAGATCAGTTTCAGGAAGATCACATTTGTATAAATACAATACCCGTATGAACAAAAAAAAACCTTGATTGGATATCCGTCGAGACGCTGGTTGAACAACACAATCCATAGAAGTTGGAAGCAGTGCTAGTATTCCTACTGAAAACAAAAAGTTTATGAAACATTAGATACAATACGTAATCGAAAAAGAAGCAAGACCCAAAAATTTGTGACAGGATAAACTAATAACCTTGAGATAAATGGGTTCTGAACCCACCTTTGAAACAGGTTCTTTCCCTTTAGGATCTGTTAGTGTGAGACTCCGGTTTGGTACAAACTCTTCTGTCACGGGTTGCTGGATTCTGATAAACTGCACAGCCATCGGTATTCAGTACCATTATTGGATGATCCCAGCAGTTGGGTAAGGTATGCTGTTGTCGATACTCAGTTCCAGCATCGGATGATCCTTCAACACACCCAATACCTGTAACATTATAAAACGGAGTTCCCACCACATCTTCAAAAGCGGGTGCTTTCCCTTTACGATCAGCTGCTGCCATATTTAAACGTTGCCAAGAGTCGAGTAAAGCAACCGACAGAGTAACAAAGTCCATGGAGTCCGGTTCTGCAGGTAAAAAATAGGCGGTAAAAAATGATGCACAAAACGTACCAGACGAACACAACCTGGCCTAGCCAAAAAAACACACTGTTAATATACCCACACTGATTTGATTTACCCAATATTCGGATAGTGATAACCAAATTTTGTGCCTAAATAATCCAATTCATTGTCACTCTATGTGTCCAACCGAAAACCCATTTAGGCTTTGCCCACAATTGGTTGCATCATTCGTGGTTGCTCATAAACCTGACCTAACAGTTAAAGTCGGTCCATGTTGTGGAAAATATAAGAGTGATGCTATAAGAGTCGGGTAATGCATATAAGTGTATCTGGTTGTGATGCTACAAATGTGTGTTTTATCCAGAAAGATGACAAGATGAGATAATGAACACAATTGGTCCTCTTACATATATCTCGCCAAATAGATCAAATGTTACAAATAAATAAGTCATTTGTGACAAAATTAAACATGACACTTACCTGATCCTTGATCCCTGCTACCAAGAATTTTGATTCTATCTTACCATCAGGTAAATCTCCACTTTGATAGCCTACCACAAACACACGATTATGTAGGGATGGATACAAAAACATACCTCATTGTAGGGAGTTGATTGATGGGTATACATGATAATAAAGTTTTATCCTTTTAGAGAAGCTGGAGACAAAACCAAAAATAGAAAAACAAAGCATTTATTAGGGTGACGGCTGGTGTTTTTATCTGTGAATCAAAGATTTACGAAAAGACACAAAATAATAATGATCGAAGTTAAGACTGTTTGGGGGAATATGAAAGTAATTACCACAACGTATTGCTAATACCCTAAATTAACTATGATTGGTATATACCGTATGTTGTAACCCTATTATTCCTCATGTTCAGTTCAAGCTATTTAGGCTAAAAAGGTATGCAGAACATTAACCTCAGCTGACCAATTTTGATAAATGGTTCGGAACTGCCAGTTACATAAAAATAAATTACTTGAAGGTTCTGGTGCCTAATTTCCATCATGAAACAACTTGATTCAAGGGGTTGAGTTGCTAAACTAAAATAATTACGTTAATATACAAATCAGAAAATCAAATTATCATAAAGGCTTCATACCGTGGGTGCGCACATTTATCTTCTGAGTCTTAGTAAAGACAGACTTCTGAAATGCTTCCTTTGCACTATTAGTTGGCCAGTCATATGAGTCGTATTTGACAGCTATACGACATTCTTCTGCATCTATATGCCCCAACCTTTAGAACAACTTCCGTTAAGATACTTTTTATTTTCTGGTTAATTGCAGCAGTTCTAGCTAATTCGAATTGATCCTGCATAGTAGACAAAATGGTTGGCAGATATATCAAATACTTTTTCTATTGTTTTTCTTGATGGTTACAATTTTTCTATAGTCTTGTTTTAGTAATTGATCTACCACATCGTTACATGACTGAAAGAGAATATCTCATTTCCAAAATCGGTCACAAACAAATAACACATAAATCACTGGATGAAAAAGCAGGTGCAAAACTGAAAATAAAATAATGACTGGCGGTGTACAGTTCATAACTTTCCAAGTTTAATCAACAGGACCACATCGAAACACTATACAATTCATTTTCTAACCGATGATCGTTCAAAATTCGTATTCCAAACACCCTTCACCATTTTTTCCTTTGCTACATAAGAGAGTAAATCGTCTTTATTGATGATAATGCCTCCTCTGAAATCACACCAGCAACCACATAAGTGACTTGTAGTTTCTCCTCGTTTCTAGCTAAACTCATTCCATAAACTGATCCTATAACAAAAATCGATTATCTTTTTAAAAAAATAAGAGATGCAGTTATTGTATTCTGAGAGAAGTATGGTTGACTTCCTAAACTCAGGGAAATAACATAGTGAAAATGCATGTACGTGACAGTAACAAACTCTATCCATACGAATTAACAATGACAGTTGTAAAAGGCATAAGGAAAGGCTTACCCTTGATTTTAGAAGTTAAAAAAGAAAGCATTTACTGAATTTGCAGAATGAATACACCTGAAGGGTGTTGCCCAATGCTTTTATTTGTGTATTATGTTAAAGAAGATCTTCTAGTGATGCTTGGCTGGGGTGCCCGGCTTTCCAGACATGAGAATTATGTCGTATTCTATATCTTTGCATCTGCAACTGGTATTTTATTTGATAACATAAAAGGAATACATATGGCACACCTTTTTTAGACATGCATGTAATAGCTTGATTCACAACAAAGGATAATACTATTGTTGGTAAAAATACTAAAGAATTATGCGTAAATAAGAATCTCATAATAAAACACTAACAAAAACGCAATACCTGTCTTATCTTTCTGGCTCCCAACAATCGTTCTCCATTTTCCATCTTCTGCAAGCCAATTGGTGGTTGGGTCTTTGAACTCGCCAGGTTAAATCCCCTCAGGTAGGCTTATGATGGGATTACTGGAGTAGTTAACCCATTCTCTAAGACATGGGTCAGATAAAAAGGGTGAGTTGGATACATTATAAAAATATTCCACACGTACCTTTAATCCATGGTTAAATCCTTGCATAACTATTGCAGATATGTTGGCCATTGTTGCTTCTACGACAAGATCAGTAACATAAGGGAAGTCAAACTCAGAATCTAATATTCTTTCAGAGAAAGGAATTATTAGGAAAAGTTAAACACGTAGTGATTTTATCTCCAAACCTTATATATTACCAGATGTTATATATGTCGAGTCAGATAATGTAGACGACACCGTCAAAGAATCTCCCACGCACTCTGATGAAGTCACTGAATTATATTACTCGTTATGCCTAGAATCTCTATGCGCCACTCTTGTTGATATATTTATCGAGAAACATACCAGGTGGAGTTCAACTGATCCAGCTACTTTTCAACCTCACAGCCTTTAAGTAGCACTGTATGAGACTCGTATCCTTGAAGAGCTCTATCGTGAGGCTATAACAGCCATTACCCAAAGGATTACTAAGCCATTCGTTCCACTTTCGGACCCGTTTGCGCCTCATCCTGACTACAGCCAAATAGACACGAGTAAACATAAATGATAAAAGTATAACGTTTAAGATGATAAAATAGAAAATCATCACTTTAGTATTTTCACCTGAAATAAAAAAAACTAAAAGGAGGTAAACTTTCACATAAACTCAACGTAACAGTAAAAAAGAAGAATAATAAAAAGAAAAAGAAAAGTATGTGTACCAAGGATTAGCGTTAAGGGTAGCAGGTGAGGGAGAACAAACCTGTTGAGAACTGGACTAAACATTAGTATTGGACGCTTGAGATGAATTAAGATTTTCATTACTTAATGGGAAGGACCATCAAGTAAATTCACACATTGGTCATTACTTTTCTGTTTGTACATACAGATGGTCCTTCCCATTACAAATCTGAGTTGCTGCACCCTTGATTTGAGCCCGAGCCACATAATGCACAACACGCAGAAGAATATTCTGATGAATTGCAGCTTTCAATTGCAAGACAGGTCCCTATAATAGAAATGAGACGTGCATTTTCGATTGGAAGTGTAGTCATGGAACTTTTCAAGTTACCTGAGGAAGATTGTGTTACACTTACGATCTCTATCACCCTCCATATGTGCCATAGCATTACTGGAATCGATTGTGCAACCAATGCTAGAAAGTTGAGGATATCTTTAAATGCAGAGTTGCTTGCTAAGTCCGTTTGAGATCACTGCATCCAAGACATATTTAATAAAAGTCAATCACCAATACCTACACAGGTAGATTGGCCTAGGCCAGCTTGTGTGGTTTGATAAACCTGTCACATATAACCTAAGAATAAAGAAGGATGAGAAAGCAGTAATGGATTAAAGCAGAAACCTTGAGACGAATTGGTTCCCACCACATCTTCAAGAGCGGGCGCTTTCCCTTTAGGGTCGGCTGCTACTACATTTATAGGCTGCCACTAATCGGGTCAGTCAAGTTAACAAAATCCAATAACTCTGCTAGTGGTAGTGGTGTTCCCTACGGGTAAAAAAAGAAGGGTAATTCGGGTCAGTCAGACTTTTGTTAGCAGAATTAGAAATTAATTGTGCCACTTTAAACTGTAAAAACGCATGGTTCCTACGGTGTAGAATCAGAGTAGGGTGTGACCCCACATGGTTGCAAGCACAATGTCGTGCTGCCACACCAAGTTACGACCTGATTTCACCCAAACACAATCCGAAAACCATGCAATAGTTTCAGCAGTGCCTACAATGGACACATAAAGTTAGAGAACACTGCATAATCAGACAGTGTTAACCAAGGCGTCACAACGCATGTCATTAGAGGTGTAATGCACCGCATAAGCAAGCCGAGGCCGTAAATCTTAACATACTGCCTATTTTTTGAAAATCAGAACCCGACTTTGCTGCAAAAAGTAGACCCGACTCAAAGTCGGGGAGGTGATGCTTCATATAAAATCCCAGAACTGTAACAAAAACATAAACAATTCGATATTACAGAACCTCATAGATAAACTTTCAACTCAAATTACAAACAAGAGTTGACTTTAAGAACTTAATTGCAAATTCTGTGAGTTTATGAACAACTGAAAGTAAGGCATGCAGAGACCTAGTAAAGAAGCTAACTTCAAAGCACAAAGTGACTGACCATTTATCATTCTTTTTACCGAAATCATCATACCTATTATTGTAGACCAGAATGTTAGTGGATCACCTGAATAGAGTCGGAGACAGTTTCTAACAATTCAAATGCCATCTCTATGTGCTTTGCGTGTGAACGTGTGAAAATATTATATAAATAAATCATATATAAGATAAATATTAAAAAGTGACATACTTAGCATCCATCATGTGTATTATCAAATTAACCAGCACAATCAAATGAATGAACATGATAACTATTAGGCTAAAAAAAGTATATATACAAAACCTATTATTATGGTTTTGAGATTTCGGGATGATAGATCAGTGCGTGGTTTTAAGATAGAGATGAATATATTAGGGTTTATTATGAAATATGAATCTAGAATTAATTTTAAAACTATAATTTAAGAAAATATATAGGGGTGATTTGAAGAATATATCATACGCATATACAATATACAGAAAATTGGTATTATCATATTAATGACAAAATTGGATAATAAATATAGGGGTTTAACAATATAAAACAAAAACAATACAATAGCTTATTTGGAAAATACCAAAACAAATAACCTAAAGGTCATGAGTTCGAATCTCATAAACCCCTTTTACAGAAAACATTTTTATGAAAAAAAAACCCGAAATTTATTAAAAATAATAAATTTGAATTTAAAAAAAATATAAAAAAATTACGGAAAATCATGCTGGGCATATGACTTGAACTGGTCCAGACCCGGCGCGGCCAAGATTTGAACCGGACCGGTCCAGAACCGAATCGGCCCAAACATGAATCGGACCGGTCCAGATCTACAAAACGCGATTTAATATGCAATTTTCGAAACTGCGTTTCCAAAACGCGATTTTAAACAAATTGCGATTTCAAATTGTAATTTCGTGGTATTTGGAGATTTTCTAGGAAATTATGAAATACTATTGGCTAAAAGATGTGACTGGGATATGACTGAGATCAAAACTGTGGTTTCAAATCATAATTATACCTATATATAATATAGAGATATATATATAGTGTAAGGTTATTTTCAGAACCAAATAAATGTATAGAACTGCTAGAACCACATTAATACTCTTAACAATGCATATGTATTTTCATTATTATGTTTAAATTAACATTTAATAGTTGTTTTATTGGTTATAGATCCGAGTATGATGAGCGATATAAAGAGTACACATGTGTTTTCATATTATCCAACGAAAAGATAGTTATCTTACATACAAAACAAATACATGTGCATGATCCTAGGATACATGTTCTTAGTGACCTACGACAATGAAAATTCATGTAGTTCTACGTAATGAACTAACCCGATAAATATACATGTGCATTTTAAGAATAAAAAGGTGGTTCTCGCAGTTCTGTACATTTATTTGGTTCTGAAAATAACCTCACCCTATATATATATATATATATATATATATATATATATATATATATATATATATATATATATATATATATATATATATATATATATATATATAGGGAGGTGTTATTGTGGTGTACACTCTTAAAGTGAGTTATAGTAAGCACAGTTATAGACCATTAGATCAATGTTTTAGATTAAATGTTACATTTAAAACCAAACGTTTCAAGAATGATACTTTAATAAATTCATGGAATCACAAGGGTATTTTGGTTATTACAGTATAATCTTAATATTACAATTTGAGCTTGAAAGCCAACGTTGGTTATTTTAAATTCTTTATCGTATTGATTGCTATTAAATATCCTTTTAATGACTACTTTTCAACACTTCTTTATTCTATTGATTAAAAGCCAATGTGATGCACACTAATATAATAGATTCATACGAGTTTATCATTTTATGCGTGATTACCATATTTAGATTTTTTCAAAATAATTATACCTATAACAGATGACACACAACTTATAAATAAGCTACTATATACCGAGAACTAGGTTTGTGTGTCAAAAAATGTAAGTGTTTCGTTGAACGTATGGCAAAAAAGTTGATGTGTCACTACAAACATAGCAGAGTACTAAATGTGTCAAAAACGAATATTATAAAAAATGTGTTAAAACTTTAATGTGTCACTTCAAATATATCATAGTACTAAATGTTGGTGTGTCGCTACAAAAAAGTTGGTGTGTCGCTACAAATATAACATAATATACTAATGTGTCAAAAATAGATATTATAAAAAATGTGTTAAAATTTTAATGTGTCACTCTAAATATATCAAAAGCTAATTGTTTCACAAGAACATGTAAAAAAAACATATTGTGTCACTAAAAATACGTCAAAAAAATTAATCTGCGACTTACATGTGTCATAAGAATCAAAAATTTTACTCAAATGCATAACATGTTACTACATATTTACTAAATTCTTTTAATCAAAATCTCTAATAAAAGTAACTACAAACTTTTAGTGTCACGTTATATGTACCAAGAAGTTTGACGTCGAGCTACAAATGTGTCAAAAGAATTGATATTTCATTAATTGTTATACATGCATCGAGAAATTTAGTGATATTACAAATGTGCCAAAAACCTTGATGTGGGTATAAAAAATAAGTATCACCATAAATAACAATAAAGATTAATAAATTGTATAAAAACTTGTCATTTGAGATTAATAAAAAGTATCATCGTATGTTTGATGGTAATCATAAATGCAATGAATAAAGTATGATATTGTTCGTGACTTAGTGTGAAGAAAAACAAATGCATGATTAAATTTGAAATACTTAAAAGTCTAAACTAACCTTATGATTAATTTAATAGTTTTAAGCTAATTTAAATGCTCAATTTTCATTTATTGTCTTTGAATGACACTTGCTAAAATTCTATTGGTGTCTATTATAACGCATTTTAAGATGTAACGCATTTGAACATAAATCTATATATATATATATATATATATATATATATATATATATATATATATATATATATATATATATATATATATATATATATATATATATATATATATATATATATATATATATATATATATATATATATATATATATATATATATATATATATATATATATATATATATATATATATATAGAGAGAGAGAGAGAGAGATGGGATCAAGAGAAAACTTAATATAAATAGAAAACATAGAAAACCTTCTTTCAACCTTGGATCAACACCTATTTTTTTTCTTTTTTTTGCACCAAACTACAGGGGCTTCTCTGTCTTTTCTTTCTTTTTTTAGGGGCTATTTCTGTCAACCATTTCATTCTCACTATATAAAAGGCCTATTTTATTTTTATTTTTTTTCTCTTTCTTCCTCTCAAAACCATGCTACACTGTTCAAGATCACTGATCGACCACCGCCACCGCCGTCATCGGAAAATCAAGTTAGTGTTTTACGTTTTCGATTATATATGTCATTTTTAGTGTTTTACTTGTACGGATTTTTCTTCATATCGAGTTAGGTTTTTTTTTAATTTAGCTTCGTTAATCATCATTGTTGTTTTATAGATGAATCAATAATGATAGTCTTTTGACCCGATGCAGTGTATCGATTAACTATATGAAGCAAACTTAAGAAAAACGAACTGTGAAATGTGTTTACAAAAACGTGCACATAAAGTGTTTGATAAAATGTCTCAATGGTATTTTTATAAAAGACATGCACTAATTTTTTTAATTTACTGGTAATTGTTAGACATAGTAGCATTTTAAGTGCAAATGATGATGTAAGACTCGATGCAAGTGGTGCAGTTGTGAGAGTATTCACGAAACTGCAACGGAATCCCCAAAACTCGACCTAGATTCGAAAACAGGCAATGCATCTTATGCGAAAACCATCTCTGATTTCGCTACATGGACGGTCTTTGGGTTGTCTGCGATGTAGCTGTACTTGAATCAGTTTCCATATGAATTATTTAGATATTGTTTTAGGATCACTAACCGATTCTGATTAAGAGTCATGAAAATCGCCACTTATGTCAATAAGATGTTTCTAGATATCGACAGTTCTGCCTGGTCATGTTTAAAGGAAACTGCTATCTTTTATACAGGTCAACATATTAGAGCAGATGACCTTTTGTAGACCAGATATTAGAGCAAATGACCTTTCCTAGTATTATATCCAATAATACAATAGATTAAAACACCAATAAAGTACGTTTAGGCGAAGCAAATATCATATCTGTTTAGGCGAAGCAAATACTATGATACAAACAGATGTACTATATTACCTAAAACGGATGCACTAAAGTACCGTAAACGGATGCAATTAGAAAAACGATTTTGGATGTGCCTACCTTGAAATGAAAGTAATAGAAGCAATAAAACAATCAGGGGTAATAAAGAGCGTAAACGAATAGAAGTTCGAATTGACCAGTTTCATGATGTTTAGCATGATATCGTAAAGCAATGTAGATCAAAAAGCATAGTGGCGGATCTAGAAATCCATCACAGGCTGTGCGCCGAAGAATAGGTAAAAAACAAAATTTTCTTTCTCGGGCCGGCCGGGTCGTGTCTTGTTGGCCTTGTTTTTATCTAGTTCTTTTTCCAGTTTTCTTGGTTTGTCCGGATCGATGGATCATGCTAGACTTTTAAATAAAAATATTAAAGTTCTTTAGTTTTTTTTAAACGTGAAATATACATTCATTGCAAACAGTGACTACTAAAACACAAAAATGAATAGTTGACAAAAAACAGATGAAAAAAAATAAAAACTAGTATAATACGGAGTATTACACAGTACTTATATAGTAAATTTGCAAATCCAAAATATTATAAAAAAAGGTCAAATGGACCAAAATGAAGTGTATTTTCAAATGCATTAATATAGAAAGGATTAACTAAAAAACTTGATAAAAATAAGTATTTTAACAACTGTACCGGGAATCACTTTTTGTCCCATAAACATACCTTCCCAATCATAAAAAGAATTTTCGTAATCAAAGTCTACCTTCTTGGAAGATTGGCTGCTTCTTCACATCTAAGAAGTTTTGCATATAATCCATCTGAGGCTCTTAATTCATTGTGTGTCCTGATCTCCATTAACTGACCATCCTCCAGTATAGCAATAAAAGCATCATCTTTTATAAAAGAAAGCCGACGAGCAATGATGATACTTGACCGTCCAAACGTCAAGAGATCCAAAGCCTCCTGAGCAGATCTTTCAGCTTCAAAGTCTAGTCAACTTGTTACCTCATCAAGAAGAAGAATAGACGGTTTCAAAAGCACTGCCCTTGCAACAGATAGCCTTATTTTCTGTTATTTCGTCAATGATAAACCATCTCTACCTATTTGAAAGTTAAAATTATGTTTCTTTGATTTAGGATAGAAATTATACATAAATAAATATATAATGGAGAACCACCATCACAGCCTTATAATTTTACCTGCGTGTCATATCCTTTTCTCAAGCGAGGTAATAAATGTATGTGCATTAGCGTTTATCGCTGCATCTTCAATTTGAAGTGCAGAGGCATCTATGCCATAAGCAATATTGCAAGATGTACCATTTTGGTTCCTTATCATACAATCATCTACATTCGTCACTTCCACTAACATGTCATTATATTCCACAATTATATAAACTAATTACAATCTACACAATGATGCTATAAATTAACAAACCAAGTAATACATACTATTCTTCAGGTTCTATTTCTGAATAGAATGCTCTTTTCCTATCTTGATGGATTAATTTGAGTTGCTGGAATTGCAAATTATACAAAATAATAAGATCTTTAAATTAGTAAAACAACTAATACACAAATTAGGTAACTTACAGTTCGTTACCTTTTTTGTAATTTTCCCGATAATCGTAATGAAAAATAGTGCATTCACGCGTATTTGATCTGATTTAGATCGGTTTTGATCTATTTTTTGGTATTACTTGATAAAATAAATTCATCTTCATAAAATGTCGTCGACACCGCCTGTGACTGAGACGGTCTAACGACCGCAGAATAATATACTGTTACGTTATGGTGGTGGGCGGAGGTGTACCGTTTTGTGTTGACCGGACAAGAAGATAAGGATGGTAAGGTCTGTCGTAGTCTGTGGTTTTCTAAAACTATTGAAAAGGAACAGTTGTCAAATTTAACCCTTCTGTTTTTATTAATTTACATTTTTACCCCGCGGTTTGATATGTTACAAAATCTACCATATAGTTTTGTTTTCTAGGTTTTATATGAACATGAGGTTTTCTCTAGAACCCATCCCTATATATATATGTATATATATATATATATATATATATATATATATATATATATATATATATATATATATATATATATATATATATATATATATATATATATATATATATATATATATATATATATATATATATATATATATATATATATATATATATATATGTATATATATATGTACTAGCGTCGTAACCCGCCCAACGGGCGGGGTCGTTTCTTTTATTGTTCTGTAGGGTTTATTGTTTGTGAGTTTTTAGTTTATTGTTATTTATATATATATATATATATATATATATATATATATATATATATATATATATATATATATATATATATATATATATATATATATATATATATATATATATATATATATATATATATATATATATATATATATATATATATATATATATATATATATATATATATATATATATATATATATATATATATATATATATATATATATATATATATATATATATATAGGGGCGAGTTATACGCAGAACCCATTTTAAGTGTAGAACTCTGCAGAACTCTTTTTAACCAATCAAAATTTAGTAATATTAAATGTTTTTATTTAATCAAAAAGGGTATATTAGTCAACAAAATTTTTTACTTTCTTTTTCTATTTTTCAAATTAAAAAACATTTTTTAATTCTCTTATATTTTAATATATTTTTTACTTCGTTTTCAAATGAAACAACGCACATGTCTTTTTCTAGATATCATAAATGTTCTTTTTCAAAAATATGACTTTGCATGTGTGTTAGCGTATAATTATATAAATTTGAATGTGTTGTGCTAAAGGTGCTGCTTGCATGTATCTTTCTAGCGCATGTTTTTAAAAAATAAAATTTTAGAACAGAAAAACATAAATGTTATTTTATGAGGTCTAAATTTATAACAAGCCAATAATATATAAATATTATATACAAAATTTGATATATAATAAAATACAAAATTACTCAAAAATCTATTATAGTACAACATATGTACATGTATCCACGATTAAAAACATATATGCACGCTTTTTAAAAAGATGGGAACGACTTTAAACATCGATGCACGCCTTTAAACATTGGTGCACGCCTTTAAACATCAATGCACGCCTTTAAACATCAATGCACACCTTCCAAAACAACATATATACACGTCACATTTTCTCATCAAATCTTTAAAACATACATGTACGTCTTCGAAAAACATGTATGTTCGCGATGTAAACATAGATATAGTAACTGAAGCACCAAATGATTCCTGTGTAAAATACAAAAAATTAGATTATTAATCTTATTAGTTTAAAAAACATGATTATTAATGAATAACTTAAAAACACAAACATTATATTCCACCAATTCTAAACTAAGAATATCTATCCTAACAAAAAATACACCTACAGCTATGTTTTAGCCGCATTCTCGAAAAACAACACTCGAGGACAAAATAAAAATTCAACAATTTGGATAAAGATTAAAAGAAATAAAGATTCAATAATAAATAGTAAAATCAATTAATTAGATCTACCATGCATGAACATCACCGTTCTTTCGCCAACTGAAGCGGATTATTTCACAAATGAATATCGACTACCATGTCATCATTATTTTACGTCAACAACCGCTTGACTATTTAATTATTCTACCTAACAAATGAAAAGTCTTTACTGTATAACATGATTTTGACTATATAAATAAGTAAAATCATATGCTGTATATCTTTGTGACCACCACACTTGACTATTTAATTAAAAAATCATATAAATAACTAAACCAACTTACTGATCTCAGTTCTTGGTTTGATTTTCCAAGGCTTTGGTATCCAACTCACGATCATACTCGTAAATGATTTCAGATCTGAACCGGTTACATATGTGACGACATACCTGCATCTGAATCGAGTATAGATCTGAACCGAATACAAAACAAGATACCCTGAAGTTTTCTTAATTCGCCAGTGGTGGGTGGCCATCGCGGATCTCGTATACTATGTTTGTGGGACCGAATACAAAACAAGAACACTGAGATCTGATTAAGACATCGTAGATGATGTAAATGATGTTTTTGGCAATGGCTTATTAGATGTTTATGTAGAAAACACACAATAATATTCATTAATCATTATTTTTTTCCAAATGAAGGAACACAAAAAAAGGCTTAGATATGTTGAGAGAGAAGAAAGTTATGATTTTGGTACTCTTCAATGCAATGTATTAAGAGCAGATTAAGTAAATGCCAAAAATGAAAATGTCCTTATTGCCCTTTAACCCGTTATTTAATACAATTTTATATTTTAATTTATTATAATTATGCCACAAGATTTGATAACCATTGATTTGAGAAATAGGTGGCTCAGATTAATTTAAAATAGTTCTACATAGTTCTACACGTTAAATGAGTTCTGCATATAACTCTTACCTATATATATATATATATATATATATATATATATATATATATATATATATATAGGGAGGCGTTATCGTGGTGAACACTATTAAAATAGGTTACGGTAAGCACACTTGTGGACCATCCATAATCAATGAGATTACTTGATCAAATTTAATGTAATGGCATTTAAGTAAATATATATAAATTAATGGCACATCATGAAACACCTTTCTTACTTTTGCCATAATATAACGTTTTTTTAATTTGGACATGGATTTAAAAATATATTTTTGTTATATAAAAGGTTAATTTATTTGTTTTAGTTAAAATATTATTTTTATTTATGCACAAAAATAATTTTCGAACATGTTATATGATGGCGTACATGTGTTAGTGACACATCATAACCAACTTTTAATTAAGCAAAAGAAATTTGACGTCAAACTTGTTTTAATGAATTTTTATATAATAATTTTATAAAAACTGTATACTCGAAATATTGTTAGTTATATTTTCATAAATATTGAAGTGACATACAAATTGCTACTCATGTATTTTAAGTTAAAACATCAATTTAATTAAAGTAATATTTTCGGTTGATTTTTCTCTTGCAGCATATTATAGCATGAAGCTGTGAACAAACCAATGACAACAAAAACATCAATTTACGTTTTATAATATTAATGAGATTGATTATGTAGTAATCACAATAGCAATGTTGGTACAAAAACAAATTTTCCTTTATACATTCATGCGAAATAATTAGTATATTATTTCGTAGGTGGTACACTTCTCATGATTCTTTTATTAACTTATACTATTATCTATATTATCAATGATACATAAACCAAAAAGTTTTATTTGACTGATACACAAACAACAAGCATAAAAATTGATACAATCATTTCAATCTATGTTATGATAACCGATACGAGTTTTAAAATTGCTACATCACTAAATGAAATATAACTAAATGAATTCTTGATACATTATTAAAATTGGTACATCAGTAAATGAAATAATCAGCGACTTAGAGTTTCAAACCATATTATCGAAACCAAAACCTCCAAGCATATTTCAGGTAGCATTCGCTCGTCGGCGTCAGAAAAAACAAAAAACCCATTCGAGTTAAAGATAAGATCTTATATAAAACCATCATTTGAGCGACATATAGAAATCTGGTAACGAGAGACAGATCCGGCATATTATGTTCGTCGTGACACACTCGAATCACCAAAAGAAATTACATGCATCACCTTATGACTCTTCACAAAGTGGTCGTAGATCGTAGATGTCATACAGTGGAAGAAGAAGAACGTGAGGGTGGTATTATTCGGATACAAGATCTGACCATATTCATATCGGTGATGCTTTGATAGCCGGAAAGATCTCATGTTTCATGTAACTTATGTAACAGTAGCCACCGGTGAAAAAGTGATACACGGAAAATACTTTCTGGAATCGTAACGATACCTCTAATATTCATCGAAAGCGCAGGTGATGCACTAGTAGCTAGCCACCGGTGGAAGAGTGATACACATAAAAGACTTTCTGGAATCGCGGCCTCCCCAAAAACCATTATACCAACACTGGTCGTTAGTCGAAAGTGCACACTCCGATAGCATGGAGATTAAAAACCAACTCTCTAGATGGGCATGCATGGAGATAAAAAAAGTGTTGAATACTTTACTTCCTAATTGTATGGAGTACTATGAACTGAAACAATAAAAGATAGTATATAATATCGGTCGTTATATTGTTGAGATGCAAGGGCAGGGAGATAATAAAGATGGTTAAGAAGCTTGTGAGATTATTTTAACGGAAATGAAAATGAGTTGATGTAATAGAAAGATGATAATCATAATCTGAGGTTTATGAAATATTTAATTAAAAAGAAATATAGACGATGTAAAAGATAAGATTACAAAAATGTCCTCAGTCATATTAAAATTAATTACATTTATTTATTAAATTAAATATAACTCATATTAAATATAGTGGACACATGTCATTCTGTTATTGGTGCTTATTATAACACATTTTAAGTTAAATATAGTGGACACATGTCATTCTGTTATTGGTGCTTATTATATATACATATATATATATATATGTATATATATATATATAGAGAGAGATGGGATCAATAGAAAACTTAATCTCAAGAGAAAACCTAGAAAACCTTCTTCCAACCGTTGGATCAAAGCTCCTTTCCTTCTTTTTTTATTATTCTAAAGTTCAGGGGTCTCTTTGTCATGTCTTTATTTTTTAGGGGCTGTTTTTGTATTTCTTTAAATTTCTTATGTGTGTGGTTGATGTTTTTCACTTTCTATTCGCTGTTAACGTTTCTTTAATTTTTTATCGGTAAGATTTTTTTAGTCTCACTTTTTTATGTTTTAGCACATGTGTAGTTATATCCGTATGATTTACACATACTGATATACTTTTTTGGATATTTTATTAAAAACGAATTTTTAACCGTATTTGCTTTTAACTCTAAATTCACTAACACACGGTTTTCGTCTAACTCTCAACCAACACAAATGTAGACAATAATTCATACTAACAAGGCTTCATAAACAATTCTTTTCACTAACAATGCTACATATTACAGATACGAAAAAGATGACTAAAAATACTATCATGAACTCAACATTTAGAACTAAAGCTGATCCAAAACCGACCCGGACCAGAAATGGTCTTTCGATATACAGTCCCAAAGGCCCCCATCATACACAAATACCTCTTATTCTCATCCATATATAACACAAGGAACTTTGACCAAATAAAGCTCACCCTTATTGTATATGATTCCATCTTTAAGCAACTTTGTGATGCTGAAGACGAGGCCATGTAGTTGCTTCCGACCAGAAGACTACCGCTTTGTCTTCATCTTCTATGCGACTCCAAAAATCCCAATCCATACAATAGTCGGCAACAATGAATGTAACTATGACACCATAATTTCTGTTGAGGTTTTTTATGAGCTCTTTAACCTTTAGGCATGACTTACAAAGATAGAATCTGATAGCTTAACCAAATCATTCCTGTCTTTTGCATTTTGTAGATTCAACACTATCTAAGAGTTATACAATACTTTCAGTAACCAAGTTGCGAGTGAAATCTGTATTAATGAATGTGACTCTGACATCATGGTTGGCTAACCTTTCCATAAGCTACATCATTGGAATAACATGAACTTAGGCTGGATAAGGTACAAGAAGAGCGTGCGGCTCCCATCTCAATTCTTCAAATAAACTGCCACCCATAAGCAGCTTACACTGCCCAACAAGAAACACCAGCATACTTAGAAATATTAGCACATACGACGCGCCGCAAGTTTTCGGCCCAACTAGAAATACCAGCATACATTTGCATATCGGCACCTTTGAGAGAACATCAACAAACACAAAACCATTATCATGCTCATAACTCCTATAAGCAACATAGCGGAAAAGAAAAGCGTCAATCAAACCTGATACAAAAATTGCAGGGAAATTTTCATATTCATGATATTCAACGAAGAAGACCTTGTTCCAAAATAAAATAGTCCCATGATGCACTTATTAAATTTGAAACAAGGCAATTACCATAGATGGCAGTTATCCGTATTCATGTTAGCCTTCTAGAACTCCTTAATTTGACCCCTGATCAAAGTTAGAGATATTGGCCCCAACTGAATTACAATCCTATCGTCAAGTATGATACCTAACGAGTTAAACCACAGGGAAAAGAAGCCTAAACATCTTCCTTTTATCCACACATCCACTATTAACAATGATAAACAAGAGCTACTGAAACGAAAAGGTTATGTTGTTTGGATTAATGGTCTAAGATGTATCGATTTAAATGCACTAATATGACTAAACAGATGCCCTGAACACGCAAATGGATGCATTAATATGTCCAAACAGATGCACTAATATTCTCTATATTAGAAACCATATAATTTCTCTAAATATATTCCTTAAGCTTCAAATGACATAAAAAACGACATAAATCAATGCACGTTCCTGTTACAAACATCTCACAAATCCAATACACTAATCTAAGTTTATTATGAGCTTGATTTTTTCATGGTTCAGTAGCTCAGTACGTAAAACCCATATCTAAGCATGCCTAAATTTGTTCCCAAGGAATCATTCACGCATTAACAAGAAACACCAGTACCACATACCTGGCTTGAGGATGTAACACCATTTAACTGCGTGCACATCCAGTTGGTATGGGGTATATTGACTGGCCTTCATAGGAAGTCCCTAAAATTTCCTTTCATCAGCTGCAACAGAAGTCAACGGAGGCCTTGCAGCAGCAGGTGGAGACGCGAAGATATACACTTATGTTCTGCGCAAAACACCCCATGTCAATTTTCTTAATTAATTAATATTCATGACTCAATAAGGGATCTTACAATTAGTCGGTGTAGATACAAAATCAATTGAGTTTACTTGAGATGCAGGTGATGCCACACTTATCCAAGGGTAGAAGTTTGACATGGGCCATATCTGACAAAGAAAAATTAAAATAGCATCACCAATATCGATTAGACAAATGGATGCACTAAAAAATACAAATTGATGCAATAAACAGTTTTGCCACCCCTGCCTTTTTATATAAATACTGGTGCCATATGGATGCCTAGATTCTTCTAAGATTGTATGTCATTTTTGCACATGTTACGAGTATGCACAAACGCTTAACCTGTGTCCTACTGGTCGGAGTAAAAAAAAGAAGAAGCCGCATTAAGGTTGAATCTATATCATGTAATTAGTTTTGGCTAGCATCTTAAATTCTTACAAGGTCTGTGTCTACTGCGTGATACTAAACAGATGCCCTGCTATGTGGAAATTTTCATTCCAAGAAAACCGGAAATAACAGACGTTATGGCAACGAGGATAAATGAGGTGGTGCTGAAAACAGTAGTGAAGAGTGCAAGTTTGCATTGTTTGAAAGTGTCCGTGCTGATACTAATATTGAATAGCATGATATTTGGGTGCCCAATTATGATCCAAACTAATGCACTAAAGTACCTCAAATGGATGCAGTAAAGTATCCTAAACGGATGCCCAAATATTGAATAGATTAATGGTTTTTTTACTCTTCATATATACGCCTTTATGATATAATATGAGTTGTATATAGATTTTACAGAAATGATACCTTATTCAATGATAACTAACTAAATAGACCATAGCAGATAAATAGTAGCATAGAAATTTGCATGTTTAATTACGAAGACTTCGTATCTTGTGAATATAAAAAACAATCACTTTTTGTGTTAATAGTCTGAACTAATGCATAATTATAAGCACAGTGGATAACGTTTGTGTACCTCAACTAGGGAGGTTAACTCAATATCTTTGTCACGCATAAATGCTATAGCTAAAACAATAAGACCTTCTAGTGGGTAAACAATTGTGTATCCATATAAAGCACCTTTTGCAGCTGCACCAGAACAGACATTTGCCCTTCCAAACTGCAGAAAAGCAATAGTTCAGTCATGCACCACACGCGATAACAACTTTTTACGCAAGTGAGTGCTAATGAGATACTTGCCAAAAAATCTACGCAATTAGACACTGAGCGATATGCCTTGGGGTGATTCAGCGAGAAAGGTTTCTTTCTTTCTGTTATTGTTACTGATGTATCTCCTGCTTCTTTGAATCTGACAGCGAAACCAAGCATAAGAGCATAAGAAAGATTCTTGTGTAAAGGATTCTTACCGTGAAAATAATACAATTTTTTTTTACTTTTTACACGTTTTTATTGATTTCTTGGATCCTAATCTCATCTACTGAAAAAGGGGACCTCTTGATCACCTGAAGATTTTTTTAGGCGGAATTGGCATAATTATTACCGTGAGGATTGAGCTGCCAAAAGAGATTATCCTCCCTATATACATACAAATCTCAGGTTCAACCCATTTACATACATGAGGTATCTAGTAGTATTAATTACAAACAATTCAGTTTTGTTAAGTTTTAAAGGCAGCCAAAATTCAAACAGTTTGAAGTTACCGACGGGTGTATAATGCATATAACTTCCTAAACTGTGTTACAATATAGTTTTTCCAATCAGATTTACCATGTCGGTTATTACTTAAGAGAAAAAAATGACAAACAAGCTGATGCCCTCATACAACATTAAAATAAATGCCTTATACAAACAAACAAATTGACGCCCTAATACATTCTTACATTGACGCCCTAATACATTTTCTAAATTGACGCCCTAATACCAAATACTATGATATAATAAACTAATACACTAATCAAACATACCTTTTACACGAACAATCAACCAACTGTCCTAAATGTTTAGGTTCAATAACCATTATCGCACACTTGTGCACTGATTTCGTCAAACATACAAATACACATAATAAATTTTTGATATGATTCCATAAAGCATTGTTTATCTTGCTGCCTACATCAGTTTAGATATTATGTCATAATTCATCCATAGAATGATGACACAACGCATTATTAAAAATCTATAACTTAATATTTTGACTAAATAAACAAATAACCCTAATTTTTTTATTTTATTTTTTTACACACAAACTTCATATGTAACACTCATAACTATCATACAATCGGTAACATGACAACAACAATAACAACAAAAACAAATTGTATAAAAAAATTATATACCTTACATCGTTATGAATGTTCATCTTCTAGTTGTTGCCTTTTGTTAATAATTCGTGGGCTTTTACGAGTAGCTGAAAATGAACATCGTTAGTTTTATCATTTCTAAATCTATCAAAAACTGCATATTTTTTCACTGCCAGAAACACAAGGGTGTCATAGACGGAACTTGAAAAATTTTAGTGGGAGGGCCGATAATATTTTTTTGAGAGGGCCAAATACAAATTTTTCCAAAAATACCCCTAAGTTTTAATAAAATTACACTATGAACACCGAATTTTGGGAGGGCCACAGCCCCCCGGGTCCCTATGAAAGTCCGTCTATAAAGGGTGTGGTAGAAGGTTAACCTATGTAACTAAATTATTTCACTGGCAGATATAACCATTTTTTAGCTAGCTATGTATCTAACAAGAAACTGGTAAATATAAAATGTATAGATAGTTTTCATGACAAATGCCATTTAAACATATAAAAATATGCCCTTAAAACATATTATGCGAGATAGTTTTCAACTTAAGTTCACTATAAAACGTCAGTAGTAGTGACCCTTAAACAAACAGATGCCTATAATCTTACTTACTGATACTCTAATATGTTAAGCGATACACTGATGACTAAACATACAAGTATGTCCAATGATGCATTAAAAGTAAAAACCGATCAACTAAAAGTACATATTCGTTCCTAAATATGTCTAACAATGCATTAATGATACCCACCAATGCCTTAATATGGCATATGATTCAACAATAATACAAATTATGATTTGTGTACACAATTATTCCCTAAATTGTTAAATAATTGAAAAATAATAAAAATTATCATCTGTTTATAGAATGATCCCCTAGCTAATTCAACAAATTTACAATTATCATGTGTATACACATTAATGCCTTGAAATATAAGTTTTTTTTTACTATAGTTTGAATTATTATATATCAAACCCCAAGAGACGATTAATCAATCGATTAGATTCGAGAACTTACTGATGTATGTATTTCCGGCGAATGATTTGACGGCTTGTTGCGATTCCATAATGGTGGTGACCACGGTGGTTGTCTTTTTTGTAGCAGCCGTACGATGTAATGATGGTGGCTGTTGGCGGCGTTTCCAGGCTTATGAAATATACACATAAGCACACAAATAAGCACGAAAGTATATAGGTTATATCAACATTGTTATGACTTCAGAGATTTTTTCATTTCAAGCTAACTAGTTCAATTGTTGAACACTTAGCCCAGTGGCGGACTTATGTACAAGCTACGGGGTGGCGGCGCCCCCCCCCCCCCCCATAGCTCGATCAAAATGACGATATTATATTGTATTTTTTTTTCGATTTTGACAGTTTTTTTAAATGCCCGCAAATTGCCCCCCCCCCCCACTCACACATTAAAATTCAACTTTTAACACTCTAAAACTTAAAAATTTTCATTTTTAAATTAAAATATTCGGTTTTTTATTCGAATTTTAATTTTATTTTATTATTATTGTCCAAAAAATTTTTTTGCCCCCCACTCTCCAATATTCTGGATCCGCGCCTAACACACGAAGATTAAAACAAACAAAATAATTCACACTTCTGAAAATCTATAACTCAAAAATGCAAACTAAATGTACAATTTCAAGAGGTCTAACAGTAGAGCTGGTAGATGGTGGTGCTATAAATCCTACCCGTCTTAGCCGATAACGTGCTTGAGTACTTCCACTAATTGCAACCCCTGAAAACTTTGAAGTATCGAGAGTCCAAGCTGGCCAAAAAATCTTTTAACAATCGACGTAATTTTTGCGTTTGATGAGACGATTGTAATGATGGTTGCGTTTCAATGGTGGTTTCCGATGAAAAATGATAATGGTATCGATTGTTGGATCTGGGAATATGTAAATGACGGTGGTACCTTTGTTTTATTTGCGTTTTTTCAATTTTTACCCTAAATTTTGAGAGTATTGGCAATATCTACCCTCCGTTTTTAGATGTTGCAAAAGAAACCTTGTATTTTGTTTTCTAAGTTTTCTACAAAAACAAGGTTTTCTCTAGAACTCATCCCTATATATATATATATATATATATATATATATATATATATATATATATATATATATGTGTGTGTGTGTATATATATATATATATATATATATATATATATATATATATATATATATATATATATATATATATATATATATATATATATATATATATATATATATATATATATATATATATATATATATATATATATATATATATATATATATATATATATATATATATATATATATGTACTAGCGTCGTAACCCGCCCAACGGGCGGGGTCGTTTCTTTTATTGTTCTGTAGGGTTTATTGTTTGTGAGCTTTTAGTTTATTGTTATTTAAATTTAACTTTTAGTATATTTTAGTTATACTTTACATTTAAGTAGCGTTAAATTTATGTTAAAAAAATTTATAAATTTTAAATCCAATCCGATTTATATAATAAGTTAATTGAGTTAGCTACGCTGGAAGTTCTGAACATTTTCAAAGTATGATTAATACTATTGAGCAAAACTAAAGATCGAGGTGCAAGTTGGTCAAAAGCACAACTTAGTTGTCTCGCAATCCACTTTTTTCATTATGATATGATTCTATTCAACCTTTGATTAACAACAACCAAGGTAGCTATGTTGCAATTTCTAAACATTTATTAAAAATTACGAACAAAAATGTCATAATAATCGATTGGACTAATAGACTATATAATCAACAAAAATAAAATGCATAGCCCGCCCGATGGGCTGGCTTGTTTTGTAAATATCATTTACAGATATAACAATGAAGGTAAATATTTATAAAGATACATTTTTATTGAATCCATTAACAACGAAAAGTAATGAATACATTTGCTATGAGAAGAAAGTTTTGTATGAATCGTACACAAATAGTACTCCTTAAAAGAAAACAATTTTTAAATTACTATATTAATAATATTTGTAAGGTTTTTAAAATCATATGAGTAACAACTTTACTGAGAATGATAATAAATACAATATAACATTGGCATATATTTCAAAAAAAATTAAGCCTTTAGAATAAAAAATAAAAATAAAAAAACATGACTAAACAATAAATCAGCAGTTGACGAATATAAATTGAGTCTGGTTATTTTGGATACCTTGTATCCAAAGGATACAAGGGGACCAATCCCAACCTTCCATTAATATTAATCAAAGGCCCAGATTAATTCTTATTTTTTAATTAAAAAAGCGGAGGGGTATTTTCGTCATTTTACCCCTCCCACCTAACATCACCTACCACTCTCCCACTTCCCAGATCTAACAGTCGGTAGTTTTTTTTTCTTCTCTCTAAAACACACACAAAAACACACACACATACACATATTCAAATCTTAATCTATCATTAAATACATCAAATTCATCGATAATCACATTCGTAAGTCGATCATCACCTTCATAAAAAGGTAAAATTCATTCGATTCGTTTTGATTCATCTTTTTTTAGCTTATTCTATGTGAATAAGCTTATTATTCATCTTATTCTTTTATAGCTTATTTGAGAAATTACATGAATTTAACGAATGATAAGGTAACTTATTAGATGATTCATGTGAATAAGCTTATAACTTATCATCATCTTTATTATCATGAATAATAAACTAACTTATTAGCTTATTTTCATAAATTATAAGATTTTATGGTTTAATCTCGTTGAACATATTCAGTATGACCTGTTAGTGAAGTATCATATATGATATACGATATCATATATGATATAAGCTAAAACATCATATATGATAAAATATATCATATATGATTATGTGCTTGAAAATTGAATTAAATCTTATTTTTTATGGCTTAATCTCGTTGAGGAGATTTAGTATGACATCTTAGTGAAATATCATATATGATATACTATATAATATATGATATAAGCTAAAATATCATATATGATAAGATATATCATATATGATTATGTGCTTGAAAATTGAATTAAATCTTCTTTTTTGTGTAGAGAATGCTTCTTTCAAGGAATATTGAACATTACAAGCATCCAAACGGCCAAGAAGGTTAATGAAGAAGCTCATAAAATTTTAGTTTAAGTTTAAAATGTATTCTTTGTATTTTTCTTGTAATCTCCTAATGGAGTTTTGACGTATATAGAGGATTTGTAATACATTGATATCTAGTACAACGTCTTGTTAATATGGTTTAACTTTTTTGGTATTATGTGATGATTGTTTTGATAAATTAGTGATGGTCATTAGAATATGAATCATGTTATCATTTTTTAAACATCAAGTATAGTGTCAAATTCATGATTAAAACAAGGAGTGTTGTGGATTCACTTGTCTAGAAAATAAAAAAGAATATTTTTTTATGAGTATCATATATGATGATGCATTATCATATATGATACTCAAATATTTTTGACAAATTCAATAAAAGGTTTGCTAACTTCATGACTAAAACAAAGAGCCAACTGAATCAATGATTAAACATTTGTTCATAAAATAAAAAAGTAGTTTTTAAGAGCATACAATTGATGATTTAACACTTGTTCAAATAGAATGTAACCAATCATGATTAAAACACTTATTCATAATAAAAAAGATACAAGAACAAAAGAGTCTAATCAATTCATAACTAAATCATAACATTCTTATTATTGAAACTACTATTCTTCATTTTCAATCAGTTCTTCTTCATTTTCGACCAAATTACTTTGCTCTTGTAAATCTTCTTTGGCCTCGACGACACCTTCATCTTATCATTACATATATGCGTGCACGTCATCATGCTTTGCTCCAACCATGTAATTGTCACATCTATATATGCTCGTTGTTGTGTTCAGACAGTCTGCATTAATAAAAAAGATGAAAGAACATATTAGGCACCATTTTATCAACGAGTGAATTACCTAGCAGACTATATCAAAATGCGCAATAGGTCAAAACTGTAAAAAAAATCATGTACAATATCAATGTCTGGTTTTTTATATGGCCTGTTAGATATATCATATATGATACCTCATATATCATATATGATATATCTATCATATATCACATATCATATAACTATCATGTATGATAAATGAGGTATCATATATGATAGATCCAACATAATAAGCTTACATCAGCAATATAGTTAAAAATATCTAATAATACAACTAATTCACGCTAACTTAAGCTTATTCAGAAACATCATATATGATACCCATGTATCATATATGATAAATGATGTATCATATATGATACATCAAGCTTAATTCAGCATATATCAGCTACATAAAAAAATCTTAATAATGCAGCTTATTCAAACGAAAATAAGCTTATTCGTAACTCTCTTATTCACAAAACCTTATAATTCGTTAAAATAAGCTAATAAGCTAGCTTATATTTCAACAAAATAAATCCAAATCATCTAACTCGCAAGCTTATTCATAACTTTCATCTAATTCAAAAGCTTATTCAAACAAATAAGCTTATTCACATAAATCACCTAAGAAGTTAGCTTATAAGTAAGAAAAATCAATCAAAATAATTCGTTCAAAATAAGCTAATTCAAAGCTTATAATTAACATGATAGTAAATTAATAAGCTTATTCAAAATCAAATAAGCTAAATATAAGAATAGATTTTATACAACCTGATGATTCAATTCGTGCCTAATCATGAATTCGTATTGATTAATTGATCTAATTAATTGATTCGTGATGGAAGCCTGATGATATTCGCGAGGGATTCGTGATTAAAAGCTTTGATCTATCAATTGTAGAGAGAGAAACTAGATCGGGTAGAGAGAGAAACAGAAAGCCGATGTGTGTGTGTTTTATGAGAAAGAAGTGAGAAAAATGCTTATATAGTGAGCGGGTGAAATGACGAAAATACCCTTCCAGTGTAAAATGGAGATTTAATCTCAACCATTAGATGGGAGGGAGATGGAGGGTGGGGATGAGTCCCCTCATATCTTAGATAAGTTTAGTATCCAAATGAACTTAAATCATATAAATTTAAGGTATTAGTATGTAAAAGGTATAAAAATATATTAACTACAATATAAAATGGGGTGAAAAAGACTGAGTAAAGATGAGCATAATTCGGGTCTAACCACAAAAATAGAAATCTAAACCGATGCAAACTTGAAATAGAATCGAATCGAACCTGAAACTCGGATTGTGGGTAATAAGCGAACCGAATAAAAAATGGTAATTAGTTTTCGATTTGGGTATGGTTCCTTTTTATGCGTGTCCTTGCAGCTCGTATGAACTAAAATAGTACACGGTCATTACAGACCTAATATATCACTACTGAATAAATGATATTGTAACCCAAAACCACTTGCTCAAATAAGATGTAATTGTTGCAAGTGTTTTGCTTTTAGCTAAAGACTCAGTCGAAGATCTAGTTCCTAAGGTTAGTCAATTTAAAAAAAAAAAAACACTCAAGGGTGGTTTAGTGGGAAAAAGGTTTGTGGCTATCACTCCAAAGTGTGTGAGGTCTCAAGTTCAATTCCTGCTAGGTGCAAACAACCTTGAAATGGTCACGCCAACCTCCTGAAAAGGGAGGGTTTTACCTGGTTTGAGTCTGTAGCGGTGGGCTCAAACCCCGTGGATTAGTCGGCCAATGAGTCGAAAATCACGGTTAAAAAAAAAAGTTTTAAAAACAATTAACAAGTCAAACGAACCAAGTTGGGTCTGGTAGAATGAGTTCGTGTATAAGAAACATCATACATTTAAACATTTGGTACACGTAACTTAAATCAAATTTGTATGACATACGTATGAGTTTTTTTCTTTCATAAAAACATAGTATTAAATATTTTCCTTGGGAGTAGGGAAAGCAATTAAATACACGTAAAATAAAAAGAGAATACGTATTACATGTACTTTATTATAAAAATTATTTTCTGTTTTCACTTAACATGGTCATCTTCTACAAGACCTCACATCCATAAGCCATGGCCGGTCGAAATTTTTAACTAAAAACCAAAAAAAAGATCACTTCTTCTCCCCACGTCCTCATGCAAGGTGGTTCCTTAGTAAATCTAAGGTAGGTCCTCCGAAAAATAGTACATTGATTCTCAAAGTTTTTCTTTTCTAAGGTGGTTCCTGGGCACCACCTTGCTAAAGGTGAATAATATAGATTGCAGACACAAATGTATGTTGAAGACGGAAGAGTATGTAGATTAGTGAAAATAGTATTTGCAGCACACATCACATGATTTAGGTTATTGCTTACAGTTAGTGAATTGCCAAGTTGTTGCAGTACTTGAGTTTAAAAAGATAACACTCTTACTTGGAGGTGTGTTTGGGGTAACATAAGCTTAATGAATTCCCAAATAGTTAGAATGAAATGTATAACTAAGATGATGCAATTGATAAATCACTTTGTTGAAGCGCATAAGGTACGAAAACACATAACAAGAACAAAAGAAAAGAGATGTAACTTCACATAGCCAATTCTGTAATAGTACTGAAGAAAACAGCTTCTCAGTATAATGATAACCATTTTCTTTAAAACATGTATATCCTTAACATTGATGTCAAGACAAGCACGACTGAAGATGAACGTGCAAAATATAAGGGGATTAATTCGATATATATGCACGTCAAGGAGATGCTGACTGCAAAGAATTGTGAACCTTCTAAACATTAAATTACAAAAAATTTTCCCCGAAACTCAATCCCATATACCCTCAAGTTATTGTCCCTAACACGACTGTAGACAAATTAATAAATCTGGTAATGGCTAGACCTGAACTGAACTGTCAAGTACTTATATTTGAGTATGTCTGACTTATGCGTTGTCAATTAGGTAAATATAATGATTCACAGACCTTCAAGAAAAGCCGAGCTAGAATATTTTTCTATTGGTTTTTAAGGTTTCGTTATATAAATGTTAACTCATCTTAAAGAATTCACTATCGAAGATATGGGATATTTGTCAAGTAGCAAATCCAACATCTCACATTCAATGAAGTGACATCTCTCACCTTAACGGCAGCAGTAGCGCTACTGTGAATGAGTTCAATGTATCCTTATGCATCATCATCCGAACCACAATCAGAGCACTTAAACTGTTCCAAATTCTTCGTATCTTCAATTGACATCTCCATACAAGATGGATGGTACCTACAACATAATGGACAAACATTTATTATTCACTAGTAGAGATTACCTACAGAAGCTATTGATCATCAGACCATTGACAATCTAGGAAGCAGAGATAGCTAAGATATTCAAGGTTCTGATAAATAACCCAAAAACTTGATTAAAACACCCATATGACAAAAGAAGAACAATGCACTTTGAATTAGATCTTTTTTTTTTTGAACGACAATCTTTTACAACTCCCACAAACTATCTCACATTCTCCACCAAGACTTGAACCCACAACTTTTAGGTTAGAGGGCCACTCACATACCGCTGGGCCAAGAGGCCTTTACATTGAATTAGATCTATAATACATGAATACTGAAACAAAAAGCCCAAAAAGGTCGATTTGAGAAGCATGTTGGTCAGTAAGTCTCATGCATTCTCTGTAACCTTTTTTGCAAGTCAAACCACCTTTGCCAAAACTTACTGAAGTCGTACCTGCATATTAACATGGGTAATTTCTAGTTACGGCAATGATATCACAGCCATATAAACCACAATTTATATCCAAGACCTATGTATGTTTCTTTTTTCCCTACATTGTAGCATGGTGAACTATAAGGGTATACATCATGCAGATTGATGACAAAAAATGCATATTTCAACAAGATATACAGTATATACCAGTCCCTGCATCCTTCACATTTCACCATGAATTCATCTGGATTATAAGGCATCATACACTTGCAGTACCTTCATATATAAGAAAGAAGAATAAAGTTAATTCTTAATCTAAGGTTCAGAATATACCAATGATCCATAAAAAAACTCAATGTAGTACTCACACAGTGACACTCTGTGGCCTGAAACCACCAGTAGCAGGCCCGTACTCAAACCGACAAAAATAGTCCTCGTCACCCACATTCTCTAGCTTATTATAATTCTTAAAAGAATGCACAGTACACTTCCATTCAATTGTATGCGCACTATGCCAATCATAATGATCTGATAAGAAAAATTCCTTAGCACCATGAAACGTCATCCTCCCTCCCACCAACAAATCCTCTGGCCGGTAATACCACCGAATCCTAACCATCACACTATTATTACTATCTGCCTCTACCTCCTCCACTCTTGCCACGCAAGGAAGCTTGTTTAGATCCGCCGGCCTTATTAGCACAGATTTACGTGCTGTAAGTTAATATAAACAAGTCCAAAGTACTAATTTTTAGTTAGTTAACAAAAACAAGTCCAAAGTACTAAGCTTGTTAGGATCCACCGGTTGTCCAACTGAAGAATTTCCAAGGCAATGGAGGCACCTAACTTCCTTTTAGCTCGTTCCTCTCCAATAGACCTCTTGCTTTGTTGATATCTCAGCTGGGTCACACCCAATGATCCATACACCTAAAAAATAAGATAATTACAAACTTTATGATCAAAAGTTCAAAATCTGATATGGTGAAAAAAAAATGTTTCTATTTTATATTTAATGGAATAAAAATTACATGAGTTTTTAGCTCTAATTTACGTTTGGTCTGGTGCAATACTCAGACACGATTTACATGCTTTTTTAACTATGTAAATTCTAATAAGCAATCCCAAAAACATAGGTCATGAAATAAAAAAGGTATGTACCTGTTTATTTATAGCTGAGAAATAACCAATCCCAAACACCCTCTTTCATCTAAGAAATTATGTAACCGAGTCCACCTTATATCAGATTATCACTATAAATAGGTGTCTCTTCACTTGCTCTAAATGTTATTTATTTAAATTACTATGTAAAAGAGCACATGATATGGTTGCATAAACTTTCTAGTGGCATTACTTCTTAGTAAATTTCAAACATCAGCAGTGGGTCAAGAAGTGAATAGTGTGTTAAGACTATATTCATACTAAAGATGCAATTTCCAAGGACTTTCTGAGTAAAATCAAAGATGGGCGGGAGTTTAAAATTGGGACTCACCAATGCTGCAACACAGATAAAAGCCACATACTTCGTTTGTAAACTTTGCTTTTTTCCCTCCAAATGTTGCAGACTGTAACTTAAATGGTCTGAGTAGTGGCATGTAGCTACTCGCAGTAGTCTTATTTTGTAACACGTGATGGGTTTCAGCAGAAACAAAAAGTATACAGTAACAGGTGTATATTATATTGCTGCAGAACGGATACACTCAACGGATAAGGACGACTGTTTTCTGGAAGAAGGCAACCAAACCTAATAATACAGTAGATAATCCTAATACTGCATTAAGTAATTTGTAATTATTAAATAAAGCTTTAAGGTACCAATTTTGTAACTTACTTTCTGAAAATTTCTTGGTTTGTCAGATGGTTAGGATGTTGAAAGCCCTCGGCAT
This sequence comes from Glebionis coronaria, assembly GCA_025667525.1. Taxonomy (NCBI): domain Eukaryota; kingdom Viridiplantae; phylum Streptophyta; class Magnoliopsida; order Asterales; family Asteraceae; genus Glebionis; species Glebionis coronaria. The sequence goes on along the minus strand of CM046879.1, from coordinate 2,257,669 downwards.
AATATTTCTTAATTACAGGAGTACCCTCTCGGGTAATCCAGCCGACCATAGAACTTGAGTTAAGCATTACCATCCTTTGAGAATGCCATTGCAACAAATCCACTTGTTTAGGTTGCCCATAGCACAATTGTGACAACATTTTCTTTGCTTTGTGAGTACATCATCAGCCTCGTCCCATTCAAATTGTAAATGCAAACCTACAACAGATATAAACCCATAAAAAATTCATAATTGTATCGGTTCAGAAGCAAACTGTAAAAGGATTTGGGAATCTCATTTTGGACGAGATGATCTGATATCAGAAAATGATGTTAGAAAGAAACCGAGAAAAGGTGTGCAAAGATAATATAGTTTTAAAAAAGCTGTGTTTTTTGCAAAAAACATAATATCTTTTCTATATGTAAACGCAACTCGAAATACCACTTTAATTGTCTATTAGTTATAAGTCAAATATGGTTAACCCTTAAGAAACACAATAGACAACAAAACGTTGTTGTTTCTACATATATTTTGGTACATTTTATTATGCGCAAAAATTATAACAACCAAGCAATTTAGAATTAATTTTTCTGCTGAGAAATTTCAGCGACGTGATAACATCTTGAATACATTTTGATGCAAAACAATTCAGTAACCGGGCATCATTTTAAAGACACTTTCTGCAAAAAAACAGCATTAAAAGAACCATCTAGAGTCGGTCATCCTTGCAATAGTTGTACTTTCGTTGTAGCCACTCTTAAAATATTATTGTAGATAACCTAACCCTTATATAATCATGTAACCGAAATAAATTTCACTGCAACCAAAACTATATACAAAAACAATCACCTTCGATACACAATACCAAATACACCCTAAAGATATTAAAAAAACTCACCAAATCAGGAGGCGACTCTGCGCTGCCAAAAAAGCATGATGATTAGGCTGAGATTCAACATTTAAGATGAGAACCTGAAAAGGAGATTACAAAGAATGAATATTGAATAGTATTTAAATGCCAGTCTGTGAATTACAAAATATGTAAAATGACTACATACATCAGGACTGTCCGTGTCTGTAGATACAATATTGTTGTTCTGAGAACCTCACTGATGAAATTATCTTATGTTATGCTATCATCTGAGTTTATACATATGTTGCATTTTAAAATTTTGTAAAGTGACTTACAAAAAAAAATCAGTATTCTATAATGCAATAATAGATGTTACTGAAGCAGCTGCAAGTAAGACTCCGTTATTAACTACCAGGCCAAGAGGAAGGCCACGTAAAGACGTCCCAACTCCAGGTAAATAAGTTTTACTTAAATAACGTTTCATACTTTCATTATTAAGTTCAGTAAACTAACTTAATATTTCACAAAAGCAAATTAAGTTCATATTTAGTTGGTTATAGTTATACCTTGGCACTTGACTTCAAAGAAGGATCCAATGCGTGTGATAACAAAATCCCGATGTCTAGAGTGTACTTATATCATGACCCATCAGAAAACACCCCCAAGTCTACATTGTTATTATGGATGGACCGAGGATTAGCGTTGGCTCGTTTGCATATGGACGGATGCAAGAGGCGAACTGCGTTTCCCACAACTTGAAGAGGTTTCACGCACATCCACTGGTATTCCTGAACAACAATAAGCGAGAAAACAAAAATTAAAACAAAATGATCACTAAGCTGATTTGCATTGACTAAACTGTTTTATTTGGAGGGCTGTTCGGACAGCAAAAGAGTGAAGAAAAACGTTAAAAAATCCGGATTAGGGGTTGTTTGGACAGGTGCTTGTGAGTGGTTGCTTGGACATTATTTAAGTGCATAAAAGATGTTCTGAAAACTTGCTTGGGGGTGGTTTGACAAACCTTTAGACTGGTTGTACGTATAGGAAAAAAAATATAGATGATTAGTTTCGTATAAAACTAACCTAGAAGAAAAATACTACAATTTAGTTGGACTAACTTACGAAATAATAAAACACTAATATGAAAAATACTACAATTTAATTTCGTACAGAACTAACCTAAAAGAAAGTTGTTATAGCCTTTGTCAAGTCGGCAAGCTACGTCAATCACATAACCAGAATACAAACCTTTGCAATCCACCTTGATTATCAGTATTATTCACATTCAGCACTTGAACAGAACGCTCACCATTGCCTTTTGGATTAACCTGAGCCTGAACCTGAATAATGTTTTGCAGCTGATTGAAATTTGAAGGAGGTGTGAGAGCACGTGGGACCATAATTGGTCAGGATTCCCAAAATGGCTACCACAAAGAAATACACTGAAATAGCATGCACTGTTCAAAAAATTCAACTTCATGCTTCCCCTGAACATGTGCTTCTAGCAAATTTTCTGTAAAAGATTCAAGACAAATGTGGCACAAACAAACCATTTAATCACCATTTGGACTTCCTTTCTATGATTATCGATACAGTGGTATCCACGCATTTGGTCATCAACAAACACTATGGAGCATATGTTACAGTTGATAGCGATTCCATCATCTTTACCACCATTATAAGGCATCAGATGTTTAACCGGTTCAACAACTGAGTGTGAGCTTTGTGCTATATTATCACTGTTAAACCGTTTCACGCCCGTTTCAGACAGTTTGGCAAGTGATGCTCACAGTAGAGTGTGTGCTTCTTTGGAGTCTCATTGCAACGAAGACCATTACCTATGCCTATGCAGTGCATGGGTTCACTGCTATTGTACTCTTGTAAAGTTCCAAAATGGGTCGATGGCACAATTTCTTTGCAACTCTTCGCCTGAGGTAACTCTCGGGACCTCTTCTAGGTTTTTTTTAAGTGTGTTTTCGGGTGGGGAGATAAAAGCCATCTCCGTGTCCTTATTGATTCTGTGTTTTTTACAGAAATAGGTACCAGGTAAAGCCGTACCAGGAATTGATATTTGATTCTAAATATAATATGGAAGTGCAGAGCTCAAAGCAAGTCATAAGTAAATTTCTAGGTCAGCCGAAGAAAATCCGGAGAATACTTAATGCATGCAGTTTGTATAATTTTACAGTCGCCTAACAGATAATGAACACAAGTACTGAAATTACTCATTGATACTGAAATAATACTCATATCATATGTACTTCTGCTATTAGGAATTGCAACTATTAGATACTGTAATTAACTAAAAGTAAGAATTGAATTTAGAGATTCAGATTATACCTATTAATAATAAGCTGACACCTTAAGATGTCCACAGGCACTACCAAGGCTCGCATCTGGTTGGTGGTTTTTGTCGAGGTAAGCTTGCTTGACATCATTTTGCAAGTTTTTTCAATGGTTGTTTGTTTTAACAGCACACTCCTCCATACCCAATCTTACTTAGTGACTTGACCCATACAACGCTCGTCATGGCCAACTCACTATGGCAAGCATGATGTGAGGAGAGTGTCGATACAACAAACGAAAAGCCGTCCCTTGAGATCCACCACGACAAAAACAGCCACCTTGATTATAAAAAAAAGGCTTTTAATAAAAGTGAAATAAAGTAGAACTTTACACGTTGTCCCTTGAGCACATATGTCAGCTGGTTTCTTGTACTTTCCCATGTCCACAGTGTACATGTCAGCAGGTTTCTTGTCAAAAACGAAATCCAATTAATAGGACCTTCACACTAAAGATAATGTGCAATTCCTTATCTCAGCGTAAACAAATTTTTAACCCATAACCTTGAAAAGGGGTTACGTTTTATGTCCAAAAGGTAAAACTTAACTAAAAATATAGCATCGGGAGATCAAAACGATGCATTATTATGAACTTGTCTACTTCGATTACCTGTGAATCGCCTGTTGCAGCATCGACGCGGATCCATGAACGAAGACTTTGACCACGTGTTTTAGGCTTGTAAACGTCTACCCCTTCAAATGCCTGGCAACTCCTGCTCCTCGTCGTGAAATAAATGAATACATTAAACTCATAAACTACAAAATATGCAGGTTGTCATTTAATTAGATACACTGACCTACTCTTGTTATGAACCCGTGTAGTTTCAAAAATTAATGATTTTTGGTCCGAGTATATATAATATACTACACCAAAAGCTTGAACCCCCCAAACACTCCAACTAACACTATAATAATTTGTGTAGTTGTATTTATAACCTTCTTTTGTTTCATAAAGCCATATTTAAAACTTACACGGTAAGATCCAAATTGACCTATACACGAGAATCATTCCATTTTAATTATCCCATACAAAGCAATCTCCATTAGATAGCCGGCGAAAAGAAGCCGACCCGATATTGAATGTGAAATAGACTTCACATTAGGAGCCTCACCACCACCCTGCTATTACTGTAGAGGCTAAACTTGTAACTGATGTCCGGTATGTCATATAACACAATAACTTAACTATAACACAAAACTCTAAATTATAAAAGCAAAATACTATGAATATGACAGATTTTCTTACATTTGTTCCTCAAAGTGACGTTCTTGCTGGCCTTTGATGAACATCATCATCAACCGCCACCCCACGTCGCATACATATTACTCCAACCCTCATTTATTAATGTTATACATACCTTCATAGGTTGAACTTATCGATGAGAGGCTTAACAATGGCGTACTACTGCATACTGAAAAAAAGAAGACCAATATCAGTTTGAATCAATGACCATTGACTTTCATCTTTCTGGTATAAACAATCGGATAATATCCTAATGAAATTGATTTTGTTTTCAACCCTAATGAAACTGATTTTGTTTTCAACCCTAATGAAACTGATTTTGTTTTTGTTTTGCAGGGTTAATAAAGAACATACTAAAAAACGGTGGTAGGTTCATATTAGATTATAACCGAATGATCTGTATAACATCCTAATGTGAAAGTTCATATGCCTGCAAAACAAAAACAAAAAAATAATTATAAAAAATATGTAATCAGAAAAATAACGTTAAAAAACCAATTACAGTACACAAGACATATTTGGTTAATCATATTGAAAATAATAATAAAAAAATTACTTACTTTTTTCATAGCTGTGATTTTGAAAGAGTACTGTGATGATAAGAATTTTGAAAAAGAGGAGAAACCTGCAAAATTATAACACAAACAAAACTAAAAAAAATAATCTAGTTTGTTTAATACCTGGAACCAAGAACAAAACTGCTTACACCTGTTATGATTAGGATTGTGAGAAAGAGGAGACAACCTACAAAATTAAAACAAAGACAAAAAAAGTATGTCAGTTAAGATTAGAGTTTCAAGAATATTAGGGTTAGCTAATTGTTAGGGTTTGTTAATATGTTAGCATACAAAATCATAAACACATTATAATTCATCATTAGAGTTTGAGCTACATAAGATCATCAGGATTGTAGAAAAGAGACATACCACATGCATGCTTCATATAGGCTTCATTAACTTGAAAAAAAAGACGGTTAGGGTTTGAGAAAAAAAAATGCGTAGTTTTCGTTTGTTAAGTGATTTTATTGTATAATCTGTAAGCTATTTTTAAGGAATAGATTTGTATAATTTGATCCATATTTTAAAATCCTGGGTATTAAGATAAATTATTTTAGGGTGTGCATATTAGTTTAGTTTTGAATAGAAGGGGTTTAGCATAATGGTAAAGTTGGATGGATATTAGTTAGAGGTCATAAGTTCGAATCCAGCTATAGTCGTTTTTTTAAACATGTCTGAATTTTAGAAATTATTCGCAGTTTTCAAAATTGCGTTTCCAAAACGTGATTTCAAAAAGCTTCAATTTTAAATCAGAATTTCGTGAAATTTGGAGATTTTCTAGGAAATATTGAAATACTATTGGTTAAAAGATGTGACTGGGATATGATTGGATTAAAAAGTGTGGTTTCAAATCATAATTATACCTATATATAATATAGAGGTATATATATATAGAGGTATATATATATAGAGGTATATATATATATATATATATATATATATATATATAGAGTAGCGATCCAGTAAGAAGAGAAATAAAAATAAGAAGAATAAGAAGAACTCTGGACCACATATTTTAAATAAGAGTGAGAATTTTAAGGGGAGATGCAGGAGATTTTGTAGGTGCATCTAAAATGAGTGGTTGTGGTTTCTTCTCATCCTTCTCATTTTTGTTAATCTTCTTATTAGATCCTAACTCTATATATATATATATAGTGTAACTTTATTTACAGAACGCATATTAGTGACATAACTTGTAGAACCCTTGTTTTTGAAGGCAAACATGTATGTCTAAAGGAGTACATGTATGTTTTTCAAGAATATTTGTATTCTCGAAGTATATTTGAAGTTATTTTTGTCAAAATTAAATAAAATTAAAAAAATATCGAAAAACATACATGTTTGAGGGCGTGCATGCATGTATGTTCGCGCATTCAAAAACATACATTTTTAAAAGCGTGCATGCATGTATGTGCACCGATCCAAAAACATACATGTACGTATTCAAAAACATACATGTACGTATTCAAAAACATACATGTACTCTTTCAAACATACATGTTTGCCTTCAAAAACAAGAGTTCTGCAAGTTTTGTCACTAGGATGAGTTCTGTAAATAAAGTCCCCCTATATATATAACCCAAAATATTTTCTTTTATTTTGTTTGTGGACGAGCAAACTTTTAAATGTGAGGGGGTTTGCACCTTTATCCATTTCTTATAAAAAAACAAAAATATTTTCAATTTTTCGTAGAATTTTAAGTTTTCCATAAAATTTTAAAAATTTTCTTTTCTTTTAGAACCTTGGTAATTTGTTTATAACTTTATTTTTATTTTTCTTTGCTTGAGGTAAAGTAAAGTTTTTCTTTTCTTTGCTCGAGGACGAGCAGAACTTAAATATGAGGGGATTTGATAACGCTCAAATCTAACATATTTGTAGGAGCGTATTCATGGTGTTTATGCATATATTTATGTGATTAATATGAACTTATGATACTTAATAAAGCTTATCTGTTATTGTAGGTTCATCAATGGTTACATCATGAGAAATGAAGAAAAGACGAGAAAGTGAGGTGAAAGGATGAACGAGACATGAAAGTATAGCTCTCGTATGATAAATAATACAAAGATAAAGAGTCTTGGAAAGTTTGGAAGAAAGAAATAGGAAGAAACAAAGAATAAGGACCAAAGAATGAATAGTAGAAAGTTGGAAAAGAGGGAGGCAGCAGAAAAGAAGCCAGCGGAGTCAATACTGCCACCAGCAAAACAGCATGAAGTTGCCGCCGGCAACTCCAATTCTGCCGCCAACAAACTCCATTCGCCGCCAGCAAATTTCCTCCTCGCCACTTTTCCAAGGAATCTTAAACACCCCATTAACTTCCCATTGCTCCCCAATCCAACCATAACTCCATTTCCTTTCCTCCAAGCTTCATTAAACCCTTCATTACATATCTTTGGCTCCAAGAAAACTACTTGGTGGCCAAGGATAATTCACCTATAAATAAGACCCATGGGGTAGTGTTTATAATCATCAATCTATCTACCATCTCCACCATATTTCTATTGTTTTGATATCACCCCTAACCCAAGTGGTGAGAGGTGGAATTGGTTACCATGTTCATGTAATAACCCATGGAAGAAGTAGAGAAAAAGCCACACCATCATAAACAATTCAATCTCCAATAATCCACATTCGCAAACACCCTAAAGGCTCTATACTCGCACCAAGAGGTTAATGTCCAAGAAGGCTATGGGTAGGACGAATTCTATATTGGTTGTTTGTTTGGTTAGAATCATTTGGTTAATTTGGTACCATGAACTCTAATGTTTGATAAATTCTTTAACATTCAATGTTGTTTACTTGTTTATGTTCATGTATATGGTGATTCTTGTGTTTTGTAATATTGTGAATGTTGTGATACTTGTAGTGTTCATATGAAAACTTGTGATTAATGGATGTTTGGATATTATTAGTGCTTATCATTGGATTATGGTGATAGAATTATATTTGGTTGAATTGGAACTTGTTCTTGTTTGCCAATTTTGTTAATCATTGTTGAGTCTATATGTCGGAATTATTCTCAATATGGTTTATTTAAATTCATTAACCGATAAATGATCTGGTCTTGCGCTTTGTGACGATTATGCAATAGACTTAATAAACATACCAAGTAAGGTTTAATTAAGATAATAAGTCTAAAGGAGTCTTTTGAATATATAGTTCTAATCATCTTTCAAATAAATGAAACTTATCAAATTGAAAACACCAAGTCTATGGGTCGAAAGGATTCTTGTTGTTGTTGGTTTAGGCATAAGGCCTATGAGTGACCACTTGATTGAGACTTGTGTATTATTGATTTATAAAGCACTACTCTCTTATCATTGGTTCTATAGGCGAAAGGATTACTTTTAATAATATTTTTTCCAAACTAAACATCCTAATGTCCATGTGATCATTTGACCATACATGTATGTTCTATGTGTGCTTGTTCCTAAAACGATTCTCATGGTGGTTTGATTGTGACAATCATAACCACTATTTTATTACAAATAATAACATTTGAGTATAACCAAGTCCATGGTATGACCTTGACTTACCAACCTAATTACAACATGACTATGGTATACTTGCCTAAATTTGAGTTCTTAATTTAAATCGGTAATTCTTTTTTATAAATCTAAAATCTAGTGGGTAACGAACGAGAGCACATCATGTACATCACTCAATCCAAACAAAGTCATCCACAATGGAAGGAGAAAAGGGGTGTGAATGGTGATCCATTCACCATCCGTGGGTCTAAATATTTGTGGGCCACCTTTTGTGTTTTAATATTTTTAATTTTGTTTGTGATTGTATATGTGAGGTATTTGGTAAAGTATATTTTGTATAAAGTGAGTGCATTTAATGAAAGGTAAGGTATGGTAAACAAAATACTTGAATGATGAAGTATGTTGAGAGGAAGTGAGATGAGAGAGAAAGATGAGGTGGCGTTGAGGTGGATGGTGAGGCATGATGACCACATGTCATGAAAACTTGGAAATGGATGTAAGCTTATAATATTACCACTAGACATACTTTTTTTCCAACATTAAAACCGCTTTTCTATTTAAATCCCCTCTCTCTCGGATTTAAGAAATCACTCCTTATTGAAATACATGCAACCAACCCTAGTTCACTAGCAATCAATGAATCACTTTTGCAAAATATAAACAAAATCATAGTCTTATAAAAATGATGTTTATTACTGTATTTTAACTAATCTGTATAACAAGCAATAAGTATGTTAGTACGTTTGTGTTAAACCACCAATAAACCAAACCACTTGAATCAATCAACTAACGAAAACCTTGTTTCTTTCTTCTTGGTCGAACCACTCGAACAAACCGAAACCCTAATTTGGTTGTTCGATCGATCAACTAAAGGAATAAAGGAGGAAAGATTTTGGGATAAAACTTATGAATAATGAGGACTCTAAGACCTCCTTATATAGCCTCATACCTTATCTATTTAAGGTATTACATAAGGGGGTGGGCTTCCACCAACTACAAACCCAAAAGGGTTTTCCCTTTCTTTTTTTGACTTTCCATATATTAGGTTAATTGTTTAACAAATAATTAATATAACATTATATTAACTATATTTATTGCTTAAGATTTAGGCATGCATCTCCTTAGGCTCGGGATGACTTTCGGACATATATTATTTCATGTACTTATTCCTTCAGCTCCCACTTGCACATTCACAATAATATAATATAATAACATTGGTTAGTGTCTAGCAACACGCCAATGCTCCCAGAAACTCCCGAGTGTAGTTTTTCATAAAGTACATGTAAAGGACTTAAACATTTACAATCCATTTGTTTCTCAAATGCCATGTTAAAAATGGATATGGATCGAAGTCATTCCATTTAACTATTATGTTTCTCATATTACATAATTGAATCAAGATTACCAATCTAATCGAGACAAATCTAGATTACCATTGGGTACGGCCGTACACACATCTGATTAATTAAACGAGGGACCCAGTAGTGTCATTCTTCAAACCTTGTTGAATGAACAAATTATATCTTGACTACACGTGCCTCTTACATGCTTCAAGATACAAATGATTATAGTCTTTATTACTACCTTGTTCAGGATAGCGTTAGAACTATAGCAAAACGTATCATCCACATATATAAGACTTGCTTGCATCTCAAGTCAAAATATTTAGTAATGTAAATCATTTACATGTTTCAATTAATGACATCGATCCATAAAGTTGTTGACTTGTTAGTAGGAGATGTCTAATATGCAACCTTTGAATATTGTGTGAGTTGGTGAACTGTTCTTACATATTTTACGAATATTACCATCACTCAAATATCTCTTAATTCAATTATAGTCCCATTTCATATTTGTTACCGTGGTAACAAGGATATAAATCATGTAATGTTATGCTTGGGTGCCTTTTGACCCATATGGGCCTTTAAACATATCTTTTTTGTTATTTGTTTAAGCATTTGACCCGTTAGGGAGATACCATAATTTAAATCAACTCATTTGCAAGCAAAGAATCCTAGTTAAGCTCAAAATAAAACCTACACAATAACAAACATTAGAAAAGAACTCTATACAAATCCTTTGAAACTCACAACCAAGCCTCCTACTATACGTGCCAACTTATCCTCTTACATACATAAACATATAATATGAATTTTTTTCTACTAATTATCTCTTTTCATCTAGACCGTCAATTCTGACACATGTTGAGATTTTGTGAGTAAGAAGAAATGTAGGAACAAATAGTAAGAGAAAATAGCATTTTTGTATTGATTATTATAAAGTAATTGATAACGAGTTTTTGGATTGTAAATTACCTATGGTTGATGTGAGGTTATCTTATTTAATCATTATGTTTATCTTTAAATTTTTAAATTTTCTAAACGTGATGATGGATTGCGAATCATTTTTTAAACCAAGTAGTTATTATAATGTAGTTTTCCTTTGCTTTAAGAAAGAAATCTTTTTCATGATGTAATTTTTTAAATTTAAAAAAAGAAATTATGTTATTATTCGGTAAAAATTGAAACGTTTTTTTTACAAAAGTTAACTTTCTTCATACATTTCAAATCTTAATTTTTCGTAGTTTTTGACTTTGAAATTGTTTTTACAAAGCTTAAAACTATTCTTTTCGCACTATTTTTTACAAAAATTTAAATTTTTTATAATTTTTTGTACTTTCTTAAATCCTATATTTTTCAAAAATTGCACTTTATTATTAAAAAAGATAAGAATGTCTTTATTTTTTTATTTTTTAACTTTGAAACTTTCTGTTAATTTTTTTCATAAGAAAAAAATTAAATCTTTAAAATATTATCTTTTTTAAATTAAAAAGGTAAGAAAAAGTTTTATTTTTTCTAGAAAAAGTTAATTTTTTTCATACGTGGACATTTGAGAAAGTTTCTTGCTATTAGATGCCATTAACCTTATTAATAAGAGATATTAGGCTTTGAATGTATGAATACATGTCCAAACTATGATTTACAACTTGTGCGTCGAGGCTTACAACTCCAATAATACATGCCTATGTAATCAACCATAATCTAGAGTTTATATGGTGAGCATTGTATTTTAGAAGACAAAATTAACAAGTATGGAATATCAATAATAGTTAGTATAATAACTTTTTTTTCCTTTTATCTATCATAAAATTTTATGACATGTTTTTAACTATTAATCAGACATTGCCTCCTTGTGTATCATACGTGTTTTCGTTGCCATCTTCGTCAATGGTGACAATGATGATGTACCATGGTGTGAGGTTTTGTTGTTGGTCTGAATCGAGAGTGAGTACGTTGGGTTGAAGGTTAGTGGGCCACGGGTGTGATGCTGAACTTCAGGTGCATAACCTATTTTTGTGACAAGTTTATTTAACGAGCATGGTATTTTGAATAATTTATCAACAAAGTTTGTAATTTCACAAATATATTGTATAATATTTAATTATTTTTATTTATTTGATTTATCATATAATTTAAGGGTTTTGAGTTACTATGACATGTTTGAAAATTTGTTTAGAGAATGTGTACTCTTAAACGCAATTACATTATATTTACTTATTCTTTTTTTGTTTATATAATAAAGAAAAAAAGACGAGAAAGAAAAATTTATATAGCACACATGTTGATATATTTCACCCTCTTTGACAAATAAGCATACAAAATTTGAGTTGATTAGCAATTAGTAAAAAAATTAATATCGTAACAACTAAAAGAACATTAAAGACTAAAGTTATTTCAAAGTTCAGAATATGATATTTCCATGTTTATTGATTTTCTCAAAATAATTGAAAAATGTCTTGAAGGAAGACAATCGAACAAACATGAATGATATAGTTTACCTAATTGAGATATCATAAAGTGTTTTCTTCTGTTCGTTATTGGTTCCTTTGAGCCATGACGAATCATGTGGTACATCATCACTATCACTGATGACTGAGATGGTAATAAAAGTACTAAGAGAGGATGACGTTAATGAAGATAAGGACTTTGACTAGAGTTTTTATTCTAATGACCAATTTTGAAATTATGATTTGAATAGATAAGTATGGTTACATGAAGTCAATGTGTAATAATTAGTTACTTAAAAATTGACGTGTCATAAACGTTTTTGATCGACAAAAGGAAAAAAGAATCTTAGAAATTATATTAAATAGTATTGTGATTCCATATTTTGTTAAACTTTTTAATGTATCATGATTGCCAAATAAACTGTTGATTATTGTTTATTACATTGAACTGTACCATATTATTTAATTTGTAGGCCTTGGCCCATTTGTAAGCCTAGTATGTTCATGAATTTATACGATGGTATTAAATTGAAACATCACACATCCAAAACCTAAATTACGTTTCTATCTGTGGTAAAAATAAACAATGAAGGCTTATAATTTAGCAAAAACCGTGAGAAGGCTAATGAATGGTAATACTCATACTGGTCGTCGCGGACACCCAAATAAGCCGACCGCAGTCGCTGATAGTTTCATGAAGTGCAAGGGTACGATATAATACTACATGATTATTAGCTTATTATTAAATGCTCATGATTTACTTTTTTTTTGCATATTTAGACTCTGTTAATGTTTTATACAAGATAAAATTAGAAAGATGATAACATTAGTGTTAAATCTTTGTTTACATTGATACCTATTGTATTTGGTAGGTTTTTAATAGCAAAAATTACAATAGAAACTTAAGTATATTTTTATCAAGTTTTTTTAACCGACATATGTTTATTTTTAGCTTTACGCTTTGTTTACTTAGTTTAAAAATAACAATAAAAAGATACCCATGGTGTTTTTAGATCTATCCTTAATAATGTTATAAGTGAATATGTTTAGTTTTTTTATTTAGTTTGTTGTGGTTTGGTAAATAATAATCCAACTTATGTCTTAAGTCTTTGTTTATATCGATAAAATATCGATAAAATATTGTTTAATAGTCTTTATTAATAAAAACTTAGGGTACGAGATCATGGTTTGTTTGCTTATAAAAAATATAAAAAATATAAAAAAAATTGTAGTATATTAGTCGTTTATATCGAATTAAAAAAATAAATTAACTAGTAAGAAAATTTCAAAGACACTTAATGTAAATATATGCATAACACAAATATAAGCTCAGAACTTATATTGTAACGAATATCAAGTTTGTAACAAAATCGAGTCTCGTATTAAAAACAATTCTCTTAAAACATGTACTATTTAAACAAGGTTGCTCCCAAGGTACAACATCATAAGCAACGTAACCCCAATATTGATAACTTACTCGAAATTTATAGTGAACTGTAAGTATGTTAGAGTGTATAAATGTTAGCTTTGAATTGATGGTATGTTTTGAAATGGTAGGAATTGATTTAACTGTATAGAATTTGATGTTGTAACATATGGTTGATTGTTGCAATCAAGTATGTTAATGACTCGTTATTTTGTTGTTACAACCTCTTATAAAAACCATTCAAATGTCATGTATTAAACAAAAATCATTACCGACTTTTAACGATATACCATAGACTCTAACTACCCTTTCTTTTCTTCGATAGTCGATATCCCATTCAATCTGACTAAGTTTTGACATACAATGGCTCGTTACAAATATAAGGCCTTAATTACAATAATTATATTTAATGATAATTATCTATGTTCAAATTTAGTGAAAACTTATTCTCTACTAAAATCCAACATTCCTCAACATGAATGGAGATCGAGTATAAACACATAAAGTTACAATAAGTTTCAGCGATTGATTCTTGCATAGTATATATAAGTATTAATCTACGAGTTTTTTACTTATGAAAAATATAGTTAGCAATGAAATTGAATTGACATGTTGTCTGTGTAGACGACAATTTATGGTAATGAAAATATTCTTCCTAACACTATCAACTCATCGTAGTCATGTTCATTATGATCATGATTCATGAATACTAAAATAGTTTTGCATGATCTCTTAAGAAATGTGACCTCATATTTACCTTCAAAATGACCACACTTATCTCGCATATATGATTTATCTTTTAATCATTAAAATCCATGAGCATAACCTCACATCTTGCTAATAAGAACCAACCATAATGTTTATTAGCACCCTTATGTTGTTTTTGGGAGGTTAGCCCCCTACCCCTCCTAACACACAGTTTATATGAATGTCCCTAATCAATGCAAGAAACCCTAATCTTAACTTAATCAACACAAGGTATTACTTTTCAAACGTAATCTTATTATTGTATAATAAAGAATTACAAGTGTTATGGATAACACCGTTTGATGACAATGTGTTGTGCACACTATGAACAACTATAAACCCTAACTTATGAATACAGTCGTAGCTGTTTGATTCACTAAGTTATATGCAATAATGTTATGAATATCTCAGAGTGTTCAACATTAATGCATGGATACACATCCTATTTATAGTGTTACGAGATTGACCTAAATAGTACTTGATGGTGACTACACAAGCTTTTACAAGTTCCCACATCAGTCACATGATGTCCTTCTATTCTTGGTAGTCTTCCATTATGCTTTAAGGAAACAGTTGTCAAAACAGTTTCCTTTTTCTTCATAGTCTCGAACACACAAATGGCATGTCCAAAGTGTGTTGAGAGTTAACAGGGTATTGCCACCCCTGTTAACTCTCAACCCCTCAGAGTCCCTGATACATCTTGGCTGTTATCCATCACAGCCAATGAGTATGTCTTCAGGTAATCTTCGACTTCCCTGACAATGTCTCTGACATGGACTCCTCTGAGGTTGCTCACAGAGACTTGGATCTCTGTGAGTCTTGCGAAGCTTGCCTGCCTCCTAGGCACAGGCAAGGGACTATCTAACAGCCTAATTATGTTTAAATCAATGATCATGGAATCTAACAAGTTTAGATTCCCAACAATCTCCCCCTATTTAAACATAAATAATGCTAGATCTAACAAAGTTAAGGTAAGTGAGTTAACAGCTTCTTCTTACACATAACAGATCTAAACAAACATACCTCATGATTTTATTAAAACTTAAAGTAGATTACAAGTGCATTACATAAGTAAAATATAAGGTGAAGGTAAAAAAGGGCTGTGAACATCTTCAATAGTCATCGTTTTTAATTCTTTCTTCAGCTTCAGCCAAGTCCAGTCTGTTATCTATTTCATCCTGCAAAGTCTTTGCAAACCTTTTGGAATACTCTGTGTTGATCTTGAGTGACTTCTTCTGACATAGCAGCTGAATTGTTGATGCTATGCATAGCTCATCTTCTCTTTGAAATGCATACTGGCAAGCCCTGTTCATGAATGCCATTCCTCTTTCAGGTTCTGTGTAAGTTTGACCATCAACAGGGCCAACTATGCCATTGGGTAGGATCAAATCCCTGTGCATGCCATCCACTTGAACATCATCTGTAATAAAAGTTTCTTTAACAAGTTGTGAAACTCTTCTTCTTTTGTTGCCAGTCTTTGGGGGTTCTTGTTCAAAAAGCTGTGGTGGGGGATCAATCTTGAGTTTGGCAGCTGTTTCTTTGATCCAGGTAAACTTGGCCTTAATAGTCTTAAGCAGAAGAAAATTAGCCTATCCAGTCTTTTTGGCAGCTAAGGCTTCAAGTTCGAACCATTCTGATAACCCAAGTGTCTTTAGCCTGAAGTTGTCAAAAACATTCATATTTCCCTGTTGGTTATCCCTCCATAAGATCATCTGTGGGGTGTTTGTGGATTTATGAATGGTGTATTTGAACTTGGTTATCTTGCCAGGGGCATATCTGTTGTTAACGCAGGCATCATAGTCAGCTTTGACTTTCCTTAGTGCCTCAGCGCGTTTTGCTTCCATTTCTCTCAACCTTTGTTTTTGCTTTTCTCTTTCAGGTGGAGTCATCTTCCTTAGAGTAGCTTCATTCAGTTCTTTGGCTGTCTTGAGTTCATTTAATCTTTTAAATTCCTCAGCCTGTTTCTCTATTTCTTCAGGGGTTAAAGGAATCTCATCGGAAGGTGTAAAGGTTGAGAATTGGGAAAGGTCTGTTGTGGATCCTCCTGTCTCTAGCATCGCAACTATCTTCTTGAGTTTGGTGTCAGTGTCAACCAACACTATCTCCTTTCCTTTCTTCGAGACAGAGGACTCCACACTTATGTTTTTCAAAACAGCAGCTCTTTTGAAAAATGCTGTCTGAGCCTGAGTTTGAATTGCTTTGGGGAGGGAGCTAACAGTGAACTTCAGCTTCTTGGCAGCTGGTTCATCATTATCCCCAGGCTCGATGGTGTTAACCAAAACCAGGGACTTTGATGAGTCAGCTCCATCTTGATTTTGTTGCTCCCCCTAAGTATTATCCTCATCATCAGGTATTATAACAGGTGTGATGACTTAGAGAGGAACAGGTGTAATGGTGGGGTTAGCTGATGATGAGCCTTGTTTAACATATGCAAGGTTGAGTGTTGTATCTTTCTCCCCCTCACGTTCATCCTGGCTAAGCAGACGTTTGGATGAACGTGCTTGAAAATGCCTTGTAATCTGTTCAACAGAGGCAGCCATAGCACGTTGCCTTTTCCTTGAAGCCCTGGCAATCTTCAGCAGGAGGTTGCCATTTGCATTAGTGTTGGCCTGAACGCGATTGACAATAAAGTTAGCATGGCGGTATTGCCTGTTCCGAACAGCATCAAATTGCCTGTGCATGGTTAGCTCATGTTCATGAAACATGGCAGGGACCTCTGTGTCAATAACATCCTTCACTCTAGTAGAAAGGTGACTTAGTCCTTGGGCAACACCTTTCCTGGCACCACCCTTGATTGGCTCAGTAACCGCCTCAGCCACATCCTTTTGTATGATTCCAGGGAATGTAACAATGAAGTTGTGCATTTCAGACTTTATTACATCCAGCTTCCTTGATAAATGTTCAATGTCTGACTGATGATGAACAGGCTGAAGATTTTTGATGTTGAGGCTTTGCTGAGCATAATCATCCCCCCTTGGTAAGAGATCAAAGTTAGTGTGGGCAGGATGATCAAACAATAGAAACTCCGCTGTTGGATCATAGGCTGGGCGTTGGAAAACTGTTGTTGTTGAGGTAGCAGAGTTTGGAGTAACAACAGCATCCTTGGGAGGAGGAGTCTTATCGTCAGCTGGTGTGGACACAGCTATTTCTTTGGGAGGAGAGACAGATAACTGGTCTTCCTCATCTTCTTCATCCTCCTCCTCAAACATCCCTTCAGGGATTTCATCTTCAGGCATAGACTCAATATCAGAGACATAATCCTCCAATGATAGCATTTCATCATCAGCATTTAAAAGAGGCTCTTCATCATTGGGTTTGTCTTGAGTCATTGTATCAGCCTCCTTTTCTTGTTGTACCTGAGATCGATGACTGGCTGTACAATTTCAGCCTGCAAATTGTATCAATTAGTAACAAGGAAAAAGATAAGGGGAATGGCCGCCATTTCGCTGTCCCAGAGAGGCTGAGGGTGATTACTCAGCCACTCCAAAGGATAAATCCTTGGGATTCTTTTAAGTGTGAAAAAAATATGGTTAATGATCGCCATTCGCTGCCCCTAGGAAAGCTGAGTGTGATTATTCAGCCCCCCCAAAAGGTTAAAACCTTTGGGACTCTTTTGATTGTGAGTCATATGTTGGTTATGGATCGCCATTCGCTGCCCCTAGGAAAGCTGAGTGTGATTATTCAGCCCCCCCCCCCCAAAAGGTTAAGAACCTTTGGGACTCTTTTAAGAGTGAAACATATGTGGTTAAAGGTCGCCTGTTACGCTGCCCCTAGGAAAGCTGAGTGTGATGATTCAGCTCCCCCTGAAAGGATAAATCCTTTGGGAATCTTTTAAGGAGGGAACCAAGAGGCTGTGTGAAGTACAGCTGATCAAGGTTGAGACATAAGTGTATTCAGGTTGTTGTTAGCCTGAATACTGTCTAGAGGGTGCATGGTCATCGCGGTGCTTTATAAACACAAATGAATCATTCCCTGGTGCAAAGACAGGGTGTACAGAAGTCTTAAAGGATTCTAAGTGCATTGACAGACTTCTATGGGTCGAGGATTACCCTAACTTCACCACTCTCTCCTACAAACAAATGAGAGTGGCTGCTTGTGAACCTCTAAAATGTACACTGATTACCTGTGAGATATCAGCTGGATCAGGCTGGTTTCCTGTCGTCTCAGCTGACTTTGAGACACTAGACTCCTGTTGTTTGTCAGCAGATGTATCTGAATCCACATGAGTATCTGGACCAGAGGAGGTGTCAGTCTTCTTTCCCTTGGCCTTAGAAACAGCTTTGGTGAGGGAAGAAGAGGGGATTTTCTTCTTCTTAGGCTGTTGGCCAGAAGAACCCTTGGACTTGGTAGTGTGCTGCCCAGAGGTCAAAGACTTAGACTTGCCAGACACACTAGAAGTATTCACCTTCTCAGAAGAAGGGAGCAAGGGCTTCTCAGCTGTTGGTAGTTGGTTGGCCACATTCATCATATGAGAGGTGACAGGGACATCTTCAGCTCCTATTTCTTTATAGATGGCACCTGTGATGCGGTAGGGATTAAGAGCAGTCAAAGCATTGTTGTGGTAGTTGTCTCCAATCAGACTTTCGAAGATCAGAGACATGAAGCGCACATAGCAGATATTCTTTTCCCTGACTTGATTCCTTCCCTTCAGCTGCTCTACAAGGTTGGAGAAGAGAATGCTTCCAACATCAACATCAGCTCCCCAGATTAATCCATATGCAATACTCTGATGGTTGAAAGACATCTGGTCTTGGGATCCCTGCATTCCTCCCAGGGATTTAACAATGTGGGTGAAGAGGACACGCCACATGGGAGAGAAATACTTAATCTTCAAGGGAGATTTGGAGAGGACCTCAGCTGGTGTAAGGGCAGGGTTTACATCATGGCATGGTTTGAGTGTGGTCAGGGCTTCTTTGAAAGCCTTTTTATCAACTACCTTCAGGCATTCATCTCCATGCTTCAATCCGGCCACACTTGAGAAATCTTTAAGGGAGAAGGCGAAAGGGTGTTCATTGCATGAAAGGCTAAATGTTATGGTGTCATCAACCACCTCAGCAAAGTACCAGAATTCCCTAAGGTATTCTTGGTAAAAGGTGGATGGGGATTTGGTGAAGGCTTCACTAAGGTCACAATTATGCATGAAACTGACCAGATCTGAATAGGTGCTATTGGGAGCCTTAATCTATCCAATGGCGTTGTTGGAGGCGAGGATGCTTTCGTTGATCTCGAAGTTAACATTTGTTGCTTTAGGAACTGAAAACGCCATGGATTCGAGGTTGAAGGTTAAAGAAAATGGCGGATAGGTTTAGAGAGAGAGGTTCTTAGAGAGAGAAGTAGATTTGAGAAATGAGAATGGTGGGGGGTGAGAAGAGAAAAGAGACAATATATATTCAAACTAAGTGAACAGTTATTCAACCGCATTAAATGCAAGGTGCGAAAATGACTGCTCAAGTTGGTCCCCTTGACCTTTCAAAACTTGTTTGTCTCCTCGTTATTCGAAAAATAAATGATTAAATATTTGAGAATGTTTATTGCATTTACTTGGAAAGTAACTACCTAGTTTCATGTGAAAAACATTTAATATAGAATCAATCATTTAATGAACACATTTAATATCAAGCCACAGGCTTTGAGATATTGAGCATCCCTAGCTCAACAACTAGCCTGTTGAACGAAGGTTCAGCCAAAGGATTTGTAAAGATATCAGCTAGTTGCAGCTCAGTGGGAACAAAATGCAGCTCAATATCTCCCTTCATTATATGATCCCTGATAAAATGATACCTGATATCAATGTGTTTGGTACGAGAGTGAAGAACAGGGTTGTTGGATATGGCAATGGCGTTGGTGTTGTCACAAAAGATTGGCACTTTGTCATACAAAATTTCATAGTCAGCTAATTGACTTTTCATCCAGAGCACCTGAGCACAACAGCTGGCTGCAGCGACATATTCTGCTTTAGCTGAAGACATAGCCACAGAGTTTTGCTTCTTAGCACTCCATCCAACCAATTTTCCTCCTAGGATTTGACAGCTGCCTGAAGTGCTTTTCCTGTCAATACAGCATCCAGCATAATCTGAATCTGAATAGGCCTTGAGATCAAAGCCTGATTCCTTTGGATACCATAGGCCTAGGGATGGTGTTCCTTTGAGATACCTGAAAATTCTCTTAACAACTACTAGATGGGATTCTTTTGGGTTAGCTTGGTACCTTGCACAGAGACATGTGGAGAATTGGATATCTGGACGACTAGCTGTTAGATACATGAGTGACCCAATCATGCCTCTATATAAAGTCTCATTAACAGAGACCCCCGACTCATCAGGGCCCAAGTTGTTGGGTGGAAGCATGGGGCATTTCACTGATGCACAATCAGCTAAGTCATATTTTTTAAGTAAATCCTTAACATACTTTTCTTGACAAATTGAAATTCCCTTAGGACATTGTTTAATTTGAAAGCCCAAAAAGTAAGTTAATTCACCCATCATACTCATCTCATATTTCTTGGTCATTAATTTAGCAAAACGTTTACTAAGATTGACATTTGTTGACCCAAAGATAATGTCATCCACATAAATTTGCACAATGATGAAATCACTCTTATCCTTGAAGGTAAAGAGTGTTTTATCAATAGAACCCCTGACAAATTTATTTTCAGTTAAGAAATTGGAAAGAGTTTCATACCATGCTCTTGGAGCTTGTTTCAGCCCATACATTGCCTTGTGAAGTCTGTACACATGGTTGGGAAACTCGCTGTTCTCAAATCCTTTAGGTTGTGCAACATACACTTCCTCAGCTAAATCACCATTGAGGAATGCACTCTTTACATCCATCTGATATACAGTGATGTTCATATAGGCAGCATAAGCAAGGAAGATTCTGATGGCTTCAAGTCTAGCAACTGGAGCAAATGTTTCATCATAATCAATTCCTTCAGTCTGAGAGAACCCCTGTGCCACCAGTCTGGCCTTATTTCTGAAGATGTTTCCAATTTCATCCATCTTATTTCTATAGATCCATCTAGTGCCTGTGATATTCTTTCCAGGTGGAGCTGGCACTAGTGTCCATACTTTGTTCCTTTTGAACTGATTGATCTCTTCTTGCATAGCAGCTACCCATCCTTCTTCTACCAGAGCTTCAGCTACTCTTTTAGGTTCAATTTGTGAGAGAAATTCAGCAAAGAGACATTCATTGGCTGAGGCTGACTCAGAGTCTTGGATTTGCTGTCTAGTTGTGACCCTTGCATTAGGTTCCCCAATAATGTTGACAAGAAGAATGTGTTGATCTCTTGACCACTTATTTTGAGGAGCTGGGGACTCAAGGATAGGAACACTTGTGGGCACAACTGGTACAATTTGAGTTTCATCCTGCTGACTAGGAGGGCTTTCTTCAAAGACTACTTCAGTGTCAGATTCTTCTTCAGCCATATCAAGGGGTGCTATTTCATTATCAGCAGGAGAGTCTTCAGGGATTTGAAGAATTGGTGAGTCATCAATAGCATTAGAAGGAGTAGGACCATCAGAGGTTTGAGGTTCTTCTTCATCAAGTTCCTGAGAGGTAGGAACTTCTATGTTATGAGTAGACAGAGGGTCAAAGGCAGGGACATAAGGAGTGAGAGTGTTGGAGTGATGATAACTGGTAGGTCTGGGTTCTGTGAACTCATCACTTGGGAAAGATACATTTTCATTAAAATCAATTTCATCACCCTATGTTCCTATTCTCTGTATGACTTCATCATCTTCATTGAATCTAACATGGAAAGTTTCTTCTACTTCTTGTCTTCTGATGTTGAATACTCTGAAGGCTTTGGCTGTTGGAGAGTATCCCAAGAAGAAACCATCATCAGCTTTTTCATCAAACTTTCCAAGTTTATCCCTGTAGTTATAAATAAACACAGGACATCCAAACACATGAAAATAGCTGACATCTGGAGATCTTTTTCTGAAAACTTCATAGGAAGTTTTACCATGTCTTTTGACAATGATTGATCTATTTTGTGTGTAGCAGGCAGTGTGAACAGCTTCTCCCCAAAATTGCTTTGGTAAGGCCGCATCATTTAACATAGTTCTTGCTGCTTCAATCAAAATCTTATTTCTTCTTTCAGCCACACCATTTTGTTTAGGGGTGCCAGTTGAAGAGAAGTTCTGAGAAATCCCTTTTTCATCACAAAAAGATTCAAGTTGATGATTCTTGAATTCAGTACCATTATTACTTCTTAGAGATTTGACTCTAACATCATTCATATTTTCAACCTGTCTGATGAAGGACATGATGGTTTCAGCTGCATCACTTTTCCTTCTGAGGAAGAACACCCATGTGTATCTTGAAAATTCATCAACTATGACCAAGGTGTATTTGTTGTGATTAATGGTCTGAGGTTTGACAGGCCCAAACAAATCCATGTGAAGGAGATGTAAACACTTGTCAATAGATAATGATTGCCTAGTCTTGAATGAAGACCTGTAATGCTTTCCTTTGACACAGGCAGAACAAGTCTTGTCTTTGTAAAACATTACTGAAGGTAGACCAGCAACCAAGTTTTGAGTGGCTATCTTGTTGATGTTCTTGAAGTTGAGATGAGACAGTCTTTTGTGCCACAGCCAATTAACACTTTCAGAGGCTTTAGCAAGAAAACAATTTGAGCTGTCTTCAGAGCACACAGCCATGTTGATGACATAAACATCTCTCCTTCTAGGTGCAATCAGCACAACATCATTGTTTTTGTTGAATATGGTTCCCTGAGTCTTAGTAAACAAAACCTTATAGTCAGCATCACACAATTGGTTGATGCTAATAAGATTGTGTTTAATACCATTCACATATTCAACCCTGGTAAATGTAATCCCATTGCAGTTCACTGAGCCATATCCTTCTGTGTCACCTGAAGAGTTATCTCCAAACACCACTTTAGGACCTGGCTCCTTTGAGTATCTGTGCAGGTATTGTTGAATCCCTGTCATGTGTCTAGAACAACCACTATCTAGATACCATACCGATTCCTTGAGATATTTCTACACATATACAAAGAAACAGGTTAGTTCCTATGGTGAACCCACTTTCCAGTGGGTTCCCTGAATTGCTTATTAGCAACTCTTGTGTTCCTGAAGAACTTTTGGCGTTGGGAGGGACAGTTCATTGTTTCATGGTTATAACTTCCACAGATATCACACCCAGGGAAGTCACCACACTCGTCTGAGTGATGGTCTGTGAACCCACAGAATTTACAGGGAGGATAAGGTTTGTAATTTCCCTGTTGTCTTTTGGAACTCTGTGGTCTGTCCCTAGAGGGTGTCTGAGCTCTTTTAGCTGCCATGTGTCTGTCATGATCTAAAGTCGTATGGTGAGAATTTTTACAAACATTGCAATAAGGTTTGATTAACCTTTCCCCTTTGGGTTCACCTAGGACAGACTTAGGTTCATGAGAAGTAGAGCATTCAGCGGAAGGCTTAATATGTTGTTTCAAGAGTTCTACTTCTTTCATAAGAGACAACAGGCGATCCTCAGTGGTAGGGTCAACCTTATTCACAGCTTTAGTAGTAACAGGCTTAAAAGCTACTTGTTTACCAGTTTGTTTAGCAGGCACATGAAAAACTTTAGTTGGAGGATTCTCAATATCTGTCCTAAGTTCACCCTTCGCAGATCTATAAGAACTGCTGGGTTTAACTCCAGAGAGTTTGGGCAAGGAGGGTAGCTCAGCCACATCTTCAGAGACAAGGTCATTAGTCAAAGTGGTATCTGACATATGAATAGTCTCTATAGATTTAAAGACAATGTCTTTGGGTTTGGTGAGAATTCTCAACTTATTTTTCTTAGCAGATATATCCCTTTTTAAGTCAGCAGGCACTTCATCCCTAAGCAATTGATCTATAGTAAACCTAGCACACAGCCATTTTTCAATAACCTTGTTTAATTCAGAGACTTGATCATTTAAAGAAATGTTTTTCAAGGTTAATCTAGCTACTTCATTTTGCAGGGATATTTTCTCTAAATTAACCTGCCTGAGAGTTTCACATTCAGCTTTAGCATTTAGCATTTCAGATTTAACAGAGTGAAACTTATCAAGTAGGTTCTTTCTTTGTTCCTCAACAAAGTGTAAATCAACAATGGTGTAATCAAGGACATGCTTACGTTCATCATTATCAGACATGGATAAAAGCCTGTGTACCTTTTTCATTGTGATGTCAACCCATTGTCCTGATCTTGCATCACCTTTTCCAACAGCTGGTTCATCCTCAGCTATCGCCATGAAAGCCCTGACTCTGGTGGTATCTTCTTCATCTGAAGTCAGTGGTTCATCATTCCAATCATACGTTTCAGCAACCAACCCTTTCTCTATCTTTTTCTCACTACCCTTCTTCTTGGACAGAGCTTCAATCTTCAAGTTCATTTGTTCTAACTCAGCTTTAAGTGCCTTGTACTTATTTTTGTAATCCTTCTTCTCAGTGTCTGATGAATTGGATTGATGAGATGAGTTATTATGTTGTTTGAACTTGTAAGGTTTAGATGAAGATGATAGATAAGAGGGTGAGGATGTCTTGGTGGAAGGACAGTCTTTTTGAAAATGTCCAAGCTTTCCACAGGCAAAGCAAGTTTCTTTTGACCTGTCAATTGGTTTACTAGCTGATCCTACTCTTCCTAATCTTTTGAAGTATCTTCTTTGGTTGGCAAGAAAGGCTCTTTCATGGAACTCTGCATTAAGGTCTGTCAAGAACTCTTGGCTGCTACGGGTATCTTCTTCAACATCAAAATCGCTGTCATGAGGATGTGTTGCAGAGATCAATGCTTTGGAAGCTGCTCGTTGGACTACAAATCTTTCAGTCTCTGACTTGTAAATAGTATAAATCAGCCCTTCTTCATAATTGTACTTTCCATAGAGCTGAGCAAGGGTATCATTTTTGATTGAGTTGTTAGCTCTCTGAGTCTGATTCATGCTCAGCCACTTTCTTGGAAGGCTGTTGACAAAAGTGGCATTGATCTCAGCTTGACTAATAGTGACATGATTCATTGCTAGGTCATTGAGAAGAATCTTCAGCCTAGTATAGGTTTGCTGAACCTTTTCACCTTCAAGTGATTTGAAGGCATTGAACTGAAGTCTAAGTGCCTGAATCTTTGTCTCTCTTGTTTCAGAGGGTCCTTCATGGCCAAGGATGAGGTCTGTCCACATTTGTTTAGCTGTGGGACACTGAATGATAGACTTCATGATATGCTTGGGAAGACAGGATATTATGATGCTTTTGAGACGTTTATCTTGGTTTGCCAATTTCCTATCAGCTGGAGTCCATTGTTTGAGAGGTTTGGGAAGAGGGTTTTCTTCAGTGGATGTAAGCGCCATGGGAATATAAGGACCATTTTCTAAAATTTCTAGAAGAAAAGGTTTAAGCCCATCAAGATATACAAGAAATTGACTCTTCCAACTGGCAAAATCTTCTTCATCAAAGACTGGTACACTTGTGACGTGTGATCCACCTCTTGAGTCAAGAAGTTGGGGTAGATCATCGTCATTGGCAAGAGGGTTGAGTCTTGGTGAAGATGGGTTTGTGGAAGGTGATTGTGGTGGGTTAGAAGTTTCTGGCATGGTGGATCTTGATTATAAAACTGAGAACGATGTTTCTTGAAGGTTTTAATATCAAACACTGCTCTGATACCAATTGAAAGTCCCTAATCAATGCAAGAAACCCTAATCTTAACTTAATCAACATAAGGTATTACTTTTCAAACGTAATCTTATTATTGTATAATAAAGAATTACAAGTGTTATGGATAACACCGTTTGATGACAATGTGTTATGCACACTTTGAACAACTATAAACCCTAACTTATGAATACAGTCGTAGCTGTTTGATTCACTAAGTTATATGCAATAATGTTATGAATATCTCAAAGTGTTCAACATTAATGCATGGATACACATCCTATTTATAGTGTTACGAGATTGACCTAAATAGTACTTGATGGTGACTACACAAGCTTTTACAAGTTCACACATCAGTCACATGATGTCCTTCTATTCTTGGTAGTCTTCCATTATGCTTTAAGGAAACAGTTGTCAAAACAGTTTCCTTTTTCTTCATAGTCTCGAACACACAAATGGCATGTCCAAAGTGTGTTGAGAGTTAACAGGGTATTGCCACCCCTGTTAACTCTCAACCCCTCAGAGTCCCTGATACATCTTGGCTGTTATCCATCACAGCCAATGAGTATGTCTTCAGGTAATCTTCGACTTCCCTGACAATGTCTCTGACATGGACTCCTCTGAGGTTGCTCACAGAGACTTGGATCTCTGTGAGTCTTGCGAAGCTTGCCTGCCTCCTAGGCACAGGCAAGGGACTATCTAACAGCCTAATTATGTTTAAATCAATGATCAGGGAATCTAACAAGTTTCGATTCCCAACATTATACTAGTAGGTTGTCATGTTGAACTCAGATCTTGAGATCTCTAGTTAGTTGGGTTAGGTTTTTCTTCATTTAAACTCATTCATTAATGAGGTTTAGTCCTATTCCTTTTGATCACTTATTAACTAACTTTGTGCTTAAGCATTTCATAACCACAAGTAATTGTTAATCACTGCTTCCATCTTACTCATGGAAATAAACTTGAAACTGGAAAATTTCATTCGAGTTTTTCATTCTTTGAACAAGGCATATATTCAGAAACACTCCCAATGAAATCGCAACATCGTCCCCATTATCAGTTGGGGCTAATAAGGCATTATGTTAATGTTTTTGATATTCGAAGATGCGTTAACGAAATGTTGATGTGAATTCGCATCTCCCTTACTCACATCCGTCACATTTTAGGTAGAATTAGGCTCATTGTGCATTAGAGATGGTCCACTCATTTTAATGGTTTCCCATCATCTCCTAATAATAAAAATAATATTCAAATTTTAATATTGTGAATTTTGTAGCTAAGACTAGAAGGAGTGATGATGAGCCCTTACCTCCTTGAGGTGCATCTCACCTGTGTACATCATTCCATCAAAACCAAGTCATGCACAAGGGAGGGAGAAAAGGGATGTGAATGGTGATTGGCTCACCATCCGTGGGTCTAAATATTTGTGGCCACCTTTTATGTCTTAATATTTTTAATTTCGTTTGTGATTGTATATGTGAGGTATTTGGTAAAATAATTTTTTTATAAAGTAGGTGCATTTAATGAAAGGTGATGTATGGTAAACAAAACACTTGAATGATAAAGTGTGGGGAGAGGAAGTGAGATGATAGAGAAAAATAAGGTGGTGTTGAGGTAGATGATAAGGCATGATGACCATGTGTCATGAAAACTTGGACATGGATCTGAGCCTATACTATTGCCACTAGACATACTTATTTTGCCACCATTAACACCCCCTTTTCATTTAATCCCCTCTCTCCTGGAATTTAAGAAATCATTCCTCATTCAAATACATTCATCCAACCCTTGTTCACTAGCAATAAATGAATCACTTTCACAAAGTATACACAAAATCATATTATAGTTCTTATAAAAATGATGTTTATTACTGTATTTTTAACTAATATGTATATTTTCTTTTTAGGCTCCAATAAACTAAGGAAAGGACCCATAAACATCTTGGTAAACCAAGATGACAATATGGGATTTGTTGCATCAATTATTGTTAAAACGTTTGGACTCGAGGAGTATAACAAGATAACTTGGGTTACAAAGAATAACGAAGGTAAAAGGTTAAACTTGTTAAAGTAGATAGCTAGTTTCCTAGTAAAAAATATTTTGTCTACATTTTACATTCATGGATCTAAATTACAGAGAAATTTTGGAGGTACCCAAAGGCAAGAAGAAACTACAAGGCTGCCAAGTCTGCTGGTGGTTTGACTGTCTTCTATGAGATGGATCTCACTAGCATGAAATCTAATTCAGAACTCAATCAACATTTGTATGACAAGATCTATTTGATCTGCCCGCATTTTACTAAAGATGTTAACGTGGTTGAGGATGACAAAGATGATAAGGATGGTTGTGATGATGATGGTGATGATGTGGATTTGTTTGTGGATTTTGTTGCGGATGATAATGATGATGATGTGAATGTTGATGAAGAAGATGAGGTCAAGAAGAGGTTTGCATTCGGCATAAAAGAATAAGAGCAAGCTAAGCCTAAAGTCATCGTAAAGAATCGACAACTTATGAGAGACCTACTACGTAGTGCAACTTCCCTCATCAACAAAAATGGAGTCATCATTGTCCTTCACCATACAGGCTTACCATATTCCATGTTGAACCTCGATTATATTGCCCTTGAACTCAGGTTGCAGAAGCTCGGAGATAGTAAGTTTTTTGATCCCAAGTTGTATCCGTTATTCTCTGCATGGAGGGAAAGATCAAAGCTGAACCTTAAAAAGATCCCATCAGCATTTCACTGCTACCGCAAGAAGTAGGTATCAATAGAATGTTTCTTTTTTGTCTGGTGGTGTTTCAAAATTGCATTAAAAAAAACTTGTCCCTATTTCGTATTTGTTACCATGGTAAAAAGGATTTAAATCATGTAAAGTTATGCTTGGGCGCCCTTTGCCTGTATGGGCCTTTAAACCTATTTCTTTTGTTATTTGTTTAAGCATTTGACCCGTTAGGGAAATACCATAATCTAAATCAATTCATTTGAAAGCAAAGAATCCTGGTTAAGCTCAAAATAAAACCTACACAATAAGAAGCATTAGTAAAAAAAACTCCATACAAATCCTTTGAAACTCACAACCAAGCCTCCTACTATATGTGTCTATTTATCCTCCTACATACATAGACATATAATATGATTTTTTTCTACTAATTATCTCTTTTCATTGAGACTGTCAATTCTGACATATGTCAAGATTCTGTCATTAAGAAGAAATGTAAGAACAAATAATAAGAGGAAATAGAATTTTTGTATTAATTATAATAAAGTAATCGATAACGAGTTTTTAGATTGTAAATTACATGTGGGTGATGTGAGGTTATCTTATTCAATCGTTATGGTTTTCTTTAAATTTTTTAAACATGATGATGGGTTGCGAATCAATAACCAAGTAGTTATTATAATGTAGTTTTCCTTAGCTTTTTAAAAAAATTGTTTTTCTTCATGTTATTTTATAAATTTGCAAATAGAAATTATTTTATTATTAAAAAAAATTGAAAAGTTTTTTTTACAAAAGTTAATCTTTTTCTACATTTATAAATCTTTATTTTTTTCCGTACTTTTTGACTTTGAAACTAATTTTACAAAATTTTAAATTTTTTATAATTTTTTGTACTTTTTAAAATCCTATATTTTTAAAAAATTACACTTTAATCTTTAAAAAAGATTAAAAAAATTTAAATTTAAAACTTTCTGTTAATTTTTTTCATAAATAAAAAATTAAATCTTTATAAAGTAATTTTTAAAAAATAAAAAAGGTAAGAAAAAGTTTTAATTTTTTCTAGAAAATTAATATTCTGAAAAGTACAAAAAAAATATAAAAGAACTAAAATATCGTTTTTAATGAATAATAACGCAAAAGAATTTCTAAAAGATTAAAAATAAATAAAAAACAAAGAAAAAGCAAAAATGAAATTATTTTTAAGCAGAAGTGCATGGTAGATCCTTGTGACAACAAAAGACAACCATATCATTCTTTTTAGACCACATCACTACTTAAGGGAAAAAAATTTGCACCTTTCGTCCTCAGAGATGTGTGTATGGTGTGACACTTTATTAAGAGCGGGATGTAATTGATCTTTTAAGAAACCAAACTGATGTAATCTGCTTGAATTATTGTTTGGAGATGTAAATCGATGTTTTGATAAACCACGTAGCCATTTTTGCATTTTACTCTTTATATAACTAGTTTTGTGGCATAGGTATAAATGTCAACGAATTCAAAATATTGTGCACACTTATTCGAAATATATATCAAAATGTGTGAGAAAATGCAAAATTTCTTTTTTCCTAATTGTTTATATGCAGTAGTAAAAAAAAACAATTTAATCCATAGAATTAATAATTGTATAGCAACCATTTTGAGTTAGTGTGATTCTTTAATTCCAGAAAGGTATGATTTGAATTTGTATAATTTAATACTAACATTGAATGATATCATAGTTATTATCACGGTCGGTTTTAGAAGGCTTGTGCATCAATTATTATGTATGTTTCTTAAATCCGAGAAAATTGTTATGGATAATTATATATGGATGTCTTGAATAAAGCCCATGGCCCAAATAGTGATTAGGGTTTACTCTAGTATTTTATCTTATAAATACTCATTTTATTTATCATTTATCAGTATCAATTGAAGAATACACTTATTTTTTACTTTTATTCATAACATGTTATGAGCACGCTCTAGTTTAGCTTTGGTCTACTGGTTTAGCTTTGGTCGTGTTCCATTCTTCACTGGTATGTTTCCGATTTTTGATTTACATGATTCGTTCGTTTATATGTTCATAATGGTACTTTATTATTAGATCTCTTAATTTAAAGAGAATGCCTGGTCTCATTTTTATAATAGATTTATTTGACATTGTTTACATGTTGTTACGTAGTATGTTCTAATTCTTTCAATATACTTTATTGTTTGATCGTTAAGATCTGACACACCATGATGCATTAACTGAACATACTTTGTGGTTATCCTTCTGTTAAAAATCAGATGCGTAGTATGTTATAATTCTTTTAATCGGAGTTTAGATCTCGTGTATATATGCACTAAACATATTAATCGAAGATATATAGAAAATAATATAAGGTATAGATCTCTTCTATAATATACATTAACTCTTGATGTTTATTGTTTTATCACGATATTTGATTGTCTGTGTTTTTATTTGTATAATGTTTGACTGATTTATTAGTTTTATCTCTTGTTTGTACAAGCATACATGTAATATGTTATCACTTGATCATTAGATCCAATATATTCAGTTAACATATTTTATAACATGTATACTATTATTATTCTAGGATGATGTAAACAAAATGCTACCCTAAATTAATTAATATTTTATTTTCTATACACGATGATTTTATTTGATTTGGTTGTTACTTGGATAAATCTTCAATATTTGTTGAATACGGTATAGTTTTGAATTGCTTGCAAGGTATTAGTCTCATATGTTGAGCTGTTAAGATTTTGATAAATCTAACGAATTGTAGATAACCACTTGAATAATAATGTTGTGTTTTTAACTAAAAATGGTTACACTGTTTTTGTTAAAAAAACATGTTACACTATACAAGTATGTGATTTGCATCTAGCGATATATATGTGTTTCATAGACACAAAAAACCATCGACCATTATTTATTTATTAGTATTTATTATTTATTAATGAGTATTCTATAGTCACAATAACGAGTCTTAAACGATAAAAAATAAGATCTTAAACGAGTGTGTCATACCCATTTTCAGTTTTCATATTATTTGAAACAGTGGATTGAAGTTGTCATATCTATAATCTATAATCTATAATCTATAATACATATAAAAGAGATTAGTATCTCTTTCCTCATTTAATATTAAGTAGTATAATTTTTACAAAACATAATAATACAACTTATAAAACTTATGTTACAAACTATTCATACATTAAATGTCTCTTAAATTTTTTAATTTAAGTTATACACATAATAAAGCATAAGGCACAAATACAAACTAAATAAACATTCATTAATGTTTTATTTAAAACACTTTAAAATAGAAAATACATGTTTTTATACATATTATACAAACTAATAAAACACATAAACGTTTATATAACTTATATGCTAAGTTGATGGTTCAAATGGTTTTGGACCGAACCAACAAGTTCGTATAGAAACTAGAGTCGCCTCAAGTTCGATTAGCCGATAAAAGTCGCCCGAAAAAGAAACATAGGATACTGAACTATTTTCATTTTCTTTTTCAGACTAATCGATTTGTCATGTTATTTTGTTTGCGCTTGAAAATTATATACAGGGTACCCGCAGCTGCAACGCGTGGATACCCTGCTAGTTTGATTTATTTATTTTCATATAGTCTCTCTTATATATTTAAGACATGTTACCCAGTTTAATGCGACTGATCTTAGCCACTTACATAAATCAAAGCAATAAGATTTGAGTTTGAGGTACCTAATCAAATAACATCCGAACGTTTGTAAATCTGGGAATTTTTAGTGGTTCGATAAATATATTTTTTTATCTTAAAGTTTAATTATTAATTAAACTATATATTTTGTTGAAATTTATTTGTCAGTAAAATAATTTTTCTATTTAGTAGATGCTGATATAGTCAAGAATTCTTTATGAAATATGATTATGTATCTTTTGGCATGTATATTTAGAAAAGCATTGTACATATGCATTGAAAACTTGTCATTTGGACAAATATGGAATTATCATGTTTATTTTGGGTATATATGGAATTTTCCTAATATTTAAAATAAATACAATTACAAGTATGACGGTTGATGGGCTCGCGAATGTGATGAGATACAATGATCAAAATTGATTGTGAATAAGCTCGCAAGATTACTCTTAAAAAAGATATCAAGTTTATAATATGAGTTGGTTTAGTATTATTTGAGTTTCTTATATGTGTGAACATCATCATTAATATTATTTGTTTTAGAGAACTGAGTAATTGATCGATAACGTATAAGTTTTTAGTATAATATACGTTCTATCCTTTGATATTGTTCTATGCTAATTTCAATATTTGCATAAATGTGAGAAGCTAGAGAAATATAAGTTTAAATATGATGAAATGCAAAGTTCTTCATAGAATTTGGTTTTATAAATAAAAGTTGCAATTAAAGCACACGTAGCCATAAAGTATTGGATTTATGAGCCAAGATTATATAGTAATTAGCATGACCGGTTGAACCATTCCGTGTCAATGATGATGCGAAAATTATAGAAGAATCATGAGCTTCTTCAAAGATGATTTTGATTATCTTTATTGTTCTCAATGAAAGTTCATTACTTATCACTACTGAATATAAATAAGGACTCATACTTTGAAATAGAAAAGATAAAAAGAGCATGTATGGGCCTATACATGTCTCATGTGGATCATTTTGAGTTATAAAATCGATGCATCTTCAAAATGATCATCAAATACGCAACTAAAAGTTGGCGTAATTAGTGGCTCGACGTGAGCATGATTTTCCAAACAAAATATTAAGAATGGTGGTGAATAAAGTATTGGGTGATTATTGGTATATATCTGAACTTAAAGATAGCACATATTCATATATGAATTGCTTTTGTTAAAACGTTTATAAAACGTGTTTAGATAATTGCAAAACAAATAATTATGAGAACAAAAGTTTTGGTTATGGGGCAATTTATAACTTATTAATTCGAATATTGCCAACATTTAATAATGAATCTTCCCCATTATAATGGTTTTTGATCACAAACCATATAGTTCCCATATGAGATATTGAAATGTGTGACATATATCATAATAAGTCCACCACAACGCACAAAATGAGATTTTGAGAATGATAATGCATTCAGGGGGAGAATGAGCAGCGAGAAATTTGGAATGAATTATGATAATGAAAAGTTGATCCTCTCAAGTAATGAATATGAACATAAAGTTCATGGGACAATTGACATTCCAGATCTAGTAATTGCCAGACAAGTTAGTGACCTAAATAAAGTGACTAGATCACAAACCCTGCTAGTGCTCCAATTAAAATGAGTGTCCCAACAATAAAACCAATGATCGGTAGTAAGTCTATGGCACGTCTACAACGTGATAGACTATTTTATTCCAAATAAAAATCCTCGATTGAAGAGATAATATGGAACAAGAAAATTAAGATGGTCTTATCGAGGTAATAAAGACCCCTTGATAGTCTCCTAAAAAGACACTAGACATGAAGGTAATTGAGAAAACCCCGGGTACATGAAATACTATGAGATCTCAATAAATGATAAAATGCAATGTCTAGGTAGAGTGTGGAATCGAAAAGAAATAAATGGATGTCGATATAGATATAGTTATATTGTGAATGATAATGATAATAAAGAATATAGCGCTAAAGTAAATGTGAGGATCATGGATAGATGAATATCCAAAATATTAATGACCCAAGAATATAATGAATAATGGAGGTCTCTTGTGATGAGACATATGGTTGAAGCTTACACTCTATTTATAAAACTTATTGGATACGTAATAGTCTTTATGAGAGAGAGAAATTAAAATATGCATAAGTTGCAAATGATGGCACACGTATATTTCTCAAAGACTTGAAAATGATCATGTAGATACATGTTCACATGTGGTGGATCCAATAAATATTGTATAAGTCTGGCAATGTGATAATAAGTGATATGCGTTTAAAAGATATATATGAATAGAGCTCAAGTGATATTGATATTTCATTATTGCATATAATATGCATGGAGCATGATAGAGATCATTAATGCTTAAGGCATATAAGAAACGTTCTCGAGAACAATATTGATTGTATTGAACTAATCATGATTTGGGTATATATGTTATAATCGCCTTAGAGTGTAGTATTGTGCCAAATAAAGAGTTATGGTTATAAAGGCGACTATGTGCATCAAAATTGAATTTGAAACAAAAGACAAAGTTTGTCTTAGTTCCAGAATTGAACATCTTAATGATGAAATATGTATGCATCATGAAAACTAAAGATAAAGTTGTATCTTTATGTGGATAAACAACACTCATATTTATGAAGTCACATGATGTTAGAAAGACTCTCTTGATTTATAGAGTTGATGATCACAATATGATTAAGATATGTCATTTGAAAATGAAAAATTCAATTTTTGTTAAGGGTCATACTTGTTGGAAATAAATAACTTGCAAAGTTTGATGATAAACTTGAACGAGATGTATGACGTATTATTATGCAAAGAATATGTGTAAATAGTGCTCATACATATGATTGTATTATTACACCTTAATGTGTATTTTAGTGACTCGGTAAGCTTAAATATAGTGATCATTAGGGGGAGAATATATGTGTTGTACTCTTTTTCCATTGACCATGGTTTTATCCCTGCAGAGTTTTCCGGCAAGGTTTTTAACGAGGCAACATCCCTGAGAGTATAAAGGAATTATGTACTCTTTTTCCTTCACTAGACTTTTGTCCCACTGGGTTTTTTATAGCAAGGTTTTAACGAGGCATAATCCTCATATGAAAATACAAGGAGGATTGTTATTGATAAATATGGATGCATGTCCATATCTTTTATTTTAGATGTTATCTGAATCATGAATTTTTTCCTTCAATAGATTTTTTCCTAATGGGTTTTGTCTAGTAAGGTTTTTAAGGTGACACATTCTTCAAGTGTAATCATTATTAAAACTACTTCATCAACCATACAAAGATTAACAGTTCATGAAGACAATAAAGCATGCAAAAGAGGTTGCATCAAAGACGACAAGACAAGACATTTAGTTCAAGCGATAATTTGGAGGATTATTTATCAAGACTCTTCCTACCTCAACATTAGGAAGTGAACGTACTACAACGGAATGTGTCGACTCAAAGATCTAACGTGATGTAGTCATCAGAGGGAGATAATATGCGTTGCACTCTTTTCCTTCGTCATGGTTTTGTGGCACTGGGTTTTTCTGACAAGGTTTATAATGAGGCAACATTCTCATATATTATCTATAGAGACATCCAAGAGGGAGTGTTATGGATAATTATGTATGGATGTCTTGAATAAGGCCCGTGGCCCAAATAGTGATTAGGGTTTACCCTAGTATTTTATCTTATAAATACACTTATTCTTTACTTTTATTCACAACAAAAATATATATAATTCATAATTGTACATTTATTAAGAAAGTGTTATAAATATATTCATTATGTATATATATTCACCGTGAATGTATAGTTTATTACCATTTAATTAGTTGTTAATGTGTGATAACGCCTAAATCCAACATGTTTTTAGGACCGTTATCCGTACTTTTGTACATGTATATTGGTTAATTATATGATACTTTTGTGCATATTTGTGCCCAATTGTGTTTGCAAGTCTTTGTGTAGCCAATTGCAGGAATGGAGTATAAAACAACATAAAAATGAAGAATTGTACGAGTACGAAGAATCCTAGTCAAGTTCAAGACCCGTGTACAAGTTACAAACCTTTGAAGATCAATTTCGGGTGCAAGAACAAGTATTTCCAAGGAACAAATAAAGAAATTC
The DNA here is from genome assembly GCA_025667525.1 of Glebionis coronaria. NCBI lineage: Eukaryota > Viridiplantae > Streptophyta > Magnoliopsida > Asterales > Asteraceae > Glebionis > Glebionis coronaria. Next base: position 2,221,085 of record CM046879.1, on the reverse strand, counting down.
AGCATGAAAGTTGCCACCATCAACATACATCCAACTTGCCACTGGCAAGAGTGAAGTTGCCACCATCAAATGGGAGTTGATTTGCCACCACCATCAAATGGGAGTTGATTTGCCTCCATCATGAGTAAAGTTTCCGCCAACATTTATCTAGGAAAAAATGTGTCCACATTCATGCAAGACCACACAAGAAGTTTCTAGACATGTTTTGGCTCCAAGTATTTGTCTTTGGCTCCAAGCCATGCATTCACTCCATGCCATCAACTAGCCTATAAATAAGACCCTTGGGGTCATGTAACTACATCATCTATCAATACCTTTCAATCAATTTCTCATTACTACATCAAATAAACTCTCTCATCCTTGTCCAAATTCCTATTCCCGGATTTGAACAAGGTGGTGCTAGAAAAGTCAGTTTTTGAGTCCGATAAGCAAAGTTATCATCACGAAACTCTTAGGGATCATTACCCTAATCATTAGTAACATTTTTCCACTTTGTAAGATTCTTGATTATGACTTATGATACATTTATTTATGAGTTTATTTCATCATTTGTTATGAGTAGCTAAGTTTCATTCTACACTTGGTAGGATGATGTTTGTAGTATGAACTGATGGTTGTGATTGTGATTTATGTTTAATTCAATGTCAAGCTTTCCTATGATCCATTGATATTTATGTTTCATGTGAAAATTGTTATCAAAACTTAATTTGTTGGTAAAGATTTCATAGGTCGAAAGGGTTATTTTCTATCAACAAGTCATAGTCGGTTTGTCTATGATTGGCTATCTTTTGTATTGATCATTTCCTAAGAAGTTTTGATTATCAACAAACATAATTATAAGTGTTAGCAAATTCATGTAACGACCGTGAATCGAATGTGTTGAAATTGGATTAAGTCTTGAATTGAGTGATTGAGTCTAATGCTTGTTTTCTTTAACCAAGGTCTTGACGAAGATTAAAGCTTTTGAAAATAATAGATTGGATTATCCATCTAATTATCATAATCATATTTGTTAACGTGTCATCACAATCATACCATCACGAATGCTCAAACTAGTCTTTACCAAGTGTACCTTTAATCATATTATTTATCTCATCATTTTTACTTGTTATTTGTTTGTCAACAATTGATAAAATCAACGATTATAGTTTCATCTTAGAATAATCATAGGTTTTCCAAATACCCGTGAACGATCTCGGTATTACCACATAAAAGCTATAAACAAACGAAAGGGTTATACTTGCCCGTGCGTTTTTAGTCAATCTGGTAATTCGTGTTTATAAATTTAAAACTTGTTACCAACACCACGCATCAAGTTTTTGGCGCCGTTGCCGGGGATTTGATTGTGTTCTTAGTTCCAAAATTATCCTATTATGAAACCCATTGTAGTGTCCTCATTGCAAACAAACCCAAAAATCAAAATTAAAAAAAAATAAAAAAATAAAAAAATTTTGACAGGAGACCATTGCCGCCGGCAACAGCCTCTTGCCGCCGACAACCAACAAACAGAAGACAACTTGCCGTCCGAAAAGCTAGCTCTGCCACCGGCAACGACAAACAGTAGGATATTTGCCGTCCGGCAATACTCTCCTGCTGCCGGTAAGGTTCCCAGATAAAAAAAATATGTTTTTAATTTTTTTAGTTTATTTAATTTCCTGTTTACTTATTAGTTATATTTTGTTTGATTTTATTTTTATTACTTATAATCCTTTTCAAAAGTCATTCAAGACTTGAATGAACACACGTTCTTCCGGTCAAGAATTGCTTAGTCCATACACCGGTCCCGAATGTTATATTCAACAATCTCGAAAGAAAAACCGCAAGAAACACCCCTTTGTTTCTTTTGAAAACCGAATCTCTAAAACCAAAAACCCACCATTTGATAATCTCATAAACGCCTTTGTCGTCATAACCCATTTAACGATCTACCATTTCCAATGGCTGACGATCAATCAATGTGGGCAGCCAACCGAGTAGTAGCACCTACCCCCGAGGCTGCTATTGTTCAAGTTGAGCTTGGAGAAAACTTTACCGTGAAAGGTCATCACCTTTCAATGACCAAAGACCGCCAATTTGACGGCCGTACATGAGCTGATACACATAAGCACATATCCGAATTCATAGAAATATTTGGCATGTTCCGTTATGGAGCCGACGTCGATGGAGACGCCATAAAACTAAAACTCTTCCCATCATCTCTATCCGGAGATGCAAGAGTTTGGTACAACGAGTTGACGCCCGGTACCAATGAAACATGGGAACAAATGAGAACCGCTTTTGTTAGCCGTTTCTTTCCACCCGCCATGTACGAAAGACTCATGGGAGAAATCCGAGGTTTCGCCCAACTTCCACAAGAAACACTCATTGATGCGTGGACCGAATGAAAGACCTACTTCGTAGTTGTCATAGACATGGTTAACTAAAAGGAAACATCATCCAAATCTTTTATCATGGTCTCAATGAACCGACGCAAGCAATCCTTAACGCCGGTGGACTCTTTCTCTATAAGACTCCTAACGAAGCATATCAATTGCTCGAGGACCGAGTTCTCT